>CM070577.1:2020000-3305594 GCA_036346355.1 Rhipidocladum racemiflorum
TTGCCTATGACTTCTTTCTAGTCCAATGCCTTTTCTTGATGACCGATCTCTTCTTTCTGTCCCTCACAACCCTAGACCATGCTATCACGGGCTACCCGGCTACCCCTTCATGCACTTCACCTAGTATCTTCTCCACACTCTCGTTCATTTCTATTCTTTCCTTTTCAAGGCATACCTTGTGACTTACTGTCCCCTCGTAAATACATACTCACAAAGGTCTAGACCCCTATTAAACACCACCGGTGTCAATCTTTCTAGTAGCAAGAAAAAGCCTATACTTCTTATTCAATACGCATACCTCTTGTCAAAAACGAGTTTTGGCGGTGACTTCTTTCTATCTCGGTTATCCCTTGGCTACTACTAGAATGTTGACTACCGGGAATTCCTGCTATCCCTTTCCAACAACTAGACTACTTAAAAAGCACATTCACTCTTTCTTACACCTATCTCAAACATGTTGAGTCAGTAAAGGGATGATGTAAGGCGAGAAAATGTGCTAATTTGGTTCATTTGTCAACGACAACCAACGAGAATGGTGTCATAGCCGTTGGACTTGGAAGACTTGAAATGAAGTCCATTGTAATCTGTCTCCCACGCTTGAGCTGGTATGGGTAAGGGAGTTTATCTCGGCGAAGGGAGTTTATCTCTTCCAGAACTCTATCTTATAGCTCTAGTGCACTGCCTTGCCCCAACGATCGCTTTTCCCAACCCAAGAGCTTTCCTTTTCCTAAACCAGTTCCCGTTCCCCAACTCTCAGACAAGAACAACAAGTCAAGCCAAAGCCTAAGACCTGTCTTCAACTCAAAGAAGGGACTCGCTTCAACAAGCTGGATCTATCTCCGAGACAAGTTCGCTTAGGTGTCTTGGGTGCACTTTGTAACAGACCAAGAACTCCATCTCTACCCGATCTAGTACTTGTAAGAGTAGTCTCTCCATTTCGATCTTGGGATTTACCCATTCCCTCAATTCCGATACTCGATTCTATATGAACTAGATCCGAGTCGAGTCCCGAACAAAGAGCTTTTCACAGATCCGCTAAACGAACAAAGAGCCTTTCCCAACTCGAAGACCAACTACTTCAAGGACAGCTCGCAAACCAAACTCTTTCGTCTAGCTCCCTTCAATTTCAAGGCAAGTCTATTTCCACGCAGTTCAGCCTCGATTCGGGCTCCTAGTTCACTGGTCCCAAACCCAAGAACAAGAAAGACTATCTCCTCTAGCTCTAGTTGCATCTAGGTGCTTGCTCTCCTCGCTCCAAAGGCACCAACTCCCAAGGGCAAGGGCTTCCCAAGGAAAAGACAAGTCTCTAGCTCGATAGGGCGGTCGGTCGGGATGATCCCCAACAAGCAACGGATTGAGCGCTAGTTGCCGTTGCTTGTTTCTCTAGAAGGAGTTTCTCTCTGCTCCAATCCCAACTCTTGGTTCAACTCTCGAGACAAGAACAACACCAAGACCAACTCAACTCCTTCAACTCTAGCTCCCGGCACAACTTTTCCTCGTCTCAACCCCCTACCCCCAAAGGGGACTGTCCGAACAACGAGTACTGCATCCGATAAGAGTGTTCGCTCGGCTCAAGCGCCACTGGGGTGGGGCATAGAATTTATCCGATAGCTCTTCCGTAAACCCCAGACGTATTTGGGGAGTGCCTTCCTTTCAAAACAAGAGCTGCCTTGGTTCAACGATCGCCTAAGCGCCGAGCAACTCTTCCCAGGGACAGAGGTTCATTCCTGCATACAGAGGAGCACCGAAGAAAGACGTCCGCTTCAAGAGCTCGAACACAGATCCGCTTAGCCGAAAGCAAGACAAACCCAACTCTTGTTCCCGAAAGGCAAAGGGCTGAAAGCGCAATCCGAACTCTTGCTTCATTTCGCCCGAGATAAACTCCCTCCCTCAATAAAACGAATTATATCCCGTAGCTCTAGCTGCATATAGTGTTCGTCGGCTCGCCGCTTTGGGCTTTAGCCTTCGGGTCTTGCCTCCCTCGAGTCCGAAGTCTCGGAGGCGCCGGCAAGGTCCTGTTCCTAAACCGAAAGCAAGTCGAGTTCTCCAAAGGCAACGACTAGTCGAGTTCCGCTCCCAGTGTGGTCCAACTCCCAAGGCCAAGGCACTAAAGCAAAGGGAAGGGCTTCTCCCAGATACGCTGGCCAGAACGACAAGACGATCAATCCATAACAACTGCCGCTCGGCTCAAGGGCAGCTCTTACCTGCCAAGCCAATCTAGATGTCTTACGCATAACACAAGCTAAGCCGCTTCCGGTGAAAGCAGAGTGAGGTAGCTCAATAAACCTAGCAAACAGAAGCTTGATAAGTAGGGCGTTTGCTAACTCGAGGGATTCTTTGTCGATAGAAGGCATTCGCGAAAGTCGCCGATGAAGAGAAGCTTTACTAAAAGAGGGCTTCTCATTATGTGGATACAAAGGCTTCAAGTGGTGCGGTTCCCACAGGAATTGCAAACACCTGAAGAGAGCGGGTCCAACCCGATACGATATCCTTCTTTCCCTAGAAAGAAGTATTCATAGTCCAATCCATTCTGACCCTGAGCCTAACAGCGAGATCACTTTGGAACTTGATAGCCGAATCTCTTGACCGTCCCATCTATACTCTCCTTTGAATGAAGAAGATAAAGAATTGATATATTTCGACTTGATCTTATTCTCCAACCCGCTCATCTCGTGAATGAGAATAGAATAGGAAAAGTCCGTAACGAAGAAAGTACGCTGCTCGCGCTCTATGTATTGAACCACGAACCGAACTACTTTACGCATAGCCGAACACATGTACGATCGATCAAGTGTTGGGCTCTGCTTTTGCCATTGCTGGTCATTCTTGAAGAGCTCTTGGTCTCGCATAATCGGCTCAACGAAAGCCACGGCCAGAACTTTTGTCCTTCTTCAAACCGTACTAAAAATAATAACCACAAGCTGCTCACTAGGAGAATTCATAGTCAATCCCGACATCAAATGAAAGAGCGGAGCCCCTATTATGTAAACGTAGCGCTTCGCTTCTACCAGATTTCCTCGCCCTTGCTATCAAAAAAGTAAGTAAGATAATTGGCATTATCTTTAGTTGTCTTTATAGTAGCAGGAATTTGAGCTGGATCGGACCAAGTAATTTCGGTATAACAGGAAAGGGGTGACTAATATAAATCGCAAACATTCCAAATCGTCATATAAAGTAGTCGTTAGGCTTAAGAAAGAGTCGATATAGCAATGAAGGGAATCAAATTAATGAGCTGGTCACCGAAGCTAACCACCAAACTGCTTCCTCCGCTTTTCGGTCTACTAAAGTTCCCGATGTGGAGCGAACGGACTAAGCCACCGGTGAGATCAGGCCAGGAAGACGGATCTTCATAGAGAATACTCCGCCTCTCGTTCCTTTTTTGGTCGCCACCGCTATCCCCTATTGAAATCGCTAACGCCTCTCATTCATGATCTCTAGATTGAAAGTAAGCCCATCAATAAAGGGCTCCTCTAGCCGCCGTAGTAAGCAACCTTTTCTACTACAAGCAAGGCAGATTTGACAAAGGCTATGAACGTAGGCCGGGGTGTACCGAGTGACGATTCTCCTTTCTATTTCTAGTCTACATTTGGTAGATTCGGATCAGATTAGAGAGATTAGGGTATGGACGGAAAGAGGGCAAGGCTATTTAATAGTTTCAGCCTGCTCGTTTCCAGCTCGAATCTTTTACTAGTCTTCCCTCACATGTGATAAATGGGCGGTCTCCCATAGACCTTATTCATCAAAAGCTAAGCTCTCATAGCATTCGTCTTTTCTTCCTTCTCATTGCACGTCTGTACTCTTCCCTTATACTTCGCCATTTCTTGCATCTTCTTGTCGCCTCCCGTCATGTGGTTGGAGCATCCTGAATCAACGATCCAATCTTCTTCATAGTTGATACGTTTTGGATCCGTTGTTGCCGCAAGAGCTGGCTCCTCTCCTCCCTTCTGTCCCACTTGAGTGGAATTTGCGATTCTTGCCGCAGAGGAAGAAAAGTTGTCTTGCCTTACTGGTGTATGCTTTGGGTAGATGAAGAGAATGATCCTTCAAGAATTTGTGGATTTCGCTTCAAACCCCCAACAAAAGATCTCGCTCCCCTTTTTCAAGTGATGCTCAAGCCATTCCCCATACTGAACATTATCCTTCTTCTTCTCATTCACCCCACATTCCTTCTCAAAGATGCCCAACAATTCCACAGTGAAAACCAAAATGAGGGATTCGCTCCTATTTCAAATTGAACCAAGAAGCACCTTCTCCCTTCTTGACCTAAGGAAATGCCTCTTCCTCGCCCTTGTGACATCAACAAACAAAGCGAGTTGAGCACGAACACCGCTTTTGGAGATGACTTCACAATAGGTAAGTAGCGAGAGAAGATAGGGATTTCTCCTAAAACGAACTATGGGATTCCGTCAGTATCCCCAAAGATCGAATTGACTAATGATAAAAGATCATCAATTAAATGGGTAAAAAGTAATAAACTAATAAAACCTTAATCAAAACTACTCAACTAGCCTAAAAGAAAAACCACCCGAAGAGTATACGTTTTTTTGCAAAAAATTTCGTAAGTTCAAGTTGAACTTAATTGAACAAGTCAAGCAATTCTATTTGCTCACAATAAATTTGTCCCCGCCATATTTTCTTTCCCTCTCGTTTGTCCACTACCTCGCCTGAACCTCAAAGAAAAGAGGTCCAAAAGATGACTAATAAAGAAAAGAAGAATATAGTAATCTTTGAACATCGTCGAGGGGGGCGAGCCCGGACGGCGGCTGATGGCGGCGAGCTCGGAGGGCGGCGCTGCCGGAGGGGGCGAGCTCGGACGGCGGCGCGGTCGGGCGAGCTCGAGGGCGGCGTCGTCGAGGGGGGAGCGAGCTCGGACGGCGGCGCTTGGTCAGGCGAGCCCGGAGGGCGGCGCTGTCGGAGGGGGCGAGCCCGACGGCGCGGTCGGGCGAGCCCGGAGGGCGGCGTGTCGGAGGGGCGAGCTCCGGACGGCGCGCGGTCGGGCGAGCCCGGAGGGCGGCGTCGTCGGAGGGGGCGAAGCTCGGACGGCGGCGCGGCCGGGCGAAGCCCGGGAGGGCGGCGCTGCCGGAGGGGCGAAGCCCGGACGGGCGGCGCGCGTCGGGCGAGCCCGGAGGGCGGCGCTGTCGGAGGGGGCGAGCCCGGACGGCGGCTGCCGGAGGGGGCGAAGCCCGGACGGCGGCGATCGGGCGAGCTCCGGAGGGCGGCGCGCCGGAGGGGGCGAGCCCGGACGGCAGCGCTGCCGGAGGGCGAAGCTCGGACGGCGGCGCGGGCCGGGCGAGCTCCGGAGGGCGGCTGCCGAGGGGGGGCACGAGCTCGGACGGGCGGCGCGTGGGCGAGCTCCGGACGGCGGCGCTGTCGGAGGGGCGGCGCTGGTCGGAAATGGGAGTAAATCGGGCGGGAGGAGCACCAAAGTGGGGAAGAAATGGCGGCCCGAGGTTTATAGGGGCCCCATCGGTCCGGTTGGTTTAACCAACCGGATTGATATACATATCAAGCATCGGTTAGATACACCAACCGGACCGATCGTTCCACATATGACTCACGAAGGAAAACCTAGGTTATATCAGTACCGGTGGGTGTATCCAACCTGCATCGATTATATCACATCAAGATCTTGGTTAAATACACCAACCAGATCGATTAGAATTAAATTCAAAATCTCTTTAGAATAAAATGAAAGAAAAATCAATTATTGCTTCTTTGCTTAATAAAAAGTAATAAATTATACTTATTCGGTTATTCCACACTAAAATGATTTTTAAAAAAGATTAATAGTCATTTATAAATTCCTTTTGTAGTTTCTACAATTCAACAATAATATTGAAAATCTATATTTTCTTTAGAATATTAGTTTATGAATTATAAATATAAAAATAAAATGAAGTAATTTTTTTCACTCTTATAATTCCAATTCAAATTTTCACCTTGTTACATGCATATCACAAAGCATGGGAACACGAGACTAGATTTAACATGAAAAAGAAAACTAAGCATCCATCGGTGATAGACTATAACTTGTAACAACGGACTATACAACAAGGTTGGACTTATTTGCTAACATACTTTGTTTTTACAAGCGATCCTTCATTATGATCGCAAGGCACGTAAGGAGATTGCTCTGTATCATTCAGGGCACTAATGTCTACGCCCATCGTGAAAGGAGGCGGCTCGTCGAATCGATTATACTCTTCTTCGTCCGTGACGCCTCAACTCCGACAATCCTTCTTTTACCTGAAAGAACCACGTGGCGCCTTGGTTGATCGCCACTGCTAGTATTCTCATGCTGATTTATGTTTTCGGTAGATTTGTCATGCTGCCTCTTCCTTTTAGTCGGCTTGTCCTTCTGCTTTTTCTGGCTTGTCATTCATGTCCATCACATAGAATACCTGTGGTCACATCATTAGCAAGCACGAACGGTTCGTCCCTATAGGCCACTTGCTTGAGGTCCACAATTTGTCATACCGTACTTCATCGATCTGCACGGCCGCTAGTTTGACCCATTGGCACCGAAACAGAGGGACTTTTAAAGGTCCGTGACTCGAGCTCCCAGATCTCCTGATGAAACCATAGTAGGTATCCAAATTTTCTATTTTTGTCCAAGGCATCTATACTGACGCATTGCTTTGGTTGGTGCTCTTGCTATCCTGGGCTATCGTGTAAAATGTGTACCCATTTATCTCATACCCTTGGAATGATACGATTGTCGTGGGACGGTCCCCGAGCCAAGAGTTTCAACTGCTCATCATCTGTCTGGTTGCCCAAATAGCTTGCTTTTGTAACCAACCTAAATGATCCATTTGCTCGATCGCGATCCACTTATCTGACTTCTCTGGGTATTGGGCACGTAGACTCATCTCGTGAGCATACATATACGGAGCCACTACAGTTGCTTGTTTCAATACTGTGAAATGTGCTTGTTTAAATGAAAGTAGATCGCCGCTATAGGATTCTTTTCTCCCTAAAGTCCCTTTTCCCCGGAGCCTCCCCTCATGGCGTGATACAGGAACGCCGATCGGATTCAGATCATCAATGTAATTAACACAAAACTCAATGACCTCCTTCAGGCTAACACCTGCAAGTAATGCAAACAAGGCGAGACCGGTTACGAACATACTTCTTTAGGATGCCCATGTACCTCTCGAAAGGGAACATATTGTGGAGGAACACGGGTCCGAGAATTTCTATCTCTTTAACAATGTGGACCATGAGATGGACCATAATATCAAAAAATGATGGAGGAAAGATCATCTCAAGGCTAACCAGACTATTGACCATGTCATCATGCAGATTAGATAACTTATTTGGCTCGATGACCTTCTGCGACACAGCGTTGAAGAACGAAAGCACAACTTTATGATTGTCCTCGTACCCGATCCGTGAATACCTCGCACCGCCACCGGAGCAATTGTGTCATCAACACGTGACAATCATGGGATTTTGTGTGTACAATTTTATTCTCTTTTATGTTTATGAGTCTCCTTATGTTCGAGGAGTATCCAGAAGGGACCTTCACACTGTTCAAGAACTTAATCATATTTTTTTTCTCTTCCTTGCTCAGAGTGTAGCGAGCGGGGTGGAGGTAATGCTGTCCTTCTGCTCTCATTTCCGGAGGTAGGTCGTTCCTGATTCCCAAAGAATTGTAGGTCCTTTCGTGCTTGAAGTGTATCTTTTGATTTGCCATACATATCTAGGAAGCCTAGCGAGTTCACGCAGACATTCTTTGTGATATGCATGAAGTCTAGTGAGTGACGGACCTCTAAGTCTTTCCAAGAAGGTAAGTCCCAAAATATTGACTTCTTCTTCCAAATGGCCTTCGTGGTGACCTTTGTTCTCTCGGGACAGGTTTGCTACTGCACCTTTTCCAAATACTACTTTCAGATCCTTCACCAAAGAAAATACAAGAGCCCCACTGCGCGATGCAGGGGTTTCTTACGCTTCTCTTCCGTCCCATCAAAATTCTCACCCTTCCTCCTTAACGGGTCCTTCGGATGGAGGAATCTGCGGTGGCCCATGTACACAACCTTTCGAGAGTTTTTAGGTACTTCTGCTGTCCGTTTCCTCTAAGCGATGGATGCAGGCTTTATATCCTTTGATAGACAGGCCCGAAAGGTTGCCAAGTGCAGGCGATCGTTGATGGTTACGAATAGCAATGCACGCAAAATGAAGTGCTCTCTCTTGTACTCATCCCATACACGTGCACCATCGTTCCACAATGTTAGCAGATCTTCAACCAACAGCTTGAGGTACACATCGATGTCAAGTTTCCAGGTTGCTTCGGGCCTTCGATAAGCAACGGCATCATAATGTATTTCCGCTTCATACACAACCAAGGAGGAAGGTTGTAGATACATAGGGTCACAGGCCAGCGCATCGTGGATCGCCGCTTCATCTCGCCATACGGGTTCATCCCATCTCGTACTCAACCCAAACCTTATGTTCCTTGCATCCTCAAAGAAAGTCCGGGTATGTTCTATTGACTTTCCTCCACCGGGAGCCATCACAGGTGTCTTAGCCTTCCGTCGTCCTTACGGTCTTCTTTGTGCCAGCAAGATCATCCGGGCATGCACTTTGTTCGCAAATAAACGCTTCAACCGGGTATTATAAGGAAATACCACATCGCCTTAGCAGGGGCCTCTTCTTCTTACACGCCCCTCTACCTCACCTGGTCATCATGCCTGGTCTTATACCGAGAAGTTTTGCACACCGGACAAGCATCCAAATCCTCGTGACTTCATTGCGATAAAGGATACAATCGTTACGACATGCATGTATCTTCTCATGCCTCCAACCCCAAAGGGCGTATAACTTGTTTGGCATCGCACGTAGTTTCGGCGGTGTGTTCCCCTCTGGAAGTAACTTTTTCATGAGGCATAACAACTCGTCGAATCCCTTATCGAGACAATCCATTGGTCGCCTTCCATTGCATCAGTTCTAGTGTAGTACGAACTTTGTATGGCCCTGTTGGCGCTTTGGATACAACAATGTTTTGTGGTCCTCCCATAGGCGCCAAATTTTCCGTGAATGTCTTTCATCGATGTATTCTCCTCTCCATCAAGCAAAGATCTGGTCTAGGTCATCATTGCCAAACTCCCCAAATGTATCTTCGTTAGAGCCGGGTTGGCAGCCTAAGATATTGTTCTCCGCCTCTTCTTGTTCACCTTCTTCTTGTATAATCTCTTCTTCACCGTGCTTGGTCCAATGTATAATTTGACATGAAACCTCTTGCGAGCAAATGGAAGTGAATGTGACTGGAGTTTGACCACTCCTTCTCATTCTTGCAGTCTATGCATGGACAACATATGTAGCCTCGACGTCGTGTATTCATCTACAGACGAAGAAAATCTTGCAAACCCCAAGAACTCCGGAGCGCCGGTCCATGTACATCCATCGCGGTCCATCTACATTATATTCGATCAAGGTAACTTTTAACTCATTTTTCGATAATGAATTATTGAACATTTCCCAAAATCCAAATCAAGACAACTATATTTTTAAAATGGCTTTATTTCATTAAATATTTTTAAAGGCACTATATTTCATTACATATTTTCCCATAAAATGATTATTTACTCGGTATTCATACTCCGATAAGTTTCACGATGACTTTGCTCAAATTTTTAAAACTTTTTTGAAAACTTTTTCGCAAAATTTTTGAAAAGTTTTCTCTAATATTTAACTCATTTTATATTTTCTATAAAGCCATTTATATTCTTGATATTATTTTTAATTCGCAAATGAATTTAAATTTCTTCTTTTTCCACATAACATGCAACATTCTTAATTTCCCCAACTATACATGCACCATTCTTAATTTCCCCAACTATACATGCACTATTCTTAATCTCACTACAGATCAAATGATCTTGGTCTCGGCAGAGAGTGGGAGGTGGAAGACGTGTATATTGCGACATAGTCCCGGTTGAAGGCACAAGCAGATCGATAGTCTCACATCGCAGACCGGTTCGCCACACATACAATTCGAAAGCTAAATAATAATGCAAGCAAAATATAAACTTACACAAGTTTTTTCAACCTACAAAAAAAATTGGTCAATCATAGTCTAGATTCAAAATTGTGAACAAATTTAACGACATCTTTGCTCAAATTTTGAAAACTTTTGTCAAATGCACTATTCTTAATTTCCCCAACTACGTGCAACCAATTTTATGAAAACTTTTCTCAAATGCACCATTTTTAATTTCCCAACTACGTGCAACCTAATTTGAGCTAGATCGATGGAACTAAAATATAAAATTGAGCTAGATCCAAACCTTAAATGCGAGCTATATTATAATCCAAGCAAATTATAAGCTTACACAATAAGTTTTTGTATCTTACTTCAATTGATCGAGCTTGATTTATACATTTATAATCCTTCAACGATTAATGGAAAAGATCAAATTTTCTTCATAATTTAAGCAAAGAAGAGGCCCCATTTAACACCAAGTGTAGTGAGGAATGATATTACTAACCTTAGGTATGTTGGTTAAGTAGTAAAATGACAAAAATCGAATTTTTGGCGCACCTCCCCTCCTTCGAGCTCCTTGGCGATGAACTCCTCGCTCATCTCTCGCGATCAAATGACTCGATGCAGCAGAGAGCGGGAGGACAAAGAGTTTAAATTGGTTGGACACTAGTACCGGTTAGTGCCTTACACCGGTACTAATATCCACTGCAATCGTAGCCGTTGTTACTAGATAGTACCGGTTCGAATACAAACCTGCATCGATGTGACTATCAAGCACGGCTGGTACCTTTAACCTGCATCGACCACCACCCCGAGGGTATGTTGATCCAAACGAATGCCTCTTCGAGTTGAGGCAGAGTACATGCGTATGTTCAAATGAAAAATCGAGAATGCGTATGTAAATAGAACATCTAATAATTAGTATTACCCACCGTTGAAAATGTTCAAATATACAGTGACATTACATAGTGGATAATTAACATTACATAAATAAAAAGTTCAATTATCATCGTCACTCCGTGGGGCTGCCATTGTCCTCGCTATCATCATTGCCATCATTGCCGCCGCTGCGTCGTCGGTGGCGGCATGGTGAACGCCGCCCTCGGAGGAGGAGGATGATGAGCTCCCCACGTGATGACGGTGATGTCCTCCTCCTCCTCTTCTTCCTCCTCCTCCTCCTCCTCCTCGCCGCCGCCGCCGCCGCCGCCTCGCTGCCGCCTCGCCGTGTTGCCGCCGCCGCCCTGCCGCCGCCCTCTCCTCGTCGCCGCCCTCCTCCTCCTCGCCGTGCCGCCGCCGCTTTCTTTTCTTCTTTGGCGGCGGGAGGTGGCGGGGGTGGGGGCGGCATTGGGGACAATGGCTCAGAGTCGGAGGAGTCAGAGGAGCCGGCGGAGACACATGCTCGCCATGATCGGAAGAGGAAGATCGACGAGACCGGTCTCTGTCGCTGCAGTTCTCCATCTCGCCACTCGCTTATACTTCGCGGGATGAACACGAAGAGGCGACGCTGGGATCGAGGCGCCGCTGGAGATCAGGCGTTGAATACAAGAATCGGGCGCTTATCAAGACGGGGTTGGTTACACTAACCGATCTTTGATGTGGTCTCATATACCGGTTGGTTACACCAACCCGCACTAAGAAGCCAAGGAGCAGAGCAGATCGCTTAGTACCGGTTCATGTAACCAACCGATCGAAGATCGAGAATCGCATCGGTTAGTTACATGAACCGGTACTAAGCGATCTGCTCGCTTCCTTGGCTTCTAGTACGGGTTGGTGTAACCAACCGCATCGATGATACCACATCGGCCGACTTAGTGTAACCAACCGCATCGATGGTCCCCGGACCTGTAGACCGTTCAACCGGGACTGATGTAAATGTCAGTCCCGGTTCATGCATGACCGGTACTGATGGGCCGGTATGGAAGGTCAGATCTGTAGTAGTGATCTATCGGTTGTTCTATCTATATATAGCACCTTGTTCTGGCCAATAAAATGGTGAAATGGGCGATTGGTGCAGTATATAGCACCTTGTTTTGACTTGATCTAAAACATGATCATCACAAGAAAATATGATCATAAGAAGAAAATACGGAACTCAAAACTTCAGATTAAACTAATCCGCAGAGAGACATGATGTCATTAGTTTTGTTGAAGGACGGCGGTGAAGAAGAGGGCATCGGGATGTTTCGGTGCTGGTAGGGGTTTTTGTTAATCTTGATGTCAATAACCCGGATCGGTTAGGATTGTTGAGTAGCAAAACTCTTTGAGTGTCGTTTCGAATGAGTGCCGCCCCTCTACGGGAACGATGCCAAATTTATTGGTGTGTTTCTAAACGTGAGAGCAGTGAGCCTAGCTCTTAATTTTTGGTTGTATAGTCATCATCCGTGTCCCAAAAAGCATGTTTCAAAAAACATCCAAACTTTGGACCGTACGATATCAACCCATCCCGAATTCAGGGGATGTATCGATCTGAAAGCAAATCCAATAGCCAGGAATTTGGACAATGGTTGCTAAAGAAAACATCCAGATAAAACTTATCAAAAACCCTTTTTTTATTTTTGACCGAAATCACAATCAACACAAAGACTGACACTGGTGAATTTTAAAAAGGAAAAAAAAAACTCTCAATGATGGAGTCGGTTGAAAGATTGATAATACACGAGCAAAATCTGAACTAGATATATAGATCATACACGAATACATTCTAAGATATCATGTTTTGTGGTACGTCCGTCAACAGGACATCTAGCTGGCTGTGTATGGTCCTAGCCTCCCAGGCAAGGTTCCAAATCTCGTTTTGAGTCAAATCTCGGAGGTTCCTGAAATCCAAAATTTCGGCGAGATTCGGAAATTTCGGATAAAATCCGGACGAATTGCAAAAACCAAATTTCAAATCCGTTTTTTTTTTCTACCGGGAAATCCGAGATCTCGGACGAAATCACCGAGATCTCGGCCAAATTGAACTGGCTCAAAAATGGTTCAAAATACGTCAAAAAATTTTGAATTTTTTTTTTGGATAGTCCTAACACATCACTAATGTTTCCATAAAAATTTGAGATTATGATCAATCATGAGGAATTTTTTAAAAATCTAACAGTGGTAAAGTCGTGATAAAAATCGTATATAAAATCAGTTTTTGATTTTTCAAATGTAACAAATGAACTTCAAGTTATTTGAAAAGTTTTATATATGTTCCTATGTATTAAGGGAGGTTCTTTCTTTGAAACCACCTGCAGTTCTGAAGGAGATTCTTTCTTTGAAACCACCTGTAGTTTTGAATTTTGACTAGTAAGAAAAGATCAATACCATAAATATGAGCGTTGATCATGTATATGTGAATCTCCGCCCATATATACATAGGTGAGTTAGTACTGTACCCATTTATAAATACATGTTATCTTAGGTTTTAAATTTTGTTTTTCAATATATGTCATTCAATAATTTTGAAGTGGGTTTTGTACCACTGTTTCCACTCCACTATTCTCTCATAGTCATATAGATTGATTCCAACTATCAATATCAGTATCAGATATCATTTCTCTCTGCTGTTTCAATGCACTAGAAAAGTTCCTATGTATTAAAAAAGTTCAAACTACTTTAGAAAATTTTGAAATTTTTTGTGAATGGTCCTAACACATCCATAATATTCCCATAAAATTTTCAGAAGATAATCAATATTGAAAAATTTTAAAAAATTCGAAAAGTCCTAACCGACATATTGAACCGACCAAAAAATGGTCAAAAACATGTTAAAAAATTTTGAAATTTTTTGTGGATGATCTTGATCCTAAACCCAAGCAAATACAATGCACAAAAATCAAAATCCGGCAAAAAAACATCAAATCTCGCCCGAGATTGCTGAGATTTCGCCCGAAATTGCCAAGATCTCGCCAAGAAATCCGAGATTTGAATTTTTTAAATTTTTTTGAATTTTCCGGGATTTTGAATCTCGGAGGGGTCCGAAATCCGAGATTTCGCCGAATTTTGGACCCTTGCTCCCAGGAGTCCACGGTTGTTCCCTAGTTGCAAGACTGCTAGTAAGTAGTAATGTATCTGTGTTTAAGCATTTGGTGTTTCGCGCAATGCTTTCCTCGTACTGCTGAACTCCTGGCGAAAGATGTGCAGCTCCCTTGCGTATTTTAGAGCACTCTAAAAAAACGGTTTGTGGTCCGTATCTCGCTGGAAATGAGGAAATCTGGAGGCGCCTGTTACCGAGCTATCAGCAGCTGCTTTCGATGCAAATCAAATGTAGTTTCCTGTAGATACTGTAACTTAAGCAGTTTTCACAGGTGTGCAAGCGATCGGTTCAGATCTTCTATTGCTTTCGAATTAATATGAACCATCGTTTTTCGATCCAACGGCTCGCGCGTAACTATTTAAGTTGCAATCTCTTAAGGATTGCATGGAACCGTGTCCACCTGCTTCATACATCGAAATTTCGAATCACGTGATCAACATTGACTTACCGATCACCATGGGCAGGTGGTCAGCCATGGACACTGCAAAGAAGGCTTCATTCTTGTTCATTAAGTAAAAGGCGGCGCCCACTTAAAACACACAGGGCCTATGCGTGGGTATTTTTAGAACAAAATCGAATTACCGAATCAAATTAATCGAATTTTTGATTCGATTTTTATTTTAAAATAATTTATTTTGTTTTTTTTATTTTAGAATAAATTGGCCCTGGGCCTGGCCCATTTTGCACTGCGTCTGCGGGCCCATTTTCACTGGCTTCACTACGGCCCAGCTCGGCATCAGTACACCGATCCGATACACTGTGTAGCCCTTGCTGGCTCGCTCCCGTCTGAGCAGTCGGCACTCGGCATCTCCCTCTCCTCTTCGGCGGCATGGCGGGTGGTGGCTTTCCCTGTCCCCTCTGCCCTCAGCCACCGCGGCAGCGGCGAAATCCAGCATGACCTGTCCATAATACTGTATCTTAGAATTAACTTATGCATTTATGCGTGTAAGATGGGGATTACAGACGAAGGTTCAAGTTTGAGTTGCTATTGTGCTGGAATTTTGGTGGATCGCAAGACGGGTGTAGGTAGGGGTGGATAACGAGCTGACTCGGTTCGACTCGACTCAACTCGGTCAAACTCGGTAATATAACGAGTCAACTCGAGTCGACTCGTTATCTTAATGAGCTCAAATCTCAGCTCGGCTCGACTCGTTAAACTTGCGAGTTAGCTCGTTAAACTCGTTTAACTCGATGCTTTCATCTGAGAAGAGGATTGGTGTTGAGATTATAGAGTATGCCATGTGTTATCATCCTAGCCTCACACATATATAGTTATACTTACCGACTCAGAGAACTCGTTAAACTCACGAGTTGGCTCGTTTAACTCACGAGTTGGCTCGTTTAACTCGTTATCTAAACGAGTTCAAATCACAGCTCGACTCGGCTCGTTAAGGAACGAGTTCGAGCCGAGTTTGCGAGTACTCGTTTAACTCGTGAGTTTCGAGTTTTTTTTTTCACCCCTAGGTGTAGGGATCTCTTCCGGGATGTAATAAATACTAGTTTCTTCTTTGAATCCTCGCTATTTTTTAGGTTTGTTGAGCGCTTACCGGTAACGTTATTAGCTAGTTCTCCGGGAGTTTTTAGCTGGCCGTGGTCCTTACCATTTTCCCAGATGGTGCTAATCTATACTATAACCGAAGCAGCTTAGGATTGGAGCTCAACCATGAGGGCCACGTGTCAACATATTTTTTTTTGCCAAAATACCCCTCACAAATCCTAAAATTACATTTAGGTCCTTCTATAGTTTTTTGCAAAAAAAACCCTGTATTTTGATGTATTCGTGAAGAGGTCCTCCATCAGTAAACTAAATCTATAGATAGGTCCTTCCGCTTTTTGTGTGTGCAAAAAACGGCCCGTGGCTCCGTTTGCTTAAACGAAGAACCCAGTGGTTACGTATATTCAACGACCACTCCTAGCCAACTATTTTTTTAGAAAATACCACCAAAAAAATCGAAGTTACGCAAATTCGACGAAGACTTCTAGTCAACCAATTTTTTTTTAAAAAAACACTACCGAGAAAATAAAAATTCTGTTTTTTACAAAGAAAAAAACTCAGACCAAAATTTTCCACACGACGCGATATCGCGCGCGAAATGACCTAGTAGTCCATATGAGTGAAAGTCTTTCTTTTGTCCAGATTACATTATGTATGTTCTAGATCTACCGTATAGAAAATACTAAAAGCTACCTGTGTATGTTTGAATCAGGTGGAGGCTTACAGCCAAATGACTCTGCATGCCATGGCAGCTTCGGCATCACGGTAAAACCATTGCCTCCTTGCGTTTTCTTTTATAAACTTAGCAACTTTGGAGTCATTTTAACTTTTATATGTTAATTTGTAATGGTGAATTATGATTTGCGAAATGTAGACTGTAGAGTATTTTATTGTGATTTGTGAACCTTTATGTTATACATTGAATAATACTTTTATAATTCTGAACATCCATTATAAAGATTCTGGATCCACTATTGTTGGAAAGCACGCATGCATGTCTTGCTTGGAGATAGAACCAAAAGTGATTTAAACTAGGGTGATGTAGAACGGACGCCGTCATTGCTCTTTGTCTACAAAAGGCCATAGACCCCTCGCCTCGAGGGAAGGCACGTGCGACAGAGCGAACACACGGCGATACACCAAAACACGCCTGGCCTGATGTCATCGCAAATCATGTTCGGACGCGACGCACGACACACGATACAACATCATAGCCCCGTTCGTTTCAGCTTCTACACAGCTTCTGCTTAAAAAAACAGATTATTTGCTGAATAGAAGGATTTTGGATAGCTTCTCTGAGAACCAGAAACTGATTTCTATATAGAATCAGAATCTGACTGATACTTAATTCTCACTGATTCTTGCTGGCTCGGTCCGGAACCTAGAAGTTGTAGCCGGCTCGGTCCGATTCTCTCATAATCAGAAACAGCTTCACTCATAATCCAGAAACTGAAACGAACTGGGCCATAGCCTCTCGTCCGGTCGTCCCCACACGAAGTCACACCGGGCTTGCCCCCCACACGAGGTCACGAGGTTTTCTGTAGGCTTGTATGTAATTTCACGACGACGCATCGCCCAACGTTGGGGATGCGTGGACGGCGAGATCGTGACTGGCACGAGAGATCGACGGTAGGCAGCAAGGGGACCTGAATGTAAATACAAAAAAACTACTAGGTTCTCTACACAGAAAACACTGACATGGCTCACGCGAGAGCTCGCCGTTTCGTTCCCTTAGTATAAGTTAATATTAATATTAACCGGACATTATGGCGTTGTGACTTGTGAATCTATGAACTACACAATCACCAATCAGATACTCTTTAAAAATAGAACAGATACTCTTTAAGAATAGATAAGATAAACGGATGAAATCTTATGAGAGCATATATTTTATATATTCAATACATAATCAATAAAATAAAATGTTCCGAACATAGTTTTTTTTCTTTCTTTCACAAACACTGCCCAGAATAGTCTCATGCTTAGCTGAGTGTAGGCCTGTAGATTCAGACCAGCCCGCTTGACAATCAGCCTCTCTCTCAAAAAAAAAGACAAAAGCCCAATCTGTGCCGCGGCTGTCCGGCCCACACGAATTCACACGGGCTGGCCCACCTCAAACGGAGTACAAGATCTGCCGTCTCGGCCGCACCGGGGACGCGGGCCCCACGTCGGACAGCATGTCGCGGGTCCCATTCCCAGCGAAACACGCAGCGCAGGCCAGCGACGCAGCCGTCATCGATCGAACCCCACAGAAAAATTCGAGGCCAGCGCCCGAACCCCACCGCCGTCCCCTCCACTCCGCCCCGAAACCCCAGCCGATCGGCGGCGGCGGAGGAGATGTCGCTGACCTCGGTCAAGATCGGCGAAGAGGTGTGGCTCACCTGCCTCTCCCACGCCCTCACCACCGAGACCGAGGAGGTCATGGGCCTCCTCCTCGGCGACGTCAAGGTCACGCTTAGCTCAACAACCCCCCCCCCCCCCCTCGCTCCCACTCTCCGCTCCTCCTCTCGCAAATGTTCAAATGTTTCGCTTATTCTGTTGAGATTCCGGTGGTTTCGTCTACCTGTTGCAGTCTTCGAGCAGGGGCGGCTCGACCGCTGTGATATGGGGGGCGTCGCCGCAGATGAGGTGCGAGAGGAAGAAGGACCGCGTCGAGGTGAACCCCGAGCTGCTCGCCGCGGCGTCGGCGCAGGCCGAGATATCCTTTTTCTTTTATCCATTTCATTTGTGAGATTTTTGGCGTGTTTGGTGTGGTACTGTTGTGTGGAGGAGCGTAGTGTTGGGTTTTTTGGGGTGTTGGACTTAACTCTGCTCGCACGAAATGGCGGCCACCATCGGGAAGCCCACGAGGGTGATCGGGTGGTACCACTCGCACCCGCATATCACTGTACTGCCTTCCCATGTAGGTGAGCCATTCAAATTACCTCTCATTGGTTATCCATTTAGTGCCTAGGGTTGTGCAGATGTGCTTCACTAAGCTAGAGTTCGTTCTGATGACCCTGTGGTGTGCATTTTTTTGTCGCATTTCATACTCGCAGCGCTGTGCCTATGCAGTACGGGAATTTACTAGCGAGTCTGATATTGTAGTTGTAGATATGCTATTTTAAGTGATGGAACCCTTATTATATCCATTCCCAACTGATGTTTACTTGCCGTTTTGAAAATGGATGTTAAATATTTTAGGGGCTGTTGGTAGCTAATTATCTAAGCTTTTGGGTACTTGGGTTAAGGAATGCTATATTTAGTCATGTGGCTTTACTCCAGAGTTTCAGTGATGACACCAGGCTATACTGCCCTGAGTTCCAAGGTAGTAGAGGGTCAATCAACAGACCATTTAACGTTGACAATGGAGTTCCAGAAAATTTGCTAGTGCATCTGCTTTTATGCTTTGTTTGCCTCTTGTGAGATGTTGCCCATCTGCAGTGAAGGTTAGACATTGCATGTTATATATAACTCCCATGATCCATGTTTTCCAGATGTTCGTACCCAGGCGATGTTTCAGTTGCTGGATTCAGGCTTTGTGGGACTGATATTTTCTTGTTTTAGTGAAGATGCTCAAAAGGTAGGAATGCATATACTTCATATATACAACATAGTTGCTTTCTATTTGTGGTGCATATGCATGAGTTTGCCTTGCTGAATCAGATTTTGATGTGCCCACAGGTTGGAAAAATCCAAGTAATTGCCTTCCAGTCGCTTGATGGAAAACAGCATCCTGTGGTTCCTGTTGTTGCCAATCCAATCATTGACCTTGAGTCATCTTGGAGTTCATCAGATAACTCATTAGCGTCGCAATATGCATTGATTGAGGGCATCGAACAGGACACAGGGGATTCTAGAGCTTCAAAAAGCAGCAAGGTTTTTTTTCTATACCCTTTGTTGTGCTGCTACAGAATTTAATTCCATGAAACTCCTTCCTTTTTTTTTTTTTGGGGGGGGGGGGGTGGACTATACTAGTAACTGGTACCTACTATGCACGTGGCAATGTTAGGTGTTGCACTGTGATATCTAATCAGGCGCATTATGCAAGAAAAAGAGCGTCTGAACTGTATTGCTGCAATTTTTGGATCGAGAAAACCCAAGAAAGAATAAATAGTTGGGTCAATAGGAGATGTGCAAGAAACCAAAAAAATATCCACCCAGCATCCATTGGACCAATTACATTATTAGTATCTATTGATTTCACATCAATAATTCATGATGGTTTATTTATAAAAAAACAACACATCACCATTCATTCCAAGTAAATGATTAATGGTGTTCTCGAAACAAAAGTAAATGGACTAATGGAGTACACTAGGAAACGTGGGATAAGTTGGTTGGTAACGATATGAGACGGGCTAAAAAAGAGGGGGCAAAACAAATGTTGCATCGGGAGCATTGCAGAAGTGGGGCCCACAATTGAGCTTGCACTGCATGGGACAGGAGAGCGAATCTTAACCATGGTTATCACGGCGCCCCGGCAAGGCGAGTCGCCTCCTGGACGCCTAGGCGCCTAGGCGAAGATTAGGCGACCAAAAAAACCTCCATTAATATCAGTATATTACCTAGTATATTCCTCTTTTCTTCTTGAAATCTTTTTGGCCCACTTGGCCAGCCCAGCCCTGTGCCACCCAACCCCTAACCCTACCCCTGCGCCTCGTCTCCATTCTCCAGCCGCCGCCTCCCCTGCGCCTCCTCGTCTCCAGCCGCTGCCGCCTCACCCTGCGCCGCCGCCGCCTCTCCTGCTCCTCGTCTCCAGCCGCCACCGCCTCCCCTATGCCTTGTCTCGTCTCCAGCCGCCGCCGCTACCTCGTCTGCGCCTCCCCTGCGCCTCGTCTCCGGCCGCCGTCGCCTCCCCTGCGCGCCGTCTCCCCCTGCGCCTCGTCCCCTTCCTCAGTGGCGGCGGGGGATCTCCGGTTCAGGTGAGGCGAGCTCCAGCGGCCGACTGGACGCCTAGGCGACTCCTTAATAACCGTGATCTTAACATTTTGGTGGTTTGATCTTTTTGCTAAATGTTGATAAACGGGCAAACTGGTAAATATAACTCTTCTATCACTAATCAATGGTTGTTGTTTAACAGTACGTTTGGGCGGGAAACAAGATAGAAAGGGTAAATCTTGATTTGAACTGTTTCATTATATTAGTATAGATAAATGATGCTGGACAGCTGGAGGGGAGATGGTAGTAGATATTGAAATTAATCTAGTAGTTAACATGTATTGTAAAACTATTTTTTTTGTAAAAAAATTGGAATAAGTCCACAATTTATTGTCAGTCATAGCTTTTCATTTATGTATTAGCTTGTTTTGGTGTTTACGGAACTTTTGTGGCAAAGAATTGTGTGGATATGGTATATGTGTTGATTTTGTTCTCATGTTAAACATCAACGCCTGTTGACCAAGCCTCAGAATTGCCCTCATGTTTGTGCTCAAAAGTTTGTGGTTGATGCTTTCCGACTTGAATGTGCTGGCCTAGATATACTACATCCACATGACAGCTGTAGATATCTGTACCGATGAAAAGTGTGTCTAGGAAGCACCAAATTGCCAGATCAATTATTTCATTTTGTATTTTTGTTGTTTAAGGTCATTTGTATGTGATTTTACACGAATCCAGGTACATCAGAGACTCAGAGTGTTGTACATATTGCGGTATTAACAAATTTATCATGACAATAAGTCCGAGCATATTAAATAATCATGAATTATCATTGTTAATAAAGCATAAGCAAAAACAATGAAACATGATATTTGTAAATATCAAAGGATGTAAGCTCATAATCAAGTATTTAAACAAATGCATAATAATGAACAGTAAAAGAGGCAATCAACTAGCAAGTATTGCTCAAGTTGGTATGTTTAATTAGTTGTCAGATGTCGAGCTACCTTAAAGAAAAGGCCTCCTCGCTACTAGGGACAAGATTACAAACTTATTTGTGACAACCTTACCTCAAATCAAAGTAATTATCAGTTTTCAATACTTGACTGTTTTAGAAATCTAAACAATTGATTATCTCCAAGTATTATGCAAATAGCGGTGAATCAGTCTACTAGGAAGCTAACTGAAGTAAACTCAAAAGTTAAAAGAGCTAGAACAGAAACTGGCTGAAAATAACAGTGAACAGGGACAGCAGGCAATAAGGTAAAAAACAGCAAGCTACTGATTACAATATGAGCATAAATGAGATGATGTCAATTGTACTAATCAAGCATATGTATGAGAACTGAAAATTACGTTGTGTTGTTACAAATAGCCTTTCTATAGTCCAATCGTCATCGAACTATTGCCTCCCCCACTTGCAAGGTCCCCAAGTCAATGAAATTTACCGGCGCTTGCAATGAATAGTAAGAAAGTAATCACAACAGTTTGAGAATACTCACAAAGCACCAACTGAACAGTTTGTGCAGCCGACTGCAATGCTGCAGAAATCACCGACGAACATTTCGGAGATACAAAGCCGCAATCCCCACGGTGAGGCAATTCACCAGGAGACCCGAGACTACTCAAAGCCACAGAATCAGCACCTCGGCCAAAGGGATGGAAATGCCGAACCACAATAGTAGCAAACCGGCCTCGAAGGACCGGCTCCACACAAGATGCAGCACACTGCTAAACCGAGTTACCACCACAAAGAGCCGAACAAGCAACTCTAGCCAGGGAACCCGAGGACGACCACCAAGAGCACCAAGTGCTACTCACATTTGCTGAGCACCTCAAGTTTTCGGCCAAAATCCAATCCTCTTCTCAATCAATTCGGGTTACTCACAAAGTGGCATCCACGAGTTGATTGAGTTCGGTTCAAGAATGTAGAACACAAGAGGGCTTCAGGAGGATGTAGATCTTGCCCAAGAACACAACAAGCAGTGGATTATCAACCGGTCAAAAATGGGGAATTTTTCAAGTTCTTATGTGTGCAAGAACACGAACCTCTTGGGGAATTAAAGAAGCACGCACGAGGGGGGTGTAGCAGCAACTGCCGCCGGGAAGGCTGCATCGCGCCGCTCACGTGAGAGCCGCGGCGGGAGACACAGTCGCTGGTCGCTGCCCCTTGCGCCCTGCTCACCCGAGCCTTGCTCATTCTGGTGGTAGGGCACCATATCGGTGCCTTATCCCAGCCAAGTGGGCCAGGTTGGTCCTAAGGGATGACCCGGCCCAGTTGGCCTTACTCATTTTTTTTAGAAATTTGGGGGAAACCCAAATACTCCAACACAGAGTACCGTATAGCATTCATTACATTATCTACATTTTGGTTGGGCAAGCTTGTCCACTGACTTTTATCAATTGGGGACACTTTTGCCTGTGTTGTTGATTGCATGGTTGTTATGGCGTCCTTGAAAGGACGCCTAAGCGACGCCTTAGCGTCGTGGCGGTCCGGAGCGGACGCCACGGCGGACGCCTTGCCGAGGTCGCGTATGGCGTCCGAAGCGTCGCCGTGGCGGCCGTGGCGGCCGCCATAGACCTAACCCTAGCCGCAGACTTGAGAAGAAGGGGACCAGCGCCGTGCGCCGTGCGCCGCCGACCTCCAGCCTTTGCGTTGTGCGCCGCCAGCTCCTCCCGTCCGCCCGTGCGCCGTGCGTCGCCGTTCTGCTCGACCTTCGCCCGTGCGCCGCTCTGCTCGACCTCCGCCCGTGCGCCGCCGACTCTGCTCGACCTCCGCCCGTGCCGCCGCTCTGCTCGACCTCCAGCCCGTGCCGCCGAGAGCAGACGACCTCCGCCCGTGCAGCCGAGCCCGACCTCCTTCTCCTCTGCTCCAGCGCACCGAGCAGGTCGATCTCCTTCTCCTCGTGCAGGTCGAGCTCCAGCGCACCGAGCTTTGCTCTCCAGGTCGAGCTCCAGTCGATCTCCTCCTCTGCTCTTTTAACTCTCTCAGACTCTCAGTGCCTCTGCTCTTTTAACTCTCCTGGCCGATCTCTCCAGGCTGATTGCTCAGCTCTCTGCTCTTTTATTCGCCTTACATATATGTCTAAAAAGGCGCTTCGCCTCGCGCCTTAACCTCTTAAAAGGTAAAAAGGTCCTGGCACGCCGCGGACGCCTTACCGCCGTGACAACCATGGTTGATTGGTTAGCTGGAATTCGCTTAGTTTATGCTGCTTTGTTGAATTTGTGTAGCTTGTAAATATCATTTCATGGGAACTCCTTGCTCTGACCGGTGTGGAGTATGAAGTGTCTTTATATTAAAAGAGAAAAAACTTTAGAAGGTTTCCTCATTAACTTCTTTAGTAAATATTTGTTCTGCCATTGAAATTTCAATTGTGTTGAATGTCGCCATTTGGTGACGTACTTCAACTTTGCATTTGAGTAGTGAAATAACACTAGCAGCGGTTCTCACTTGTGAGCTCTTTAGCAGGAGCCCTAGTAATTAAGGCTGTTTTCAGAGTGTGCCTACTTAATATACATTGGCAAATTAATTGTGCATATGCTTATTTATTTAGGTCTGGGGAAGATCTCCGGATGACACAAATCATTCAGCAAAACATCAACCCAGAGAAAACGCTATTGTTCCTTGCAATCCTGATAACACACATGAAGCCTCTGTTGATCAAGATGATTCAGATATGACCCCAAGCATCCAGGAGGCTTTGCACCGGTCAACTATGGACATAAGGTATCCAAAGGATTGTTTATCCGAAACCTTTTATTCCATTTAGTAATGCACACGTATATGCTTTTCAGAACTCTTGAGCAATGCATATTAGCCTTTATTCTTCAGATTCAAATTTTTATATTTTAGATATCCTTTTTAGCCGGGCCAACCAAGGATGGCCGACCAAATTTTATTAAGATCAGGAGAGCAAAGCAAAGTACATAGTCGGTTGACAGAAAGGTTGCCAACTAGAGATTTGCCCAACAAGGGCCACCGCTAATACACCACCGCCAAAACACCACCGAAAGGACCCTGGGAACAAACTCAGAGTTCATTACAAATTTGATTCCTTCTTAAAGAAAGAAACCCACCATTCACCATGAACATAGTTGCTCCTTGATTGCCAGAACAAATCAGTGGCCGACCAGCTCTCAGCTCGGAATACCCCATGCAATTCCGCTCCTTCCAAATGAGCCAAGAGACTAGGATGACCAGGGAGTCGAAGGCCCTCCGGAATTGTTTGCGGAAGCATTTCCTAGCCGCGCACCACCAGAGCTCGAAGTAGAGCTCGTCAGCAGCGGGAATTTCAAAGGGGTCACTGAGCCAATCCTTGAGGTCGGACCAGATGCACCTTATATAGCTGCAGCATGCAAATAGGTTGATGCATGTTTCTGATTCGGAGCAAGGGACACAGCAAGTCTGATGAGGCCACCCCCGCTTGAGCAGGTCATGATTAAGCTCCACTTAGTTTGTGAGACTACCTTTTTTTAGGACCCTTTGAGCGGTTCGAAATATTTGTGAACACAAGATGTCTTTCTGGAACTTGGAAATGTTTGTCTATCAGCTAAAAATGCAACAACTACAATTCAAATATGATGACCCCTATCTCATGGGGCTAAACTCACTGGTTCCTTGTTAAATCAAACTAATATTTATGTGATTCATCTAAATAAAGTTATGTGTCTTGTGTTTCAAGTTTCCCAATGATCATCTTATCACTTTTGGAGCGTTTTCTGAGCAAAGCATTGTCAATACCTAGAATTTTATCAAATAGATTTTGTTGTGCCCTTAGGGAGGGGGGGGGGGGTTCCAATGAGGGGGATATCTTTAGGAAATTTTGGGATCTAGTTTAAGTATTTGGATCCAAATCCCCTATATCCAAACAGTCACTTATTTTTGTTCTAAGTATGTTCTCCTCTATACAATTTTTTTGGGTAATCCATGCTCATTTTATTACTAGCTAGTGTATGATGTATCATATGAGATGAACATCTTATTATTATTGTATTATATCATTGTTCGTTGCTGATGGATCTAACAAATGTGCCGGAGGAAGGGGGGTTTGTAATATAAACATATATTTGTTTCTAATCTACAATCTCTTGGCAATAGTGGTGCAGAGTATGTAAGGAAGGAGGTGCCACTTTTGGTCCTCCCAACAAGGCAGCTGCTAGAGCTGGACACTACGTTGGCTTCTTACTGTGATATGCAACGTGTCCTTTTTCAAGAGGAACAATCAGCATATAATCAAGCCATGCATCAAAATACTTGGTAAAATCAAGTTCCTATATGGCTTGATGTAATATCGCATGTTTGTTCTGCGGTAAATGTTGCACGTTTCTTTTGCAGTGATGGGAAGATTCACCCACTTACCTCTATTCACCATACATCTACATACAATTCTTCTCTCTGCAAACTAATGGAGTATTGGTGAGAACAACATCTCCTTGTTTATTGTTGGCCAAATATAGTGTATTAGTGTGTAATCCTCTGTCAACTAATCTCACTTTTGTTATCGTAGTCTGAGCCCAGCCGTCACTGCACTTCAGGATCGTCTGAAGGAAAATGAACTTCGGGTGAGTAGAGACTATCTTGCATCTCTGACACTGTTAGGTCTTAAAGGGGCTAATAGCTATTTGCTTGTGTAAACAGTTAGCTATGCTATTGGAGGAGGCTACACAACTTAAGGCCGAGACCCAAAGCATGAGAAATGATTCTTCTCGTCGCTTGATATATCATGGGACTAGTGGCGGCGGTTCATCAACAGCCCAGGACAAGTATGCTTCTGCCAACCAAGGGAGCCCTAGAAGTCCTAGTGGCAGCAGCCGGAGGAAGGCTTCTTGATTGCGATCTTGCTCGCCTTGTTGTTATAATGAATATTGCCAGTTGCAGTTCCACCTGATGCTTTCTGAAACCCCCCGATTTGTCGCCGTTACGATGGATGAAGGCGCATACAATGCCACTGTACATACCCATCCCTTCCAGCACTTTTCCTGTTGTGGAAGTTACCAACAGTCTCCTTTTGCGTTGTATTGTTGTTCCCTATCCTGCTGCTGAAGCTGCGCCAAATCCATTTGCATTTTTGCCCTGAGCTTGTACACTGTACTGGGAACGTGATTACCTAAACAGATGTTGCTAAGGTGCAGTATATCTCGGACAGGCAAAGACGAAGCTTGTCTTTGCTGCGTACTTGGAAAAAAAAAAACTCTTGTACCAATCCTATTGTTGAAAGCTTAATATATACCGTTCGTTCTTTTCGATGCATTGGATCGTATTAGCTAGTATTTATATATATTTCTTTTGGTAGTAGAGCAGTAGATATATCCTTAATAAATCAGTGATTAGATCTGATTTCTACTATCTATTATATATTAGTACTATAATGCACCGTGAAATTTCTTAGTTTTGATGTGTTGGGCACACTTTGCTGCCAAGCCAAGGTGCCAGAGTTTTCACCCAAGGTGGGTGGCATTGACTTGAAAGAGACGCGTGTGTGCAATGCATGCAACATCTAATTGTGGTATCTATGTTTACAGCTACCCAACGTACTCGAATGGTGGAATCAACTTGTAACAGATATCAAGCCTCTCCAGCCGATTGTAGAAAGGTCTGAAATTTTTCTGAGCGAAAGTGAAATGTTCAGGAAGATGTCAAGATGCTCTCCGTTCAGAATTCAGCCTAGTATGGACTTGCAGTCAACACTGGGTGGTAGTGTCCACTGTTGCTTGACGGATCTGTGATGTGCAATCCCGTGTATGTGGTCGGCTTCGAAAACTGACGATACAACTAACTATACGCCCGGACGATGGTTTGCGTCTAAGTTATGAAGGACCGGGACGCCGCTATAATAATATACCTTAATTATGCCCGGAAGATTTGCCGTTCAACCAGAGTGCCACGTCACTTCTTCACGAAAACATCCTTCGAAAAAATTAAAATTACATCTAGATCCTTTTGCAAGTTATTTTGCAAAAGGAACCCGTAGTTCCGTAGATTTGCGAACGGGTCCTCCATCGAAATTATGTTGAGGTCCTCCTACAACATTTTTTGCAGAAAAAAACCGGAGCAAATTTTTTACGGTGCGGCGTAGTGCACGATTCTACCGTGGGAGACTGGACGGTGTTTGCTCATATGTGGTGATTGGGTTTGGTATACCATCCCAATTTTTGGTTCATTTGAATTTATTTTGCTATTTTAATTTTTTTGTAATTTTATTGCTAATTAAATCTTAATTGGGTATTTATTCAATTAAAAAAGGATTTAAATATAAGTGAACATTTGTATAATTATTTTATTTGAGTTCTAAATGTTTTAAAATATTTTATAAAATTTTTCTGAAGTTGTTTGCTATTTATTTGGAGCTATTTGTATTTTACGGCATTTTTCTAAATTGGAAAACATATATGAAACACTGTTTTTGAGGTGTGGGCCGAAATGCTAACCGCTGGCCCAATTCCCCGCGCAAGCCTAGCTTGCGCCGCGCTTGGCCTAATCTGCCAGTCGCGTGAGGGGTTGACAGGTGGGGCCCACCTGTCAACTCTACCCCTGCCGAGTCCGAGCCAGACTCTGTCGGCGCCGCCGTGTTCACCACGGGCTCGCCTCCATTCTGTGAGCTTTAGGGACTATCCGTGCTTTATAAGGCGTACCTCATGGTCGCATTAAGCCCTCAAGTTGAAACCGTAGGCTAATTTCCCTATAGCATTGTCGTTCTCTTGGATTGTGTGAAGTTGTTCGGGTGCCACCGCCACGAAAAATTGATCGATTGGTCATCTCCGGTGAGCCTCGAGTTCTCAGCCTAGTTTCCTTGTGTTCATCTTGTCGTGTTCCGTCTGATGCGCACCTTGGTTTGGCCGGAGCGTGGCCATAAGTCGTCGCCGCTGTCTTCTTCGTCGTAGCTGGCGTTGCTGTGCCCCGAAGCCGGCGCTGACCGCGTCACCATGTGCACCACATCGTGAGCTTTTCGAGGAGGTAACCCAGGGTCGCCAGAGGCCACCACCGGCAACCATTGGGTCATGAGCTCAGCTTCAGTGATGTGGGCAGCCCCGCGTCTTACTGCGTGTCATGCGGACGTCAGCCGAAAGATTGACATGTGGGGCTCACACGTTGGCCTATCTAGTATTTTGTTTTAAATTCAAAAATAAAATTAGTGGGGCCCACTTGTCAGTGAATATTCTAGGAATATTCTCTTTTCTTTTTCTTTTTCTGAATTTATTTTTTGGTTAATCTTTCGATAGTCTGTTCTCCTTCATACGAATTTTGATTGAGTCTATTCAAAATTCAAAATTCATATAAATTCAATATATTTATTTTGGTGTATTTTATTTTATTTTTGGAGTTTGTTTGGTATTTTATTTAAATTCATTTTGATTCTTGCTATTCGTTTTCGCTTAGATGATGAAGTGCTTGGAGTGTTCGAAAGTAAAGAGTTGATTCAAGACTAAGACTAAGAGTTATTCCAAGGCAAGTTGTACATTGATTATGTTAAACCCAGTTTTACAAATGCTATTATGTTTTAATCTATTGCATGACATTTCAAATTATACATGTTTTCAAATAATTTGAGAATTAGCTATTCAAACCATTGATTTTTTTTAAATAATACTTTTTTTAAACTGAATTACGTTTTTAATACTCGAAAAATAAAATTTGCAAAAATAATACGTGGTCGCCATACCGTACGGCGAATACCCTATTTTCGCCATATGGTATGGCGAATACCCTATTTTCGTCATATGGTATGGCGAAAATACCATAATTACCCGATTAAAACCGATTAACCGTCGGTTGTTTGGTTAAAGCTATTTCCGCCTTACCATAAGGCGAAAATAGTATTTTCGCCAAACCGTATGGCGAAAATACCCTATTTTCGCCAAACCGTATGGCGAAAATAGGGTATTCGCCATACCGCACGTGCTAAAACGACCTTGATTCCCGTGTAGCGATTAAGCTGATTTAGGGTATTGTCGCCACACGGTTCGGCGAAAATAGGGTATTCGCCACACGGTTCGGCGAAAATGGGGTATTCGCCGTACGGTATGGCGACCACGTATTATTTTTGCAAATTTTATTTTTCGAGTATTAAAAACGCAATTCAATTTAAAAAAAGTATTATTTAAAAAAAAATCCCAAACCATTAGGATGAATCTTTATTAGTTGATTGCTAATATAATGCCAACGTGGGTTGGTTAGATCGTGCTTAGTTTGCTTAGCTATGACTTGAATAACTGATATATTTGAAAAGTGAAAAATTCAAATTTGACTAATAATTTATAAAATATCTTTATGAAAATGTGTGTCATGTGTTGTCACACAACGATGTTGAGTTATTGATGGCATGCGTTGCACGATAATCAACCGAGGTGGTAGATGATTTAGACTGATGTATGTGGGCATCGCTTGATATGATTTCTGAGATTATTTAAAAGTCTTGCATTGGTCAGTTAAGAACTTAATCTTGCTAGCCATTGAACTAGATTAATCGTACAACTATATATCTATTATGGACCAGACCTAGCTTAGTAAGTTATCGAGTCTTACAAATGATATCTCAAGAGGATAACCAAAATGTGTATGCAGTTGGGGAAGGTGTGTGTTGCAGTAGCTCCACATCTTGAACAGTAATTGTTCCTAGTCCAACGATGAGTCCATCTTATTTTTCTGCTCTGTGTGAGGGAGAGATAGTGAGATCAGGCTTATAGGAATGTCCATGTTTGGATAGAGTTTTCGAAATGTTTTGTTATGATCTTCCTAGTAGTATATTAATAGGTATGTGTAATGGGTGACATTATAAGATTGATCATATCTTGTGGGTTAAGTGTATAACCTCTGTAGAGTGTTAAATCTATTTGAGTAGCAGTGTCAACGGTATGGATAATGCTCAGGAATTTCAATCAAGGGTTAGATTTTATAAAATAAAACTTGGGAAGAAAGACTGTGTGCCAATGGGAATAATGGAGTTTACATTAGGTTGTGTGTTAGTTTACTTTGGGAAATTTATTTTATTATTATTTGTTCTACTGTTGTTTCAATCTATTTATTGTATTCAATTCAAATTATTGCTTTACTTCAAAATAATTCTATTAGCCATTCCATTTTGCATGTAGTTATAATAGACTTGCATTCTGTGTATAACTTATTGAGTGATTTTACTCTTGCCACAGGAGTCTACACCTCCTTTGGAGGAGTTATACGAAAAAGCGAGTGTCTAGAGTCAAACTTTGTCATATTTTTGTGGCATTTTATGGGATTCATCGAAATTTTCTGTTTTGATGCTATTTACTTTTAGTTAGAGCCTTGTTAGGCCTATTAAGTGTAAAATTGATATTAAGATTTTTCAACAATCTTTTATTCAATAAATTTAGTCTTTTATTACATTTCCGCTTTGTATGATTGTAATATTACATTTATACTACTACTGTGTGTACTAGCATAATCCTAAACTGATGTAGTATACACGAGGGTCTTGATTTACATATTCATACCCCGACGGTTTGTGTCATGTCAAGTCATTTCTCTCTTCACAAATTGCATAACGATTTTGCCTTTACCATGATCGCCACTAGTTTAGGCATTAATAGTAGGTCAGGATTTAAGCAGGCCTCATGTAAACCCAACCCAAGTGGAGTTGAACATCAACACTAGCAACCTCCATGGTCAAATACACACACACTGGAGTAGTACTAGGCTAGTGCACTCCGTGGAGCAGGTCCACGTTTTTGGACCAGGACCGCACGGCAGCGGCTGGTGAGGCACTAGCTCGGGCCAGCCAATGGGAAATGACGCTAGGACTGGAAGATAGTACAGGAGATCTGATGGCGCGCACGCGCGGGGTGGCTGGCCGCTACGTAGCGGTAGCTCGCCGCCTGTTCCTTCGCGCGCGCGGCAGCCACCTCGGCTCGGCCGCAACCGACGCAACCTCCTTTTTGTGAGAGATTTTTGCAGGTATCCATGTGTTGCCATAGGATTTTCGCTATGGCAATTAATCCATAAAACGCATGCTTTGTTGCTTGTACGTCCAGAGTTTGGGTGACATTAAGACTAGAGCGTTAAGCTTGCGTAGTGTGTGACAGCGTCCTCTCAGAGGTTGGTGTCGAAATTTAGAAGCCAATGCAAATACATTTCTGTCCGATGGCTCTGCATTTGTGCAAACGGGCCGACGCTGAAACCTGAAGCCACCCAAGCTGCGCAGCAGTTGGTGGTAATCGACAGCTTTCTGAATTTTCAGAAAGCTGTTCACCCGTTTCTGGAATTTTGAATCATGAACATTATTTCTCCATCTTTTCTTTCCTTCCTTCCTTCTTTCTTTCTTGCTACGCATGGAATTAATCATCTCCCACATTCTTCAGCCGCACGACGCTCACGATGATGGTGAGCGGCCCCCTTTGACGACTCCGGAGTCAGAAGACTGAACATTCTTCCAGTGCATTCTAAAATCAAACGATGAATTGCTTCAACATATCAAGGACGAGGCCTCTTGCTGGCCTTTTGCTGGGGCACGAGGGATCAAAAAATTGTTGTATCGTCCAGCGTAAATCGAGTCTTCTAGTCATTTTGGTTCCCTTTTTTGTTTTTGGTTGTTGTTCTTCTGTGCAGTCTCCTACACTTTGTACTTAACTTCTATTTTTCTCCTTTAATCCGAGTTTCGGCTTTTCAAAAAAAAAAAATCCTTTGCTATTTGCACTCAGACAGACCCTGTTCAAAGTTCAAATTTGCCGGTGAAGAAGAAAATCACCCCAAAAAAATGTCATCTGAGCGATCCTGGAAACGACTCTGCATCAGCTGGAGGTTGCAAAAAGGAACTGGAACGGTAGCAAAATGTGTTGCTTTTGCAATAAGGTGGAAACTATACAGCATCTTTTCTTCGATTGCCATGTTTCACGTTTAATGTGGCAAATCATTCAAGTAGCCTTCAATCTGACAATGCCTACAAGTATATCTCATATGTTTGGAAATTGGTTAAATGGGATGACTAAAGATTTCAAATCTCAAATTTTAGTGGGTGCTGCAGCAATTTGTTGGTCAATCTGGTTATTTCGAAATGATATGGTGTTTGGTAAGAAAAGGAATTCTAATCCATTGCAGGTTATCTATGCGTGCATTGGTTGGCTTCGTTCATGGTCACCAATGCAATCTGAGGAGGACAAGGAAGTGGTATTAGCTGGTTGCAGAACACTAAATTTGGTGGTCAAGGACTTCTTCTACGGACATGGGTGGAGATCGAGATACAGGATTTGTGCAGATTGAGACTTTTTGTTCCATCTAAATTTCTAGCTTGTTGAACACTTGTTTTATTCATTCTACATTTAAGAAAGTTGTAAGGATGTTAAGTTATAACATTATAATAAACTATGGCTGTGTGTATCTTTAGATGCAGAGGCTGGGAGATCTAATCTTCCATTATCTAAAAATCAGCTGGAGGTTGCAATGCCGATACGCACGATTCTCTTTCCAGTTACTCTGAGAATCTCAGTGGTCTTAATCCGTCGGTCCCGACAGCATGCAGATTGATGCAGCAGTTTGGCACATAAGCTCTCTGTTTTTGGCACACATACGTTGACACATAAGAACGGTACTATACAAATTACAGATGCAGACGTTGTTTGATTAGCTGAGCTGTGGAATTTTCAGCGTGCGTTTGGTTCATGACTGTAAATGCCTTCTCATACGGTAGCACGGCACGTCCTGAACTCAACTGCACTGGTGGCTGATGCCTTTCATCTTGCAGACGAAGGCCACCATTCGTGAGGAAGCTATACTCGAATTTATTGGTACCCAATAAAAAAAGGGATTTGATAAGTTTCATCCGGATGTTTTCTTTAGCAACCATCATCCAAATTTCTGACCATTGGATTTGTTTTCAGATCGATGCACGCCCTCCTGAATTCGAGGTGGATTGATCCTACGGATGTGTGTTTTGATCGTACGGTTCAAAATTTAGATGTTTTTTAGGACAAAAACATCCGGATGATACCTATACACTCCAAAAAAAAACGCCTGCCGACTGTTCCTGAGGAGCCTAGTAAATACTGTAGGAGATAAAATAGCAATACATAAAAGTGGTGTCTCAGGAATACCATGTGCTTCGTTGCTGAATAGTACTTAAACTTTGATCCTCGGATCTAGATCCAATATAGAAAATCACTTTGCCTTCTTCCGTCTCATTCGAATACTATTTTGTCAAAGAATACTCATTTATTTATACGTCAGATGCATATCTGCCTCCTTCCACTAGTTTGGTCATTAGCTATTAGCATGAGATGTGATACATTGAGGATTACTCTAATACAAATTATTCTGTTCTACATGGCTTTTTTACATTAATTATATACTAGTTTTACAAAAATCAAATTATGTAAAAAAATGATGCAACAATTTGTAAAAAAGAGAAACAAAACAAACTATAAGGAAATCCTATTTGTTCGTTTATGTTGCCTTTCCCAACGACACTAAAAAAATTGATTACTCTCTTATCACATTGTTCACCGGAGAGAAAATCACAGAGTCAAAATCATAAAACACAACGTGGATCACAAAGCAACACCCAATGGATAAAAAAAATTGAAGTACTAAGAACACTTGGTCCCATTTAGCAAATTCTAAAAAGAAAAAAAAAAAAGGTCAAAGGTGAGGAAAGGAACGAACAAAAGAGCCGCCGTTGGACTGGACACGTGTCTAGTGCTTTCCTTCCTATACGCTACGCTAACCAGGCGAGCAAACCTCCTGCTCCCTGCTACAAATGGAAGTCTTCATAACATAATCACAGTTTACCCTGCATAGGATAATCATTTTTCACTATAAAAGGTAAAATTCTGCATAATTCATGGACCTTTACCACCAAATCCCCCTGATTCCCTTCCCCTTTGGAGAAATTCTTGCCGTCTTTGTGGCTTGTTAGTTGCTACCATCCAATAACTGCACAAAGGAAAGTACCTTTCCAACAGATTTATATACTGTATACTGTATGCATCTTTTCAAAAGATCGTATACTGTGTACCTCCAATTATCATTCGCATTTATTAATTAATTACCTAGCTACAAAAGGCAGGATCTTTCGATCGGCAAACCAATCGATCGATCAAACATGCACAAGGATGGTCTGCTCGATCCACAGATAGCCATTTTCCCTTGCTACATGCGGAAATCTCGCAGTCATCATGAATGAATGAATCGCCGGCTTCCTCCCGGCAAAGCAAACCGGCCCAGGTCACCATTCTCGCTAGGGTGTCGTGCTGTTGTTACCTCTTTCTTCCAGCAATTCGCCGCTCCCGTCCTCTCGCTTCCTCTTCTTTTGTGCCGCCGCTGTTCGGTGCCGCCTGTGCGTAGCAGCGCCGAGCTAATTGGTTGGTGCAAGAATGGCGCTTGGAGCGAAGGTTCCCGCCTATGTTCTGTTTGTGATCACGGCTGTCCCTGCACTTCTCTTGTCCGGCGCCGCCGAGGCCGACGTCCTCCTCACCCTCGACGACTTCGGCGCCGTCGGCGACGGCATTGCCAACGACACCCAGGTACTGTGCGTGCGGTCCAACTCATACCCGTGATTTAGCTGCCAAGAACTCGGATTCGATCGTGCACTCTGTTTTATCTAGGCTTTCTTGGACGCTTGGACCGCTGCTTGCACCTCCAAGAAGCCGGCCGTCCTCGCCGTGCCCGCCGGGAAGGCTTACCAGATCTGGCCGGTGCAGCTCGCCGGCCCCTGCAAGAAGAAGCTCAAGCTGATGGTACGTACGCCGCCCGTACCGTTCGCCTTTCTCTCTCTCTCCCGTGCGGTCTTTGACTCTCTGTCCACGGCGGTGCTGGCATTGCGCTAGATTTCCGGGGCGATCGTCGCGCCGGTGAGCCCCGACGAGTGGGCCGGCAGGGACCGCAGGAAGTGGCTCTACATCTACCGCGTCGACGACCTGTCCGTGAGCGGCGGCGGCACCATCGACGGCATGGGGCAGGAGTGGTGGGCGCGCTCGTGCAAGCGCAAGAAGACCAAGGTAACCACCAGTTAACCACCGACCACCTAACCTGTCTGAACTCCGAGCCATGACACTAACAGCTGCACTGATGTTTCTGAACCATGGTTTGCTTTGCTTGTGCTCTTGCAGCCTTGCAACACACGGGCTCCTCCCAAGGTGAGAGCTCGCCTCCCCTTCCAACCGGAGATGTGCCCGAGTAGAGTCAGCTCGCCGGCGGCGAGCGACGATCACGCTTGGTTAATTCTTCGCTCTTTGCTGCATGCAGGCGATCCATTTCGAGGAATGCAGGCGAGTCAGCGTGCAGGGCATCACGCTGCAGAACGGCCAGCAGTTCCACCTGACGTTCACGCGGTGCTCCCACGTGAAGGCCAACTTCCTCCGTGTGATCGCGCCGGCGGACAGCCCCAACACCGACGGGATCCACCTCAACGATTCCTCGCATGTCCAGATCACGGATAACTTGATCTCGACAGGTCCATACAAATCCATTTACTTGCTTAAAATCTGGCACTAAGCTTTCTTTATCAGGGGTCACGTCTTAACTGGGCATGTGAGCGATCCAATTATATTCTCTGCATGTAGTTTCCTTCCACAAGATAAGATCAGACTCGGCAATTAGTTGACTGGACAAAAGAATTGTCAAATCAGTAGTACGAAATGCTTAGGTTAGATTCCTAAGCATTTCTGCAGTACACATATGAAGCACTCATGCATAGGGTCATAGCTAGATGATTAACCTCCGCTTTAATTGCCTTTTTCAGGAGATGACTGCGTTTCGATGGTCGGCAATTGCTCTGATGTCCGTGTAAAAGACATTTCATGCGGGCCTGGCCATGGCATCAGGTACAGTACTCTACTCTTCTAGGGCATATCGTCTTCTCCCCCCAGATCTCTGACACTAGAGTTAACAATGCAACACACGGCACGTGCATGTCAGCATTGGAAGCCTGGGGAAGAACCGGAGCACCGACAGAGTAGAGAATGTGAAAGTGGACACCTGCTTGCTTACAAACACAACAAACGGTGTACGGATCAAAAGTTGGCAGGTAAGAGCAGGACACGGCCACACTTGTCGATCTCCAGGCTCTACTCTGACAAGAACAACTAATCTTGTCCGAAAAATACTCGCGTTACAACAAGTGCAACCTCTGTTTCAGGGAGGCATGGGCCTTGCGTATGATCTGAGGTTCGAGAGCATCGTGATGAAGAACGTCTCCAACCCCATCATAATCGACCAGTATTACTGCGACCAACCAACGCCCTGTGCAAACCAGGTACATCACGATGGATGAGTATTTCCGAATCATCTGATGCAAATTAAGCACGCAAATCGATCATCTCTGACGTCCGAGCACTCTGCGTTGCAAACTCGAGCGCAGTCGCAGGCGGTGCAGGTGCGCAAGGTCGAGTTCGTCGACATCAGGGGCACGTCGGCGACGAAGCAGGCGATCAAGTTCGCCTGCAGCGACACCGTGCCGTGCCGGGAGCTGAAGCTGAAGAACGTCAATCTGACGTTGGAAGGCGGCGGCGCTGCGTCCGCTTTCTGCTACAAGGCGTCGGGGGAAACCGCCGGCACTGCTGTCCCGGCGTCCTGCCTCGCCAAGCCGGACTTCGCCGAGAGAACGCCTAGCCCCAGAATGCTGAGAGAAGCAACGGCGGACGGACTCGATTCTTGATGGTTGTGGAATGGTACAGCCACCATCTGCACAGGTGCACACCTTCCTGCAACGACTGAAGCAAGCGTACATGTTCCAAGTTCCAACTCGAACAAGACGGTAGCAGTAGAAGCTGTAGCCATACTGAAAGGCTTACAAACTCGCCAGTTGTACACCACATTTGTGCGAAGAATAATAATACAGAGAAATTTACCGACTGCATCTTCTTCAGTGCTACATGGGTACAGTACAGATTGCTTACTTTTAGTACGCGATCGATCGATCGACCGGTTTCTCTCACTACAATGCATGTAAGGAGGTGCTAATTAACAGACGGCGGCCCACTCATTTTGGTTGCTGGCCGATCTTGGTGACGTTTGGATTATTGGAAGAGCGGTGCTTCTATGCTTCTTCTCATAATACAAGTTGTATAAATCTTAAAACAAACGAATGTGTAAGTAAATACTATTTATCATTCATTCATACTTTAATATTTATGCAATTTTTAAAAAGAAAAGTATAGAAACACCTATCGTATTGGAAATGATGGGCGGGAAACATTTGCTTGTTTGGAGGGAATAGGACAAGGGAGGGATTTGGGAATGGGATATAATGGGATCATATCTCACCGTTTCTTCCCTAATGGAGAGCTGGGCTATGGCGGTGGGTTAGGGTTATGGTGTGTAAAATTACGAAACTACCCATATACTGTATATGGAGTAAAGCCAGGGGCATTTTAGTCAACTTGCACTCTATTCCCAATTCCTAAACCATGCATCAAACCAAATGCCAAACATGGGCTTGGGAACAAGGGTTCATTTCCCAGTCCAACACCCCCACCTCATGTCCCACTCTCATACCCCGTTCCTTTTCCAACCCTTCGCTTAACAGAAATTTTACCGAGCATTGTACTAGAGTAGTACATCATGTTAGGTAAGTAGAAATCATATGTCCACATTAATTTGCTGAGGATACCCCTATTAATCTGATCATTAAACAGGAAATATCAAATAATGAACATCCATGTTAAGTTCAGCCTAGAGTAAAAAAAGCTCCCATCCAAACGCCAAGGCGATGGTTGTGGCTTCAGGCCCCGAGCAGTCCGCCGGCCGAACAACTTTCTCGCGGCGCAGGTGTCTGCGGCCCACTGACCCCAGCTTTCGGCATTGCCGACGCCCAGGCGCCGTCCGTGCGGCCCACGTAGCATGTTAGCCGAGCATCAAATGTCTGAGACAGCCGCTAGGAGGGCCGGAAGGAAGCCCAGCCCAGGTCCCTTCCGAGACTCGTATGTTTATAGCCCAAGCCCACATACATGGTGCGCTTGCGTTGCAGATTTGCAGGTTCCAAAAAAAAAAAAATGTCGTACGCCGCTCGAGCACCTGACCTGACCTGACCTGTCCATTCGCCCACGTGAATCAGCTGTTCACAAAAGCGAGCAGCGAGTGCAGCAGGGCTCGTACAGTGCTGTGCGTGACGCCGTCCGCCCGCGGCATGGCCCACCGGTCATCTCTTTCCCTGCACTCCCGCTGCTCCGCGCATCGTTTAATCTTGCACCCGTGACCGAGTTGTCCCAGCGGTGGCAGTGCACCGAGTTGGCTTTAGCCTGCGGCGCGTAGTGCGGTGGTACATGCCACTTCGGCGTTCGAGGATGGCGCTGGCGCTGGGAGCGACGAGGCCGGCGTTCGCTCTGCTTCCGCTCGCCGCCCTCGCCGCGCTTCTCTTGCCACGCGGCGCCCAGCCCCGCGTCCTCCTCACGCTCGACGACTTCGGCGCCGTTGGCGACGGCATTGCCGACGACACCCAAGTAAGTACGCGCAGCTCGTTCATGCCCAAGGGAACAGAACCGTGGCGCCGTGGCCACCGGCCGCAATGTGCATGAGAGCTTGGGAAGCATCTTAGGCACCACCCGGCTAGCGATTGATTTCTTCTGTTTTTCTCTCCAGGCCTTCGTGGACGCTTGGAAGGCTGCCTGCGCCACCAACGGTCACACCATCCTCAACATCCCCGCCGGCAAGTCCTACCAAATCTGGCCGGTGACGCTCGCCGGGCCCTGCAGGGATGAGATCAAGCTGTTTGTACGTTCGCGCGCGCGTGTGCAGCTTTCTTGTCTAGCACCTTTGCATTCTTGTTCATGGAGTGTTTATTGGTGCTGGCTAGATTTCTGGGAATATAATCGCGCCCGAGGACCCGGACGAATGGCGGGGACGCGACCGCGACAAATGGCTCCACTTCTACGGGGTGGAGGACCTGTCGCTGAGCGGCGGCGGCGTCATCGACGGCAGGGGGCAGCAGTGGTGGGCACAGTCCTGCAAGGGAAAGCACCACACGAACAGCAAGGTAATACTAGCGTACGTCACCTGATGATGACTCGGGGAGTTGAGTTCTGATATGTCCTGTGCTGGTGAGGACATGGCCAAACTGCCCCTAAATTTTAACCATTTACATTGAAGGAGCCATTGGTAAGTCGGTCGTGTTCCAGACGCTCAGTACTCGCAAAACAAAGTTTGCGAATTTTAAAGCAGATAAAATGGTGTACGTAAGTTCATGCGCTAACAGTAGATGGCTTTGTTGCATCGCATTACTAATGATTTCTTTTGATTTTCCTTTTGCAGCATTGCACACCAGAAGCTGCTCCCAAGGTGAACTCCTGTGCCCCGTTTAATTTGAGGTTTGCTTCAGTGGAATCACCAGCTATTAGTTGCCTCTGTTCTTTTGCAGGCGCTTCACTTTGAGGGTTGCCACGGCATCAGAGTGCAGGGCATCACTCTGCAGAACAGCCAACAGTACCACCTGACGTTCACCCGGAGCTCGAACGTCAGGGTGAGTTACATGAGGGTGACCTCGCCGGAGCATAGCCCCGACACCAACGGGATCCACCTCGTCGACTCGTACAATGTTCACATCATGGACAATCTGATCTCGACAGGTACGTTCCACTGATATATTGGCACTTTATTCCCAGGCAGTATTTGTGCTGTTCCTGAAAGGAGTTTCACCTGTCAGGGACAGTTTGGCCAAAGCTTTGTCATGTTTGATTGCAGTTACCTCGCAAAAAAAAAGTTTGATTGTAGTTGGCTAGAGATTTAAGCTAGTATATACAGAATGAACACCAGAAAAACCACAAGAAGCGCTAAAGCATACATATTGCCGAGGCCTGTTTCTTCCATTTCGTTAAGCATGTCATGCCATCCGCCCTTGGTTAGCTTTCCCCATTTTCTTTCAGGCGACGATTGCGTCTCGATGGTGGGCAATTGCACAGATGTTCGTGTAAGATCCGTCTCATGTGGACCTGGCCATGGTATCAGGTAGCTTTTGCCGCATAGATTACTCAATATATAGTGAAGTGAACGCATGTTCCTCTGTTGTTAGTGCAACTTACACTACGTGTTCGTCAGTATTGGAACCTTAGGCGAAAACCCAGCTACTGACAAGGTAGAGAAGATCAAGATCGATACCGTGTTCATTTCGAACACCACGAACGGTGTACGCATCAAGACCTGGCAGGTAATTAACAGCAGTGTCCAATTCCCCGCATGTCCGGAACTCAGGATGTACAAGCATTGTACGTAACCCGTGTAACTTCCGTTGTTCAGGATGGCTGCGGTTTCGCCCGCAAAGTGAAGGTCGAGAACATCGTGATGAACAACGTCACAAACCCCATCGTAATCGATCAGTACCGCTCTAACCACCCAGCTCCGTGTGGAACCCCGGTATACTGGCCACTGAACTCGCGAACCCGCAGCACCATCGATCTGATCGCCCGATGCACTCTGCACAGCACATCTCTGAACATGGCAATTAATGGCAAATTTTGCAGACGGCAAAGGCGGTGGCGGTGGAGAAGATCGACTACATCGACATTACCGGCACATCGGCGTCGAAGCGGGCGGTGACGTTCACGTGCAGCGACACCGTGCCGTGCAGGCGCCTGTATCTCAGGAACGTGAACCTGACCCGGATCGGCGGGCACAAGACGTCTGCGCGCTGCCGCAAGGCGTCCGGGAAGAGTGTTGGTGTGGTCGTCCCGGAGTCATGCCTCGCCAGGGAGGAATTCATCCAGCAAGCTCCCGGCCTGCAGGGTGATGCGGCAGCTGGAGAGGAACAAGGCCCAGATTCCTGGTGATGCTCCGGCTGAAGACGAAGAATCGAAGGTCAATGTTGTATTAATGGTGATGTTAGTCCATATATATTAATATCTGTATGTCCTATGAATCGATCGGTGTGTTGTGGCTGTGAACTATAGCTAGACAGTTACAGTTGGTAGTCAGTCTCCTACGCTAGCTTGCCATTGGAGGGCCATGGCCTGGGCGGAGGGGCTAATAAAGGCGTGTGAGAGTAGAGGGAGTGGTGAGCGAGCAGTAACTAGTGATTATGAAGAGCCCATGTACAAATGCTTATTTATCACGGATATGCATGCATGTATATTCTACTAGTACTAATTTGCATGCTTCCTGGGTACAACACCGCTGCTGTTATTTCATGTACATGCATTCTCCTGTAGTATGAAGGGACACCCGGCTGCCTAGAAGCAGGGTATGCCACAACCGTAGCCCCTCGTCTCCAAGCTCGAGGTGCCCGGTGATGGAGGTTGAGCTCGTCGACATCAGCCGTACGTCCAGTTTCTATGCACGAGAGGTGTCCGAAGACGGCCGCCCGCTTGTTCTCGTTGAAGGCCGATCGGGGGTGACAGGGCAGCCTGACAGAGCCGTCGAGTTCTCTAACATTGGGTCACTGACGTGTGCAACCACATACTGAAAGGACCACACGTCAGTGACTCACGTTAAAGGACTCGACGTCAGAGGAATCGGATCCGTACCCCTCGGCGAGGGCCAGTTGAGGCCTAGACGCGAAGCGGCGCTGGCAGGACAACTTCGGCGGCGGCGGGCGGACGTCTGAACCCACCGGCATCGATCGCTCGGTCGAGTGGGGACGCGGTGCCGACGCTCCAGTCGGCCCATGCGGAAGGGACCGGCTGTCACAGCCCGATTGTGTAAACCCGAGTCCGGCCCAGCTGGTTTCAGTGACTTGTGGATCCAGATGCATGCTAGTACAGCAGAAATTTAACGTAATGATCTTGTGCGAAGTCAAACGAATCGCTGGGCAAAAATACGGTGGCGGAACTTGAAATCTTTCGACTGGTTCACACCTATAATTTTATAGTTTTGTGTAATAGTTTTATAACATACTATCAGGAGTATGTACTCCCTGCTCCCTGTATATTAACTGATGTTACACAAGTAAAAGTATATTCTATAGGTGAAAGTTGTTAATTGGTTCCTCTTGATTTGGAAGTTGTTTTAAACCAAATAGAGATAGGAAGTACATACACCTGGGAGTACATACTCCTACTCGGCGGTGCTGCTAGGGCCAGGGGAGGTGGGTTGGCTCGGTCGGCAAGCGGCTGGCTGGGCCGGGGAGCAGCAGGTCGAAGGCCCAGCGCAAGAGAAAATGCGGCCCAAATAAAACCAAATGAAATTCAATTTCAATTCCAAACTGAAATTCAAACGAAAATGCAATGAAAACCAAATTTGAATTTTTTTTTTAAAAAAAGAGCTTCTGAAGATTGGGGTTGTTTCATGCAGCTTCCCAGATAAGAGGTTTCACCTGCAGGAGGGCCCAAAGGAAGATGGGTCATGTCATGTGAAATGGGTTCCAGGACTAAAGCATCTGATATGTCTCCAAACGGTTCCTGATTGTAAAGCACAGGCAGGGAGGGAGACCTGGGTGCTAAGTCTGTAGGTGTCTATTCTATCATATACTAAAAACTTACGAGAGTCGTTAACAAAAAAAATTAGAAATTCTCATAAAAGTTACATGATTATTGAAAATATAGTTATATATTAGAGATAATTGTATCATAATATCTAGCCGCGCAGTTGCGCGAGTAAATTTGCTAGTTGGATCAGGAAATCCATCTGGAGGTACGAAGGATATAATCCTATCATTCTCAAATCTAGCCAACCGCACACACCTAAAAAAAGGATTGGTCAAGATAAAGCCGTAATGTGACTAATTTGATTAAAAAAATAATACAGTAATAGTGCCATCTTACTGATGAAATTTGATGCCACCCAGATCTATTGCTTTTCCTTTACTTGCTCGGCCTTGAGCCTCCAAAAGAACCCTATCATTCAACCCAAGTTTACACCCAGGCATTCCACTGTTACAAAAAATACATTGATGCTAGCTATGACGCATATATTCAAGATACCAGAAAAACAGTCAGAAAATATTTGGACGGTCTATCTGAGACTGGAGGATGGAAGAATTCGGTTCAAGGCATAGTTCAATTCGCATTCGTAACATACCGTAAATGATTACGGTATGTTACGAATGTGAATTGAACTATGCTATTATCTGCACGAGAATTATGTGAACTATATTTGTTTATTAAGACACACTTGCAATATATATGTTGTAGTTGGCAGATTATGTACACACACTTTATTAGTCTTTACTAACCACTGCCAATTTGCTTCAACTGTGTTATAACTTATAAACACTCAATTAATTTAAAAGGTTACTAGAATGTGTTGGATACATAATGTAAGTACGTAACCACATTATCCCACAGCAGCACAGCTATATGAATGTGACTCGCATTAACTTTATTACTACAAGCAGTTGGGTTATAAGCATATTGTGAATTTGTGATATGAGAATGATGTCATGCAGCTACCATATGTCCGGAAGGACTAGAATGGCGATAAGAGAGGGTGAATGATCTCAAATAAAATTTTTCATACCTACTAGACAAGTAGATGCTAACCAAGAACAATCCACCACAAGAAACAACGAAAATCCACAAACTCAATCGAGGGCGGCACTAACAGCCTTTGAGGGTGGTAATGCCGGATTTGCGGTATTACCGCTCCTCAGGGGCGGTAGTGCTGGATTTCTCAGGCATATAGGAAAATAGTACGATCTTTGAACTAGAATCAAATGATCTTTTGATCGGCTTGTCCAAATCCTGTGAAATTTTGTATGCACTTTCTCATAGAGGTCAAGAATTTATTCCAATATTCAATCATAAGGATTGATGTCAAAGTTTTGATCTTTTCCATTTGTAAAGAGAGTGCACCAAAAATAGAGCAAAAACTCAAATTTGTGTTTTTGGCTTGCTCGTGGGGTTTTGATGACCAAGATGGTCTTGGATATCCTCCCCTTGTCACAACGAGCTAAAACACAAGAAGAAAACACCTTGAACTCGATCTACATAAATTTTTCAAAGATCGAGTAAAAGATCGATTCTAAAAGAAATCACGAGAAGTGTTGCCTAGATAATTGGGATGTGATCTAAGGAAGATTTATCCATCAATCATTCATCTTTGGCACAAATTCTACAAGCATTTAGAAGGAGAGGATGCAAATCCAAATGTACGGAATTTAAATTGCTTGAAAGTAAAAGCTGAATTTAAATTACAGAAAGTAAATAAATAGTTAAATTTGCATTGCTTGAAAGGAGAATTCGTCTCTGGTCATCCTCCAGCAAGCCTCGGCCATCTAGACCTTTGGCGTACCTCGTCTAGTCCCAGTCATCCTCTACCTCACCAAGACCTAGCACCGTCGTCCTGCAACCATCAAAGTCAAAGAAAAACCATCACATAACAATGTCCAAAATGATATACAATATCATCAAATTGCTCAAATTAAATCAACTTTCGCAGTCAAAATCGGCGCTACCGTCCATATAGGGTCGGTAGTACCGCTTGGCCAGCGCTACTGCTCCCCAGAGGCCGGTTAAAGGAATAAGGGGGAGCGGTTGGGCCGAGTGGGCCGACTTGGTCGAGAAAAAGAGAAAATTGATCGGGCCAAAAAGAAAAGAAAAATAGTTTGATCTATTGGGCTAAAAACAATAGTAGGCCAAACAAATTTTAAATGGGACTCACATGTCTTAGGATACCTATTGAGTATCTATGGGTACAAATTAACACCCATGCCCACCATATGACCTTATCAGGTACCCAAACCTGAAAACCCATGTGTCTGAAGTGCTACCTATGTCCACCCTTATCGGATCGGGTACCTACGGGTACCCAAACCCATGGGTAAAACTGCCATCTCTAGCTTGAAAGTGGCTGAATGGTGTAGCGACGGCTGCTACTATGCTGGTTGCTGCTACTGCCTTGTGCTCACGCTGCTTCCCTGCTGTTTCTATTCCGGCGCCTAGGCGAGATGCCTAGTCGGCCTAGGCGCTAGGCGGCTTGCCACCGCCCGCCTAGCGCCTAACGCCTAGGATAACATTGTTATATCCAAAAGATGTAGTGGTGAAATCGGACAAGATGAGGGCATAATCTTCAAGCTCTTTGCTTCCTTGAGATTGGCCTTATTTTGGGGCTAGTTTCCGCTTTTGAAAAGGCAGCAAGCCCCCTAAATGAATCAGCTTTTAAGCGGTTTCTAGCTTATAATTAGCAAAAACCAAAAGTTAAAAACAGGACGAGATGTATTTTTACAGCTTATTGCGGAGGGAAATTTGTTGTTTGCCAAACGGCCTCCCATAAAAAACTACGGCTGTTTTTTAACCAAAATAACCAAAAGGCAGCTTTTAAAAAAGCTACATCCCCCCATAGAGGAGAGAGATCCTGCTCCCTGTTTACCTAAGGTCATTGCCCAGCAAAACTGACTGTCAGAAAACCAATGAATAGACTGTCTTGAATTTGCGTTGTTACTGTTTACATGTCTTCAATTTGCCTGTTGCTGTTTACAGCAACTTGCGTATTCTTATGATGAAACTGTAGTCATTGTCTTGGAGATCATAACAATAAATCGTACCTTCAATTTAATGTTAAAGATTTAACAGCTGATGCAATGCTGTGTGCCCTTGGGCATACCGTACAAGTTCAACTTACATCCCACTATTCCGCCCGTCTATTTCTACTACAATTCTCCTTATCAGTGACCTTGAGTTTCACCATGCCAATATACCTTGAATTTATTTCTCCAATTCAACCAGGAAAAAAACACTTAGGAAATGGCTGGGATGCAAATTATAGAACAATCAATGTGTTGTCTACACCAGGCTGTCCATCAAACCCGAAATAGCACTTTGCATCATTATTATCTCGAGCAGCAAGGTGCAGCATACAACATCAATTGTTAAACCAGAAGCACTAAATCACGAATCAGCATCGCTCTGGTCATCTATCAAGCATGCAACAATGGAACAGCTTCAAGATCTGCCCTACTTCTGTCTCTTGTAGATCTTGTGCAAGAAGGACTTCAGAACGTTCTGAACAGCAATGCTTGGCTGGGCTTCAATATCCGCAGTCAGTTTCTTGTAACTCTCATTCTCATAGTCATGAAATGCAGCCTATAATTAAATAATAAAGAAAATATCCGATTTGGTCATGGACTCAAAATAGTTGACAAGTCAAATTAAACATGCTTAAGGGAATGAAATGACATGATGTGATATATTTTGATTCTTTAATCCATGTGTATTACATCCATGGCGGTCCTACGTGGGCGATTATGGTCCACAGCTAAATACAAAACAACATCAATTGTTAGGAGTTAAGACAAACCTCTAGATTAAGTTCATTGTAGAGATTTTTCACTTTTGCCACACAGGCCGGATCTTTCTTGCCGTAATTTTCCTGCAGGAATATAAGTGTTTAGATAACAACCTTTCATAAAATTGGAAAGTAGTATGGAGATGACTTACAAATAGAATGCGCTTTTGGCTCTCATCAGCACGCTCAAGAGCTTGCACAACTAGCCAGGAGCACTTGTAATCTTCAATATCAGTTCCGATCTATAATAAGATTTAACATTGATGATATTAGAGCTAAAGAAAAACTATCAATATAATAATACATGTTCACTCAAGCTAATACAACAGGTAAGTGCACCAACCTTGCCAATAAATTCAGGATCACCATAACAATCTAGATAATCATCCTGTAAGAAAACAATCATATTAATGCTAAGTAGACTAATGCTTGTGGAAGAAAAATGGTTTATATTGTTATGTGTAGCAAAAATAGGAGTTACCTGGACTTGAAAGTACGTTCCCATCTCAACAAGAATGTTTTCTACAGAGCCATAGTTGTTCAAATTCTCACCAGATAGCAGCAGTGCACATGCAACCTTTGATAACGCAGCATATTAGTACCACTTGCATCTAGTATCAATTACCAAAAAGGGGATTATATAATACAAATAAGATATGAAAATAAAATGTAATTTTACCGGCAGATAAAATGAATAGTAGGCTGTCTTGTATTGAACAATACGGCGGTGACTGCAAAATGTCAGTTGATTGAAATCAACAATACATAAAGGGTATATACAAAATCAGAACTACCATACATATATTAGATAAAAGCAATTCGTTTGTTCTAGAGTTATATGCCACAAAAACATGAGAATACTTATGCTCCTAACTCCTAAGAATCGACACGATAAAACAAACAAACAAAGTTTTTTATTCAAAGTTATTACAATATTAACTTACACTGATATGTTATATTTTGTTAGATCTTTTTCTCCCTCATGAGTTGTGATAAGGTCCAGCAGTTGACCTGAAGCTGTTTTGAATTCGACCTAGAAAAACGAAGCAAGATAATTAGTACCTGTAGTAATATGTAAGTTCAGACCAAACATATATGAACATCAGAATATATAATTACCTCATTGAATAAATCAAGGAGATCAGCGTAGTAAGGTTTTCCCTTGAAGTGACGCCGAATTATTCGCGAAATATGGTTGCGAAGGAGAATCCCATCATTTACAGCAATGAAGCCAACCTAGTGCATAAGAAAGGGCAGCGTTAGGGATAAGTTTCATAGGTACAAGGGAGAAAGGTCCTACGAAGTGTTCTCAAGCAAAGTTACTTAACAAAAGAAGTGATTTTTTTTCAATAAGTATATAAACATTTTAGTATTCAGAGACGACAATTTCGGCTTCACCAACCTGAGGCACCCTAAACCAACAAGGTTGGCCACGTCGAGTGTGGGAGTCATCCATGATATCATCAAGCACAAGAAAGAAAGCTTGCAGCTGCACAGACAACAGCAAACTTAGAGGAGCAATTTTGGTTGCTTTACGGCCACATCTATCTATTATATATTAAAAGCTCATGAGAGTCGCTAAGAAAAAAGAGAAATATGCTAAAAATTCTCACAAAAATGCAAAACATCTGGCCCTCAATCTGGTAGACCCTAATTACAACCACCATCGGATGATATTATTTAAAAGAAAATATCTAACAGTCTATCTAGCGGACCCGGATTATAACGGCTTAGATTAAAAGAAAGAGTCCACTTAATCTGATGGACCCTAATTACAACCACCATCGGATGTTATTATTTAAAAGAAAATATCTAATCATAATATCTAGCCGCGCATTTGCGCAGGTAAATTTGCTAGTTCTTCGGAACAACTCCAAGGAGAAAACATTACCCATTCGATGCACCAACCAAGAGTGCAGGCAAGAAACATCTCCTCCTCACCCGGAACATGGGCACCTTTCAACAGCTTATAGCTATCGACCACAGAGAGCCCACGGTTACACTTTCCTACCATTAGCATCAATAGCGAATCAGAAAAACTTTCTAGCTTCTCGTATACTTGAGAACACACTTCAGGTCAAATTCATCTCCTCACCTCCCAGCACATTGTAGTCCACCATCTGCTCAAAAAGGAGATAAACAGGTTAAATAGGCAACTGAACTAATAAGATCATGACTGCACATCCAATCTGTCCACTATCTTATGAAACGTTCACATAAAAAACAGTAACAAGTGGAAATGGAAGCAGGAAGCGTTGCCAATCATCCGAGATTTAACTTACTACCTACCCATTAATAACAGGCAAAAAGGATTTCCATTAATAATCGTAAGCTTGCCCTGTTTTAGGTGCAACCCACCTCCAAGAATTTCCCTGAACCCGACAGATCACATCTTTGCCTTTCCAAATTTAGATACCTCTAGGCATTAATTTCGGGAGATTTGACCCAGAAACGGCCTTCGACAAAGACCATTTGTCGATCGGAGAGCAGCCAACTCAACTGAACGGGAGCTTGAGCCTTCCCTTCCTGTACCTGCCGATTCATTACAACGCACATAGCCCGTATTAATCCCCCAAAAAGCTAATTATTCATTCCTACGTACTTATGATTCAGCCTTTACCAGCAATACCACGTACTAAACCAAGTTAATCGCACTTGCACCCACCAAGAACCCGATCTTGCAAGGACCGGGAGAGCCCACCGATCCAGCCTCAAATCTTATAAACCCCCCCGTAAAAAAAAGAAGCAAGGAAAACGCGTACGCATCGAGTCCATTCAATAGGGGATCATCAAACCAGGAAAGGACCGACGCAAAAAGGAAAGGCGACGGCAGAGGAGGGAGGAGAGGAAGGGGGGGGGGGGGGGGGCATTACGCGGTCGATCCACTGGCGCGACTCCCCCGTGGGCTCGAAGGCGGGGTCATTGAGCAGCTCCTCCTTGAGCGCCCTGTAGATCTGCGCGAACGCCGCCCTGGTGTCGCCGCCGCCCGCGCCATTCCCGAGCGCCGCCATTGCCTCGCACCTCCCCCTCTTCCCGCACGCTGCGAAACGGGGGATGCAAGCCGAGAGCGACCCCTCGAGTACGATGATACGAGGGCCGCAGCAGCAGCAGCAGCAGCAGCACTGCACTGCGCGAATTTGGGACGAGGGCTACGTGGGAGTCGACGCGGATTGTTTTTAATAGACGGACGCGAGATCGCGATGGCAACAGCAAGCTGGGGGACAGCACAACACAGACTTCTTTTCAGTTCAGACTTCAGAGGGAGGAGACAAACGACACGGGCAAAGCAAAAAAAACCAACCAGAACTATTCGTGTGGATGCAGATCTGCCGCTGTTGTATTCAAGGAATCAAGGCGCACGTTGCTGCTTCGCTGGCTTGGCTCTGGACCTCTGGTAGCGTCCGGCCATGGACAGGCATGGTTATGCACAGGGATTAGAGCATCTCCAACAGTTCCCTGTAATTTAACTCCTAATAATTCTGGATTGGGAGTTTCCTAAAATTTTTAGGCATTAAAAAAAAGGACATTCTCCAACAGTTATCATTTTCCCTCTAAAAATAGTTATTGGGAAAGCACACGAGCGTCCAATATCTGGCCACTTCGGCAGGAGTTTTTGGGCGTGCAGAGATATTGGGATTCCGATAGGGTAACTGTTGGAGCGGTAATTTTTTCATTTGTTCCTAAAAAATGATTTTGGGAATAAGTTTTGGGAACTGTTGAAGATGCTCTTACAAAACGGAAGCGAGGCCGGTTCGTCGAAAATCGGTAAAAATTGAATGGTTTCGAAGTCAGATTCTTTTAACTCGATAATCAAAAAAATTCAAAAATCGACCGATCTTACTGATTTTTGAGCGATTTTCGGTAGATTTTCTTCGAAAAATGGGTAAAATAAACGAAACAATTCAGAAACATCGATTTTGTCGAATTTCGAGCGAATTTCGCCTATTTATAACCTATTTTTAACTGTTTTACGTCGCATAAAAATTCCTGCAGTTGTTTGTATTTTTTAAAAAAAATTAGACCGGTTTATCGACCCGTATAGTTTATAGAGCTAGCTTGATATGACCAAAAATCATGATTTTCGTCGATTTTTGAAACCTGGTCATACACTCTTACTGCCACAAATAATCTCTTTAATTGTCATAGTTTAGTTATACTACTCACTGATTTTGAACGTACGGTGTTGCAGTTAACACATAAAATTTGGAACAAGAGATAAGAATTTTACATGAAAAATTATTTCAGAAAAAAATATAGACATACAAAAGCAAATATCACAATATAAGAAAATGTTTATAATGAGACTATTTTTTCTCTTCTTCTTTCACATGTTCTATCCTATGGACTACAATGATATACTTAAAAGGAGACATAAATGACTCTACGTAGGAGTAGAATTTTGAGTTGGAGTGGGAAATAAAATTGAAATGAATTCGGATCACACTTTAACAATCTACACCTTGAGACGAATTCACTCTTGTAGCCAAAATATTAAAATATCCTCGAAATAACTCTTTGTCACCGTACCTTATGCCTTGAAAGTCCAATGAACTAATCTGAAAAAGAAAGACTCACTAGTACAAAAAAGACTTATATTAGACACCTCATCACAGACGGTTTATCGAAATCGTCTGTGATGAGGAACATCACTAACGGTTCTATAGTGCAAACGTCAGTGACAACATCACAGACGGTTCTATTTACAAACCGTCTGTGATATTCGACAATATCACAGACAATTTAATAAAACCGTTTGTGATTACTCCTGTAGATATAGAAGGTTTTAAAATAAAACCTTCTGTGATATATGATTATCACGGACGGTTCTAACTACAAACCGATTGTGATACGAATGAGACCTACATAAACAACCAAAGTCCCCAGGCAGACCTTAATACTTAGCGCGTTTCGCCTCCCCCAAACCCTAGCCCTGAAGGGAATATGCCCGAGAGGCAATAATAAATTATTTATTATCTTATTCCATGTTTATAATATATGTTTATTTCTCATGCTAAAATTGTATTAACCGGAAACGTTGATACATGTGTGTTTAATGAACAAAAAGGTTCCTAGTAAAGCCTCTCTTTTAAACTAGCTCGTTGATTAACTGATGATCAAGGTTTCCTGATCATGAACATTGGATGTTGTTAATAACGGGGTCACATTATTAGAAGAATGATGTGATGAACACACACCCAAGTTGGTATAGCAAATTCGATCAAGTCATTAAAGTTTGTTGCTGTACTGAACATATACAAAATAGCTCTTTTCCTTAGACCATGAGATGATGTCAATCACTAACTCCGGAAGAGTACTTTGATGACATCAAACGTCACTCCGTAACACGGTGACTATAAAGATGGATTTGAGTACTATGAAAGTATTAGTTGAGGCTCATGCATCAAGAGTGGGATTTGTCCATCCAGATGACGGAGAGATATACTCTGGGCCCTCTCGGTGATATCACATTGACATCGCTTGCAAGCACGTGATTAGGTCACAAGAATGTCATATCACGGAACGAGTAAAGAGTACTTGTCGGTAACGGGATCGAACTAGGTATAGTTGATATCAATGATCGGATCCCGGATAAGTAATATATCGCGAGACAAAAGGAATTGGTTATGTTGTTTTTGGTTCACACGATCACTAGTTCATCGTTGAGTAAGTGGGAGTCATTATGGATCTCCAGATCCCGCTGATGATTATTGATCAGAGAGGTGTCTTGATCATGTCCATTTTATTCACGAACCGTAGGGTGACACACTTAAGGTTCATCGACGCTTTTGAGTGGATACGGAACACCGGAGAAAAGTTTGGACAGTACCGGAATAATTTCGGGATATCGGAATAGTTCAAGGGGGTATGTGTTAATTTTTGTTAATTAAAAGAATTAACAAATATTAAAATAACAGAAATAAAATTGTTTATTTATTTAATGGAGAGTCCATTCACATGGAGAGAATGGAGAGTCCATTCACATGGAGAGAGTGGAGAGTCCACTCACTCCTATAAAAGGGAGGGTGGAGCTCCTCTCTCATGGACTAATCTCCATAACCCTTTGGTTGGTCCTTTCTCCCTCCTCCCTGTTCCACCTTTCAAGCAAAGAGCTTGCCAAGCGCTGAAATATTTTCTCCACCACCACCACTAAGTCGTAGTGTTGTTGGAGTTTCCGTGGATCCTCTACTTCACGCCTACCGGATCGAGGGATTGGAGGTCATCGTTGTTCCGTACGTGTGACCAAGTACGGAGGCGTTGCCGTTTGTGGCGCTCATCGTCGCGACTTTGAAGTCGGGCGTGTACCTCTACTTCAACCACGTTTGTTTGCGGGAACGTTATTCCCGCTTTCGGTCTACGAGGGTGAGTCCTTGTGAAACCGTTTGCATGCATCTCCTAGATATGATCTTGGTGTTTGCTTGCATTCGTAGGAAAAAATTTTGTTTTCCATGCTTAGAACCCATCAGTGGTATCAGAGCCGTGTCTATGCGTAGATGTTATGTACGGTTAAAACACATATGGATGTGGGCGATGATGATCATGTTATTGCATACTTTCGTGTTTTTTGGATCATGGTGGCATAGTGGGATTTGAAGTGGTCCGGACTAACCTTACATGTCCTCGCACATGAGACTTGTTCCACGCTCGACATGCAACTTGCTTTGCATAAGTGGCTTTGCGGGTGTCAGTTTCTCCTACTATGGTCATGATCTAATTTACAACGGTTTGCTAATAATGTTTTTATCACCGTTGTGGTTCTTGTTCGTAGGTAAGAACGGTTCTTTCCTAGAAAGCCCAAAACCGCGTAAAATATGAAAAAATAAATAAATTAGAGGCGTCTAACTTGTTTTTGCAGGGCATGTGATGTGATATGGTCATTGATACAAAGATTGTTGTATGAAATAAGATTTATTGTAAATTTAAACAACCGGCAGGAGCCATTTGGTTGTCTTTTCTTTTATGGCCTGCGTGCTAAGTATATGTCCATGTGATATATTGTAATGGAGGAAGACAATCAAGATGGAAGCACCATGGACCTTGGTGCCACGCCGGTGGAATGATGGAGATCATACCATGACGCACAAGATGGAGATCAAGTGCTAGAAGGACCATATCATATCACATTATTCATGCATGTGATGTTAATCCTTTTTATGCATCTTATTTTGCTTGGATGTGATCGCGTCGTTAGCGCTATAAGATGATCCCTCCAACTTAATATCAAGATAATAATGTGTTCTTCCATAGTATGCACCGTTAAGAAAGTTCGTCGTTTCGAAGCACCACGTGATGATCGGGTGTGATAGACTCTACGTTCGCATACAACGGGTGTAAGCCAGATTTACACAACCAAATACTTTGGTTCTACTTGGTGAGCCTAGCATGTACAGACATGGCCTCGGAACACGAACCGAAAGGTAAAGCATGAGTCATATGGATGATATGATGAACATATTGATGTTCGCCTTTGAAACTATGCCGTCTCACGTGATGATCGGTTTCGGTATAGTGAATTTGGTTCGTGTAATCACTAAAGATGACTAGAGGGATGTTGTTTTTGAGTGGGAGTTCTCGTAGTAATTTTGAATTAAACTTGAACTTAATCTATTATGAACTTAGTCTAAGTAACTTTGCAAATATGTTGTAGATGGCACCACCTACTTTCAATTTCAATCTGTTCATGGAGAAAGAGAAACTAGCCACCAACGGTAGCAACTTTACCAACTGGGCCCTTAACTCGAGGATTCTCCTCGGCCACGCTCAAAGGAACTATGTGCTTGATGCGCGCCGGGTGCCCCGCCCAATCGATGATGCCCCGAGGAGGAGAAAAATGTTTTCTTGACTCGCAAGGAGGACCACAGCTTTAGTTCAACTGCGGCATTTTGTATGGCCTTGAGCCTGAGTTGCAAACGCTTTGAGCACAAAGAATGCTTTTGATACAATGGGAGAGTTGAAAATGATTTTCGACACCCATGCCGCAAAGAGAGAGTTATGAAGCTTCGTAAAAGTTCTTTAGCCGCATGATGGAGGAAAACAGCTCAGTTAGTGAGCACGTACTCAAAATAAACTGGGTACGCCGATAAACTCATAGCTTTGGGAATAACGATCCCCATTGAACTAGGAATTCATCGTGTTCTCTGGTCCTACGCCACCAAGCTACAAGAGCTTTGTGATGAACTACAACATGCAGGGCATGAAGAAGTCTCTCCTCGAGCTTCACAATGCCGAAATCTGAAGTAGAGATCAAGAAGGAACATCAAGTGTTGATGGTCCATAAGACCACCCGATTTCAAGAAGAATGGCAAGAAAGGCAAGGCTAAGGGTAACTTCAAGAAGAAGGGCAAGTCTGTTGCCACATGCGAGAAGAAGACCAAGGCTGGCCCTAAGTCGACATCTTGAAGGTTTTTACTGCAAGGGCACTGGCACTGGAAGCGCAATTGCCCAAAATATCTGGCTGATAAGAAGGACGGGAATGTGAACAAAGGTATATATGATATACATGTTATTGATGTGTACCTTACTAGTACTCGCAGTAGCGCCTGGGTATTTGATACCGGTTCGGTTGCTAACATATGTAACTCGAAATAGGAGCTAAGGAATAGGCGACAACTAGCAATGGATGAGGTGATGATGCGCGTCGGCAATGGATCAAAGGTTGATGTGATCGCCGTCGGGACGCTACCTATCCAATTACCATCAGGATTAGTTATGAACCTAAATAATTGTTATTTGGTGCCTGCGTTGAGCATGAACATCATATCTGGATCTTGTTTAATGCGAGATGGTTATTCATTCAAATATGAGAACAATGGTTGTTCAATTTATATGAATAGTATCTTTTATGGTCATGCACCTGAGAAGAATGGTTTATTTATTTTGAATCTTGATAATAATAGTACACATGTTCATAATGTGAATGCCAAAATAATTAAGTTGAATGATGATATTGCTGCATATATGTGGCATTGCCGCTTATGTCATATTGGTGTTAAACGCATGAAGAAGCTCCATTCTGATGGACTACTAGAATCACTTGATTATGAATCATTTGAGACATGTGAACCATGCCTCATGGGCAAGATGACTAGAACCCCGTTTTCCGGTACAATGGAGCGGGCAACCGACTTATTGGAAATCATACATACCGATGTGTGTGGTCCAATGAGTGTGTCGGTAGCGTGGTGGATATCGTTACTTCGTTACTTTCACAGATGATTTGAGTAGATATGGATATATTTACTTAATGAAACACAAGTCTGAAACATTTGAAAAGTTCAAAGAATTTCAGAGTGAAGTAGAAAATCATCGTAATAGAAAGATCAAATTTCTACGATCCGATCGTGGAGGAGAGTATCTTAGTTACGAGTTTGGCACACACATGAGACAATGTGGAATAGTTTCACAACTCACTCCTGCTGGAACGCCACAGCGTAATGGTGTATCCGAGCGTCGTAATCGTACTTTATTGGATATGGTTCGATCTATGATGTCCCTTACAGATTTGCCACTATCATTTTGGGGTCATGCACTAGAAACAGCTGCATTCACTTTAAATAGGGCACCATCTAAATCCGTTGAAACGACACCGTATGAATTATGATTTGGCAACAAACCTAAGCTGTCATTTCTAAAAGTTTGGGGATGCGATGTTTATGTGAAGAAACTTCAACCTGATAAACTCGAACCCAAAGCGGAAAAATGCGTCTTCATAGGATACCCTAAAGAAACAATTGGGTACACCTTCTATCACAGATCCGAGGGCAAGGTTTTCGTTGCCAGGAATGGATCCTTTTTGGAGAAAGAGTTTCTCTCGAAAGGTGTGAGTAGTAGGAAGGTAGAACTCAACGAGGTTTTTGAACCTTCTCTTCATAGAATGGCAAGTGCAAGAGCGCTGGAAGTTGTTTCGGAGTTGACTTCACCAGATGAAGAGGGAACTAATGATGAGGATCATGAAACTCCGAAAGAGAACACTACCACACCTCGCAGGTCAACAAGAGCGCGTAATGCTCCTGATTTTTATGTTTCTACTATGAATGTCATGGTAATTGAGAATGATGACCCTGCGACGTATGATGAAGCGATGATGAGCCCAGATTCCGACAAATGGCTAGAAGCCATGAAATCCGAAATGGGATCCATGTATGAAAACCAAGTATGGACTTTGGTGGACCTACCCAATGACCGTAAGGCCGTTGAGAACAAATGGATTTTCAAAAAGAAAATAGACGCTAATGGTAATGTGACCGTCTATAAAGCTCGACTTGTCGCAAAGGGTTTTCGACAAATTCAAGGAGTTGACTACGATGAAATTTTCTCACCCGTAGCGATGCTAAAGTCTGTTAGGATTATGTTAGCAATTGCTGCATTTTTCGATTATGAAATCTGGCAGATGGATGTAAAAACCGCGTTCCTTAATGGAAACATTGAGGAAGAGTTGTATATGATACAACCTAAAGGTTTTGTTGATCCTAAGGATGCTGATAAGGTATGCAAACTTCAGCGATCCATTTATGGACTGAAGCAAGCATCACGAAGTTGGAATCTCCGTTTTGATGAGGTAATCAAAGGTTTTGGATTTGTCCAAACTTACGGAGAAGCTTGTATTTACAAGAAAGTGAGTGGGAGCTCTATAGCATTTCTGATATTATATGTGGATGACATATTGTTGATTGGAAATGATCTAGAACTTTTGAAAAGCGTAAAGATTACTTAAACAAAGAAGTTTTCAATAAAAGACCTTGGTGAAGCGGCGTATATTTTAGGCATCAAAATCTATAGAGATAGATCGAGACGCTTGATTGGGTTATCGCAAAGTACATACCTTGACAAGATTCTAAAGAAGTTTAGAATGGACGAAAGTAAGAAAGGGTTCTTACCTATGTTGCAAGGCAAGACGTTGAGTAAGACTCAGAGTCCACTATAGCGAGAAGATAGAGAAGTAATGAATAAGATTCCCTATGCTTGACCATAGGCTCTATCATGTATGCTATGTTGTGTACAAGACCGGATGTGGCACATGCTATTAGTTTGACTAGCAGGTACCAATCTGATCCAGGTTTGGAACACTGGACAGCGGTCAAGAATATCTTTAAGTACTTAAGAAGAACTAAGGATATGTTTCTCATATATGGTGGTGAAGAAGAGCTCGTCGCAAAAGATTACGTCGACGCTAGTTTCGACACTGATCCGGATGACTCTAAGTCACAAACCGGGTATATTTTTGAAATGAATGGAGGAGCAGTGAGCTGGAGGAGTTCCAAGCAATCTGTGGTGGCGGGATCTTCAACAGAGGCGAATATGTTGTCGCTCGTAAGCGCAGGAAGCAGTTTGGATGAAGATGTTCATATCCGAACTGGGTGTGGTTCCGAGTGCGTTGGACCCAATGGTTATCTATTGTGACAACAATGGTGCCATAGCCAATGCTAAAGAACCAAGGTCACACAAGAATTATGTCGGGGATTGGCTATCTGGCAAAAGTCCACGGTACCCCCGTGAAAAGCTAAGCCCACCGACCAGGCAGTACTAAAAGAAGATGCTCGGGAGAATGAAACGAGCATCCCTCCTTCTCCTCCGAGCATACGCGTCCGCACCTTTACTCGCAGAAGTACCAAACACCCCCCCCACGAGCAAGCATGCTCGTAGAGGCCACGACCTACTCAGGTGTTTGGTCGGAGGGCCCGGCGAACGCTACGAGGAAGGAAGGAGACAACCAATCAGCCGAAGATCAAGGAAGATCATACCCGAAATTCAAACAGCACACGAATCAAGGATGGCGGGTCACGGATATGGATACATAGCGTGATCCCAGGAGGTAGTTGCCTTCTTTGTACCTATAGTCGTATTATTTAAACCCTCCTGAAGATCTGTAACAGGGAAGGGGACGAAGAGATAGAACACAATACACTGGAGTAGGGCTGTTATCCCGGCAGAGGGAGGCCCGAACCAGGATAAACACCGAGTCCCCCCTTTTTTTTTCTCCCGACCTTGGCATCGCTCGAACGACCTCCTTGGTCCACACGACGGGGCTCTGTTGATCCCCCATTCAACAAGTAAGCTCGACGGGAGCCCGTTCTCCAACCGTCGACAGCCAGCGTTCAACAAGTAAGACTTGAGGGGGGATTGAATTTCTTTTGGTCGTGGCTCACGACCATTTTACGTCGGGAGACGAACTTCTTTACCCGCCGCGTGCTTGCTCCGCGTGGTCGCACCGTTTGGTTGTTCTGCGGTTCCTTCTCTGAGAAGCCTCCCTGCAACGGTACGGCAGTTTCTCGGAAAGCGCGCTTTCTTCGGCCAGGTGTCGCTACGTGATAGGCGGCGATTTTTAACCTGTCCCTTCGCTGTCTCTTTAACCCTTTCTACCGGGAGAGGTCGGAGTCACACTGTGTCTCTTTGCTCGTCTTCGGCCAAAAAATCTTCCAAGAGCCCTAGCGCCCAAGAACCCTTTTCGCTCCCCTTCCTTCTTTGGTCATGGCGCGTTTCAAGGTTAGCCAGATGACCCGAAGGAGGCTCCAGGTGCTCACGGACGAGGGGTACGTCGACCCAGGCTCGGGTCGAGTGCCTGGGAGCGATGCGGCGCCGGCACCGCGGGAGACGGAGATCGTCTCCTGCGAGTTGTACGCCGTCAACGGGCTTTGTCTACCCGAGAGCGACTTCCTCGCCTCCGTGCTTGCCTTCTGCGGGTGCGAGATCTCTCATCTCCACCCCAACTCTATTCTTTCTCTCGCAATCTTCCCCCATCTTTGCGAGGCTTACGTGGGTGTAGTGCCCACGGCTAGCCTCTTCTTTCACTTCTATTCCCCCTTCCGCACCGGCCGGGATGGCTCCGCCGGTTGCGTTTATCTTCGCCTCCGGCCTAACCGACCATACGAGTACCCCCTCGTTGCTCTGAAGGACTCGGTGTCGGGTTGGGCCGACCTCTGGTTCTACCAGAAGAAGGCGGAGGGGTCCCAGTTGGTCTATACTAGGGAGGACGCTCCGCCTACTGAGACGGCGCGCCCGCTCGTGCAACCTGAGGAAGAGCGGGTGCTCAGGACGATCGGTGAGCTTGCCCAGATGGGGCTCACTGGTCGGGATATCGCCCGGGACTTTACCTTCAACCGGGTGTCCCCCCTGAGGCACCGCGAGCACCCCTTCTTCGAGGTGACCGGGTGGCATGACTTCACCCGTGAGGACAACGCAGGTATGTTCCTGGACCTTTTTCTCGAGCATCGTTGCTTTCTGGTGATCGGTGCTATATATTTTTTGTTTTAATGTTTGGTGCCCCGAAGGAGAAGGAGCTGACGCCCAATCGTCAGATCCCCAAGAACATTTTTGACCGCGGTGACGCGGTAAGTACATCTTCCTCGCCTGCTCGAGGGCATGTTTCGAGCTTATTTCTCCCTATTTACGTTTGCAGGAGAAGGTCGCCCTTGACCTCGCTGTGTCGAAGGCCGCATACGCCGCAGCCAAAGACACCGGCCAGGGTTCCATAAGAGGTCGGCGGTCGAGGCCGCCAAGCATCCGCCTCGCCTCCCGCGCTAAGCGGTCGAGCGCCGAAGCCGACCAGGACTCCCACGCCGCACCTTGAGTACGCCGACCGCCAGGAGGTGTTTAACCGAATCTGGTATGATGACTTCAAACGGAGGAGGCCGGAGTCGATGGGCCGATCGGAACAGCTCGCCGAAAGGTGCGAGGAAGGCCGAGGAGGAGGCCAGTCCCTCCCGACCAAGGAGCTACCGGAGAGGCGGATAAAGGCCCTCCAGACCAGCTTACTCGGGTGGTCGGCGACCGAGGAGGAGGAAGAAGAGGAGGCCACATATGCTCGGGTCGGAAGGAGCAGGAGGTCGACCTCTCAAACAACCTCGGCTGGAAGAGGTCGACATGGACGACGCGTCGACCCGGCGATGGCACGTGCCAGCGATGCCGCGAGGAGCGCTGTCGTGGTCATGGCCGAGGCCTCACGAGGCCGCCAGCGGCAGTCGCCGTGGGCCCAGCGAGGAGGCCGAGGAGGATGGCGCTGCTTGCCGGGCAGAAGGTAAGCTCTTGCTTCATTCTCTTGTTCTGTTCTTGTCTTGCGATTTTCTTCGGGCTAACCCCACCCTGTTTGGCGTGGGCGTGATAGCTCGGATGTTGCTTTTGGACTTCCGTCAGATGGCTGAGGAGATTATCGACTCTGCAGTTGACGCCGAGCTCGACCGCGTCGTCGACCAAGTGATGGCCGAGATGGGGGAGGAGTCGGTGCCAGCTGCGGCCTCAATGGAGTCCGAGCTTCCCTCGGCGGGGCCCGAGCTTCCTTCAGCGGACGTGGGACCTATTCCAGCCGCGGAGGAGCAAGAGCCGCAGGGGGCTGAGGACCAAGAAGCCTTGGCCTTGGTCCCTTGCGAAGGAGTAAGCGCAAGCGAGCCCTGCGACGGCTCCGATGGTCAAGGGGTGGTGGCTGACCCACCGCCCTTGGCCGCGAGCCAAGAAGGAGGAGCCGGCCGCCGGGCCAGCCACCTCCAAGCTGCGGACCAAGGGGAGATGCGGTCGTGATCGATCGGTCACTTCACCGCGGAAGTGATCGCCGAGCCCGACTACCGCCTTCCGTCCGCGGACCACGAAGAGGAGGTGGTCATTGATGACCCGGCTGCCCCGGTAGCGGACCACGGGCGGAGGTGGTCGCCTCGACCAATCGCCTCGGCGTGGAGCTCCCATTGCTTCCGGCCGCGGAAGTGCAAGAAGCGAAGCGGCGGCGCCCAGCCCCGAGCGGCGGCCGGGTAGAGGAAGGCGCCACGAGCCGCTGTTGGCGCATGAAAGACCAACCTCGGGCGCCCTGGGGTTGGTCGAAGGAGGAACGTCGTTGCCCTCCTGGAGCACCAGGTGCCCGGAGGGCAAGATCCCGACGTGCCACCGGGATCGATGGCCTGCGTGGGTTAATCCCTTTTCCGAAGCCGGCGCTACCGACCGCCTTGGCTTCAAGACAAGGTGGTCGGTAGGGCTCTTACGTAGCGCTTCGCTTCTAACTTTTTACATGAGGCGAACAATCTTCAAGGGGTTCTTCTTGACCTTCCTTCCCTTTTCTTCTTTTTGCTCCAAGTTTGCCGCGAAGGCTATGGAGGACCTCGATGCCTCCGCAGTTCCGGCAGAGGAGGTCTGGGCGTACCAGCGCGAGCACGCCGCCCAGATCGCCGAGCTCGAGCGTGGGGTCTCCGAGGTGCGCGAGGCCGACTGAAGGAGCCGGAGTTGGCGAAGAGTCTCATCGCCGGACTTCGGGACCAGGCTTTTTGAGAGCGAGGCGGCGAAGAACACTTGAGCAGTATGTGCCGACCTCGAAGAGGAGCCGGGAAGTTGCGGCGAAGGTCCCCGACCTGCTTGGCCGACCTCAGCGAGCTCGGGGCCTTGAAGAGTCGGCTCAAGGAGGTGCAACGCCTTCGGGACATGGTGAAGGTCGTGCTGCTCGGCGGAAAGTTTTGGACCTGGAGGCAGAGGTCGACTCCCTTAAGGAGGAGCTTGCTGCCCTTCAGGCCGAGCGTAGGACTTAGCTCTTCTTTTATTTTTAGCGTGTGTAACTCCTGTAAAAAAGAAAACAACTTTTTGGGTTAAATGAGCAAACTCGCAGGTGTCTGGGTCCTTGCCTGTTTTTCTCAAATTCGCCTTCAACATATGCTTACATGATCCCTGCTCACAGTAAAAGAAAACAAGTTCTGCATAAGAGCATATAGCATAGATACGAGCAAAGGATCCTTGGAAGAAGGGACGAACGTTCCTATCATACGAGCCTGCCATGGACAAAGGTCGTGCCCTCACTGTTGCGAGCACGAGTTTGTTCATGGGAAAATTTAAGGGTCGCTTTGGTCGTAACGATTTTTTGAATGATTTAAATAGGTCGGTTGTGTCGAGAGAAGTGTGAGCACAGAGCAGACGAGCTTTAAACCAACAATACGTAGAGCCGCCATACCCGAGAGGTCACTGAACCGGGCTTAGAGTGGATGCTCGCGCGACCACGCATACTGATGAAGAGCTACTGTGGAAAGTGGACGATTGGCGAGCATCCCACGGGGCCAAGGGAAATGGTGCGCACATACTTGTCGGATAAGTTCGTCATGCGATCTTTGGTAGACGACGATGCTCGCTCGACGAGCGAGGACGAAACACGAGAAGGAGAAATGTTTTATTGGAAAGAACGCAAGGGGCGCGAGATAGGAGTACTCGTCTAAACGTAGAATTTACGTGATTGATCAATGTTCCAGTCTTTGGCGAGCTCCCGACCGTCTTCCATCGCGAGGCGGATGCCCCGGGCGTCTTGTGGACACGACCGTGTAGGGTCCCTCCCATCTCGGGTCGACTTATTGGCCTTCGACAGTCTTGAAGTCTTCGCAAGACCATGTCACCAACTTGCGAGGACCTTGGTCTGACCGACTTGGCCGCGTGCCTCACGGAGAGCTTGTAGGTAAATCGCAGACCGTAGCAACGCCTGCTCACGTGTCGCCTCGACGAGGTTCAGGTCGAGGAGGCGTTCAACCTCCTGGTCGATGAATCGACCAGCTGCACCCTTGGGGAACTTAGCACAATTTCGGCAGGCAAACGGCCTCCGCATCAGACGAGTTGGAAAGGCGTTTACTTTGTGGCCCGACTTCGTCGTGGTGCGCGATGCACCAAAGAACGGCGGGAAGCTCATCCACCCATCGCCGCTCGTTGGCCGAGGCTTCGAAGACCCTCTTTTATGCCCTGAACTAATCGCCCATTTGCTCGTTCGGCCGCTCCGTTACTCTGTGGATGTGCCACGAAGCGAAAGCAGAACCTTGGTCCCGACCTCCTCGCGATAACTTTGGAACAGTTCATTTGGTGAATCGGGTCCCGTTGCAATGATAAGACGGTTGGGTATCCCGAACCGAGTTACCACATTGCTGCGGAGGAATCTCTTGGCCGCCTGAGCCGAGATGGTCGAGACGGGCTCGGCCTCTATCCACTTAGTGAAAGTGTCGATGGCCACGAGCAAATACTTGCAGCCTTTCTGACCCCGGGGAAAGGGTCCAAGGACGTCGAGCCCCCAGGTCGAGAATGGCCACGAAAGCGGTATGGTTTGCAGGGCTTATGCTGGTTGACGGGATTTGCGAGCATGGACCTAGCATGCTCGGCAGGTCGTTACGATTGACCGTCGTCTGGCCAAGGCCGTAGGCCAAGAGTAACCCAATCGGAAGGCCTTGCTCACAAGCGTTACGAAGACGAGTGAGCTCGCACATTCCTTCGTGGATATCACGAAGAAGGTATCGGCCTTCCTCTGAGAGCGATCCGGAAAGGATTCCTAATGCGCCTTTCCGGTATAGGTCGCCTTCGATCGTCTGTCTTGAGAAGATCGCCTTGTTAGCAGGAACGCTCGGCTTCTTCCTCGGGCAATGTCCCATGCGCAAGGTATTGGATGAATGGCGTCATCCAATTTGCACTTTGCTCGAGGAATGAGACCCTACCACGGTCTCTGGTGCCTCCTCTTCGAGAGGAATGGAGGGCTTATGTAGGTGCTCGACAAGCACCACGTGAGCGGTGGTTTGAGAGGAACCGACCTTAGACATTTGGTTGGCCAGGGAATTATCCTTCTTGGGGATGTAGATTACTTCGAAATTCTTGAAGTATTTCTCCATCTTCCTTACTTCGGCCAGGTACAACGCCATTGAAGTATCGGAACACTGATACTCTTTGTTGACCTGGTTCGCGACCAACTGTGAATCGCCCTTCACAGTGAGCCGTTGGACTCCTAGCGATTTACATGCCCGAAGCCCGGCCAAAAGGCCTTCGTACTCCGCCGCGTTGTTGGTCGCGGCGAAATGTAGTTGGATGGCGTACTGAAGTTGCTCTCCATCCGGGGAGACCAAGACAACGCCAGCCCCCGAGCGCTCGTATGCTCGGGATCCATCAAAGTACAAGGTCCAGGAGTTTTCCCTCGAATCATTGGTTCCGCTGGCTGGTGGTGCCGGAGCCGTCCATTCTGCCACGAAATCAGCCAAGACTTGTGATTTTATCGCCGTGCGGGCCGGGAACACCAGCTCGAACTCGGTGAGCGGAACAGCCTTGGTCTCTCCTCCAGGCTGGAGGGCAAGTTTAGGCCGGGAATGCTTCGGCTCTTGGTCAGGACCGCGAGTGGGTAACTGACCGACCATATCCAACGCTCTTTCGTTGCAATTGAGTGCGGACTTGTGGTTCCCTTTGATGGTTATAACTCCGCTCGGTCCGGAATCTTGAGGCATCGACACGCATGATGCGAGGCGCCATGAACTTGGCCAAGGCCGCCTGCCGAGGATGGCGTTGTAGGCCGACTCAAGTCTACCACCTCGAAGGTGATTAACTCCGCTCAAGTTACTTGGGCCACTGAAAGTCACAGGCAGGACGACCTGCCCAGAGGTTTGATCGAGGTGCCCGGACTATCCCGAAGAAGGGCACGGCTACACTCTTGATTTTGGAACGAGGAATCTGCATCTCGTCCAAAACCTTGGCTGAAATAAGGTCCAAAGAGCTCCTGAGTCTATGAGGACCCGACCGACAACGGTATTCTTGATGGTGGGGTTCACGACCATCGGAAGCCTTTGTGGTTTGGTCATCCCAAGGGGACAATCGCCCTTTGAGAAGGTGAGGGACATCTCGGACCATTTCACCGCCGCACCGAGGCTTACCCTGGGTAACATGGTGCACTTCCCTTGCGGCGTCCTTTAAGTCGGCGGGACTTGTAGGCGAGGAGCCCCGAAGATGACAGCTATGTGATTCTCGTGGTTCTTGGTATTTCATGTCATCCTCACTTTCCTCGTGGCTGTTTACCTTTGCCATTTTCACCACTGCTCTGAAGCGTCGGCATGGGACCCCCGGCCAGAAATCGCTTCCAGGCGGTAGGCCCACGCTCGGCAATTCCGTAGGTCGTGCCCGCGCGCTGGTGAAGCGGATGAAGAGAGGTTGCCCGCTGGTGCAGCTTGGTCGCCTCGTTCTCGAGGCCTGTGTGGTTGTCCTCTTCCCGGCGTTAAACCCCGTGCGAGCTGGGTTGCTCAAATTGTTGTTCCACCGCGGCAACCATGGTGGCGAGGTTGCTTTTTCTTCTTCTTCTTGATCTTCTTGTCCACTGCACTGAGCCCTTTTGTCGCCGAGGTCTCTAGGCCAGGCTGAGGCGGCAGCTTCCCTTCATCCAGCATTTTCTTCCATTGGACGGCTTCATCTGCGTTGGCGTATCGATCGGCCATTCGGAAGAGCTCGTTCGCCGTTAGATCCAGGTGGATCTCCAGGTCCTGCGTGAAGCGCACGTCCCGTACCCCGAACTTGAAAGCTCGGACGACGGCCTCGTCCGATATGTTCGAGATCGAGTTTCGGACCTGGATGAACCTCTGGACGAACTGTCGCAGGGTTTTCCCATCCGTCTGTATCAAGCGCTCCAGGTCGTGCTCCTTTCCCGGGCGGATGTAACAGCCTCCGAAATTTGCTCTGAGCGGGCGCCGAGCCGCCTCAGGATCGTATGGATCCTTCCTTCGATTGAAGAGCCACGCACGAGCGGCCCGCCCGTAACCGTCGGCAGATAATTCGCCATCACCCCCTCATCGCCTCCGGCGGCGAGGATGGCGGTAGTATATATTGAGAGAAATTCGTCCGGGTTCTGGGTCCCGTTGAATCTTTCGATGTGGCCGGGCTTGAATCTGTTCGGCCATGCGACATTCCGGAGGGAGCTCGTGAAGGCCTGGCAACCGAAGCTCGGGGTTTCGCGGTGAAACCCTCGGTCGTAGCGGCCTCCACGCGGGTCTTCCACCCAACGCCCCGTGCGCGGGCCGAGTCGAGAGAAGACCTCATGCGACGGTCGTGCCGACGACCGCTTGGTCGTGGAGCGTTCAGAGCGCTCGTAATCCGGGCGATCATAGGGGTGTCGCTCCGAGGTTGCTCTGGAACTGTTCCGGGGCTTTTCCCGGATCAGGTTAGCGGTCTGGGGCGATCTCCGAGCATGGCTCCGAGATTCACCTTTGTGCGAGCGCATGGGGGAGCGTTTGCGATGGTCCCGGGAAACACTCCGGGCATCCCGGTCACGGGGAGGATCCGAGACTTTTAGTTCGGCGGCAAGCCTCTCCAGATCTTCGGCCACGACCTTGCCTACGGCCTCTAGGTCCACTTGCTCGGGGAAACTGCGTAGGTCGCGTACGACCGCCGCCAAGGCCTGTAGCCGTTCCCGTTTCTGGTGAATTGGCGGCGGTGAGCTTCGACGGCACTCCGGGGCGCGATCGGAGTTCGGTACTCGCGAGTTCCTTTCCATGAGCGCGCCTCCCTTTCGCCTGGCGGCGAATGCTCGCGAGGGTCTTTCCCAAAGACGCCTCCAGGTGGAGTCTGGACGCCTCGTAGTGGTCGCGCTTAGCAGCGTCTGAGGACCCTTCCCCAGGCTCGGCACGGCTCCCGGCCATGTTGACTTGACGAGAGCGGGATGAAAACGACGGGGACATCATTGTATCCCCTTGAGATGCAGTCTCTCGGTCGAGCTCTAGGTCGTCCGGTATGTCCAGGCCATCGTAGAGCCCGTCGCAGTCATCCTCGGGGTCCCCGAGGGTAATGTCTGGGGAATGGAGGTCCTGTCCTCGCATTCCCGTGTCCGGGGAAGGGCTCCCAGACTCAATGTGACCGATAGGATCGGTCACATTGGCCACGCCGTCGCCGGCGTAGTACATGTCGTCATCTTCAACGTGGTCAAAAACGCAAAGGTCCCGAGTGTCTCCCGAGTTTGGCATCCTCGAGGATCTTGATCTGCACGGGAATCAAGCTGTCGTCCCCACGGACGGCGCCAGCTGTCGACGGTTGGAGAACGGGCTCCCGTCGAGCTAACTTGTTGAATGGGGGATCAACAGAGCCCCATCGTGCGGACCAAGGAGGTCGTTCGAGCGATGCCAAGGTCCGGAGAAAAAAAAGGGGGGACTCGGTGTTTATCCTGGTTCGGGCCTCCCTCTGCCGGGATAACAGCCCTACTCCAGTGTATTGTGTTCTATCTCTTTGTCCCCTTCCCTGTTACAGATCTTCAGGGGGATTTAAATAATACGACTATAGGTACAAAGAAGGCAACTACCTCCTGGGATCACGCTATGTATCCATATCCGTGACCCGCCGTCCTTGATTCGTGTGCTGTTTGAATTTCGGGTATGATCTTCCTTGATCTTCGACTGATTGGTTGTCTCCTTCCTTCCTCGTAGCGTTCGCCGGGCCCTCCGACCAAACACCTGAGTAGGTCGTGGCCTCTACGAGCATGCTTGCTCGTGGGGGGGGGTGTTTGGTACTTCTGCGAGTAAAGGTGCGGACGCGTATGCTCGGAGGAGAAGGAGGGATGCTCGTTTCATTCTCCCGAGCATCTTCTTTTAGTACTGCCTGGTCGGTGGGCTTAGCTTTTCACGGGGGTACCGTGGACTTTTGCCAGATAGCCAATCCCCGACAAATTCCAAGCATATTAAGCGCCGGTTTCACTCCATCCGTGAACATGTTAAGGACGGCGATGTAAAGATTTGCAAAGTGCACACGGATCTAAATGTGGCAGACGCGTTGACTAAAGCTCTCCCAAGGGCAAAACATGATCAGCACCAGAACTCAATGGGTGTTAGATTCATCATAATGTAATCTAGATTATTGACTCTAGTGCAAGTGGGAGACTGAAGGGAATATGCCCGAGAGGCAATAATAAATTATTTATTATCTTATTCCATGTTTATAATAGATGTTTATTTCTCATGCTAAAATTGTATTAACCGGAAACGTTGATACATGTGTGTTTAATAAACAAAAAGGTTCCTAGTAAAGCCTCTCTTTTAAACTAGCTCGTTGATTAACTGATGATCAAGGTTTTCGATCATGAACATTGGATGTCGTTGATAACGGGATCACATCATTAGGAGAATGATGTGATGGACACACACCCAAGTTGGTATAGCAAATTCGATCAAGTCATTAAAGTTTGTTGCTGTATTGAACATATACAAAATAGCTCTTTTCCTTAGACCATGAGATGATGTCAATCACTAACCCCGGAAGAGTACTTTGATGACATCAAACGTCACTCCGTAACACGGTGACTATAAAGATGGATTTGGGTACTATGAAAGTATTAGTTGAGGCTCATGCATCAAGAGTGGAATTTGTCCATCCAGATGACGGAGAGATATACTCTGGGCCCTCTCGGTGATATCACATTGACATCGCTTGCAAGCACGTGACTAGGTCACAAGAATGTCATATCACGGAACGAGTAAAGAGTACTTGTCGGTAACGGGATCGAACTAGGTATAGTTGATACCAATGATCGGATCCTGGATAAGTAATATATCGCGAGACAAAAGGAATTGGTTATATTGTTTTTGGTTCACACGATCACTAGTTCATCGTTGAGTAAGTGGGAGTTATTATGGATCTCCAGATCCCGCTGATGATTATTGATCAGAGAGGTGTCTTGATCATGTCCATTTTATTCACGAACCGTAGGGTGACACACTTAAGGTTCATCGACGCTTTTGAGTGGATACGGAACACCGGAGAAAAGTTTGGACAGCACCGGAATAGTTTCGGGATATCGGAATAGTTCAAGGGGGTATGTGTTAATTTTTGTTAATTAAAAGAATTAACAAATATTAAAATAATAGAAATAAAATTGTTTATTTATTTAATGGAGAGTCCATTCACATGAAGAGAATGGAGAGTCCATTCACATGGAGAGAGTGGAGAGTCCACTCACTCCTATAAAAGGGAGAGTGGAGCTCCTCTCTCATGGACTAATCTCCATAACCCTTTGGTTGGTCCTTTCTCCCTCCTCCTGCTGTTCCACCTTTCAAGCGATGAGCTTAAGCGGCGCTTCTGAAATAGTTTCTCCACCACCACCACTAAGTCGTAGTGTTGTTAGAGTTTCAGTGGATCCTCTACTTCCGCTGCCCATTGGATCGAGGGATTGGAGGTCGCCGTTGTTCCGCACGTGTGACCAAGCACGGGCGCTGCCGTTTGTGGCGCTCATCTTCGCGACTTTGAAGTCGGGCGTGTACCTCTACTTCAACCACGTTTGTTTGCGGGAACGTTATTCCCGCTTTCGGTCTACGAGGGTGAGTCCTTCTGAAACCGTTTGCATGCATCTCCTAGATATGATCTTGGTGTTTGGTTGCATTCGTAGGAAAAATTTTTGTTTTCCATGCTTAGAACCCATCAAGCCCCCCCCGGTCGTCCTCTTCCTCGGCGATCTCCTCGTCCCCCCGACTCTGCTCTGACTCCTTCCCGTCGATCCGGCCTTGCTCCCGACTCCTCCCCGTCGGCCTTGCCGCCTCCTCTCTGGCTCGTGGCGTGAACTATTTGCACTTTTACTCGTTTGCTAGTTCAGTTTAGAATGGTCAGATTGTATAATTGTTTTGCTGTTTTCAGCGTTATTTGATCATGTAGAATATATATTACTGATTATACCCTTTCCTTTTGTAAATCCGTGAGGCATACTATACTTGTAAAACTTTTGAAATTCTAAGATAATATGAAGTCATTTCTTCAGGGGAAACCCTCCGTGGCATCTTTTTTTAAGAAAAAACTTTACTATAACTCAATGAGCCATGCACACACAAAAAAAAGATTGTATATTCTCCATCGACATCACCACCAAGATCACATTTCATTGCGCAGCACAATGATCATGGCGGTCACATCAATGTATAAACACTTCAAGCATACTATTGTGTATGTCAATACAAATCATATCAATGTGTATGTTTGATGTTGTACCAAAGGTATGCAGCTTCGATCTTTCCCTATTCTTGTCTTCAACTATGGAACCAAATGTTTTTCCTACACCCCTCATCAGAATTTCCATCATTAATATCTGTTGTTCGAAATTTTCATCTGCTTAGATATTTTTGCAACGGCATTTATAAGGCACAACCAGTTATAGATTTTGTAATTGAATATCTAAACATTCTGGATGCATTGAGGCAACAGCTTGTCTGATAAGGATCGTCTTAACATATGAAGTTTTGTAGCACTTTCATCTCATTTTTTATTATAATATTGTTGGATTCTAAGGTAAAATCCATTTCATTTCACAGTTCGTCCTGAAAGGTGTCATGCGTTGATTTATCGTTATCACTTTATCATCATCGTCGAATGAGAATACCATAGGTAGCCATGCTTCTTGAACTATAGAGTTGATTAACTCATCATATAGAGTTGATTAAGTCATCATATGGAGTTGATTAAGCCATTTAATTCATAAGATGATTTAATCAACTCTATAGGAAGGCATAATGGACTCTATAATTGAAGAAGCATGGCTGCCTATGGTATTCTCGTTCGGGGATGATGATGAAGTGAAAGCGATAAATCAAAGCATGACAGCGTTCAGAACAAACTATGAAATGAAATGAATTTTGCCTTGGAAACCATCAATATTATAATAAAAAAGGAGATGAAAGCGCTACAAATGTTCATATTTTAAGACGATCTTGATCAGGCAAGCTGTTGCCTCTATGTATCTATGATGTTTAGATATTCAATTACAAAATCTATAACTAGTTGTGCCTTATAAATATTGTTACAGAAATATCTAAACATTGGCATCTTTTTTTATCACAGTTACAGTCTAACCAATCCTCTCGGAAAACATCATGGTATGCGATATTGAGCGAGATGTATTTGTAAGCATTGAAAATAACAAGATTTATAACATTTTTAAAGTATGATGTCTCGTAAACAAAAAAAACTGCCTTGTGATCTCCGTGATACGTTACATTCTTGTTTTATAATTTATATCAAGAGTTAACTTTGCAGTTTTGTATATCTAATGTATATATACATTTTTTATTTGTAATGAAGATATAATAGATTCGAATGCACAAATCAAAATATTTGATATTATAGATGCTAGTTTTTAAGCCGAGGCTTACGGTAATCCTGTGGCGTGCGGTGCTCGTCGTGCACTGGCATGGCTATTTTAGCGCCACGGACGGAGGGGAGGTGTTATGTGTTTATTGGGCCGGACGAACGTTTGATGTTGGGTGGCGCCGTGGCTATTTTGGTGACTGATGAAGCCCAAGTACATAGCAGCTTTCACCATGAGGCACTCGGCCATGACCGCAGCTAGGCTAAACATATGATTGGTTACTAAAACCTGTGTTGGCCATGCAAAATTACCAACAGCTTCGCAATAGCCCAGGCCTATAATGCATGGCATGGACGCGTTAGCTATGATGTATGGGCGACTCGACCTTTCTTTTAGAAGGCCCATGTGCGAGTAAAAAATAGTGGACATAAATCAGCAATTCAACACCAACTAATACTACTTTAATTAAAGTCCGGAGGTTTCCTCCCCGCTAAACCCATCCACGTCATCCAAAATGCAGAGAGGCCCTCGGCAGGTCATGATTTTTCCATTCGAATCCTGTCTCTTCATTCACGCGACGAGTGCTTCGCCTCACAAAACTATCGGTGCTCTCACGGCTTACACCCCCAGAGAGACCCTGCTATGCCTCCGCAACAGCGCCATCCTCGCCCTCTTGGTGTTGTAGTTCCGGAGCCATCCCACCCAACCTGCCATGGTGCCCTCGGGCGACATCGCCCTCGCCGATGCAACCGCGCTGCCCCTTTCGCCACCGTCAGGGCAGGAACCCGCGTCGTCTTCCCTGGTCGTATCCCTACCCGTGATAGCACTACCTGGTGCCACTGCTCCAAGCCTCCGCGCGCCGCGCCTGTGGACCAAAGCGCTGGGGCCACCATGACGCCCTGGAGGAAGTGCCACGAGCCGGGGGAGCCGCGCCAGAGGCACCGGTGGCGTTGCGCGGGAAGAACATGCGGCGGTGGCTGGAGAGCAATGGCAGTAGGGAGGAGACGGGGGACGAAGTGGAGGAGGAAGAAGCTGCGGGGAAGGCACGGAGGAGGAAGACCACGGCCAGGGCCACAGCCCCAAAGGGATTGGTGGTGGTCGTGAAGGAGAAGGATTCAAGCTTGGCTTTGGTGCCTTGTGCGTGATAAGCAGTCGATTGTTTGATTGGGTTTTTCTCCGTTGGTCTTCCTTTTTCTCTTCTCTTGTATGGATTTGGACCATCCACTACGGGCTCACCACCGAGCAATTTTGCATGATAAGCAGCCGGCTTCATCGAATTTTCTTTCGTTGTCGTCCCCAATTGTCTTGCCTGCTGAGTTCGCGTCTAACACTCTGCAATCCATTTCATCATCAGGCATAGTCAGCTGTTGTGATGTTTTGCTATTTAGATTTAATATTTCATTTCGTTTCCTTTGTTATCCTGATCATAGTATGTTTCCCTGCTGCCTTTGATGCTCCTTTAACACCCTGCCGTGCCATCTTACCTTCAGGGTCAGTTCTTGCTTCTGCGCAGACACTGCCATGGTCGTCCGTGCTCTTCATCCGTGTTTTGCACTTCCTTTTTTTGTTTGCCTCTGGTTATGCTGCTTCCTTGTCCTCTCTTTACTTTGATCCTCTGCAGTACAGGAGACAATCTTTGCCTACTGATCAATCCTGCTGATGCAATTGAGAATAGGAAAAGGAGACTGCCTGATTTGCGCCGTCTTGCTACCAGAACAGGTCCTACATGTTCCCTGTTTCCCCTTTTGTTATTTCATTGTCATCTATTTGTTCTGTTATTTTGTTATTCCTTTTTTGTTCTGCGTTTGCTAATGTCTTTCCTTTCTATTATAGGTACCGTTGGTGCCTTTACTTTTGTCCCAATTTTGGGATCATTCACTACTCCTACACGGAGTTGCCTAACAAACTCTCATTTTTGTACTCATTTAGACTATATTTTTGTACTCCTACACGGAGTTGCCTAACAAACTCTCATCTTTTTCCCCTTTTGACAGATAATAACTTCTACACAGTTTATGCAAACCAAAAAAGAATACTGATGTATGAGGTAAGTTAATTTTCTTCTAAATTTATTATTGCTGCTCTCCCACTTTATTACCTTAATTTTACTTACAGCTTCTGCAATGAAGAGTATTGTTTAGTAGTCTTCACCCGCTGCCACTAGTGCAATGAAAAAAATTGTATATAGCATAAGTATATCCCCGCACATTTTGTCTAACATTGCACATACGTCTTCATTCCCAGATTTATGTCAGCAACACAAACTAGATTTACCATTATGTTATCCAACTATATTATCCTTGCTCCTACTTATTGCTTGCTTCCTTTCTACTTCGCAACCATAAATCCATACAGCAACAAACTATGTTTCTAAGTTCCAATTGTTCCTGTATTACCATAAGAAATACTTCGTTCACATTCTATTCAATATTCTTCTTATTTAAGTTGTTGTTATTGTTGTTTTTTAGGATTGCAGTTGTATCGATTATTGACCAATTCTCTTTCCTTCACAGATACTACTGCACTGGTTCTCCTATTTCGTCTATATACACTTTGCGGCTATAACAGGGAAACTCTCTCTATTTCTTGTCTTGCAATACTTCAATGGAACGTTAATCGGCCACAACCTTCGACTAACCTGCAGCCTATATAAATTAGTACATAGATATCTTATATTCAAATATTATAATACTCTGTTACAATAAGAGAGCAATTCTTACTTTAGTTTTACCTTTTTGCCTATCTTAGATGTACATAAATGTTCAAATCATCCGTACCAAATTGAATGTCAAGGAAACGGTTGTGCTCAAATTGATCCAATCAACACAACAGTCCACGAACTCGTAAAGCTCATACATAATGAGTCTCTGGTATAGCACCAAAACAAAACCTTATTCATTTCACTGGCAAGTTATAGTTCTGCCGCACTCACCAGAATACTATTGCTCCTGAACATGTTCTTAAAGCTCTACAGGTTTGTCTTTCCATTTCCTTTTATTTACTGAGCATGCACATTTTGTGTTTGTCCTCATTGATGATATTGTGTGGCCTGCTGAGAGCTCTTATACTCTTCATCATTTGTTTTAATTCTATTATAACATTATGTCAATAGGTTACTTGCTAAAGATAAAGGATATGATCCATATCGTTTCGATATTCTGTGTACTCAATATAACAAAATGCCTCGGGATAGTGTAAAAGGGGAACATATGAGCATCAAATTTATTTGAATGATTTTGAAATTGGAGGGCAAATATTAGAGTTCATGCAATCTGAATGTTTGATTGGTTGTGACTAAAATCTAAAACTTAATAGCTAAATTGAATGTCTAAGGGCAGTCCAGAGATTTACATGCTGGGGGATGCTTTTGTTGCCTAATAGCTTACATTGAGGCAGGGATAAAGAAACTGACAAAACCCGCTTAAAGCCAGTCAAACGGATCTGTCAATATGTTACTTGTCTAAGATAAAGGATACAATCCATATTGTTTCCATATTCTGTGTACTGAAGATAACATAATGCCTGAGGACAGGGATATGACCAATTGTACCATTGTTCAATTTTTTATGTTTACCCAAATTTATTTGCATAGACGATAATAAGAGCGTAAATTTTTACCAAAAACCAGCTTCATACATCCTAACAGCTGTTGAGACAAAAACAAACTAATTCATTACTAAAATGGTAGGGGCATGAATAGAGTATGTTTCTATATATGTACACATTCCATTACAACCCTATCCTACTATTTTCAAACTATACAAATTCTAAAGTTCCAACGCATACCACTCATTTCTTTATAAAAAACACCATGCTACCAATATAAACTTAGCGCATTTTTTTTACATAAGATATGTTACGCCAGATATTACTAACAAAAAAATGAAACTTTCAAACAAATCCTACCTAACTCTCAATCATTCTTACCCCTCTTTTGATAAAAACATACTAAGCTTACTATGCACATCACCTAGCTCTGAAAATAGCTTCCATATGTTTTTTTTTTTTTGGAAAAAAACGTTACCACTACATTCCACAAGCAGCATATCACAATGCCAAATAAAAAAAATGCTATAGCTCATTATCTCATCTCATGTGTTACTATATTATTTACAAATGTTACCACGGCGCGCCGTCGTGTATACATTTTTAGTAACTCATATGGCATGGTATTTTGGGTTGTCATTGTGGGACACTTCGTCTAGGCAAACATCCCAGCCGCCCGTGGCAGGCAGCAGCGCTCCTTTCGTCGGCGCCTTTGCATATACTTGTCATCATTTCATGGCTCGTGTGCTAAGCTACACCGTCCACGGTAGCTGCATGCTAACTCATCGACCGACCGGCACGCGCTCGCCAAGTGGCACCACTTGTTAGTGTGCACTTCCCAACCAAAGCTAAGCCCTATCCTATAGATTCTCGTGGCTTCACAACCTTATGCTCCTTTCATCCTATATAAGGCTTAACTCCTATCAACACAGAGACCAAGGAAGCAGTTGCATCGCGTGGAGTTCGAGGGGGTTAATGTATGCATGCATGCGCATGAGAGATGTGAGAGAAGCCATACCTGGGACTTAAAAAAAGCAGTTGTGCCTTATATTTTGAGATGAAGGGAGTACTTCAAAAAAGAAGAAGACTCAACCGGTCTCATCTCACTTAATTATCGATTAAGATTTCTACTATCCTTTAAAGGTAACAAGTCTCTAGAAAGTACTAAGAGTTAGTGCTAATAGTTACTAAAAGTTTGAAGGTAGATATATTAAGATGTATAAAAACTTATGAGAGGTATTTCTATGCTCTTTTTTTAAAAAAATTGTACAAATATTAAAGCATGAATGAAGGGCAGATGAGGATTACTTACCCCTTCGTTTACTTATACATAATTTGATAGAAAGATATGGTACCTCCTCGTACCTTCCAATGAAGTAAAACATCTCTTATTGATCAGCCGGAACCATATCAAAATGTAAATCGAGGTAGTACTAAGGGATATTAAAAATTGATACCTTCTGAACTATGTTAATATAAATTTTGATTTCTTAAACCCGAAATGAAGGTGCAGCTGGGGTGTTTATCCGCTGCTTAATTGCGCACATGAGGATGCCCGCAGATGTAGGCGGGCTCCCTAGGTGTCTTAATTCCGCATTGAATCTTAAACCCGAAACGTTTGGTCTCGGCGTCCGTTACGTCGCCCGGCGCGCTCCCGGCCTCCAATTCCGCCCGGACGCTCCATCCACGGTGCCCATCGGAGCAGCGACGAGACGATTGCCACCCCCGCTGCCGCGAGCGCCAAGCGGCTCCTTTCGCCGGCCCCTCGGTTTAATTTGTGTTACATCATAATATCCCTTTGTATTTATAGCAGCCCCTAAATCGGAATAAAGTTTTATAAGGTACGGTGCAAACGTGTACGATCTCGAGAACAAACAAAAGGGGATAAATCTCGTAGAGATAACCAAAATCACGATGAGAAAGAAAGATTAGGTGAAACTGGCTACAAATTTTTTAAGCGCAACTAAAAAAAAAAGGATAAAGGATTATTGCTCTCTCACAATCCTCTTGAACCTTTTAGTATACTCGGATCCTTGCGTTATGCAAGTATCTAGTTCCAAAGAATAATTTAGCCTATAATTCTCTTGTGCGTCTCTGATTTTTTTGATGAATTGGCCTCTGATTTAAGCTCTCTATTGTTAGAACTAATCTTGTAAAGAAAGTTGAGTTTTAGTCTTAGAAAGTTAAATTTTAGAAGGTTTAGCCTTTGCAAGTCTTGATTGAGTCCGTTAGGATCAGGAGTCCGAATTACTATCCATATTAACACGTAATCTCTAGTATAAATAAATAATAATGAAGATCCGAAAAACTGTGTGATGGATATTGTGCAGCACCAAAAAATTCGCGAATTGTATCTTGTTGTGTTCTCTTCCTCCTACCATGAGTTGTGTGCGGCAAAAACCAAAACAGAAAGGCAAAATATCCAGTGCAACCATCATTTTCGTGCAACCACCGTGTAACGCTACAAAAAAAAGTTTCAAAAAATTCTGAAAAAAATCATGGATGTACATCTCAACTTACCCCATCTACATATAAAATTTCATGATCAAATACGTCCTATGCTAGAAGTTACAAAAAGACAAATTTTGTGTTGTCTACTATAGCAAGATTCCAAGCGAAAATTTGTCTTTTTTTTGTAACTTCTAGTATATGACGAATTTGATCATAAAATTTTATACGTAGATGGGGTAAGTTGAGATGTACATCCATAATTTTTTTCAGAATTTTTTGAAACTTTTTTTTAAGAAGGGTTGCACGTGGTTGCACGAAAACGGTGGTTGCACCGGATATTTTGCCAAACAAAAAAGGAACGAAGCTCATCTACGCTGCATGCATCTCCTGTGCGTGTTCGAGTCGAGCTTCTCTGGCTGCATGCATCCACGCTGCGTGATGCTCCTGGTCTAGCCGGACGCCCTTGCACACCAGCAGGACTTCATGCATCCATCGACGGTGTTAGATTTAATCTTATAAAGAAAGTCGAGTCCATAAGAACAGGGCTGTCGCGGTTTGATTGATGTGTTCCAGTAGTAGTTCGTACGTGAGTCGAAGATCAATAGGCTAGATATATAAGCAAAGGCTTTGTCCTTTGTTCTTCAACGAAAGAGAAATAAGATGAGTTAAGTTATGGCGAAACAAACAAGAGAGATCAAGAGCTCTCTCGTTCGTGTCCTGGTCGTCTTCTTGTGGTAGGAGATCCTCACGTGAACACAGGCTGAGAGCGGCTAGTTCTTGGTAACAGCGCACAGTGCCTGCTCGTGTGGCTCGGAGCTGGCGCGGCAGTGGGCGCTCGCACGGCTGGTGGACGCGCACACCAGTAGGACTCCACGCCGATGCTCCATCGCGTATGGAATTCTTGATTCCATCCCAGCAACTGCTCCATGGCCACCTAAGGCCTTGTTTGGGAGGATCATTCTTGGCCGAGATCTATGCGGATGGATCAGGATTTTAGCATTCCGGTCAGGATCCACGTGGATTGGCCGGGAATGACCCTCCCAAATAAGGCCTAAGTGTTCGTATAATCTTCTTAGTTATCTTTTAGGAAAAAATAGGAATCAAAAGACTATATATGTACGGTTCGAGGCACGGTTCCACTCTTTTAATCAACCTCCACTTTTGTGACCGAGCGCCCATAGAACACTGATTTTTGGTAGTTCCTGTGGAGACTATAACTTAAGTAGTTTTCACAGGCATAAGCTGTTCGATTGAGAAACCAAACTGTTGCTATAGTAACAACTACAGTACTATTTTGCTACCGGCAGTATTTTAAGTTGTAATTATATTATGGACTGCATGTGAACCGTGTCCGTGCCCATTGGCTAGCTCGACCGGGCGCGCGCGACGAGACGCGGGGTGACGTGAATCTGCCGTCGTGCGGGGCCAGTGCGTGTCTCGTTGCGCCGTCCCTTCGACCCGCTCGCCGCGGTGAGATCCTCTGCTCGGTCCCGACAAAATTTGACGGGCTCGAATCCTATCACATTTCTACCACTAGCTATTAGCTAATGCTATGATTCCTTTTCGTGCGGCAGCAGCCGCACAGGCACAGTGCTACTAGCCTCCTGGAAATGAGATGAAATGAGATGAAGTAGCTAGAAGCCTAGAACTAGTCAAGAACAGTGGAGTCTCTTGTCCCTGTCGGAGCACCAATGGAGTCCATAGACTCCTAGTACATGGTGGCCTTATCGAAAGAGACCTTGCTGGGAGAATTCCGCGGGAAGCCAATGGCCATGGATATACGAGTGCTGTGCAGGTATTACTGCTACGACTAGTACAGTAGTACCCGAAGAAATAATTGATTAGCTAGCATGGCGCATGGCTGGTACTAATTTTCAACCATCGTACCACCGCTTACCTCTCTCTCCGCTTTCGTCAAAAACAGATTAAGAAAAAAGCTAGCGTGACGGCAACCTGCGTAATGTAAGCAAGCAAGACGCATCATTCCTTCGTCACGAGAGAAAATCAGAAGAAAAAAAATTAACTGCACGGGCTTTCAGTGACGTGCAGATGTTAGTGGTACAGGCTAGTATAAGAGGTTTATTTTTTACAAAAATCTTTCTAGCTAGTACAGAGTGTTCTCGTCGATCTTTCTGTACCGTCTCTTATTCTAACCAACCAGAAACAGTGTACAGAAAAGAAAAGGTAAAAAAAAAAAAACAGTGTGAGGAGAGTACTATAGAAAATTAACATAGTACGCGCAATCCCTAATCTTCCAATGGTTCTTCCTCTAGTGTGAAATATATATATGGGAATGAATAATAATCCAATAAGGTAAAGGGGGGGGGGGGGATTAGAAGTATTCCAAGTTGAAGTCGAAATGTGCCAGGCTCTGTTCTTGGCAGCGCAGCGAGAACTTGTGCTCCAACGACGTGTCGTCTTCCACCGGCCCTCCTCCATACAAGCTGTGCTGCTGCTCCATCTCCGCAAAGGGCTCCGCCTTCGCGGCGGCGCCGCCCGAGGCCCAGTGCAGCACCTCGCTGTCCAGCACATTGCTCACCTCGGCGCAGTTCCAGTTGCTGCTGTTGCTCGAGCTCTCGCCGTAGCCCACGTTCTCCGACACGTCCAGCACGCTACTGTAGTCGGCGACGAACCCGGCGTCCGAGGCCTTGCCGTCGAACTGGCCGTACAATGCCGCCATGTTCGGCGCGCTGAGGTCGAAGCCGGCGCCGAAGTCGGTCACCGGGAACGGGTCGAACACCGCCTGCTTCGGAGCGAGGCCGTCCGCGGCCGCGGCAGGGGGCGGCTTACGGTCTTGATCTTCAGTGTCCGGCGATGCCGCCGACGCCGCCGCCGTGGCGGCGATGGGCTTGTGCGTGCTCGGGTCGATGCCGCGCTGCCGGAGCTTCTTCTTGAGGCAGCTGTTCCAGAAGTTCTTGATCTCGTTGTCCGTCCGCCCCGGCAAGTGCGACGCTATCTGCGACCACCTGCACACATTTCCCATTTCCCTGAAATCTCTTTAGCCCACGCGACTCGCTTGCCATCACTCTGCTCTTCGCAATGCAAATTTTGAATGCATTGTATAACCGACCTGTTTCCTAGGATCTCGTGAAGCGCGACGATGTGGTCCTCCTCCTGCTGCGAGAAGCTGCCGCGCTTCAGGTCGGGCCGGAGGTAGTTGATCCACCGCAGGCGGCAGCTCTTGCCGCAGCGTTGCAGTCCTGCACGTTGGCATGAACCAAATTAGCCAGGGCAGCAATGGCAGTACGTAGAACAGTGGAGCAGTGAGCTGCGGTGATCGGAGTGTGAGAGAGCTTGCTTGCCTGCGAGCTTGGGGACAGAGCTCCAGCAGCCGACGCCGTGTCGGATGATGTGATTGTAGAGCTTCTCGTCTTCCTCGGGAGACCACAGCCCCTTGCGGAGCTTGGGCTGCACGTCGCCGCACGAGAGCCGTCCCATTCCTCGACCGGCTAGCTAGCTAGTGGAGGCCTTCTAGCTCCTCCTCCTCCTCCGACGACGACGACGGACGGGGCGACGTCGATCGATGTAATGGCGATCGATCGATGGATGCTTCCTCCCGATCGTTGCCTGCTAGCTAGCTATATGTATGGTCGGGTATATATGGGGAAGCGTACGTTCCAAGAACCGCAAGCTGAGCTGATCGATCACTCGGAGAGAGAGAGAGAGAGAGAGAGAGAGAGAGAGGTGAGGTGAGGTGAGGCAGCGATCAAGTGGGTTCTAAGCAAGGTGTGTGCGCGCGCGCAATGGATTGGAGCTCAAGGTACCTCCGGTTGTGGCAGATGGTGGGATAAAATAGTGCGCCGTGCGCGCGCTCCAAGGAGAGAAAGGCGACCAGTGTAACAGCACAGAGAGGGAGAGAATAAGAGCTCGGCTTTTCTGGCTCACAACGACATCGGACTCGGAGGGGAGGTCGTTGAGAAAGCGCGCGCGTTCTCTCTTACGGTGTTAGTCGGAGATGTGGCTTCTCCGAACTTTCCGAGCTCTTCTAATACATTAGGTTTAAAATACAGATGTTTATTCTTTTGTCGTATTAGTTAGTATTTATTTATACTTTTTTAATATTAAAATGATATAAATAATCTTAATAAATCAATGACCAGATCTTACTTGTACTATCAATGGTCAGATCTTACTTTCACTATCAATTATATATTACCAATATAATGCACCGTAAAATTTATCATTTTTTTTCTCCGTTCCTTCCTCTGTATTTCTACTATTATAAAGCAACAGTTGGTGGCAGTGGTGAGTTCTACCTACGTCATTAATTATCCTGCTTAATTGCCCTACTTAATTGCCCTGCTTAATTGCCCTACGCAAAAAATGAAGCGTTGCTTTAATTAGCCAGCTTTCACAAGAAACGAAACGTTAAAGATAGATGTTTGATCTTGTGAAATAATTTTTTTATTTTTTAATCTTTATTTTTCGTTATCAATTTTGTTTTTCGTAGCAATGCACGGGCATGTAACTGATTATGACAACTGTATGCCAATGAATGTGCCCATGGGCTTGCAAATCTAGCCGGTACGGTGCAATTAAAAACCGCGTCATATTTTACCTGTTCAACTGGCCTGGATCACCTCGCCGATCGTGATCAGTTTTGATCTGAGATCACTGCTCGGTGCGGCCATGCATTCTTCAGCTAATCAAGCCGCCAGGCTCACCAATCACGTCACGTAAATTAATTACATGGCCGTGCCTAGCTGCCGTCCTCCTTGCGATCCGCATCAGGGGCTGGGGCTAAGGGTGAAAACGGATCGGATACGGTCGGATATTGCTGTTCCCGTATCCTAACCCATATTTTTTTTCCGGATTTGGAATCGGATACGGTAAGACCGAATACGGATACGAATATGGATATTTCGGAGTTTCGGATATGGTAATGTCGGAGCGGATACATATCGGATTCGGTTCGGAAACGGATAATACAAACGGATACATACTTGTTGAAACGTTTGACAAGCAATAAATTCATATATATTACATAAATTTGACAACTCACACAACACAAGTATAACAAGGTATTAAATTCATACATAACTTGAACAACTAAGTCCCGCTCGTCCAACAGGCCAACACACTGAATTCATGCAACGGCGGCGGCGGCGGAGGCTCAAACACTAGGGTTAGTTTTCGGGTTGGGGAATCGAATGGGGAGGCAAAGACTGAGGCTTGCGGGAATCGAATGGGAAGCCCTTGACTCTTGAGTCTTGACTCGAGTACGGAGTACCCTTGTTTTGTTGATTCGGATATCCGGTCGGATAATATCCGGTTACCATATACCGCAGCTATTCGGTCGGATATCCCGTCTATCAGATCCGTTATCAGATCCGGTAGCAAGTATCCGGTACCGTATCCGAATCCGGCCGGATACGGAATTTTTTTTCCCGGATACGGTTTTTAACGGATTCGGTACCGGATCGGTCGGGATTAACCCGTACCATTTTCACCCCTAGCTGGGGCAAACAAAAGACGTACGCCTCGTCCGCGCGTCTAAATACAACCTAGTTTTTGCTCGTTCAGGTCCGCTAGCTAATCAATCAATCAAGCGCGAATTAATGTGGCGATAAAATCGGACTGGATAGCGGCCGCCGACGGGTGGAGCCGCGCTGTCGATGTTGGAGAAGAGAGGAGTTTAACGCGCGCGCTCATAGCTAGCTGCAGGCTCTCACTCGGCGCCGCACCAGCACTTGGCTACTGGGACGGACTGTCTGTCGATCGGATGTTTTCTGTTAATTGCGTCGTGGAGGCAAGTGACAACGGTATCTCGGGGACGGATTTAACGTCCTGCCTTCCCCCGGTCGCGGCCGGAGAGGAATGATCGGGGCGAGACAGCAGAAACCAACGGGCGAACTAACTGGATTCTGTTCTGAAAACTAGCACGTTTACCCGCGGCCAGGTTTGGTTGTTTTGCAGCTTGCTGTTTCAGTGGTTTTCTTTATTTGAAGTTTGAACTGACTGAATGTACTTTCGGATTTCCCTCTTCTTAATTGATCTGGCAGAGCTCCTGCCTTCTTTTCGAGAAAAAAATATTATGGTACCGTTGTTTATATATAACTCTGCTTGTTATAATTGAAATACAGTTGTATTCATTATATTGTTCGGAATTTGAGCGATATTTTAATTTTAAATTTTATTTATGAGGTAAATAACACAAAAGACTATACAGATACATAAATCAATAGGCAATACATTGTACTTCTGAATATGCTCAAGAACTGAAAGATTATCAGAGTCGATTGGTCGCATTTAAATGAAATTGAAACGGACGTTTAAATCACATTTAAATGGAATGAATAGAGTCATAATGTATAATTCAGCAAAATAAAATGTGGATTCAATGTGCCAAGAGACGCTCTACAACACGGCACGATGTTTGACTCGATTTGGTACTAAACCACGCTTTGAAATTTTAAAGGAAATGGGTCTCTCATAGACCAATTTCTAACATATATAACTCTAATATTTAATAAATGATTAATCTGCACCGTTATAATATATTCCCCACCAAAAAAGTGGTGGGAATTTTTTATCTTATTCTTTTGATTAATGTGATAATTTCTAAAAAAAATTCTTTTTTAGTTTATTTTAGGATTTTTTACCATTAAAACGAAATATGTGCCTTGAATAAGTGTTTTTTTTATTTATATTCTTACTGCTCTGTCGGACTGACTAGTCGCCCGCACAATAGCCTGACAAAAAAGAAAATCCTGCCTTATTCTCGTGCTCACAGAACCTGTATATGTCGATGAAATGGCCATATATCCCTCTGTCCCACAAAGAGTGCATTTCTAGGTTTTTTAAGACAGATTAGTGTGCAAGATAAATGACTAATGTGACCCTCATTACTCCATACATAAACATGCTGGTGCTTCGGTTTCCATAGGCACTAAAATGAGCATGCATACACTTACAACTGGGCTCTACGAACTAAAGATGCACTCTTTGTGGGACAAATTTTGAACATTAGAAATGCACTCTTTGTGGGACAGAGGGAGTATGTATATATATATATATATATATATATATATATATATATATATATATATATATATATATATATATATAGAGAGAGAGAGAGAGAGAGAGAGAGAGAGTTATGGGCTGTTTGGTTGCCTGCATGTACAGAGATATGCATCTACAGATGCAGAATCTTTCTTTTTTCTCGTGTTTGGTTGCATGCATCTAGTTTTTAGCCTGCAGCTCTGGATGCAAGATTCTCCATGCACTGGCTCACGGAGATACGTAGAAAATGGGCGTATCTCTGGATGCCTTCTGTTCTGCAAGAAGAGGCCACTCTCAACCATGCATGTGGTGCCACGTGGGTATGTAAGTTTCTTTTTTCTTTTTTGTTTATATCTTTTGATTAGCATCTCCGACATCGAACCGATTTCAAAAATGAGTTCACGATATTTTTCGAACAAAACTAGATCACACTTGCTATATAATTTTCAAAATATTTAAATTTTAAAATACCTACCTCCTAAACACTCACCAAACACCATCTCTCAGATCTGTGCATCCTCAGATCCCATCACCTACTGAGTGGAACGGGCAGACTTCATGAGAAGGCAACCAAACAGCCCATTAATGACAAGGTGCGTACATGGCTGCTCAAAAAAGGCTATAAATTACACAATCATTTTGGGGTCAGAAAATGGCAGCGTCGACAACAGTGCTCGGTGACACGTTCAACTCCTTTTAATTCTTTTACCAGGCCAGACGTCGTCGCCCCGCACAAAAATGTCCATGGAAATGGCTGTACTGCACAATCATTTTGGGATGGGAAAAGAAGCAGCGTCGACAGCACTGTTCATAGACGTGTTCAACTCCTTTTAATCCTTTTACCGCGTAAGTCGTTCATCGTAGCCAGTAGGTGCAGCACAATTTTGACCTAATCGCGAACAATACCGTGTAGATCGTGTCGATCGTACTGGAGTAGTGTACATCATCGTTAATTTCATATTGTCGGAGGAAAATATTCTTTTCGTTCATGAATAGATGCCATTAATTCTAGGTCATTACATTTCCATCAATACATATCTTACTTTAGTCTATAATAGTAAATGATATTGTAAATAACTAAAGAGGAGAGGTATAGGCGGAAAAATAGTAAAAGGCCATCGTGAAATTATAGAATGATATGCATTTAGGGATGAATTTTGAAAGATAGAATGATATGCATCGGTAAACTGAGGAGTAACAGTCAGCCGAGGTAATTTGCTGTCAACCGCTAGTTCCAGAGAAAACGAAGACATAAAAAAGCCGAAGCCTGAAAGTTTCCGGTGAAAAGTGAGAATTACATTATGGTTACTTCGGTTGGAGCAAAGGGTGCACAACAGGACAGCAAGGTCGCCAGAGGGCGCAGGTCAGGGCAGAATAAAGAACAAAGCACCTTATCCTTGTACTTGAAGGGAAAAGGAGATTTATACAGATGTTGCACGAGCCCTACATTGACAGTAGACAGACAGACAGATACAATAGCAAAAGAAAACAGAGAGAGAAAGCTCCATGGGTCGCCTGTACGGGCATTATGTGGCCATAGCTTCAAATGCGATCGATTCTCCAATCATCCAGCTTTCCACGATCGGCGCACCAACTATCGGTTTAGCTTCAGTTTCCCGGCCGGTTGGTGAGATCAGTTTAACTTGAGTGTTCAGCTGTACTGGATGGTGCCATGGGAAGTAGTGTTCGTACGTACGTAGCTTGCGGAGTAGTGGCCAGTGATCGATAGCGTCTACTCGCTAGCACGGAGAGGCCGGATCGATCGAGGTGACTTGCAAATGCTACAACCACAGGGGGAAGGAAGCGTGAGTTGGAGAAAGCTAATAAGCTAGCCTGGCTCGCTTCCCTTCCCTTCCCTCGGCGACCACATGCACCGAGCGTTAGGTGGCCGGTCATGGTCGCGCTCGCTGCGTGCGGACCAGGCCCGGCCGTTCGTCCCATCTATCTCTCGCGCGCGCGGAGGCCGGCCGGCCGGAGCTCGGTCGCTTCGAGCCTGGTCCAAGGCTCCAACGAACGAACCCGTGAGCTGACAACTGTTGCTGCACTCTCCATGGCTGGTGAAGCGCCCGTTTACGTAAGCGTACGTGCACCATGGATTCGTATGCGGCACAAGTACTACATATATATATACTCGATCGTTCGCATGTTCATGCGAAACCGACGTCCATGTGATGGATCGATCGATCTGCATCCTGGGAATTAAGATGCTCATGCTTCAGACCGAGAGGTTTTCGCAGAAACGCTGACAGGTTCAGCTGGTGACCACCTGTTTGGGTCTGTTTGACTGTGCAAGTCGCCCAAGTGGCTGTTTTAGCAGAATTGCTCAGCATTTTGCTGAATTGGGGCAAGCCATTACCCACCCGTGCTCTCTGCCGGCACGACGCTTGTTGGCTCGTAGAGCTGCTGTCTAGCCTGTCCTCTTCTTTTGGCAAAGTTTCAGGCTGCTTTACTTCAGCTAGGTAGGCAGACTTTCCTTTTCCAATCAAGTTGCGAGAGCGGTTGCAGAACAGCGCCATTCTTCAAACCAAACAAAAGAGGTAGGGGAAAGAATGGGATAGTAGTACTGCAAAGTTTCGTATACCAATCATCTAGCCCAAATGTCTTTAAGCTGTCGGTTACTGGTCGATGAGTGTTTCTACTCATAGAGAAATGACTCCTCACATCTAGGGTACCTGACCTAATTTGGGATGTAGACTGAACGTGATTCGAATTTCAGGGACTAATTACTATCGATGCACTGTGAAGTTAACGAGGTCATTTCTAGCGCCAAGATGTGCTTCATTCCATATATCGAACATCTCATCAACAAATTCGAGCAGTAGGACAGTCATTTCTAGTCCTATTATTACAGGTGAAGTGCAATCTGTTGACTCCTGTATGTACCACTCTGTTCTGTTCAGTTCATTTCTTCAAGAATACTCCATGCAATTTGGTACTACTAGTGGCTAGCAGTACAGTACATTCAGTACCCTTCTATCTAGGGACATTCTTACAGACAACAGTGGATAAAGAGCACCAGGCACCATAGGCTCCTTATTACTGGAGTAGGTCGTTTGCAGATTCCATAACACATAGAATGGCCAATTGGTTAATTTCTGCAAGTGCATGTCCCTATTGTGGAGAAAAAGATCCTGCCAGAATCTTACATGATGCCTGATCTTGACCTGCCTCCTGCAGAAAGGAAAGGGAAAGTGAAACGGAAAGCAGAAAAAAAGAAGAAGAAGCATGCATCATGCTGGCTCCTCTTCGAAGCTATGCAAACCCAAAGCTAAACCAAGCACCAAAACATACCTGCATTGCATATCAAATTCACAATCATATAAAACTATATAAATTCGAGTAGCCACATGTTGGCCGTTTATTCTTCGCCAGGTTGCCGGGGGAGAGGTTGGTGTGCTGTGCTAGGCCGTTGCCATCACAACAGATAGCGTGATGTGCACTTGCCTTGCATGACTAACCTGCATGATTAAGTTGTTGGGTGCAATGGCCGGAGAGCCAGTAGCGTTTATTCAAGCCATGCAAACCAAACTGTGCACTAATTAAGCACCCTCACCTAATTTAGGCTGCCACTTTTCCCTAGCAGGGCTAGCTGGTACTGTTTCCGCATCTTCTTCTTCTTCTTCTTTTCTAACTTGTTCACAGCAAACTGATTAGAGATCGAATGTGCAGCAAACAGATTAGAGATCGAATGTGCTAGTTAACGTAGGTAATGATAGTATTCTCGTGAATTATCTGATGTCATGTGAAAGTTTGCGAAAGGGAACAAATTGAAGGGCACTGTGATCAACTGTATTCCCTCCTTGTTTTCTCCTGACTAGCTCTAGACATGTTTGGCGTGGAAAGGAAATATAAATGTTGTTTTAGCTGGAGTGCTGATCATAAAGCTTCTTTTGCTTGGTTAGCTAGATCGTATTTGTATTCAACAACCATGCAATCTAGAAAGGGAATCAACTGCGGGTGATGAGCTTACCGACTAAATAATTCAGTGATTGATTTCCCAACGGTTGAAGCTCCCGTCCTCCGAATCTTGCCGATCTTGATTTGATGTACAAGAATATATTTCTACCTCAGTACCTCACAAAATTTGGCACTGTGCCACTAGTTCGTTAGACGGTAGTACCACAGACACGTATAACTTAGTACTAAACCGTAATGTAAATCGCAAGCAATCACTAGGAGGGTTCTGCACATCGTTCTCTACTAATTAAGCGACACACATGCTGGTTAAGAAGAGCTCGGCATTAGCAGTACAAGAAATTAACCAGCAGCGCAGTTTTTTGTCGGTAATAAATAATAATAAGAAGAGCAACACGGCCTAAATTAGTCGCGTGATTTTTAGAACAAAAACATCCGGTTGATGCCTATACCCTCCCTTCTCCATTTGCTGCAGTGCAGCCTGTGCATACATACCCTACGCTTGGTGGCTTGATTGGACCCTTGTCAATGTTTTGGTCATTGTTCTTGAATTTGTCAAGTGATATTTTCCGGTGATCAATAGACGCCACCTCAAATCCAAGTTTCCATCATGTCGCTCGGGGGCATTATTACTTCAGTGAAAAGACACAACCGGCAAAGCCATCGCAACCACCTTAAATAATGTTATCGAATAACCCTATCAGTCACACACAAACAATATTCTAGCGCTGTAAGGTGCATGAAAATCTTGCATGACGGTTGCTTCCCGTGAAATCCTTCTCTGATGTAGACCATAAATTTCATCGTGGGAATTAATTAACCTCTGTGACTCTGCCAAATTAAATCCCTTTGTTAAACTGTTGCCATCCCTGTTTAATGTACTACTACTACTACCACTACAGTTGGGAACTGACTCAACGCAGCCCCTGATCTTCTTCCCAAATCAAGGATAAATATCACCATAACGCTCCAGTACATCTCTTCCTGCAAATTAGGCAGATTCTGATTTCTGCAGCAAAGACCTCTTGCTCATGTTGACATGTTGCGTGCATGGACAGGGATGTGCGCCGGTCGTGTTGCGCGCTTGAAGGACGCTTCAAGTCACTGGCTGCAGCAGCCACTGCCAATGTGCTCCGTTCGTCTTTGCACAAGAAATTTCTGAGCCGAGGACATGGACGGGAAATGGTCGCAGTGATCACACGTTGCTTTCCTACATGGGACGATCGATCCATCGAATCGATCGGTACGCCTCCATGGACGTCAATGCCGGAAGCTTCTCCCCGCCTTTTTGACGTGGCCGCGGCGCGGGGTCCGCGTGGCATATATACAGTCGGGAGGTTGGACGAGTGAAGTGTCGGCACGGGCAGGGAGGCGTTGCAGCTAGCTAGCTAGGTACGTAGCTGCAGCGAGCAGGCAGCTCTCCAGTCTTCACCACCTTCTCCTCCCCTGCCTTCGCTGCTCCCGCACGATCGCGCGTGTGGCCTGTGAATTGCGTTGATCTCGTGCTTCCGATGCGCGAATGAACCCGGTCGCGTCGACGCCGCAACGGTCGCCACCGTGTTCGTCACTCAGGGGGACTGGTTTGTCAGACAGAATTGAGAGAATGCAGACATACTTGTCCCCCTTGGAAAAGGTTCCAGCATCTTTTATAAATAAAAACAACGGTTGATACTAAAGACATCTCTATCGTTTGAAGGGCAAGAAAATCCTACGATAATTTAAAACAGAAAAAACCTGGAAACTCTCGCACTAATCGAAAGAAAAAGAGAGAGATCTCGATCACTTAGTTTGGCGGGACCAGATTATAACGGTGTAGATTGATCATATATAGATTTTAGAGTTGTATAACAAATACAATTCTCTACACGTACGGAAGCCTACGGTGCGGTGCAGTGGTGCCCATCACAAGCCGGGAGATCTTCGAAGCTCCTTTCACGTTAATCGTCTTTGAAACAGTCTTGTTCCGTGTTTTTCTGCCGGAGCATCCCTGCAGCTGGTCTCTTTTCATGTCGCTCTTTCACTTCTCACACGCTCAAAGCTTCTAAAACCTCTTTGGGGAACATTTGATGTTTCTTTTCCTCTCTCTTAATGCAATTGGCAGAGCTCCTGCCTTCCCATTCAAAAAAAAATAGAGTTGTATATCAAAGAAAACTAATGGAAAACATTAAGGGAATGACTAATTTACGGTCATCCTTATGGCCTGAACCATATGCTCTCACCAGCTACGTGCAACGTGGAGTTCCACCCGCCGGTCAGATGTAATTTTCCCCAAGCACGTAAATTATTCAGCAATTATTAGGTAACCTAGTTTGCTTAGGATGATTTGATACTCAATTTACGTGCCACTAGCACGTAAAGTTTTGAAGGTTCTCATAGCAACTCATGGTGCATGTGCACGGACTAATTTGCTGGTCAGACGTGAACAATTTTTTGCATCTTGTATTTGAAAAAAAGTACAAACAAGTTCAACTCAAAAAAATTCAACTCGAAATCTTCAACTCAAACAAATTTAAATAAAAAAATTTCAAATCAGAAAGTTTCAAATTAGAAAATTTCAAGTCAAAAAATTTTAAAATCAAAAAATTTAAAATTATAAAGTTTTAAATTGAAAAGTTTTAAATCAAAAAAATTCAATAAAAAAGGTTCAACTCGTAAAGTTTCAACATGGAAAGTTTTAAATAAAAAATTTTCAAATCAGAAAAGTTTTAACTCGAAAAAGTTTCAACTCAAGAAACTTTCAATTGGAAAATTTTCAACTCAAAAAACTTTCAAGGAAAATTTCAACTCAGGAAAATTCAAATCGAGGACATTCAATTAGGAAATTTCAAATCAAAAAATTTCGCTGCATAGACATGCATGCATTTCACCACATGCACATGAATTTCACCCGGGCATGCACCGCCTGCACATGCACATGCATTTCACTGGGGCCTTGGTGTCTGTTAAGACCTATATGCACGCCGCGTGGAGGTGAGCGCATGCGTCGTGGTCTGAGGGGACCATTGTAACACCCCAAGAAGTACAGAAAATAAAATAAAATCACTAAGTATATTTTGTTTCAGTGGAATTTTTGAATTTTATAATGAATTTTTTTTAATAGGATTTGAAATTCTTTAATTAACTCATTTTCACCCAAAAATGACCATTAAAAAGGAACTCATAAAAATATCAAATAACATAACATAAGAAATAATTTTATAAGATATTAGAATTCATGAAATAAATAAATATAAATTTTATTCAATTTTTGCACAACATGCAATTGCTCTAAAAATCCAATTATTGTTAAAAAATAGCAAAGTTCAAAGAATTATCATTTGAAATCTACATAACCAAACTAAGTGAACTCAAGGGCATTTGAAACTTCATCAAAAGATCTACCTCCATGATTTTTTCTAGAGTTTGCTTAATCACTTAAGGCCACCAAAGTACAGTTCCAAAACATGATGTTGAAAATTGGAAAACTAAAATTAAGCTACAGTGCGCACACCAACCGTTCGGTGAAATGACACGGACGCCGTCACCACCATCGCAGCTATGCCGTCACCTCATCTGTGTCCAAACTGCCACATCACTGCTTGGGATCCTCGCACCGTCGCTTTTCCTTTCTCCCTCCGCTCTCCGCTCACACCGTGACGCGACGGCCATGCCACACATGGGCAGAGCATGCGTGCTGGCATGCCTCACCCGCTTTGTCGCCATGTTGCACCTCACTTGCTTCACACGCTCCACCACAAAGTCCCCATGGCCAACACTTTCTCCCCTGCTCGCCCGTGCTTTGCCCTCTTCGTCATGCACTCGAAACCGTCGAGAACACGTGGTGAGGCCGGTGAGCGCCCTCCGGCAAAACTCTTCGCCCTGGTAAGCTCATCCTTCAATCCCTTGCATAGTGATAAGCCTCTCAGTCCCCTAACCCATTTCCTCGCATTAATCACAGCTCCTGTCGAACGTAGTGTCGCCGCGACTCAGTCATCTTCTTCCACTCCGACCACACGCCGCCAGACTACCTTGTCACTATTCAACTTCAATTGACTATTTCCCTAGGTTAGTAAAACTCCCCTCTAGCTCACATTGCCCCTGGTTGATCGCCTCCGGTCGCCCCTCACTGCCAGTGAACTCCCCTGGTACCACCTCTGTTCTGAGGCTGGTAGTACCGCTGTGTAATCTCCGGTACTACCGGAGGCGTGGTAGTACCACGCGTAAGAAGTCGGGAGCTTTATTCCAGAGAGTGCATTTTCGGTGCTCAAATGCCAGTACTACTAGGCTCAGGAGCAGTACTACTGGAGGTTGGTAGTATCGCAGTTTAAGGGTCGGTACTGCCAGATATAAGATTTTCAATTGATAAAAAAATATTTGAATGAGGACTTAGTTGGTCTTAGTAGCATAACCCTAGGATTAAAATGCTTTAACACTTTTCTTTGTCCTTGATCATTGAAATATACTTTGTTCACATATAGCACTACTTGAAAACTTAGTGTATTGTTTAAATCGAATCCAAACAATTTTAACCTTTTGAATTTGTAGTTATTCATGTATATAATCGTAATTTTATCTTCTTGAATTCGATGGATAAAAATAATGTCCATATAAAAGTCAAAGAATCATACCCTAGATTTAATCCTAGGTTGTCTTTAGCCTAATAGTGAGAAAAGGACCAACTTGTGAATAAGAAAACTAATAGAGTCAACATGCACAACCAAACAACCCCAAAAATCTTAAAACAACACACATCACTTGGTAAGCTTCAATTTATTTCTTACATCTGATTTCTTTTTACCCCATGTTAAAGCTTATTATTTTGTCGTTTTGTTATGTTTCTTCTCAAACAACGTGTAGATGCCAACGAGGCTGAGTACGTTGACGACAATCTAACCAATCCTGATTTTGTACCCGACGACGAGCAACAAGGCAAACACCCTTCTTTGATCATTTTGATCCCATATTTTACTGTGTCTATTTTGTTTTATCAAACTACTATGCATGCATGTAATTTCCATAAAGGTTACTATATTGTGGGAATCAGTAGTTGTAATCTTAAGAATTGTGGGATTTTCTTAATCGCATTGACATGAGTACTTTGATGAATCCTAAGTTAGGTTTAGACATTCTATGAAAAGTTGAATGGGTATAAACGAATAATAATTGCATACGTTTAGCTATGCTATAGAAGTTGAAAGGATGGGAATGTTAGTTGGTCAAATTTGAAACATGTTTTGGATATAATTAAAGATTGTTGATATTCTGGTAAAAATAAAAATAAAATTATGATTTAGACACGACGAGATATATTATGACTGGATATACAAGGGATGGACTTGTACCATGCAAGGGATGGATTTGCATGTAGATAAATGAAAATACTCGCATGAGTCAACTTAAGGATCGAACTTGATGCTATCACTGAGTCAATTTGTGCAGTATGGGATAGTCTTAACTTAGTAAAGTAGTTAGTGTTAGCCTTGCATTTTGGTAGGCCAAAGTAGTATGGACAAACCGGGTGTACGGTACATTCTAGGTGCTCCCTTCACGAAGGCGTTGGGACTAAAGCATTCCAATACAATGGTGTATTCCTTGCTATGGGCTAAAGGATGTGATGGGGCGTAAACCATCGTTAGAACTATGTGTTCAGGTCTGGATTTCCATATGGCGCGATGGGGTGTAAACCATCGTTAGTACTGTGTGTACGGACTGGATTTCCACCACCATAGCAAGGGTTAGACATCACTGAAGCTGGTGCAAGACTAGGCTCTAGCAAATTAAATGGTTTTATCACAATCTAACAAAACAGGTACAATAAGTATCATGTGGCATGGTTGACATGATTGCTAGAATGTGTCATGTGAATAAAGTGTACACTCTCTGCAGAAATATAAATCTAATTAATTAGCCGTGCTCACGGTCAAGAGTAGCTTAAAAATAATATCAAGTATAGTTTTGGTTTTGCAAAGGTTTTGAAAAATTTGATATAACGGGTTGGATTATTCTTAAAGTCTTGGTTGGAAGTGATGTACTCGTTGTTCGTGGCCATGGAGGGTAACAAAATGATGATGATAAACTCTATTTACTTATATTACTTTCATATCAATTGCTTATTACAATTTCGTTACCGTTTGATAAACTATTCACTTGTAAATAAAAGTTGCTTTATGATAAAAATGAACTTAGTGTAGAAGCTTTTTCCTTTGTGTTAATCATGCATCTATATTTATTTCCATATGCTAAAGTCTTACGAGTAAATATGCGTACTCACCGTTTGCTTTAACTAATATTGTTTAGACAAAGGTAATGATGAGCTCCCCGATGATACTTACTTCGCTCCAGGGTCTAACGGCTTCTTGGATGGATGAGCTAGGTCTTTCCCCCATCGATTGCCTTTAGGTTTGGATGGTCGTACCGTTGTCCCGCTTTTGGTTTTTGCATAATTTCCACTGCAATTTACTTTTATGTGTTATATTTGACCGGTCGGCCATGGACTTGTAATAATAAATAGATGTAATAGGTTCTAGTCTATTTTTATGTCAATTACATGTGTGTATGTGTGATGAATTATCTCGAATGTAGGATATATAGGCGCTAGGTTTTGATCTTGGGAACTAATGCTGGACAGATATCCGGATAATCATAATTGTTCTCAACTGTCCGACACGTGGACGCGAGCGGCCGTTATTCCTTGCCTATTGTGACACACACACCCTCGATGGGTGTGGGTGGTACCAAGGTTCACTTGAACAACATTTTGTGCACGAGACTAATTATGGACAATGAGCATATACTTAAATGAGAATGGCTAAGTAACACTCGAGTGTTTTTTTGGTTTGTGAGCACTCAACTTGGGGGCCTACTTAAATAGAAATTCTATGGGTGTCTCTTTTAGTCTAACGCACAAGTGAGATCCAATTCACACTTCTGAATGCCCACAGCCCGTAAACTAGCATTCCCGAAACGTTAATTCAATTCTCTCAAACAAACAGTGACAACCTGTCGTGCTGCCGTCCCCAGCTTGTCGCGGTAACTAAACTAATAACTCATCAATAATTAGCAAAAATCACGAATTGCTCATATATGCATGCGAAAATCAGATAAGATCACAAGGGACAAGGTTCATCGCATGTCTTGCTAAACCGGTCTGATCGATCGATCGATCGATCGGACTATTTCTGCTGGAGTAATCTAGTCGCCGTCTGTCCTGAAAGAATCGGAGAACAGCAAACTGAATGATCTGTTTGGACGTTCTCCGGCTCGTGCATGACGATGTATCTGTCCGTCTTAAATTGTTGGTGCTCGCTTGTTTCAACGGACTTCATTGCTGCGTGCTCCGATCAATCAATTCTTGCTGGACTCGGAGGAAAAGGAGCCCCTAACTTCCAATCGTATCGATAACACATTGGTTTGCAAATCGTGGTCAGGGCAGTGCGTCTCATTGACTTAAGTGGCACGTTAAGTGTGATTTGCGAGAGGTAATTCATCGCCCCGGACTGGGAGATCGTACGAAGGAAACCGACTCAAGTAAATGACTTCTTCCCGAGGCGTTCTTCTTTGCTTTTTCCTTCTAATACAAGTTGCACAAATTTTTAGATGCCTGTTTGTCAGTGCTGCATCTCGTCCTGGTCTGCATCAACCAGTCAGGAAATGGGGGTTCAAGAACCTAACTCGAGCGTCGATCCCTCTCGATCTGGTAATGAATGTGTTTGCACCAAAATTCGGCATGTATTGAAATCGGTCTGAAAATAGAAAAGAAGTATCCGTACAGAAAAGAATCGGTAAACGACTCGGAAAAGGAATCCGTTTCTATAAAAGGAAAGGAAATCGGATAAGAGGCCGATACGGGTAAACACCGTATCCATGTGCGACTCGGATCGGCCAGGCGTGTTATAAAAGGGGGTGGACGCCAAGCAAAGAAAATCAATCAATTCCAACAACACCTACTTTTACAAGCTTTTTCTTTACATTAGCCTCATAGATCTCTCTGCAAGTCGACGGAATCAACATAGTTGCGCATCGCCGATTGTTGATTTTAGCCGATTTCACCCAGGTTTGATTTGCTTCGTTTTGTTGCGCATCGCCTTCCCGGCCGATTTTACCTTATATCGGATCAATCAGAACCGGTTGATCTAGTTATCTCCTAATCGGTTCTTGCCGACTAGCGAAAAGCCGATAGATCTTTGTTTATCGGCTTTGATCGAATTACAAATTCTACCTTGTCGATTTCAGGTCAAATCGACTGGCACGCTCTTCAAACCCGGCGTTTGTCTTGTGTGTTCGAAGCCGAAAACCCTCCTTCACGTTTTTCGCGCGAACATATTTTGGCACGCCCGGTGGGACCAATAAAAAGAATGTCGTCAACCGACAAACCCGCGGTCACCGCCGATATCAACACTGATGCCATAATCGCGCCTCAGATGGCCGATTTAACCCCTGAGCAACGGAAAGAAATCGAAGACCGAAAGGCGGCTCTGGAGGAAATGATGCTACGGTGCTTCCAGAAAACACGCCGTGGCGTTACTCAAAAGATTGCACTCCCAAGCATCAATCCTATCGGAGATTCGTCATCTGAATCGGTAAGCCGATACGCACCTGCTCAAGCCGATTTATCAAGTATGATCGAGCAATCTGTCCATCACGCATTGATTAACCAGTCATCGGCTCTAGTATCCACATTAAAGCCGATGATAGAAAATAGTGTCAAAACAATTGCTCAAGAATTGGTGTGTCCGGAAGCTTCTTTGGATCCACCACAAACCATCCCTACGCACTAAAGATATTCCATAACGCCTAACACCAACACAAGAACGCGTGTCGGCTCATACACCTATTATGATGCCAACTCAGCCTACTGTTTTGAAACCAAGCATACAGAGAGATGGATTCACACACTACCATGGGCATACGGATGGGGCCAAAATAAACGCATCAAATCAGTCAGATGGGCCCTCCAATAGCATCGGGATATCGGCTTGTCAGCCGATCGAAACAGGTCAGGTTCCGCTGTCACGGGGAGCCACAATCATGAAACAAGCGCCATATAGAGTAGTGCCGTGCGCACCCATACCCGATGCGTTAGGTTTTAATCGTGATTATGACACGGTGCCAAGACCTCCTGAGGTGCGATTTAGACAAAGACCCGAGTTTGCACTCGGGGGGCAGGGCACGAATGAAAATTGGCAATGTCCGGCTGCGCCTCAAGCCGACAATGTTAATTGGGCAGAACAAATCGCCAATGTTTTGAGAGAACAGTTTGGCTTACAGCCCAGAGGAAGAGTGATCGGCTATAGGAAGCCGTATCCCGATTACATAGACCGAATGCCATACCCCCACAACTTTAGGATACCAGACTTTGCTAAATTCTCAGGTGATGATTACATTTACCACAATTGAGCATATCGGACGGTTCATGGCTCAATGTGGGGAGGCTGCACAGTCCGATGGGTTAAAAATTAGATTGTTTCCTTTATCGTTATCTGGCACTGCATTTACTTGGTTCACAAATCTACCACCTAATTCAGTTCATATATGGAACGATTTAGAAAGCCGATTCCATGGTACTTCTTTTCGGGAACTATGGAGCTTAGGATTTACGATCTTAGTTCGATCCGACAAAAGTACGGCGAATCGGTCTCGATTATATCAAGAGATTTGGGCGACGGAATAGGTGCTCTGATGTGACACTACCCGATGATCAATTGGCCGATCTAGCGTTCCAAGGGTTAATCCCTCCATTAAAAGAGAAATTATCGGGCCAAGAGTTCCCCGACTTAGGCCACTTACTCCATCGCGTATCGGCACATGAAAGCCGATATGCAGAGAGTAAAGGATTTAAAGATAGATTTAAGCCAAACGGTAATGAAAAGGCCAAAGTAAACATGGTAGATTACAATTCAAGCGACACCTCCGAGGACGAAGCAGAAATAAACATAGCCGAGTGGACCAAGGGTTCTAAAAAGCCACTCGTATGCCCTCTGCTCAAGCCGACAAAAAATAGGGCGGAAATCAAGTATTCATATGACGTGTCAAAATGTGACAAGATATTTGATTTACTACTGCAAGAAAAACTCATAAAGTTGCCGGAGGGACACGTCATACCATCAGCCGAAGAAATTAAGAAGCGAAGGTATTGCAAATGGCACCATTCATTTTCACATAATACTAACGACTGCAATATTTTTCGACAACAGATCCAATCGGCCATCACTGATGGAAGGCTAAAGTTTGCGGAAGAATCGGCTATGCAGATAGATATGAGCCCTTTTCAAGTCAACATGGTTCAATGTTCACGAAAAGAAAAGAGGCCTGCGGAAGAAGATAAGCCGACTAAGGGAATTGTATCACGAGACGAGACAGTGCAGATTACTATCGGTTCTATACAAATAGAAGCCGATAGGAATGGACAAAACTCAAGAACGGTAAAACCAAGAGGGGACTTGGAGGTCGGTAAATGGTATCGGGCTGAGAGGGCTCCAAGAAAAGCCGATTTCAAACCAAAGCCGACCTTCTCACAACTCCTGGGGAAATATGAAAGGATAAGTCGGAGGTGTAACACTCAACACCACCAGAATCCTCATCGACTAAGGCAAAAGAGGGACGAGCATTGGCAGCCAGATATGTCATGTCGGCCAACTACTGAAGAAGAGAAACATCGACAATGTCCCTTTTGGCAGTTTTGCTGGGAGAAAGGGATGACCTTACCAACAGTTGTGTCTTGTCCTATGCAACACTCATCTGTATATCGGCCAAACCGGTCTGTAAAAGATAGGTTGTCTAGACCGATATACAATCATCCAGATATGAGAAGCAGTAGGCCGATCCATGAAAGGTCAACATCAGAGCAAGGCAAGTCCTCCCAAAATCAGGAACTATCGGCTAACACAGGTAGAATGGAATCTGACAGCGAGATGAGCAATTTAGCTGGAAAGATAAGAGAGCCGATAGAACCTAGACCTAGGTGGTGCCCTCCAGGTCTCAGCAAATCACAACGCAGAAGGCTTCAGCGATTGAAAACACAAGAAGAAAGGGAGGCCGAAAAGGAGAGCGAGAGGGATCGGATGTTCAATAAGTTAAGACCGGTACCAATTTTGAAAAAGGAGTGGAGAAAGAAGGAACAGATCGATAGTGATTCAGACCAATCGATCGAATCCAGTTCCCCAATGATACGGGATGATACACCACCGATGGATATAAACATGGTATTCGCTCTACCTGCCGAGTTCAAAACCGAAGAATCAATTTGAAGAAGTATTCGCCCGCTTATGCCTTGGAGCACCGTGACGCTGTGTTCGAAAAGCCACAAGACATGCATCGGCATCTGAAACCATTATATCTGAAAGGGTATATTAATGGCCGACCGATATCTCGTATGTTGGTCGATGGCGGGGCGACAGTCAATCTCATGCCATTAAGTACTTTCAGAAAATTGGGTAAAGCCGATGAAGATTTAATCAAAACCAATATGGTGCTAAATGACTTCACGGGAGACCCAACCGAGGCTAAAGGCGTAATGGTGTCGGAGCTGACAGTCGGTAATAAAACTTTGCCGACTGCATTTTTTGTTATTGAAGCCAAAGGCAATTACAGCGTGCTCCTTGGGCGGGACTGGATCCATGCCAATTGCTGTATTCCATCAACTATGCACCAAAAATTGGTGCAGTGGAACGATGATGCAGTAGAAGTCGTACCGGCCGACACATCGGCTCATATCGCCATGGCTAGCCCTGACACCAATTGGCCACACGAAGAAGCCGAATGTATATCAGGGAAAGCCTTGGACAATTGCGATTTTATCTGCGTTGAGAAGTCAGGATTCAAGCCGATCAGCGTTAAACCCAACACGTTTGATCGGACCAGGCGAAGTAGTAAGAAGATGGAGCACAAGACACTAGCAAAGCTGCAGGAAAAGGCCAGGAGCTATCGGCAAGAAGAATACGAAGAAGCTGTTGAGGATTTTGAAGAAGAAAGAAAAGGGTTAGGATTTACCTCTGCCGATTTGCTCGAAGAAGTCAACATTGGGGAAGGTGATGAAAGTGATAATAAAGACCAACGTTTGTAAGTGCTAAGTTAGAACCGGTTATAAAGCAAAGTTGGTCGAAATACTCAAAGAATACAAGGATTGCTTTGCATGGGAGTATTATGAAATGCCGACTTTAAGCCGGCTGACTAGTCGAACATCGGCTACCTATAAAACCTGGGTATCGGCCATTCAAACAGTACCCTAGGCGGTTTAATCCTACGTTGTATGACGCTATAAAGGAAGAAGTAGGACGATTGCTGGAGGCAAAGTTTATCCGACCTTGCCGATACGCTGAGTGGATCTCAAACATCGTCCCTGTGAAGAAGAAAAATGGCAAACTTAGGGTATGTGTCGATTTTAGAGATTTGAATAAAGCTACACCAAAAGACGAGTACCGATGCCTGTAGCCGATATGCTTATCGATGCTGCATCTGGGAATAAAATCATAAGTTTTTTGGACGGGAACGCCGGATACAATCAGATATTCATGGCCGAAGCCGATATACCCAAAACGGCTTTCAGATGTCCGGGGGCTTTAGGGCTATATGAATGGAAAGTTATGACCTTCGGTTTAAAAAATGCCGGTGCTACTTATCAACGTGCTATGAACCATATTTTCCATGATTTGATCGGCAATACTGTGGAAATATACATTGACGACGTAGTGGTAAAATCCAAAGAAGACTGGCAACATTTAGCCGATCTGGAAAAAATGTTCGAAAGCACAAGGTTACATGGGTTAAAAATGAACCCTCTCAAATGTGCTTTCGGAGTATCGGCTGGACAATTTCTTGGGTTTACGGTGCATGAAGGAGGGATTGAAGTAAACCCAACCAAAGTGAAAGCCATAGCCGATACTAAACCGCCGACAAGTAAAAAGGAGTTGCAGGTGTTGATTGGGAAAATCAATTACTTGCGACGTTTTATCTCAAACTTGTCAGGACGTATTCGGGCCTTCACACCGCTGCTGAAAATTAAAGATAACCAAGAGTTCAAGTGGGAAGCCGATCAGCAAAAGGCCTTCGACGACATAAAAGGTTATCTGATGAGTCCACCAGTATTGACCGCACCGAAACACGGTATACCTTTTAGACTATATCTATCGGCTGAAGGTGATTCAATTGGAGCAGTTTTAACACAAGAAGCCGATGGGAAAGAACGAGCAATATTTTACTTAAGCCGACGTCTTCTAGATGCAGAAACCAGGTATCCCCTAGTAGAAAAATTATGCTTATCATTATATTTTGCTTGCACCAAGTTAAGACATTATATGCTGGCTTCCAAATGCGTTATAATATGCAAAACCGATGTAGTTAAATACATATTATCAGCGCCCATCCTGCGGGGACGGCTTGGGAAATGGGCGTACGCCCTAACAGAGTTCGAGTTATCCTATGAGTCGGCTAAATCTGTGAAAGGACAAGTCAGGCCGATTTTATCACAGGAGTGAAACATTAATAGGGACAACTAGTGTAACTCCTTGGCAACTGTATTTTGATGGGTCTGTTTGCCAAGAAGGCGAAGGCATCGGTGTGATATTAATTTCACCTAGGAAGCAGGAGTATGACTTCATGTATCGGTTAAATAGCCGATGTTCAAATAACCAAGCAGAATACGAGGCATTACTAAGGGGCCTACAATTGTTAGATAGCATCGGGGTAAAAGACGTTGAAGCTTTTGGAGACTCGATGTTAATCGTACAGCAAGTCAAAGGGGAATACCGATGCAACGACGGTGCGCTAACTCGGTACTTACATCAATGCCTCCAGATCATCGAGATGTTCACTACATTTTCCATAGAACATATCCCCAGAGAAGCTAATAATAAAGCAAACCGATTGGCACAATGTGCATCAGGGTACAAGATTGAAAGCCGACAGGGACCAATCGAGCTAAACGTTTGGCCGATTTTATGTGTTCACCCTGTCGACTGGAGAACAGAGATAAGGGATTATTTGTCAGATCCAGCCAAGCCGACCGAGCGAAAGGTCAGGCGCAAAGCACTCAAATATGTTCTACTAGAAGATGTATTGTACTTTCGGACTATGGAAGGTTTGTTGTTAAGATGTCTGGGAACCGAGGAAGCCAAAGTAGCAATGGGAGAAGTCCATGAAGGCATTTGTGGATCACATCAATCGGCCCATAAGATGAAATGGGTACTAAGGCGAACAGGATATTTTTGGCCGACGATGTTGGAAGACTGCTTCAAATACTATAAAGGGTGCCAAACGTGCCAAAAGTTTGGTAACATACAGTCAGTACCAGCATCGGCTTTGCATCCGATCATCAAGCCATGGCCATTTAGAGGATGGGGTATAGACATAATCGGCCAAATATTTCCATCATCCAAAGAAAGGACATAAATTTATCCTTGCAGCCACAGATTATTTCTCAAAATGGGTTGAGGCTGTACCACTCAAGAAGGTTACTAGCAAAGAGCTAATCGCGTTTGTAAATGAACACATCGTCCATCGGTTTGGAATTCCACAGACAATAACTACTGATCAAGGGACCGTGTTCATGTCCAACGAGTTCAAAGGTTTTGCGGAAAGTCTTGGGATAAAATTACTCAACTCCTCCCCTTATTACGCTCAGGCCAATGGACAAGCCGAGTCGTCGAACAAGACATTGATAAAACTAATAAAAAGAAGAATTGAGGAAGAACCAAGGAAATGGCACTCAATACTATCAGAAGCTTTATGGGCTTATCGGCTATCTCATCACGGATCAACTAAATTGTCACCCTTTCAATTGGTATATGGACAAGAAGCCGTTTTGCCCGTTGAAATCAACATCGGCTCAATAAGGCTACACGAGCAGGATAAGGTATCAGCTGATGAGTACAAACAGGCGATGCTTGACAATCTAGATGATTTGGCTGAACTAAGGCTGATCACGTTAGATCGGCTTAGAAGGAACAAAGAGATGGTTGCCAGGTCGTACAATAAAAAAGTAATTTTAAAATCATTCAATCAAGCCGATTTAGTATGGAAAACCGTATTGCCGATTGGGTCTAAAGATAATCGATTCGGCAAATGGTCTCCAACGTGGGAAGGACCTTATAAGATCAATCGGTCGGTTGACGGGAATTCATATATACTGGAATCCTTAGAAGGGTTCGTCCTACCTAAAGCGATCAATGGAAAATATCTGAAGGCATATTACCCAAGCATATGGGTCGGTCCTAACTACGGGGAGAGATCAGGATCAATGACAAAGCACATATGCATAAAATCGGTCATACAGCCGACCGAGCCAGTTTAAACCCATCCACATCAAAGTTTACAAAATCGGACGCACAGCCGATTAAGCAAGAGTTCAAAAGACATCTCAGGTTTAAAGCAATATTACAAAGGTCGGCCATAAATCAAAGTCTAGTGTAGTCCCGACCCGGGCAAATGGGCTCCCAAAGCCGATAGTGCCGCTGCCGCCCTACCAATGGTAGCTTGAATGCTGTCTATCAATTGTTGGTCATTTCTTTGCATCACCGAGGCTGAAACTATCTTGGCCGACTGGTTCTTGACTTTGGCAAAAACCTCGCCGATTTGCCGCCTCTGGACGGCTAGTGAAGACGTTGAGTTGGTAATGCTAAGCTGACATTCCGCTAGTTCTTTTGTAACAAGAGCCAGCTGTTCTTCAAGTTTGGCCTTGGACGACTCAGCTCTTGAGCCTGCTCTTGGTCATTTTAAGTGTAGCTGTGCCTTGGTCAAATGTGCTCTTTCGAGATTTGGCATCAGCTATGAGTTTGTCCAAGATCTCTTGGTCGGCTTGTTGGGCCTTCCTCTGTTCAACTCTTTGCTTGGCTGACTCCACGTCTAGCCGACGAGCGTCCAAGTGGCAGACCTCAAGCAGTGCATTCATGGCGGCAGAAGGGAGATCGGCTTGCATGGCTGCCATGGCATCCCTCAGTGGTTGCGTGTTAGCCAGTAGAGCCGCTTCTGGTTGCATCACCTCGTCCAGAAGACGATTAAGTCGCTCCTGCATACCCGGCGCAGCAGTAACAGCAGCCGATGCTGGAGCAGAGGCCGCTATTATACGTTGGATGTCAGCCGGGTAGTCGTCAGTGGCCACAATCTCCGGGTCGTCAAGCTCGTCCAAGGAAAAGCCTAAAAGGTCGGCTAAGTCCATCGACGGAGTCAGGCCAGGAGCAGGTTTTGGAGGTGACGAAGCGGATGGCGAGCGAGAGCCACGGCCCGGCAAGATAAGCACGTCGGTTTGAGTCTTCTACGCATCGGCTTCTAGCAATTGAGCGGAGGGTTTCTGAAAAATATTTTCACGATAAGATCAAGGAAGACAAAGATAAGTCAAGAATAAGGGTCGAAGCTAACCGCGAGCCGATCCGGTTGGAGATCTTCTTGCATCACGGCCTCTGAGCTTTGGGGATCGCTTGATGACAACTCTACGGCTTTTCTTCTCTGAAAAAACGAACATGGGTTTAGCCGACAGCAAGCATGAAACTTCATTTGGTGGGAAATGAAAATGGACGTACTTTTGGTGCGCTGTACGGCAAGATCAGACAATGATGGGCTATTGACCCCAACGCGTGCAGGATAAACCGGCAAGAGGGTCGATGACCTTGGCCGTTTTGAGCGATCGTCAGCCGATGCGGCTTGCGCTGGGGTGGATCTTTTGCTAGTCTGAAAAGTGTAAAAGAAATGGTTAAGCCGATGAAAATCTTATTCCAATAGAACATCAAAATGAAAATACCTCTAAGGAAGAGTTAGCATCGCTCGAACTCGAGCTAGACCCAGCAACGGTCTCCGACGGCTCTCGAAAGCCAGGAAGAAAAGAGGACAGGACCTCGGGAATAGTGCGCCTCCGCAAGAGAGCCTCAGCTATGGAAGCCCACCATGTGGTAAATTGGCCCGATCGACGCGTGTTTAACACGAGGAAGGGCAAGTCTACCACATAGAGTTCATCGGCTAGCTCAATAATAAGATCCGCCGCAGTAGAGTTAGTTACTTTGTTTCGTGGTTTAATCATACTAAGCAAAGGAAAACAAGGAATGGTTTGTCCGAAACCCAGCTGGCGTGCATAAACTGAAGGATGATAGAATTCATAGGTCGGCTGAAATGTTCTGTTTCGAGTACTTAAGCCGACGTGAAGGATGCAAGGAGAAATCAGCAAGGGAAGCAGATCAAGAGTGGATTGGGGCATTAGAGAGCTATCAGAGTTTAAACGAAGAAAAGAAGGCCACGGGAGATCGGCTAATTGGCTATACGAAAAGAAATCTCTACGGTTGAAAGAGGCTTGGTTAAGATGCAGGAAAAAGGACAAGTATTTGTGGAAGCCGGCAGGAGAGATTTTTTGATCATCGGATGAACACATGGTGAATTTTTCGCCTGGGGATCGGCTAGGTTGGAATACAGGGACGGCACCCTCAGGAAAGTCTTCCGTTGGGAAAGCCGATTCTTCCGAAGGGTCCGGGATAATGAGGCGGCCAAAAACGCAGTAAAGCCAAATCTGGATAAACCAAAGAGGGCCGCCAACATTACCAACGACATAGGAACCATTGCCAGTGAAAAGCCGACTCCTGATGATATGCATCATATGGTATACGGCGCCAAAGAAGGACTTCCCTAAAGCTAGCCGATGACCCATAACTAGTTGCTCTGACATAAATTGATAGACCTGGGTTGGTCCTAGGGAAGCGCCACAGAAGAGGAATCGGTCTAACCATAAGTTGATAAAGGCTACGTGTTCTTCATCCGATACAGGGCCGGTCACTTTGTTGTTATTTTGGATGTATTTAGACCAACCTTCTCCCTTTTTTCTGGTCAATTTGTACTGAGGTTTCCCACTAAAAGCCGATATTTGTTCTCCATCAGGCCTAAGACAGCATAGTTCAGCCATGTCTAAAAGGGTTGGGCCGATGGGACCGGTTGGGAAAAAGAAGGCGTTAAAAGAGTCCGACCAGAAATAGCAGGTGCGACTACTAAAGATTCGTTGGGCTCCGGAGCAGCTAAGGACATGGGGATACACTCAGCAATGCCCATACCTTCCCACTCTGCCTTCGTTTGGGCCGATACTCTAATGTACCAGGACCTCCAGCCCTTGAGAGCTGTCGGCCAAGCCCTAAAACTTTTGGACCACTCGTTGATGTTGTAACCAGGAGCCGATAAAGGAAGTCTAGGGATTTCGTCTCCAATAACAGTATCGGATTCTATGGTTCCTATAGGACCTAGGAAGTATTGATGATCGCTATCTGGGATCGGAACAAGTACCTGAGATGCGTCCATTTCAGCCGATGCTATGAGAGGAAGGGTTGAAGCGGAGGAGAGCCGATTTCAGGATTAACGAGAGCACGCCAGGGTGAAAATGACTGCAGGGGGGGCCTCATATTTATACCTCGGTGAAAAAGGTGAAAAGGCGGGAACAGTTGCTGCATTGAAAACGCACCGAGAGCATTGCGGCACCATTAATGGGGAAGTTACCGAGGTGAATCCTGAACGACAAGCCGATCACGGAAAAGACGAAGGGATTTTTGAAAGATAACAAGTTACCTTTCAAAAATGGGGGGCATATGTTTGCACCAAAATTCGGCATGTATTGAAATCGGTCTGAAAATAGAAAAGAAGTATCCGTACAGAAAAGAATCGGTAAACGACTCGGAAAAGGAATCCGTTTCTATAAAAGGAAAGGAAATCGGATAAGAGGCCGATACGGGTAAACACCGTATCCATGTGCGACTCGGATCGGCCAGGCGTGTTATAAAAGGGGGTGGACGCCAAGCAAAGAAAATCAATCAATTCCAACAACACCTACTTTTACAAGCTTTTTCTTTACATTAGCCTCATAGATCTCTCTGCAAGTCGACGGAATCAACATAGTTGCGCATCGCCGATTGTTGATTTTAGCCGATTTCACCCAGGTTTGATTTGCTTCGTTTTGTTGCGCATCGCCTTCCCGAAGCCGATTTTACCTTATATCCGGATCAACTGTAACCGGTTGATCTAGTTATCTCCTAATCGGTTCTTGCCGACTAGCGAAAAGCCGATAGATCTTTGTTTATCGGCTTTGATCGAATTACAAATTCTACCTTGTCGATTTCAGATCAAATCGACTGGCACGCTCTTCAAACCCGGCGTTTGTCTTGTGTGTTCGAAGCCGAAAACCCTCCTTCACGTTTTTCGCGCGAACAGAATGCTACGCTACTGACACTGCCAATCGTATCGTCGGTCTTGTGTTTCAGGAATAGAGGTGGGCATTTGGGCCGGGATCTTTTGGACCGGCCCGAAGCACGATGGGATGGTCCGGTGCAAAGCACGGCACGGCACGGCTCCGTGTCGGGCCGGGGCGGCACGCAATCAGAAGCTCGCCGCAGGCTGGCCCGAACCGGCACGACGGGCAAGACGGCATCGCCGTTGTTGGGCCGTGCGCAAGACGGCGAACGGGCACGAAATCACGAATTAAGGCCTAAAAGTTGGGAGATATTGTTGATTCAGGGCATCTTCAAGCATTGCATTTATGTTTGTCATTTTGTTGATGTAATTAGTCTCTTATGTAATTAAAATAGGTAGTTTAGTAGTAGTGATGTGTTTTATTTTTTTACTCGTCACAATAGTGAAAATGGGTCGGGCCTGGGCCGGCACGGCACGAAGTCCAAATGGGTCGGGCTTGGGCTCGCCAAATGCGAGTCGGACCGGCACGGCCCGGCACGATGGGCACGATGGACCGTTGTGGCACGGCACGGTTCTGGCTCAAAACACGATGAGCCCCGACCGAGCCGGCACGGCACGGCACGACGCTCACCTCTATTCAGGAAGCAGCAAAAGAACAGAATCATCGCATTCGCATCTCAGGTTGCCAGCTACGAAAAAGAACACGCACTTGGGAGGTTTTCTAAAACTCGTGCAGTCTGAGACGTCCAGAGAATTGAATTAACGTTTTCCATCAGGTTGTCACTGTATGTTTCATCGTTGTTTTCTCGTGCTCACTACCTCTATCCATCACCGGGCCTAGGGGCGTTAGGGGATGTGTCGTTGAGGAAAAAAGATTGCGCCTCCTCCTCCACTCTTCTCTCCCACGTCAGTGACATCAATTTAGCTCGACATTTCAAGAAAAGGACCGGCCATGTCACCTCCTTTCCAGGTTTTCTACGGGCGCACTCCTGTGACTAGGGATGCAAATGGGCCGCTGCAAGTGTCTTTGGCGCTCTGATTCGTTGTTTGCTTGCACTAAAAACTTAATTTTTACTCCACCTTTAAGTTTTAGTGCAAACAACGAATTCAGAGCCGCCAAAGATGACCCTGCGCCGGCCCATTTGCATCCCTACCTGTGACAAAACACTGCACACGGCGAGGCAGAGGAACCGAATCAAAAATGGCGACGGGCACCGCTGCTTTACGGTATCGAATCGCACGTCACAACTCGCACGCCAGGTCGCCCTGCTACATCGTTGACGTGAGGTTTTAGCCAGGGAATTAATGGCACGCGCCACATCGATCAGAGACGTACTCGCGGGCAAAAAGATTTGCGCCTTTTCTTCCGTCTCAGAGCATCTTCAAGAAGGGTCCTATATATGATTCTAATTTGAATTATAGGATTTTTAGGAGAAAAGATTAACTTCAGTAAAGATTTTAAATTATTAAAATTTAACAAATTGTTTTAAGGCCTCTGAGCGAGTAGCTATATTTAGCAACTTTGTGATTCGGCCCTATTTAATTAGATGGTGGTTGGGTTTTAGGACATAATTGCTGCAGTGAACATTTCTTTGGAGCCTTAAATCTAATCAGTTGGGGTTATATATCGAAGTTTAGAGCTCCTTTTTAGTAATCTCTCTTGGAGATGCTCTTACAGTAGGGTTTCTTTCTCCCCTTAGAGGTGGGCATGGGGTCATGTTTTTCTGAGTTAGTTCGAGGCACGACGCACACAGCCTAGCTCAAAATTGGGCCCATCATGAAGCGGGCCATGCCGGGCACAATGGGTGGCACGGCCCGGCATGGCCATTTGGGTTAGGTCCATGCCGGCACGGCGGCATGCCGTGGACACGGAGCCAAGGTGCATTGCCGCGGGCCTATAGCAGAGCACGGCGGCCGCAGCAGGGAGGTGGGGGAGAGGAGGGTACCTGCGCTAGCAATGTCGTCGTGCCCGCGGCCATGGCCACTAGCCACGCATCTGCGCTCGCCGTCATGGCCGTGCTCCTTGCCTCCTCTGCCATGGCTGCACGCCTCCTTTGCTGTGGCCGTCTCGCCTCCTACGTCGTGGCACATCATGGTTGCCATCACCCGGCCATGGCCGCGCCCACGCTGTGGTCGCCGTCGCCAAGGCCGTGCGGTTGGGCAGGGAGGTGAGGGGACAATGGCCGGTGAGGGCAGTGATGGAGGTGAGGGGCGGCCATGCGGCGAGGTCGGCAAGGAGGGGCGGAGGGGAAGAGATGAATACTTCGGTCGTGGGGGTAGTGTTAGTGTTATGCCCTTGAGGCAATCATATGGATGATTGTAACATGACTATGTTTATGAATAATAATATGATTATTGGTCCAATGAATGTATATCATTGTTTTGATCAACAAGTGTGTGACTTGTTTATGAAGCTCTTTACTTATTGATATAATTCGATAAATATATCTGATCGGATATCATCGTATAGGACAACGATGAATAGATCAGCACATGTATTGTTCGATGATCATGTTTCATAGATCATGGGATATGGAGATATCATCAATATATTGTGGACGCATGTTGAAGAACATGGGTTAGATAGACCCACAATGGGAAACTGCGAGAATGTTACATTCTTATGTGTCATCAGTGTATCTCATACATAGTAGATGTATGATCCTTAGACCTGAGATTATCATATTTTCTACATGTGTAATAGTTTACCTTGGGGTTACCAAACACTATTTCCTAACCGGATAGTTATAAATGTAGCTTTCATGTTTACTATGAAACATGCAGAGGGAAGTGAGCAGTCAAGATGGAATTTGCCACTCCAATGTAACGGAGATATATGTCTAGGCCACTCGTGTGATATGATTAAGGAAGTGCATGGCCATGCCGTGATTGAGAAATCAATCACAACTTATTAATATATCACGGATACGAGAGATGGATTGAACTGTCAAAGGATGACATGCTTCTCGCCTTGAGTTCGATCTTCATATAGTTTGGCAAAGGGATTATTACATCAGTACTTTAATCATATGCGTTTGGGAGTTGGCATGCTCTGCAAGGAGCCGCTACTGACTATTGGATTAGAAAAAGGTTTCCGAATCCATATCCAAATGCGCATGAACCTACAGGGTCACCACTTAACGGGTTGGGACGCATTAATTCGGATTGGATCCGTAATTAATAGACCTCGTGGGCTTAGCGCGTAGATGGGCCCTGACTGCTTAGGGTTTCACCTCGCGGCTATATAAGGAGGGGAGGAGGCTGGACGCAGAACACATTTTCGTCTGGTTTAGAAGTGTTTCGCCAGAAACCCTAGCCACCTCCTCTCGTTGCCCCTGCCGAACGACCCGGTGCTTGCACACTGACGCACGGCATTCCATCCCCGGACGTGTGGACTGTTGTGGTGACGCTGCTGCTACTGCGGCGTGGAGAGGACGATCCACGGTGAGGACGATCCATGCCGAGAATGATCCACTACAACATCGTGCGAAGGATTCCGCAACTGCGCATCTAGTGGTAATAGATCTATGATCCCCTTCTTGCGAGTAGTGTTTCTGGTTTGCGATAGAAATTTTAATTTGTGTTAGAGTAGCATACCGCATTTCCCAACAGGTAGACCAAAAGAGAGTGTAGGATTGAAAGACACGAATATAGCAATCAGAGGGGGGTGAATGATTGTGCGGAAGCTAAAACCAAATTCTTGATCTATTAAAAGTTCACCCCAAAACAGAACTAAATAATTGCCTCGTTTTCGACAAAAAACAGAATGATAGAGGTTCGATAAAACGCGAATTCCCGGAGATCCAACCGTCGGATCGATCTGAAATTTGGACACAAGAAACTAGATTCCAGTACGAATCGAACCCAAAAAGAATCAGCTCGATCGGACTTACGGATCAAAAGTTACGAGCTTCGCAAGCTTGCTGATTCAGAACTTGACGAGAATCAATCTAATCAAAACTTCAAGATTAAACAAGAACGACAAAAGATTGATCAACTAGACTTTGAGAAACACTAGATCAATACCCTAGAGAGGTTTTTGATGGATCAAATCAAGATAAAACTTAAAGAACAAAAACCAATCTAGAACTAGAACAAGCATGCAAACAAGAACCAAAAAGAGAACGTTGAAGCAATGCGGGAACTAGAAGAATTGATCTTTATTTCTTTTGTCTAAAGTACTCTCATCAAAAGAGTACAAACCCTAAAACCAAGCTCAAGGCTTGATGCGCTCAGCTCTACTTGATTGGATGCACTTCAACAGGAGACCCCCACCTATTTAAAGCACCAACCCACAAGGAGTTCTGAATACGATTCCTATTCCCTAGAAGGAATCCGTATCCAACACAACTCTACTTGGCCCAACCTGGCCGAGTACAACTCTTGCACGCGTATGGCAACCCTACCATACTCACGTGACTAACACTTTGCACGCGTATGGCCACCTGCCATACTCACGTGACTAACACTTTGCACGCGAATGACCTCCTGCCATTCTCACGTGACTAACCATTCTTCATGTGCACCATTCTCTTAGCCCGAACGTCCCGCATGACATCCTTGACCACCAAGACCTCAGTTCCTCCCTGAACCTAGTCCCGAACCTCAGCTCCTCCATGAACCTAGTTCCGGTCCCGTCATCGACCACGTTCGTCTTCGAGCAATACCTGCACATGAACAAACCACAAAACAATTCCGAGCACAAGTCCACGACTTGACTCACATTAATCCATGCAACTACTCACACGAGCATTGCATAAAATCCACTTCAAAATAAGCATCATGAAATTCTCACAAATTTCATAATCTCAAAATCAAAATTCAATCTCAAAATCACTCAAAAACCCATTCACGACGGACCAAAAAATTTGGTCCGGCGTACATGTAAAACTTACTGTTTTTCAATAACTTGGTTTGGCACAACAACCTTCAAAAACACATTTACGACAGACCAAAAAAGTTGGTCTGTCGTACATGGGAAAACGAGGTTGTCAAAAGCATGTTTACAAAGGACCAAAAAAGTTGGTCTGTTGTACATGGGAGAATGAGGTTGTCAAAAGCATGTTTACAAAGGACCAAGAAAGTTGGTCCGTCGTACATGCACAACTTACTGGTTTCTTGGAAGATTGAGTTTGGCTCAATGAGTTCAAAAGCATGTCCACGACAGACCAACAAAGTTTGTCCGTCGTAGATGGGAAACTTACTGTTTCTTGAGATCTTGGTCCGGCGCAAAAGCGAAACTTACTGCTTCTTGTCAAATTGACAAAACACATGAACAAACATATTTGCAAATTCAATTCTAAGCCAATTTTTCAGCACATGATTTCACAGAGAGAGAGAGAGAGGCATGGGGAAAGAGAGAGAAGGAAGAAGAGAGAGAGAGAGGAGAGAAAAAGAAGGGAGCATGGGTTTGAGCAGGAAGAGAGGGGGGTAGATTTGTAGGCTAAATAGGCAAATCAAAGAAAGTGAATGCATGTCGGAGCAATAAGCAGAATGAGCGCAACTTGCCTCTAAGGTTGAGAGAGACAGAGCTGAGAGAGATTGAGGGAGAGCAATGGGTGAGATAGAGCCGAGAGAGATTGAGAGAGACAGGGGAGAGAGGGGGCAACGAGCAAGAGAGAGAGAGAGAGATGGCTGAGAGATTGAGAGAGACAAGCGAGAGAAAGAGAGAGATGAGAGACGCGATTTTTGTAAGAAGATGCTCTCTCTTGCTTGTCTCTCAATCTTTCTCAGCTCTCTCCCCTCCTCACTATCTCTCATTGTGTCTCTCTCAATCTCTCTCGGCTCTCTCTCTTTCTCTCACCCATCTCTGTTAATCTCTCTCTCTCTCTCTCTCTCTCTCTCTCGCCTATTGCCCCCTCTCTTGCTCATATTCAGAATACCCACTCGCTATCTACACATGTTCAAGAATAAATAAATTTTAGTTATTTTTTTCATAATATTTGTGTTCACTGCATCAGCTTTGTGCATCTCCGGCTCCTTTTATCTCATCGCAATAGTGCAAATGGGCTAAGCCTGGGTCAAAACAGCACAAAGCAGACACGAAGTGCAATGGGCTGGGGTGGAGTGGCGGCCTCCTCGCCTCCCCCGTCGTCGCAGCCTCCTTGTCTCCCCCTTGCCCACCTCTGCCTCCCCCTAACTAACACCTTGCCTTCCCCGTTGGTGCACCCCCACCCCCGCCCCCTCTAGCATGACGCCCTCCACAGCGAGAGCACTCGGGACTCCGCCGCGCTAGACCCCCTTTTCCGCCAACCCCCTCCCCGACCCCTCCTCTGACCACACCGCCCCAAAGATCCTCTCCCTCACCTGGACACGCCACCTCCTCGACTCCTTTCTCATCTTCCTTGAGGAGTTCTGCGCAGAGGGGTGATGGGAAGCGGTGAAGGGGCTGAGGTGAGGTGGAAGACTGCAAGGAGCCGAGGAGGTGTGGTGGCGCATCGGAGGCAAGACAACACATGGGAGGCCATGGAGACCGACCATGGTGACCGAGGCAGCACACGGGAGCCCATGGCGGACACCACGTCAACCGAAGTGGCACATGGGAGGCGAGGAGGCGTGTGGCCATGGCAGCGGTCCGGGGACTCCAATGGTGCGGCTGCCACGGAAGGTGACGTGGGCGGACGCGGTCACGAATGGTGACATGGCCAGGTACAACCCCCCAACCCCGCTCTTCCTGTGCCCTGCCGCGGCCCACGGCAGTGCGCCGTGCCCTACGGCCATGCCTCCGTGCTGCCGCCGTGCTGTGCCACCTATCGTGCCGGGTTTTTAGGCCCAGCATAGCATGACACGGCCCACTTCTTACCGTGCCGGGCCTTGGGTTGGGCTATGCCTACCGTACCTCGAACCGACCCACAAAGGCAAGGCCCGAGTGCCCACCTCTAATAGCAGGCATGCTCGTCGCATTGCCGTGACTGCCCTCTGCTTGGCCGGTTGGACTGTGTATATCAACAACGAATCGATGATTATGGCAGACAGGCAGAGCTCGTTCTATCCTTACAACTCGGTTGTGTTCTTGCATATTAATTGCAGTATTTTTCCCCCAGAATTGTGAGCTTATGAATAGTCTTGTGATCTTTGCTCTAAAAGAAGAGTTGTAAGGGCAGTTTCTTCAACATATTATTTATCATTAATGCTTACGTGGAGAGAGGATTAAAGAAGAGATATAGAAGCTATTTCTTACATTTGAAACAGCTTGGGCACAAATCAAAAGAAGATACAATAAGAACATGCATTGAAGAGAAAATGGTTGTATCTAAATATATTTTATGTCTTGTATGATATTTATTTGATGTTCTCTGTGTATTTATGTTAAGATATAAATAGTGATAAGAGGGATAATATCTAGTGCTATTTATTAATGATATGGATACTTTAGACATAACTATAAAAAATTATGCATTATGATTACCTAATGGTCGCAAAGCAGAATCTGCAGCAAAAGTTGTGGCCAAGTTCTCTTCTTGCAAACTAGCCATGCACCTTAGATTTGTCTGTATGACCTAAGGTTAGAAATCTCGGACTTCGGACTCCCCAGACTCAAGATCCTAATGAAATGGCAAAATTTGAAGAAAAAAAAGTCAAATTACTACAGTAACTTAAAATCTCGGTGAGATCTCACCAAAAATTCATGTATTTAGACCAGATTTATAGGTTCAAATACCAAATTTTACCAGATTTGATCCAGACTGCATGCCAATCCTATTGCATATGTGCATGTGCGCCTGTCTTTTTTGCTAGCTGCAGTCGCTTTGCCCCATGCTGATCAACTATTAGAAACCCAAAACCCATCTGTCTACAGTAGATTAAGCTAATGATTAGGCTTTTTTATTAGTTTTGTACCACATAAGATTGATGTTCAATTGTTATGAACTTCATTTGTTATATTTTAAAATTTAAAAATAGAATGAACAAAACAGATGCATTAGGACAGTAGCATCATCACAATTTTTGAAAATTCATCAAGCTTGATTATTATAAAAATTTTATGATAATATTTGTGATGTATCAGGATCATCCACAAAAAAATTCAAAATTTCCTAACATGGTTTGAACTATTTTTCATTCGGTTGAAATTTACCGGTCAGCCTTCAGTAGCATTGTTTAGATTTTCTAAATTCCTCAAGATTTATCATCATCTGAAAGTTTTATGGGAATATTATGGATCTTTCAAGACCATACAATTTTTTTTCAAAATTTTTGTAATGTAGTTTGATCCATTTTTCATTCGGTTCAAATTTGTCGGTAACGTTTTTATCAGGACAGTACCACTTTCTAAATTTTTAAAAATTCCTCAGGGCCGATCATCATCTAAATTTTTTATGGGAACATTAGCGATGTTTTAGAACCATCCACAAAAAATTTCAAATTTTTTTGACATTGTTTGAACCATTTTCCTTCGTTTGAATTTGACCGAGATCTCGCTATTTTTTAACAAAATTTCAGTATTTTCCAATGAGATCTCAGAAATCTCGATGAAAAAAAATCATATTCAAATTTTGGTTTTTGTATTTCATTCAGGTTTTGTCCGAAATTATGAGATCTTAATAAAATTTTGGATTTTGAAAGATTACGAGATATGAATCGAAAATGAAATTTCGAACCTTGGTATGACCTACTTGTATATGTGACGATGTCACCAAGTGCTCAGGCTAGCATAATAAAACTAAGCATATTTGGGATGACGCGGATGACACACGGCTAGCCGTACGTGGACGACGACGACATCACACGGAGAAGGAAAGAAAACACTAGCGATCAGTGACACGGCTAAAGGTATTTCCAATAGTATCACTTTAGATGTCTCTTAATTATGTTATGTAAATAAAATCTTGCATAGAGGGGAGAGGACATGAGAAAACAGAATGTGTTGTCTCTTATGTAAGAGATAACCTGATCACGCAAACCAGCACAAAAAGTAATAAAGTGTGAGAGGAAAAACATAATGAAGATGAATGATTTTAGAGATGACTATTGAAAATATTATCTCTAGATGAGTTAAAATCCTTAGATATAATTTTTAGAGACATACTATTGTACATGCTTCAATAAATCTTTAGGACTCTTGTTGGTTACTTGGGCGCGTGCCATGGTGACAGCGTCTACCTCACCTAGTTTTTGCAACCTCTTCTGTTGCTCACCCTATAAGAACAAGATTTTTTATTATTTTTACAAGATATCAAATTTTATATTAATTAAGTACCTGATCTCTAATTTACAAGAGGCTCATTTCTGCATTAAATCCTGAACAAAGATTCCTGATGGCTTGTAGTTCAGCCACCATAAAACAAACTCCTTTTCACTATTCTCGTAGTTCTTGCCTTCTTGGGCAATCGACAAAGGTCGGAACCCCACCACATGACGTTGGTCTCGGTTACTCAACTACTGCTTTCTGAGTCCTGCGGAGTGGAATTTTATTTTTTTTATAAAGTGTTACAGGAGCAATACTTCTTTACAAGATTATCAAGTCTTAAGAAACGAGACCAAAACCAAATGCGCATACCAGGACGGCGATGGGGTGACCGGAAGCGATAGCAACGAAAAGTTGTCGCTTGACCAAGCAGGAGTTCGGGTAAGTCGGGGAGGCAACCAAAGATGGCAGCTTGGTGGTGCGAAGCCATGGCCTTGCGAACATCGGGAGAAGCCAATCGAATCGAAGTGGAATACATAACTGTTAGGGTTTGGATAGCAAGGCAGGGATGGGAGGAAGAAGGCGGTGGTGCCCAAGGGGCGAAGCCAGCTTCAAACCGAGCCAATTGTTATTGGGTTGATCTATGTTATTGATGATTTTTTCAAAAGATTCTTTATGGATTTTCTATCATAGGCCTTAGGTCGTGGCCTGGATAGCCCGAGGTGCGACTTCACCCCTGGTGATGCCCCCACCGCCTTCTTCTTCTCCTCCTCCGATGCCGCCGCCACCCCGTCGTCGACCTCCCCTATGGCCTCGCCAACTCCGTCGCCGCAGCCGGTGCGCGCGCCGTCCTCCTTCCCCCGCCTGCTCCGACGCCGGCTGGCCTTGCGCCGCGCCACCCGGCCGTGCGCTGCGCATCTTGGTCCATGCTGGACAAGCTCACCTGTCAATCTAACGGGATTTTCCCATTTAAAAATAAATCTGCCCGAAAATCTTTACGACATCAGTGTTGCATCATAATCTGGTTTTTCTTTTAAAAAATAATTTGAAAATTTGAAAATCCAGTGCTGACGTCATCGTTGCGTAATAATCTGGATTTTCTTTATAAAAATAATTCAAAAAATCCTTTTTATTTGTTTTTAAACTTCTGGGAGCCCGTTTTCACCCATTCGAACTCCGTTTGGCTCTGTTTTTCTTTCTAAATTCATCTAAAATCTTAAATTTCAGTTTGGTGCTAGTTTGATATTTTATTTGAATTTATTTGGAATTTATTTGAATGGGGTTGCTCTTCGCGTGTAGATTTCGGAGAGGTAGCAACTCATCGAACTAGGCAAGTCGCATCACCTTGATCATGTTGTTTACAGTTTGTAAACTTGTATGTTGAATTTTAAATTAGTGCATACCTATGTGTTGTAAATGCTATTTTCTAACCCAATTTTAAATGCTAGTTATACCCAATATTAGTATGCCACATTTGAAATTGAGTTCCGATGCCCTTGTAACCTTAAAAGAAATATGAACTATTATATGCTAATAATTAGACAGACATGCTTAGAACTGAGCTTAGGAAGTTTTGGGGGATTTGTGCCAAAATAATATTCTGTTAAAATGGAAGTCATAATGTTAGTATTGTTTGAATGGTTAAAATGAAAATGTGATTTAGACTAGGCAAGAAATGGTTGGATGGTGGTATGGTTATCATTTTGGGTTTGTGAAAAATCTCGCCTAATTGATTGAGGATCAGTCTGAGTTTCGCTGAATGTAAAGCCTAACCGTACTACCATAAATCTGGAATGGGACAGACCTGGTTAGTCGTATGAACACATACCATGGACAGCCATGTCAATTGATGGTAGTGATGTGGTGAAAGTATGAGGCTACCACTCTGGCCCAAGAGGGTGCTTCTGACTAGAGAGATTCTTTCAGCGGTGAAACTTTAGCGGACATGACTACACGGATGAGTTTTTATAGGGGCTTTATCGTGGTTTTCTCTGTCGCTCACCAAAGGAAGTGTGTTGACGCAATAAGAATATCATATCTTATGGATAAAGTTGTACAACCTCTGAAAAGTGTAAAACTAATCGATTAGCCGCGCCCGCAGTCATGGGCATGCCGAGCAAGCCATTCACAAACTAGAATTTGTTAAGTTTGAAACTTGAGTTTGGAAAATGGATTTGGGATGAAGAGAGTCCATCAGGGATAAAACTTGGAGAGTTCTAGGAGTGATTCTTGAGTTGAAAAATGTTTAAATTTAAGTTTCATTATAAATAATGCACTTTGAAATTATTAAGAATACTTAGAAAACTGTCGTTTTATGCTTACATGAACCATATAACCTTCATTTATTGCCTGTACATTATATTACATTTTTAGGTGTAATTTGCTGAGTACGTTTGTACTCACCCTTGCTTAATCTTCTGTTTCAGAGAAGGAGATCCACGACAGTGAGGACCAGTTGGACTAGGCCGTGTTACCAGTCGATTGCCTATGGCAATTTAATTGGGCTCTATCTACTGTTTTTCAGTTTCGTTGCTTTCATGTAGTCGTTTTTTATTTCTTGACCAGTGTGTCATTTAATCTGTAACTCTAAATAATTATTATTAATAAAGTATACTGGATATGCTGTAATTTCATTTTTACTGCGTGTACTAGCATTTATTGAACTAATATAGAATACATAAAGAATTTCGAATGTATTTTCCAGGGTCCGACAATATGAGTTTGAATCAGATTTTACTCGACACGTCTTTATATTAGAGGGATGGGCCCACCGGCTTGACACACAGTTGAATTGATTTTTTTGCATGTGGTTGACGTTCAAGGTGGGTACATCCCGAGTTTTCACGGATGCCGTTGAATCAAGCTTAAGTGGGCAGATACGAGCTGAATCCAAATTACACTCTGGTACGATTTATATTTGAGAGATGGCCCCACCAGTCAGTGATACATCATGGTCGATTGGTGTACATGGTTGCCCTCGTGGCTACGTCCGAGGTTTTCTCCTTCTTTCCCTTCTATTTCCCCTCGTCGTTCTGCACGGCCATACCTCTCTTAAAAAAAAACACCATGCCATCGTGATAATTAAATAAATAATTTTTTTACTTGATATGTGTGTATCATTTCTACTATGTATACTAGGTTTTTTTCAAAACTAGTACAAGACAAAAAAAAAATTAAAGTTTTTTTTCTGAGCTTCGACGTTAGGTCATGAGATGGAGCGCCGCCGCTTCCTCCGGGTGCTCTTGGGGATTGAGCTTCGGGAGCCCAATCCAATTAGGCCTGTACTGATCCACTGATCATGCAGTATACTCCCTCCTTTCCTTTATTGTTTTTTTATTTTATGTCCTTTTTCTTTAGCTATTTTTAATGTAATCTACCACATTCAAAAATATAATAAAGGTAATATAGCTTTTTAAATATGATTTGATAGCGTAAGATGAGTGATTAAGTGGTATATTAATTGCCGTAATATTGAAGGGACAAAAGAAAGAGACATTATAAACTGGATCGACCATTGACCGCTTGCTTGTTTCATCTTTCATGGCCATCCAGCTCCTCCTTTTCTTGTCCATTCATGATGCACGTCTTGATGGAACAGGGACGGCCCCACGAACTCTGAGATGACCGGTCACTGGTGCATCATTGAAACTAGTTATATGCCCGTGCGTTGCTACGAAAAACAAAATTGATAACGAAAAATAAAGATTAAAAAATAAAAAAATATTATTTCATAAGATCAAACATCTATCTTTAACGTTTCGTTTCTTGCAAAAGCTGGCTAATTAAAGCAACGCTTCGTTTCTTGCGTAGGGCAATTAAGCAGGGCAATTAAGTAGGGTAATTAAGCAATGCAATTAATGTGACGTGGGAAGAAACTCTCACTTTATATAGTAGAGATTACCATCCTGGGGATCGAGGGCGTGGCGTCAGGCATAACAACCATCGGCTAGCCATCTTCACTATCAGTCTCTTCGCCTCTCGTATGACAGAAAGAACACCAGGAAGGAAGTGACCTGCCAAGTTGCTCGTAGATTTTGCCGTTGCTATCCTTTGCCTAACATCGCCCGCCGTGGCAATATTTTCAGACCGCTAACCACACCGTTAAGTGCCACGGCAGCTATCATCCTTTCATGGGGCGATCGACCTTTCTCCAGGCTCTAGGTAGCCATTTACCCCTCGCATCGGTCAATGGCTGGCAGCAGCAAAAAAAACAGAAAAAAAGAAAGAAAGAAAAAGACATTATAAACTGGAACAACCATCGGCTAGCCATCTCCGTTGTCAGTCTCTTCGCCTCTCGTATGACAGAGGGAACAGCAGGAAGTGACCTACCAAGTTGCCCGTAGATTTTGCCGTTGCTATCCTTCGCCTGACATCGCCCACCGTGGCAACATTTTCAAACCGCTAACCACACCATTAAGTGCCACGGCAGCTATCGTCCTTTCATGGGACGATCGCCCTTTCCCAGGGCGTGTTGCGATTTACCGATGCTGACGGTCGGTATCCAGTTTCACCGTGCACTGGGCAGAGAGGACGGGAAAATCCCCGTCATGAATGGCCCCCAAAAAACAATGCCCCTCTCTGGTACCAATCACCCCCTGGGTATACTAGGGGTGGTGCCACGGTGGCGTGAGAACGGCTGCAGCAGCAGCCAAAAAGGCCTGTCGCGCTCAGGTTTCAATTGCCACGGCTGGATTTCGACGGGAAACGTTGGTCGTGTTGCCGTTTGCCGATGCCGATGGTCGGTATCCAATTCCACATTGCGCTGGGCAGAGATGATGGGGAAATCCCCGTGAGAATGGCCCAAAAAACCAGTGACCCGCTCTGGTACCAATCATCCCCTGTGGTCCCAGGGTCAGGTATTGGGTATACTAGGGTGTGGTGCCACAGTGGCATGAGAACGGCTGCCGCGGCAGCGAAAAAGGCTTATCGCGCTTCGGTTTTGGTTGCCACGGCGGGGTTTTGGCGGGAAATATTGGCTGTGTTGCCGTTTGCCGATGTCGACAGTCGGTATCCAGTTCCACCGTGCGCTGGGCAGAAATGATGAGGAAATTCCCGTGAGAATGACCCAAAAAAACAGTGCCCCTCACTGGTACCAATCATCCCCCGGGGTCAGCGACATAGCGACTCAGCGACTTAGTGACTCAGCGATTTAGCGACTCAGCGATTAGATGAATTAGCGACTTAGCGATTTAGTGACTTAGCGACTTAGCGATGTAATAGGCAATATTTAGAAATGTAATGTGGTAGGATTGTGTAGTAATAAAATTTTAATATTATGATAAAACATGGTAGGTTAGACATATGTTGTGCGGGTAAAGTTTTGAAAATTGCGACGTAGAAATTAAAGGAACTATAATATATTACGTAGATATGCAGTTTTTAAGAGTAGACAACTGATAAATTTCTCAGTCTGACGTTGCAGCCAGCATGTCGGAGAAATTGTATTTTCAAACATTTTATGGAGATGGGGAGATAGCACACGGAGCTAATGGCGTGGATTTGTCAGCATTTTCAAGAGTCGTATGGGGCATATTTAGACTGAGCGATAGGACATATAGGGCTTTGTTGGAGTGGATTTCTCGGATGTTCAATTTGGAAGCCCAGACTGTTCAGCTGCGGGTTAGAGCAGTACTAAGCCGTGCGTAATACTGTTTTTATGGAGAGTTGATTCCTTTTAACGCGTCATCATCATGGATGAGCTATGTTGGGTTTGCCGTAGAGCGAGGCTGGCTGCTCATATTTCTGGTACAGTGGTACCAGGAAGCTCTATTATGGAAGCTCTAGTGGTACCAGGTACCTTATCCTTCTCAATTAGTAACATGAGTGCCTTATCCGTATAATAAAAACTACTATGTTCCATGCAAATTTAAATTATTTAAATCAAGTTTACTTAAAGACCCTTTTATGTAGTATGAAGAAACTATACTACCATATTCTTGAAAAATATTTTATGTACATCTTGCTTTGCATCTAAATTCTACTAGTACAATAACTCTAAGTATTATATTCGACAACAATGAAACTGAAAGTGCATCTAGGCCCCTCATTTTATTTTGGTGATTAATGATGACACAATTAAAGTGATCTAATGCTTCAACTCAGAGTAATGCAGTTATCGAGATCACATCAAGCTTGGAATGAGATTGGACGGTCCTAAGCGCGTCAAATTTCGATAAAACGGCATCAAGACGATGAAGTGTAATTTTCTTTTTATTTGAGTCTTAAGGATAGCCGTACTATTAAGAGGATACGATGAGAAATCGCCTATTAGGATGTGCATGTGCTCAACATCAAGTATTTCATCTAAAATTAGCACTCATGCATTGCTTTTGCAAAAAGATTTAATTGCAACCGAGCTGGGTAACCCGGAGTCTCCGGATGACCAGTCTGGAGTATCCGGATTCAATCCGGAGTATCCGGACATTTTGTCCGGAGTCTTCGGGTTGGACCCCTCGGTTACTATTGGTTCCAGCTTGTCCAGAGTATCCGGACATTTGGTCCGGAGTCTCCGGATAACCCGGAGTCTCCGGGTTGTTTGTCCGGACACTCCGGCCTGTACAATTCGTGGAGCAACGGCTAGTTTTCAAAAAGGGTATTTAAAGCCTCCACTCCACTCCAACGGCTAGGATCTCTATTGAGCTCATTCATAGCAGCATTCAAGCCATTCCTAACCATCTCTAAGCATTCAATAGAGCCCCCACTTCCTCCCACCAATTGATTTGGTTGTTGATTCATTTTGGTGAGGAGAGGAAGAAGCAAAGTGCTAAGTGCATTCATTTCATCTTGTTGAGCACTAGTTCATCTTCCAAGCGATTCTTCGTGGTGTTATTACTCTTGGAGGTTGAAGGTCTCCTAGACGGCTAGGAGTCACCGGGAGCTACCGACGCGTGTGGTGAGCCCCGGTCGTTTGTGAAGGCGAGTCTCGCCTCCGAAAGGGAAGAGACAAGAAGTGAAGCCGGCGAGTGCATTTGTGCAACACCGGGAGGAAAGCGGGTTGAAAGAGACCCCGGCTCAAGTGTGACCGAGCCACCTCAACGGAGACGTAGGATTCCCTTCAAAAATCCGAACTTCGGTGAAAAATCGTTTCTCTCGCTCTCTCTTTATTTGCTTGTGTTGCTTGTGTGGATTTGTCTCCGTAAACCCTAGATCTTGCTCTTTGTCTAGCTTTAATTCAAATCCATACTAGCACTTTTTCTAGGTTGCTATTGTTATTCACTTTTAGTAGTATCTTGTGCAAGTTTGAGAAACTTGTGTTGCGCTCCCGAGCCACTCAACTCGGAGACTCCGGTATTCAATACCGGACACTCCAGACAAGCCGGAGTATCCGGACCAAAACCCGGAGACTCCGGGTTGACCTACTCGGCCAGTTTAATTCCGCTGCGTATTTTTAAATCCGCGTATTCACCCCCCTCTAGGCGACATCGTTGGTCCTTTCAGAAACGCTTAAGCCTTTTCGGCAGCCCGTAAAATCTCATGCTTAAATGCAATATTCTGGAAGAATGGACTAGGTTTGCTCATTGATATATGGACTACCATATTCTTAAAAAATATTTTATGTACACCTTGCTTTGCATCTAAATTCTACTAGTGGAATAACCCTAAGTATTATAGTCGACAACAATGAAACGCTTAAGCCTTTTCGGCAGCCCGTAAAATTTCATACTTAAATGTAATATTTTGGAAGAATGGACTAGGTTTGCTCATTGATATATGTACTACCATATTCTAGAAAAATATTTTATTTACACCTTCATTTGCATCTAAATTCTACTAGTGCAATAGCCCTAAGTATTATAGTTGACAACAATAAAACGCTTAAGTCTTTTCGGCAGCCCGTAAAATTTCAAGCTTAAATGTAATATTTTGGAAGAATGGACCAGGTTTGCTCTTTGATATATGGACTACCATATTCTGAGAAAATATTTTATTTACACATTTATTTGCATCTAAATTTTACTAATGCAATAACCCTAAGTATTATAGTTGACAACAACTTTATTGCAAAACGAGGGTGGTGAGAGAGATTAGAGAGAGGGCGATTCACAAATCAGATGTTACTGCGGAAAATAAGGTAGGGCACACTCTTTATTACGACTTAAAACTTGAAAGGAGTACCACGGACAAGGAAAATAATAATTACAATTATACGTCTACTAAGTGCTTCGAGGCCACTTCCCCTTCGCCCAAGCCTTCGGTGGGGCTTCTCTGGCACGACGCGTCCTCTCTCGTTTCCTCTCTCTCTCGGCCTCCTTCTCCTCCGTTTCTTTCTACGTGCCTCCTCGCGTGCGGCATCACGCTGCTCTTGAAGCTGTCGCGTGAACTCCTCGGCCCGGTTGGCTTGATCATTAAGCCTTTGGTCTTCGGGATTGATCTCCATGTCAAACCATTCGTCAAATTCACATAGTGGCGGAGGCGAGTACATGAAACATAAATTAGCAAAATTTCATGTAGAAATATTGCGAAACAGGTATGATTATTACCATTTGGCGATTCTTCAGGTTCTTCTCCGGCGGGTCGAAGGCGTAGTTGCGGCACTTCCAATACCTCCTCTTCTAAGTTGGAATTTCCCAAGAGCGCACAAGCCTGCAAGGATCTCCGCATATACACATCGGTGGTACAGCTCTAGGAGGTAGGAAGACATCCTAGTACGCTGAATTGCGCGGCCAAGCTGAAAGTGCATCTAGGCCCCCTAAATTTGTTTTGGGTGATTAATGACAAATGATTAAAGAAACTAATGTGTTCAACTAGTTTATGAACAGGCAAAGGCTTCAAGAAGAGATCGTCTATGCACGTGAAGTGTCCCTTAGTAGCGCGGAGTAAGAAAAACGGTATTTAAGCTTGTAATTTTAATCTATTGAGTCATAGGAATGCCGTACTATTAAGAGGGATGCATTGAAATTGACTTGGAGATGTTCTCCTCACTCAAGATGAACTTAGACGAGTCTCTCAAGGGCTTGAAGTGTTCTTTCTCGCTTCGGAATGTAGTTTGTTTTAAGTTCAGGTCGGATGTTCCGAACTTGTATCGGACGTTCGATGTTTGAAGTTCGAAGTGGAGTTGTGCTTCAGTCCGGTGTGTTCTGTTTGGGTCGGACATTCCGATGTTCTATTTCGGATGTTCCGATACCTGTTGTGTTTTAGATAGGGAGCTCTCTGTTTGGTTCGGATGTTCCGATATTGAGTATCGGAAGGTCCGATGTGTGCCTTCTTGAGTAAAGGTGCTCTCTGTCTAGTTCGGATTGTCCGAAGTTGCGTCTTCGGAAGTTCCGAAGTGGTTGTTTTCCTGTTTGGGAGCCCACTGTTTTCTTCGGATGTTCCGATGTCTTTTTTCGGACGTTCCGATGTGGACTTAGCTTGTTTTTGTTGGGTTCCCTCTCTGAGAGTCATCGGATGTTCCGATGTTGTTATCGGACTTTCCGATGCGTGTTGTTTTCGACCGTTGGAAGTTTTCCAAGCCTGGGAGTTTGCACACATCGGATGTTCCGAAGTTTGTATCGGACATTCCGATGTGAGGTCGAAAAGTAGGGTAACGGCTAGTTTTGATCCAAAACTATAAATACCCCTCTCCCACTCCTTTTGCTGGTTACTCACTTGCTTGGGCTGTTTACTTGAGCTTCTTGAGCACTTTCTAGAGCACTCTTTTGAGCACTCTCTCCTCCTTGATCTTAGGGATCATTTAGTGAGTGAGGGTTGTGTTAAGTGTGGTTGTGAGTTAAGAGCTAAGTTGTCATTCATCTTGAGAAAGTAGAGAACCTCTCCAAGATCGAGATTCAAGTGTATTCATTTCTCTTGGAGGTTGAAGGACTCCTAGACGGCTAGGCGTCGCTCACGAGCTCCCAACGATTGTGGGAAGCCGTGAGAAGTTTGTGAAGGCCGGCTCCGCCTCCGAAAGGGAAGGAACCAAATAGTGGAACCAAGCCTCAAGTGCGACCGAGGTTTGGGAGGAAAGGGTTGGAAAAGACCCGGGTTCTTTGGAACCTCCTCAACGGAGACGTACGATCCCCTCAAGGATCCGAACTCCGGGAATCAAACTATTGTGTTCTCTCTCGTCTCTAGCTGCCTGCTTAATCTTGTTGATTCTCTTCGGCACCTTCTTAACATCTAGTGCTAGTTGTCGAACTACTCTTTCTACTTGACTCTCTCAGTTGAGTACTAATCGGATAGTCCGAAGTAATCACGGAAGTTCCGAAGTTTTCGGAAGTTCCGATATTAATTCGGAATATCCGACCTGTTTCCGCTGCATTAATTTGTTTTAATTTTAAATTAGCCTATTCACCCCCCCTCTAGGCAATCTTCTAACCTTTTCAATTGGTATCAGAGCCAAACCTTCTCGAAGGCTTAACCGCTTGAAGGAACGTGATGGCCAACACCGGGTTGAAGGTTGTCATGACGGACGAACAAAACAGTCCGAGAGCCGGAGATGGAACTCCCGGCAAGAGCAAAGAGGAAGCTACCTCTACATCTAGTCAGGGAGCTCAAATTCCTTTCAATTATGAAAAATTAAATACTTCCTCTTCGCATTCGTATATCACTGTGCCCTCCGGGCGTGCTCCTTTCTTTGATGGCACGTACTATTCCGCTTGGAGGCACAAAATGAAAATGCATTTGATGTCTCTCCATCCTAGTGTTTGGAAAATTGTTTGCACAGGTTTAGATATGCCGGAAGACGATATGGAGCTCACACCGGAACAAGAGCAAAACATCCATCGCAATGCTCAAGCCGCATAGCGTGTTGCTTGGAGCGTTGAGTCCCGAGGAATTCAACAAAGTGGACGGCTTGGAAGAAGCCAAAGAGATATGGGACACACTTCAAGTAGCACATGAGGGTACATCAAGTGTAAGGGAATCAAAGATTGAATTGCTAGAAGGCAAGTTGGGGAGATTTGTCATGAATGATGATGAGACTCCACAACAAATGTATGATCGCTTGATGATCCTCGTAAACAAGATAAGAGGACTTGGAAGCAAGGATATGACGGACCACGTTGTGGTGAAGAGGATGTTGAGAGCCTTTGCTCCAAGGAATTCGACTCTCGTAACACTTATACGAGAGCGAAAAGATTTCAAAAGGCTTACTCCTAATGATGTGCTAGGAAGAATTCTATCACATGAACTTATGGAGGAAGAAGCAAAAGAAGTGAAGAACCTTGCCAAGCAAAGCTCAAGCTCAAGACCGAAGCAAATAGCTTTGAAGGCAAGCAAAAGGAAGAATCAACATCAAGTGATGAAGAAGAAGATGAGAGCGAAGACGAGGAGGACTTGGCATTGTTTGTGAGAAAGTTTAAAAAATTCCTCAAGTATGACGGGTCAAGCAAATACAAGAAAAACTTCAATGACAAGTCAAGGAGAAGAAGAAATGTGAAGAGGGCGTGCTATGAGTGCGGTGAAGTTGGACACTTCATCGCCGATTGTCCAAAGAAGAAGACCTCCTCAAATGAGCAAAAGAAGAGTGAGCCAAGCAAGAAAAATAAAGGCTACAAGAAGAAGTACTGGGCGAGCCCATATTGGCGAAGAATGGGATTCAAGCGACTCGACTCGACACCGATGATGAAGGAGTCGCCACCGTCGCCATTGAAGCCGCTCCTCCAACAAAATCACTCTTCGGCGACATGAGCGACACCGACAACGACGACGCACCCATTTGTCTCATGGCAAAAGGGCGGAAGGTAATGACTAAGTCAAAACCTCCAAGTAGTGATAGTGAATTGGATAGCGATGACGATGATGATGATGTTCTATTTTGTGATTTAAGCAAAACGGCTATTGATAAGATCCATAAACTATTGAAAAGAATAGATAGCCAAGAGGAGACTCTCGAGAAGCAAGAAGAGTTGCTAATTTGTGAAAAGAAGAAAAATCTTGCTCTCGAGAAGGTTCTCACAAAAGAAAAGGAGACAATTGAATTGTTAACCAAAAAGCTTGATTTGGCTAATAATTCAATAACATTACTTAAGGGTTCAAATGAGTCACTTCAAGAGAATGTCATAAGGTTGGAAAACAATCTCCAAGCTCTTGAAGTGCAAATTGAATCTCTTAATGATCTTAATTCTCCAATTGTAAATTCTTCAATGGCTTCTATTCCTTCCACTAGCAATGGTTGCTCTCGATGCTATAATGTTGATATTAACGCTTGCTCTACTAATTCTCAATTTGTGCAAGTATTAAAAAGCGAAAACGAGAGATTAAGTGCCTTGGTTAGGTACGGTTGCATGAAAACTTATCAATCCAAGGACGCCCTATACAAAACCATAAGTGGTCGAGGCAACAAAAACAAAGAAGGGCTAGGATATGATAAGTATGAATGCAAAGGAAATGACCGTGTGGTTGTAAAGGTAAGGAATTCATCAAGTTTTTCAAATTAAATTACAAACAACCATTGAACACCACACAAGTCATCAAAACAGTTCAAGAATCAAAGGAGCATCCTCAATGTCATACATCTCATTCCATTCACTTTGCTTCTTACATATTGAAGAGAAACCACCGTGGTAAAGTGGTTGCTCATTTTGTCGGTGCCCACCACTCTAATGATGTGAGCAAAAAGAAGGTGTGGGTACCGAAAGTATTGATTGCTAACATGCAAGGACCCAAAAAGATTTGGGTACCTAAAAACAAGACTTGATGTGTTTTCGTAGGACTATATCTCCGGTGGATCAAGTTGGGTGCTTGATAGTGGTTGCACAAACCACATGACAGGAGAAAAGAAAATGTTTTCATCTTTTGATGAAAAAGGGTCACAATATGAAAATATTGTGTTTGGTGATAATGGTAAAGGTGAGGTAATGGGATTAGGTAAAATTGCTATTTCTAATGATCATTCAATTTCCAATGTCTTGCTTGTTAAATCTTTGAATTACAATTTGTTATCCGTGTCGCAACTTTGCGAAATGGGTTATAATTGTCTTTTCACTAATGTGGATGTGACCGTCTTTAGAAGAGACGATTCCTCAATTGCTTTTAAAGGATATTTGAAGGGTAAGCTCTACTTGGTTGATTTCAATTCAAATAGCGCTAAACTTCAAACATGCTTAATGGCAAAGTCTAGCATGGGTTGGTTGTGGCATCGCCGGCTAGCTCATGTTGGCATGAGGAACCTCGACAAGCTTCAAAAAGGCGATCACATCATTGGACTAACAAATGTTGAGTTTGAGAAAAATAGGATTTGTAGCGCTTGTCAAGCCGGAAAGCAAGTTGGAGCGCGTCATCCCGCGAAGAACATCATGACGACGACAAAATCATTGGAGCTTCTACACATGGACCTCTTCGGACCCGTTGCTTATATAAGCATCGGAGGTAACAAGTATGGCTTAGTTATTGTTGATGATTTTTCTCGCTTCACGTGGGTATTCTTTTTGCAAGAGAAAAGTGAAACTCAAGGGATAATTAAGAAGTTTGCAAGAAGAGCCCAAAATGAATTCGATCTGAAGATCAAGAAGATTCGGAGCGATAATGGAAGTGAGTTCAAGAATACTCAAGTTGAAGAATTCCTTGATGAAGAAGGAATAAAACATGAATTCTCCGCTCCATATTCTCCTCAACAAAATGGAGTGGTAGAAAGGAAAAATCGGACGTTGATCGAGATGGCAAGGACAATGCTTGATGAATACAAGATTTCCGATCACTTTTGGGCGGAAGCCGTCAACACCGCTGCGTGCCAAGCCATCAACCGAGTGTATCTCCAAAAGATCTTGAAGAAGACGGCATACGACCATCTTACATGTAACAAAGAAAATGTCTCATATTTTAGAGTTTTCGGTAGTAAATGTTTCATTCTTAACAAGAAACCAAAGAACTCTAAATTTGCTCCAAAGATCGATGAGGGTTTCTTGCTAGGATATGGATCAAATGCTTACGCCTATCGCGTTTTTAACAAAACTTCGGGTTGTGTTGAAATAGCGAGAGACGTGACATTTGATGAATCTAACGGCTCTCAAGTAGAGCAAGTTGATTTAAATGTGCTAGAAAATGAGGAAGAGCCAAGCATTGCAATCAAGAAGATGGCTATAGGCGAAGTGAGGCCGCAAGAAAAGGAGCATCAAGATAATTCATCTACACAAGTGGAGCCTTCCACTTCAAATCAAGATCAAGACATTCCTCAAGATAGTTCAAGCAAATTAATGGAGGATGATCAAATTGATGATAATGAGCCAATTCAACGAACGTCTCAAATGCCGCATCCAAGAGTGCATCAAAGTGTCCAAAGAGATCACCCGTCGATAACATTCTCGGTGATATCCAAAAGGGGGTAACTACACGCTCTAGAGTAGCTAATTTTTGTGAATTTTACTCCTTTGTGTCTACTTTGGAACCTTTGAAGGTTGAAGATGCACTAAGAGATCCGGATTGGATAATGGCTATGCATGAAGAGCTTAACAACTTCGTTAGGAACAAGGTGTGGTCGTTGGTGGAAAGACCAAATCAAAACGTGATTGGAACCAAATGGGTCTTCCGCAACAAACAAGACGAGAACGGAGTTGTCACAAGAAATAAAGCTCGGTTGGTAGCTCAAGGATTCACTCAAATTGAAGGTTTGGATTTTGGTGAGACTTATGCTCCCGTTGCTAGATTAGAGTCAATTCGTATATTGGTTGCATTTGCTACTCACCATGATTTCAAGCTTTATCAAATGGACGTCAAGAGTGCTTTCCTAAATGGTCCAATCGCCGAATTGGTATACGTTGAGCAACCGCCGGGAATGGAGGATCACAAGAATCCTTCTCATGTCTACAAACTCCATAAGGCGCTCTACGGGCTCAAGCAAGCACCTAGAGCATGGTATGAATGCCTTAAGGATTTTCTCATTAAAAAGGGTTTCGAGATTGGTAAAGTCGATCCTACTCTCTTCACAAAATTTGTTGATAATAATTTATTTGTGTGCCAAATATATGTCGATGACATTATATTTGGTTCTACTAATAAAAGCTTTTGTGAGGAATTTAGTAGGATAATGACAAAGAGGTTCGAAATGTCAATGATGGGCGAGTTAAAATTCTTCCTTGGATTTCAAATCAAACAACTCAAGGAAGGTACATTTCTATGCCAAACAAAGTACATCAAAGATATGCTTAAGAAGTTTGACATGGAGAACGCCAAGCCAATCCATACACCCATGGCTACAAACGGACACCTTGGTTTAAATGAAGAAGGTAATCCCGTGGATCAAAAGGTATATCGATCCATGATAGGTTCATTGCTTTATCTTTGTGCATCTAGGCCTGATATTATGCTTAGTGTGTGTATGTGTGCAAGATTTCAAGCCGCTCCTAGAGAGTGCCACCTAGTAGCCGTAAAAGAATTCTTAGATATTTAGTTCACACACCGAGTTTAGGGCTTTGGTATCCGAAATGATCAAAATTCGATTTGTTTGGTTATTCGGATGCTGATTTTGCGGGTTGCAAAGTGGATAGAAAAAGCACTTCGGGACTTGTCAATTTCTAGGTAGATCACTAGTGTCTTGGTCCTCAAAGAAACAAAATTCGGTGGCTCTATCCACCGAAGCCGAATACATTGCCGCAGGAAGTTGTTGTGCACAATTATTATGGATGAGGCAAACCTTAAAGGATTTTGGATTTAACATGGAGAAGGTACCACTCTTATGTGACAATGAGAGTGCGATCAAAATAGCCAACAATCTGTTCAACACTCTCGGACCAAGCATATCGATATCCGACACCACTTCACGAGAGATCACTCTCTTAAGGGAGACATAGATATTACCTATGTGAGAACCGAGAAACAATCGGCCGATATCTTCACCAAACCTCTAGATGAGAAACGTTTTGCGAATTAAGAAGTGAGCTAAACATCCTAGACTATCGAATGTGACTTGACATCTTGCTCGCATATATAGTTACTATTCTTGGTGATTTCAAAATAAAAGGATTGCAAAAATTAGTTATCCGCTTTTAAAGAGTTGAGTTGTATCTTGCATCTTTAGTCATTCCACCTGTGATCATAGCTTTGATTGTTGTTTTGGTCTCGATCACAAGTAGAATGATCGCCGAGTTCACTGTCTCAAAGTCTCAATTCCTTCCTTCTCGAAATCCTGTCTTTTCCTTCGTCACCGGAAAAATACACGTATCGAATATCCGATCCGGTCATCGGAATATCCAATTCGTGTTTTTGAACTCTTCGGAATGTCCGATATTTTTATCGGAATATCCGAATCCTGTTCAACTTTTAGTTCACCGGAAACTTGAACTCTTCGGAAAATCCGATATCCTATATCGGACACTCCGACTTTCTGGAAAATCAAATCGTTCGGAACTTCCGAACCTCGCTTTGAACGTCCGGCGCGTATAAACGCATGATAAGGACGGTTCGGTTGGCCCCTACCTCATTTCTTTATTCCTTCACTTGGCCTCCGTGACGTTCTCTCTCTCTCCTCCACCGCACTCTTTCATCACTTGTCGTCTTCGGAGTCTTCAACTCTTCGGAAACTCCGATCTACCTCAAGGAGGAGAGCCTCACGGATTAGAAGACCTTAATCCTTTCAAAACTCGTTCTTCATCCTCAAGGTAAACCCTAGAGCAATCCGTGTCTCTTCGTTTTCCGTGAATCTCTTGATCATATCTTTCGGTAAACTTGTTGCTCTAGTGTTTCCCCGCCTAGATCTCAAGTTTTATCAAATTCCTTTGGTTGATTTGGTTGAAATCCTAGTTTTAGGGTTGTACCGAATATATCGGAACTTCCGAAATTCTCTGTCGGAACTTCCGATGTAAAGTCGAATTTCCGATACTATATCGGAACTTCCGATGTTGACAGTACAACACTAAAGCCAGCTCTCTCTCTAGTTTCATCTATCATATCTCGCTACTCTCTTATCAGCTGGTGTCAGATGGATCCAAGTCAAGGTGATCAACCTCCTCAGGGTTCAGCCAAGGTTACTTTCACTCGCAAAAGAAAAACTCCAACTGGGGCGAGAACAAAGCGAGCTTCAGCTCGAGGATCTCAACCTGGGATTTCAATCAGTGAACCTGCTGCTCAGGCCGCTCAAACGGTAAATGTGCCTCGTGGAGCACCGCTACCCTCTAGAAAAGGCAAGGGAATTGCCGGAGCGTCAGGATCTCAGCCAAGAGACATGCCGAGATTGAGACCGCCTGAAAGAAACCCTAGACTTCAAAGAAAGCCAGTAAACTACAAAGGAAAAGCAGCACAAGTGAGAAAAGCTCGTGAAGAGAATCCAAAGCGGAATGACCAGTTCTCTACTGACTCACGTTTCTGGACATTCTTTCAGCAGGACTTTTATGCTTCAGTCATTTATCCTAGAAAGAATCTGGTAATCCAAATGCAATGTGTTGATTGGGAATACATGGCAGCGGCAGATGATGCTGTGTTTAATGATGTTATTGCAGCTTGTGAAAGAACTGGCACCAAGAGGATCATGGCTTTTCAACATGATTGGAATGTGGAGATCATAGCTCAGTTCTATGCCACAATGTATGTCTCCAGGGATCGAGTCTCTACTCTCCATTGGATGACTGAGGGAACTTGGTATGAAACCACATACGTTCAGTTTGCCAGATTGCTTGATTTCACAGAAGCGGACTCCAGGGACAGAGATCAGATCCACAATGAAGTCTCACTTGGCGCATCAAATCTGAATTTCTTGTATGAGGAGAATGCAGAGTTTGAGCCAGGTGACACTAAGGGAATGAAGCCCTTCTTTGCTATCCTGAACAGACTCTTCAGGAAGACCTTGGCTCCAAAAGAAGGTGATGCTTCTCATGTCCTCTCGTACACCAGAAACCTCTTAAGCAGAATGCAAGATGGTCAGAGGCCCTTTGATGTTTTTGATTTCATATGGAATGAGATCAGACTCATTGGACAGGAGCCCAGAAGGAGCTGTGGATATGCTCCATTTATCATGCACTTAATTGAGGAAGTGACAGGGCAGCATTTTGAGTGCGATGGAAAGCATGTGGCACTTCAAGTCGAGGCCAATCAAGGCCCCTTCTCGTGAGCCACGGAGCTTCCACCAGAGGATCGCCTCCTCTGCGCTACTCCTTCGGCCTTCTCCCAGCGGATCTTCTTCACCTATTCTGCTAGCTTTGAATTTAATATTTGTTCTTTGCAAGAGCAACTCAGAAAAGCAGAAGAAGAATGCCAAGCGACTCAAGAATATTCAAAGGCATCTGAATCTGGAATGCTCAGAGGACGAGGAAAGTGAAGATGAGATCGAGGATCCCTTTGCTCCAGCACCTGATGTGTCAGAGTCTGAGGACGACGACGAAGAATCTGGTCGATGAAGCCGCATCGAGGAGTCCGATTAGTCTCTCTCTCTCTCTCTCTATCCTTTGTGGTGCTTGATGCCAAAGGGGGAGAGATGACAAATTTATCTATCTGTCTATCCTTGGTTCAAAGTCGTTGAGTCCGTGAACTTGGAACTCTGTTTATGTGTTTGGTTTAAAACTTCGTTGTTGAATGTTATTTTCGTTTTAAACTATTTCTTGTTTTTCATGGAGATCTTTTCTTGACTCGATGGTTGTTAATTATCTAAAGCTCATTGTTTATCTTGTCAATCTTGTGTTAATCTCCTATGCAAAGATATAGGGGAGCTCTCTCATATTCTTTTCTCTCGAAAAGTGCATTTGTTCTCAAGATCCATTCTAAATGCACATTTTGAGGGGAGTTCCGTCCATATTTATACTCTCAATGCTTTATAAACTTGTCCTGAATCATGTTGTCATCAATCACCAAAAAGGGGGAGATTGAAAGTGCATCTAGGCCCCCTAAATTTGTTTTGGGTGATTAATGACAAATGATTAAAGAAACTAATGTGTTCAACTAGTTTATGAACAGGCAAAGGCTTCAAGAAGAGATCGTCTATGCACGTGAAGTGTCCCTTAGTAGCGGAGTAAGAAAACGGTATTTAAGCTTGTAATTTTAATCTATTGAGTCATAGGAATGCCGTACTATTAAGAGGATGCATTGAAATTGACTTGGAGATGTTCTCCTCACTCAAGATGAACTTAGACGAGTCTCTCAAGGGCTAGAAGTGTTCTTTCTCGCTTCGGAATGTAGTTTGTTTTAAGTTCAGGTCGGATGTTCCGAACTTGTATCGGACGTTCCGATGTTTAAAGTTCAAGTGGAGTTGTGCTTGATCAGGTGTGTTACTGTTTGGGTCGGACATTCCGATGTTCTATTTCGGATGTTCCGATACTGTTGTGTTTTAGATAGGAGCTCTGTTTGGTTCGGATGTTCCGATATTGAGTATCGGAAGGTCCGATGTGTGCCTTCTTGAGTAAAGGTGCTCTCTGTCTAGTTCGGATTGTCCGAAGTTGCGTCTTCGGAAGTTCAAGTGGTTGTTTTTCTGTTTGGGAGCCCACTGTTTTCTTCGGATGTTCCGATGTCTTTTTCGGACGTTAGATGTGGACTTAGCTTGTTTTTGTTGGGTTCCTCTTCGAGAGTCATCGGATGTTCGATGTTGTTATCGGACTTTCCGATGCGTGTTGTTTTCGACCGTTGGAAGTTTTCCAAGCCTGGGAGTTTGCACACATCGGATGTTCCGAAGTTTGTATCGGACATTCCGATGTGAGGCTGAGTGCGAGGGTAACGGCTAGTTTTGATCCAAAACTATAAATACCCCTCTCCCACTCCTTTTGCTGGTTACTCACTTGCTTGGGCTGTTTACTTGAGCTTCTTGAGCACTTTCTAGAGCACTCTTTTGAGCACTCTCTCCTCCTTGATCTTAGGGATCATTTAGTGAGTGAGGGTTGTGTTAAGTGTGGTTGTGAGTTAAGAGCTAAGTTGTCATTCATCTTGAGAAAGTAGAGAACCTCTCCAAGATCGAGATTCAAGTGTATTCATTTCTCTTGGAGGTTGAAGGACTCCTAGACGGCTAGGCGTCGCTCACGAGCTCCCAACGATTGTGGGAAGCCGTGAGAAGTTTGTGAAGGCCGGCTCCGCCTCCGAAAGGAAGGAACCAAATAGTGGAACCAAGCCTCAAGTGCGGCCAGGTTTGGGAGGAAAGGGTTGGAAAAGACCCGGGTTCTTTGGAACCTCCTCAACGGAGACGTACGATCCCCTCAAGGATCCGAACTCCAGGAATCAAACTATTGTGTTCTCTCTCGTCTCTAGCTGCCTGCTTAATCTTGTTGATTCTCTTCGGCACCTTCTTAACATCTAGTGCTAGTTGTCGAACTACTCTTTCTACTTGACTCTCTCAGTTGAGTACTAATCGGATAGTCCGAAGTAATCACGGAAGTTCCGAAGTTTTCGGAAGTTCCGATATTAATTCGGAATATCCGACCTGTTTCCGCTGCATTAATTTGTTTTAATTTTAAATTAGCCTATTCACCCCCCCTCTAGGCAATCTTCTAACCTTTTCACAAGCGCCCCTCTTCTTTTGCTTTCCCTTTTCCATTTCCACTTGCACGCCACGGTATTTTGGATTGATCTTCTACTTCTTCTTTTTCTCCCTCTCCTTCCCTTCCCTTCTTTTCTTTCTTCCTCTTTCGCTGCTACCTTTGCGAGACTGCGAGCGAGAATGAAGGTTATAAAGAGTAGATATCGCCCAGATGTGGACCGATCGCTCGGATGTGGAGCGATCACCCCATATTTTGGCGATATTTACCCCGGGCAGTGTGCCCCCTGATTCGCTAAGTCGATGAATCGCTAAGTCGTTGAGTCGCTAAGTCGCCAAATCGCTAATTCGCTATACCCAGGGGCCATGCCTGGCCCTGGGACCCCGAGGGATGATTGGTACCGGAGAGGGGCACTGTTTTTGGGGGGGTCATTCATGACGAGGATTTCCCCGTCATCTCTGCCCAGAGCATGGTGGAATTGGATACCGATCGTCGGCATCGGCAAACGGCAACACGACCAATGTTTCCCGCCGAAATCCCGCCGTGGCAACTAAAACCCAAGCGCACAGGCCTTTTTTGCTGCCGCGGTAGTCGTTCTCACGCCACCGTGGCACCACCCCTTAGTATACCCAGGGGTGATTGGTACTGGAGAGGGGCACTGTTTTTTTGGGCCATTCATGACAGGGATTTCCCCGTCATCTCTGCCCAGCGCATGGTGAAATTGGATACCGACTGTCGGCATCTGCAAACGGCAGCACGGCCAATGTTTCCCGCCGAAACCCCGCCGTAGCAACTGAAAACCCGAGCGCAATAGGCCTTTTTCGCTGCCGTGGCAGCCGTTTTCACGCCACCGTGGCACCACCCCCTAGTATACCCAGAAATGATTGGTACCGGAGAGGGGCACTGTTTTTTTTGGCCATTCAGGACGGGGATTTCCCCCGTCATCTCTGCCCAGTGCACGGTGGAATTGGATACTGACCGTCGGCATCGACAACACGACCAGTGTTTCTCGTCGAAACCCCGCCGTGGCAACCGAAGCGCGACAAGCCTTTTTGGCTGTCGCGGCAGCCGTTCTCACACCGTGGCATCACCCCCTAGTATACCCAATCGCTAAGTCGATGAGTCACTGAATCGCTAAGTCGCTAATTAATCTAATCGCTAAGTCGTTAATTAAATTCAAACGAACAAGAAATTTACCCGTGATAGCCTTCTTCCTCTTCTCCTCTTCTTCCTCCTCCTCCTCCTCTTCTTCTTCCTCCTCTCTTCTTCCCTTCTTCTTTCTTTCTTTTGTTTTTCGCTTCTGCCAGCCAGTGTCCGATGCAAGGGGTAAATGTCTACCTATCGCCAGGGGAAAGGGCGATCACCCCATGAAAAGGCGATAGCTGCCACGTGAGTATGTTATTCTACAATTTTGAGATGATATTTTTTTCTGTTTTTTTATTTTATGTCCTTTTTCTTTAGCTATTTTTAATATAATCTACTACATTCAAAAATATAATAAAGGTAATATAGTTTTTTAAATATGATTTTATAGCGTAAGATGAGTGATTAAGTGGTACATTAATTGCCGTAATATTGAAGGGACAAACCATTGACCGCTTGCTTGTTTCATCTTTCATGGCCATCCAGCTCCTCCTTTTCTTGTCCATTCATGAGGCACGTCTTGATGGAACAGGCACGGCCCCACGAACTCTGAGATGACCGGTCACTGGTGCATCATTGAAATTACCATCCTGGGGATCGAGGGCGTGGCGTCAGGCATAAGACCATCTTCAACCTGTCCCTTCCCCTCTCCCTTTCCCTTCGCGAAGGGATTCCTATTCCCTTCAGCGCTCCAACGGATTCCCTTCAGCATTCCCTTCGTGAAGGGATTCTCTCTCTCATTCCCTCTAGCAAGGGATTCTCTCTCCTTTCCCTATACAATTCCCTTTAAAGGGAGTCTGTTGGAAATGAGGGTAAATAAAGGGAATGGGAATGAGGGAAGGGAATCTCCTTTCCCTAAGACCATCTCCAACCATATTCCCTTCATTTCATTCCCTTCTCTGTTCCCTTCCCTATTCCCATTCCCTTTATTTCCCCTCATCTCCAACAGATTCCCTTTATAGGGAATTGTATAGGGAAAGGAGAGAGAATCCCTTGCTGGAGGGAATGGGAGAGAGAATCTCAGGCTGAAGGGAATGCTAAAGGGAACCCGTTGGAGCGCTGAAGGGAATGGGAATCCCTTCACGAAGGGAAAATGGGAGGGGAAGGGACATGGTTGGAGATGGTCTAACAACCATCGGCTAGCCATCTCCGCTGCTCAGTCTCTTCGCCTCTCGTATGACAGAGGGAATAGCACGAAGGAAGTGATCTGCCAAGTTGCTCGTAGATTTTGCCGTTGCTATCCTTCGCCTGACATCGCCCGCTATGACAACATTTTCAGACCGCTAACCACACCGTTAAGTGCCGCGGCAGCTATCGTCCTTTCATAGGGCGATCGCCCTTTCTCCAGGCTCTAGGTAGCCATTTACCCCTCGCATCGGCAATGGCTGGCAGCAGCAAAAAAACAGAAAAAAAAAAAAAAGAAAAAGAAAGAAAGAAGACATTATAAACTGGAACAACCATCGGCTAGCCATCTCCATTGTCAGTCTCTTCGCCTCTCGTATGACAGAGGGAACAGCAGGAAGGAAGTGACCTGCCAAGTTGCCCGTAGATTTTGCCGTTGCTATCCTTCGCCTGACCTTGCCCGCCGTGGCAACATTTTCAGACCGCTAACCACACCGTTAAGTGCCACGGCAGCTATCGTCCTTTCATGGGGCGATCGCCCTTTCTCCAGGATCTAGGTAGTCATTTACCCCTCGCATCGGCCAATGGCTGGCAGCAGCAAAAAAACAAAAAACAAAAAAAGAAAGAAAGAAGACATTATAAACTGGAACAACCATCAGCTAGCCATCTCCACTGTCAGTCTCTTCGCCTCTCGTATGACAGAGGGAACAGCAGGAAGGAAGTGACCTACCAAGTTGCCTGTAGATTTTGCTGTTGCTATCCTTCGCCTGACATCGCCCGCCGTGGCAACATTTTCAGACCGCTAACCACACCGTTAAGTGTCACGGCAGCTATCGTCCTTTCATGGGGCGATCGCCCTTTCTCCAGGCTCTAGGTAGCCATTTACCCCTCGCATCGGCCAATGGCTGGCAACAACAAAAAAACAAAAAAAAAAAAAAAAAAAAAAAAAAACAACCATCGGCTAGCCATCTCTACTGTCAGTCTCTTCGCCTCTCGTATGATAAAGAAAACAGCAGGAAGAAAGTGACCTGCCAAGTTGCCCGTAGATTTTGCCGTTGCTATCCTTGGACAAAAACAACGCGCGCAAGCTCGTCCGCACGTACAGCTAAATTTGGCCGACCTTACTGCTATCGAACAATAGGGCAGATTAAAGCATCAGCATTAGCAATCTGGGACCCACGAACAGGACGGGTCCCTACAGGCCCATATCTACAGTAAATTACACGACGTGTTCACAAGTTTCAATCAACCATCAAGCGAGCCTCTCGAGTGTGCAGGTTCCGACTAAATAAACGCGACTAAGAAGATCAAACAGAATCGATTGCAGGTTCCGACTAAATAAACGCGACTAAGAAGATCAAACAGAATCGATGACTAGCAGTACCAAAGTGGAGTGAAGCAATCGGATGAATTCCGGATGTGGCTATCGAATTATATCATTCAATCATTGCCCAACTAGGATTATACAGGTGGTGAACACAAATAAATTCGAAAAGACGAAATTACTCCCCCAAAAAAGAAGCAAACTTATAGAGATGCCAATGGCCCTATGCTAAGGAGCTGGCTATATAAATGGTCTGTGTACAGGTACAACAAAAACAAGCAATCTACCTGGCCCTGGATCTTGAAAACCTGCTCACTGCCAAGAATTGTTCGTACGCGTCAACACAAGTTCATCCAATCTGATTCCTCGGCGCTATTTTGTAATGTTGATGTGATTTTCCAGATCCCATACCACAACCTTACCGTCCAATCCTGCAACCATGAGGCAAGGCATGTCAAAAATATGTTCTAACCCAAAGCTCGAAGAACTGGTGCAGGTCAATTATATATGTTTTAAACCTGATGTGCTGAACCGTTTGACTATACTGTCATTTCCTTCTCTCAACGGTACGATGCAACTGAGAATATAAAGAAGTTGTTAATCTATATCATAGATAATAGCACATCACTGAAACTGAAAAGGGAGGAAAATAGAAAAACAAGGGAGTGTACGTTATGCAATTCTCATGAGCACCGCCACGAGGCTTTGATGGCTCAACAGTGTCACTGCTTGTCCCTTGCTTTGATTGGCTATATAGCTTTCCAAGGGCTTCAGAGAGCTGAAATATATATTTTATTCAATATTAGATCTTGTGTAACGGTTTCTTCAACTCAGATAGCTATATAATTTCAGTAGACTATACCACTAAATTGTTGTCCTGCAAATTTGGCTATAAGAAAGCAGTAACTGGCAGCATAACATGTACTTTGTTTCAGCATTCAAAAGAGGAAAGCTACACGAGTCAGAAGAGGCCATGACCTGTCATTTTGTAGCCGTGCTCTTCAGAATGCAAAATAAGAATTAGACCGGCTGCCATTTGCTGGTACTAGCTACTGTTCCTAACTGGTCAAAAATTTTGAGGAGTTTTGACATCTAAATAGGTCAAACAAATGGCGGACTAGATTGTTTGTATAATCTGGTATCTCTCCTAATTTAAATAATTTTGATATCCGGATGTGCTTATTTTCCATATTGCAAAAGTAAAGGCAACTACCAACCAGCACACTCCCATTAATGTTACTACAGTACCACAGCTGAGAAAAAAAACAAAACAGCTGTGGTTGTATAGATTGCCCACTTTAACCAGAGACATAAAGGTCCGTTTATAGCATGAAAAGAAAACACAGAATTTGATAACCACTGAACTATACTTTTAAGCATGGGGTGCATTATAGGAATAGCAATTAGTGGCCAACTGCCCACGAACAGCACATGCGCCAATTCACATATGAGCATACGATCAACACAATCTTCAGCCAAACATTAGCGGAAGCTTTCCCGACCGGAGAAGCCCCCCACATCACCCCCCACTCTCTCTCCATTTCTTGTAAAAAAACCCTCCGGTTCTTAAGAATTACGGATAGGTCCTTTCTATTTACGAATAGGTCCTTTGTAATTTTCTGTGAGTATAAAATATTTTTTCCCGGTTCGCGTTTAGGTCCTCAGTTCGTCGTTTTACACAAAGAGCCTCCCGTTAAATACGAATTGCGAACGAGTCCTTTCTTACTTATTCAAAATAGCGAACAAATCCAAAATTATAACAAATAGGTCTCTGCATTTTTCGTTCAGGTCCTTTCTCCGTTTTTCCCGAAAAAAATATTTTCGTGGTCCGTTTGCTCTCCGGAGCATGGGAAAAATGTTTCCGTGGTCTGTTTTTTCTCCGAAAAAAAACAAAAAATATTTTCCGTTCATGCGCGCGGCGTTTTTCCCAGAAAAAATATTTTCGTGGTCCGTTTGCTCTCCGGAGCATGGGAAAATGTTTCCGTGGTCTGTTTTTTCTTCGAAAAAAAAAACAAAAAATATTTTCCGTTCACGCGCGCTGCGTTTTTCCCGGAAAAAATATTTTCGTGGTCCGTTTGCTCTCCGGAGCATGGGAAAAATGTTTTCGTGATCTGTTTTTTCTCCGAAAAAAAAAACAAAAAATATTTTCCGTTCACGCACGCGGCGTGCGCCGCGCTTGCGTTTCTAGTTCTACAATACACTAAGGAGCAAAACCATTCTCTCTGTCATCAAGTAAGAATACTGGTTTGCTCCTCTTTGTGAAAGGGAGGAAGAAAGAAAGGTGAAACTGATAGTGATACTGACCAATATGGTTTTTAAAAAAAAATTAGTGATACTGGCCAATTAGATGTACACCTTTATCAATCGAGTTTGCTATTCTCTAGAATTTTGACAATAGGGGGAAAGAAGAATCTTGAGTACTAACAAAGGAAAAACCAACTTTGTAGAACTAACCGAACACCATGTCAGGACATCTAGCACCCATGCATGCATATAGCCAAGAAATAATTTAACCTGAGCTCAACCATTCAGGAAGAGTTTGTTCACCTTACTCCAACACATGCAGATGAAGCACAGATCACAGAACAACCTCATGAACAGAGTGTGGCCCTGTTGAGCATATGCGCAGGTACACCCTATATCGACGCCGTTGGTTGAACCGTTCCTACCTGAGATATGGGATGAGTTAAGAAAAGACTATACAGTGATTAAAAGCTCAGCCCTATGGTCTGGCAAATCTTTGCTTAACATCAGACTAGGTCCACTGCTCAACGAAGCTTGTCCTTGCTTCCACTGTCTTTGCCTGACATTAAACAAGGACCCGGCCCAGTCTTGGGTCTAGTATCTCCTTCGTATGGTTCAATGTATTGTTAGACACTTAGACTACATGTCATATTTCATGGAAAAGATCCATAAGAGTTCCAATGTCCTCGCCGTACAGTTTTCTCAAGATATCAGCCATGATTAGCTTTGTTTATTTGCTCCCGGAAAGAAAGATCTTAGGCTAGGTAATTTAAATGCAGGATTAAACAGTGATTACCCTAGTTCTTGACTTCTTGTAGCCTATAGGAATTCTCTCTTTTTCTTTTTTGGTCTTGGTGCAGCTCCCACACAATGAGAAGAACCCCCTAGTGTCTCTTTGGAACTCCCACCAGAGATTCTCAATGCCTTTTCACACAGCTTGAACCATGGGGGAGAGAAGGTGCAGGGATCTTGAGTGGTTTTCACATATTTTTTTATGTAGGTTTGACATGAGACACGTTTTTTGCAATGTCTTAGATAAAATTTAAAATGGATTTCATTTTTTAACCTGCTCTCAAACAACAAATTGATTCCCCATTAACTGCGTTATACACAGAAAACTATCACATTCTATGCCATTTTTCATCACAGATGATTCCAGTAAGAATGTGAAATCATCGGGCACCTACCTAGTCTAATGTTAAGCAAAGGCTTGTCAGCCCATATCATAGGCAATTAACCACTGCAGTCCTTTCTTAACCATCTCGTATCCCAGAAAGGAACGGTTCAACCAATGGCACAGATACAGTGTACCTGCACCTATGCTCAGTAGGGCCCCACTCTCTCTCTCTCTCTCTCGCTGCAATCTCTATGCCCAGGCATGATAGTTAATTTTTTACCTTTTGTTATTAGTACTTGGTAAAGCACTTGAACTGTATAAACTGAAAGTATACAATATGGATAGAAAGATAATAATGACTAAAGTGAACAACTATGATACTTTTACATATGCATGGTTCTATAAAAGCTAGTATTCTAGCGTTTCTTCTATAGAACGTGTGTGTGATGGAAGCCTTGTCCGTACTCCTAGGAATAGGTACTCCCACCTCTAGTATACCACTTAATCGAATGTGTTATACTCTTTTATCACTTTTAGTATACTCTAATAATAATTCTAAGATACTACAATGCGACATTGTTGAAAAAATCATCAGAACCCTTTATTTTTTGCTATATATCTTTTTCCGTACGTAAAAATAATATATAAACAAATTATGCTATAAAGAGTGGACTTTGATGAAATTTTTCGTAGAACTCACTTTGTAGTATCTTATAATCAGGATTAGAATATACTCAAAAGAATAAAAAGATATACCAACATCATTTAGACGGTATATTGAGAGTGGGAGTACATACCCCCGGGGGTATGGAACCATTTTCATATATATATATATATATATATATATATATATATATATATATATATATTCACGTGTTTAGATCTAGTTCAGCCATCTATCTTCAGCTATAAGCCATAACTGTTCATTTTTATATTAATCTTTTCTTTCTTGCACACAATGGGTAATCCTCAATGACCGATAGCGTACAAGTACCTTCCGTGAAAAGAACCCCGATCAGGTAGTGCAATAGAGAACCTGAGATCCGATGCGAACAATCAGTCGAAGGAGCGGAGCGTGGGCGCACTCACACTAACAGCATACCTTTCGCATGATGAGTCAGCGAGGAAATGGGAACAACAGCTTAAGCCATTAGGTGTAGGCGCTTTCCTGAGTTGCAAGATTGGTTTATAGGATAGATCATACTAGAGTTGTTCTGGTAATCATTTTATGTACATGCAAGCTGGGTACTTCCGAAAATTGATGAAAGTGGTAAACTTGGTCAAAATAGGCCAAAAGGTACCATCCCTATCTCGTTTGTAATGCCTAAGAATCTGGGCGGAGTTTTTCATGTGCAGAGTAAAAAAAGCTAGTACCTCCTGCAATTCAGACAGAAAAAAAAACCCTTAACCACCTAGGGGCCCAGAATGATCACTGTGCAACTTAGAAGAGCATGTGGAAGCATTACACCTTCTAAGCAGCAAGTCTACGTCATTTGCATTTTAAGTTGGTCCAAATCCCAAAAACCAGCGAAATAGCGAATGGTACAGATAAGAGGGTTCACTACGCCTGGGTTCAGCTGCATCTTTTGCAGAGTGAATAGCACCCTCGTATAACAGCACAGCAACAGCAAGGCACAACAAACATAAAAGCCTCCATTAACATGAATTAATGAGAGAAAGAGAGGGAAAGAGAGAGACCTGTGAGGCTTTTGATGTTGATGGAGTAACTTTCCTTTCATCCAAGTATCTGACAAAACTCCTACAGGACAAAAATATACGTTAGGTTTAAATCATGGTCATAAAACTCTAAAGAATTAGGTGACAAGCCTGGAATTCAGAACTACTAGCACATCCTGTAATAAGAAATGCTATCAAAACATTGAGCAAAAGAAGAATTTGTTAGAAATAAGGCCCAAGTGGCCTATTTATCTCTAATGCCAAAGCTACAAAGAATAATACCATATTGCTAATTGAGAGAGGAGAATACCAATTTAAAAGGGAGAGCTCCCACCATGCCTTGTAATGAGGCATATGGAGGGTGAGGAGCACGGCTAAAGTCACACGCACGCGCGCGCGTATTTCGCGAATTACCGCGTATTTTTCCCGCGTGACTTGTGACTTGAGTCGCCGTGCAGTGGATTAAATCCTGGCACGTTTAAACCCTTTTATTTTTGGTTTCACTCTATTATTATGGGTAGAATTGAAACAGCCATAATAATGGCATCAGTTTCTAATAGACCTGTAGTTTACTAGTGTTTAATGGTGTTGTAATGGTCAATTATTGACTGTTACTGGTGCAAGACTATAAAATCTGGAGACGTCCAGATTGAAATGAGTTTTTCCTCTGGCACCCGTGTTCATCCACTGATCTGTGTTGCGTCTTCGTGCTGCGCTCGTTCTTCACCGACCTTCCTCTCGGCGTGCACCGCGAGGTAAGGAGAGCGGGATCTCCAAACCGTTGTCGCAGCGAGAACCTGCACGGGGGCGGCAATAAGGTTTCTGGGCAGCGCAACTATGCGACCGCTCGAGCTTCATCTGCGTCGACTACTTCCTCTACGGCCGGTCGCTACTGCGCTACATCCTTTTTGTCATCAAGCCCATCGTAAGAATTCTCCTATTTTCCCTCTGTTTATCTCGTACACATCATTTCTACATCTACTTTTCAGAGATATATGGTATCTTCTGTCTAGCCTGTTGTGTTTGATTATTTTGGAATTATGTTTCATATTCAAATCTGAAATTAAAATAATACCTAGATCTTTAACAGAATTTGCAGAGGCACTATGAGACTAAAAGAATTAACAAGCTTAAGGTCGTAAGGTCACTCAATGTGAAGCTAGCAGTTTACATAGTTTTTATAGGAAGCAATGGCTCAGTTTAACAAAAAAAAAATTGCTATGTACATCTTTGCTTACCAAAGTCCAGTCTCGTCTGCGGCAAAGATCATAGGATTGCAGTCAAATCCAACACCAATCACCATCCTTTCAGAAACAAAAAGAATCTGAAATTTCAAAGAGTTCACTCAATATTATGAACTGTAGAAATCATCACATGCAACTAAATACTAGCCGAAGGGGAAATGCTGACCCACATCACGGAGCGGCAGATCACGCATTGCCAAATTTTGTGCAGCCGGAGACGTTTCAACATCGTCAATGAAATAAATTGTGGAATTGTGCCCTACCAATCAAAGAACACCAATAACTTCAACGTCTGTAAGATTTTGCATGGAAATTTGAAAATATTTATACTCTGTGTGGATATATCAAAGGACCAATTGTCCCATGAGGGAACCAAATCCAGTTGGAAAGAAAGAGATGAAAATAAAACTTCAAGATGCCGCTCATAATCTCAATAGAGATTAAAATGCTCGATAGCAGAAAACATGAACTATGGCAAGGCCTGAGAGTGCATTTCTTAACTGAAATACAAAAAAAATGGTATGTCAGAAGTTCAACTACTCTACCAAGAACAAAGAAAACCCCTCAAAAGTAATAGTGCAAGTCATTACACAGTTATTATGCATGCCAAATGGTGTGGTGAAAAACAATGCAAATTAGACAAACTCTTAGAAACAAGAAACTAGTAGGAGGGAGAACCTGCGTAGGCCAATGTTTTTCCACTTGGTGACCACCTTACACCAAATGCCCATGTAGATGATAGATCAAGTTGAGCAATTTGCTGCATCCAAATAGGAGAAATGGTTACAAGGACGATCAACCACTACAACAGGCAAAGAAAATAGTTCCAATAACAAAAATTGTAAGCACAATACATCTTGTAAAACATTCTTAATCATAATTTGTTCCTAGGTTCTTAACATCTCAGGAATAGCCAAATAAAAGATTTGGGCAAGCATGTCATGCAAAAAATAAGCCAACATATGGTTTGAAAAAACTTTGAGAAGTATTATTATTCGACTGTAGATGGGGTGCAAAAAAAGAAGTGGACAGACATGACATAACATCGTTACTATTTGTAAAATACTAAAAGTCATAGACATTCAATTGCATGTGATTTAGCCTAAGAAGTGAGGAAACAAAGAAATGGACAAGAATAATTGAATATCACACAGACATACTGGGAGACATATAGTTGCATTCCAGCAAATGGCATATTATGAACTAACAGATCAATAAATAGCAAATACCTCTCCGAATTTCCAATCAGTAGAAGTGCTCGCTTGTGATCCCCTGGTCAGAAGGAAAAAAGAGTATGAGACAACAACAGCATTTGGAGGTCCTACTAGGTACAAGAATGGCAAGTTCCACCTTGTGTCTACACCCTTGATGAAAGTGGAGAATACTTTGCATTTACCATCAGTAGATGTTGTTGCAAGATGTATCTGAAGAAACACGAAAGCAAACAACCCAATATTACATCCAATGGAAACAGATCTTATGGTATCAATGGGAGATGTGCATCTCACAAGTGCCAGACAAACACCATATATCAGAGAGAGACATAATAATATGCTCACATTGTTTGGATGCCAAGCGACACAGGTGACAGAAGATTCATGCTTCTTCCTAATAACCTTGCTAATCCACCTGCAGAAAAAAAATGCATATCAAGAGTAACACGTCAACCTCACTAATTGCATGAACTAAATCAGTAGAAAACACGTTCATCAATTGGGATATTCGACATAACTAATGGATAAATAAGGTAATCGAAAAATAGTAGTCAACTAATATATTGGTGGAGATCAATACCAGTTATTCTCTTGTTCGTAGTAGCAGATGCACACAGACTTAGCACCACTTCCCACAGCAAACTTATTTTCTGCGAACATAGCAAAAATAAATAAATTTAATGGGCACACATCACAGACTCATAATTATTCAGCAATAACACACACACACACACACACACACACAGAGGAGAGAGTCTGTTACTCAAAAGTGCTTGGTATAGTATGTTTAGCTCCCAAGTTATTTTGTTCTTTCGACATATCATGCATAGTATTGCCAAGTGAGTATGACAGCAAGGCTGAGACAGTCTGAGTAACTGAGTTAGTAATGCATTTGGGCATCTCATGTTCAAGCATCACAGGCCTGACTCCTGAGGAACTTAAATTTTGTGTTCAAATAAATCGTCGTACAGATGCTTCACTTATTGTTAGTTGCTCAACAGTTAATGTCCAGCTATGTTCTATCAAGGAGCCAAGTTGATGACAAGCAACTAAAAAATATAAGTTCAAAAGATTGAAACTGTGTGAAACAAACAACGGGAGAGCATATAAAGTTGGATAATCTGTTCATTTCAGCAGCAAAAGAAGAGAGAAATCCTATTTGCTTGGAATGGAAGTACAAAGGCAGGCTATCAAAAGAACCTTTTGGGCTCCATTGAACACATAAAGCTGCACGATTTAGCTTGAGAATAACGAGGGTAGGCACCCAATCATGTCCTTCTGTCCAAACATATCTGCAGGTAACAGAAGGAAAAAAAAGGAAAGAAACAAGTACTTATCTTCTCTTGGAAAGAACCACAATATATTGACGATCATTGGAAAATTAAGCCTCAATGCATACTTACGAATTTCTATCATGTGAAACTGTCACAATTTTATTGGAAGATCTACTCCAATCTATTCCAGACACTAATTGATCATGCTACAAGATTAAAAAAAGAAATAAGATAATGAATTACATGGTGATTAAACACTAGCAAATGAAAATATTTGATGAAAGAGAGAGAGAGAGCTCTAGTGCAGAAGCTATGGCAAGTTTAACACATAAATAGGGATGTTTACCTTTGAAAGAACATGAAGTTTCTCCCACTTGTCTGTGAAAAACTTATAGATATGTACTTCATTGTTATTTGGGCAAAAGGCAACCACTGGAAGAGAGAAAAGGTGCCCAGTCAAGTTAAAGACCAGCTGATACGGCATATTGCATTTATAAATTGTAGAAATGACAAAACACCTGAGATATTTTAGCAGCATTATAAGGCAAGAGATGAAGTGTTCTTAAATTACAATATGCATTTTTGCACCTAAAAGCATATTGTATCATTCCATCATCCAAGGGCGGAGGCAGGCCTCGGGCCACCCGGGCCTTGGCCCGAGGCCTACCATGAAAAGCCCATGTAAAATGTGTTAAAAATCAGTAAAAACTACAGATTGACCCAAGAAAGTGTGGTCCGGCCAAGGCATGGGCCTGGGCTAGCTCCGCCCCTGCTATCATCTACTGCTCTGTTTTTGCCCCACCAACAATTGAAGAGAACATATACCACACACTAGCTAGTAGCATAGAGACGTATTTCCAATTATTTTCAAAAGCACAATAGTTCATGTTAGGTAACAAAATTATGGTGTACATATCAATATGTGCATCGGCGCAACTCACGAAAAACACCAAATTCTGGTGAAATTTGATATTTTTGTTCTAAATTGCCCATAGCCATTCGCTTTCTAAAATGTAAAAAACTCAATTTACAAATAGTGCCCCCACACCTGCGAGAGGGTTTCCAAAATGAAAATCTAAACCTCTTGTGATTGGTCTATAACACTTGGTATTACTCTATCAAAACCACCATAACACAGCATTTATCTTACACCATAACACAGCATCACGAAATGCTATTGCTGCCACCGATGCCAGTACCACCACCAGCATAACGAGGCAGGCAACACACACCACATGATCGAAACCCAGATGAACACCCTACGAAATAACGGGCCCTCTAATTGTTCCTTAAATAAGCCGCAATTAAAAGGATTGATCGAAACGCTACTCCATGAGCTGACGGAAACCCTAGAAATCCGATTCCAACTTCGACGCTGTACGAATATGAGTCGCTCGGCCAGAGAGATGCGTAGCAATTCGGAACCAAATCAAACGGGAGACGAAGAGCTGTGAGATCTAGAGCGTAGGGGAGAGGGCGCGAGAGAGGAGGGAGAGGAAGAGGAGGGGTGTTACTGGAGTGGTCGGCACTCCATGCGTGGCAGGTGATGCACTCGGCGAACTGGTGGATCGCCGCCGCGGCCATCGGGGAGACGCGAGCCCAGCGGCGAGGCGTGGGGGGAGAGGGGGAGGCCCGAGGCTGGAATTGTTAAGGCCGTTAGGCAAGGCAAGGGTGGTGGTAAGGCGATGCGCGGCGCGGGGAGAGGAGGACGAAGCAGCGGCGCGCGAGGAGAGGAGGAGACGGTGGCGACGCGCGGGGAGAGGAGGACGCGGCGGCCGGTGGGAGGAGGCGAGGGGAGACCGGGAGGTCCGGGAGAGGGGAGGAGAGGCGGGGCGGCGGGTGGGAGAGTGCTGCGAAATCACTACTTTGCGGACGACCGCAGCAAACGAATCGCGCGGACGCAGCCCGCCCCCTCTGTGATGCTGCCGCGTGGGAAGCGCACGCGGACACATGATTGGTTGCTCAACCAGCTTGCCGAGACAGCGAAGCAAGGCGCAGATCGTTCATTCGTTCTCACGTCTGTAGTCTGGATAACTTGAACGCTTTCCTGTGTTTCCGAGAGAACCGATAACAAGCGCTTATTAGCATATGCATGCGATGCAGGAAGATCAAGAAAACTGGAAATCAAACTCATGATGATCCTTACATAAACGCACATAAGTGCATTTGTCTCCTTTGATTTAGAGTAAAATAGTGTGCATCTACCGCTTTTCGATGGATTTTGGTGGTTGAGGGCCTGTTTGATTGCTTGCACGTGCGGAGCGCGGCTCGCGCGAGCCTGGACCGTGGGAAACGGCCGCGTGTGGCGCCTCCGCGCTTGCAGGCGCGTAGTGCTATTTTGGACGTCGCTGCTTGCGTCGAGTCAGGTCGCGCGCTCGAGATGCAGGCAACCATATGTGAGCTCGCGCGCGGTCAATGCATGCGGCGAGCCTAACCGCGCGCATGCAGGAAACTAAACAGGCTCTGAAAGAATATTTTGCAGGTGTAGCTCTCATCCAAGATCAGCTAAAAGCTACCTCCAGAGGTTCTTACAGCTCGTTGTTCAACCGTCAAATCATGCACTTAATGTGCGTATGTCTCCACCAACAAGGCTTATAAAGCTCAGTTAATATTTAGGGGGTGTTTGGCAGAACTCCAGCTCCACCAGATTCGTAAATATGGTGAAACTAGGTATTCCTAGCTCCACCAAATCAGCGGAGCTGGAGCTATGGGTATATTAAGAGTGTTTAGATGGGTCATCTTGTTAGCATTTTAGAATAAAAATATAAACTTAATTCACTTTATTTTAATTTCAGATCTGATGTGGAGCTGAGATCTGGAGCTCTGTCAAGTAGGGCCTTATAAAGCTCACTTTGGGTTTGTTCTGGACAGTCCGCGTGCACCTCCCGCGCCGCGCCCACTGTGCGCGGAAAGGAGCGCACGTCTGGTCGCCTTGCGCTAGCATCGCTGCCTTGTGTGCCGTGCACAGTTGGCGCTCCCGTGCTACCTGATCGAGGTGCTGGTCCAGTCGAGCACGGGCAAGTCACATATATCACCTGTTGGATCGTTCGCGTTCGAATAAAAGGTTGTTTTCATAAAATTAACCAAACAGTGCTACTTTTGAAAAAAAAAAACAACAATAAGCTGCTATAGTAAAAAAAACTTTCTATGAACAAGGCGAGGCTATGAAGGGGATATAGCACCGGCTCCGATCATCATGCCCCTGATACTTTCTTAGTCATGCAGTCTTTTTTGGTAGTCTTCAAATAGTCGCATCGGCCACCTAATGTAAGTTCAAGTTCTATTGGTTCTGATGATTGGTTTTAGATTAATGCTTAATCATTATTTAATAATAAATCTAATCATTATGAGATTAATATGATTATTGAACTCTATTCTTATTAGTCTCAAATTTAGATGGAAGGAAAACCAAAGGTAAGCACTAGCATTTATTCTATTATTTTATTGCATACTTAAGATTCAAGTTAAAGGATGAACTCCTTCATTGTTTATACATTAAAGATGTGTGTTATGTTTTCAATTCTATACATTACATGGATGCACACATTTAGGGGGGAGTTCATGTCTTAACTTGATGTTTCAATAGTATTGATCCATGTCTCCTTGCCAAATAATATAAAGGATCAAGACTTCGAAACAACCCTTGAGTATATAGATTAACTTGCCTAGTTGTAGTATATTCATGGTATCGTAAGATAAACTCCAGTGCATTCTCGAATAGAAATTGGATTCCAAGTTAAATTATTTATATGCACATATGTAATGAAGTTTATTCTATAGTTGATGGTCTCAAGAGTATTGACCTATTTCCACCATTCCACATATATTAGATCATTGCTTTGAGATTCCATTAAAATGAATATATAAAATTTGTAAGTTAATATATAATCATGTTAATTTAAATGAAATTTAAATTAAGTTCAGTTGTTTCTCAATCAATTAAAGAACATTTCATCATGTGTTGATGGTATTCTTAGTTGATTAAGGACAAACAGAACGTTCTTGAGTATAATGAATCATTATCTGTATCAATGCACTCAAGACATATTTAATCATTCAAATTGATTTGGGTTATGCTCAATTGATCTTGGAGCATTCATTATGTGTTAATAGAGTGTAATTGATGATTAAGATAACTATGCTTGTTGGACTGACAATCTTCCATGAGTTGTGAAATAAATTGAGTCTAACGATGAAAAAGAATCGGAGCGAAGAAGTCATCATGTGTTGATGAACTTCAAGAGGATCTTGAAGCAAAGAAAAGTGCAAGAGAAGGTTCATGATGTGTTAATGATCAAGAAGAAGAAGACGCGTACTTGAAGAAAAGATGATTGTAAATCATAAAGGCTTCAAGAGGATTAGCGGCAAAAAAAAAAATAACTAGATATGCTAAAGATGTGTTCCTAGTCTTTTACCGGTATCGGTGTTTGGTTGGGAGACCGGATTTATAGTTAGGTCACCATATTATTAAGATAGATTGAGTCATTTAGTTTGAGCTTCATCATATGTTAATGAACTCAATCCAGTTAACTCTAGCTCACTCTCTTATCTGAGTTGTTGTTTTTGCACGAAGCTTGTATTCGCATGTGTTGCAAATGGTTGGAGTTCATGTTTGCTTCTTTATTTGAATCTTAATTGACATAGTTTTTGCATGGAGCTATGTATTTGTGTGTGTTGCAACAAGGAGAAAGCTCATGCATTTCAAAACAGTGGTTTAGTTTATGTTTGCATAGAGCTAAGTTTTGCATGTGTTGCAAAAGGAGAGAGCTTATGCAATTTGATTTTAATAGTTGGTGTTTGTATTAAACTAAGATTTGCATGTATTACAAATAGAGAGCTTGTGACTTGATCATGCGTTGATCATCACAAGGCTAAGAAAGATTTATGCTTTGTGCTTGCAAAATGAGTTTTTGCAAAATATTAGTTATTATCTTGGAGCATGTGAATAGGGTTTACAAATGAGTTTACAAATTGACTTATCATGAGTTGATCATCACATAGCTCAAGATTCGCTCTTATGAAGTTGATTTGTTATTTGCAAATATATTTCGCAAATGAACCGGAGGTTATGGATTTTGATCCTAGAGCATGTGAATAGGGTTTGCAAATGGGCTTGCAAATTAATTTGATCATGTATATTGTTAAAAAGAATGATCTCCTAGTTTCTTAAATTATTTGCGAATGTGTTTTGTAAATAAGTTGGAGTTTAATGCGATTCTTTGAAGCATGTGAATATGGTTTGCAAATTAACTTGATCATATATCATATGGGTCAAAGAATCAACCTTTGATAGTTTGTAGGAAAGTTTTTGAGAAAAACCTGGTTTTCTCTCTATGGCCGCACTACCGCTCACTAGGCCGGTAGTACCGCTGGGTTGATAGTACTGCTTATGGGAGTCAGTACTGTTTCTCGATCGGTGCTATCGGCCCAGTGAGACCGGTAGTTATTTTTTAGAGAGCTTGGTTTTCTCTGTGTTTAAAAGTCGGCACTATCGGAGCTCAAGGTCGGTACTACCGAAGGTGCGGTAGTACCGGCCCCAATCCGCAAGTAGTTATTTTCCAAAGCGGATATTCTGAAAGTTATGCTGAGACCAGCAATACTGCTTGTGGGGATTGGTACTGGCGCTCGAGCGGTACTATCGGGCTTCCGCATGCGGTAGTACCGAATTTCCTGTGCAACGGCTAGTTTTCTAACTGTTGGTGGCCGATGCTACCGGGCCTCATGCCGGATTTTGCTTATTTTGCCCTCCAGCAGCTTGTTTTATTGTGGAGGCTATAAAAGGAGGCCTTGGGAGGCAAGGCCTGGTGCTGCTAGTTTTGTTGAGTATTTGGGTAAAGTTGTGCATGTGTTGCACTCTTGCATTTGGTTTTTGAGCTAATGTGAGCTCTAACAGCATGTGTTGCAAGTAGAAGATGATTGTACATGTGTTGTACTTGGTGAAGTTCAAGTTAGAATAATTGGCTTATTACTCTTGGTGTTTGCCGACACCTAGATGGCGTGGAAGATGTCGTGTTCAGTGAGCTTCTCAACGGAGATTGTGAGAAGCCCCGTCAAAATTGTGAAGGTTGGAGCTCACCTACTTCGAAGGGGAAAGAGCTACTAGTAGTGGAATCGAGGCGAGTGCTCAATTCGTGGAGCAAGCCTAAAGTAGTTTGGGCTTGCCTCAACGAGGATTAGGAGAAACTGGCAAGTCTCCGATTACCACGGTAAAATATCGGTGTGTCTCTTATGCTTACTTGCAATTCATTATTTATATTGTTGCAATTTACATTCCTAGAATTGAATTATTTGTTTGTCATTAGGATTGCATTTCTTGTTTAGAGACTTAATTGGTTAGTGCATTTAGTGAGTCTAATTGATTTATGTTTTAATTGTCAAAACCTTAGTTTATCGCTTCTACATTATTTATTGTTAAGGTTTTGATATATAGGTACTTAGGTGAGTAATTATTCGTAGAGAAAAATTTTCTTTTAAACCATCTATTCACACCCTCTGATCGGCATTCTCAGTCCTACACCTACCATAAACATAAAAAATACAGCAACACTCAGCACCCCTTCTATTTTTCTCCAACTGCCGGCTTCTCATGCGTATTCAGACACCAAAAACTTGTCATGCTGTCCAGACTGCTCTGTATTGTCCGATCTTGAATAGTGAAAAGCCTCTGTAGTGTCATCTAGGCAACGCCAAACATCTGCGCCCATGTAAATGTCCACTGAATTACATGCCTATGTGGCCCTGCAATTCAGTTAACTGCATCAGGGCTTGTGCAGTGTAGTTGTGTGTCCTCAATTGCAGAGCTTTTGTTGTCCTTCAGAGGGCAAAGTCACAGAAACCAGCACTGCTCATGTCAGTTTCCTGTTAGCAACATGTAAATAATTGGAGTCAACCATTTACGTTTGCAGTTACTATAAGCTGCATCTTTGCTCCATCCTTCCTGCCTGCTACTATGACTGTATTATGCGATTTTCAGAAAAGACAGCATGAACAGCTCGAATAGGGGCTGCCTAACTGCACCAAGGATAGGCAAAATGTTCAATAAAAAATAACAGTATGTATCATATGAGGCCATTATCCTATAATTCATTTCATAGTGGAATATGTATGTAGTCCCACTATGGTGAACAGGTGCAGATGTGATTCAGTAGGTACCTACCGATCCTTGAAAAGTTCCTTGGCCTTCTTGCTTCTGTATTTGCATGGGTCAGAAGTTCTGAAGACATAAGACGAATTTTTTTCATATTAAAACGATAGTGTGGAATCAGTCATGTTTACGTGTCCCTTTGTTGATTACAGGGAGCAATCAGCAATAGTTTTCGCAAGTGATTGTCAGATTAGAGAGTATTTTATTCTGCTGTCGAAGGATGGTACCGTATTGCTTGTAGCACCTACGTGAAGGTAGTTGATATCATCTCCATTATTGCATTATTAGGTGGTTTCGAACAGCTAATTTGCTGTCAACTGGTGTACTAAACTGCTTAACACGAAATTTACTTATCCGCATGGACTGCGTCACAACGAAGCAAGATTGGAACAATCAACCATTTTTATCTTTTGTGTCTATCATTAGTAAAACCATGAGAACACGCAATGGATATTCTGAACATAATTTTGACATTGTATTGTCCTTATAGAGTTCCATACACCAATCATCTCATCCAAAAACTTAAGTTGACGAGGAATAAGATGTAGACTCATAGTAGTCGCAATTATCTTTGAAAAAAATATCGCGTTGGACGGGTTTTGAACTCAGGATCCATTGGCTCCGACACTATATAAAGTTACATATACCAATTAGTTCACCCAAAAACTTAAGATGATAAAGAAAGGTGGCCAGGGCCAGCATACTTCCACAGTCCTATTCTCCCTCACTTTCACAATTTATCAGATTATTTATACTAATAAGGAAAAGGAACACATTTTTTATAAACTAAATCAGTGGTGGACGAGTCAGCCGCATTTGGTCATATAATACAAAGCATATGTTTCTTGCTTGGTCCTATTATATGTCATATACAATACAGCATTATGTTTCTTTTTATCTTTTTGTGCTTTAGTTAGGCTTTGATCAGCTTACATTATAGACTTGTTTATCTCTGTCAACAACCCGTGTTCCTTGTGACTAAAGCAGGACACTTTAACCGCAGTTCACGGATGATTGCAATCGGTGTAACAACTAAGATAGGCAAGTAGGCGAACAAACTATCGAAATAATCATTTCTCTAGTCGGGTGATAAGCTTTTTTTTTTTAAAAAAAATATGATCTCCTCCAAACATAATTGTAAAAATAACTCTATCTTCGACCATAAAAACACCGACAGACGACACATGTCATCTACTGTATTCCCGCACTACGAAAGGAGCTACCGAGCTCCCGTACAGGGCCGTCTCCAGAAATTTGAGGTCCCGAAGCGAAATGCAAATTGAGACTCTAAAATTTGAAAAATTCATGTATACTATAAATAGGGCATACTTTCAGACAATTATACAACTTTAATATGTGCTTTTTCTTACAAATTTTAGGAACATATCAAATATCAATGCTAAAAAGTCAAGATAGTACTGACCTCATGTTCTACTAAAAAGCATCATCCGCCTAGTATTTCTTGAAATAAAATCTTCAATTATATCTTCATAATTAATCTTCTCGAAAACATCATTTTTAAGTGCTATCATTGCCAACCCATGAGTCTTTCTTATGTCTTTCAAGTGCTATTATTTTCAGGTACTATGCGAGCAAATAAACTAATCAAGGTGGATCAGACTGCGAACTTTGCTAATGACCTTAAACTCTGATTTGGGAGGCCCTAGTAATTTTGGGGGCCCTGTGGCGGTTCCTAGATGGCACATGGCCATAGACGGCCCTGCTCCCGTAGCTCGGTAATTATATTGCCTTGCTGAGCTATGGGAGCTTGTTAGCTCTTTTTGCAGTGCAGGAGCGCATAACATTATTTGTCGGTGTTTTTGTAATTAAATTAGAACTATTTTTGTAATTACGTTGCAAATTTCAAACGATCAGATTTATTGAAATAATTTATCGGATGCTGTCCACATTATTAACGGAACAAAGTCAAAGACAACAAGGACAAAACGTTTTCCTCGATCATGCCCATTTGTTTGGCAACTGTGCTGGATTGATGCAAACAGAAAATACAGGACAATGCGCACTTGAATGGGCTATTAATGGGGGTCGGATGCTACTAGTACTACTTCACTTTATTGTAGCACTTAAAATGATAACTATCTGTGACTAGACAGAGTAATTCATCGTTGTGTACTTATGTTCAAGAGAAGGTAACCGTTAAAGTAAGGTAGCAGAGTGTGTTAGCCAATAGAATCAGTTTTCAGAATAATGTTAATGTTAGCCGACAGAATGAGTTTCAAAACAATGTTAGTATACCATTTAAACTACAATGTTTCTACTGTACACTTAACAATTAGTAGCGGTGTTAGCATAAAAAAGGAGTGGAGGAGTTGCCTCGTTGAAATAATGAAATGTAATTAGATTCTTGATTCTGGTTATTGAGATATGATTAAACTATTTTTTTATGGACGAATCTGAATATATCTTTAGTAAGATTTTTACTATAAATATAATATACTATTATCTAATAAAAGGAAGAAGAGATTTGCCTATACAATCGTTTTATAACAGTACAAATCCTCCAAGCAGCAAAGCCTGACCTGGCCAAAATCCTCCACGCGTCACATACGTGGCATATCGCCCTGAACGTGGTCTATGGACCTGAACCAACCATGACCGTCCATTCCTTTGATGGAGTCGGGGACACCAATCTTGACAGAATCAACGGCAGATGATGACCTAAAGTCTACGGCCTCTGCAAGGTGGGCCCCCGGTAATCATCCGCTATACCCGCGTTCGCGGATCCTATCCTAGTTAAACCGAGTGCTATCGGATGGTTTACCTGCCTGCACCGAGTTCATGAACCGAGCACGTGCACGTAGTGCAGATCAACCGTTTCGGGCCTATGAACCGGGTCTACTTCAAAAGTAATGTAACCCCACGTCTCGTCTCTTCTCCCTCCCGAGTCTCCCACCCATTAAAACGCACAAGCTTCGATCCTCTCCTCTTGGACCAAAATCAGCACAAATTCCAAAACCAAGAGGTAAATGAACTCCGAAAAATTTCTCCAAATTGTTTGCCTCATCTGCGTGCATCAATCTCTTAAGTATCTTCGTTGAAAAATAGCTGGATTTTTTACCCACCCAATTCGCCAATTCAAGCATGGTGCTTTACTGATTTTTTTTTTCCTTTTTTTTTTGCGGACGTATTTCAGTGGATTTTGGACTAGCAGCTTGCCTGGGAGATCGGCTTCGGTGTCGGAGGACGGGATGTCTGGCCCCCTCGATCGATTTGCTAGGCCATGTGAGGATGAATTGTTTCTTTCATATAGGACATCTATTTCCTACGACTTATGTTTTTGGTTCCTCTTGTTCTTTCTTGTATGTGTTTAGTTTCTTTGATATTATGGCATTTAAATAGGTGCATATCCGATGCTCGCGTTCCTCAAGTCAATTCTTACTGGAGAACATACTCAAGTTTAATTGTTTATAGCATTTGGGGCTGCTAGAATCATATTCTTCATTTAACACTTAAGTTTTACCTGTAAAAATCTAACTTTTATTTTATATATATAAAAAAATCTCCACTCAGAATTCCAATCTTTTTCCAATTGTTCGAGTTTTACTTGGTCTCAGTAGAGGGCATTAGCATTATAGCTGATGCTTGAAGCTAATCTTCAAGGATAACCACTAAAAGGGAAGTAGTATAGTATAAACAATGCAGAGAATCAACACATGGTGATGTTGATGTCATATGTACAAAACCAACAAATCTATAAACCATTCAACCGATCTATGTACTGTTCTTATTGTCTTGCACTCTTTATGGCGCTGAACTGATTTGACTTGATGCAATCACCTTTTTTTTAAAGATCCTTGTGCTGAATGTTCATACTAAAACCTGTAACCACACATTATTGTTTATGGATTAGGGTAATTGTATGGGGCATGGGTTTTTGTTCTATTTCCTTGTAAAACACCATTATCTGTCTATCCCACTTATCATATTACTCCTTGTGCAGGTTTTGAAGGGTTTACACATAGTGACGAAAAGAAAGAGAGCAGATCTGATGCAGACAACTCAGAAGGAGAGAAGAAGACTAAAATGGGCTCCTTCAAGAAAAAGGCAATTAACGCAGGGAATAAATTCAGACATTCCCTAAGGAGGAGAAGCAAAAAAAAGAATGAAAATCGGGTTTCCATCGAGGACATAAGAGATGTTCATGAACTTCAAGCTGTTGAGGCGTTTCGACAGTGCTTAGTTGATGAGGACTTGTTGCCACAACAGCATGATGATTATCACATGATGTTGAGGTACAGCATCTGCTGATCTCAGGGTTTTAATCTGACCTTGCTATGTGGATATTCTTTTTCATATCTTTCCAATAGTCCAACACGAAACCCTGTACTAACTGCCTATGTGTGCTCAATAGGCTGTGATGAGAAGAACATTCATAATTGTTTTATCTGTCTGAGTTTGTCATTTGATCTTGTTCACATGTAGGTTCCTGAAAGCACGTAAGTTTGATGTTGAGAAAGCAAAGAATATGTGGTCAGAAATGCTTAGATGGAGGAAGGAATTTGGTACAGACAATATAGAGGTAAAGCTAAAAGTTGAACAAATACACCATAATATGTGTTTAGTGTCGGTCTTGCTTGGGGTAACTTTCCTATTGTGACACTTGTTGGTCCTTTTTCCTCAGGAATTTGACTACTCTGAATTAGATGAAGTTATGAAATATTATCCACAGTTTAATCATGGGGTGGATAAAGAGGGAAGACCTGTCTACATAGAGTTAATAGGAAAGGTTGATGCCAACAAGCTAGTGCAAGTAACAACTATAGACCGATATGTGAGATATCATGTCAAGGAGTTTGAGAGATGTTTCCAGATGAGATTTCCTGCTTGCTCAATTGCCGCAAAAAGGCACATAGACTCGTGCACTACTATTCTGGATGTGCAAGGCGTGGTATGTCTTGTTATGGCCAAATATTGTTGTTAACATTGAATGCCTCATTTTGAAGATTTTGTGCTAGACTCGTTTTCTATAATTGAAGGGATTCAAGAATTTCTCAAAAGCTGCAAGGGAACTAATCACACGATTGCAGAAGATTGACAATGACAACTACCCAGAGGTGCGTGATCCTGTCATGGATATTTGGTAACAAAATTCAGTTATGGTCTTTTGGTTTTATTTTGGATGCAATATTTCCAGAACTTTGTTAATAAAATAAACTTTGTCACTCTTCTTTCAGAGTTGTAGATACTGCCTGTTTGTCATTATATATTCTCTTCGCCCAACACTGCGAAACCTAATGCATTCTGAATGCTGTTGCAGACGTTATGCCGGATGTACATAATTAATGCTGGCCAAGGCTTCAAGATGTTATGGGGCACAATAAAATCTTTCCTTGATCCAAAGACTGCTTCAAAAATTCATGTAAATACTGTTATTATGTAGCATTTATTTGATTGCATCATTGTTGAGCAATTTGGTGCATAGATAATGACTATATTTCTATCTTTTCAATTGAAGGTTCTTGGAGGCAAGTATCAAAACAAGCTACTTGAAATAATTGATGAGAGGTTAGAATCTATAATCTCGTCCATAAATGTCTGAGTTGTTGGCTTCCATCCTAAAGTCATTTTACTCCATGTATGCAGTGAACTGCCAGAATTTCTTGGTGGCAAATGCAAGTGTGACGAACATGGGGGTTGCCAAAGATCAGATAAAGGTCCTTGGAAGGATCCCAACATACTAAAGGTTGTAAGCGCCCTCCTCCCCAAAAAGAGGATATTGCATGCACAGTGCTGTTCACAGGGCATCTTGTGTTCACTAATGTGATGCATCTTCAATTTGTCCAGAGGGTCCTGAATGGCGAGGCAAACTATGGCAGGCAAATCGTGACCATATCAAGCACTGATGGAAAAATTATCAGTTATGCCAGGCCACAGCACCCAACTGTATGTCTATAATCATGCTTGGGTGTGGATATTTCTAGAACATCCGATTCAATTTTAAACAAGTACTTACTCTGTTATCTTACTAAAGCAGAGAAAAGGCAGTGATGCATCTGCTGAGTCTGGGTCTGAAGTGGAAGATGTTACATCTCCTACTGCATCAAAGAACCTGATAACAAACCCTGCTTTGACCCCTGTTCATGAGGAGGCAAGTAGCTACCCCCGTTCATCTTAATGTACAATTAAGAAACCTTGTATTATCAGAAATTCAACATAGTCTACATCGGTAACATTACCAATTGAATATTTTTTGACGGCATCATAAGGACAACAAAATCATTGACAAAAGATTGCCAAGTATGATTGTTTTGTAAATAATCATTTGAAATGTAAATAGTCTTGCACCTAATTTTTCCTATTGTGTTTAATAATATGAACTTTTGATAAGTAGGCTTTCCGAACAGTCATGGTAGATATATTAGGGCTACTGTGAGATTCTTATGCTAATGACATCTTCTTATTACATCTTGTTGTTAATTGTCAACCTCTTCTGTTATTTCCAGTCAAAATTGAGAGCACATGCTTCCACGTCTGCTGCTCCTCCCATTATTGAACAAAGCATTCCTGTTGTTGACAAGGTTGTGGACGATGGATGGAGCAGCCCCAGAGCTAGTCCAACAGCTTCTTCCTCAGGTGTTTTGTGTTGTTACTGTGCTTTTTTTTCCCTATTGGGAGCTTCCTGTTCAAAGTAACGATACTTTTTTTTTTCTTTCAAAATCTCTTATTCAGTCTTGTCTCCTAGAGTTAGTCCATTTTGAACTCCCATTTATCAATATTTTTATTATTCATACATAGTTAATAAATTTACTAAAACTTGCCATAGATGTACTGACGATCCATAAACATTTCTACCATTATACACAGCAAACTAATTGGAGAAATATTCACTGACTAATCAGTTTACTCTAGTTATTGCTGTCATTAGAATGTAATTATCAAAATTACTCGAATATGTGATTGTATGCTATGCGAGTGTGTTGTATTGAGTGTTTTGTTTGCTGAACCTGATCTTTTTTTGTGTTGTATTGTTTTTTTATTTTGTTGCTGAAACCTGAATTTGTTTACATGCTTTACCCCAGGTTCATTATCGTTTAGTAATTTGCCTATCACATTTGAGGGACTTCGGGCTCTGACTATCACATGGATGACAGTTTTGATCGTGAGTCTTTTTGGCATGCTTCGTTCTGTCCCAAGTAGAATGGCTAAAAGGCTCTCAAACCAATCCATTGATCATGATCACTGTTATGCGGACTATCCTCAAGAACAAGAGTACAAGGAGGAATTCCGACCTCCATCTCCTGCTCCTCCTTATACGGAAAAGGATGTCCTTTCATCTATGGTAAGACGGCTAGGTGAGTTGGAGGAGAAGGTTCAGGTGCTTGAAACAAAGCCATCTGAGATGCCATTTGAAAAGGAGGAATTGCTCAATGCAGCCGTTTGCCGTGTGGATGCATTGGAAGCTGAGTTGATTTCTACAAAGAAGGTAGGCTTGTTTTGTTCAAACTATAGTAGTTTCACAGCTTCATTCTGAATTGGCACAACCTGAAGTGGTTCATTATTTACTCCACAGTATATATAGTAGATGTAAAGAGCTTACTGGTCTTCTTATAACAAAATAACAAGGTGATGTATCTACTCCAAATTTCGTGAATAGGCCCTCTATGAAGCGTTGATGCGGCAGGACGAGCTGCTTGCTTACATTGACAAACAAGAACTGATCAAGTTTCGTGTACGTTACAGTTATCTCATGCTTTATTTTATTTCTATTGGGAGATGCAGGCGTTTATTCTGTGTTTGGTTGGAGAGTGAGGTAGAATGGAATGGCTCCATCTCATATTTCAGGGATGGGATGGTTCCATCCCAGATTCTCAGACAGGGCCCACTGTCACTCTCACGTTCCAAGTGGGATGGCTGCGTTCCAGAAAATTTGTAGAACCTGGCCGTCCCGAATCTAGAGAGAGTATTATCTTTTCTGGAACCAAGTCATCCTCAGCTCTCCAACCAAACACTAGACTTAGTGGGATGGGATGGTTCCATTCCACTCTATCCCACTAACCAAACACACAATTAATGATTCTGCTCCCCCGGTATCTCAACGACTGAACATACCTTTTTTTTATAACGCATTTTGGTACGCAGTCCCATCTAATGTGTGTCCTTCCTATGTGCCTTTGCAGAAAAAGAAATTCTGCTTTTAAGAGTTGAGCGGGGAGCAGCTGTTCTTCATACACAGAGACAGAGCTGCTGGTCATGTATATTGGTCTACTGGATCGATCGCCAAAAATATGTATGTATCTCCGTTTGGGTGTAAAAGTATGTAGGTAGTAGGAAAGAAATGGTGTCTCTTCTCCCCCAACCTATTTGATGTTTTGGGTCGAGGGCTATCGCTGATGACTGCGGTGGCGTGAGAATCCGAAAACACCAAAAGTACAGTGCTGTTTGCGTTCTCTCAGAAGAGATATATCTGGTCCTTTCTGGCCTAGATTGTGTAATCTTGTAACATAGTCAATTGTATATGGAATAATTGATGGTTTTCTCTTATTTACTTGTGTTATTGATCATTTATCCTGTGATATCGGGACAAATAATCAATTGCACCAACTAAAACAAGACAACATATATCACGAGACAAATGATCAATTGCACCAACTAAAACGGGCTAAATCATCAATTACCCCCGTTGTATATTGTGAATGAATTGCATCTGCATGTGCTGTTGTACCAGGCATATGCTGCTCGATGCTTCACCAGCGCTCCCCCTGCTTTCAGTTGACACCAAACAACCCTCGTTATCTATCGATGGACGGAGAGGGTTGCACGGCGGGCTACGCGCACGAGAAGCGGTCGCCGCGCGGCCTGCATCGCGGTGGGAGCACGGCACTGCGCGGCGCGCGTAAACGTAAGGTTGGGTGCCGATGAGCGGCCGGTGTGCGGTTGCGACGAAGGGCGCAAGGCGCACGAGCAGCGCGGCGCCTGCATTGCGCGCTCGGTTCGGGCCGCGTGGCGCGGGCAACGCGCGGTTGGGTGCCAACGGCCGTCTGGTTGGTTTGGTGAGGCTGCGTGCAGCTCGGCCGCCTCGCCTCGGCGGATGCCATTTAGCCGACGCCCGCATCAGCAAGCCTACGAGGGGACCTCAGGAAGCAATCGCACGGGGCGCGGTGTGGAGTTCGAAGCTGGGCTTCCTACACCCCTTTTATTCGAACCGATTGAAAAAAAATATAGTCATATATCGTGATTATGGAAACGTCGATAGATGATATGTGTTACTTATCGAGCGCGTGTTGCGGCAGCTGCCGTCGAGCTCAGTCAGCATGGTAGAACATGTTGCGCTCGAGAACCACGGCAGGTCGTTTCGCCCCATCTACGCTACCGATGTGCCGAGCCATCCTGCCACGGTAGGTATAGGCGCTTCCACGTCAATGTTACTTAGACACCCGTGTCTAAAAAATTTGCCGAAGCAGACATCTCGAATCCGAGTCGAATTTCGACACACTTGTCTGATTCTGAGTAGTATTTTTCGTATCTAAATTATTTTTACCGAATCAGACATCTAAATCCGAGTTGGATTCTAACTTTTGCGTCCGTATCCAAGTAACACTGTTCCACAGTGAGAAAGGAGGCTATATTTTCCAATTACGTTCATACGAAAGCAGGATTTGTTGTTTTAGCTAACATCTAAATTTTGGACCGTTGGATACCTCACCCAGATATCACCGAGCCGTTAAATCAAATAATAGGATCGGATGTAATCGATACTTTCGAATCTCAACAATGGTTCTAGATTTGGGTGATTTCAGCAATAAAAATATGCTGATGAAGTTTATTAAATCCCAAAATTCGAATTTTTTACTGTTCTGGCCTCTGTCACGTTCTTTTTTACAGATCTAGCCGGCTCTGTCGTGGAATTGCAAAAATAGCCCATGAACAGTAGTTTGTCGCGGTCCCCGGTCGCGGAAATTTTTTTCAATTTTTTTATTTAGATTCCCGCGACGCCAGACCGCGATTTTTTAAAAAAAATTAAAAAAAGTTGAAAACAGCGCTCGGGAGCGCGGTATTTTTTTTTTAAAAAATCCGTTTTTTTTTAAATACCGCCGTCGGGAAGAGCAGTTTATTAAAAAAAAAATTTAAAATGGAGCGCTCGAGGACCGCGGTAATTTAAAAAAAAAAATCGTTTTTTTTTTTAAAAGCCGCGGCTGGGCAGAGCGGTATTTTTTTTTATTTTTTTTTTAAATCAAGCGCTCTCCGAGCGCTGGAAATTTGATTTTTTTTGTTTTTCAAAAATATTTGTAGGCGAAAAAAATCCCGGTGGATTAGAATTTTTTTTTGTTACTACATGCTTTCAAAAAATTTTATTGTTGTGGGCAGCAAAAAAAAAATTTTCCGAGATTTGTGGACAACAATTTTTTTTGCAAAAGTACTGCGTATTTGCTGTTTGATATATGTGAAATTTTGACTGTATCAGCCCGTTGCGATCCATTTTTTCCGGAACTAGCCATGCATGCGCCGTTTTTTGAATCGGCATTGGAAGGAGCTGCAGCTGAGAATTTTTTTGAATTTTTTCTTGTTGCATACGGCTTAGAATTGCTAAACAACAATGGCATGTACGGCACACTCTACCGAGTATATCGGACTAAACGTAACATGCCTTAGGGAGAGGAAACAACAATAAGGGCCATTCTCTTACACTTTACTGAGTGCAACGAGGAGATTTTCCCTTACGCAATATTTCAGCTCTTGCCGCTCTGGCCCTAGCTGCCCTCTCACGCTTTCTCTCGCACTCAGCCTCCCTCTCCGCGGCATGGCGCTGCCGTTCGGCCTCCCTCTGTGCATGCATATGTTCGAAATGCTGCTTGCGCTTCTCCTCCTCATCCTACTCACACCACTGCTGCTCCACGATAGCCCTCCGATGCGAGTACTCACGATTCCGCCTCCTCTCCATCTCGGGAGTTTGTTCCGCGTCATAGAATCGGATGAACTCGCACAGTGGAGGCTGCAATTAGTGACATCACACGGTGTTACAACATGTATGAATTGGGAGCAGCACCAAATGCGAGTATGAACATACCGGGCTTCTCCGCCGCATCCGCATCCCCAGCGTTGGCTCGGAGTCGTGGTTGCGGCAGCTCCAGTACCTCATACCGTATGTGTATGAGTTATCTACAGACTGCCGGAAGCGGCAAGGATCCCCGCATAGGCACATGGGGACCTCCGTGCCTTCGGGGAAGGTTTCGACAACGCTGTGCCTTGGGGGCGAGGGGAACTCCATCGGTGCTGCTCGTTTGGGTCGGCGGTGGCGGTTCTCTTTGTTGTATTGGAGCAGTGGTTTGGTTGATGCAACGCTGGGAAGGCAGGAAGGGGGTTAAATAGCCAGATAGAGCGACAGACTTGAAGCTCCATTGCAAAAATCATATTAAAGGCATCGGATTCCTTTGCAGCTCTGCCTGTGCTTGATACCGACATATGAACGTAGCTTTGTATCTTGGAGGGAGGTGCCAGTCAAGCTTTGGCAGTTATACTTTGACGGGACGTCTCAGGCAGCCTTTGCTTGGATTATAAAATGCAACTGAATGGGATGAGAAAACTCATGGTGTATGGACTAAGTGGTAATATCATTGTTTGTTTATATTTATCAGTGCAGTTTTTAAAAATTAAAAATTCGTTCTTCCTTGCATTGTTTGGTGTGCAACAAATTTGATGACAAATCTGAGTTATAAAGAAGCATGACATTCATATTACAAAGTACAATAGGGAGAACAACTACAACAGCATTTCTTGCGAACAAGAACTAACATACAAATGGATGCCAGGTCCAGCGGCTTTAGAACTTTCCAGAATCATCACTATCATAGTATTCAACATAGGGATGGCAACGGGTCGGGTCGGGTGCGGGTTTTACAAAACCCGACCCGAATCCGAACCCGATTCCGAATACCCGATCCGAACCCGAATAACATTTCGGGTAAAAACATATACCCGAATCCGAACCCGACGGGTACCCGAACTCGACGGGTACCCGACGGGTATCAAACATAGTACTACTGAGGAAAAAATGAACAGACGACCTGACCATCCATATGAAGCTATAGTCATGATATAATGGAGGCCGGATATAAAGAAAGCACAACCATATATTGATATATATATACTATCGAGGAAAAAATGCCATGATATAATGGAGGTCGGAGAGCATGTCACGATCTCACAGACCCTCTTTAGCGTTACCGTAAATCGGACGATTCAATTGAGCAAAAAGTCAATATGAGCAAATAAGCAAATTGACATAGTTTAACATAGTTTAACATGCCAACATAGTTCAACATAGTAATCTGACAAACATGAACTGAATTTGATACGAGAGTAAACTTATGAGTTGGAATTAAGAAATAACAGTGAAGGATGAGAACAAGGGAACTGACTTTGAATGAAAGTATCCTGGGACCTGGGAGCTGGAAAACAAACACAATCCGATTATCCGAGCTTGGTGCTCTCAGCTCTCTGCTGCCCCGCCACCTCACTAGACATACATCAAATGTCACTATGTGGATGAATAATCGATCATTCCAGACCATTCATCATATGAGGGAACTCACCAAAGAAGATGGAGATGGCCGGACCCTTGGTGCTCTCTGCTGCCCCTCCACCGCTGCTGGCTTGCTGGCGACCTGGCGTCGAGCGCGCGGCACAGGAGCTGGAGGGGAGGACGCGAGAGGCCGAAGAAGATGTAGATGGCTGGATGGGAGGGCGCCGCCGCCGGCCCGCCGAACTGGGAGTCTGAGATTAGGGATTAGGGTTCGGTGGTCTGCGGTTGGGGGAACGGGAGGGCGCCCTAGTAGCCGCCGCACCCGCATGGGGGGAAGGGGGATTTGGGAAGGCCGGATGGGCTGGATCTGCTGGGAATCGGGATGGGCAGTACCGCAGTAGCCAGCCCAGTAGGACTTCCGCCTGGTGCCCGCATATATTCGGATACCCGACGGGTACCCATGGGTGATTTGCTAAACCCGAACCCGACCCGACTCATCGCGGGTACCCGACCCGAAAAACCCACGGTTAAAGAATAGGACCCGAATCCGAACCCGACGGGTGCAGAACCCGCGGGTACCCGGACCCGCGGGTATGATTGCCACCCCTAATTCAACACCCTCTTCTTCGAAAAACTCCCAACGGTCACGTTTGTAGTCTTCAGCGGTATGGCCGTCAAGAGGAACAACCAAATCAGGGCTTACAACTTCGTGGTTATCTTCTACGGCGTGCTCAAGGAAGCGATCATACGCTTCACGGTTTTCTTCTTGTTCAGGCCGAACTGCCTCTCTTTGCGGTAATTCTCGTACCGTTAGCCTGTTAAGGTCCTGCGCGAGATCCATCCTCTGCTCTACCGTTGGAAGCGTCCTGTTTAAAGCTGTCGGTGTATTTATTTCGTCTGCCCACTGCTGATATTGGCATCCGGTAGACTACACGACAGTATGAGCATGGCTATTTAAAACTGGAGCAAGAGAATAATCATCGAAATATGAAGCTATCGAAATGCATTGAGACGTACAGAGAAATTTGGGCATCTATAGAATGCCCGTCCGTTATTTGGCGCAATGGTGGAGTACCAGGTTTGAACATCCACATGGCAGTTAGGGCAAATAACCCGCCATGCATTGGCAACCACTGAGCTCGACGCCTTCGACATGGCTTTGATAGAATCGACGAACACTTAGGCCGGTATCTACACGGAGCAAAAACAACAATAAGAAGCATAATAAGTACAAAATAATGTGTACTGACCCAAGAACACAACAATGTGACTCACCGTACAAAATAACTGTGTAAATAATACCTGTGGAACAAGAAGCCGAAATGAAATATTGGAAAAAAGGAAAGCTAAACTACCAGTTCTCCTCTTTGCGCTCTGGGTTTTCTCAACTCAATCCAAACTTTATGAACTCAGAGCAATGTATCGCGTTTGCCTGATAGAAGTGCAGGCGGCCTTGCCATTTATAGGCAGGGAGCGAGGGAGAAACGAGACAGCTGGCGGCGAGGGGCCAAGACAGAAAATCGGCACGTGGCAGCGTTTGCAGTGCGCTCAAGGGGGGGTCTGGCTGCAGCTGGCAGTGGCTAAAATCCTTCGTCGTTTGGGTTTGTGTGCGACTATAGTACTTAGGGATATTGGGCGTTGAGAATTTATATGCAAAGAGAGCCGTAACTGAGATATTTTTACATAATATGGTAGTCCGTATACCAAATAGCAAATCTGGTGCATTTGGACCCAAAATTTACTTCGAACATGCTTTTTTACGGGCCGCCGAAAATCCTTCGTCGTTACGGTTTGTGCGCGACTATAATACTTAGGGTTATTGGGCGTCGAGAATATATATGCAAAGAGTGCCGTAACTGAGATATTTTTACATAATATGGTAGTCCGTATACCAAATAGCAAATCTGGTGCATTCGGACTCAAAAATTACTTCGAACATGCTTTTTTACGGGTCGCCTAAAATCCTTCGTCGTTAGGGTTTATGCGCGACTATAGTACTTAGGGATATTGGGCGTTGAGAATTTATATGCAAAGAGAGCCGTAACTGAGATATTTTTACATAATATGGTAGTCCGTGTACCAAATAGCAAATCTGGTGCATTCGGACCCAAAAATTACTTCGAACATGCTTTTTTACGGGTCTAGCCGCTTATCCTACAAAATTTTCGCGAATTTTTTACTGTTCTAACCCCTCTGAACATCCTTTTTACAGATCTAGCCGCTTATCCTACAAAATTTCAGAAATAGCCCCTCAACAGTGTAATGCAGCTCGTCCCGTGCGCGGAAATTTTTTTTTGAATTTTTTAATGCGATTCCCGCGATGCCAGTGCGCGACATTTTTTAAAATTTTTTTTTTCAAAACCAGCGCTCGGGGAGCGCTGGAAATTTTTCCAAAAATTTTTTTTTGTTTTTTTTTTGAATCTCGCGCTCCGCCACCGCGAGTTTAAAAAAAAAATTAAAAGGTGCGGTCTGGGACCGCGGTTTTAATTGGGAAAAAAAATTTGTATTGGAATTTTTTTTTTTGATAATACATGCTTTAAATTTTTTTTATTATTATGGGCCGCAAAAAAAAATTCCCGAGATTTGTCGACAACAATTTGTTCATACTAATTTGTTCAATAATCTGCCTAATTTTTAAAATTGCAGCGCTCGGGATTTTAAATTGCAGTGAAAATTTTTGAATTTTTTAAGTTTTAAAAATTTTCATATTTTGATTTGTTTAGTTATTTTCGCAGGTGTTTTTTTTCCTTTTTGTTCCTAGGTTGAATATTATTTATTTAATGGTTGTTTGTTAGCTGATTTGTTCACTGCGCTTCGCATGCATGCATCTGCCAACCGATGTGATGGGAAATAATTGATAGCAACCAAAGCCTCCTGTGGATGCATGGTGCCCCTTTGGATGCTTTCGTGCTTTGATTCCCTTAGCCTGCATACCTAGCCTATATAGGATGCTTTGATTCTTTTAGCCTGCATGCATAAAGCCGGAGAGCTCAGCCTGCATGCGAGTGCTGATTCCTGGAGAGCAGAGAGGAGTGATTTCGCGATAGCTGAGGGGTGTGAGTTCACGAAAGGAGACAACAGTGCAGTGTTAATTTACTTTTCTGTAATTCTTCTATGCTCTCTGGAGTAGCATATTCTGCGTAAATTTGGATAATTTTTTTTAAAAAAATTCCACAGCGGTGGTTTGTATTTAAAACCCTTTTCGTTTTTTACATATATTATTTGCGTTTTTATTTTCCGGCCAATCGCAGAAATAAATTTCAAAATTTGTTTATTATTATTGTGAACGATAACTTTTAACCCTTTTCGACAGCCCGTAAAATATCACATTTAAATATAATTTTTGCATGAAGCTATGAGATATCTTTGTTTGACATATGGACTAGCATATTCTGGAAAAATATGTCATTTACACCTTTCTTTGCTACACAAATAGACTGTCGCAATGACCCTAAGTATTATTGTGAACGATAACTTTTAACCCTTTTCGGCAGCCCGTAAAATATCACATTTAAATGTAATTTTTGCAAATGAATCTGCAGATATCTTTGTTTGACATATGGAATAGCATATTCGGAAAAATATGTCATTTACACCTTTCTTTGCTACACAAATAGTATCGCAATGACCCTAAGTATTATTGTGAGCGATAACTTTTAACCCTTTTCGGCCAGTAAAATATCACATTTAAATGTAATTTTTGCAACGAACTACTGAGATATGTTGTTTGACATATGGAGTAGCATATTCTGGAAAAATATTTCATTTACACCTTTCTTTGCTACACAAATAGACTGTCGCAATGACCCTAAGTTGATATGACTAAAGCTGAAAATAGTTGATATGACAAAAGCTGAAAAAGCAATAATGACACGAGGTTGATATGACAAAAGCTGACAGAAATCGTAGGGCAGATACAACGAAAGTTCAGATGATATTACATGGATATTACAACAGTGACGACATTGCTAGGAGAAGTGCCAATAACACTGATTGTAATGGTGGAACAAGTGATCGTTCCGCCTATGTTAAATCTGATGGGAATGATGCCATACATTTTCTACATATTACATCACCCGTCAATCTTGTGCGATTTGTTCTCGGACATCGCTCAATCTCTCTTATGAAAGAGCTCCATGGGCGTGCGCAGTGCTCCCAGCTGCTGACCAATGGGTAGCCTATGCCATACGTCTTTGGGGTATAAGAAGTAACTTGTTTGTCTGCATTCTGTGGAGTCCTGCCCTCCCATATGGGCATGCCATCCCGATTTCCGGCGCCCCCTATGTTAATACCACCTGGGTTCCCGGATGGTCTTTGTAATACGTCAAGGATTTGTTGCGTACTGCGGAGCTCGGTTGGCTGCTTCCCCTTATCCCTTTCTCTTCGAGAGGACGTACCCTCTTGCCCTTCCGGAGACTTGCCGAGACGCCTCCTCTGTTTTGGCTCGCACTTCACTATATGGTCCAGGAGGTGTGTGTTGGGCTTCTTGTTGTACAACCGAAAGTGTGCCCGGCAGTCAATACAATATGCCCGCTGTGGTGGTTGAAGAATACCGTATGCATACTCGGGGTCCGGCTTTTCTGGGAGGTAGTAGCACCACGGCGAGGGTTGCTGTCCCCAGTTATCATAGATTGGAAGTTTGAGATGTGGGTGGTACGTCTCCGGGTCCACCTAGTTGAAGTACCAGCACCATTCATCCTCCGGCAAAGGGCACCGGTAGAATTTTCGGTCCGCTAGATCCTCGTGGCAGGTATCAACCACTGCTTGCAGGTCGTGGTCGCACAGTTCGGGGCTTTGGGGTGGCCCTTGAGGAGGATGTTCCTGCCTTGACTTGAGCCATTTTGCAAGCTTCTTTTTGAAGTCCTGTATGCGATGAACTGGTTTAGAATGAGTACTTTGTGGGTGAAACATGAGCATGTCGCATGAAACTCACCGATTGGTTGGTCCCTTGCCCACCGGCCCTTAACTCCGGTCGATCTAGATAGGGGACATATCCCGGCGGCCTCTCCCACCGTGTGAAGTTCTGAGGCGAAGTGGGGTAGGCGTCATGGCAGTTGTAGACAAATTCGTAGTCACGTCGTTCCGGCCCGTTGATCCATTGGAAGAAGCAACACCGGCCCTCGTGCTAAAAAAACAAAGATTATATTCAAGCGGTGGGGGAGAGTGACAGATGGTTCTTTGGCCCCCTATGTTTGCTTCACTCCCGAGATTTTGCAGCTTTTGCGGGGCGAGGGGCCAAGGCAGCTGGCGGCACATCAGCGTGCGGGCGAGAGGCCAAGACAGGAAATCAACACGTGGCAGCGTTTGCAGTGCGCTGTGGGGGGGGCGGCTGCAGCTTCGCTAAGTATAATAGTAGCCAACGATGGAGATGGCAGTGGTAAGCGTGCGTTTTGTTCATAAAAATCAATGCTCTTTTTGTAATATGGACCACCATAATATGGAAAAAATATTGTTATTGCACCTTCCGTTGTATGCACATTCGGCTAGTGCAAAAGCCCTAAGTATAATAGTCGCCCCCCAACACTCCAACTTAAGCCAACGAACAAGCCAAGGAACATCCACTCAGCAGACAAAAAACATCATTTAATACAACAACATAAAGCAACATTACTCATAAAAGAGACTCATCATAATATTGGACTACCTACGACATTGCACATAAGAGATTCATTACAGCAATACAACCGCTTGCGTCTTTGGCTCTAACCCGGTCACCTCTTCCGTTGATGGCGGACTTGTCCTCGTGAGTACGTCCACCGATCAGGTGAGTGCCTATCACGACGTACGTCAACCTGGGTGTCCTGTGCAGCGCTAGGGCCCTCATCATGTTGTGTAGTTGCTACGTTTTGATTGTGGAACATTTCATCCACCCACGCAATCTGCATTTGAAAGTAATGTTAGTACATTGGACAGAAGAGATTGCAATTAGTTAACAAAATTACAAGTAATTACCGATGCCGGTTGCAGTGATGTGGACTGTTGTGCCCACTCGCTGAATTGGCCCCTAGAAACCTGTAGCCAAAAAGTGTTAGCTCATTCTCGCCCTGCGAATCACTTAATCTGCAAACAACATATCTGCCATGATGATCCCGTCGGTAAAGCTGGCGGCGCAAAGGCCCCCCCCCACGGTGACCTCTTGCTTGCAAGTTGTGATCGTCTGAGTCAATGTCGCCGTATGGGTTGACCGGGGGAGTATGTTCGCGCCTAGACGATGACGGCGGAAGAGTGGTGTAGGTCTGGCCGAAACCGAACTCATGCGGTAAGTGTGTAGGCCAGAAGCCCCGAACGGGTGAGTCCATCTCCGAATCTGAGTCGACGTCGGGATTTGGGCGTCTTTGGCGAGGCTGGTGCTTCATGCTGCCGTCTAGACGATGATGGAAGAAGAGAGCGATCCCTGCGTGCGTGCTATAATAGGACATGGCGTTGCCAAAGAAGTCACATTGAGTAAGCACTACGAAGTATGAAAACTAAATATATGCTTTGTACCTGCGTGTCCTGAGGGCCAGCATGGGATGAAGACGCTCGTGCAAAGCTCGATTGTCTTTCGACCATGCTGGGGCGTGATGACCTGGGAGATGGAGGACGAGCGCCTCCCTCAGCACCACGCAAGACAACATCACTGTGACGACCGCATGTCAATGCCTTCACGATTCCCTTCGCTTGGTTCACCATAGAACTTACAGCCGTTTTGAGGTCGGAAGTAGTGGTCCTCTTCCCAGGCTGTAGTATGCTTGAACCCTCTTCGATGATGCGGTATGCGCGATCGAACTGCATGACAACATGATTAGTAAACGAAATGTGAATTGAAAAATAATGTATGTTCATACCGCGTCATCCTGCCGTCTTTGGCAGTGGTGCGAGGGTGGCCGAGAGCCAGTCGCTCGGCGTGGGTGACCTCCTCGGCCCTAGACGGAGGTGTCGTAGTAAGTCGTGCATGTGTACGTGGGACAAACCACTCCAAGTACACGACGTACGACTCAAGGTCGTACGGTCGACCCTCCACTATGACGTCCTCCGTGGCGCCCTCCTCCCATGCCCTCGTCCATGGCAATTGTGTGTCACGCCATTCGTCGCTCTTTTGGCCCCTTCGAGATTGCCTGTGGAAAAGAAAGTTGTAACTTACACATTGTAATACGAAATACGTAGCATATTTACAAAATAAACGTACGTATGCACTCTTCGTGGCAAAGGCCGGCCAACTTGAGGGGGAATTTGCTGATGAAGTCTGAATTGGCGCATGACTCTAGCTGGGGAGTACGCCTCCACCATATAACAAAACACAAGGTGGCACCTCGTGAACCAGTATGCCTGATCCTGCCCGCACTGGTGTGACAATCCATGCGGCGCCGTAGTCGCCAACGCATCAGAAGTCCAGGGTTGCCATATTATTTCATTTTCATGGAGGGTCTCAAAATAGTTATGAAACTCAGGATAGACTCTCCGAGGCCTATCCCTTGCCCATCGCAGCGTGCAGTGGGTCCACCAAGAACCCATAGTGGGACCATCATTCGGGTGCTCACCGTAGAACTGAGGCAACAACTGGTATGGGTGAACGGGCTCATGGAAGTATGGGCGACCGACCGGAAAGTGCTCCCACGACCCGGATGCATGTGATGGATAGCAAACCGCAAGAATGGGCTCCTCCAGTTGTCTTCATGCTGGCCGCACACAATCCTCGTATGTCGGCGAGCACCGCCGATCCGAAACTAAACTGAGGGACATCGTCGAGGTGGGCATCGGCCAAAGCCTCCGCGATGTGGATGTAGCTCGGATACACAGCATCTCCCTGTGATGTAGGGAACAACACCCAACCAAATAGGAAGAGCAGGTATGCAACGAGATGAGTCCTCACCGTGTGCTGCGGCGCATCATCGGGGCATTCCATGTAGCGACGAAGCCATGATAGCGGAACCCCCGAACTATGCTCAGGGACAACATGGCCAAACCTGTCAAACAACCTGATTTTCCAGTCAGGCCTCCGAGGTGGCGGAACTATCGGCTTGCCCCTTATAGGTAAGCCGGTAATATAGGCAACGTCCTGGAGGGTGACGGTCATCTCCCCCCAACGGAAGTGAAAAGTGTGGGTCTCTGGCCTCCAACGATCAACCAGTGCAGACAAGAGAGCCCCATCCAACGGGAAGGACTGCCCGATGTCCAACATCCGGGCTAGCGGCAGAAGCCCTGACTCCCGTAGAGTGGGCACGTACCGCTCGTCCAAGGGCCAGTGCTCCCTCGCGGGCCTGAGAGCGAAAGACGGTGGGGTGCCACCTGCAAGCCAGACCCTGGCATGATGCTTGGCATTGTAGTGTGAGTCAAGCAAAGACTGCGGGTCTCCAGCCATGTCCTGCGAGAATAAACAAAATTCAATACAGGTACGAAAATAAATAACATTTCATACCATATCAACAAATAAAATGTGATGACATGACATTACATATGAAAGGACCAACGATGTCGCCTAGAGGGGGGTGAATAGGCGGATTTAAAAATACGCAGCGGAATTAAACTGGCCGAGCTGATCAACCCGGAGTCTCCGGGTTTTGGTCCGGATACTCCGGCTTGTCCGGAGTGTCCGGTATTGAGGCCCTGTTTGGCAGAGCTCCAGATCCTAGCTCCACCTCAGAGCTGAAACTTGTAGACTAAAATAAAGTAACTTAAGTTTATAATTTTATTATAAAATGTAAACAAGATGACCCACCTAAACATTCTTAATATATCCACAGCTTCAGTTCCACGAATTTGGTAAAGCTAGGAATACCTAGCTCTACCAACTCCAAGAATTTAGTGGAGCTGGAGCTTTGCCAAACACCCCCTGAATACCGGAGTCTCCGAGTTGAGTGGCTCGGGAACGCAACACAAGTTTCTCAAACTTGCACAAGATACTACAAAAAGTAAATAACAATAGCAACCTAGAACAAGTGCTAGTATGGATTTGAATTAAAGCTAGACAAAGAGCTAGATCTAGGGTTTACGAAGACAAATCCACACAAGCAACACAAGCAAAAAAAGAGAGAGCGAGAGAAACGATTTTTCACCGAAGTTCGGATTCTTGAAGGGAATCCTACGTCTCCGTTGAGGTGGCTCGGTCACACTTGAGCCGGGGTCTCTTTCAACCCACTTTCCTCCCGGTGTTGCACAAATGCACTCGCTGGCTTCACTTCTTGTCTCTTCCCTTTCGGAGGCGAGACTCGCCTTCACAAACGACCGGGGCTCACCACACGCGTCGGTAGCTCCGGGTGACTCCTAGCCGTCTAGGAGACCTTCAACCTCCAAGAGTAATAACACCACGAAGAATCGCTTGGAGGATGAACTAGTGCTCAACAAGATGAAATGAATGCACTTAGCACTTTGCTTCTTCCTCTCCTCACCAAAATGAATCAACAACCAAATCAATTGGTGGGAGGAAGTGGGGGCTCTATTGAATGCTTAGAGATGGTTAGGAATGGCTTGAATGCTGCTATGAATGAGCTCATTAGAGATCCTAGCCGTTGGAGTGGAGTGGAGGCTTTAAATACCCTTTTTGAAAACTAGCCGTTACTCCCATTTTTGTACAGGCAGGAGTGTCCGGACAAACAACCCGGAGACTCCAGGTTATCCGGAGACTCCAGACCAAATGTCCGGATACCCCGGACAAGCTGGAACCAAAGATAACCGAGGGGTCTAACCCGGAGACTCCGGACAAAATGTCCGGATACTCCGGATTGAATCCGGATACTCTGGACTGGAATCCGGAGACTCCGGGTTACCCAGTTCGGTTTCAATTTGAAACTTTTCAAAACCAAATGCAGGAGTGCTAATGAGAGATGAAATACTTGATGTTGAGCACATGCACATCCTAATAGGCGATTTCTCATCGTATCCTCTTAATAGTACGGCTATCCTTAAGACTCAAATAAAAAGAAAATTACACTTCATTGTCTTGACGCCGTTTTATCGAAATTTGACGCGCTTAGGACCGTCCAATCTCATTCCGAGCTTGATGTGATCTCGATAACTGCATTACTCTGAGTTGAAGCATTAGATCACTTTAATTGTGTCATCATTAATCACCAAAATAAAATGAGGGGCCTAGATGCACTTTCAATCTCCCCCTTTTTGGTGAATTGATGACAACACAATTAAAGGTAGATGAAATGAAATGAAATTGACTTTAGCAATTCGAATAAAAGGTGGAGCTCCCCCTAAATGTGTGCATTAGAAGAAATGAGTGGAATCAAATGCACATATTTAACGAGAAATAACCGAGAGCTCCCCCTCAAACATTTGCACTAGAGAATACAACACAAGTAACTGAAAGCAATCCATGCATAAAATAAGCATTAAAGTCATTACAGGGAATAACAGAGTTATAAAGCAACACAAGTCCACAAGCGACAGCACAAGGAAAAACGCAAACGCGACGAGACTAAAGACAACGCGATTAAAGATATCACTCCCCCTTTGGCATCAAGACACCAAAAGAGGGAGAAACACGAAGGATCACTCGTCGTCGCCTTCGTCGTCGGACGCGGAGTACTCGCTGCCGGGGTCATCTCCAGCGGCAGGCGGAGTGGAGGAGGTGATGCCGAAGAGCTGATCTGCAGAGGTGGCATCGCTACTCTCCTCGGAAGACCCGGAGGAGTCGCTGGGAGAGACTGCCTCGCCATTGTGGCGGCGGATGCTGCGAATATCCTGACCATTCTTCTTTATTTGCCTGCTCATCTTCTTCTGCCTGGTGGAGATGTCGCGGCAAAGAAGGAAGACATGCTTCAGCATCCTCTGAAGCACGCTACTCGAAACCTCGATCGCCGGAAGGAGTGATGGAGGCATGGCAGAGGAGAGCGAGAGAAGCGAGGCGCGACGCGCCGATCTTTGAGGAGCGGGACCAGGGGCAGCGAGCAATTTGGAAGCGATCGGAGGACGAACCTTGTAAGAAAGGTGCTCCTCCTCCTCGACGAACTTGAGACCACCGGCCCGAAGTGATCAACGTCATCACAAAGGTGCGAATCGCGGTGGCCATGTTGCTCTGCGCGATTCGTCTCATCGTCTCCCGAGATGAAGTCAACGATATCAAATGGATGAGTGCGCTCAACGAGGTGGTACAAAGAGTTCCTACCATAGGAGCCGATGGTAGAGGCATCTCCCTCCTTGGGCCAAAGAGTGACCCTCGGCATCTGTTGAGTGTGGCAGGAACATCCTTGAGACCGTTGATGGTCCCCACTGTGAAACTCCTCGAAGTGTCATACAAGGACTCAATCTGCTCAGAGTCGAACCTTCTTCTCATGAAGCTTCTGATTTGTCATTGTACCGGAAATTTGAGGACTCTAGCAAATCTCTTCTTGTTGGCCTTGTACCACACCTTATCAGTCATCCACCAAATGGCATCTTGATCTTGTCAAAGTAGAGAGTGGCATAGAACGCATGACAATCTCATTATTCCAATCGCACTTGAAAGACATGATGTCCTTGATCTCATGCAGCTCACAAATCTCGAGACCGAGAGAACACTTTGGAAGCTCTGCGGCTGCCATGTACTCCCGGGCCTATGGTCTTCATCGACCACTTTGGATGCTCAAGAGGGTAGAGGACCGTCTCATAGAAGTCAGGGAAACCGGTTCCAAAACCGGCGGTCCACGTACTCATCTTGATGGAAGCGAGCGGATCTTTCTTTCTTTGCTCTACTATTGCCTTACCCTTGCCGTAACCCGTCCTGTAGTCAATTACTCTCATGGGGTTCACCGACATGGGGTACCTCCACACAAAGCTTGGTTTTGGCCAAGGGGCCAATGAAATGACTGAGGCACGGAACTCCCTCCTTTTCGATCTCTCGGCTGGCATGAGTGTCTGCGCAGGATGCTCATCTGGATCAGCCGAGGTGAGCGAGAAGCGAGCGTGAGGCTATGGTCGCCGCCTTGAGGCTACCGAGCCGAGGTCGGGAAGATGGTGAACAGGCTTGTGGGACCAGATGAGGTCCCAATCTTTAGCGTACCTCTTCCCCTGGAGGTGGGCTGCTTTGCCACGGCAAGACGCGGCCTCTTGGGCGCCGGACGAGCTGACGGGGAATTGGAGGGACTGTCCGGAGACGGAGAGTCCCTAGGAAGATCACCACCACCACCAGCTGAAGACCCCTGAGTAGGATCCATCTGACCAGACAAAGTGAGGAAAAAGATTAGCCTCGAGGCGACTTGAATTTGCAAAGAAAAGAGCATTCTGGCCGAGGCACTCAATCCGGAGAGTCCGGACAAATTGTCCGGATACTCCGGATTAACCCGGAGACTCCGGACCAAAAGTCCGGACAGTCCGGACCAACCCGGAGACTCCGGACTAAAAGTCCGGATACTCCGGATGCGCCAGAAAATGCGCACGGGCGCAAGAAATTTGGGGAAAACAACCCCCAAATTGGCATGAAAGGAAACTAGATTGCCTTAAGGATGAGCAATAAACGACTAGGGCACAATCTAGTAAGGAAATTTCGCGGAATTAGGGCACAACCGAGAGTACTCACCTCAAACTGATTTGAAACGAGAAGAACGGGTGAGTTAGGGCCAAGAATCTCCAATCTTGCGGGGAACGACGAGGCAAGCCGCACCCTAGAAGAGATTAAGCACGGGGAGAGGCCCTAAGAATCACGAGAATTGAAACAAACCCGAAGGAGAAGAGGTTAGGGCAATAGATCTTACCAAAGTCCCAAATCCGAGAAAAGGAATGGATCTAAGGTCCTTGGAGAAGGAGAGCCACGCCCTAGGAGAGAGAGGAGAGCACGGGAGGAAGAGAGTCGCACGGAGGAATAGGAAAAAAGAAACCGCGCGGGATTGGGGGGACTTAAACCGTCCGCCCCAACCCGGAGAGTCCGGACTCCAGTCCGGAGACTCCGGCCCAACCCGGACACTCCGGACAAACTGTCCGGAGACTCCGGGCTAACCCGGAGAGTCCGGATAGAAAGCCGGATACTCCGGGTTCCCCAGCTCGGTTAGGAGAAAGGGAAACCGCACGAAGACCCTAGGAAATTTGCGGAACGAGAGAGCGAACGAGACCCTAAGGTGTCAACTTGATATATGACCAGCGAACAATCAATCAGTCAAACTATGGTCACATAGCAAATGACGAGATCAATGGATCAAGAGCCAAAAACACAGAGTAAATTCAGAGAAAAAGATAAATAAATTTTTGAAATTCATTTTTCATTCACCAACCAATATATGAGCACTTATCAAGCCACGTTACGAGAATCTAGAATATTTAGACCACTTCTCAATTCACAGAACCTTTTCTCGTCAAGGGGCTTGGTGAAAATATCGGCTAATTGATCATTTGTACTCACATGTTGGATATCAATTTCGCCTTTGGTTGCGTGATCTCTTAGGAAATGATGGCGAATGTCTATGTGTTTTGTACGGGATTGTTGGCAATTTTTATGGCACTCTCATTGTCACACAGTAGTGGAACACTTTTGTAGTTTAGGCCATAATCACTCAAGGTTTGTCTCATCCAAAGTAGTTGGGCACAACAACTCCCGGCTGCTATGTAATCGGCTTCGGCAGTGGATAGGGCTACGGAATTCTGTTTCTTGGAAGACCACGAGACTAGGGACCTACCCAAGAATTGGCAAGTCCCCGAGGTACTCTTCCTATCCACTTTACAACCGGCATAATCCGCATCGGAATAGCCAACAAGTTCAAAGGAAGATCCTTTTGGATACCAAAGTCCGAAATGAGGAGTGTGCACTAAGTATCTCAAGATTCTCTTAACGGCCACCATGTGGCACTCTTTTGGAGCGGCTTGAAATCGTGCACACATACAAACGCTAAGCATGATATCGGGCCTAGATGCACAAAGATAAAGGAGAGAACCGATCATCGAACGATATACCTTTTGGATGACCGGTTTACCTTCTTTGTCGAGGTCTAGATGCCCGTTGGCCTGCATAGGCGTCTTTATAGGCTTGGCGTCCTCCATTCCGAACTTCTTGAGCATGTCCTTGATGTACTTGGTTTGACAAATGAAAGTTCCTTCCTTGAGTTGTTTGACTTGAAATCCGAGGAAGAACTTCAACTCTCCCATCATGGACATCTCAAATCTTTTGGTCATTATCTTGCTAAACTCTTTACACAAATGTTCATTAGTAGATCCAAATATAATGTCATCGACATATATTTGGCACACAAATAAATCATTATCAATGTGTTTAGTAAAGAGAGTAGGGTCGGCCTTTCCGACTACAAAACCTTGTCCCAGAAGGAAATCTCGTAAACACTCAAACCAAGCCCTCGGTGCTTGCTTAAGTCCATAAAGGGCTTTGTGTAGATAGTAGACGTGGTCCGGGTGTTTTGGATCTTCAAAACCGGGTGGTTGCTCGACGTAGACCATCTCGGAGAGTGGTCCATTTAAGAAGGCGCTTTTCACGTCCATTTGATATGACTTGAAATCATGGTGAGTAGCAAAGGCAAGTAATATTCTAATAGATTCAAGCCTAGCTACTGGAGCGTATGTTTCATCGAAATCCAAACCTTCGATTTGAGTGTACCCTTGAGCAACCAAACGAGCTTTGTTCCTTGTCACGATTCCATTCTCATCTTGCTTGTTCCGGAAGACCCATTTTGTGCCGATCACGTTTTGATTTGGTCTTTGAACAAGCTCCCAAACTTGATTTCTCTTGAAATTGTTGAGCTCCTCTTGCATGGCCATCACCCAATCCGGATCATCAAGCGCTTCTTCTACCTTAAGAGGTTCAAGAGACGACACAAACGAGTAAAATTCACAAAAATTTGCAACTCGAGATCTAGTAGATACTCCCTTGTGAATGTCTCCGAGTATATTGTCGACCGGATGATCTCGTTGAATACTTTGATGAACTCTTGGGTGAGGAATGGTTGAATTTGGAGCTTGGATAGGTTCTTGGTCTTGGGATGCGTTCGAACCATCTTGGGCTTGCTTGGACGAGGAGGGAATATCACCTGAGCCTGACCCATCCGGAGACTCCGGTATTTGACCCGGAGACTCCGGACCAATCCGAACACTCCGGGTTTCAGGCCGGAGACTCCGGGTTGGGGTGCTCGGGTGAGATTCTAGATTTTGAGGTCTTACCTCCCCAATTGCCATTTTCTTGATAGCTTCACAAGGTGGTTCTTCCCTGTCAATCACGGCACGATCAACTTGTTCTACTTGAGAACCGTTAGTCTCATCAAAAGTCACGTCACGCGAGATTTCAACGACACCGGTGGTATTGTTGAAAACTCGGTACGCGTAAGCATTAGTTCCATAACCAAGTAAGAAACCTTCATCTACTTTAGGAGCGAATTTAGAAGACTTAGCCTTTTTGTTAAGGATATAGCATTTACTCCCAAAGACTCGAAAGTAGGAGACATTTGGTTTCTTCCCGGTGAGCAACTCGTATGCCGTTTTCTTCAAGATCTTGTGAAGGTAGAGGCGGTTGGAGCTGTGGCATGCGGTATTGATGGCTTCCGCCCAAAAGTTATCGGAAACCTTGTACTCGTCAAGCATCGTCCGCGCCATCTCGATGAGGGTTCGATTCTTCCTCTCGGCCACTCCATTTTGTTGAGGAGAATAGGGAGCCGAGAATTCATGCTTGATTCCTTCCTCATCAAGAAACTCCTCCACACCTATGTTTTTGAACTCGGTACCGTTGTCGCTTCGAATTCTCTTGATCTTCACTTCAAATTTGTTTTGAGCTCTTCTCATAAATTTCTTCAATGTCACTTGGACTTCACCTTTGTCATGCAAAAAGAACACCCAAGTGAATCGAGAAAAATCATCAACAATGACTAAACCATACTTACTTCCCCCGATGCTTATGTAAGCTACGGGACCGAATAGATCCATGTGGAGCATTTCCAACGGTCTTGAGGTCATCATCACATTCTTGGCGGGATGGGAGGCGCCAACTTGCTTGCCCGCTTGACAAGCGCTACAAATCCTATCTTTCTCAAAGACAACATTGGTTAGTCCAAGAATGTGGTTGCCTTTAATGAGTTTGTGAAGATTCCTCATACCGACATGGGCTAGTCGGGGATGCCATAGCCAACCCATGCTAGATTTAGCCATTAAGCACGTTTCAAGATTAAGTCTATCCGTATTGAAGTCTACGAGATAAAGCTTACCCTTCAAACGTCCTTTAAAGGCTATGGAACCATCAAGCCTCTTAATGACTTCCACACCCTTTTCATTAAACAAACAATTGTAACCCGCTTCACACAATTGTGCAACGGACAACAAATTGTAGCTTAATGATTCAACAAGTAAGACATTACTTAAATGGAAATCATTTGAGATAGAGATTTTACCCAAACCAATTACCTCTCCTTTTCCATTATCTCCAAATATGATACTTTCGCTTATTTGATCCATTCACATCCAAGTGTGCGAACATTGCCTTTTCTCCTGGTCATGTGATGCGTGCATCCGCTATCCAAAATCCAACTTGTTCCACCGGAGATATAGGCCTACAAAAACATATTTAGTTTTTGCTCTTTGGTACCCAAACTTGGTTAGGTCCACGCACGTTAGTAACAAGCGATTTAGGGACCCAAATAGAACGAACACAAGGAGCATTCTTCGACTTACGCCCAACATGATAAGCAACTACACGACCGAGGTTAGTCTTTTTAAGCACATAAGAAGCAAAAAACTCAGAGTGAGCTTTGTGCTTGGATGTTCCTTCGCCTTTTACAAAGTGTATGGGCTTGCTTAAAGGAGCAACAACAATGTTGCTCTTTTTGCCCTTTGGCGGAACATACCCAAGCCCTTGCCTCTTAGGATTACCTTGGCGCTTACCGAGATACTCCTCTAAACCCTTGCTTGCCTTGTAGGACTTTTGAAGTCCATCTTCAAGCATCACCTTAAGCTTCTCATTTTCATGAGCTAAGACTTTCAAAGTCTCACGGTTAGTAGCACAAGTAGCAACATCAACATTAAAGCATCTAGCGCAACCGTTGCTCGTCGAGGGTAATGAAATATTGGAGTTGTTGATTGAGGTAGAAGCTTTATTCGAGAGATCAACAAGCTTCACTTCAAGAGCCTTGTGTAAGTACAACCTCCATTAGGTTGATCCATTAAGTTGGTTTTGGTGATTAATGACAAATCCTAATATGAGACTAATGTTTAGGTAATTACTATTTTCATCTCATCAAGAATGATTGATGATCATTGACAAATCTAATTGTTAATGAGACTAACATATTTATTGAGCTTATGTTTAGTAGCCTCACATTTGGATAGTAAATGGAAAACCCAAGGTATGCATTGTATCAATGTTCATTATTTTATTGCATACTTAGGATTTAAGTTGAAGTATGAATTTCTCCACTGCTTTAACCAAAAACTGTGTATCATGTTTCCCAATCCATATATTACATGGATGCACACATTTAGGGGGAGTTCACACTCTAACTTAATGTTTCATTGCATTGATCTATCCCTCGTTACAACATATAAAAGATCAAGACATTGAAACTAGATCTTTGAGTATACATTTAACATGCATAGTTGTAGTATACTCATGGTATCATAGGATATGCTCCAAAGAAATAAAATTGGATATGTGCATGTTGATTCAAGATCAATTATATGTATGCACATATCTTTGTGGAGTTTATCTTATAGTTGATGGCTTAGAGTAACGATCATTTCCATACATTCCGCATATTATGGATCATTACTTTCCATCAACATGAGTATATGAAAACCTGTGTAGTTATTGTATACTCATATCAATTTAAATGAAGATTTAAATTGAGGTCGTTTATCTCTTAATAATCAAAGAACATTGCATCATGAGTTGATGGTGTTCTTGTGATCGATTAAGGATAATCGATAGTTCTTGAGTATAACGAAACATTAGTTGTATCAATATACTTAAGACACAAATACAATTATTCATTTAAATTGATTTAGGTTGTGCTCAATCATTATGGAGGCATTCATTTTGTGTTAATTGAGTGCAAGGATGATTGAGACAACTATGCATCTTGGACTAACTATTTTCATAAGTGATGATTGAGCCAGGTTAGGTCCAATGATGGTTAAGATAAAGAAACGGGACAAGGGCGACATCATGAGATGATGAGCGTCAAGAGGAGATCCGTTGAGAAGAAAAGAAAAGAATGTTCATCAAGAGGAGATGAACAAGATGTTGTGAGCCGGGTGATGATCCGGTAAAGAGAAGTAGAGCGATATGACGATCTTGAAGAGAAGATGATCATAAATCATGAGGACTTCAAGAGAGAGCGATGTGACAATCCCGGGAAATGAGGTATGATTGAAGATCATAAAGGCCCCAAAGGGGATTGATCGCGTCTTGGCGTCAAAGGTAACTAGATAAAGTGTCTTGTTATAGGCGTGCCGTACTATTAAGAGGATGCAACGTGGATGATTTAGAAGTGTCTCTGTGCTCAAGTGTTATCTATCCTTAAATAGATGAGAGACACAATACACACCACGTGCAGGGGTTGTTTGTCTTTATGCGGATCGGATGTTCCGATTGGGGATCGGATGTTCCGATCCATCGGTAAATCCGGTGGTGTGTTGGTGAGAGTCTAGAACCTCTCTGTGAGGATCGGATGTTTCGGTCTTTGGATCGGATGTTCCGATAAGTGTTAAACTCAAAAAGGGTGCTCTCTGGTCAAATCGGATGTTCCGATCGTGAAAATCGGAAGTTCCGATCAGTGTTTTTAGTTTGCAAATGTGCTGATTTTTTGCCTGATCGGAAGTTCCGATGTAAGTTCCGATGTAAGTTCCGATGTTGGATCGGAAGTTCCGATGTTGGATCGGAAGTTCCGATGTAGACTTAGAAACTTTTTGAAAGGTTTCTGTAAGGTGCCTCTCTGCCCAGATCGGAAGTTCCGATGCAAGTTCCGATGTATCGGAAGTTCCGATGTTAGTTCCGATGTGTTTATTGGATTGAGTTTGTTCTGGAGTTTTTGCCTGGTCGGAAGTTCCGATGTTGGGATCGGAAGTTCCGATATGTGTAAAACGGCTAGTTTTCTTGCTCCAACGGCTAGTGTTTGGGTGTGGGGTATAAATACCCCCCTTGGCCGGTTGGGAGAGAGGGTTGAGGATATTTTTGAAGGGCTAAACAAGAGGTTGAGCTAGTGGAGTAGAGAGATCACCTTGGGATGCATTTGTTGCTCCTTGGTCATCTCATTGGCTAGAGAGAGCTCTAAAAACTTATGTTGTGATTAGGAGTGGATTGAGTGTTCCTCCTTGCTCCTTCTCCCTTGATCTTAGTGATCCCTCTTTGAGTGAGGTGTGGGAAGTGAGAGTTAGTGCTAAGAGTGTTAGATTGAGATACATCTTGAGCACTAGAGTTCATTTCCAAGATCATCCATTTGTTGGATTTGTTACTCTTGGAGTTTGAAGACTCCTAGACGGCTAGGCGTCGCTCACGAGCAACCAAAGTGTGTGGTGTGCCGTGTGAAGTTTGTTGAAGGTCCGATTTCGCCTCCGAAAGGGAAGAAATCAAGAAGTGAAGCCACATCTCAAGTGTGACCGAGATTGGCGAGGAATAGGGTTGGAAAAGACCCGGCTCAAGTGTGACCGAGCCTCCTCAACGAAGACGTAGGAACCTCCTTGGAGGAAGTCCGAACTTCGGTAAACAAATCATCGTGTCAATTCTTTACATGTGCTTATTGCTTTACTTTGCTATCTTGTATTGAATTGATCTATCTAGTGTTGATTATCTCGCTAGCTAGCTTTACTTCAAATTGTTGATACTTGCTTGTGCTAGCTTTGAGTAGAATTAATTTGTGTTTAGGCGTAATTCGTTTTGCAATTCTCTAGACTCTGTTCTAATCGGATATTCCGACCTCGTATCGGACATTCCGATTAGACACCGGAACCTCCGACTCCATATCGGAAGTTCCGATATCTTTTCCGCTGCGTTGATTTAGAAAATTGAAAATCGCCTATTCACCCCCCCCTCTAGGCGTCCATCCTCGATCCTTTCAATTGGTATCAGAGCCACGGTCACTCTCATATTAGGCTTTACCGCTTAGAGAGTAAAAAGGATGACGACTACTGGATTAGTGCACTCTCATGATTCACTAATGCTTTATGGTTATAATTATGCTCATTGGAAATTATGCATGATTTCATTCTTTAAATCCATGAGCCCACAAATATGGTGGATCGTAGATGTCGGCTTTTCTCTTCGTCTAAACGAAGTGGCTCCAACTAAAGGAGAAGAGAAATGCTTACATCTAGACGCTCAAGCTACTAACGCTATTTTTAGTTCTGTGAGCAAAGAGATATTTGATGAGATATACAACCTCAAGAGTGCTCATGATATGTGGACAATGCTTCAAGACAAATATGATGTGTCCACTTCATCAAATGAGGATTGCATGGAAGAACGGATGTCGGTTGATGATTCTTCAACCTCTACATCAAGTGATGAAGAACCGACACCACCATCTACCTCCTCTTCCGCCCCAAGCAATGACAACACTCCCATTTGCCTCATGGCAAAGGAGAAGGTATCACACACATCCAAATCTCAAATTGTAGATGATTCTAGTAAGAGTGATGATGATAGTGATACCGATTATGATGATAGGTTTGGTGATATTAGAGAAATATCAATTTCCAAAATGCTTGTCTTGCTTGATACAATAGAAAAGCAAGAAGACACTCTCGAGAGGCAAGAAGATTTGCTCATCTTTGAAAAAGAAAGAAATCTTGAACTTGAGAGTGCTCTTGCAAAAGAAAAGGTGAAAAATGAATCTCTTGAGAAGGACAAAACTAAGTACAAAACTTTGAAGTTGAAGTATGACTCACTTCAAAAGGATTATGATGTTCTTAAGGAAAATCATGAAAAGATCCTTCTCAAGGAATTCACTAAGCCTAGAGTAGACATTAGTATTCAATGTGATTTAATTGATGAAATGCCTTGCTCAAATGTCATTCCTTGCATTTCATCCAAAATTAATATGTCTACTCCTAGCATTGATATGCCCTCATGCTCTAATGATATTGCTTCAAGTTCCTCTATGTTGTTAGATACTAATCTTGTAGAGGAAAACAATGAGCTCAAGAAACAAGTCACAAAGTTGAAAAGTGACTTGGAGAAGTGCTACAAGGGCAAAGCCGTCCTCGACAAGATCTTGAGCGGGCCTCGGGTGCCTCAAGATAGAAGAGGACTTGGCTACATCTCCAAGAGGGAGAAGAACAAGCCAAAGCACCATGGAAAACTCTCGAAGATCAAGAGGTGCTTTGGATGCAACAAGAAGGGTCACCTTGCCTCGGTGTGCCCTAATCAAGTTGATGGCACGGGAACGTCATCAAAGATGAGGCTTGACGGCAAGAAGCAAGACCGTAAGAGGATAAGAAGAAGTCGAACTCGAATTTGCTTCAATTGTCGGCAAAAGGGACATATTGGTAAGGATTGTCCCAAAGGTATAATCCCTAAGCCTACTATTCATTATAATGATTATTTGCTTAGGAAGGACAAGAATGGTAATGTAATTGCCAAGCTTGTCAAGTCCCCTATGCCCACAAAAAATGATGTTATTCATTTGCATAGGAAGAGTAAATCTAGAAATGGATTTGCAAAAAATGTTAGGACTCCTAAGCCAACTCAAAGCAATTCAAATAAATTGCTTAGGAGAAATAACAATAGCAAATTATTTGCTAGATATACTAGATCCTCTAAGCCCTCTCACTTTAATGATTATCACTTGCTTAGAAAAGATCAAACTAGAAATAGGGTTGCTAAATATGTTTGCCCTCCTAAGCGTTCACTACTCAATGACAATTATATGCTTAGGAGGAATAAATATTGCAAACCTATTCCTAGAAATGTTAGTCATTCCATTAATGCTAAAGTTAGGGCCATTTGGGTTCCTAAATCTATTATGACTAACATTGTTGGACCCAACAAGGATTGGGTACCAAAAACCACCTAAAAGGTTTTTAGGCAATATGAGATGGATTGGACGCTTGGTCTCGTGAAGAAAATGAAGACTTCATCATTTACACATGGAGCCAAGCTTGAGGAAATTCAAGTCAATCATGAGTCAATGCCATCTCGGTAACTTGCAATTTAAATTGATTATTTTATTGCTTCTAGCCTTGTGTAGGTTTAGATGCATTAGTTTCATGAAAATCAATTTAATTGCTTGTTGATTATACCTTGCTCATGCTTCTTACTTGTGCTTTAATTGTAATCTTGAGCAAGTTAGATGTGGCACATTTAGGGGGAGTGCTAATTCATAATCATGTGTATCACATCCCTACGTGTGCCCATATTTATTATAAGTGCTTATATATTTTCCAAAATCAACCTTTTAGCCAAAACTCAAAATTTGCTAATCTATTAGTAATCTTTTGAAAAAACTAGTTGAGAAATGTATACAAATGCTTTCAAAATGTTTTTCAAAGGTTTTTGCTTCACAAAATCTATTGTGAAAAGAAAATGAGATTTATACCAAAAACCTAGATAGAAGTATCTTGTTTTGGATTTAAATGTATAATTTTTATAGAGTTAAAAGTAAAAAAGATTTTGGAAATAATTTCAATACAAAAATCCTTGAGTTGGTCATTCTTAACATCTTTCGTGTTCAAAAGATTTTCAAAAGACCAACCTAGCAAAAGATGTTTGTTTTTGAAATTTGCCAAAAATCCTAGTTTGACCTATATTTGTCAAAATATTGCACTTAGTGAGTTTCACCATATGGACTAGATCTTGTGCCATATCTTAGTTCAAAAATGGTATTCCAAACTCATACACAAAAGTTCAATCTCTAAATCTTATCTCATTCTCTTAAATTGGATTTGATCTTTTGTGTTGTTGAGTATTTGATTTATTGGATTTTCATTTGGTTCTTCAAAAGAATCCTCTTTGGACAAAAAGCAAAAATTATGTTTTAATAGACCCAAATTTGCAAAAATCTTTGTAAAAAATATTATACTATGTATTTCAAATATTTTACAAGCTTCCAAATTGAAAGACTCTATTTTTGGAAATTAATTTGTCCTAAAATATTTGTGCTTTAATTCAAAAATACCTATTCTAGCATTTTGGCATTCAAAATGGATTTCATTGTTTTATAAAGTGTCATGGCTTCAAAAATTCATTTCAAATCCTTCAAGCCATGAGGGTTCAATTGTTGGTGAAATCCAAGTTGAAGTTGCACATTGAGGGTTTATGAAATTTGTTTTCATCTTTGTACCTCAAAGCGCATTTTGCCAAAATGAGCTATATGAAAATACTTTGCAAACAAAAGTTATCCTAAAAATGTTTGAAATAGTCCAAAGTTAGTTCCTAATGATTTCAATTTATTTGGAGTTGATTTGCAATAATTCTTGATATATTTGCAAAGGTGGGTGAACTTTGAGTTTCAATCGGTGAAAAATTCAACTCATCGGAACATCCGATTTTAAATCGGAGGATCCGATATTCTGAGTTTAGTGCACATCGGAATATCCGATCCATATATCGGAATATCCGATCTGTAATACTTGATTTTATAATTTCTTTCGAATTTGGCTTTGGGATATCTTTCCATTGATACTTTCTTTTCAAGAATTCCTTGTGAGAAAGATTTTTGTATTCCCAAAGTATCTTTGTGCAAAAATTCAAAAGTTTTGCATCTTATATGAAAGTGTTTTCAAATGGTATCAGTCTTGAGTATTCAATTGATTTCAAAAGTGGTATTCACTTGATCTTATAGCTAGACAAAACTTGTGCAATTCAAATGCAAAATGGCTCCATGATTCATTTATTGAATATCTTGGGGAGCTCATTTATGTCAAGTTTTGGACACTTAAATGCTTCCAAGTGATATCCTCAATTGTTTAACTCTAAGTTTTCAAGTTGTTCTCTGGTACCTTTGGTTTTGCTTTGATCTCTTGTTTTTGATAAAATCTTGGCGATTTCAAAAATCAAATTCAAACTAAGGATTTGATCTTTACAAAGGTTTATTTTCACCCCTCATGATTTTATTTGTAAAGCTCTTTTGTCTTCTCTAAATCTGTGTTGTTTAGGATTTCAAAAGGCAAAACCTTGCAACTTTTATTTTTCATACTCTAGTTTTGTGTTTGCAATTGCTTTGATACCCTTAAATGCTTAATTGCTCTGATACTCATCGATTCAATCGATCATTTTTTAATTGGTATCAATATCTATGTGATTTGATCCAACAAGTAGTATCAAGAGAGCGTTATTCATTTATTGTGGTTACTAGTGGTATAATTGGATACCTGTCTTCTCAACTTGTGATGTCATTGAGGTTATTGTTCATTCCTACAAATGACATCTTCGGTTATTTGAATTCTTTCAAAGTGGTATCAATGAATTTTAAATCGTCCTACAAGTGGTATTTTGATTGCCTCTTGTAGCCTCTACCTTGATACCCAAAATTCTTTTGAGTTGGATTCTCCATAAGCTTAAATGCATTGTAAATTCAATCGCTTAAGAACTCTATGTGTGAGGTTCTTTATGAATTGAAATACATAAAAAGGAGAAATTCCATTTGAGCATTATTCTTTATGAATAATTCTTTATGCTCGTTCTTGAATGAAGATTTTCAAGCAAAACCCTTAAGATAGATTTTAAAAGTGATATCTCATTTCTTAAGTGGCTTTTGTGTTGGGTTTCTCGCTTAACCCTATTAGGCAAAATCATAGATTCTACAAGAGAATCTTGGTGTTTATCGTAAAGCCTAATAAAATGAAGTGATTTATTTGAATTAGTTTCAAAAAAAAAAAAAAACTCTTGTGATACCCACATTTGCACTTTAAGTTTAAATCCTTTCAGTTGGTACTTGAGCTTAAATTCCTTCAATTGGTTTCAATTGGTATCCAAATTCAAAATATGGCCTTCTTTCGAGTCTTTATTCTTTTTGGCCATATTTCAAGAATTTGCCAAACTTGCTCGCTTTGCCTTGCATTTGGTATCAAGCCGTCTTCTTTTGGCATCTTGTCTTTTAATTGATATCAAATCTAAAAGTTTGTAAAACTTATCTGATCTATTTGAATCAATCCTCCAATTCCCTTGCTTTGCTTGTGTGCCATTTGGATTTGCAATTTGTATTTTACATTTAATTGGTATAAAGCCACAAAATTGCCACAAGCGGTGTTATTGAAACCCTCCTTCTTGCTTCATTTATTCAATACCAAAAGGGGGAGATTGTAAGTTCAAGCTTATGAAGTTCAAGTCTCTCTTCCTCACATTATTTTAAGTTGGATGTTCATTTGCTTTTGGTGCTTATTGACAAAAAGGGGGAGAATTATGTGAGCTTTCCTCAATTGCCTTGCACATGTGTTTATCTCATGCATCTTCATATGCATCATGTGCATAGCATGCCATGGTATGGATATAAAATGCTTAATATTTGTTCCATATTGATATATATCCATTAGTGCAATTGTGGAAAAAGGTTTTGTCATCAATCACCAAAAAGGGGGAGATTGTAAGTACAACCTCCATTAGGTTGATCCATTAAGTTGGTTTTGGTGATTAATGACAAATCCTAATATGAGACTAATGTTTAGGTAATTACTATTTTCATCTCATCAAGAATGATTGATGATCATTGACAAATCTAATTGTTAATGAGACTAACATATTTATTGAGCTTATGTTTAGTAGCCTCACATTTGGATAGTAAATGGAAAACCCAAGGTATGCATTGTATCAATGTTCATTATTTTATTGCATACTTAGGATTTAAGTTGAAGTATGAATTTCTCCACTGCTTTAACCAAAAACTGTGTATCATGTTTCCCAATCCATATATTACATGGATGCACACATTTAGGGGGAGTTCACACTCTAACTTAATGTTTCATTGCATTGATCTATCCCTCGTTACAACATATAAAAGATCAAGACATTGAAACTAGATCTTTGAGTATACATTTAACATGCATAGTTGTAGTATACTCATGGTATCATAGGATATGCTCCAAAGAAATAAAATTGGATATGTGCATGTTGATTCAAGATCAATTATATGTATGCACATATCTTTGTGGAGTTTATCTTATAGTTGATGGCTTAGAGTAACGATCATTTCTATACATTCCGCATATTATGGATCATTACTTTCCATCAACATGAGTATATGAAAACCTGTGTAGTTATTGTATACTCATATCAATTTAAATGAAGATTTAAATTGAGGTCGTTTATCTCTTAATAATCAAAGAACATTGCATCATGAGTTGATGGTGTTCTTGTGATCGATTAAGGATAATCGATAGTTCTTGAGTATAACGAAACATTAGTTGTATCAATATACTTAAGACACAAATACAATTATTCATTTAAATTGATTTAGGTTGTGCTCAATCATTATGGAGGCATTCATTTTGTGTTAATTGAGTGCAAGGATGATTGAGACAACTATGCATCTTGGACTAACTATTTTCATAAGTGATGATTGAGCCAGGTTAGGTCCAATGATGGTTAAGATAAAGAAACGGGACAAGGACGACATCATGAGATGATGAACGTCAAGAGGAGATCCCGTTGAGAAGAAAAGAAAAGAATGTTCATCAAGAGGAGATGAACAAGATGTTGTGAGAGCCGGGTGATGATCCGGTAAAAGAGAAGTAGAGCAGTATGACGATCTTGAAGAGAAGATGATCATAAATCATGAGGACTTCAAGAGAGAGCGATGTGACAATCCCGGGGAAATGAGGTATGATTGAAGATCATAAAGGCCCCAAAGGGGATTGATCGCGTGCGGCGTCAAAGGTAACTAGATAAAGTGTCTTGTTATAGGCGTGCCGTACTATTAAGAGGGATGCAACGTGGATGATTTAGAAGTGTCTCTGTGCTCAAGTGTTATCTATCCTTAAATAGATGAGAGACACAATACACATCACGTACACCGGGGTTGTTTGTCTTTTTGTCTGGATCGGATGTTCCGATTGGGGATCGGATGTTCCGATCCATCGGTAAATCCGGTGGTGTGTTGGTGAGAGTCTAGAACCTCTCTGTGAGGATCGGATGTTTCGGTCTTTGGATCGGATGTTCCGATAAGTGTTAAACTCAAAAAGGGTGCTCTCTGGTCAAATCGGATGTTCCGATCGTGAAAATCGGAAGTTCCGATCAGTGTTTTTAGTTTGCAAATGTGCTGATTTTTTGCCTGATCGGAAGTTCCGATGTAAGTTCCGATGTAAGTTCCGATGTTGGATCGGAAGTTCCGATGTTGGATCGGAAGTTCCGATGTAGACTTAGAAACTTTTTGAAAGGTTTCTGTAAGGTGCCTCTCTGCCCAGATCGGAAGTTCCGATGCAAGTTAGATGTATCGGAAGTTAGATGTTAGTTCCGATGTGTTTATTGGATTGAGTTTGTTCTGGAGTTTTTGCCTGGTCGGAAGTTCCGATGTTGGGATCGGAAGTTCGATATGTGTAAACGGCTAGTTTTCTTGCTCCAACGGCTAGTGTTTGGGTGTGGGGTATAAATACCCCCCTTGGCCGGTTGGGAGAGAGGGTTGAGGATATTTTTGAAGGGCTAAACAAGAGGTTGAGCTAGTGGAGTAGAGAGATCACCTTGGGATGCATTTGTTGCTCCTTGGTCATCTCATTGGCTAGAGAGAGCTCTAAAAACTTATGTTGTGATTAGGAGTGGATTGAGTGTTCCTCCTTGCTCCTTCTCCCTTGATCTTAGTGATCCCTCTTTGAGTGAGGTGTGGGAAGTGAGAGTTAGTGCTAAGAGTGTTAGATTGAGATACATCTTGAGCACTAGAGTTCATTTCCAAGATCATCCATTTGTTGGATTTGTTACTCTTGGAGTTTGAAGACTCCTAGACGGCTAGGCGTCGCTCACGAGCAACCAAAGTGTGTGGTGTGCCGTGTGAAGTTTGTTGAAGGTCCGATTTCGCCTCCGAAAGGGAAGAAATCAAGAAGTGAAGCCACATCTCAAGTGTGACCGAGATTGGCGAGGAATAGGGTTGGAAAAGACCCGGCTCAAGTGTGACCGAGCCTCCTCAACGAAGACGTAGGAACCTCCTTGGAGGAAGTCCGAACTTCGGTAAACAAATCATCGTGTCAATTCTTTACATGTGCTTATTGCTTTACTTTGCTATCTTGTATTGAATTGATCTATCTAGTGTTGATTATCTCGCTAGCTAGCTTTACTTCAAATTGTTGATACTTGCTTGTGCTAGCTTTGAGTAGAATTAATTTGTGTTTAGGCGTAATTCGTTTTGCAATTCTCTAGACTCTGTTCTAATCGGATATTCCGACCTCGTATCGGACATTCCGATTAGACACCGGAACCTCCGACTCCATATCGGAAGTTCCGATATCTTTTCCGCTGCGTTGATTTAGAAAATTGAAAATCGCCTATTCACCCCCCCCTCTAGGCGTCCATCCTCGATCCTTTCACCTTGCAAGCATCCTTTGCTTTTGCAAGTTGCTCTAAGAGTGAAGCATTGGTGATCTCAAGACTTAGTGCTTCATTTTTGGTCGAATTTGAGCTTTTGACCAAATCCTCATTTTTCTTCTTTTCAAGGGCCAAGCTCTTCTCTAGTTCAAGGTTCTTCTCCTTCTCAAAAATAAGGAGATCTTCTTGAGCTTCGAGAATAGCTTCCTTTTGCTCAACAACCTCTTTCAATCTTTCAATATCCTTAAGTAGCAAGTCTAATTTTTTAACATCAAAATCATCCATAGACTTAAATGCTACTTCTTCCTCGTCCCTAGCATCATCACAATCATCCAAGCTATAATCAACAATGGAATGAATAGTGCTCTTAGATGATACCTTGTGCCCCTTTGCCATAAGGCACATTGGAGCATCTTCATCTCCGTCGCTCAAGTTGTCGAAGAGGCTCTTCGACTTTGTCGGTGGAGTAGCGATGGCAACGGTGGCAAGTCCTCCTTCATTGTCGGAGTTGGACTCGGACTCGGACTCAGACTCAGAGTCGGAGTCGGAGTTCCACTCCTTGCCAATGTATGCATGACCCTTGCCCTTGTACTTCTTGCTCTTGTCCTTGTCCTTCTTGCGGTACTTGTCTTTCTTGTGCGGCTTTTCTTCTTTCTTTTCTTTGTATGGGCACTCGGTAATGAAGTGACCGGGTTCCCCACACTCGTAGCATTTTCTTCAAGAGTGCCTTCCTCTTGACTTGTTGCCGAAGCTCTTGGAATGGCTTCCCGGCTTGTATCCTTTTCTCTTCAAGAACTTGTTGAATCTTCTAACAAGAAGGGCCATGTCTTCATTTGTGAGTGGCCCATTTGATTCTTCTTCATCGCTTGAGCTGTCTTCGACTTCTTGCACCACCTTGACGGCCTTCAAGGCGATGCCCTTCTTCTTGCCGGACTTGAGCTCCTCCACCACTTCCGCTTCCTTCACCATCATCTCATCCGTCATCAACCGGCCAATCACATCATGAGGAGTGAGGGTGTCGAAGTTTGGCCGGTCGCGGATGAGTTGCACAAGGTTGCGGTTGGTGGGGGTGATCACTCGAAGGATGATCTTCACCACGTCCTTGTCGGTGAGCTCGGTGCTTCCAAGTCCCTTTGCTTGATTCACTAGCACCATCAAGCGATCAAACATATTTGTGTACGATTCACCTTCTTCCAAAGTGAATCGGCTTAGCTCTCCAATGATGAGTTCGATCTTGGACTCACGGACACTTGACACACCTTCATGAGACACCATCAATCTTTCCCAAATGTCCTTGGCATTGTCAAGGCCATCGACCTGGTTGAACTCGGAGTCGCTCAAAGCGTTGAACAAGGCATTGACGGCCAAGTCGTTGAAGTGTTGAGCTTTGTCTTATTAGGAGGTGAGATTGTTGGGGTTTGCGGGCTTGAAACCTGTTTCAACAATCTTCCAAATACAAGGATGAAGTGATCTCAAATGCATCTTCATCTTATGTTTCCATGCCGCATATCGAGTGCCATCGAAGTGAGGCGCTCGACCGGACGAGACAGAGACATAGGATGAGGAGTTTGAGACTCCAAAAGAGGAATAATCTAAAGGAATTGCAACCCCTATACCGGAACCCGTGGCCTTGTCTTGGGCATGGGTTTCGGTAACTTTCTCTATTTCCGACATCTTTGATTCTCCAAGCGGTTAAGCCAAAATGAAGGAGATTTGGCTCTGATACCAATTGAAAGGACCAACGATGTCGCCTAGAGGGGGGGGTGAATAGGCGGATTTAATAATACGCAAATGAATTAAATCAAGCCGAGCTGATCAACCCGGAGTCTCCGGGTTTTGGTCCGGATACTCCGGCTTGTCCGGAGTGTCCGGTATTGAATACCGGAGTCTCCGAGTTGAGTGGCTCGGGAACGCAACACAAGTTTCTCAAACTTGCACAAGATACTATACAAAGTAAATAACAATAGCAACCTAGAACAAGTGCTAGTAGAGATTTGAATTAAAGCTAGACAAAGAGCTAGATCTAGGGTTTACGAAGACAAATCCACACAAGCAACACAAGCAAAAAGGAGAGAACGAGAGAAACGATTTTTCACCGAAGTTCGGATTCTTGAAGGGAATCCTACGTCTCCGTTGAGGTGGCTCGGTCACACTTGAGCCGGGGTCTCTTTCAACCCACTTTCCTCCCGGTGTTGCACAAATGCACTCACCGGCTTCACTTCTTGTCTCTTCCCTTTCGGAGGCGAGACCCGCCTTCACAAACGACCGGGGCTCACCACACGCGTCGGTAGCTCCCGGTAACTCCTAGCCGTCTAGGAGACCTTCAACCTCCAAGAGTAATAACACCACGAAGAATCGCTTGGAGGATGAACTAGTGCTCAACAAGATGAAATGAATGCACTTAGCACTTTGCTTCTTCCTCTCCTCACCAAAATGAATCAACAACCAAATCAATTGGTGGGAGGAAGTGGGGGCTCTATTGAATGCTTAGAGATGGTTAGGAATGGCTTGAATGCTGCTATGAATGAGCTCAATAGAGATCCTAGCCGTTGGAGTGGAGTGGAGGCTTTAAATACCCTTTTTGAAAACTAGCCGTTACTCCTGTTTTTGTACAGGCCGGAGTGTCCGGACAAACAACCCGGAGACTCCGGACCAAATGTCCGGATACTCCGGACAAGCTGGAACCAAAGGTAACCGAGGGGTCCAACCCGGAGACTCCGGACAAAATGTCCGGATACTCCGGATTGAATCCGGATACTCCGGACTGGAATCCGGAGACTCCGGGTTACCCAGTTCGGTTTCAATTTGAAACTTTTCAAAACCAAATGCAGGAGTGCTAATGAGAGATGAAATACTTGGTGTTGAGCACATGCACATCCTAATAGGCGATTTCTCATCGTATCCTCTTAATAGTACGGCTATCCTTAAGACTCAAATAAAAAGAAAATTACACTTCATTGTCTTGACGCTGTTTTATCGAAATTTGACGCGCTTAGGACCGTCCAATCTCATTCCGAGCTTGATGTGATCTCGATAACTGCATTACTCTGAGTTAAAGCATTAGATCACTTTAATTGTGTCATCATTAATCACCAAAATAAAATGAGGGGCCTAGATGCACTTTCAACATAACGTAACATAGTAATGCAATTCCAGGAAAGTACTAACCGCACAATTCAAATTAAAATTACATGACAGTACACGATTTGGCAATACATGAAATGGGAGGACATTACATCAGCTAACTTGACATAGGCAGCACGGTCCATGATATTACATAACACCAAATGAAAGTACTACTCCCACATGAACATAAAGAAATTACATCGAGGTACATTGTCATGGTTGCTAGGGATGGGTCGACGAGCCGGCCCTATTAGGGCAGTTCTTCATTGTATGCCCAACTGTCCTGCATATACGGCACTTTCGTGCGGCTGGTCTGTCCCCCCTTTGACTTGCATCCATATCGTTGCGGATTCGCCTTGACTGCCATCGTCCACGGCCGCTCCGCTTTAAGGCATCGTTCTGATACCAAGTCACTTGGCCCGGCCATAGCTCCCTGTGATGCATGTCCAAGCCATAAGAGTTGAACTCCGAACTCCATGTCCCGAACAGATGGCCGGTGCTGAAGTACTCAGAGATGTACGCCACAGAGGACTGACGTAAAGCCGCACATGCTGCATATACATGCGAGCATGGCTTGTGCAACAGTTGTGGCTTGTTGCATGTGCATTTCGCGACATCACCTATTGTGCACACCTGTTTACGGTACCCTCTGCAATGCCCACCGACGAACTTCTCCCGCAGATGCACTTCAAACTTTAGCCTGATTCCATCCAAGGTGCGGGCGTCGTGCGAGCGAGCCTTTTCTATTTTCTTTTCCATGTATGCATGCATACGTTCGGAGAACTGCTTTCCTGAATCTATATGATTCTTTGCATTCCTCCCCCTGTTCACGAAGTATCCATGATCTGTTCGAGTTTCCTCCACGACGGCACTAACTGGGAGGGACCGAACACCCTTCAAAACACCGTTGTAAACCTCCAACATGTTAGTTGTCATTATGCCATATCTAGCGCCGTCTGTGTCATGCAACAAGGACCATTTATCCAGATCCGGAGCATGCAACTGCACCCACTGAGAGAAGTTGCTGACCTCGGAGTTTGACTGCGTTGTAAGTTTTGCGGTCTCCTCATCGAGCACTCTCCATATGGCCTCAAATTTTCGCCTCTGATTTTGAATGCAGAGTCTTTTAAATGTCTTCATGACTTCCTTGCTGCGGAACCTCCTATGTAGGTTCGCCGCAAGATGCCTCATGCACCATCGGTTCACGACATCATTCCATTGGTAAGGCGCCTGTGTCCCTCCTTGCATGGTGCTGATGGCGGACATTAAACCAGCATGCCTGTCAGTGATGAGGCACACATTGGGGCGATCTTGGACAACAGCTTGTTTCACATTTGCTAGGAACCACAACCAGCTCTCCGTGTTCTCGCTTTCCACGATTGCATAGGCCACCGGGAGTAGCTGATCGTTGCCGTCCGCCGCAACCGCCATCAGAATGGTGCCCTTGTACTTGCCGGCCAAGAAAGTACCATCCATGGTAAGCACAGGCCGGCAGTACTTGAATCCCCGAATAGCTGGTCCGAATGCCCAGAAGACACGATCGAGGATGAAGCAGTTCGGACCCTTCGCAGGGTGCGGCCTATCCATCTTGTTGATGTAGGTCCCGGGATTGGTTTCAGCAATCTGGTGAAGCATGCGAGGAACAAGGTTGTACCCCTCTTCATACGTGCCGTACATCATCTCTATAACTTTCCTCTTCGCTCTCCAGACCTTGCTGTAGCTAACAGGATATCCCACACTGTTTATCACGTCTGCCCTCAATATCTTCGGTGAAACGGTAAAGTCCGCCGTGACCAAGTGAGAAATCAGGCTCGCCACATATGAGGATGTGACATTTTTGTGCTTCGCCAGTGGCTCATCAAGCACACAAGTGTGGTTCGTCAATACGGTTATCTTGAAGCCCAAACTCGCGCCCTTGGACTTATGGGCACGAATCTTGCCGGGACACTGAGGATCCATGCACTTCACAATGTAGGTCTCCTGGTTCGACTTATACACCCGGTATGTGCGGCTGATGTTCACCGCATATCTAGTAATTGCCTGCTGGACGGCACTCTTCGTAGGGAAGAGTTGCCCGACAAGCAGAGTGTCCTGATCGAAGGCCCACTCCGTGCCAGCTTCGTCTGGCAGGACGAGAGATGTCATCGCCAGTTCGTCCAATCGAGAAGACACATGCTCCACATCAGTGGACACAATGCCACCGATTGGAGCTCCATCGTCGTCTTCATTGCTTTCCGTGTTGACTTCGTCATCTTCATCAGATATTTCTTCCTCCGCCATGCCTTCTAGGTGCTTGTGGCAGTCAATGCGAGCGGACCACCACTGGCCGATGTCTTCATTCGCCCGAAATTCATCGGTACCGATGGCGCCAGATGAATCTTCGACGCCACCGCCACCGCCACCGAGGGGACTAGAGGTTTGTTCTCTATCCAGGAAGCGCACATACACCATCGGCCGACGGTGTATCAACGCTTTAGGGTTCATCACAACTTGCATGTATTCCCCCCACAATGCGCTTCCCACAATCTTACAAAGCTCCCACACGCAGTTGGTGGACCCTGCCACAACTCTAGCATGTATTGCCTCGATTACGAGCTTTTTCCGGGCAGTCAATGGATCAAATGCGCTTCTCACGCACGTACGGAGGTCGCTCAGACTCATCTCCGTTAGACCCGGAGCCCGGATCATCTTCCTTTCGCAGTTGGAAAGGTCCACCCCATATGGACCCTCTCGAACAACATTGTCACCATAAAACACGCACAACTCTAAAATTTCTTCCATGTAGTACCTACCATAGCGAAAAGACATAAGTATTTCTAAAAAACCATGTTCTTTACTCCGATTTATAGGAATAACATTGATAGTTTCCAATAACATGCCAAAATAATTGTTTTTATAGTTTTCCTCTTTTCTTTTCTCTTCTTTTCTTTTCCCTTCTTTCCTACATAATTTTTAGGCATTAAATCCAATTTCGTGACCATGAAATTTTTCCATGTCTTCAAGTGCCCAAAGAGCTTATCGTATTACTTTAGGATTTTTAATTTTTACTTTGCGATTTATAGGCCTTGCCTCATTTTTATATTTTTTTGCGCCGTACTAAAATTATCGATCTGCTACACTTCGCATTTTAAACCTATTTCAATTATCCTGACTGATTCTATTCAAATTGATAGTTCCCAATAACCTGCCTAATTAAACATGGAATCAGTATCTAGTCCACGTCAGAATAATTTTACCAGTTTATTATTACTTGCACTAAAATACAAAAAAGCAAATTGAAGAAAATACGTGTACTTAATAGCCTAACAATACACTACACTGGTACTACACTCTCAACAACAGTAGATCAATAAAACTGGTAGTACTAAACTAGACACTACTACTACACTATCGACAACATTAGATCAATCGAACTGCTACTACTACACTGTTCACTCCAATCCACTTTCCACCACCATAGATCATTAAAACTACTACTACCACTGCACTGGTCACTACAACTTCAATGTCTACAATCGTACAACATTAAAACTTCTGCTACTATTAAAAAGGTCACTACAACGACATTGTTGACACATGTACATCATTAAAACTACTACTACACTCGTCACTACTACATTGTCGACATTGAAGCCACTACTACACTCGTCACTACTTCAATGTCTACACTCGTCACTACTACACTCGACAACAATACATCATTAAAACAGCCACTACTACTACATTGTCCACAACAAATACCTCATTAAAACAACCACTACTACTACATTGTCCACAGCAGTAGTATTTAACCATTTTTAGTACTACCATACAGTTCCATGTTTCCATATTATAATAACACGGAACCATTATCTGCTCTACTTCCATGCCATGCAATTTTAGCCGTATATTATTACATGCACTACCATCGTACTTCTATAGTGTGGGTCTTCTACTCATTATACATTGACCGTGTTAATTTATACTAATCATGTACATCTACAGTTCACACATATTTACACTAACCTTTATGAAGCAAAACTGATGATTGCAATAGCCGGCGTAACGATCAGATTAACCTCCCAGAAACTGAGCCTCAAAATTAAATATCCACGTACGTGTTCGATATTTTATTTCCGGAGAATACCTGCAAAAAATGATCCCTCATCAGTTCATCGAAAATATAATGAAGCTGGCTGCTTTGCATGTCAGGAATCTCATGCATGCTCCTTTTTCGGCTACATGCAATGAAGCCAAAGGCTTTGCATGTCAGGAATCTCATGCATGTCACGAATCATCGAAAATAATGACTACTTGCTTTGCTTTTTGCATGTGACGCTGGCAAAATAATTAAATAATTGAGCATGGCATGCAATTATCTAGTCTACTGTTCATGGCATGCAATTTTATCAGCATATTATTAATTGCACTAACTTACTCTAAACGAACAATTAACCCTAGCCTAACAATATACTGCACTAATACTACACACTCAACAATAGTACATCAGTAAAACTTGCTACTACTACACTTGACACTACTAGATTAGATCATTGAAACTGGTACTAGTACACTAGTCACTCCAATCCACTTTCCACAACTACATTGGTCATTAAAACTACTACTACACTGGTCATTAAAACTACTACTACATTGAAACTATCATTAGAGCTACTGATAGGACTACAATGGTCACTAAAACTACATTGTTGACACATGTAGATCATTAAGACTACTACTACACTGGTCACTACTACTACATTGTCCAGAACAATACATCATTAAAACAACCACTCCTACACTGATCACTACTACTGCACTAATACTACATTGTCCACAACAATATATCATTAAAACTACTACTACATTGGTCACTACTACTACATTGTCCACAACAATACATCACTAAAACAACCACTACTACACTGTTCACTACTACTACATTGTCCATAGCAGTAGTATTTAACCATTTGTAGTACTACCATACAGTTTCATGTTTCCATATTTTAATAACATGGAACTATTATCTACTCTATTGCCATGTCATGCAAATTTACCCGTATATTATTAAATGCACTAACATCACATCAATTACACAACATTTTTGTTAACTTCTATCATTCATTCGTGTACTAGCATGATACGACTATAGTTTCATGTACTACTCATTAAATATTTACCATGACAATTTCTACTAATCATGTACAACTACAATGATCTCATTTACACTAACCTTTCTGAAGCACAACTGATGATTGCAATAGCCGGCGTAACGATGAAATTAACCTTCCGGGAGCTGAGCCTTCGAATTAAATATCCAGGCTGGTGCGCGATATTTTATTTGTGAAGAATACCTGCAAAGTATTGATTCCTCATCAACTCAACGAAAATATAAACATACAGATTTGTACAAAATATAAATATCGCGAAAATTCCTGCAGAATTACACTTCTAAATTTCCTCTTCCACCTCTTTTTTCTGCCTGTTCTCCCTCCTCTCCTCTCTTTTTTTCTACCCGATCCCTCTCTCTGGCTGAACTTCCTCTCTCCAAAAAATTTCGTTTGCACCGCGGGGACGTCTGATGCTATTTATACTGGGCGAGTTGCGAAAGCATGCGAAAGCATCTGCTTTCGGTGGTGACGGGACAATTCTATGCCCCTTCTTTTGCATGCTCAAGCCAGGCTTTAGTCATTGGATGCTTTCCACTTTTCCATGTGAGGAGAATCTAATGAAGCCAGGCTCTCCTTCTTTACGTAGTTTTTTTTTTGCATGTGAGAATACTGCAGTGAACGTCACTCATCCATCCATCAGCTCGGCCGGGCAAACTAATTAACAAAAGTGCTGCAAACTAACATGAAATAGAAAGTAGCAATTAAAATAACAAAAGAATACAATTTTTTTAATTATAGCGCTGACGAAAAAAAAAATTTGCTGCCCACAACAATAATTTTTTTTAAAGCATGTAGTAACAAAAAAAAAATCTAATCCACCGGGATTTTTTTCGGAATTTTTTTGCCTACAAATATTTTTGAAAAACAAAAATAATAAAAGAAAAAAAAATCAAATTTCTAGCGCTCGGAGAGCGCTTGATTTTTTAAAAAAATTTTTAAAAAAAAATACCGCTCTGCCCAGCCGCGGCTTTTCAAAAAAAAAAATGAAATTTTTTTTTAAATTACCGCGGTCCCCGAGCGCTCCATTTAAATTTTTTTTTTTTAATAAACCGCTCTTCCCGACGGCGGTATTTTTTAAAAAAAAATACCGCGCTCCCCGAGCGCTGTTTTCAACTTTTTTTATTTTTTTAAAAAAATCGCGGTCTGGCGTCGCGGGAATCTAAATAAAAAAATTGAAAAAAAAATTCCGCAACCAGGGACCGCGACAAACTACTGTTCACGGGCTATTTTTGCAATTCCATGACAGAGCCGGCTAGATCTGTAAAAAAACACGTGACAGAGGCCAGAACAGTAAAAAATTCAAAAAGTTCGAGGGGGCTATAAAAGCTAAGAACTCTCTGCAGCTGTGGATGGTATTCGCGGAGAATGTTGGTGCGGCCAGCGCCGGGCGTGAAGGCTGAGGAGTTGCGCGGGACGCGCCGGTTTGTTACGCAGCCAGGCTTTGCACCCGAGGCGCTCAGAATACAAAGTGCTGCGCGCTCTACGCAAAAAGAATGAGAGTGACTAGGGAACGGTATACCGTTGCAACGGTATAGCCATGAAACTTATGAAACTTATCAGTTTCAGTGCTGGTTTCATGAGTTTCAGTGTTTAGTTTCATCAGTTTCATGTTTTATCAGTTTTTAGTGCTAAGTTTCATGAGTTTCAGAGGTATACCGTTGCAACGGTATACCGTTTTTTAGTTTTTCTGAAAAGAATTCATCTATACATTTACTTGCTTGAAGAATATTTGTTACATAATTACATTGTTCGTGGCAAGCTAGTGTTACCTCACTGAGCAAAAAGAATATTTACTCGTTGAAGTACATATCAGCGCCTCGTCATGCAATACATGTCCCGATCGACAACTCATTCAAAACAAAGCTCAGAAGGATGGACGTCGACGATGCTGTATATTCCTCATGAGGAATTAACCTAGGTAGCTAGCTGGATGGTTGTACTTCCTGAACACCCTCTCTTGGTTCTCCCTCCACCATTCCTCGGCCTGCTGCTCGGCAAATCTCCTCTTGCTGACCAAACATTAATTAAACAGCTCAAAAACAGATGCTCGGATTCGGAATTTTATTCGAAGTGTGTTACAGAGTTGAGTGTTAGGTGGTAAAAGGGTAGTTGATGGATTAATTAATCGAGTTCACATATATGCTGCATGCATGCATGAATAGGGTTGGGGATGGAATACCTGAACCGAACACGCTTGAATACCTTGGTACCATCTCTCAGCTGCATAAGTGTCACGTACACTCCTGGTTCAAATTGCTCAATTAACTGCACTTCTCCATGGGTGCCATACCTCGGCGCAAAGTCGCCCTGAGCCCTGCTCGCGTTGTTTTCCATGATACGATGGCATGGAGACTCACTTGTCATGGAGATGCCAGAGCTGCTACCATTGCCAGAGCTGCCTTCTGGAGACATTGCCAAGTTACCTATGCTAGTTGACCTACGGTGTGCGATATCATGCAGTCCGCCACTTGAGAGGCAAGGCCGTTCGTGTCCAGTGGGTCCTGCAACCTCTCGTGGATCACTTTGTCCTGTAAGAAATCTCTCTGAATGACTTTGCAAGGTTTTTAAGCTGTCAGCAATATCGCGGGGCACCCTATCTGAAATACCCTTGAGCTGAAGAACAAAGGGATGTGATATTATGAGTGTCCCCTCTAATACATATCGAATAAACAAGAAGGTTGAAGAGACTCCTACTATATTAACCACACTAAGATTACATCAACTCCAGTTAATATTTATATCAATCCAACGATAAATGCTAATTAAGCCCTAAGGGCCTGTTTGGAAGAGGGTGATCCCCCCTTTTTCTAAACAGGCCCTACCTAATTGTGTTTGAATTGAATTATAGAGGTGCCCATACTGTAAATATCCTCTAAGTACGTCAGCACAATAAGCAGATAAAAATTTATCACGCGAGCTCTAATAACTAGCTCAAGAGTTGCATATGCATATGTAGTTTGCAGCATCAGTAGTCTACTGTACCTCACTGTCAAGAAACCTAATAAACTCCAACACAGCATTGCGCCTGGCAGATTCTTGTGCAGCTATAGAGGCAGCATTTTTAGCTCTTATTTCTGATTTCTGCAGTTGCTCCTCTTGGGCTTCGCATTTCTGTTTTAACTTATTAGCCTGTAAAAAATTACAATGATTTTTTTTTATCAAAAATCAGCTAACCACAGTGAAGTAGAAAAATCTACAGTGTTCTAAATCATACCTGAGATTGCAACCTCGAGATATCCTGATTCAGCGTGTCGTTAGTCTTCTTCAAGTTATCAGTAGAGCAGAGAGGACTTGCAGCTGCGGGAGGTTGGCTTGACTTCCTTGTGTGTTGAAACGGTGACGTGGAAGGCGCGCCCATGCCCATTCCCATTGGAGCTGACATTGCCATAGGCTTTAAATTAGTGTTAATTGAACCAAATGTTCCTGCAAAAGAGAGATCTTTGAACTGTAACATGGAAGGAACTTGGGATGCCCTCATCATGGACATAGGATCTGGTTTTATCTCGTTTCTAAATGCTCTTGTCTCTGCGTGCCTGGCTGGCTCTGCTGGTGCTGCCGTTGCAAGCCTCGAAGGCCTCATTTCTGGCCTCTCAGCTGGCTTCTCTTTGATATCAATGGAGCGACGAGTAACGACGTTCCTTTTGTTATATGGACTGCTGCTGCTAGTATCTGCAGCTTTCAGTTTCACGAAACATGAATCGCACACACGATGTGGCTTGCCAGGAGTGGGTGCCAAAGCAGCCTTGAGCACTTTTCTTGAGCTACATGCATGGCAATGAACAAGCCCACAATTGTAGCAATTGTGTCTCTTTCTCGTGAAGCCAAATGGCTGCCTGCAGCCTGAGCAGACGGACTGATCTGCACCTGAAACCCACCTATGTATGCAAATGCATGTCGTGAAATTCGAACCGCATGATATACTCTTGACATGACGATCCTTTAATACTTCGACAAGAGCCGGTGCCTTCTTATCTTCAACATCGCCATGTCCCAGCCTTCCATTGGCCCCCATACCCCATGTATATACTTCACTTCGTGAAGTCAAGACCGCGACATGGTAGGAGCCACATGAGATCTCTTCGACCAACTCACCAGCCAACCTATCTTTAACCAGGCAGGGTTGTTTACCGTCAGATTTTGGGTTCCCAAGCTGGCCGTAGCTAGAGCTGCCCATTGTGAAAACATGACCGGATGTGGCTAGGGCAACAGTCATGTAATGTCCACAGGTTACCTGATGGAAATTATGGTCAATGAGCGCTTGAACACAGGTAGGAACTAGCCTGGCCTCTCTATCCCCATGACCTAGGCGATTCTTATCTCCATCACCCCAGGTAAACAGCTTCCTGGACACCGATTTCAAGCCTGCCTGGCTACTGGTCTCCACAATTGCTGCCGAGTGCCAAACTCCACAGGCAACTTTCATTGTTCTGAATCCACTCAAAGTTTCTACTTCCTTGGGATATGCAATGTTTTCATGATTTCCATGTCCAAGGGCACCAAATGTGCCATCACCAAAGGTGAATATCTTTCCACTTGACATGGCCAGTGCCGAATGCCATGAGCCACACGCAACAGACAATACCTGAAGCCCTTCTAAAGGCCCTGAGACGCGTTTTGGAAGCCAATGGCTAGCTCCGTCGACGCCATGTCCAAGCAGTCCGGCATTGTAAGATCCATCACCCCAATTGTACAGATCACCGGAGACAGTCACAGCACAAGTATGGAACTCCCCACACGCAATATATTCCACATTAGACACTGCTAAGGATTCGACAAGTTTGGGACGGCTAATATCTGCGTCAGTTCCATGACCTAGCCGCCCACCAAGCTCTTCACCCCATGTGAATACCTCTCCTTGCCTGGTAGTAAGAGCAATGTGCCTTGAACCACACGCAATCTGATGTACGTCCAAAACAACATCTGATTCGAGAGGTTTTGGAATTAAAAAGTCTGCTTTGGAGCACAAATAGTGCGAGGACCCTTCCGAGGGTATCACATCAGTCCACACCTCACCCCAGACATAAACATCACCAAGGGATTCTATATCATCTGGTCCAGAACCTTGACTGGATGAACTAGGGGCACTACTGGAAATACTAAGCCGGCTACTGTCTCCTGTACTTGCTCTTAGCATAGTTGCACGATCCGATCCAACATCTGCTCTTGCAGAATTGAAAGAACTAACTGTGCTAAGACCAGCTGAGTTAAAACTACGTGTAATACTTGATGCGATATCTAGTGTTGTATCATACAAATTGCTATGCTGATACTGTGAGGCTTCCTGAAAAAAGAAAGATGTGTTGAATAAGAATATTCTGCAACTTATGATCAAATGTAAGGCACTCTCCAATCTCAGGCTGATTAAAGGGGGGTAATGTCACGACCCAGAAACCGTCCAGAAATTTGGTTTCGGACAGAGATTGTATATCATATGCTTATAACAATAAAAAACAGCGGAAGAACATTAAATAGGTAAATATGACAAATTAAATAAAGTTAAAAAAACATTGTAGGCCACCGGCTTAAAATTTAAATTACGAACCATCAATTAAAAACAAACTCACAGAAAAGGCCTGAGTGTGTCCGTGATCCTAAACGTCATTACTGTCGAACACAAAGGTATCTAAGCAATGGTCTTCTTTCTCTCATCCTCTAAATAAATGTCAACAAGCAACGTTAAGTACACGTATGTGCTCGCAAGACTTTAGTGCATGGAAATAAATGTACATGAAAAGTTAGACCAAAGGAATAAGCTTATACAGTAAGTTTATTTTCAACATAAGGTAGATTTTATTTGCAATGGAGTAGTACATTAAACGGTATCAAAATTTCAAAAGAGCAATTGTTATAAAACTAATAGCAGTAAATAGAGTTTAATTTCATCATTTCGTGTCCCTCCATTGCCACGAACAGGGGGTAAATCACAACCACCCATGGCTTAAGTACATACCTCTCCGGTATGAATGTACCTCCCCGGTACAACACATTTTCCAAAGCGTTTACAAAGACAAGACTATACTTGACATTATTTTCCCAAGTTGCTCTTGACTGTGAGCACGGCTAATTAATTATATTTAAATCCTTCCAGAGAGTGTGTACTTCACCCACATGACGCATTCTAGCAATCACGTCAACCATGTCACGTGATACCCAAGTACCCATTTTGATAGACTATGACAAAACCGTTCAACTGGCTAGAGCCTAACCTTGCATCAGCCCGGTGGATGACAACCCTTGCCATGGCACCGAAATTCCAGACCCGTGCACAAAACACTAATGATGGTTTACGTCCCATCGCATCTTTCCCCTCGTGGCAAGGCATTCACCGTTGTATTGGAATGCTTTGGTCCCAATGCCTCAATGAAGGGAGCACCTATGAGTAAAATCATACTCCGGTTTGCCCTTACTACTTCGACCTACAAAAATGTAAGGTTAAACTCTAACTGGTTTACTAGGTTAAGGCTATCCCATGCTAGCACATGTGGTTGCACAATTAGACCCAGGTGATGGCATCAAGTTCGGTTCTTAGGTTGACTCAGGCGAAAATCTCCCCCTATCTACGTGCAAGTCCAACCCTCACACAATGCAATGAGGATCGCGATGGTATAACATGTGTTAGCTGATTCTTGGTTTTTGTTGGTGATTGAAAGGAGAGAAGGTGTGGAGGGAGTTTGCTTCGTGCTGTTCTTGTTAGCTACTGGCTGGGAGAAACGAACTGAGAGAGTAATGCAAAAGGAGAAGAGGGGGAGGAGCAGGCTGGCAGTGGAGGCATGAGGAAAAAATAAGGAGCGCAGTGCACAGGGGTCAATGAGGAAAATGGCAGCGTATGGGTGGCTTTTAATGCTGTTGGCATTTTGGTTTGGTTATGTTCTGTTGGCCGGGAAAAATCATACTGCAACGAGGAGGCAGATAGACATGCTATTGGTCTGCTGGGTTCCTGACGCAAAATTTCAAATCAAATAAAATTTGCATCTTTAATTTACCGATGTTAATTTAAATTATCAACTGGCTGTAGAAAATAAAATCCTAAAATCAGGGTGTTACAGGTAAGGTGGATAAGTTAGTAGTGGATCAGAACAAAATGCTATCTCAAAAAGATCGCTTCTAAAGAAAGCTAAGCTTTCCCAAACAAGGCCTAATTTATGCACTAATGATATCTCAATGTAATCTCAATTACTTTAACCAAATATCACAAAGAAATTCTATAGTATTTGAATGTATTGTAAATAATGTAGGAAATTACTTAGGAAAATCTACTCACGTCTGAAAATGATATTCTATCACTTTGACCATCAGTCGAGGAATTTATACGGCATGAAGTAATTAGTGTTTCAAGTGTTGAAAACCACACTTCAACTTCAGCTTGATCCTTGCAAACCTGTAGATCAGCTAGAATGCCATGTAATTATTGTCTTCCAAAGATCATATTATGAGGCATTTCTAGAGGTAAAAGTATTTAGCGTCAGTTTATAAAAAAGAGCATTAAATAATTTTTCTTTTACCAGATCAAGGGAACGTTGTCCGTTCTTGTATATCAGGGAAAATGATAGGTAATCCTTCTCAGGGCGTAAAAACCTTCTAAAAATAGCCTGATAAAAACATCATAAATGCATAAGATCCCAATTTCAAATGTCAGATAAATTTGAACTAAAACACTCCATACTCTGAAAGTGTCATAAACTCTTGGATATTAAAATTTGTTCCTGTGAATGTATGCCAGTAAAGTAACCACCAAACCGTTATCAGGCGAACTTACAGTTCTCTGTCCAGGAATGATTTTAGATACACAAAACAGTCTGAGGCACTTTTCCTTGTTGTGGGAATACCAAACTAATGTTGTCTCATCCTGCAATGAGAACATCACGGGGCTGTTGTTTTTATCTTGTAATGAAGCACTTAACATTGATATTATTTAAATGAACATATGAACATACACTAGAAAGTTTGAACTCACGAATCTTGGGTTTTCTTCCCTTCCGGCTATACTTGATAAGGTTGCTACCTTTCTTTAAAGTAATAAGGGCCTTCAGGACATAAAGAAGGCCAGGGTTAGTATCACAAATTTTTTAGCACATAATGTTTGCTCAAGCAAAGTAGAGGGAAACGAGACACAATGTCAGTATCTAGAACCTCACATTATCATCTGGTGTCATCTAAACAGCAACAGGTCACCATTCTATTTTCAACTCTTATCACCTGCAACTACATAGACAAATTTATATTGGGCCATCGGCATCAGAACTCTTTTGTGGAAACAAATTGGCATTAGAAAATTTGCTTTTAGAACAAAAACAACAAGCCAATATCAAATGAATTTTTCAACAGCATAACAGAGAAATATATAATGATAATACCAAAATGGTTTCCTGAAACTCCTTCCTATCCTCACAAATACTCCAAATTATACAATTTTGCACATAGAAATGTTTTGACATTTCTAGCATAACAGATTAACAATGTTGCTCATGCAGAAGGGGTCATCTAAAAACTACATACATGCATAACAGATTAACAAAATACTGAACATAAGGCATGCTTCTCTTATCCTATCAGGCTTGCTTTGAGGAGGTGGGTGTGAACAGATCAAAATGAAACCGATAAATCGAGATCGTGGGCCCAAATACGACAGAATCGAGTCTTAAGGTGTGAAATGTAACGAGAAATCAACATGACCATGGTAGGGGATAAGAAAAAGGAGAAACCTTGCTCGTCGCCGTCGTTCCCTGGTCAGGCCCTCATCGATCCTTCTCCTCCTCCGGCAGCATTGACGCATGTCCTCCGCCCCCGACGCTAGGAACAAAATGGAAAGGGAAAGCCGTTCTTTTCTCCCTTTTTTTCAGAGAAAAATTTGCTCTTTTCGCATTACTGGTGAGGAAGAGATCCGCCTTTCTCTCGGAATTTTCACGCCACATTTTCAAGTTTTTTCTGCGCTGAGGTTTTGCGTTACTGGCCCACGTGTCAACCTGAATATTATGCCCACGTAATGAATATTTGGACATGTTGCATTGGTCTCTACCAATTTAGGGGCAAGGAGCTCAACAAATTCGAAAGTAAGGATGATTTAGTTCAATTTGGGGCAAAGACTTTGCAACTGCCTTCTGAAATAATATTCTTCTTACCAATTGTTGCTATTTGAAACACATTTAGGTGGCCTTGATTATTCATCTCCAAAATGTTTGCAGGGCCGCCTAATTTTCTCCCCGGTTTCAGAACTTGCTGCTTCCCCTCCGCAGATCGCAAAGGTACCCAACCCACATCTGATGACACATCTTCTCATTGTCATTTTCTTTTCTACATATCTGCAAAATCTAATTTTTTTTAAAAAATTTGGATTATATAATTGAATGTTCGCTTCCATTGCTTTATATGTTATTGCATACAGTGCATTATGTTAAAAGCTTTCAATGGGAATCTCCAGCTCTACAGTCTACACTACCTGAACTACCCCGTTATTTTATTTCTACCATTCCATACAACACAAGCGCGGCTCCCGACAGTGGCGACACGGACTACAGTCGAGGACGAGGCTGGCATGACAGACATCAGCCGACGCCTCGATCAGCAATCTTCCCATCTCTCTTTCGTAATTACTGCCAGTTTGCATTTGAGTTTAATCCCACTTCAATTTGGTCGTTTGCACTTACTATATGGTTTAATGTCGAATGACGTAGCTAATTCATCATGGGTGTTCTTCAGCTGTGCTAGTGATGTTTTTCTCTACTATAAAGCAACAGTTGGTGGCAGCGGTGAGTTCTACTCACGTCATTAATTGCCCTGCTTAATTGTCCTACTTAATTGCCCTACTTAATTACCCTACGCAAAAAACGAAGCGTTACTTTAATTAGCCAGCTTTCGCAAGAAACGAAGCGTTAAAGATAGATGTTTGATCTTGTGAAATAATTTTTTTATTTTTTAATCTTTATTTTTCGTTATCAATTTTGATTTTCGTAGCAATGCACGGGCGTGTAACTAGTTTATTCTTAGTTGATGGTAAGATCTTTGTATTACAGGTCATAGGTTGTGGCTGAGCTGTTGCTCCATTGGTTGGTGCGTGTAGTGCGCACCCAATCCGCCCCGTGTCAAGCGGGCACGCGGGGGTTGAGTGCAGGCTGGGTGTGTGCGTGCGTGCACGTGTGGGGTTGTCGATGTGCGTTTGTAGATCGACTATTTTTTTCTACAATGAATGCTATCATCCTGGCTAAATTTTTTTTAAAAAAAAGGGATAGGTTGTCTAGGTGTGCTCTATGATTATTGCTCTTCATTAAAAACTCATACATATACAGCAAGCAATTCCATATAGTCCTGCTCCTTAAGGAATTACTATATTATCTTTACGAAATTTCTGTATTGCAAACGAGGTTTTATTTTATAACCTTGTTTACCATTGTTTGTCTTTGTACACGTGCAGTATGGGCATCTAAATTTTATAAGTACCTTGTAAAAAAATTAGAGATAATTTCAAGTTTGAGTTAGTAAAAAAGTTTGGCCAATTTGTATGTTTCGATGAAAGGATTTTGAACGATCTGAACGGCCATACACTCAGTGACGGAGCCATAAAATTTTAAGAGCTTGGGCAAACGTGATTATGACTATAAACACAAACAAATATATATATATATATATATATATATATATATATATATATATATATATATCACATGCAAAATTAAGAACTACAACAAGGTTTTTTTTACTAAAAGTATAGTCTAATACCTATGTGATCCCTCCTGGCTCCTGTCCTCCCAAACCAAGCAGCACATGCGCCCACAAACGCACAACAGTCCGCAGTGTGGTCTCTCCTGGCCTCCTCACTCCTCAGCACATGTGCACAGGTTCAGCTTCCTTGGTTCTTTATTCCTTCCTCAATCCTCATGCCTCAATCACAACATGCGCACAACAGCCTAGCACTCGTGCCAAGCCGGGCGGACGGCAGCTACCTCCACACGGACACGACCAAGCTGGGCGCCGGCGACGGCGCGACACCAAGCTCCAGACGCAGTCCAGGCGGCAGTGCCACCGAAGTACTTCGGCAGCTTGTGGCCTTGCGCGGTCGCGCGGAGTGCTATAGTTGCTACTATGCTTCGCCTCCTGACCTCCTCGACGACGACGACGGGCCCGTCCAGCAGCCTCCGGTGCGAGCCGCCACAGGTACGAGATCGCAATTCGCAAGAGCAAGATCCTGATTTTAGGGATTCGAGGGATAAAGGATTTGTGATTTGGGGATTTGGGGATGGCCGGATGGGATTTTAGATCAAACGAGTTTGTGGGCTTTAGCACTTCGGCCCGCTCTGGTTGGTGACATTGGTCCGTTCTGTTGGTGTGCGACGGTGGCCCACTGGCCCCACTCGTCACATCGGTTTGCCCGGGAGGAGTCCAGGACCGACGCATTCATCTCTGCCGGTGGTGATCACTGTGTGACGCCGTTGAGCTCGGGTAGGCGCCCACCCTGCTCGGGAGCTGCCTCCGCCCCTGCATACACTATCCTAACCATCAAATTTGCCTTAAGATTTATGCAACATTTCAAAATTCAAACCACCATCTCATCTTCCAATCGTTTTAATATTTTTTTACAGAAATCTTGGAAAGCTTTCCATAGCTAGGAACTTAGGGTAGTGCATGAACTTTTCATTTAATGACTCGTAGACTAGTACTATCCCATCTATTTCCATAGTCCAGAAACCACAGCCTTATTACTCTTTTCAATCACAAATAGTCGTTATTTTGGACATAGGTACAGCCAAACTTTTAAAAAATTTGACTATCAATATTTTTTTAAATATTTGAATTGGATACATGAAAACCATATGTGTAGATTTGTCTCAAAAAATACTTTCATAACATTATGATTTTATTGGGTTTTATAAATATATCAGAATAGAAATTAGTCGTCAAAGCTATATTTTAGAGACCGTGTCGATGTCTAAAATCACAACTATTTGTGACTGCAGGGAGTATAATACTATTGCTAATCTCAGTAGTATCTTCCTAAACTGTGTTGGCTCGTTGGATACGTATGTGCTTGTTGACTGGTCAGTCTAAAACAGTTGCCAGGGCAGGCTGATAAAATGAATTACTAAAGTAAGATCTTTCTGTGCTGACTCGGAACTGCATTTTAAGTCTTTTGTTTATCGATTCGCGAAGGAGGGTCAAGTTGGTTCATCCTTTCCCAGTCTGCCACTGCGTGGAGGTTCATCTGAACTGTACCAGGCTACCAGCCAGGAATGACTTGGAACATTCAGAAACAAAAGGGGTGACTTGGAAAGTTCAGAAACAAAAGGAGGAGAGAGACCGGCAGCTGCAGGCACACACAGCTCTGTGCGTCACAGCCGTCGTCAACAGCGAGCATTGCTAATTAAGCGCTGACGCACCACGCAAACTCCATGCCCTACGACCAATTTGGCCCTCCTTTTCTTTCTCTTTCTTCACCTTCTCTTTTTGAGAAGCCAGAAATTGGTGGTAGTATTGTGATTTGAAGAACTCTCATAGCTCCCATCACAGCTGACATGAACTCCAGAAGTGACGCAGCCGGTGAGATGTGGCGGCTACACGGCTGACGATATGCAGGATGCATGCGCATGATTGGGTATTAATTAGGTTGTCATTAGTTTAGTTTAGACTTTAGGTTCTGGTTACTCAACTAACTTCTAGAAGTCAAATTAGGTGTTCTCGTTCGTCAAACAGAAGATCGTTTTGTGCAGTGTGATGCTGACTTGGATCGAGTCAATGCCAGTCTTTCTGACAGTTGACTTCTCTAAACACATTTTCATCAGTAAAATGGTCAGGCTAGGAACTCAAAGGGTTAATTGTGCTAAAAAAAAGACAGCAGCTGAACAACAGGGATCTAGAAACAAGAGCAAGAACTCCAACAGTGTACACATGTCAGGGGTGGGGTAATCTAGAGGATTTGGACAAGTGTCATACAGATCTGTGCATCGTCTCCCCAGCTTTCCTGCCAACAACCTAGCAAACGTGTACTGTGCTACTGGAATCGTATGAACGCCTGCTACTTGGACGACGTTCAGGTCCTGATCGACAGAAGGAAGAAGAGAGTTGTTTTTGTGCTGCTGTACTGTTGTAGGGGGGTACACCTGTGATGAGATGATGGAACGTTGGAAGGCTCCTAGCTTGTTGCTTGCCACATTTGTCGACTGTTCCAAAAGGTTGCCATGAAATTACACAAACCATTTTGCTGTTGATTTGAGTTTGGGATACGGGTAGATGAGATATGGCTGCATTGGATTTGTCAGTTGTCGAAAGGGTATCACGGTCACTTTCATATGCTCCAACGAGCACATTTCACTCAAGCAGTTACTGAATCGGCAGTCTCGCAGCAAAAGTCGGTACTATCGCCTATCTAAGGTTGGTAGTACCGCTCGGCCGGCACTACTGCTCTCTAGAGGTTGGTAGTACTGCTCAGCTAAAATCCGCATGAGAACACCTTTTTGAAAAATAACTACCATCGTTTTACGGCCGATAGCTTCGACGGGCCGACACTACCGTCATCCTAGGTCAATAGTGCCGCCCTACACTGATTGCACCTCAAATTGCTTTCTTTTCCAAATCTAATTCAAACTCAAACCTAAACAAACCTAACTTAAATAAGTCAAATTCTCATCACAAACATGAGTAGATCTCCACATAGTCTTTCAAAGGATATCGCGGCCACTTTCATATGCTCCAACGAGCACATTTCACTCAAGCAGATACTGAAACGGTGGCCCTGTCGGAGTTTACCGCTCAGCTGAACGCTGATACCGCATCAAGTTCACATGCTTTGAGAACGAAAGTTTCAGATGTCTCCGTTTCTAAGATTGTCAGTTGCGAGCTGGTAAAAGAGCAGAGCAGAGAAGGGACAGAGGAAGGAGGGGGACAGACGCGATTTGACGATGGCAAAGAGTTTATTATCTCTTCGTAAGAAGTATCAACACGAAGTACAATTGGATCACTAGTGAATTTCGAAAAAATATCTTCCTGGTGCTGATCCGGAAAAGCATCAGCGACCCCAGCATTTTGCACGAGCTCATCGCCACCATCCAGGTCGGCACCAAGTGGCCCAGCATCCAACTCTGCCTGCGATTCTTCATCCCAAAAACCTCCATAGTGCGTCGTCTCCTCAGCCGGCGCAGCCACCGGCGAATCGGGAAAATCGCTGCACACTTCGATCCAACCGTCGTCCGACTCCCAGTCTGGCAAGGTCGAGCAGGGGCCCGCCAGTGCCCTGATCCTCCCGGCCGTGCTCTCTGGCGTCTCCTCGTCCTCGTCTTCGGTGTCGGACTCCCACAATGCTGCGTATAGCGTGCTCTTGGGAGATACCCACTTGGCCTTCGTCTCCTCTGCCTTGACGCCGCAGCCGGCGAATGCCAAGAACGGATGCTCCAGCAGCTGTGCAGCCGTCCACCGCTCGCTGGCGCGCCGTCTGAAGCACTTTTCCAAGAAGTCCTTAGCCTCCGGTGACAGCCACTCTGGCGCCCTCGGCACGGCGTCGGTGTACCCGATCAGCCGCACCGCCGCGACCACGTCGTCCATGTCGCTCCACGGGGTGCGGCCGGTGGCCATCTCGATGACGGTGCATCCCAGCGCCCACACGTCGGCCGCCGGCCCCTGCTCCTCCCCGCGCGCCACCTCCGGCGCCATGAACGCCGGCGTGCCTCCGATCGGGCCCACCGAATCCACGCTCCTCGCGCACCCAAAGTCCGCGAGCTTGGCCCGCGCGTCGGCGCCGATCATCACGTTCCTCCCCTTGACGTCCCCGTGCACCATGGCCTCCCCGTGGAGGTACGCGAGCCCCCTGGCCACATCCGCGGCGTACGCCCGGACGACGCCTTCCTCGAGGCGGCCCCCATTCCTCTCAACCTCGTCCGTTAGCGAGCCGCCGGGGGCGAACTCGAGGATCAACTGGTACTCCCCGCCCGCGGCGGTGCGGAAGCCGAGGCAGGGGAGCACGTGCGGCGAGCAGAGCGAGGCCAGGATGGCCGCCTCGCGCCGCAGCTGCTTGGCCATGGCGGTGCCCCGCGCCGATTTCACCGCGAGGAGCTCGTCACCGGCCGCGAAGAGCGACACGACGGCGCCCGACGCGCCGCGGCCGAGCGTGCGGAGGCGCGTCAGGCGGCGACCGCTGATCCCCGCGTCCTCCACCATCATAATTCCTAGGATTCTTGCGCTTGCGATTTCTCTCTGGCTAGGTCTCGGAAGTTTTTCTGCTCTGCGTGGTGCGATGCCGCTGATCCGACTGTGAGTCCAGCCCGCGTCAAGCGAGTATTTGTACGCGGGGGAGTGCCAAGTTCGGCGCGAGATCTGGCGTGCCCGGCGCATTGGCGGGTTCACGTTCGGTGGCGCGGGAAAGCCACGTGGGGATTGCGATGACGTGCGAGGAAGCGTCCGGGGCCTCCTGTTTTCCTCGTGCGGAGACTGACTTGTGGGCCGCTCAAACTGACTGGCGGTGGAATTACGCCACGTGGAACGTGGCTTGGCCGGGAACGTGGGTTTTACGATAGGCAAGTTAAACACGAGGGCTAATCCGAGGGGAATAGGGTTTTCCTACTTCCGGGTCGGAAAAGGATTTTTGTTTGATATACGGTTTAAGTTTATATTTAACATATTTTAAAATTTTGAAAAAAATTTATCCAAAAGTTTTCTAAAAGTAGTATTGGTAGCTTTATGATGTTTGGTGTGAATATTTTTTTTTTGAAAAACGAAGTTTGGATTTTTACAAATTTTTTTTGCAATTTTCTCTATTTTTCAAATTGTCACCGCTTTTCGCTGAAAACCTTCAAAATTCACTTCTTTTCATGCTGTTTTTGACCTTTCATTCGAAATTTGTTCATGGTTTGATTAGATTTCAAAATTGTTTGACTTTCGAAACCGTTCGATTTTTTACGAATTTTGGTATCTTCGGCTCGTCGAAATCTGAGATCGAAGCAATATTGTTAACCCTGGCAGATATAATCACGTCGGTTTGGAAAGGAAGCTTCATGGGTTCCCTTCATTTGGTGTGAAAGCGTAAAACTAATCAAAATAGGAAAAAAAAAAACTGTTATATTATATATTGAAAGATCTGGTTTTAGAGCTACCAATAAAAAAGATATAAATTCAAAAGAAAGTGACACAAGTGACCATTATTGGTAAATACTAACTAAGTTAAACTATAACAGTCATCAAATATCATTATTTAAAGAAAAACACCTAAACATCCATTTAGCGGACTAGAGTTATAACGTCTTATATTAAAAGAAAGAGTTCATATCAAGTATAATAAGAAATAATTGAAATTCAAAATTATCCATTTAATTTCCATAAAAACTTTAAAATTAGAACTCGTACTAAACTGAAATTCGATGAAAATTAGTAGTTAGATTTGTATACGAATTCTAACCTAAAATTAAAATTGTAAATAATAAAATATATTAAAATAAAGAGTACATGCCAAATAAAATAAAAACAAATTAGAAATAAAACTTAGCGGCTGCATTTATGTACAAATTTTATTCAAAATTGAAAAGAAAGTCTATAGGAAGGACAATACAAAAATGCGCAAATACAAAATAAAAAGTCAAATAAAATCATCAATATATTTTTATTTCCAAACTAAGTAAAAGAGAGAGATTTCAGTTTTATTCAGAAATAAAATTATAGAAATATGCTAATTCCAGGAAAAAAAAAGGTAAGGAATATGTTTATATATATATATATATATATATATATATATATATATATATATATATATATATACTAGTTACATGCCCGTGCATTGCTACGAAAAATAAAATTGATAACGAAAAATAAAGATTAAAAAATAAAAAAATTATTTCACAAGATCAAACATCTATCTTTAACGCTTTCTTAAGTAAAGTCGGCTAATTAAAGCAACGCTTCGTTTTTTACGTAGGGCAATTAAGCAGAGCAATTAAGGAGGGCAATTAAGTAGGGCAATTAAGAAGGGTAATTAATGACGTGGGTAGAACTCACCACTGCCACCAACTGTTGCTTTATAATAGTAGAGATATAAATAAATAAATAAATAAATATATATATATATATATATATATATATATATATATAAAAGTAATCAAAATCTATTACTCCCTCCGATTGGAAATGTAAGGGGTTTTAGGTCTCTATACTATTTGTAAAATATAAGGGGTTCTAGTATCCTAAGGCTAAATTTAGCCCATTTCTTCCAGTTTTGCCCTTGTTCCATTTATTACCCTTGTACAATTTTCCATGTCTCTTTTTTATGCGAATGTGCTCTTTAATGAACAATAACTAAGGGTATTTTAGTCTATTCACCAAGCTTCTAAATATGTGTGCACAAGGCTAAAACCCCTTACATTTCCAATCGGAGGGAGTATACCATATTATATTAGAAAAAAATTATTTTTTTATTAGCCCGGCCCTTTCGGGAGATTTGATGATCATTGGCCCTTATTAAGTGAGTGCAATAATGATTTGCTCCACATATATCACTGACATGTGGCCCTAAGGTTCATATGTTAGTGAGATATGACAGGATAAATCATCAATGACAAAGGTAAAACGGGGCAAATGATCAATTTTTCCCATCAAATACTACATCTTTCCTTCGGCTGCTTTCATGACACATTTGACGTTGTCGCCATCTCCTAGCTCAGGCACATCCCAGTTGATCATTTCGTGTCGTGGTGAGTTTCTAGACCCAGTATAGTTCATCATTTGTGCCGTGCCGATCCAACTCGAAAATACCTATGCTATAGCGTGTTTTGAACCGTGCTGGACTAATCGTTCCGAGGACCGACCATTGCCCCAATCTAGTTAAGAGCTGAGCAAATGTAGAGGGGATTCGACAGTCAGGTGGAGGAAAAGCCAGTGGATGAAAAGCCAAGTATGCATGATTAAGAAGGAAGGAATTAGCGTGACAACAGGGTAAAGTGGTGTATGTTTTGTGATGGAACATAATGGTTTTGCAGTTTAGTGGGCAGAAACTAGAAAGTGTATCAAATTGTTTTACTAAAACCTAGGTACATAACGTGTAGTTATCAAAAAATGATAAGTACAGCAAATGTTTTTTTTTTATATGTATATGTTAGCATTTAATACAGAACCAATTCGCCAAATAACCTTATATCACAAGTTGTACCCTTCCTCTGTCAAAAAAAAAAAAAAACAAGTTGTACCCTTCCCCTCTTGTTAGAACGGGTAACACCAAATTAAGGTCATTTAATTTCGTCGGCGAAGTCAGGACACCAATATAGCATCATTCTTTGTTAAAAACAGGATAATCCCTAGTTTAACTTGTATGAATGGATCAAGTGACGGTGGTCAAGTCACGTGGTCGCATAAAATTGTTTCTTTCAGACAGTGGTTACATGCAAAGATGCTACTGTTTTAGATTGAATTTTCGGATTTGAAGTCAACTTTGTCATAGCTAATTTTAGGCAAGTGCGATTTGTCATACCTTTTTATGCCAACAAAATTCAACACCACAAGTATATCAAAGTTTAGCAAAAAACTGAGTGTATGACGTGCGTAACATAGAGAAAATAAAATGTGGCAGGTCAAAGTTGTTGCAATAAACCAAACATCTATCTAAAAAGCTACAACATGCATAAATTTAGATGTATTAAAATTAGTTTCAAATCAAACAGACCCTCCACGGAATATCCTGTCAAATTCTCCGATTGATTGCAGCACAAAAACTAAGTAAACTCGTGTACCGTCAGTCACCTAAACTTTGGAAAAACGAATTGCTTCTTTCGGAGTAGCAAGGTAAACGATCTGCTCCCATCAAATCGCTTACAAACTCTTGTCAGTTTTCTCAGATGATGCGAGCCTGCAGCATGGGTGATCCAACCCTCGCTACGTGGCGACCCTGCAACCAGGGGCGGATACAGGCCCCGGGCTGCCCGTGCTGTAGCCCGGGGCCTAGTACCGAAAGCTCATTATTTTTTTTAAGAAATTATTGAAAAATAATTAAAAACAGATATTTAATTTAAAATCAGTTAGTTCAGCTCAGTGTTTGGACCTGGGCTGGCTCCGCCTCTGCCTGCAACCTCCTTTGATCAGCTGCAACCGCGTTTGCTGCCATCTGTTTCACTTTCCCTTCCCCTCATCTGGCATTTTTGAGTTGGCATGGCAGGGCACAGGTTGGTAGGTTCAGGCAGCCGTTCAGGGATCACCTCACCTTCCTCGGGGCTCCGACAAGTGTGAAGGTTTCCTTTCTCAATTGAAGGACGCGCACTTGTCCTTCGCCGCGTTATCGTACAAGTCACCGGCATTCCAATAACGGAATAACTCGGTGATTATCCAGTGCATTATTCTGCTTATATATAAAGAAACACCATGCTGGAACCGAGTTGAGGGCTACAATGTCAGAAACGCGTAGCAGTGGCCTTCAAACAAAATGCAAAAGGACATTGACTGTACAGTAGATAGTCGTGTTCCATGTAGTAGTACTAAGCGGTATTCTTATATCATTTTGAGAGAGAGAGAGAGAGAGAGAGAGTAACACTAGCATTAAATATTCGTCGGTGCATCTTAATTTTATCTCTGCTGACGTCTAAGCACATGTAATAATGGTAAGAGATCAAGTGTCTGTATAATCTATCACATAAAAGTTTTGTTAACAAGGGATATAAAAGGAGTAAAGAGATTATAGCTATCTCTTTGTGGAAAGACGATCATATAAACAGTATAAATTATCATCGTATGAGTTTTTGCCTATAATAAATATTTTTTTTCATGCTATATTTAAAAGATTATTACATGGTCTTATAGGGATAATCTTAAGGTGTTACCGATGGTAGAAACAGTCTTCGGTTTTGCTATTTTAGTGCTACGAAGAAATATATAGATATAGATCATCTCTACGGTTGTACATGGTCCGATGATGATCTCTCATTATTTTTAAAGAACGACGATCGAATTGACCGGCGAGTACGTTGTGTGTGCCAACTAATGGCACGAGGAGCAACGGGAGCTGCAGAGATCGCAAGTGTGAAGTCAGCTTAGGCTGCGTGGGCCCTTGTTTATCTCGTGCCCGAACACCTAGAAACCAAAACGAGCATGTGGGCAGGGCAGCACGCGGCCATGTGGGCCCCTTGGAGAGGAGACGAGGGACGGCGCGATGCACGCAGAACAGCGTGCGTAGCGTAGCGCGCGCGTGCTTTTGGGTTTTTTTATTTATCCAGAACAGTTTGGCGATGCGCCGCTGGCCTAACGACGGTCCGGCGAGGCGGGGAGATACACACATACGGCAAGCTGATGCAGTCTGGTGGATTCCGCCTAATGAGTGGCCGCTCGCTGGCTCGTTGCATTGGCAGCCGTGTGTTGACGCCAACCAACTCATCAGGCTGAGCTGGTCCCTTCTTAGGATATCAGCACCCTTCCAATGGTAATTATTGGTTATTAGGCTATGTTTGGATGAGCTAAAACTAATTGTTAGCTGGCTAATAGCCAGTTAATAATTAGTCCATCTAAAATTAGCTTAGGGCTGTTTGGATACATGGCTAATGATTGGGCTAATTTATTAGAAAAGACATGTTTGCCTCTCATAACGGATTGGGGAGCGGATGTACGGATGAGGAAGTTAGGATAAGACCAGCGCGAATAACGTGTCGGGTCAATTCTTGTTACGAGTAGAATCTCTCTCTCTCTCTCTTCCGAGGTTAGTTCCGATAACTTATTGTGAACCAGCAAGCAAAGCTTAGGCCAGCTGGCTGCCAGCCCATCCAGGTCGACTAGGCCAACGATTGTCACTGCTTTGCCTGACCTGACTCATCTTATCGTATCTCTACTATTCTAAAGCACGAGTTGGTGGCAGCGGTCCATTCTACCGTTTCCCGCTTCCAGTTATTTTGAAATGAAACAAATACAGTAATTAGCCAGTTTAATTGCCTTGGTATCGCACGATTCAAATTAATTGCCTTCACATTAAAACCAACGCAAAACAGTCATTTTCAAATGAAAGAAACACAGTGGTAAATGACCTGCTTAATTGCACGCAAGAAACGAAGCCTTAGCAATTTTCATTAGCCACCTCCCGCCAGCGTCGGGCTTCTCATTCATTTTGAAAAATATCGAAATTCTGGCCGGCTATATAATCTCTACTATTCTACTCATTTACATCTCTACTATTCTAAAGCAGCACTTGGTGGCAGTGGTCCGTTCTTCCCACGTCATTAATTGCCGTTTAATTGCCCTGCTTAATTGCCCTACTTAATTGCCCTGCTTAATTGCCCTACGCAAGAAACGAAGCGTTGCTTTAATTAGCCAGCTTTCGCAAGAAACGAAGCATTAAAGATAGATGTTTGATCTTGTGAAATAATTTTTTTATTTTTTAATCTTTATTTTTCATTATCAATTTTGTTTTTCGTAGCAACGCACGGGCATGTAACTAGTTGAAGTTTATGCGGCTCTTGCACAAATAAATCCCAAGTTCTCGTTAATTAACATGAGTTGACATGAGTTGTTTAATGCCAAACCCACCATATTTAGGCCACTGTTGGAGCTAGCCCATCGGGTACAAGTACAACACTACAAGTACAGTACTAGTTATTGGTTTTGCTTGGCTCGCAAGAAGCATTTAGTCTCGAACAGGAACAGAAATATCTGGACTAACGCTGTCATGTCATCTAAGGCAAGTCCTCCGCGTAACAGAGCGTTTCACTATGATCCCCGATAGGCTAGATATATATTATAATTTAACTCCCCGTCAGGGCTCAGGACGGCGTGACAGCGATCAATCCAAAGGGCCTGATCTCTCCGGCCCTTCAAGATTCCTTCGCTCGGTCCGTTGCTTAAAGGGGAGGAGAAAGACGGCGAAAGCAACACACGGCACAAAGCGCCCAGAAAGGCAGCGACGCCGCGCACACAAGCATAAAAACAACCGAAAGCCGCGGACTCTATCTACTGCTGCTTGCACTGCTCGGCTAGGCAAAGGGCGGAGAAATTTTACGGTATTATATTTGATATAATATATAGTGGGTACAATAAGTTATATTTTTCTATTTATTTATTAAGTATATTTTTATTACTGTAGTATCAGATAGTAAAATATAAATAAATACTAATTGATATAGTGGGTAGAACTAGTGTACTTGAAAGATCTCGATTGAACACGAGGAGGCAAGCAGCAGTGGTAGCAAGATGCCATAGCGCTCGGGGGTGGACTCCATCCCGACTCCACGCTGTGGTGCGGGTGTGCGGAGCACGACGCCGTCCACTTACACTCGCGCGGCGCGGCCTTGCCGTTGCCACAGTTTTGATGCGCTTGGAAAGATACCGTATCGGTGCACTGTGCTGCTGAGGCGCCGCCGCCGCCGCGACCATATCAAAATCCAAATCCGACGCTTTCGTACGCTTTATTAGGGCGGCTTGGCTGCTCACCTGTACCATCATGGTGTCCATCTGGTGGCACCTACTGTTTGGGCACACGTACGATCATGTAGGGCCGATCGGTGGTGGTCGCTGCGCGACTCCACCGGCAGAAGTGGAAACGGACCATGAAGTATCAAACGGCTGGCAAACTCATGTATGTACCTGTATGTGCCGTGTGGACTAAACGGGAGATAATCTCTGAAGCCTTTCACAGACTAGAAAACAATGGGAAGCATGGCGTTGAACCCACAGAGACGCGCAGCCGGCGGCCGCCTGCTTCATCCCGCACCGACACGCTATCCAGAAGTGCACGACGATCGAGTCCGCAGTGCATTGCACAGGAGCCAAAGGGAAAGGGGTGAATTGGACCCCGGACACCGAAGGAGGCATATCCCTCGCCGGATCCCCACCGGGAGAAGCAACCGCCCCAGCCAGCAGGAGGCAACGCTCGTGATATGCACAGTGGAACATGTTAAAGGTTTATAAACCTATGTCACGTTGTATTTTAAGTGATGCAGAGAAGAGAGAAAGATGATATTTAGTACTATTTAATAGATGATTTATAGATAACTTTATATTGTATATACAATCGTACGAACAACCTATTAATTATATGGAAACCATTATAGATAAATTATATGTGCTACCATCCTACTACATATATATCCTTACTTATAAAAGGGCACACCTTTGTTTACTCGTTTCTTTAATCACGCCGGCTAGTTGCCTTCCCTGGACCAAGGTTTCCAAGCGCCAAGGTTTTTGGCCGCCGCGCGGTCGTAGTTCTCCTCCCGGAAGGATCCTTTCTACGCCCGCTTTGACGCTGCACTTTCCGTGTCGACTCGATCACTTTTTGCGTTGGACGCTTCGGTGTGTGCCGTGGCGGGGAAGCTGGGGATTAACGCTGTATTTCTGCGACGCCATCTCTTGTTCCCCCTCCATCGGAGTACGTCACGTCTACGAGGGCGCGCGGCGTGGTGTTACAACTCACAAGCAAGCGGTCATTTTTTCACTGTTACGTCTAGAGATGATAATCGGGTGGATACATCTGGGTACGTCTGTTTCAGATCTAAACTCGAAATGTGAACTTTGTGCCGCCCATCTGAACACACTAAATTTATCGGGTACAGATCGATGCCTACACCCAAACCCGATGAGTATCCGATACCCAATAGGTACCCATACCGGTCACGGTTGTGCTCATAGCTTATTTAGTAAAGGGCTCACATAATTTTCTTAAATTATCTCAATTTAACGATAAACATATAATTAAATGCCACTATAAAAATAGAAGTTCAAGTAATAAAATGATGCTCATATTTTATTTCTAAAAACTAGGGAATGACTTAGGGTTAGCGTTTAATTTTTTTAATTTATATATTATAAAACTGGACACACGTTCCTAGGATATTCATGTGTACAAATTGGCATCCATACTCATCCCATAGTATTATCGGGTGCCCAAACCCAAAAACCTATGGGTATAAAGTGCTATCCGTACATATTCTTATCGGATCGGGTACATACGGGTACCCAAACTCATGGGTAAAACTGGCATCCCTAGTTACGTCGTGGTCACCGTGCTGAAATTTTAATTCCACTCTAGATTTTTTTTAAAAAAAATTTGGTCCAGAGCGCTAGCATTCACTTAAGAGAGAAAATGAGCAATCTAACTTTATCAGATTCGTGAATATGATGGAGCTGTGTATTCTTAGGGCCTGTTTGGCAGAGCTCCAGCTCCCAACTCCACCTCGGATCTGGGTGGAGTCCTGCCAAACACCCCAACTCCACAAAACCATGGAGCAGGCAACTCCGTGGAGCAGGCAGAGTTCTAGTTCATTTTTTTGGAGCAAGAGAATAGGTGCTCCGCGGATGGATTTTTTCAGAGCAGGCATGGAGTTGAAGTGAAATTACCCACCTTTGCCACTGGGGTAATACCCCTCCCAATTCCCAGCCCCACCCCCAAACCCTATCCACCCGAATCGTGTCTCCTTCCAGCCCTAGTGGCGGCGGCTCCTGCCGCCCTCACTGACGCCCTCCTTCCAATGACGCCTCTACTCCTCGCTCGGCCGCACGGCTGACGCTTCTCCTCGCTGCCCCGGCGACGCCTTCCTGCGCGTGGCGCGCCTGCTTCCTCCGCTGGCTGCCGCCTCCTCCCAAAGAACGCGATCGCCGCTTCGCTCCTGCGCTGGCCGCGCCGTCGTCCCAGCGCCGGCTGACGACTTCTCCGACGCTACGGCCCGGGCCGGCCCTCGCGCCCTCACCGACGCCCCTCCTTCCGGGCCGACGCCTACTACTCCTGCGCTCGGCCACGGCGACGCCTTCCTCGCGGCCGCCGCCTGCTCCTCGGCTGCCTCCCTGCTTCCCGACGCTGCCACCGTCCTCCTTTCCTGCTGCCAAGGTGAAGTTCCAATCCCTATCCATATTTCTCAAGTTGCACTGTTGTATGCTGATAAATGGTTCAATTGTTGTATGCTCATGGGTGGTCGAATTGTGGTATGCTGATGGATGTTGAATGGTTCTTCATACAATAATCATACAGCACATGATCTGCTATATTACAACAGTATAATCATGTTTCCATCTTTGAAACCACAACAATATCAACAATATCAACAACAGTAATCATATACATCTTTAGGAATTGAAATGCTGGTTTGATTATCAATTTATACATCTTTAGGAATTGAAATGCAGGTTTGATTATCCATCTTTGAAACACAACAATATCAACAACAGTAATCATATAGCACATGATCTGCTATATTACAACAGTATGCTGATGGAATTGAAATGCTGGTTTGATTATCAATTTATACATCTTTAGGAATTGAAATGCAGGTTTGATTATCCATCTTTGAAACACAACAATATCAACAATATCAACAATAGTAATCATATAGCACATGATCTGCTATATTACAACAGTATTGAAATGTGGTTTCCATCTTTGAAATGCAGGTCTGATTATCAATCCAGTTAGTTAGGTATGCTAGTCATTTTGAAACAACATATGAATCCATTAGTTAGGTATGCTAGTCATTTTGAAATGCAGGTCTGATTATCAATCCAGTTAGCTAGGTATGCTAGCCATCTGTCAACATATATGTTGATCCATTAGTCATTTTTCATCAATTTATACTCTGATAATATTCTGCAATATGATGATAATCTGTCCAGATGGCTGTTGAGTGGAATGATTTGAACACTAGAATCATTTGTGAGTTGTTTGCTGAACAAGTGGAGATTGGAAACCGACCAAACACACACTTGAACTCTGTTGGTTACGTAGAGATTATAAAAAGGTTTAAAGAAAGAACAGGCAAAGAACTTGTCGGTGTTTCGAGCACCGGCCAATGAATTTGTATAGGTAAGAGGGGGGTGCACGCTCCCTCTCCTCGACGGCTTACTCGGGTGAGCACAAGATGTATACTGGTTCGGGCTGAACGTCCCTACTCCAGTTCGTGTGGGTTTGATTGTATTGATTTCCCGGTTGTCCGTTGTCTTACATGCTCGCTCCCTCCCCCTTTATATAGGCGAGGAGGGAGTTTACACTGCTGCTTGAAAAAGAGAAAAAGATCGTGTTCTTAGTCGCCCGCAAGTGGCGGGTCGATGGGATCGCCGGCCTCCCCTTGCCCTCGCTGGCCGGCGTAGTTGCTCGTAGTAAATGCGAGAGTTGGGGACTTGTGCCGGCTGCGTCATCATTACGGCCAGCATTTAATGCGCCGACACGCAATAAATGTCGCCGCTTCTTCAGGGATTTCGCCGATTCGGTTCTTCCTCGCCACCGTGGCTTCGGCCCCCGACCGCCTGGTTCGCCCATGCGCTTTTTCGGACGCCGGGGTACCCATGGCCTGGTACCCGCCAAGAGCCCGAGCCCCGTGCAGGTCGGAGAGGTGCCCGGGGTCTTGTTTCCGTGCCGTGATGCCGTGATTCGCTTGGCCTGATCGAGTCTCCGACCGGGCGAGCGCACCTTGCAGTGTAGCCCCGAGCTGGTTGGAGAGCAGGTCGGGGGTTTCACGGGTTTGGTCGGGAAGAGTCTTCGACCGGGCGAAGACCCGGCTGTGGTGTAGCCCCGAGCCCCGAAATGGTTGGAGAGCAGGTCGGGGGGTTTCACGGTTTGGTCGGGAAGAGTCTTCGACCGGCAAGGCGAAGACCTTGGGTGTAGCCCCGAGCCCCGATGGTCGGAGAGCAGGTCGGGGTTTCGCTTGCTTGGTCGTTGCTTTGGCGGTATCGGTGAGGTCCGATCGCAGATATATCTGCGTTCGTCGTGCCGCCAGACGCTGGCCGGACGCTGGCGAACACATGGCGCCGGTCGTGCCGCCAGCGCCGATGGGCCGATCGCTCGCGGCGAGCGTGGTGCGGTGGTCGCTCGGCGGCACGTGGCGCCGGTCGTGCTTTTCGGCGCCAGCTGGCTGACCGCCTGGCGAGCACGTGGCGCCGGGTTAAGATGCATGGCCGGTCGCCTGGGAACACGTGGCGCCGGGTCGAGCCGCCGGGCGCGTTAGTGATGGCTGATCGCTCGGCGAGCACGTGGCGCCGTTGGGCGGTAATGGCTGGTCGCCTGGCGAGCACGTGGCGCCCGGGTTAGCGTGCGGCTGGTCGTCGCTCGGCGGACACGTGGCGCCCGTCGAGCCGGGCGCGCATGATGGCTGGTCGCCGAGGCGCCATGGTCGTGCCGGGCGCTGGCTGGCTGGTCGCCTGGCGAACACTGGCGCCGGTCGTGCCGCCAGCGCAGCGATGGGCTGATCGCTCGGGCGAGCACGTGGTGCCCGGGTCCCGCCCCCTTTACGCCCGCCCGTGGTGGGGACCAGGAGGGGTGAGAAACGCGCGCTGTTTTCGCTGGCTCGAGCGCCGCCTCGTGGGGCTAAGCGAGTGATCCGGTGGAACTCGAGGCCCTCGCGAGGGGTCCCCTAGCGGACAATCCGGCAAGGCGTCCGACTCCCACTGGGGCGATCCATAAAGAATCTTTCCTTACTCGATCCCAGATCGGACCTTGGATCGCTCACGATCCAAGGCGCACTGGCCGCCACCCGTCGACGGTTCCGCGGAGAGCGTGAGGTGTGATCCTGACGTGAGTTAAGGCGATTGGGTCGTCCGCCGACCCAACTAGGGGCCCGCTGGGGCTCGCCTTGTCCTCACCTCTTGCCCATTTTTTGCCGTGGTGGATATCGCCGCTGCCTCTTGCCTTAGGGACCACAGGGTCGGGCATTGGCCTGTGTGTATCACAAAAGTTAGAGAGTTGGGAAATCGAGAGAACGCTCAACCGTGGAGGTCGTTCTCGACCGATCGTGGGTTGACTCCGCTTGGCACTTCCTTTCTTCGCCAAGCACTACCAGAATCAGTAGCCGGGCGAGGGGCCGTAGTACTTTTTGGTCGAAAGTTTGGCCGCCTTGGGAGGACCCGACGATTGGTTGTGACAACCCGACCGCGGGACTCTTGTAGCTCTCGAGTGGGGCGGGGCGGTTTGTTTGTTACCGCCAAGCGCCACTTGAAGGAGTAATAACGAGTGTGCAAGAAGAAGGTACTCACTTATCTTTCTTTATGATCAAGCGAGGTTTTTGTTCAACGCGGGAATTGGCGGTGCTTTCCTGCCGCTTCGGCTTTCTACGCCATCGCCAAAAGGTGCGGTCGTCATGAATGCCGGCGGGTATCCCGGCCGCTTCGCTTGGCTTTCGGATCGCCTATAAATAGGCGGAGGGTGGGCGCTGGGGCTTCATTCAGCGACGTTGAGACGAGCTGTCGACTTGCTTTTATGGCTGCCTCACTCTCTCATTCCCGTTCCAAGGATGAGAACCCACCGATCGATGAGATCGACTGGGACTCCCTTCAACGAGAGGTAGAGGATGAGGAGGAGTTGGGGCGACGAGCTGGCCGTCTTATAGTGGCGGCCCCGTCGGACGACGGGGTTGACTGGGAGCTGCTGGAGCGGGAGGCGGAGGAGGAGGAGCGAGAGCGGGCGCGACAAGCCGCGGTCGTCGGCCGAGGGAACCGCCGCGAGCGCCGAGCAATTGGGGAGCGGGCGCCGCCCTCTCGCGCCTCCTTCTCCTTCCGGAGCCTCGGAGTCGATCGCGACATCTAGGCTCAAGGCCGACGATCGTGCCGATCGCCTGATCGTGCGCCAGATTCTTCTCCGACGGGTCCCTCTGTCGGACTTCCAAGCTCCCCGGAACCATAGAGGTCACACAGGGGCGCAGGGTCGCCGCTTGAAGGAGCGCCCGGCAGATCGGGGTTCTCTGCTGCGGGTTCGGCTGACGGCTATTTTTTTGTAAGGCCACGGCAAAAATTAAAGTGAAGCCGAGGCTGTGCTTGGAGAGGGACGATAAGTCCGAGAGATCAACTGTCGGCGGGAAGACCCTTAAACGAGAAAAAGTTTTCTTGGTTTTAGACTTTCTTGTTTCTAAAGAATGTAAATGCCGTTGAATTGGAAGAAAATAAAGGTGTTCGGTTTTACATGTATTTTTCGCTATTTTTCGGTTTGTTCTTTGGTAAGATATGCCGGGTCATGGTTTTTGGGTCTCATGGGACCAACCGACCGATGATCGACATGTTCCAGCGTTTTCAAAAAAGTAGGAAAAACAGTGTTTTAGCGCTGAGCGTTAGTTCCTCTGCAATCAGATACCATCCTCGTTCGCTCTTTTTTCCTTGGCGAGATACCACTTCGCAACCGTAGCCGCTGGGGCGTAGGCCGTGGTACTCGGGTTGGAAGAAAGAAAAGAAGACCGAATGATCGGGTAGATGACAGCGGTTGAACGCGGTGTCGACCCGAGTGGAAAAAATGCTACGCGCAGGCCCGGTAAAAAAGGTGAACATGGTAATGAACGAGGTAGAAAAAAGGGCTAAGGGTAGAATCGTCTTAGCTTTTCAATGTTCCAGGCGTTTGACAAGATGTTGCCATCGGGATCCTTGAGCCGGTAAGTGCCAGGTCGAAGGACCTCTACTACAGTGAAGGGACCCTCCCAAGGAGGGGAGAGCTTGTGCTTGCCTTTGTTGGACTGAACCTGGCGCAGAACTGTGTCGCTGTGTTGAACGCCGCTCTCTAACCTTGCGGTCGTGGTAGCGCCGCAGTTGTCTGGCCGGGTATTTGGCTGAGCGAACGACGGCGACATCTCGCGCTTCATCGAGCCGGTCGACAGCGTCTTGCTGGGACTCGAGCCCCCGGGTCTCGTTGAAGGCCTGAACCTTTGGGGCGCCGTAGTCCAAGTCGGTTGGTAGGATGGCTTCTGCTCCGAATGCCAGGAAGAACGGCGTGAACCCGGTCGACCGGTCGGGTGGTCCGTAAGCTCCAAAGCACGGAGGTACCTCACCGCCTAACGCCCCGCTGCACCTCTTCGGGCCGATCGAAGATTCGTGGCTTGAGCCCTTGGAGGATCATGCCGCTCGCTGCTCGACTTGGCCGTTGTTCGTGGGTGGGCGACGGCCGCCTAATCCACGCGATGTCGAAGCCGCCGCAGAGCTCGAGAAACTCCTTTCCCGTGAACTGCCCGCTGCCTGGGTGATGATGGAGTTCGGGACTCCAAACCGGTAGATGATATTGCGGATGAAGTCCGCCGCTGGAAGTGATTGTTGTGATCGGCTTGGCTTCTATCCACTTGGTGAACTTGTCTATCGCAACCAACAGTGGGTGAAGCCCCCGCGCTCTCTTGAAGGGCCCGACCAGATCGAGTCCCCAAACGGCGAAGGGCCAGGTGATAGGGATCGTTTGGAGGGCTTGGCGCCGGAGGTGAGTTTGCCGAGCGAAGAATTGGCACCCTTCGTGACGTCCGGATGATTTGCTCTGAGTCGGCCACGGCGGTCGGCCAAGAGAAACCCCGCCGGAAGGCTTTCCACCAGTGCCCGCGTGACTCCGCGTGGTGTCCGCAAACCCCGCCGTGGATGTCGCGGAGTAGTTTTCTCCTTGGTCGGCCGGGACACACTTCGAGGATCCGGAGGGGCTCCTTCAGAGAGGTCGTTGCCGATCAAGACGAGTGATTTTGCCCGACGAGCGAGGCGGCGGGCCTCGTTGGTCCGCCGGGAGGGAACTGGCTACCACCGATCGATGAAGGGATTCCTCCAATCGGTGCTGGTCATCAGGACGTTGCAACCCGGCTCGACCAGCTCAGCTTTTGTCGGGTCGCCTGGCCGATCGTCCGGGCGATCGGTCCGGATGGATGCTTGGTGTAGGTCGAGGACGAAAATTCGGCGGGATCGGCCCTCACGGAGGCGAGACCACCAGTGATCGGCCTCTCCGTTGTTCCGTCAGTAGCTATGATGGAGCTCAAATCCTTTGAACTTCGCTCCGGTTATGCACTCTCTCGACAAAGAGGCTGCCATCCGATCGTCGCGAGGTTCTGCAGCCTTCATGACTTGATCGACGACCAGTTTTGAGTCGCCATGCACGCATAACCGCAGAGCCCGAGGTCGGGCGGCGAGCGCGAGACCAAGAACCAGGGCCTCAGATCGGCGACGTTGTTGGTTGCGCCGAAAAGTAGCCGGATGACGCATCAAGCTTGTTCCCCGAGTGGCGAAAGAATGACGACCCGCCCCGGCCCGCTTTTGGTGAAGGACCCGTCGAAGTACATCGCCCAAGACTCGGGGTCTTCGAGCGGAGGTGGGGCCTGGCTTCGGTCCACTTTCGACTAAGTCGGCTAGAACTTGAGATTTTATGGCGTCCGAGGGACATAGGATATGTCATGCCCGTTGAGCTCGAGTGCCCACTTGGCAATTCTTCCGAGGCGTCGCGGTTATGGATGACCTCGCCGAGTGGTAGGGAAGTTACCACGAAACGCGTGGTGCCGGTTGAAGTAGTGTACCAGCCTTCCTTTTCGTGGATCGAATCGCGAGAGCATCTTCTCGATCTGTGGGTACCGTGCCTTGGACTCGGAGAGTACTTCGCTAATGAAGTAGACCGCCGCTGGATCTTAAGGACCCGCTTCTTCTTCTCGCCGCTCCGCGACAAGTGCCGCGGCCGACGACTGGTCGTGGGCGGCAATGTAGAGTAGCAGAGGCTCTTCTGGCGCCGGGCGACCAAGATCGAGGGGTGGTCAGGAAAACCTTTAGCGCGTCGAAGGCGTCCTGAGCCTCCTCCGTCCAGCTGAAGTGGTCGGATTTCCTCAGGAGTTTGTATAGAGGCAAGCTGCGTTCGCCGAGGCGGGACGTGAAGCGACTCAGGGCCGCTAGGCACCCCGTCAGCCTTTGGGCCCCTTTGAGGTTGTTGATCGGCCCCATCCTTAAGATCGCGGAGATCTTGTCTCGGCTGGCTTCGATGCCGCGCTCGGAGATGATGAAGCCGAGTAGCTTCCCCTTGGGTACCCCGAAAACGCATTTCTCGGGGTTGAGCTTGATGCGGAACCGTCGAAGGTTCGCGAAAGTCTCCTCCAGATCGGCGATGATGTCGCTGGTCTTCCTGGTCTTGACAACGATGTCGTCGACGACGCCGACATTGCGGCCGATCTGGTCGGAAAGGCGTGTCCGCATACATCTCGGTATGTAGCCCCGCGTTCTTCGTGCCAAACGGCATTGTCACGAGCGTAACGAACTGCACGGAGTGATGAAGGAAGTCGCGAAATGGGTCGCCTTCTTTCATCGCGATCCGTGGTACCCTGAGTAGGCATCCGTAAAGGACAGTGGATTCGCACCGCGTGGAGTCTACCATTTGGTCGATGCGCGGCGAGGGAATGGATCTTTCGGACATGCCTTGTTGAGGCTTGTGTAGTCGACACACATTCTCCATTTCCCGCTTCTTTTTTACAAGCACAGGGTTTGCTAGCCACTCGGGTGGCGAACTTCTTTGATGAACCCCTGCGGCCAAGAGCTTGGCTATTTCCTCTCCTATGGCCACGCGCTTTCCTTCGTCGAAGCGGCGCAGACGCCGGGCGATCGGGTCTAGACCTGTGCCGGATGTTCAGGGAGTGCTCGGCGACTTCCTCGGGATCCGGCATGCCTGAGGGCTTCCATGCGCAAGGCGCCCCGGTTGGCGCGGAGGAAGTCGACGAGCCGCTTCCTATTTGGCAGAAGCGTGGTCCCGATCCGAGCGGTTTTGGTCGGGTCCTCCGGGTCGACCTCGATCGCCTTCGTGTCCTCGGCGGATTTGAAGGAGCCCGGTCCGGACTTGCTAGAGTCGGAGCGGACTCGAGGTGTCTGGCTCGAGGCCGGGCGAGCTCTGGTGGATGCGACGACCGCCGAGGCCAACTCGCAATCGTTTTTCGCAGCCGTAGGCGAGCTGGAAAGACGCGTTACTGATCACCCCATGCGCCCTGCATCTTCACCAGTGTAGGTGTAGTTGGGGATCGCCATGAACTTCGCAGAGCATGGTCTCCCAGGATGGCGTGGTAGGAGCCGGGAAAATCCACGACCTCGAAGGTGAGGGTCTCGGTGCGGAAGTTAACCGGCTCTCGAACGTGACGGCAGTCGACCGCTCGAAGCGTGGGCCTGGCCGCCAGGAACGACGCCGTGAAAGGGTGCTCGCTGGTCGAAGGCTCGAGCGGGATCCCATGGCGCCGAGGGTCTCAACGTAAAGCGATGTTGAGATCGCCGCCGCTGGCCCATGAGCACCTTAGTCAGCGCTTTGTTCCCACGATGGGGTCAATGACGAAGCGGTACCTCTCCTGGTTGCGGACGGGTCGGGTGGTCGGCCGGCCAAAGGTGATCGGGGACTCACCACCGAAGGTATTTAGGTACGGCCGGGCTTGCCGCGAACACCTCTCGCAGCGTAGCTTGAGCCGCCTCCGGCCGGCGAGCTTGCTTGGCCTGGCCGAAGATCATGAGGCAACCGCTTGCCTCGGGAAGCCGACGCCTGCCTCTCGATCTCGGTGGTCGGGCGCCGAAGTCTTGCCTCTTTCCTTTGCCCCGTGGCGCCGTGGGGTTCCGGAAGAAAACGCCAGACTTCGCAGCCCCGATACTTGTGCCTCGACGGGGTATCCGTGGTTCGACACGTGCTCTCCATCGCCTTCAAGTGGTCGGGGTTGCCGCCTTGGCGGCTTTCCCGACCGGGTCGGTGGTCAAGAATCCAGGCGGTCCTCGCGACCTGCTTGCCGTATGCGTTGCTTGTTCCGGGCGGTCGGAGGAGGGGCTGGGCTTGCGCCACCCCTCGCTTCGACTTCCCTTTGTCGAAGATGACATCTACGCCTCCTCGCCGAGGCGTGGTTGGTGGCAATGTCCAGGAGTTCTTTGGTGGTCCCGGGCTTCAGACACCCCGCTTTATGGACCAGGGTCTTGGAAGTGGTGTCAGATGAATGCTCCCACGACATCGCCGCCGCGGATGTCGTGGAGCCTGCAATCGTTGGGAAAACGCGTCGGATGTAGTCCCGGAGGTTCTCCCTGGTCGCCGCTTGCAGCCTTTTCAGTCCCGTGAATTCCCTGGTCGCTTGTAGGTGCCTCGAAGTTGCCAACGAAGTGGTGCTTGAGGTCGGCCCGATCCGGATGATGTTGGCGCGATATTCGAGCCATGCCCGGCCGAGTCCGCCAAGTAGATGGGGAGGTATTGATGACAAAGAGGTCGTCCGTCGCTTCCCCGCCTGCAAGATGCGAGCCGGTAATCTTTCCACCACACACACCGGGTTTGTAGCCCCGTGTACTTGGCTATGTTGACCGGCGCCGGACCGGCAGGAACTTCGCCGCGACTTCCTCGACAGACCGCCGCGGGCCCGGCCATCGGCTCGGCCGCGTCACGCCGCGAGCTGCTTGGCGACGTATGACCGGTCGGGTCGCTCGCTCTTCGCGTTGAGGGTGGTGCGAAGGCCGCTGCTCGCCCCCAAACGTTGGTGCACCGGTGCGCGATGCCTGGGGTTGTCCGGAAGGTGACGCCGCTTGTTTCGCCCGACGGCCTCGGCCGGCGTTGGCGCGCGGGCCATCCGAAGAGGCGTCCGAACGCCGCGATCCGTGGCCATACGCTGCCGCGTTGCCGCCGCTTCCACCAGGCCCCGGAGGTTCTCGTGGGTAGCCTTGGCCGCAGGATCGCCTGGCTCTGAATGCCGCGAGCAGCATTGCCGCCGCGGGCGATGTTTTGGCCAGCGTGGGGAAAAACGATGAATCGTCCGCCCTCTAGCTACCGGGTGGTGGATTCGGCGCGGCGCGAGCGCCAAGGCCGCCAGCGCAGTGGAGCAGCGGGCGAGCATCGCTTCCAGTGTCGGCTCGAGCTTGTCGAGCTCGCTTTTGAGCCTTCCAGCTCGCCGCTGTCGCCGCTGAAGGTCGGCGCGGGCGAGCACGGTGATCCTCCTCGGTGTGTTGGCGGAGAGTCTTCGGCGTGGCCGGGTAGCAGCGCCCGCCGGGTGTCGGGTCGCGTAGCGTGGTTCGTTTCTTATCTCTTCCTCCGCTAGAGCCGTGGTCGGAGGAGTTGTCCGAGTGGTGGTCGCCGGTACGTGGGCCGACCATTGCCACGGCGCGAGGTCGCGCGGGTGCGACCGCCATCGCCGATGCCTCCGCGCATCGCTTGGGGTGATGGGGCCTTCGGCGTGCTTCGGCGCCGGGTCCGCGGGACCTCGAGCCGAGGTCTCGAAGGCGCCGGTGAGGGCGCAGTGGTCCTCGGTGGACACTTGGCGCCGAGTATGGCGGGACGATCACTATCTCGTCTCCGCCGTGGTGGTGACGGTCGAGGAGCCGAACGGATCGACGCTTATCGGCATGGCGATGTCGGAGAAAGAAAGGGAACCGCCGAGGAAGCTAAGCGGGAAAATGGCGGCAACGCTGCGTGCACAGGCCCCTACCGGCGCGCTAACCGCTTGCAGCCGAGCACCGCCAATGAATTTGTATAGGTAAGAGGGGGTGCACGCCCTCTCCTCGACGGCTTACTCGGTGAGCACAAGATGTATCGGTTCGGGCCGAACGCCCCTACCCATTCGTGTGGGTTTGATTGTATTGATTTCCCGGTTGTCCGTTGTCTTACATGCTCGCCCTCCCCCTTTATATAGGCGAGGAGGAGGTTACACCGTTGCTTGAAAAAGAGAAAAAGATCAGGTTTTAGTCGCCTCGCAAGTGGCGGTGATGGGATCGGCCGCCGCTCCTTGCCCTGGGCCGGGTCGGCGTGAGTTGCTCGTAGTAAATGCGAGAGTTGGGGACTTGTGCCGCTGCGTCATCATTACGGCCAGCATTTAATGCGCTCGATACGCAATAAATGCTGTCGCTTCTTCAGGGATTTCGCCGATTCGGTTCTTCCTCGCCAGCCGTGGCTTCGGGCCCCGACCGGCCTGGTTCGGCCCATGCGCTTTTTCGGGCCGCTGGGGGTACCCATGGCCTGGGTACCCGTCAGAACTCAACAAGACTCAAACTAAGAACAAGTGGGATAAGTTGAAAGTTGAATTTACAACATGGAATAAGTTGTTGTTGAGGCAGACAGGCGGGGGTTGGAACCATGAGAAAGGTACTCTCGATCAGGATGATGAATGGTGGGAGAAGGCAAAGAAGGTTAGTTTGTGCACATATTTCTAATGTGCTAGGACATTCCATGATTAATGAATTAATATTTGTGTATTACCAATGTGCCAGGACATTCCGGGTTGTGGCAAATTTAAGAAAAAGGGCATTCAAAACGAAGACCTTCTTCGATGATGTATCGTGATATTTTCAATGACGGTGGAGACCATTGGACTCCTATGGGTGCCACCCCAAGAGCACCTTCGTGCATATAGTGATGCACAAAATGTAGCTACACAAGACTCGGGAGGATGAAGGCATGAATGATGATGTGATTCCCGATGATTCTCCCAAAGAAGAGTAACGGCAAGAGATGTGCTCGCCTTGTTCTTGGTAAAGGCAAGAAGGTTAAGACAAGTACATCTCTTCTCATCCAAGAAAAATTACGAAGATAGCTGATTCGGCCTCATCTGTGGCTGCCAAACATGCAGATCGTACTTCCATTGCACAAGTCATGGAACTAGTTGTTGCTTGTGGTGCAAACTATGGAAGCAATGAACATTACATTGCTACTGATTTGTTTGTGAAAAGGGAGCAGAGGGAGATGTTCATGACATTGCCCAGTAATGAGATTAGATTTGATTGGCTAAGGAGAAAATACGTTGACAAGTATGGGCAGTAATGAGATGTGTTTTTGAACTAGTTGTATTGATTATTTTTATTTGTGTATCAAGACTATTTTCGTATTTGTGTATCATTCTGTTTGAAGACAATTTGTTTGAAGACTATTAATTATTGTCATTGTGTTTGAAGACTTTTGTTATTGTTGTCTCATATTGATGTTTGAAGGCTATTATTATTGTTGTCTCATATTGATGTTTATTGTACAGATGTCTGAAAGTGATAGTGATGATTCTAGTGAAGAATTGGGAAATTTTTTTGATATGGTTCTGGATGCTGCTGAAATAGCTCAAATATATTGTGAGTTTTACCTACACAAGGCACCACCAAGGACATCACGAACAAGTGGCATGGGATGGTTGATTGAGACACTTAAAACTCCTTTAGAATTTCATACCCAACTACGTATGAACCAATCTATCTTTATTGATCTGCATGGTTTGTTGGTGAATAGGTATGGATTGCAATCATATTTACACATGAGCACTTTAGAAATGCTAGCAATTTTCCTATTTACATGTGGTGGATGTGAGTCAAATAGGAGAGGTCAAAATCGGTTTAAACATTCAGGTGAAACCATCAAGAGGGAAGTTTGATGAGGTTCTAAATCGCTTGGTTGCTATGGCAAAAGACTACCTAAGACCTCAAGATCCTAATTTCCTAATTGTCCATAAGAGAATTAGAGATGATAAGAGAGCTTATCCACACTTGAAAGATTGCATTGGTGCTCTTGATGGAACTCATATTCGTGTATCTCTTACACCTGAAGAGCAAATAAGGTATGTTGGAAAACTGAATTCCAACTCAAAATGTGCTCATAGCTTTGTGACTTTGATATGCGATTCACTTATGTATCAACTGGTCAACCGGGAGCAATGCATGACACAAGTGTATTGTACCATGCGATGAGAGTGGATCGAGAGTTCTTTCCACATCCTCCACAAGGTAATGCACTTTCAAATATTCATGAACATTACATAAGTGAGTTATATTGAAATAATAACTTGCATTACCTTTTCATTTTGACAGCAAGTATTATGTTGTTGATGCGGGCTATCCTAACCGACCTGGGTACCTAGCACCATATAAGGGAGAAAGATATCATTTACTGGAAAGTGGCATAGAGGTATGGAACCGAATACTCCTAGGAGAAGTTCAATAGAATACACTCATCTCAGGCGTAATGTTATCGAGCGATCATTTGGAGTATTAAAGATGAAGTGGCAAATCCTGCACAAGATGCCCAAATTTATCCGATGCACAAACAAAAAATGATTGTTGCCGCTACTATGGTGCTTCATAATTTCATACGTGAGCATGCTAGTGGAGATCGACTTTGAAAAATATGATCGAGATCCTAACTACATACCTACCATCCCGTAAAGATACAACAAATATGCAGCTTCCTCATCAAGCCGATGGGACAACTTCTCAACCAAATATTGTTACTATGGATGCATTTCTCGAGATGAATTGGCAATCGCTATTGCGCTTTCCTCGAATTAATCTTATTTTTTCCCTATATGTTCTTTGATGGAACCATTTCAATTATATATTTATAGCATACTTTGTTTTGGATCATACAATATGAGAGCTTGTTTGAGGGTTAATAAAGATAGGGGCAAACATACATATATATGTAGTACTTTTTGACTTCTCAGACACCTTTGACTTGATTGTACAGAACCAAATCATACAGGCGCTAGTAATGAATCACTAGGTCCAGACCATCTCCTCTCCTCTATGCTATAAGATGCTCAGATTGTGTGTTGGATGTATGTATCATACATGCGCAAGTTACTTGAACAAACTTCAGACGTAAAACGCCGACATCGCTTCGTGACAGTGGGTCCAGCATAACGCCCGATAGAAGGAGTATAAGATAAATCATGCATGTAATCGATCAACACGTGCGTAAATACAAGACAACAATCAAGGGTAATGTTGACCATTTACTATAATTTTAGGATCTGGAGCTAACCTCATGGCCAAACACCACAACTCCAGATCTAGTTCTACAGTGGAGCTGCTCTACAGTGGAGTTATGGAGCAGAGCTAAAAAAATGGAGCTGGAGCTCTGCCAAACAGGGCCTTAGCTTCACTAGATCCATAGAGTTAGAGCTGTGGGTATATTAAGACCCTGTTTGGTAACTTGGAATCTGGCCGTTTCTACTAGATTCTGAAAGAAACCCAATCAAACGGGCTAAAGCTCGGAACGATTCTCCTCGGATCGTTTCTTCTTTTTTCACTCTATGGCTGAATCGATCTCAACCCCGTTCCACACGATTCACATAATTCTACCTGAAACGTTTCTATCAAGAATCTGGAACTATTTCCGTTTCTAGTAGAATCTGGGATCATACCAAACAGGGCCTAAGAGTATTTAGTGGGTCATCTTGTTTACATTTTAGAATAAAATTATAAACTTAATTCATTTTATTTTAGTATATAAATTTTAGATTTAAGATAGAGCTAGAATCTAGAGCTTTATCAAATACAGAATCTTACTTAAACCGGGACGGGTTGCACGCTCGACGGCGTTGCTAACCATGCCAAGGATTGTGCTCTCAGGACCCGGGAGTGCTCTTGCGCAAGAAACGGACGGTCAGTAAACGAACATAAACTCCGAACCTCACGAATTGGGGAAAGGACGAACAGAGAAGCAGAGCAATATTTGTGCAAAAGCAAAATCCATTCCATTGTTTGTGCTACAACATAATTTACATGAAGCTTCAGGGCAAAATAAATTCAAAGACAAATGCCTCTCGTGCTCAGGTGAAGCACCGCCTTCTCCTACATTGTGGGCACTGTCGCCACGGCCTACATCAATGTCGAGGAGGTCAGCCTCTGCGCTCAATTCTTCACTCCTGGTACCACCGTCGAGAGGAGTCATCTCCTCGGCTGGCACAGCCATTGCGTTGGATGCTTCGGATGGCGTGGAAATCACATCGATCCAGCCCTCCTCGGAGTTCCAATCAGGCAGCGCGGAGGCAGGGCAGGCCAATGCTCTGATCCTCTCGGCCGTGCTCTGTGACAGCTCGTCCTCGTCGTCTTCCGTGTCTGACTCCCAGAATGCCGCATCCAGCGTGCTCTTGGGAGAGACCCATTTGCTCTTCGCGGCTTCCAGCTTCATGTCGCAGCCGGCGACAGCCAAGAACGGGTGCTCCAGCAGCTGCGCCGCCGTGCATCGGTCAATGGGGCACCTGGTCAAGCACCTCCCCAAGAAGTCCTTCGCCTCCGCGGACAGCCATTGGGGGACCTCAGGCACGTCCTCCGTGTTGCCAATCCGGTGCACTGCTGCTAGCACGTCGTCCATGTCGCTCCACGCGGCGTGGCCTGTGGCCATCTCGATGATCGTGCAGCCCAGCGCCCAGACGTCGGCGGCTGGCCCCTGTTCCTCCCAGCGAGCCACCTCCGGCGCCATGAACGCCGGCGTGCCGCCGATCGGCCGGGCAGAATCTGCCCATCTCGCGCACCCAAAGTCCGCAAGCTTGGCCCGGCCATCGGCGGCGATCACGACATTCCTCGCCTTGACGTCCCCGTGGACCAGCCCCATCCCGTGTAGGTACGCGAGCCCCCTTGCCACGTCCGCCGCGTACCCCCGGGCGGCGCGCTCCTCGAGCCGCCCCCCGTTCCTCGCGACCTCGTCGGCGAGCGACCCGCCGGGGGCGAACTCGAGGAAGAGCTGGTACGACCCGTCGCGGCCGCCGCGACCGCCGATGCAGGGGACGACGTGCGGCGAACGCAGGCCGGCCATGACCCCCTGCTCCCGTCTCAGCCCCTCCGCGCCCGCCGCTCCCACGGACTTGACGGCGAACAGCTCCCCGGACGCGTCGTCGGCGGCCAGGAAGACCTCCGCCCCCGACGCTCCCTGGCCGAGCGTCCGCACCCGCGTCCATCGCCCGCTCACGGACACCACCATCTCCCCTCCCCTTTTTCTTGCTTCTCCTCCGCCTTGTTAGTTGCGATGCGGTGGTGGTGGTGGTTGTTTCTGTTGGCCCTTGTCTCGAGCTCTTACTTGTGCTAAGTTTTTTTATGTGGCAGGTGCGCTTATATATAGGAGGGGAGAGACAGAGAGGAAGACTTGGACATGGGGATTAGGAAGGATTGCAAGTTTAGAACATAGAAGGTGTTTGGCGTGTGTAAAAAGCGTGGCGAGATTAATGAGAAATTTAAGTAAAGAACATGGAAGGTGTTTGTGGTACACGTAAAAAGCGTGTACATTATTCTAATAGTATATGGTTAGATATATCAATTAATTTGCTAAAAATATTTCTATTACTCTACTATCTAATAAAATTTAAATAAATATAGTTAACGAAAAGAAATTATTTTAATTCTCTAAAAGCTGATTCTGAATTGTGGTTATAGAGAAATTGATTCTCTGAAAACTGGAATCCAAAAGCACATATGAAATGGATTGTGGATTCTAGTATATATAGATGGGATGAATTGTGATAATTCGAGCTACTTATTTTTAATTTAGTTCTTAAGACCAAAATTCAGAATTAAAAACAAAAACATACGTATCCTTAGAACTACGGAAGCCAAAAGGCGTGGGAAGCAAGTTGTTTGGTTCTCTCGCACGCGCTATGTCTTCTCGCCTGTGGTCATGTGGTGTGGACGGACGGGCACGGACTTCGCCTTCGTGCGGCGGCGCGAGGTCTTCGGTAATTAACGAACCTCCGCTCGCGCTCCGCCTCCTCGACATAGCCCGCGTCAAATCCCTCTGAACTCTCGCCGGACTCGCTCGCCCACCCCGTCTTCTCTGGGATTCTAGCCGCGCAAGTAGAAAGCTTTGGTTTTCCGCCAAGCTGAGCCGAGATTTCGCGAGGTTATTTGGGGGAGAATCTACTTCTCCAAGTCATGGTCGTGATGATACTGCATAAATTGTGTGAAAACGTGGTAGAGTGATGGGGTTAGTGATTTGGACGGCAAGCGATGACCTTTCGTGTGTAAACGAAACAATTAATGGCTGTTCACGTCACTCCGTCGGTCCTACTGGGCATGCCCCCTCATCACGGAGGGCCTTAAACGTCGGTGGCTCATCGGAGAACAATTCCATCGATCCATCCGATCGGATGCATCGTTAACAAAAATTACCGCGTCTCCTCGCCTCCTCGGCACCACGGGCGGCGTTGCACAGGAATATTAATTCCCGTGCATACGCAGCAGCGGCATGCATGCTCACTGTAACTGCAAACACTCGCTGCGGCATACGCAATAATAACCTCTACGCAGCGGGCTAGCTAGCTACTGATACGCTGCATATGCCGCTGTGACACAAGACTCGGTATATTTGGCCCTCTAGCAGTAGCACATTTTTTTTTACTTTCGATTTTTCTAGACTAAATTATAAATCTAGCCTCCTTCTCAATTACAAGAGTACTAGTGGGCGATACATATTATCTACCACACTCTCCTCCGAGCTTGGGACCACAGTAGATACTTACCGAGGTCGGGCACCACGGTACCCTGTGCTACCGAGTTTAGATTCTGCGGTGCAGTGGTGGAACTAGGAAATTTTCAATGAAAGTGCACATTTTACACGTACAACTTTAGAGAGGTGCTTCTATGCTCTTCCTTCTAGTACAAGTTGCACAAATCTTAAAGCAAACGAAAGGGTAAGTAATCACCATCTACCTTTCATTCATGCTTTAATAGTTGTGCAACTTTTAAACGGAAGAGCATAGAAGCACCTCTCGCAACTTTATAGTCTTATACAATACTTTTGTTACACCGTAAATTCAATATATATATAATTCGCTAAAAGCATGGTACAAAAATTAGCGTAAGCTTCGCTGTGACGCACCGGCACGTATGTCGCCTCGGGCGGAGAGGAGGTGCATCGATCGCGCGTACGTACGTATGCCGTATGCGACGTGCGCCCGGTGTTGGCCACGTCGAGCCGGGGGCAAGTGGCGTTGCGGGTGGGCACGCGCGGCCGCGGTGGGGCTCCCGCGCGCGCTGGCTCGGCGCTCTGGAGTCCGGACACCATGCCCTGCGCCGACCGAAAGCGGCGAGGTGGATCCATGTGCTTTGCGGCGCGGGGCGGCCAAAAGGATGGCTCGTCGCGTGCGAGCCAGATGCGTTGCTTCCTCACCCAGCGTGAGCAGTGAGCTCATCGCCGCTCACTCCTCCATGAGCTGCCGCCGCCCCGGTCGGTGCGGCTCGGTCCCCCCTTTTCGCTCGGCTCGGTTGATTCTAGCCCACTCCACTTCACCGCTCAGCTAAAGCAAGAATCGCTGCCTTTGCCGTCGTCTGCAATGGTATTGGTTGGACTCCACCGTTCTCACAGCATCTCACGTCCTTGAACGCCAAATTTAAGTCGGATTCACGAATCTTGTATTAGTTCGTTTGCAAACAAATCCAGATTTTAACCGTCTGCCTCATCTCCCATTATACATACAGGAGAAGAGGACACTCTTTAAGAGAGAGAGAGAGAGAGAGAGAGAGAGAGAGAGCGTGTGTGTGCGACAGTAAACCGCACACAGTTTTGTGCGGCTGCCCGTGACGGTGTGCCAGTCTTGGCAGAACTGTAAACGTGTCAGATCTGACGGTGTGGACAAGAGCAAGAACGGCGGCGTTCTTCAGACGGCTTGTGCACATGGACTGAAATTTTTTGAGATACGGAAACCTACTTTGCTCCTCCGAACACGAAGTTACCATGTTCGCTCCAAATCAAACAGCGGCGAAGAGGTGCATGCAAGTCAGCCCCTAGCAATACAGTTTGCCATTTGACCAGATCCCGGTGTGCAGGCATGGATTGGCGCAGTTGACGAGAAACGAACAGGGATACGAGATCAATTGTCGTGCGTCCGGTTTGATCTCGCCAGATCGAGAGGATCTTCGAGCATATAAGAAAGTGATGGACACGAACTCTGAACCGTGTGTACCGGCTGACAAAGAAACGAGTCAGGCGAAGACTACCTTGGAATACAAACGGTAGCAGAGTGTCACATTCGACGATCCAGCGACCATTCTCTGCACGCACCTGCGATTATCTTCGCAGCTGCAGCAGTTCCAGCTTCATTTTGAGTTCAGATGTCCGATACTGAAATCTTTTTTTGTGCCTTGGAAGAACAGAAAGGTACAAGGTACATAGATTGTGTCTCACCCTAATCTTTACCGATGGTGAGATGAACGGTTGTGCTTTTGAGGGATGTCAACCTCGTTGCTTGCCAATGATGCGCGGTTGACGAAAATGTCTGCGCGCTTTACTTAGTGTTGCAGATAGCAGGGTCAACGTCCTAAATATTCTTCTGAAGGAACTGAAAGGGCGTCAACGTCCTTACAAAAAAGAGGAGATGCAGGAAAAGGGCTCCTGAGCTTTAGTCTCCTGGCAGTGGATATTGACTTTCAACGAGCTTCGCAAATAGTTTAACCGATGAAGAAGTTGACCAACTGAAAATATGGGATTTATTATTGCATCGAGTATCGTCCCTTTTTTTTAGGGGAAATTATTGTATGGGCATCAATGTTACAGGGGAGATCAGATCATTTGATGGAATGGAGATGCAACAGAATTGTAGCCTTTTGGCCAACTCCACCAAGTTGCATCCAATCTGAATTCTGAACTGATTCCGGCCGAGGCCACTGACATTAGCCGTCGGCAAATTGGGATGCTGGATAAGGCAGAGTTGGCTAACAACTCAGCGTCTCAGCCTCAAATGATCAAGGAATTGACCTGTCAGATTAGTGCTGTAGCATCCTCGGTGGAAGTGGTTATTGGCAACACTGCACAGTGAAAAGCCGTGGTCCGTAGTTGGAAGCCAGTTCGACACAGGACGGGCTTATCATTCTGTCTCTTACATCAACCAGTTTTTTTTCCCCAGAGGAATTTGAAAAAAAAAAATGTATTTAGAGATGGCTGACTTACTAGTTACCACCTGAAATTTCAATTTAGCCAAACAAGATTCCGACTCATAGTAGTTTATACAGCGTATTTCATATTCCAATACAAAATTAATGTGATATTTTCTCATGTCTCTAATAAGCATTCAACTTTAATTTATATTCTTCACGTATATATATTAATATAGAGCTCTTTTACGGTACACTAAATTGAATATGAACCGTTCATTCTTTTTTATCCAATGGATCAGAGTAACTAGAGTTTACTTATACTTTATCCGGTAGCAAGGTAATAGAAACACCATTAACAAATCAACGGTTATATGTGATTTTTACTACACATTATATACTACCAGTATAATTAAAATTTCTCTAAATATAATGCTTAGAGATAATAATTATGATTAATCTAGTCCTTAGGATATCTTCTTTGTTATATAACAAGAAGAAAGTAGTACTAAATTGAGGAGCAGCTCACGCCATCAAACTACAGTGTGGCTACATTCTTCTGCCCGATGGAAACTGCCATATGGCCCCGTCGGGACAAATCTACGCGGGGAAATTGCTCCCTCGCACCCAAACAAGGCCGAAAGTGGGCTTTAGATTGGGCCTTGCTCGCAAGTCGCAAGTTGCCTAGGTATAGTAACATCGGGATCCTTTGGTCTCCACAAAGCCAAGTGTGAAGAAAACCTTGGTACCGCCGCGCCGCTGGCGACTCGCCGTCGCCGGAGCTAGGTCCGACGCGAGCGACTCCGCTGGTGCACGGGCGCCGCCTCCTCCGGTAGGCTCCCCTTCCCGCTCTCCTCCCTCTAACTGGGGGCTCCTCGGACGGAGACCGCGCAAAACCCTCGCGATTTATCCATCGTCGCTGTTCTGAATCGGTGTCGTGGTGCTTCAGGTGAGGCATGGCCTCGGCGGTCGAGCGGAGGGAGCACTCCTCCCGGAGGTCGGGGCACACGAGGTCCCGCTCTCCGGCCAGGGAGCGGGGCTCGCCTCCGCGCAGGCGGAGCCCCCCTGCACGGAGGGAGAGGTCACCAGCTGAGAGGAGTGGCTCGCCTTGGAGGCGCTCTCCTGTTAAGGCTAGCACCTCGCATAGGGAGAGGTCGCTGCAGAGAGAGAAGGTGAAGGAGCGGGTCAGGTCACCGAAACATGCACGGGCACAGTCGCGGTCATCGTCACCTGCCAGGAAACGGGGGTCTCGGTCGCCCTCCCCGCGTACCAAGCGATTAAGGAGATCTCAGGCTGAGCGAGAAGCGGCAGAGGTAACTGAGGGTGACCACCGGAAGCCCTCCAACAAGGAAGAGCGGGACTTAGGGAGGCACAGGGAGCGTGATGAGAGAAGGGATGTGTCAAGAGATAGAAAGGCAGAGCGGGAGGATGATGGAAGGGACCACTCAAGAGATAGAAGGGCTGACAGGGATGATCGATCAGGTGCTTCAAGAGAGGCACGGTCTGGCCGGGATGATGAAAGGCATGATTCAAGAGGTAAAAGGTCTGATGATGATCGGAAAGGTGCTTCAAGGGAGCTAAGGGTGGATCGGAATGACAGAAGGGATTCCGCGAGAGAGAGAATGGCAGATTGGGAGGAGAACAGTGGTGGATCAGGAAGATTGTCTAGGCGTGGCCGATCAGTGTCTCCAGAAGAGCATAGGCATCGGAGTCGGCATGAGTCCCACACATCACCAAGGGCATCCAGAAATGCAGCACGCATTGAGGTGTCTGGTGGTATCCGACACTTCTCTTTAGATCTCTCCTGTTACTTCGCTTCCAGTAAATTTTTTTTATCATATGAATGTTTCTCGTTCCTGCTTATTTTCATATCTTGGAATATCGAGTGGCCGTCAAACTTGTGGAATCAGTATTCTCACACTCTCAACATGTACATTAAAAATACTAACATGTGGGGTCCATGATCCATGCCAATCCTTTCAGCTCCAGATTTTAGAGGACATAATTAGTTGTCCATTGCTTTTTCATTCTACAACAATATTATATTGTGGCCTGTAAATTGCCATCTGAAAGTTTTTTTATTTGTTTGCTATTATATTGTGGCCTGTAAATTGCAATCTGAATGTTTTTTTATTTGTTTCAGGATAAAAGTTCTACAGGGCATGCAGTATCCCGGTGAGTGCTCAAACATCTTGATTCCATATACATTTTAAATTCTTAGTAGAATTATTGCCTACTACAATTTTCTGTTTTATCGATAGAGTTGCATACATTAGGGGATAACATTTTGCTGGATTAATTGTGATGTGTTTGTAGTACAATTACTTGGGACACCATCGTGCCTGGGCACTATGATTTAAGACGAGTATTTATTTCTATTTATTTGCATTCGAAATTTTTTGAAATTTTTACGATGTTGAGTTTAACCAGTTTACTAACTAGTTCAAACAAGTTTGAATTGAAATTTGAACTAGAGTTTCTTTTTTTGATGATAGTTTGATTGTAGGTATGTGCTGAGTATATATATAAATCAGCAAAGCATGTAATCTAAATTCGTTCAAATCTTTGAATTCGAGTATTTTTTTTCAAAGGTATGTGTTTCATTTGAATTGTTATAGATGGATATATACCCTAAAACTGAAAGTTTCAAAAAATATACCCGAATTTGACTTAAATCCGTGCATTTAAAATCATGGTGTGGGCACCATGGTGCCCCATTATGGCATCCTCTGTGTGTGTGTGTAATGTTGGTGCTGTACCTGAACAAATGTTTAATGTTTTTGTGAGACCAGCTAGATGTTCATAATATTTTCGTGCTAAAAATTTTAGGAGGCAATATTTTGTATATGCCAGTGTAAAGTTACCTAATTTTGTATCTGCCATCAGAAAAGGGCATAATTCTTTAATCCTTGTTGCCGCTGGAATCATATTGGTTTTTTGTATCTGCTGCTGGTGGCGGTCAAACTACAGCCAACTGTAATGGAGATGTGAAAATGATTTTTGATGCCCCTGTAAACCGGGGTATGTAGAAGGTAAGATGTTCTGTAATGATCTTTTGGAAAAGTTTTATGGTCCAGACTGTTATTTTGAAGATGTATATAATGATATATTCCTAATAGATAATTAGACATCTCCAAATAACAGTTTGGACCATCAAACTTGTCCAAAATGCTGTTAATAAGTGTACTAACCACTGCATACAATGTCAATTTCCCATCTCTGTTGCAGTTGATTGCCATCTGATCGCCACCGGTGGCAAATACAAAAACCCTAATGCGATTTTGAGCCGCAATGAAAAATTATGCCCTTTTACGGTGATAGATACAAAATTGGGCTACTTTACAGTGGGAATTACATGATTTCCCCAAATTTGGAAACATCAGTTTGTTTGTCTATTATCTTCCCCTCTCAAAAGATGACTGAAGCAAACATAATCATAATTGCGGCAGTTAATGTGCTGCTGTTTCTGGGACTGAACCATGTCATTCTTCTGGTAAAGCATTTATTTTGGGATCACCTTAATTGCTTTTAACTTTCTATGTCAAGTTTCATGGTTTGTGGAAAGAAGCCATGCACCGTCTTTTGTTCATCCTTTCATTCAAGGGGTGTCGATGGCTTAACTCTTTTGGTTGAACCTGTTAGTTTGCTATGCTATGAATGTTACTTCTCTAAAGCATTTGTGTTGTACTCATGGGTGGTTAACTCGTTTATACCTGAGTGTCCTGTTGATTATTATGTGTTTTGAGCATGCTATTTCATTCTGAGCAAGGTTCTCGCTGTTATTTATTTCCTTTTCTACAATTATTAACAGCAAAGATTTACTATTTTGGTCAGGAGTGGTGATCCTGATTCTTTGGTGAAGATGAATGCTGCTGCAGATGCTCTGGAAGCAAAAGAAAAGGTGGTGCATACACCAGATGCATATTTCAAATGATAGCAATTAATTTATTTGAACTTTTGAAGACTATTGCATATTGTTCTTTTATGTGATGCCTGCTGCTTTTCTGAAATATTTAATACTTGTCATGACATATCTTTTTTTTATTATTTACCTTCATTTTCATTTATTTCTACATATTGTCATTTTAAGGATGTTTTTTCTGTTTTGCAGCAAAAACCGTCATTTGAATTGTCTGGAAAGCTTGCTGAGGAGACTAACAGAGTTGCAGGTGCTGATCAGAAGCCTGTATATCTTAAAATTTATTCATTTATTTTTACATGATAATATGCAGTTATAGTTCTTATGATGGTGGGACCACCAACTAAAAGAAGCTAATGTTGTGCACTTTCCATTATGTGCATTTTTTACGGCATTATCCTCGGAGATGACGAGTTATTTCCATTTCAGGTGTAAATTTGTTGTATTCAGAACCTCCAGAGGCTCGCAAGTCAGATACTAGATGGCGACTCTATGTCTTTAAGGGTGGTGAAGCACTGAATGGTAGTTGCTTTTGACCTTTTTACTCCATATATGAAGCTAATGTTTGCTTTATGTCATGCTAGCCACCAATTCAACTGTTGTTTTAAGGGAAGAAGGAACCTTTTTACATTAATCAGTCTATGGAGGCATATAGCTGTCTAGCTGAACAAGTTAATTCACTGTTTTCCTTCCCAGCTTGGCAAAAGAAAAGTAGGTTCAGATACAGGGCTAATGATCACTAAATGTGATTTAACAGATATGAAAAAAACGAAAGTCATCTGTGAACTAGCCTAATCTCAGAGAGTTTTGGACAAACCATTTAATGAGGCAAAGGAAATAACCAGAGGCCCACTATAGTATAAGCTTGTCTTGGATCAATGTCATTATTTCCGTCTTCCTAGGAGAGTAAATGGGCTCTTTAAAGCTAATTACTCCCTCCGGTCACAAATAGTTGTCGTTTTAGACATCGATATGGTCTTCAAAACATAGATTTGACCACTAATTTCTATTACAATATATTTATAAAATCTAATAAAATTATAATATTAAGAAAGTACTTTTTGAGACAAATCTACGCATATGATTTTCATGTATCCAATTTAAATATTTAAAAAGATATTGGCAGTCAAAAGTTTGATTGCACTTATGTCCAGAAGGACAATTATTTGTGACTAGAGGGGGGTATAAGCTATATAAATACACGGGCTTTGTGAAAGATAAAGGCCCAGTTCGTTTCAGCTTCTGGATTCTGGATTATAGGATAAGCTACTTCTGATTATGGGAGAATCGGGTCAAGCCGGCTACAACTTCTAGATTCCGGACCAAGCCGGTGAGAATCAGCAAGAATCAGTGAGAATCAGGTTTCAGACAGCTTCTGATTCTATATAGAAATCAGCTTCTGATTCTCAGAGAAGCTGTCCAGAATCCTCCCGTTCGGCAAATAATCCGCTTTTTTTTAAAGCCGAAGCTGTCCAGAAGCTGAAACAAACGGGGCTGTGTCATACTGTTTGAACAGCAGTGCACAATGGAAGCTCATTAGATTTGGTATTGAATTGAAGTGAATGAACTGAAGTCAACTGTGATAAACAGGAAGATAAGAACAAACATTTTAGCGCTTAGGGTTGATGTGTAGGGTGTTGAGTGTTGACAAACTGACATGCTTTTCTTGGTGATGCAATACTTCAGTTTCGAATTTCTTGTGCTTGAATGTTTCTTATGATGCTATCTGATTGAACAGAACCATTGTACGTTCATCGGATGAGCAGCTACCTTTTTGGAAGGGAAAGGAAAGTAGCAGACATCCCCACAGATCATCCCTCCTGCAGCAAGCAACATGCGGTTCTACAATATAGGTAAGCCTAACAGGCTAACTGCCTATGCTGAACTGCTGATAAATCATACTGTGATTAGCTCATCTTTTGCCTTTCCAGACTTGTAGAGAAGGAGCAACCAGATGGCATGATGTCAAAGCAAGTGAGGTAAGTAGCGTTTTTTTTAGATAGCAATATGTGTTAATTAATCTGCATGATTATCCTAGTTCTTCAGTACCTTTATATATTATTGATGTTCTTGCTGCTTTGTTCATAGGCCTTATCTGATGGATCTTGGTAGTACAAATGGAACTTTCATTAATGTAAGTTTTCTAGTGATAAATGTTTTCCTTCTCAGATCAACTGGTCGCATTTCAATCTTATTTTCCTTTATGCCAATTCAATCTTTTCCAAATTGTGTGTTTCTGCAGGACAATCGTATTGAGCCTCGCCGATTCTACGAACTCTTTGAAAAGGATACAATTAAGTTTGGCAATAGTAGGTATGATCATGACAATTGAAGAATTGCTATTTTCATTACTGGTTAAGGTGCTTTGCTTGCCGGGTTCGTTCCCATCATATCAATGAAAGAAAGTGACATTATCTATTCTGCTTATGTATAAGTAACTATTTTTCATTTCTGGTTAAGGTTCCCATCATATCAATGAAAGAAAGCGACATTATCTATTCTGCTTATGTATAAGTAACTCTGCAGTCTGTTTTCAGCAGCCTTTTTGGCTCCAGCGTTATTTTTATTTGGGAATCTCTTAGTGAAAAGTATATTATCTCCATCAATTTGCTTAATGTCTCTTCAACCTATGTGGCTATGCCTGGTTGTTCTGCTCATTATGTTTTTCTCTAGCCTAGTCTTCAAGTTGCATATTAGATGGAGTCTTCAAAATATGCCCAAGTTCTACCTTGTTGGCACAAGTTTTTTTATGGGTCTTTGGATTGCAAGTCCAACCACGTAAATCTTTTCTAAGAAATTCGAAATTTAGTTCTATAGAATTTGTGAAGTCTATACTCAATTTGCCCTCCACAGTTTTCAGGATTTTTCTATACCCCATTTTTAACAATCTCTTGGTAACACTAAACATCCTTCAACTTATGGATATAAATGTTTTCCTTGCAGCCGGGACTATGTTTTGCTCCATGAAAACTCCTCAGGTTGAGGACTGAAAATGCTGGATAATTGTGGGACAAGGAAACTCAAATAGCTTGGTGATTGAATTAGTTTACCAACCTTGGAGCAACCAACATCATCCTCGAAGATACTCTGTTTTAGCTTGGGCTGTGGTAATTTGTCAATTGGTCTTTGTTTTGTTTTGAGGTTTCTTCGCCGGTGTATCAGGATATTTTCGACAAGAGCGCTTGACATTCCATCCTGGAATACATAAGGTTTAACTTTTATTCAAGAATTGACTTGATTGTTCTGTATTTCTCATATTTTGGTTCATCAAGTACCTGATGTAACTTTTTTTTGGACCAGTATAATCATGGAGTAATGTTACATGATATATTCTGCCCATCCCTCTTCTGCATGGACTACTCTTCTGGATGGTGCCAGTCGTTTGAATTCTTATATACAGCTTGAAAGGCCAATTTGCAGATTCTGGGGTGATCAAAGGGCAATATATCTAAGCTCCATAAAAGAATTGCAATTTTAATGAAGGGTATCATTAAAATCTGGAAGTAAGAATCGCTATTAGGACAAGGGATGCAGTGATCGTCAGTCTGCTCGAGTAGAGCTCTTTTAACTTCAACCAAAGGCTGCCTCCTTTAGTGCCCGTTTGCTCTGTTTTGCGACCTCGAGTTTGGTGGCAATGTCGTGATAAACCATCATCATTCGATCGGTAGTCCATTCTTCTCTGCTGTGCTGACACTGTCTGTTTCTGTTGATGGCTTTGCAGTCCTCTAGTTTATGATTGAGGGGTGCGTGTGGGTCGTGCACACTGGTTGCTCAATTATAAAATATGCCTCATAAATTTATTTAGATGTTGGGAGTAGCTAGTATACTGATCTAGTTGCATCTATCCTCTGCTTGTACTGTGCTTGCTGTCGCGTGTTCCTCTCCAAAAAATATAAAAACAAACAAACAAACTGTCGCATGTTGCAAGAGTTGAACGTCACCCTGATCCTCCTCGCTATCCGCCGAAGAAGGTTGTTGCAAGCGCGCGTAAACAAGTTGAACAATCGGTCAGCAGTAACAAGTCATTACTTAAAGCCTCGAACCTACCCAGGGCTCGCTGTCTTCCGGCCATGAAAGGGTTGGTGGTGCAGTCGCGTTCCCAAAGTCATCTTGCAGCTTCAGGTAGCAAGTTGGAAAACTGTTTGGGGGGGCTGCGCTCACCGTGCTCACTTTGGACCTAAAGCTCCCAAACAAGATAGGCTGCAAAGCATTTCTGTGATAAGCCATGGAAGCACTCAAAAGCCACAATGGTAGGGGAGGTGCTTTTCAGCTGTGGCTTCATTCGATCACCTCCCTACTCGCTCCATCTCTCTCCTCTTCCTGTCGTATCCCCGTCCCGGGCCGCCTCCTTGACTCCCTCTGGCTCCAGCGCCACCTACCCGACTCCCTCATCACTTGGGCCCACACGGTTGCCCCCAAAAGCTACAGCTGCAGCAGCCTGTTTGCCAAACGATATATCAAAAAGCCACGCCAACACAATTTACAAACTTCAACAAACCAAAAGCGACTTTTTCACCGGCTCCCCCAAACAGGCCCGAAGTATGACGGGTACCTACTTCCATTTCCATAGACTGAAACCTGACTCATTGTTCTATTAGCCACTAAGTAGCTAGTGCATGTACCCACCCGCGGCAAGAGCCAATAATCTCTACTATATAAAGTGAGAGTTTCTTCCCACGTCACATTAATTGCCCTGCTTAATTGCCCTACTTAATTGCTCTGCTTAATTGCCCTACGCAAGAAACGAAGCGTTGCTTTAATTAGCCAGCTTTTGCAAGAAACGAAGCGTTAAAGATAGATGTTTGATCTTATGAAATAGTATTTTTTATTTTTTAATCTTTATTTTTCGTTATCAATTTTGTTTTTCGTAGCAACGCACGGGCATATAACTAGTAATGTTATAAAGAGGAGAAGGCGTAACCGGAAGAATGGTGAGAAATAAGTCAATTTATCAAATCGAGGTATTACAATTTAGATTTCCAATAAAACCCTTAAGACAGAAAAAGACTCCCTCCCTATACTATTGTTTTCCTTCTAATAAATAGGAATAGGAAAAAATTATTCCTTTCCCTTGAAGTATGTTTCGAGTTCCTTATAGGGCTAATACGTTTTCCTGGTCTTAAGCATGAGGATTTCCACATCTAGGTCCTTGTGCCCCGCCGGAGAGCCTCTTCGCGCTTTTTTAGAGTGCTATTCTATTTACGATTTTTCTACCCTGACAACTATCTTTTTATCTCAGTAGAGCCTTTCAATGACATATTTCAATCCTCTTTCTCATTACTTAGAAAAAGTGAGGTTCGGGTACAAGTCAGCGAGTGTAAGCGTGAGGAATAAGATGTTGACTACTCGACCAATACTACCTGTTGGAAATATTACGGTATTAGCAATTTTCTTATTACTTTAATTTCAAGCATAGAATATAACCATGGATCAATATTGTCGTAAAAGCATATGCAAATATATGGAAACACGATACTAGAAAATATCATAGCATATTGTTGACGCTGAAAACTTGTGAAGAGTTGATCGACAATCAGCACACGCAAACACTGCCAGTCGATTTTACACTGGGTTTAATTCTGGGTGTGAGCGTGCCGGCTGATTTCATCCTGCAATCGGCAAGAAAAAACAGTATGTGACCTAATCAGCCGTTAAGCCGATTATTCCTTTTGACTATAATCTAGTCTAATATAAACAGTTATTCAAGCCGATTAGATAAAAATTAACTGATAAATCTAAATAGCCTGATTGAGTTGGTTAGACAAGGATAAAAGTAGATTTTTTTTCGAAAAAGGCGATGCAAAACAAGATCGGAGAAAAAACAGACCTGGGTGGTGTAAGTCAACAAAACCAATAATTGGCAATGCAAAACTTTACTGATTAAGCGAATTACATAGGAAGGATTACAAATTTAAAATTCTACTCATAGTCGACGAAAAGTAAAGTAAAAAGTAGAGCATGTTGGTTGATTGATTGTTTGTTTTCCTCCTATACTACTCATCGTCTTCTTTTATAGCACATGGACCGACCGTGTTCCTCTCGGACTTATTGAAACTGTCTATATTGGTCTCAATTTCTGCAAAACTTTCCTTCTTGACCAGCTTTAAAAGTAATATCCCTTTCGATCCGATACTGATCTTAATTTTTTCCAATCTTACCAAATTGGTAACCCCTGCCAAATCGGTCACACGTTGAATTCTGGTGTCAACACATATATACTCATAATAAGGTATTTAAGCATATGCATGACAATAAACAGAAATTGAGACATACAATTAATTATCTTTAATAGAAACCTAAATAATTAATTATCTTTGAACAATTGAACTTGAGTCGCCTTTGATTGACTTTTTACTTCACGAATATTTTTTTTCATGTGCTGATACAAAGACCAACATATTCTTATATACTCAATAGAAATTGTTAGTCCTTTAAACACAATTGTCATTAATTATTAGAATCCAAACTATATTAGGGGCCTAGATGCTTCACACATGGTTAGAGTTTGGCAACCAAATGAGTACCTGAGTGCTGACTTGACATCGATGAAGAAAAATTATGGTCAGGAAAACATGTAAAATGTGCCAAATTAAAGTGTTAAAATTAGAAATGGTAATGGGTCTGTACCCGGCAGGTATCACCACCCCATACTCGTACCTGTGTTAGTAAAATTCACCAACTACAATACCCATACCCACACGTGGGTACAAAATTTACCTGTACCCATACCCGTGTGAGTAACGGGAACCCGGTGGGTAACCCACACTCGCATTATGGACAGATGCCCCTCCAAGCTGCAACAGCATATCTTATAAGGCAATTCAATAAAAATGCAATGGATATCCGTATACAAAATCAAACATTACACTAGAGTGCACAGTTGGGCCTTAGGCATGATATCTTATACAATTTGAGTTTAGAGATTTGATGGGCTAACCGGCTAGGCTGCACAGTTAAGCATTGGGCAGTTGGGCCAGATCGCTAGTGGACAAGACCCACGGATGAACGAGTATAAGTAATAGCAGAACGGATCCGCACCCGCTCTACCCGCTGGGTCGTAACTTTTGCCCATTAATAGACCCCACGGGTATGAAAAATGGTTCATACCCGGCCCCTAATGGAGTAAATACCTATTGGGTTTCGGGTCTCCGTTGCCATCTCTAGTTAGAATCCGAAAATCAGGCGAAAATGCTACCAAAATTTCTAAATTTAAGGTATTTTTTGTGAAAATACATAGTATTTTGCATTCAAACAAATATAAAAATGTAGATAAATACTTGCATGATTTTTTATATTTTTTTTGCAATTTTGTAGCCTAAGGAGACCATTTTCACAAGGGTTGAAAATGGCCAAAATTTCAACCAATTTCATTGAATATGCAGTGATTTCGTTCGAAATTTTGGTTTTATCATCTTCAAAAATAACGAATTTAAAATTTGGTTTTCGAATTTCGATCAAATTTCATGTGAAATTTCAAAATTTTGGTTTTTTTTTCGTTCGTCCCCGAGATGTGGTCCAAAAATGGAATTTGAAACCATGCGCATGGCACGTACGTCGTGAACTCGCGGTTATCATCAGATCATCCAGTTTACTGTTGGTTGTTGTATACGCTACAATACAATTTAGTAGGAAAATATATGTCCCAGGCCATCCCGCGCCTAGGGTGCAATCGGATTGAATAGATGCCAACTGACTGATCGATCGATTGGATCTGTCCGGATCAAATTCGAATAGTCGTGTCAGATAGTTGTCGGATTCGGTATCGATTTTGGATAGTTAGTTTCAGATTTGACATCGAATTCGGGATAACTCTATTAGGATATTCATATTCAGATAGTCAGATTCGGAGTTGACATCGGATTTGGGATAACTCTATTAGGATACGCCGATTCAAATATTTACAACCCATATTCTAGCAGTTTCAATTGGACCAACCAAATATCTCAAAGTAGGCCCTCCCTCCATATGGCTCCAGGGGCGGACCCAAGGCCCGGCTAGCCCGGGCCCGGGCTCAATCCATGTAACAAACATCTAAATTTCATATTCACGCAACCTGGCAAGTACAATCTTCAAATTAGAAATAAAAATATAGAGCCTGAATCTACAAGCTTTACTAGCGTCTTGTAAAAAACATCCTAAATTGTATAAAAAGTTAGCAACTAAAACTTAAATAGCTTCGAACTTGTTGTCTTTCTTTAAGCGTGCCCGGGCTCTAAAAAATTCCTGGGTCCGCCACTGTATGGCTCCACCCTCCTGCCGTCGTCCCATCCGCCATCCCGCTGACCTGTGCCGACTGCCAATAGAGCTGGACATGCAAAAATATGGTTTCACATGTCTACGTGAACGCCTGATATATTTTGTGTGAAAGATAATGAAATATTTGATGTTTTTGCAATTTTTTTGGACTACCTGATAAAATGACTTGCTGAATTGCGATAATCCTGTGCATATTGAACTAATAGCGTTGATTAATCATTATTATATGTGTGCTATATGCAGTATCTATTTTCGCGTGATGTTCGGCAAAAAATATTCGGTACCGTATCAATTCCGCTCCGTATTCTCTTCGAATTGTGACCAATATTATACGTGATATATTTGTGTCTAGCATTATTCCTATCAACTCTGAATACAATAAAAAAATGATTTAAGATATAAAAATAATAATATTCAACCAAATCCCAACCACTTGCATCCGATCGACTGGCCTGCGTGCTGCGGCACCAGGGCCGGTGTCGTTACTGCTGTTGAATGGGTTCGCTGAGTTCGCGACCGCTGACAGTGGTCGTTCCAACGACCGCTGGCCGCACAAGAATGCAGAGATGCACAACGCATGCATACATAACATGTTCATCGCGCGCGGATGTATGTCTGAGTAATCCTTTTATCTAAGTTTATATGACTTATTTTGGAGAGATGTTTCAATATTTTTTTCTCACAATATAAATTATACAAATCTTAAAGTAAATAAAAGGGTAAGTAATCATCATCTGCCTTTGTTACGGTCAAAAAAATTAGCACGATATTTTCTGTGAATATTAAATAAATATACATATATACACACACTAAATATAGTACTTAGAGATAATAACTAAAAATAGTTTATTCATTTTACATATTTAAGAGCAGTGTTTCTTTGCCTTTTCTTCTGATATAAATTGTACGAATCTTAGAGCAAACAAAAAAAGTAAGTAATCATCGTCTGATCTTCGTTCATACTTTAATATTTACGTAACTTCAAAAAAGAAGAAGCATCTCTCAATATTTAATTGATCCACGTGGTGATTTCGCCGTTGATCTTTGACGGGGGCCGAGTTTATCGGAAGAAAGCGTTGACTTGGCACATGCCCAGAGTCCAGACACGAAGCAGCCTATTGGTATATAGGACCGCCTGCCTCTCTCCACATCCACATGGCCATCCATCTCCACGAGAGGTCGGGGTCGAGGCTTCCCCATTTCCGGCAGCACATGGAGGGGTCGTCTCCTTCCAAGCCCGTCCTCCTCCTACTCCTCATGCTTGCTCCACTACTCCAAGCACGACCACTAGGTATATACGCGCGCATCCGTCACCTGGCGTCAAGAAATTAAGAGGAGAGAAAGACCTTAATCTTTGATGCATGCGGGCTTATTTCCTTCACTCACGAATCCTTTCTTGTTGCGCGCTGTACGTTCAATTAGGTGTCTTCTATGGACATCTGCGCCTGCCGTCGATGTCAGGCGGCGCGGTGCAACGGCGTCCCAGACTGGAAGCGCCGCCGGGTCTGGGCAGGCCACACGTCCCGCCGGCGCCGAAGCCGGACGGCCCGCGGCACCCGCTGCACGAGCCGCACGGTGGCCCTGCCGGCGTGTCGCGGAGGCAGCAGCTCGCCCCGCCGCCGCCCTCGGGACATACGCCGCCTAACTATCGCCGCGCGGGTCCCCGGCGCCGGCCGGCAGATCTGTCCGGTGTGCTTTGGGATGCCATCACCGGGTTCGTGATTGGAGCCTGAAACTGGAAAGAAGATACGACTTGTTGTATGCGTGCCGAAGCGAGGCGGTAGTTACTGGAAAGAAGATATTTCAACGTGCAGTAGCTATCCCCCGCAGGGTTCACTAAATCGATCCGGCGATTTTCGGATGAACAGTAATTTTCGATAATCGCAAAAATCGAGTCGAAAATCGACCGAAAATCGTCAAAAATCGGATAAATTCAAAAACCAAATTTTTTCAAAAAAAAATTTCAAAAATCGACGATTTTCGTGGAAAATCGACCGGTTTTCGTGGAAAATCGACGATTTCTCGTGGAAAATCGATGATTTCTCGTGGAAAATCGATGACCTTGTTGAACTTTTTTGTGCGATCGATTTTTGTAGCGATTTTCGACGATTTTTGACGAAAATCGACCGATTTCCACCGATTATCGACCGGTTTTTGACACATAAATTTTTTCGAATTTTTGAATTTTTTCGAATTATTTTTTGAATTGGATCGGTTTTTCGACCGGTTTTTGATATCGAGCCGCAGCGATACGGGCGAAAATCGCGAAAATCGCACGATTTTCGTCGATTTTGCGAACCCTGATCCCCCGTCGACATGCAACTCGTATGCCTCTTTTGGACCTGTACCAGTATTACGAGTGTTATCCTGTGCCCCTTAATTGTGACTCGTGAGGGTGTCCCTAACTAAGTTTGTGATTGTTAAAATATAAGTGAATCGTTCATCTTTCCTTATCAATTTACGCTTTTGGATGAACTGATTAGTGCATGCAACTCAATATGGTATCAGAGTCAAGAGGTTCAAGAACAGATTATTGCAGTTAAGAAATAATAATTGCAGCCCACTTGTATTCCATCTCTTAGACTCGAGGGAGTCTACAGGTAAGTGATGATAGAGTTTACTCGCCAGTCGTCCGCTCAATGTTTCCTCTGTTTTTCGATCACCAGTGTTGATTCACTTTTGATTTTGACTTTTTGAGTGAATACTCCATTCGCCCTTTCCATTTTTTTCCTGGAACCTAGACCGAATATTGAGGTTACATTTTCTGCTGCACTACGTCGATACCTTTACCTTACAGGCAGTACGCATATTTGACTAGATTTTAGCAGACATGAACCTGAACAATTTATGGATACAACCAGTGCTGTTGCACCCATGATTCAGTCTTAATCGCTACTGCAGCACTAGCCCACCAGAGCTATTAAGGGCCTATTTGTTTTAGCTAGGGATCGTAGAAAGCAACTTTAAAATCTAAAAGGTCAATAAACAGATAACTTTCAATCTGGATTGTAACAATCTGAACTTCAGATTGTAGTAATCCCACAATCTACTTTAGAGGAACTTTCCTCAACTTTTTTTTTTGGCAAAAGACCACAATGCCCATCGAACTTCCGTCGAAATTACCCACTATTGCCCCTCCCCCATTGTAGATTGCCAAACACACTATAATCTAGATTGCTAAACATCTATTAGCTTTTCAACCTTCAGCTTTTAACATTTCAGCTTTTACAATCTAAATTTTAAAAGCTACTTTTTACAATCCCCAACTGAAACAAACACACTCTTATTCGTGTACAAACCAATCACAATTCACAACGAAAGACGTAACTAGAAAGTTCATCCATATGTCAAAAAAAACACGGATACGTCTGGAATGCAGGAAATTCACCTGGAACAGTTCAAATCTTTTTGTGCTCCAAGCTCCAACTAGAGCCTACAATTACAATGTGCAAGAATCCTCTTTAAAAACCGCACTATAAGAACAGCTCCCACGTTAGAATCCAACCACTCCATCCCAGGATCGTGCAATCCTTCAAGCAGGAAACATCATCCGTAGGAATACTCGTCGCGGCAACAAGAAGTCAGAAAGAACAAACGGGGGCAGGGCAAAGCGAAACCGAAACCTGTTCTTCCCTCTCCCTAATGTCGCCTACACCAGCGACCCAGGCACAGCTAAATGCAAGCAGGATTCAAAGAAAGCAGGGACAAATCTTTCCCTATCTCTCAGGATTCGCGCCCCATCTCCTTCCCCTTTCCCGTTTCCTGAGACACAAGATCAAAGCAGCAGCGGCCGGCAGGCAGACAGAGGAGGGAGAAAAGACAGTGGTTTTGTGTGTGCGCCATGCATGCCACGGTTCAGACCTCAGAGACAGGCAAACCGAAAAGGAGAGTTTCCTTGACTTACATGTGGTCCTGACACGGGCTGGGGCCCACGGACAGGGACCGTCAAACGCCGTGCCGTGCCGTGCCCCTGCGAGATGTAGGCAGTTAATGAGGCAACGCTTGGAACTTGAAAGAGTAGTAGTAGAGAGCAGCAAATGCAATGCGACGCGAGAGCCACCATGAATCCTCCTCCTGAGCAAGCGCAGCTTGAGAGATTTCAGGACGGTAAAAAATTCCCCTTAATCCTGTGGCGCGCGTGCGGTCCCGATGTCGGAGTGGAGACGTGGCACGGTCGCTGACAGCTGGTCCGGATGGACGTGGGGCCCACTGTCAGCGAGCAATCGCCCTGGCATGGCGAGTGGACCGGAGAGAGACCATGCATCCTTCCTAGGCTTGAAGGCAGGCAGGTAAATGCAGTGAGCAGTGCGATACTGTGCAGACCGGGGAAAAAAGCAGGAAAACTAGCTGACAGCTACTGCTCCCTTCCTTTCCTTTTGCCCCTTGCCTTCTCCACAAAGTGCTACTACTGCACGCTTCGTTCCGGTTGCTCCTTCGTTCCTCGTCACTCACAAGCCCGGTGGCGTCAGGGGAAGGAGCGGCAATGGCGATGCCACAGCTGGTCGCCGGAGGTGGAGCCTGCCGAACTGCACCCGGGCCTCCGTGGCCTCGGCAAGAGCAAGAGGAGGAGCAGGTCAGCGTGCAAGCATCACTGGTCCGTCGTGTCGCATCTCTCCTGTCCTTGCACGTCTTTTGCTTTTCCTGCTTCTATTATGTTGTTTGGTTACTTGTCATGGTGAAGAGGAACAGAAATGCCATGTCTTTCTCGGAAATATTTGTTTGTGTGTTCTTCGAAACAAAGGCAGATGGTGGTGTGTTCATGTGCAGTATATATGTACATGCCATCTCTCTCTGTGTGGGCAATCCAGCATATATGGACCAGACACCAGTGTCTGCTTTCTTTATCGGGGACACACTGACACAAACAGGTTAGGAGATGCATGACTAGCTAGATCCTTTGTTGCTTAGAACAATCTTGATATGAGCCAGCAGCTATTGAATTGGGCATCCTCCTGTCCGCCATCCAGAGCATGTAAATGATCAATCCATTTTTTGAGACGGATTTTGTTGCACCCCATTAAGACACGCACGGGAGCCTTTTTATGATTCTTGATTGGCACTTTTGGTTTTGAAGAGTTTGTTTGCTTTTCTTTTGTGTTGATGCATCTAATTGAGCTAAATTGGTCTGTGAACGAAGTAGTTGAGTGCATTAGTGCTTTAGAACGGTAAAGATGAAGCTTCAAAGAGATGTCACCTGTGATTTTTACTGCTTAATCCCATCTACATGTCTTGAGGTTGTTGTCGTCCATTACAAGAAGGTAACTGAACTATAAGGCTTTGCCAGCAAATAGTTTTTGTGTGTGTCTGTGTTAATGAAATGGTCGTGGTAAATTGGTAATAGATCATGAGACGGGAAGTCACACAACTAGAATTTGCCAGCTGCTTGTGCGATGAAGTTGCAGACGACTTTTGGTAGTTTCATTAGATGTGACAGCCAATAGATTTGTGCTCCCCCCCTTAAGATGTTTGTACTAACAAAGCTGAATACCTCAATGCACAGGTGTGTTGCTGTGATATCAATGCATTGATTTATTTCTGGATTGTCTCCAGAATTCAATTGTATGTACGAACCCCCCCAGATTTGAGTGGGCCATTTTGGTCTTTGCCTGTACATGACCTGCGTGTTGGGTAATGGGTACTATGCTGTGCAATCATATCACTGCAGAGAGAAGTAGTAATATTGACCATCTTTTCGAAACCTGTTTTAGTTTGGAACCAAACGCTGCAAGATTTGATGGTCTATATGCCTTCCTCACATTCTCCTTGCATTTGTAGGTCGCAAATCCATGGTGATCACTGGTAGCTTGGCATCCGCCTGTCGCAGAGACGCAAGACTCTAGCACCACTCAAATCTCAATCCACTTGCACGCCCAGGAGCTGGAGGACGAGGACGAGGGTGACATGAGTGGAGCAAGTAGGGAATGAAGCCGTATCGGTCCGGGAGAACACAGTTGCAGTAGGGTTTTGTGTCGATTTGTACTAAGAGGTGATGCATAGAAGCACTACTCTGTAATATTTTTGTGTAGCATTCGATACATTAACAACGGGTATAAAATCCTGGCTTCTGAGGCTAAGATTTGCTAAGTACCAGCTGGGTGATTCTTCCATTAGCGGCAGCTCTGCAGCCTCATGGATACGAATGCTGGCATCTAAACGCTTCTGCTCATCGGTCCGTGTGACTGTTGTCCTCCCTGGCCGCTTCTTGTGCCTGGCGCTAGCCCAAAACATTCTTTCATGAGAGGTTTCCTCGGTAGTTGGAGTTTTACCATCTTTATAAATAAAGATAGGTACTAAAATTTACATTAAGATAGTACCAAGATGTACAATAAAAATAGAAAAAAATGAAGATACCAATTTTCAGTACCCCGATATGTACAGTGGTATAGACGACGGCTGTCCATAATACACCTTTACATCATCTGTAGATAAGATTAAAGACAACTCATACAATAGATTGTCTATATAGATGTCTGTAATAATCTCTTATATAGATGTCTGTAATAGACTATCTGTATAATGATATACATAGTATAAAATGCCGTCTGTTAAATAGTAGATAATATCTTTCTCTCTCCTCCTTTTCTCTCATTCACATCGTTTAAAATCCTACGTGGGATATCATATTCGGGATTTGATAGATAGCTAGCATACACTGCTGTACCTGCCCAGCTTTCAACTAGAAAGTCCGGTTGATATCATGTTCGGCAGTACTTAATACGCTACACCTCCCTCTCACGGAGGTTAGACGTACGTAAGTGAGCCGCGCGCGAACCGGCACGCGCGTGCACGGCTGCCGTTTTCCGCGGGTGGACCTGGCGCGGCGTTGGCAGCACGCGGCGTGGTTGCCCGCCGTCTGGCGTGGTGGACGCATGTGGCGTGCGCTTCGAGCGATCGGCACGGATGGCCTCGCGCCATCGTCAGCCGTGGGCGGACGACGCCGCATGTGCCGGCATGATGGCGCGGTCGTCAGCCAGCGCTGGGGACGGACGGACGGACGGACGGACGGACGAGCGTGCGCGTACGTACGTGGCGGTGCTCGTGCTCTGCTCGGCGCGCGTCGTGGTCGTGCCGCTTGTTCGCCTCGTCCGTGTCTCCTCGGCAAGGCAGGAACACGCTGAGGGATCCATTCCCTTGGCCGAGTGGTACTCAGGGTTAAAAAAATCGACGAAAATCGCTCGATTTTCGCGATTTTCGGCCATATCGCCGCGGCCCGATATCAAAAACCGGTCGGTAAACCGATCCAATTCAAAAAATAATCCAAAAAAATTCGAAAATTCGAAAAAATTTACGTGTCAAAAACCGGTCGAAAATCGGTGGAAATCGGTCGATTTTCGCCAAAAATCGTCGAAAATCGCTACAAAAATCGATCACACAAAAAAGTTCAACAAGGTCGTCGATTTTCCACGAAAATCGACGATTTTTGAAATTTTTTTGAAAAATTTTGGTTTTTGAATTCATACGATTTTTAACGATTTTCGGCCGATTTTCGAGTCGATTTTTGCGATTATCGAAAATCACTGTTCATGCGAAAATCGCACCAAACGATTTTGTGAACCCTGGTGGTACTGCGATCGGATCGAGCCAGCCGTGCTCTAGGATGTCGCGCGCGGCGTGGCCAGCGGAGCCAAGACGGAGACGGATTGCGGGTGCTTTGGCTCGCTATCTTGTTCTTCTCTTTTAATCAACGGTAGATCTATAAAAATATACAAATAATAGTAGAAGCATAAGTAAAAGTACACATAATATAAAGAAAAACAAGCTTTTTTTTATTAGATTGATTTTTTCTGTACAAGGCAATGCCCAATATATAGTAGAAAAACCTCGAAGATCAATTCGGATTCGTCCACCAAAGAATAGAGTTCTTTCATACCGAGACAGGGATTCTATCTATGTCATAACAATCATTCTTGAACGAATATCGCATAATGCATATGTTTCATTAAAAACTATTCCCAAAACCCAGTGAGAAAAAAGGATAAAGAAAAGAGTACATTACACTCGTACTTCATGTTGCACTAGTTGTCTCATTAAAAACATTATGTGAGAAACTTCAAGAAAACTCACTAAAGGGAAAAGAGTACAACTCATAATCTTTAGAATATAAAATATGATCTTATAGAATCATGCAAAAGGATCATAGTTCAAGGATTTACACCCTCTGAACTCTACAAATCTCTAAATCATCTTATTCCAATGCCATTAACACATCTTTGACAAATAGATATCGACAAGAGCTTGATAAATAAATCTGATAGATTTTCACATTACTTAGTTATAATATCTTTACGTCATCATTTTTCTAGAGTTTATGAGGAAAGAAAAATTTAGGGACAATATGTTTTGTGATATTGCTCTTTACGTAACTCATTTACAGTTGTGCAACACAAGCAGCATTACCCTTATAGATAATGAGTGGTATCGACGGTATTAGGACCATACGACTTCTAGATATGATTAAGTATACATCTCATCCAAACAAACTTACGTTAGGCTTCATATAAAATTATAATCTCTGAGTAGTTTGTAGAAACAGCTACCAATATCTACTTAAAAGACCGCCAAGAAATGGCTGAACCATCTCAGAAAAATATAAAAACTAGTTTTAGATTTGGCACTGTGGGGATCAGACAGATAACCAACATCCATATATCCCCCATGGTTAAGTCTTAGTTCTTCTGGAAAAATAATTTAAGATTTTTTAGTACCTTGGAGGTATATGAGTAAAGTCTTGACATTGACCCAATGTCTTCTTGTTTGGGTTGCACTATGTCTTGCTAGCAAATTTACCATGAATGCAATATCAGGCTTTTTGCAATTCACAAGATACATAAGTGCACAAATAACACTTAAATATGGAACTTTGGATCCTAAGACTTCCTCATTTTTTATCCTTGGTCTCAATGGGTCTTTATCAGCTTCAAGGGATCTCACAACCATGGGATTTTGCAAATGATGAGATCTATCCATATTAAATATTTTCAATACCTTCTTAGTATAGGCAGACTGATGTACAAAAAATCTTTTTGAGAAATGCTCAAGCTGCAGGCCTAAGCAAAATTTGATTTTACCCAAATCTTTCATCTCAAACTCTGTACTAGGGTAAACACTAGCTTCCTTTATCTCCTCTATGACTTCGATGATATTCAGATAATCGACATATATTGAGATGACACATAATCCATTCTGGGATTTTTTTATGAACACAACACATAGGGACAATATTCCTACATGGACAATATTCTTTTTTCAGGAGGAACTGACTAAGTCAGTTGTACCACATTCTCCTCAATTGTTTAATCCGTATACCAATCTCTTCAGTTTGATGCTATTAATGTTGCAATTTTAGGATTCGAAATTGTAACTTCTTAAGGGATTCATATAAATATCTGTATCCAGTGACTCATATAACTATGCGGTCATTACATCCATCAACTGTATTGATAAGTTTAAGCTTACTGCCATTAATATTAAATTTCGGAACATTATTCCACTCATTATAGGAGAATAGGTTCCATCGTAATCGATGTCGGGTCTCTGCGTGAACCATTGTGCCACAATTCTCGCTTTATACCTCACCACCTATATATTTTCATTTCTCAGGATGAAAAATCCATTTGATGCTGCAGGGAACACTTTATGAGAAGCTTGGTCAACAGGATCAAAAATTTTCCTCTTTATTAAGCGAACGTTGCCTCAATTACTTCTTTTCATTTGACTCTATCTGAGCACTTTTGACACTCTGCCATAAATTTTAGTTCTGAATTCAGATTTTAACAATTTTAGAGGCAAAATATGTCGACAATTGTACACTTTCTTTTATACAATTCTCCTACATTACTTCAGGGATATCTCTACATTAATTTCTTCCAACTCCTCGTGATTTCTCACAACGATGGAGTCTGGATGTTCCAACTTCTCAGTAATAGATTGTTCGCGCAAATATACGCTGGTGTTATTATCTTCAGAATTGATCACTTCAAGGATGTTACCATCTCCAGGATGGCTCACTTCAAGGATTTTCTCAACATTAAGTTGAGCTTATTTTACTGTCATGGGTAGTGTTCTCATTTGTTCGGTTCTATATTTCTGCGGAAGTTTCCGCGGAATTGAGTCCCATGCACTTAGAGGCTTCCCTCTCAATTTATCAGAGGGTCAACTTAGATCACATGTCATAGGGTAAGCTCGATGCCGTGTAGATTAACACAGGCAGATGATCGACGACTAGCCATGATCAAAGTGTCAATGCGATGTAAATCGACGCCGTGTAGACGATGCAATGTAGATGATCCCATTCACCCACGTGTAGAATGATTGTGCTAATAACGTGTTGTAAAACGTAGTCGTTCTCTCCTTCGAATCAGCAGCATGCCCATAGGAACACATGGACACCAATAGAAACGCAAGTAGAATCACACACAATGTAAAGAGGAAAAGCTTTCTCTTTATTAGATTGATTTTTTTGTACAAGGCGATGCCCAATATATGGTAAAAAACTCCTAGAGATCAATTCGAATTCGTCCACCAATGAATATAGTTCTTCCATACTGGAACAGGGATTCTATCTGTATCATAACACACTACATCTATATCGTTGTCGACGATTGGAGAACGGGCTCCCGTCGAGCTTACTTGTTGAATGGGGGATCAACAGAGCCCCGTCGTACGGATCGAAGAGGGCGTTCGAGCGATGCGAGGTCGGGAGAAGGAGAAGAAGGGGGACACGGTGTTTTATCCTGGTTCGGGCCTCTCACCGTCGAGATAATAGCCCTACTCCAGTGTATTGTGTTCTATCTCGGTGTCCCTCCCCTGTTACAGATCTCAGGGGGGTTTAAATACTACGACTAGAGGTACAAAGAAGGTAACTACCTCCTGGGATTGCGCCGCGCAATCGTACTTACGATCTACTGCCCTTGATCCGGGCGTTATTTGAATTTCGGGTATGATTTCCCTTGATCTCCGGCCGATTGGTTGCCACCTTCCTTCCTCGTGGCATTGACCGGGCACTCCGACCAAAACACCCGAGCAGGTCGCGGCCTCTACGAGCATGCTTGCTCGTGGGGGGGGTGTGTTTGGTGCTCCCCCGAGCGAAGGTGCGAATGCGCATGCTCGGAGGAGAAGGAGGGATGCTCGTTTCGTTCTCCCGAGCATCTTCTTTTAGTGTTGCTTGGTCGGCGGGTTTAGCTTTTCACTGGGTACCGTGGTCTTTGCCGGATAGCCAATCCTCGACGGCTAGCCCCCGAGGTTCAAGTGGGGAACCCTCGGGCTTCCCCTTGAGCCTAAGAAGACTTGAGGGGGGATTGAATTTCCTTTGGCCGTGGCTCACGACCATTTTTCGTCGGGAGACGAACTTCTTTACCCGCCGCGTGCTTGCTCCGCGTGGGCGCGTCGTTTGGTTGTTCTGCGGTTCCTTCTCTGAGAAGCCTCCTTGTAACGGTACGGCAGTTTCTCGGAAAGCGCGCTTTCTCCAGCCAGGTGTCGCTACGTGATAGGCGGCGATTTTAACCTGCCCCTTCGCTGTCTTTTTAACCCTTTCTACCGGGAGAGGTCGGAGTTACATTGTCTCTTTGCTCGTCTTCGGCCAAAAATCTTCCAAGAGCCCTAGCGCCCAAGAACCCTTTTCGTTCCCCTTCCTTCTTCGGCCATGGCGCGTTTCAAGGTTAGCCAGATGACCCGAAGGAGGCTCCAGGTGCTCACGGATGAGGGGTACGTCGACCCAGGCTCGGGTCGAGTGCCCGGGGATGATGCGGCGCCGGCACCGCGGGAGACGGAGATCGTCTCCTGCGAGTTGTACGCCATCAACGGGCTTCGTCTGCCCGAGAGCGACTTCCTCGCCTCCGTGCTCGCCTTCTGCGGGTGCGAGATCTCTCATCTCCACCCCAACTCTATCCTTTCTCTCGCAATCTTCTCCCATCTTTGCGAGGCTTACGTGGGTGTAATGCCCACGGCTAGCCTCTTCTTTCACTTCTATTCCCCCTTCCGCACCGGCCGGGATGGCTCCGCCGGTTGCGTTTATCTTCGCCTCCGGCCCAACCGACCATACGAGTACCCCTTCGTTGCTCTGAAGGACTCGGTGTCGGGTTGGGCCGACCTCAATTCTACCGTAAGAAGGCGGAGGGGTCCCAGCTTGGTCTATATCGGGAGGATGCTCCGCCATCGAGACGGCGCGCGCCTGCGGTAACCTCGAGGAAGAGCGGGTGCTCAGGACGATCGGTGAGCTTGCCCAGATGGGGCTCACTGGTCGGGATATCGCCCGGGACTTCACCTTCAACCGGGTGTCCCCCCTGAGGCGCCGCGAGCATCCCTTCTTCGAGGTGACCGGGTGGCATGACTTCACCCGCGAGGACAACGCAGGTATGTTCCTGGACCTCTTTCGAGCATCATTGCTACGTGATCGGTGCTATGCATATATATATATATATCTTTTGTCTTAGTCTTTGGTTGCGACGCAGCTCCGAGGACGGACTGGGTTGACGAGAGGGTCGCCGAGATGTTCGGCGCCCCGAAGGAGAAGGAGCTGACGCCCAATCGTCAGGTCCCCAAGAACATCTTTGATCGTGGCGACGCGGTAAGTATATCTTTCTGCTTCCGCTCGGGGGCATGTTTTCCGAGCTCATTCCTCCCGATTTCTGTTTGCAGGAGAAGGTCGCCCTTGAGCTTGCGGTGTCAAGTGCCGCTTCACGCCAAGAAGCCAGACTCCCGGCCAGTGGTTCTCGCAGAAGAGGGCGGCGGTCGAGGCCGCCAAGTATCCGCCTCGCCTCCGCGCTAAGCGGCCGAGGCGCCGAAGCCGACCAGACCTCGCCGCACCTTGAGTACGCCGACCGTCGAGGTAAGTTTAACTCCGAATCTGGTTTGATGACTTCAAACGGAGGAGGCCGGAGCTGATGAGCCGACTGGAACAGCTCGCCGAGCAGGCGAGGAAGGCCGAAGAGGAGGCCAGGTCCCTCCCGACCAAGGAGCGGCTGGAGAGACAGATCAAGGCCCTCCAGGACCAGCTTACTCGGGTGGTCGGCGACCGAGGAGGAGGAAGAAGAGGAGGCCACCTATGCTCGTCGAAGGAGCAGGAGGTCGACCTCTCAAATAGCCTCGACGCGGGAAGAGGTCGACATGGACGACGTCGACCCGGCGATGGCACGTGCCAGTGATGCCGCGGAGGAGCGCGTCGTGGTCGTGGGCCGAGGCTCACGAGGCCGCCGCGGCAGGTCGCCCGTGGCTCGAAGCGAGGAGGCCGAGGAGGATGGCGCCGCTCGCCGGGCAGAAGGTAAGTTCTTACTTCATTCTCTTATTCTGTTCTTGTCTTGCGATTTTCTTCGGGCTAACCCCACCCCATTTGGCGTGGGCGTGATAGCTCGGATGTCGTTTTTGGACTTCCGCCAGATGGCTGAGGAGATTATCGACTCTGCAGTGGACGCCGATCTCGACCGCGTCGTCGACCAAGTGATGGGGGAGGAGCCGGTGCCGGCTACGGACCCAGTGGAGCCCGAGCTTCCCTCGGCGGGACCCGTGCTTTCTTCAGCGGACGCGGAACCTATTCCGGCCGCGGAGGAGCAGGAGCCGTAGGGGACTGAGGACCAAGACGCCTTGGCCTTGGTCCCTTGCGAAGAGACGATCACAAGCAGGCTCAGCGCCGAGCCCCGAGGAAGGGAGCTTGGTCGCTGCCGACCAATAGCCCTTGGCCGTGAGCCAAGGAGAGGAGGAGGTTGTCCTCGACCTAACTCCTTCGGCCTTGGGGCACCAGGCGTCCCCGGCCACGGAGGTGCAAGGGGCGGAGGTGATCGTCCTTGATCAAACGCCTCCGGCCGCGGAGCATCGGTCGCCTCCGACTATGGAGGGACAAGAGGCGGAGGTGATCGCCCTTGATCCAATGCCTCCGGTCGCAGAGCATTGGTCGCCTCCGGCTGCAGAGGGACAAGAGGCGGAGGTGGTCGTTAACGACCAACTGCCTCCAGCCGCGGAGCAAGGAGTGGCAGCGCTCGTGGTTGGCGTACAGCCCCCGAGCGCGGTGCCCGACCAGGGGGAAGGCGGCCACGAGCCGCTTGCCGTGGAGGAGGATCAGCCTCGGGGCGACCCGGGGTTGGTCGAAGGTGGTGACGCCGTTGCTCTCCTGAGAGCACCGGGTGCTCAGGAGGAGCAAGACCCCGGCGCGCCGGTCCGGGATGACTTGGTCAATCCCTTCTTTCGGGCTGGCGCGACCGACCGCCAGCCGTGACAAGTCGGTCACCGGCTCTTCCGGTAAGTTTCATGTTCCTTCTTTTTTCCTCGCGATCGATCTTCCGGGAGTCCGCTCGCCTTTTTTCCTTCTCTTTTCTCTTCGCTCAAGTTTGCCGCGAAGGCTATGGAGGATATTGACGCTACCTCGGTCTCCGCAGAAGAGTCTGGTCGTACCATCATGAGCAAGACGCCAAGATCGCCGATCTTGAGCGTCGGAGTCTCCGAGGTGCGCGAGTCCGACTGGCAGTTGGAATCGGCGAGAGCCTCATCGCCGGGCTCGGGACCAGCTCTTCCAGAGCGAGACGGCCAAGAGCACTTCAGAGCGTATGCGCCGAGCTTGACGAGGAGTCGGGAAGTTGCGGAGGTCTCGACCAAGGCCGTAACTCCAACGAGCTCGAGCGCGAAGAGGCCCAGCTCAAGGAGGTGCTGGCGCCTGGGACAGTGGTGAAGGTCGTGCGGGCGGAAAGTTTTGGACTTGGAGGCGGAGGTCGACTCTTAAGGAGGAACTTGTCGCTCTTCGTGTCGAGCGTAGGACTTAGCTCCTTTTTTTATTTTTAGCTCGTGTAACCCTGTAAAAAAAACAACGCTTCGGGTTAAATGAGCAAACTCGCAGGTGTTTGGTCCTTGCCTGTTTTTCTTGAGTTTGCCTTCAACATATGCCCATATGATCCCGGTTCTGCAGAAAAAGGAAACAAGTTCCTGCATAGAGCATATATCATAGATACGAGCAAAGAAAACAAGTTCCTGCATAGATCATATATCATGGATACGAGCAAAGGATCCTTGGTAAGAAGGGACGGAACGTTCCTATCATACGGAGCCCGAGTTTGTTCATGGGAAAATTTAAGGGTCGCTTTGGTCGTGACGATTTTATGAATGATATAAGTAGGTCGGTTGCGTCGAGAAGAAATGCGAGCACAGAGTAGACGAACTTTAAACCAACATTACGTAGAGCCACCATACCCGAATGGTCACTGAACCGGGCTTAGAGTGGATGCTCGCGCCCGACCACGCATACTGCTGAAAAGCTACCGTGGAAAGTGAACGATTGAGGCGAGCATCGGGGGCCAAAGGGAAATGGTGCGCACATACTTGTCGGATAAGTTAAATGCACGCAATGCTGCTAGACGACGATGCTCGCTCGACAAAGCGAGGACGAAACACGAGAAAGAGGGCAACGCTTTATTGGAAAGAACGCAAGGGGCGCGAGATAGAGTACTCGTCTAAACGTGGAATTTACGCAATTGATCGATGTTCCGGTGCTAGTGAGCTCCGACCATCCGGCATCGCGAGGCGAACAGCCCCGGCGTCTCGTAGACACGACCGTGTAGGGTCCTTCCCACCTTGGGGTTAGCTTGTTGGCCTTCGACAGGTCTTGAACTCTTCGTAAGACCATGTCGCCGACTTGCAGGACCCTAGGCCTGGATTGTCTTGGCGCGTGCCTCACGAAGAGCCTCAGAGGTAAACCGCAGACCGAGCAACGCCTGCTCGGCGTGTCGCTCGACGAGGTCCAGGTCGACGAGGCGCCAACTTCTTGATCGACGGAATCGATCGGTTGCACCCTTGGGGAACCCAAAGACGATTTCGGCAGTAGAATGGCCTCCGTGACCGTAGACGAAGTCGGAAAGGCGCCGCCTGCGTGGCTCGACCGGGTCGTGGTGCGACAGACCAAAGAACGGGCGGGAAGCTCATCCACCCACTTTGCTTGTCTTTGGTTGAGGGTCTTAAAGACCCTCTTTTATGCCCTGGACTAGCTGCCCATTCGCCGCTTTGGTTGCTCCGTTACTCGTGGATGCGAACGGAAGCGAAAGCAGATCTTGGTCCCGACCTCCTCGCGATAACTTTGGAACAGTTATTTGGTGAATCGGGTCCCGTTATCTGTGATAAGACGGTTGGGTATCCCGAACCGAGTTACCACATTACTGCGGAGGAATCTCTTGGCGCTGGGCCGAAATGGTCGAGACGGGCTCGGCCTCTATCCACTTAGTGAAAGTGTCGATGGCCACGAGCAAATACTTGCAGCCTTTATGACCTCGGGGGAAGGGTCCAAGGACATCGAGCCCCCATGTTGAGAACGGCCACGAGAGTGGTATGGTTTGCATGGCATATGCCGGTTGACGGACTTTTCGAGCATGAAATCGGCATGCCCGGCAGTCGTTACGATTGACCGTCGTCCGTCAAGGCCGTGGGCAAGAGTACCCTAGTCGGAAGGCCTTGCTCACAAGCGTCTGAAGGGCGAGTGAGCTCCGCACATTCCTTCATGGATATCACGAAGAAGGTATCGGCCTTCCTCCGAGAGACGATCTGGAAAGGATCCCTAATGCGCCTTTCGGTATAGGTCGTCTTCGATCGATGCATCTTGAGAAGATCGCCTTATTAGCCGAACGCTCGGCTTCTTCCTCGGGCAATGTCCCATGCGCAAGATATTGGATGAATGGCGTCATCCAATTTGCACTTTGCTCGAGGAAGGAGACCCTACCGCCGGTCTCTGGTGCCTCCTCTTCGAGAGGGAATGGAGGGCTTATGTAGGTGCTCGACAAGCACCCCACCGAGCGGTGGTTTGAGAGGAACCGACCTTAGACATTTGGTCGGCCAGGAATTATCCTTCACGGGGATGTAGATTACCGAAATTCTTGAAGTATTTCTCCATCTTCCTTACTTCAGCCAGTGCAGCGCCATTGAGGTATCGGAACACCGATACTCCTTGTTGACCTGGTTTACACGACCAACCGTGAATCGCCCTTCACAATGAGCCGTTGGACTCCTAGCGATTTACATGCTCAAGTCCGGCCAAAGGCCTTCGTACTCCGCCGCGTTGTTAGTCGCTTGAAATGTAGTTGGATGGCGATTGTAGCTTTGTTCTCCATCCGGGAGACCAAGATGACGCCTTGACCCAGGCGCTTCGTATGCTCGGGATCCATCGAAATACTGAGTCCAGGAGTTTTCCCTTGAATCATTGGTTCCATTGGCCGTGGTGGAGCCGAGCCGACCATTCTCGCCCGCAAATCAGCCAAGACTTGTGATTTTATCGCCGTGCGGGCTGAGAACACCAGCTCGAACTCGGCGAGCTCCATTGCCCACTTGGCTATGCGACCACCGGGCGTCTTGATTTTTAGGATCTCCTGAGTGGGAAGCCGGTCGGCACCACGATCTTGTGTGCTTGAAAGTAGTGACGCAACTTCGGGAGGCCATCAAGAATGAGTACTGAGTTTCGGACCTCGGGTAACGCTCCTTTGGTCCATGAAGTACTTCGCCGACGTAATAGATAGGTCGCGGGTACCATCTCTCTCTATCGCCAACACCGAGCTTACGCTTGGGTTGCCGCCAGGTATAATAGCAATTCTTCCTGCCGTGGGTGTGACGAGGACGGGCGGTTGGGAGAGGTACTCTTGTTTAGCTCTTTGAACTCGCGATCAGCTTCCTCCGTCCACGTGAAGCCATCATGCTTGCGGAGGGCTTTAAAGAAAGGTAGTCTCGCTCCCCAGTAGGAGACGAACCGGCTTAAGGCGGCCATTCTTCCGGTCAGAGCTTGTACTTCCTTTACGCATGTGGGCGACCTCATGTTCTCAATGGCTTCGATCTTCTCCGGGTTAGCCCCAACGCCATTTGGCCCGACCATGTAGCCGAGCACCTTGCCAGCCTTTACGCCGAATACGCATTTCTCTGGATTTAGCTTTATTCGATGCTTATTGATGTTACAGAAAGTTTCTTCCAAGTCAGCAACGTGACCCGAAGTACTTTTGCTTTTGACAACTATGTCGTCGACATAGACCTCCAAATTTCGACCTATTTGGTCTGTGAAAGTCTTCTGCATGAGGCGTTGAAAGGTTGCTCCCGCATTTCTCGAGCAGAAGGACATGGTCGTATAGCGTAAGGTACCGAACGGGGTGATGAAGGAAGTCTTCTCCTCGTCTTCGCGACATGTGATTCGATGATAGCCTGAATAGGCGTCTAGGAAGCTCATGGTGCGTGACCTGTCGGGTCCACCAATTGGTCTATGCGAGGCAACGGGTAGTTGTCTTTTGGGCACGCTGCGTTCAAACCCGTGTGGTCGACGCACATGCGCCACTTGCCTCCTTTCTTCCTCGACTAAGCTGGATTGGCCAGCCACTTTCGGAGTGCTCGATCTCTCCGATGAAGCCAGCTTTTAGGAGTTTATCAAGTTCCTCCGGATGATTGCCTGCTTTTCCGGGAAAAGCGCCTAAGCTTCGTCTCACCGGGTTTTTTGTCGCTGAACCGCTAGCTTTGTGCTCGACCACCTCCCTTGGGACCCCGGGCATGTCGGATGGTTCCCAGGCGAACACATCCGACCTTGCCCGGAGAAAGGTGACGAGCTCGAGTTCCTATTTGGGATCTAAGGAAGATCCCAAATGAATGGCCTTGGCCGGTTCCGACTCGTTGAGCGGAACTGAAAGTGCATCTAGGCCCCTAAATTGGTTTTGGATGATTAATGACAAACGATTATACAGGACTAATGTCTTCAATGAGTTTGTGAACAGGTAAAAGAGTAAATGTGAGATTCTCTACATGCGAAGGAAACCCTCAAACGAATTCAAGCGAGTAAAACGGCTTCGTAATTTAATTTTTCTTTGCTTTGTGTCGTAGGAATGCCGTACTATTAAGAGGGATGCATCGTAGATGATCTAGAGTAGTCTCTATGCTCAGATGAATGTTACTTCAAATCTTTTTGAGATTCTAAGTCATCGTGCATGCACCGGAATGTGTTTTTATCTAGGTTCAAGTCGGACATTCCGATATTACATCGAAGTTCGATGTAACCGGACATTCCGATGTGCATGTTTGCTTCATCCGATGCGTAGAAGATGTATCGGAAGTTCCGATATTTACGATCGGAAGTTCGATACGTTGTAAAGCTTTCTAGGGTGCTCTGTAAAGATCGGAAGTTCCGATATTTAACATCGGAAGTTCCGATGTGTTCTAACCTGAAAAAGGGAGCTCTCTGGATTGATCGGACATTCCGATATATTGATCGGACTTTCCGATGATTAAGTCGGAAGTTCCGATGCTGATATCGGATAGTCCGATGTGGACTTAGAAGCATTTTGTCAAGGGCATTTCTGGGAACATCGGAAGTTCCGATGTTGATATCGGAAGTTCCGATGCATCTTGTGTAACAGCTAAAGTGCGCCGAAGTTACGATTATTTGTACATATCGGATATTCGATGTTGATATCTAAGTTCCGATATGCAGCTGAGTGGGAGTATAACGGCTAGTTTTTGCAAGAAACTATAAATACCCCACCCCTCTCTCATTTGAGGGTTACACACTCTTTTTGGCAGAACTCTAGTGCACATTGAGCCCTCTCTAGTCTACTTTTGAGCCCTCTTCTTTGATCTTAGAGATCATCCAAGGAGTGAGGACTAGAAGTGAGATTTGGAGCTAGAGTGAAAAGGAAGTGTCTTCCATCTTGAGCATTAGAGTGTTCCTCCAAGATTGATCAACGTGCATTTGTTACTCTTGGAGGTTGAAGGACTCCTAGACGGCTAGGCGTCGTTCACGAGCTCCCAAGGATTGTGGGTTGCCGTGAAAAGTTTGTGAAGGCCGGCTCCGCCTCCGAAAGGAAAGGAACCAAATAGTGGAACCAAGCCTCAAGTGTGACCGAGGTTTGGGAGGAAAGGGTTGGAAAAGACCAGGCTCTTTGGAGCTTCCTCAACGGAGACGTAGGATTCCCTCAAGAATCCGAACTCCGGGATCAAATCCGCGTCTTTGTCTTCTTTACTTAAGCTTGTCTCCTTATTCAGTCGTTTTATTGTTCTTAGATTGTTCTCAAGTTTATTACTTTCGATTATTAATCGTCAGTGTAAAGTCGATCGGACATTCCGATCCGAATCGGAAGTTCCGATTATATCGGAAGTTCCGATCCAATACCGGAAGTTCGATACTCTTTCACGCGACAAATTTAGTTTAAATTTTAAATTGCCTATTCACCCCCTCTAGGCAACTTTCTCATCTTTTCAATTGGTATCGAGCCAAACCTTCTCAAGGCCTAACCGCTTGAAGGAACGTGATGGCCAACACCGGATTGAAGGTTGTCGTGTCGGGGGAAGAAGATAGTCCAAAGGCCGGACATGGAACTCCTGCGAAGACCAAGGAAGGTGACACTTCAACGTCATCGCAGGGAGCTCAAATTCCTTTTAATTACGAAAAATTAAATACTTCTTCTTCGCATTCCTATATTACTGTGCCCTCCGGGCGTGCACCATTTTTCGATGGCACGTACTATTCCGCTTGGAGGCACAAGATGAAAATGCATTTGATGTCTCTCCATCCTAGTGTTTGGAAGATTGTGTGTACAGGTCTAGACATGCTTGGGAAGAGCGACATGGAGCTTACACCGCAACAAGAATGTAACATCCACCGAAATGCTCAAGCCGCAAGTGTTTTGCTTGGAGCCTTGAGTCCCGAAGAATTCAACAAGGTTGATGGTCTAGAAGAAGCAAAAGAGATATGGGACACACTCCAAGTAGCTCATGAAGGAACATCAAGTGTAAGGGAATCAAGAATTGAGTTACTTGAAGGAAAATTGGGGAGATTTGTCATGAATGATGATGAGACGCCTCAACAAATGTATGATCGTTTGATGATCCTCGTGAACAAGATTAGAGGGCTTGGAAGCAAGGATATGACGGAGCATGTCGTGGTGAAGAGGATGCTAAGAGCCTTTGCTCCAAGGAATTCGACTCTCGTAACTCTTATACGAGAGCGAAAAGACTTCAAGAGGCTCACTCCAAATGATGTGCTCGGAAGGATTCTTTCACATGAGCTCATGGAAGAAGAAGCAAAAGAAGTGAAGAACCTTGCCAAGCAAAGCTCGAGCTCAAGACCGAAGCAAATTGCTTTGAAGGCAAGTAAGAAGGAAGAATCAACATCAAGCGATGATGAGGAAGATGAGAGCGAAGACGAAGAAGACTTGGCTCTATTTGTAAGAAAATTCAAAAGTTCCTCAAATATGACGGGTCAAGCAAATACAAGAAGAACTTCAATGACAAGTCAAGGAGAAGAAGAAACGAGAAGAGGGCTTGCTATGAGTGCGGTGAGGTTGGACACTTCATCGCCGATCATTCAAAGAAGAAGAACAACCCAAATGAGACCAAGAAGAATGAGTCGCTCAAGAAGAACAAGACGTACAAGAAGAAGTACTCGGGGCGAGCTCACATTGGAGAAGAATGGGATTCAAACGACTCCGACACCGACATCGATGATGAAGGAGTCGCCACCCTCGCCATAGAAGCCACTCCACCGACAAAGTCGCTTATTCGGGAATTGAGCGACAACGACTCCGACTATATGACGCGCCTATTTGTCTTATGGCCAAAGGGCGCAAGGTAATGGCTAAAACCAAACCCCCTAGTAGTGATAGTGAATTAGAGAGTGATGATGATGATGATGCTCTATTTTGTGATTTGAGCAAATCGGCTATTGCTAAGATTCATAAGCTATTGAAAAGAATAGATAGTCAAGAGGAAACTCTTGAGAAGCAAGAAGAGTTGCTAATTTGTGAAAAGAAGAAAACTCTTGCTCTCGAGAAGGTCCTCACTAAAGAAAAGGAGACTATTGAATTTGTCGGGGATTGGCTATCTGGCAAAAGACCACGGTACCCCCGTGAAAAGCTAAACCCGCCGACCAAGCGGCACTAAGGGAAGATGCTCGGGAGAACGAAACGAGCATCCCTCCTTCTCCTCCGAGCATACGCGTTTGCGCCTCCGTTCGCAGAAGCACCAAACACACCCCCCCACGAGCAAGCATGCTCGTGGAGGCCACGACCTGCTCGGGTGTTTTGGTCGGAGGGCCCAGCGAGCGCTGTGAGGAAGGAAGGAGGCAACCAATCAGCCGGAGATCAAGGGAAATCATACCCGAAATTCAAATAACGCGGGAATCAAGGGCAGCATCACGGATATGGATACATAGCGTGATCCCGAGGCGATTACTTTTTTCGCATCTCTAGTCATAGTATTTAAACCCCTCAAGATCTCAGAATGAGGAGGGCACATGAAAGATAGAACACAATACACTGGAGTAGGGTCATTATCTCGGTGTGAGAGGCCCGAACCAGGATAAAAACACCGCGTCCCCTCTTTTTTTCCGGCCTCCTTCTCCCGACTCGCCGCTCGAACGCCCTCTTCGATCCGTGCGGCGGGGCTCTGTTGATCCCCATTCAACAAGTAAGCTCGACGGGAGCCCGTTCTCCAATCGTCGATACCGGTGGCGCCGTCTGGTGGGGACAGCAGTTTGATTCCGTCGCGGATCAAGATCCTCGAGGATGCCAAACTCGGAGACACTCGGGACCTTTGTGTCTTCGACCACGTTGAGGATGACGACGTGTACTACGCCGCCGACAACGTGCTCAGGGTGACCGATCCTATCGATCACACCGAAGTCCGGGAGCTTTTCCTCGGACACGGAATGCGAGGGCAGATCCTCCATTCCCAGACATTACCCTCGGAGACCCCGAGGATGATCGCAACGAGCTCTACGATGGCCTGGACATACCAGACGACCTAGAGCTCGACCGAGAGACCGCTGGCCCCAAGGGGATACAATGATGTCCCCATCGCTTTCGCCTCGCTCTCGCCGAGTCAACATGGTAGGAGCCACGCGGAGCCGGAGAGGGATCTCGACGCCGCCAGCACGACCACTATGGCGGCCAGGCGACGCCACTTGAGGCGTCTTTGGGAAAGACGCTATGCAGCATTCGCCGCCAGGCAAAGGGGAGGTGCGCCTCCACGGAAAGGAACTCTCGCGGTACCGAACTCCCGATCGCACTCGGAGCGCCCGTCAAAGCTCGCCGCCGCTGATTCACGAAGCGAGAACGGCTACAGGCCTTGGCGGCGATGCGGCGTGACTCTTAGCTTTCCCGAGCAAGTAGACTTAGAGGCCATGGGCGTGGTCGTGGCGAAGATTTGGAGAGGCTTGCCGCCGAGCTAAAAGTCTCGGATCCTCCCCATGGCGGGATGCCCGGAGTGTTTCCGGGACCATCACAACGCTCCGTCGCGTTCGCACAGAGATGAATCTCGAGCCATGCTCGGAGATCGCCCCAGGTCGCCGACCCGATCCGGAAAGGCCGGAGCGATCCACAGAGCAACCTCGGGCGATATCAGATAATCGCCAGACATTTAGCGCCCGAGCACTCCGCAACCATGCGGTCATCGGCACGACCGACGCATGAGGTTTTCTCCCGACTCGGCCAGCGCGACGGGCGTTGGGTGGAAGATCCGCGTGGAGGCCGCCGTGACCGAGGTTTTCGTCAGCGAAACCTCGAGCTTGGCTGTCGGGCCTTCACGAAGCTCCCTCCGGACGTCGCATGGCCGAACAGGTTCAAGCCCGCCACGTCGAGAGATTCAACGGGACCCGTAACCCGGATGAATTCCTCTCGATATACACTACCGCCATCCTCGCCACGGAGGTGATGAGGGGGTAATGGCAAATTACCTCGCCGACGGTCTGGACGAGCTGCTCGTGACGCGTGGCTTTTCAATCAAAAGGAAGGATCCATACGGTCCTGGGGCAGCTCGGCGCCGCAAGACTCGAAAGCGAATTTCGGAGCTGCTACATCCGCCGGGAAAAGAGCGACCTGAGCGCTTGATCTGACGGACGGAAACCTGCGACAATTCGCCCAGAGGTTCATCCAGGTCCGAACTCGATCTCGAACATATCGGACGAGGCTGGTCGTCCGAAGCTTTCAAGTTCGAGTACGAGGCGGCGCTTCACACAGGACCTGGAGATCCACCCGATCTAATAAATAACGAGCTCTTCCGAATGGCCGATCGATACGCCAACGCAGATGAAGCCGCCCAATGGAAGAAAATGCCGGATGAAGGGAAGCTGCCGCCTCACCTGGTCTAGAGACCTCGGCTAGCAAAAGGGTTCGACTGCAGTAGACAAGAAGATCAAGAAGAAGAAGAAAAAGCAACCCTCGCCCGCCATGGTAGCCGCGGTGGAACAACAACGACCGAACGCTCAGCCTGGCCAGTGGCCTAATGCTCGGGAAGAGGACAACCACCTGTGCCTCGAGGACGAGGCGACCAAGCCGGACCGACGAGGCGACCAAGCGGACCGACGGGGCGACCTTCATCGCCCACTTCACCAAAGGCGACGGGCACGACCCACGGAATTGCCGAACGTGGACCTACCGCTGGAAGCAGTTTCTGGCGAGGGTCCCATGCCGACGCTTCGAGCAGGTGAAAGCGACAAAGGAAAACAGCCACGAGGAAAGTGAGGATGAAATGGAATATCAAGAACCAAGGAATCACATAGCGGTCATCTTCGGGGCTCCTCGCCTACAAGTCCTTGGGACTTAAAGGAGGCTGCAAGGGAAGTGCACCATGTTACCCAGGGTAAGCCTCGGTGCAAAGAAATTGAAATGGCCTGAGGTATCCTCACATTCTCCAGAGACGATTGTCCCTTGGGGATGACCAAACCCCAGAGGCTTCCGATGGTCGTGAACCCCACCATCAAGAATCTGCCGCTTGGTCGGGTCCTCATAGACTCAGGGAGCTCTTTGGACCTTATTGCAGCCAAGGTATTGGACGAGATGCAGATTCCTCGTTCCAAAATCAAGAGTGTGGCCGTGCCCTTCTTCGGGATAGTCCGGGCACCTCGATCAAACCTCCGGGGCAGGTCGTCTTGCCCGTAAGTTTCGGGCGGCCCAAGTAACTTCGAGCGGAGCTAATCACCTTCGAGGTGGTAGACTTCGAGTCGGCCTACAACGCCATCCTCGGCAGCCGGCCTTGGCCAAGTTCATGGCCGCCTCGCATCACGCGTATCGATTGCCTAAAGATTCGGGCCAAAGCGGAGTCATAACCGTCAAAGGGAACCACAAGTCCGCACTCAATTGCGGCGAAAGAGCGCTGGATATGGTCGGTCGATTGCCCGCCATGCCCACGACTCAAGAGCAAGCATTCTCGGCCTAAACTTGCCCTCCAACCTGGAGGAGAGACCAAGGCCGTTCCGCTCAACAGTCGGAACCGGCCAAGGTCGTTCATTTGGGATCTTCCTAGATCCCAAATAGGAACTCGAGCTCGTCACTTTCCTCCGAGCAAGGTCGGATGTGTTCGCTGGGAACCATCCGACATGCCCGGGTCCCAAGGGAGGTGGTCGAGCACAAAGCGGTTCACCGACAAAAACCAAAGTGAGACAGAAGCTTAGACGCTTTTCCCCGGAAAAACAGGCAATCATCCGGGAGGAACTTGATAAACTCCTAAAAGCTAGCTTCATCAGAGAGATCGAGCACTCCGAGTGGCTGGCCAATCCAGTTCTGGTCAGGAAGAAAGGAGGCAAGTGGCGCATGTGCGTCGACCACACGGGTTTGAACGCAGGCGTGCCCAAAAGACAACTATCCGTTGCCTCGCATAGACCAATTGGTGGACGCGACGGCGGGTCATGCACCATGAGCTTCCTAGACGCCTATTCAGGCTATCATCGAATCACTGTCGCGCGAAGACGAGGGAAAGACTTCCTTCATCACCCCGTTCGGTACCTTACGCTATACGACCATGTCTTTCGGTCTCGAGAAATGCGGGAGCAACCTTTCAACGCCTCATGCAGAAGACTTTCCTGCACCAAATAGGTCGAAATTTGGAGGTATATGTCGACGACATAGTTGTCAAGAGCAAGAGTACTTCAGGTCACGTTGTCGACTTAGAAGAAACTTTCTGTAACCTCAATAAGCATCGAATAAAGCTAAATCCGGAAAAATGCGTATTCGGCGTGAAGGTCGGGCAAGGTGCTCGGCTACATGGTCGGGCCACATGGCGTTGGGGCTAACCCAGAGAAGATCGAAGCCATTGAGAACATGAGGTCGCCCACATGCGTAAAGGAAGTACAAGCTCGGCCAGGGAGGATGGCCGCCTTAAGCCGGTTCGTCTCCGACCGGGGAGCGAGGACTACCTTTCTTTAAAGCCCTCCGCAAACATGATGGCTTCACATGGACGGAGGAAGCCGATCGCGCGTTCAAAGAGCTAAACAGTACCTCTCCAAGCCGCCCGTCCCTCGTCACACCCACGGCAGGGGAAGAATTGCTATTATACTGGCGGCAACTCAGACGCGGTGAGCTCGGTGTTGGCGAGAAAGAGATGGTACCCAGCGACCTATCTATTACGTCGGCGAAGTACTTCATGGACCAAAGGAGCGTTACCGAGGTCCGAAACTCTGTACTCATTCTTGATGGCCTCCGGGAAGTTGCGTCACTACTTTCAAGCACACAAGATCGTGGTGCCGACCGGCTTCCCACTCAGGGAAATCCTGAAAAATCAGTGACGCCGGTGGTCGCATAGCCAAGTGGGCAATGGAACTCGCCGAGTTCGAGCCGGTACTCTCACCGCACGGCGATAAAATCACAAGTCCTGGCTGATTTCGTGGGCGAGAATCGGTCGGCTCGGCACCACCACCAGCGGGACCAATGATTCGAGGAAACTCCCGACATTGTATTTTGGCGGATCCCGAGCATACGAAGCGCTCGGAAGGGCGTCATCTTGGTCTCCCGGACGGAGAGCAGCTCTGATCGCCATCCAACTACATTTCGGCTGCGACTAACAACGCGCGGAGTACGAAGGCCTTTGGCGGACTTCTGCATGCAAATCGCTAGGAGTCCAACGGCTCACCGTGAAGGGCGATTCACGCGGTTGGTCGTGAACCAGTCAACAAGGAGTATCGGTGTTCCGATACCTCAATGGCGCCAGACCTGGCCGAAGTAAGGAAGATGGAGAAATACTTCAAGAATTTGAAGTAATCTACATCCCCAGGAAGGATAATTCCCTGGCCGACCAAATGTCTAAGGTCGGTTCCTCCCAAACCGCCGCTCGGCGGGGTGCTCGTCGAGCACCTACATAAGCCCTCCATTCCTCTCAAGAGGAGGCACGAGACCGGCGGTAGGGTCTCATTCCTCGAGCAAAGCGCAAATTGGATGACGCCATTCATCCAATACCTTGCGCATGGGACATTGCCCGAGGAAGAAGCGGCGTTCGGCTAACAAGGCGATCTTCTCGATCTGGATCGATCGAAGCGACCTATCACAGGAAAAGGCGCATTAGGAATCCTTTCCAAATCGTCTCCCAGGAGGAAGGCCGGTACCTTCTTCGTGATATCCACGAAGGAATGTGCGGAGCTCATTCGTCTTCGTAACGCTTGTGAGCAAAGCCTTCCGATTGGGTTACTCTTGGCCGACGCCTTGGCCAGACGCAAGCGGTCAATCGTAACGACACGCCGAGCATGCCAGTTCCATGCTCGCAAAACCCGCCAACCGGCATATGCCCTACAAACCATACCGCTGCGTGGCCATTCTCGACACTGGGGCTCGGCGTCCTTGGACCCTTTCCCGAGGTCGGAAAGGCTGCAAGTATTTGCTCGTGGCCATCGACACTTTCACTAAGTGGATAGAGGCCGAGCCCGTCTCGACCATCTCGGCCCGAGCGGCCAAGAGGTTCCTCCGCAGCAACGTGGTAACCGGTTCGGATACCTAACCGTCTTATCACAGACAATGGGACCCAGATTCACTGTGCTGAACTGTTCCAAAGTTATTCTTGTGAGGAGGTCGGGACCAAGGTCTGCTTCGCTTCGCGGGCACATCCACAGAGTAACTGAGCAATGAGCGAGCAAATGGGCAGCTAGTCCAGGGCATAAAAGAGAGTCTTTAAGACCCTCAACCAAAGACAAGCGGCGAAGTGGGTGGAGGAGCTTCCCGCCGTTCTTTGGTCTATCCGCACCACGACAAGTCGAGCCACAGGCGAGACGCCTTTCCAACTTCGTCACGGTGCGGAGGCCATTACGCTGCCGAAATCGTGGCTGGGTTCCCCAGGGTGCAACCGATCGATTCCATCGATCAAGAGGTTGAGCGCCTCGTCGACTGGACCTCGTCGAGCGACACGCGAGCAGGCGTTGCTCTGCGCAATTTACCTACAAGCTCTTCGTAGGCATGCAGCCAAGGCGATCGACCTAGGGCCTACAAGTCGGCGACATGGTCTTACGAAGAGTTCAAGACTGTCGAAGGCCAACAAGTGACCCCAAGGTGGGAAGGACCCTACACGGTCATGTCTCTGGCTACCGGGGGCTGTTAAGCCTCGCGATGCGGATGGTCGGGAGCTCACCAAAGACTGGAACATCGATCAAGCTGCGTAAATTCTACGTTTAGACGAGTACTCCTATCTCGCGCCTTTGGCGTTCTTTCCAATAAATCATTTTCCCTCTTTCTCGAGTTTCGTCCTCGCTTTGTCGAACGAGCATCGTCGTCTACCAAAGACTCTGCATTTAACTTATCCAACAAGTATGTGCACGCCATCTCCCTTGGCCCCGTGAGATGCTCGCCCAATCGTCCACTTTCCACAAAAGAGCTCTTATTGTATGCATGGCTCGGGCGCGAGCATCCACTCTAAGCCGATTCGGTGACCACTCGGGTATGGTGGCTCTACGTATTGTTGGTTTAAAGCTCGCCTGCTCTGTGCTCACAGATTCACTCAAACACAACCGATCTATTCGAGTAATTCAAAAATCGTTACGACCAAAGCGACCCTTAAAAACTCCCATGAACAAACTCGTGCTCACAGCGGTGAGGACACGACCTTTGTCCATGGCGGGGGCTACGTATGATAGGAACGCGTTCCGTCCCTCCTTACCAAGGATCCTTTGCTCGTGTCTATGATATTTGATCTACGCAGAACTTGTTTTCTTTGCTCAGATCTGCGCTCCATGCAGAACTTGCTTTCTTTTAGAACCGGGATCATACGGGCATATGCCAAAGCGAGTTCAAGCAAAAAAAAAAAAAAAAGCGAGGCAAGGACCAAACTCCCGCGAATATGCTCATTTAATCCAAAACGTTGTTTTTTTTTGCAGTGGTTTTACACAAGATAAAAATAAAAAGAAAGAGCTAAGTCCTACGGCCAGGCTGGAGGGCAGCGAGCTCGTCCTTAAGGGAGTCGACCTCCGCCTCTAGGTCCAGGACCTTCCGCCGGGCGCGCGACCTTCGGCCGCGCTTTCCGGAGGCGGCTGCGCCTCCTTGAGCTGGGCTTCCTCGCGCTCGAGCTCATTGAAGGTCTGCCGAAGCTTCACCGACTCTTCGTCAAGCTCGGCGCGACTTCGCTCTGAAGTGCTCTTCGCTGCCTCGCTCTGGAAGAGCTGGTCCCAGCCCGGCGATGAGGCTCCTCGCCGATTCCAGTGCCAGTCGGCCTCGCGCACCTCGGAGACCCGACGCTCAAGATCGGCGATCTTGGCGTCTTGCTCATGATGAATGCGACGATACTCTTCTGAGACCGAGGTGGCATCGATATCCTCCATAGCCTTCGCGGCAAACCGGGCGTAAAGAGAAAGGAGAAGGGAAAGAGCCGAGCGGACTCCTAAGATCGCTCGCAGCAGAAAAGAAGAAACATGGAAACTTACGGAAGAGCCCTGACCGACTTGTCCTGAAGCTTGGCGGGCGATCGGTCGCGCCACCGAAAGAAGGGATTGACCAAGTCATCCCGGCCGGCGCGTCAAGGTCTTGCTCCTCCCGAGCACCGGTGCTCCCAGGAGAGCAACGGCGTCACCACCTTCGATCAACCGGGTCGCCGGCCGATCCTCGCCCACAAAGAAGCGGCTCGTGGGTCGCCTTCCCATGAGTCGCCACCGCGCGGGGTCAGACGCTAACCACGAGCGCCGCCACTCCATGCTCCGCTACCGAGGCGGTTGGTCGAATTAGCAACCACCTCCGCCTCCTGTTCCTCTTCACCGGAGGCGACCAATGCTCTCCGGCGAAGGCATTGGATCGAGGGCGATCACCTCCGCTTCTTGTCCCTCCATAGTCGGAGGCGGCCGATGCTCATGGCCGGAGGCGATTGATCATACGATCACCTCCGCCCCTTGCACCTCCGTGGCGGGCGCCTGGTGCTCTCGGGGACCAGAAGGAGTTAGGCCGGACGACCTCCTCCTCCTCCTCTCCTTGGCTCATGGCCAAGGGCTGTTGGTCGGAGCGACCAAGCTCCCTTCCCGGGGCTCGGCGCTTGAGCCTCGCCATGATCATCTCTTCGCAAGGGGCCAAGGCCAAGGCGTTTTGGTCCTCGATCCCTGCGGCTCCTGCTCCTCATGGTGGATAGGCTCCACGGCATTGAAGGGAGCCTTGAGTCCCGCCGAAGGAAGCTCGGGCTCCACCGAGTCCGAAGCTAGCACCGGCTCCTCCCGTCTCGGCCATCACCGGTCGACGACGCGGTCGAGCTTCGGCGTCCATCGCGGAGTTGATAATCTCCTCGACCATCTGGCGGAAGTCCAAACGACATCCGAGCTATCACGCCCACGCCAAACAGGGTGGGGTTAGCAGAAGAAAGTCGCAAGACAAGAGCGGAATAAGAGAATGAAGAACGTGCCTTACGCCGTGGCGGCGCGCCATCCTCCTCGGCCTCCTCGCCGGGCCACGGCGACTGCCGCAGCGGCCTCGTGAGGCCTCGGCCACGACCACGGCCAGCGCTCCTCTGCGGCGTCGGCGGCGTGCCATCGCCGGGTCGACATCGTCCATGTCGACCTCTTCCAGCTGTCCGAGGCGGTTTGAGAGGTCGACCTCCTGCTCCTTCTAACCAGAGCATAGGCGGCCTCCTCCTCTTCTTCCTCCTCCTCGGGGCATCAACCACCCGAGTGAGCTGGTCTGGAGGGCCTTGATCCGCCTCTCCACCGCTCCTTGGTCGGGAGAGACTGGCATCCTCCTCGGCCTTCCTCGCTTTGCTCGGGCGAGCTGTTCCGATCGGCTCATCGGCTCCGGCTTCCTCCGTTTGAAGTCATCGAACCAAATGCGGAGTTAAACACCTCTGGCGGTCGGCGTACTCAAGGTGCGAGGTAGGGGTCCTGGTCGGCTTCGGCGCCTCGACCGCTGCGCGGGGAGGCGAGGCGGATGCTCGGCGACCTCGACCCGCCGCCCTCTTACGGGAACCCTGGCGAGTCTTTGGCTTTGGCGGCTTTGCGGCCTTTCGACACCGCAAGCTCAAGGGCGACCTTCTCTCGCCAACAAATCGGGAGGAATGAGCTCGGAAAACATGCCCTCGAACGGAAGTGGGAAAATGTACTTACAGCGTCGCGCGATCAAAAATATTCTTGGGGACACGGCGATTGGGCGTCGGCTCCTTCTCCTTGAGCGCCGAACATCTCGGCGACCTATCGTCAACTTGATCCGTCCTCGAGCTGCGTCACAAATCAAGACTAAGACAAAAGGCATATACGGATGCATAGCGCAGCTTCACGAAGCGGCGATGCTCGGGAAAGAGGTCCAGGAACATACTGCGTTGTCCTCGCGGGTGAAGTCGTGCCACCCGGTCACCTCGAAGAAGGGATGCTCGCGGCGCCTCAGGGGACACCGGTTGAAGGTAAAGTCCGGGCGATATCCCGACCGATGAGCCCCATCTGGGCAAGCTCACCGATCGTCTGAGCACCCGCTTCTTCCTCGGGTTGCACGCGGGCGCGCCCGTCTCGAGGGCGGAGCGCCCTCCCAGTGTAGGCCAATCGGGACCCCTCCGCCTTCTTACGGTAGAATTAGAGGTCGGCCCAACCCGACACCGAGTCCTTGAGCAACGAAGGGGTACTCGTATGGTCGGTTGGGCCAAGGCGAAGATAAACGCATGGCCGGGCGGAACCATCGGCCGGTGCGGAAGGGAATAGAAGTGAAAGAAGAGGCTAGCCGTGGGCATTACACCCACGTAAGCCTCGCAAAGGTGGGAGAAGATTGCGAGGAAAGGATGGAGTTGGGGTGGAGATGAGAGATCTCGCACCCGCAGAAGGCAAGCACGGAGGCGAGGAAGTCGCTCTCGGGCACGGCGAAGCCCGTTGATGGCGTACAACTCGCGAGAGACGATCTCCGTCTCAGCGGTGCCGGGCGCGCATCATCCTCGGCACTCGACCCGAGCCTGGGTCGGCGTACCCTCGTCCGTGAGCACTGGAGCCTCCTTCGGGTCATCTCGCTAACCTTGAAGCAGCGCCATGGCGAAGAAGGAAGGAGAGCGAAAAGGGTTCTTGGCGCTAGGGCTCTTGGAAGATTTTTCGCCAAGACGAGCAAAGAGACGCAATGGGACTCCGACCTCTCCGGTAGAAAGGGTTAAAAGGATAGTGAAGAGGCGGGATAAAAATCGCCGCCTATCGCAGCGACAACACTGGCCGGAAAAAGCGCCGCTTCAGAAACTACCGTCTGCTACAGGAGGCTTCTCGGAGAAGGAACCGCAGAACAACCAACGACGCAGCCTTGCCAAGCAGAGCAAGCACGCGGGGTAAAGAAGCTCGTCTCCCGACGTAAAATGGTCGTGAGCCACGACCAAAGGAAATTCAATCCCCTCAAGTCTTCTTAGGCTCAAGGGAAGCCCGAGGTTCCCCACTTGAACCTCGGGGGCTAGCTGTCGGGGATTGGCTATACGGCAAAAGACCACGGTACCCCGTGAAAAGCTAAACCCGCCCGACCAAGCGGCACTAAGGGAAGATGCTCGGGAGAACGAAGCGAGCATCCCTCCTTCTCCTCCGAAAGCATACGGCGTTTGCGCCTCCGTTCGCGAAGCACCAAACACACCCCCCCACGAGCACGCATGGTCGGGGAGGCCACGACCTGCGCGGGTGTTGTGGTCGGAGGGCCAAAGCGCCATTGTGAGGAAGGAAGGAGGCAACCAATCAGCCGGAGATCAAGGGAAATCATACCGAAATTCAAATAACGCGGGAATCAAGGGCAGCATCACGGATATGGATACATAGCGTGATCCCTGAGGCTTGATTACTTTTTCGCATCTCTAGTCATAGTATTTAAACCCCCTCAAGATCTCAGAATGAGGAGGGCACATGAAAGATAGAACACAATACACTGGAGTAGGGTCATTATCTCACGGTGAGAGGCCCGAACCAGGATAAAAACACCGCGTCCCCCTTTTTTCCGGCCTCCTTCTCCCGACCTCGCGTCGCTCGAACGCCCTCTTCGATCCGTGCGACGGGGCTCTGTTGATCCCCCATTCAACAAGTAAGCTCGACGGGAGCCCGTTCTCCAATCGTCGACAGAATTGTTAACCAAAAAGCTTGATTTGGCTAATAATTCAATTGAAATGCTTAAGGGTTCAAATGAGTCACTTCAAGAGAATGTAATAAGTCTGGAAAACAATCTCCAAGCTCTTGAAGTGCAAATTGAATCTCTTAATGATATTAGTTCTCCAATTGATGATTTACAAGTAACATCTATTCCTTCCACTAGCAATGGTTGCTCTCGTTGCTACAATGTTGATATTAATGCTTGCACTACTAACTCCCAATTCATGCAAGTATTAAAAAGCGAAAACGAGAGACTAAGTGCCTTGGTAAGGTACGGTTGCATGAAAACCTATCAATCCAAGGATGCCTTATATAAGACCATAAATGGTCGGGGAAACAAAAATAAAGAAGGGCTTGGATATGATAAGAATGAATGCAAAAGAAATGACCGTGTGGTGGTAAGAGGTAAAGAATGCATCCAGTTTGTCAAAGGAAATGACAAACAACCATTGACCACCACACATGTCATCAAGACCGGGCAAGAATCTAAGAAGCATCCTCAACATCATGCATCTTATTCTATTCACTTTGCTTCTTATATGTTGAAGAGAAATCACCGTGGTAAAGTGATTGCTCATTTTGTCGGTGCCCACAACTCTAATGAAAAGAGCAAGAAGAAGGTGTGGGTACCAAAAGTTTTGATCTCTAACATGCAAGGACCCAAAAGGATTTGGGTACCTAAAAGCAAAGTCTAATGTGATCTTGTAGGAGTATACCTCCGGTGGATCAAGTTGGGTGCTTGATAGTGGTTGCACAAACCACATGACCGGAGAAAAGAGAATGTTTTCATCTTTTGATGAAAAAGGATCACAATATGAAAATATTGTGTTCGGTGACAATGGTAAAGGTGAGGTAATGGGATTAGGTAAAATTGCTATTTCTAATGATCATTCCATTTCAAATGTTCTTCTAGTTAAATCCTTAAATTACAATTTGCTATCCGTGTCGCAACTTTGCGAGATGGGATACAACTGTCTATTTACTAATGGTTTGGTGTGACCGTCTTTAGAAGAGACGATTCCTCAATTGCTTTTAAAGGATATTTGAAGGGTAAGCTCTATTTGGTTGATTTCAACTCAAATAGCGCTAAACTTCAAACATGCTTAATGGCAAAGTCTAGCATGGGGTGGTTGTGGCATCGTTGGCTAGCCCATGTTGGCATGAGGAATCTCGACAAGCTTCTAAAAGGTGATCATATCATTGGACTAACGAATGTTGAGTTTGAGAAAAATAGGATTTGTAGCGCTGTCAAGCGGAAAGCAAGTTGGAGCGCGTCATCCCGCGAAGAATATCATGACAACGACAAAACCATTGGAGCTTTTACACATGGACCTCTTCGGACCTGCTGCTTATATAAGCATCGGAGGTAACAAGTATGGTTTAGTTATTGTTGATGATTTCTCTCGCTTCACGTGGGTATTCTTTTGCAAGAGAAAAGTGAGACGCAAGGGATAATCAAGAAGTTTGCGAGAAGAGCCCAAAATGAATTCGAGTTGAAGATCAAGAAGATTCAAGCGATAATGGAAGCGAATTCAAGAATACTCAAGTCGAAGAATTCCTTGATGAAGAAGGGATCAAGCATGAGTTCTCCGCTCCATACTCCCTCAACAAAATGGAGTAGTAGAAAGGAAGAACCGGACTTTAATCGAGATGGCAAGGACAATGCTTGATGAATACAAGGTTTCCGATCAATTTTGGGCGGAAGCCGTCAACACCGCTTGTCATGCCATCAACCGATTATATCTCCACAAAATATTGAAGAAAGCGGCATACGAACTCCTCAGGTAACAAACCAAACATCTCATATTTGAGTTTTTGGTAGTAAATGCTTTATCCTAAACAAGAAGCCTAAGAACTCCAAATTCGCTACTAAGATCGATGAAGGTTTCTTGCTAGGATATGGATCAAATGCCTACGCTTATCGTGTTTTCAACAAAACTTCCGGTTGTGTTGAAATAGCGAGAGACGTGAGATTTGATTAATCTAACGTCTCTCATGTAGAGCAAGTTGTTTTAAATGTGCTAGAAAATGAGGAAGTACCAAGCATTGCAATCAAGAAGATGGCAATAGGTGAAGTGAGACCGCAAGAAAAGGTGGATCAAGACAATTCATCTACACAAGTGGAGCCTCCCACTTCAACTCAAAGTCAAGGCATACCTCAAGGAGTACAAGCAAACTCGTGGAGGATGCTCAAGATGAAGACCTTGAACCAATCCAACAAGTCTCTCAAATGCCACATCCGAGGGTGCATCAAAGTATCCAAAGAGACCACCAGTCGATAACATTCTCGGTGACATTCAAAAGGGAGTAACTACACGCTCTAGAGTAGCTAACTTTTGTGAATTTTACTCCTTTGTGTCTACTTTGGAACCTTTGAAGGTTGAAGATGCACTAAGAGATCCGGATTGGATAATGGCTATGCATGAAGAGCTTAACAACTTTGTTAGAAACAAAGTATGGTCACTAGTGGAAAGGCCTAGTCAAACGTGATTGGAACCAAATGGGTCTTCCGCAACAAACAAGACGAGAACGGAGTTGTTACAAGAAATAAAGCTCGGTTGGTAGCTCAAGGATTCACTCAAATTGAAGGTTTGGATTTTGGTGAGACTTATGCTCCGTTGCTAGACTAGAATCAATTCGTATATTGGTTGCATTTGCTACTCACCATGATTTCAAGCTTTATCAAATGGATGTCAAGAGTGCTTTCCTAAATGGTCCAATCGCCGAATTAGTCTATGTTGAGCAACCGCCAGAATGGAGGACCACAAGAACCCCACTCATGTATACAAACTCCATAAGGCGCTCTACGGGCTTAAGCAAGCACCTAGAGCATGGTATGAATGTCTTAAGGATTTTCTTATTAAAAGGGTTTCGAAATTGGTAAAGTCGATCCTACTCTCTTCACAAAATATGTTGATAATGACTTATTTGTGTGCCAAATATATGTCGATGACATTATATTTGGTTCTACTAATAAAAGCTTTTGTGAAGAATTTAGTAGGTTGATGACGAAGAGATTTGAGATGTCAATGATGGGTGAATTGAAATTCTTTCTTGGATTTCAAATCAAACAACTCAAGGAAGGGACGTTCCTATGTCAAACAAAGTACATCAAAGATATGCTCAAGAAATTTGACATGGAGAATGCCAAGCCAATTCATACACCAATGACAACTAACGGTCATCTTGGTCTAAATGAAGAAGGTAACCCTGTGGATCAAAAGGTATATCGATCCATGATAGGTTCATTGCTTTACCTTTGTGCATCTAGGCATGATATTATGCTTAGTGTTTGTATGTGTGCAAGATTTCAAGCCGCTCCGAGAGAGTGCCACCTAGTAGCCGTGAAAAGAATTCTTAGATATTTAGTTCACACACCTAGTTTAGGGCTTTGGTATCCTAAAGGATCAAAATTGATTTGATTGGTTATTCGGATGCAGATTATGCGGGTTGCAAAGTGGATAGAAAAAGCACTTCGGGACTTGTCAATTTCTAGGTAGATCACTAGTGTCTTGGTCCTCAAAGAAACAAAATTCAGTTGCTTTATCTACCGCGGAAGCCGAATACATTGCCGCAGGAAGTTGTTGTGCACAATTGTTATGGATGAGGCAAACCTTGAAGGATTTTGGTTTTTGTATGAAAAAGGTACCACTCTTATGTGACAATGAGAGTGCGATCAAAATAGCCAACAATCCCGTTCAACACTCTCGGACCAAGCACATAGATATCCGACACCACTTCCTTAGAGATCACTCTACGAAGGGAGACATAGATATTACCTATGTGAGAACCGAAAAACAATTGGCCGATATCTTTACCAAACCTCTAGATGAGAAGCGCTTTTGCGAGCTTAGAAGTGAGCTAAACATCCTAGACTATCGGAATGTGTCTTGAATGTGTCTTGAAAAATTGCACTCATTGATTACTGCTAACTAGCTCAATTTCAAAATAAAATGATTGAAAAAGTTATTGAGTGAATTTCAAAAGCTTTTAGTTGGATCTTAATCTCGGATCAATTCACTTGTAATCATAGTTTTGATTGCTTGGATGCTTACTGATGACAAGTGGAATGATCCTCCCTAAGTTCATATGACTCAGAGTTTTCAGACTTCACTCACAATCCTTGTATCTTTCTCGATCGGTTTGGAAAATTCAGCACATCGGAACATCCGATCCAATCATCGGACTATCCGATGTCGCGTGATTGTTCCACATCGGAACTTCCGATATTTTATCGGAACATCCGATGTGGGCTCCGCACTTAAGTGCCCGTACCCTTTCTTTTTCTCTTGTCCTTTTCCTCGTGTCTCTTTAGCCTCTCCTTCCCCTTTTCATCTTTGTGCCGTTATCGGAGTTTCCGACCTCTCGAAACTTCCGATCTTTGCTTGGGAAGGATTGCATCTTGAAGAGGACCCTCATCTCCGCGAGATTTCTCCGTGTTCTTCGCGAGGTAAACCCTAGGGCTCAATCCTTTCCTTTTGGATCTAGGGCGTCTTTTCGAGAAATCGTTTCGGTGAACTTGTTCATCTATTCCTTTGGTTCAATCCTGTCAAATATCATTCCTTTCTATCGGTTAGTTTTTGAGAAAACGTTGTGTTGATCTAGATCCGTAGACATCGGACATTCCGATCGAAAATATCGGAACTTCCGACCACATGTCGGAACTTCCGATGTGAAATCGGAACTTCCGATGTCAACAGAATGAAAATCAATCCAATGCTGTTTCTCTCATTAGCTTAATCGATTCCGCTCTTGTCCTTAGAACAATGGATCCCAGTCAAGGTGGCTCGGCCCGCACTGAGACCAGCGGTGGTGGGCTCCAAAAGGCCAAGGCAGACTCCAACAGGAACAAGAACCAAAAGGGCTGCGGGTAGAGGAAGAGGTGGAGGCAGTGGAGGACCAGGCATCCAGATTCGTGACCCTCCATCTGACCCTCCTGCTCAGACAGTGAATGTACCTCGAGGAGCGCCATTGCCTTCTAGGAAGGGCAAGGCGTGGCGAGAGCTTCTCAACCTCAACCAGCCTTGATTCCAAAGAATTCCAAGGCTCGTGCAAGCGAGAGAGAATCCTCGTCTCAAGAGGAAACCCATGAGCTATAAAGGAAAAGCCGCCAAAGTGCGCGGGCCGAGAGCAGAACCCGAGGCGTAAGCACGCTTCTCGATCGACTATCGCTTCTGGACCTTCTTTCAGCAGGATTTCTATGAATCTATCATTCTGACAAGGAAGAATCCAGTCATTCTAATGCAGTGGGTTGACTGGGATTACATGGCCGCGGTGATGATGCCACTTTCACAGAGGTCATTGCAGCTTGTGAAAGAACTGGGACTAAAAGAATAATGAGTTTTCAGCATGATTGGAATATTGAGATCATCGCTCAGTTCTACTCCACTTTGTATATCTCCAGTGACGTAGTCTCCACCTTGCATTGGATGACGAAGGAGTTTGGTATGAGATCTCCTATGTCAATTTTGCTCATTGTCTTGGATTCACCGGTGGCTGCCGTGACAAAGATCGATTCACAATGAAGCCTCGCTCGGTGCCTCCAACCTGAATTTTTGTATGATGAGGATGCAGACTTTGAGGAAGGAAGCACAAAAGGCATGAAGCCGTTCTTTGCCTGTCTCAACAGGCTTTTCAGAAGACGCTGGCTCCCAAGGAAGGTGACGCCTCTCACATTACATCTTATACAAGGAACCCGCTGAGTAGAATGCGAGTTGGACGGCGTCCTTTTGATGTGTTTGATTTCATATGGAATGAGATCCGCTTGACAGCTCGGGAGCCGAAGAGAAGGCGTGGGTATGCTCCATTCATCATGCATATGATTGAGCACATTACTCACCAAAGCATTTTGAGTATGATACCAAGCACACAGGAGTGCAGATCAGGCGATCAAGGCCCGGCTCACTGCTAGGCGCCTCGACTAGAGGTGCTGCATCCTCCTCCTCCACAGCTCCTCCTGCTGCAGCCGCCAGTGGATCATCCTCTCCAATTCTCCGCGCCTTAAAGTCCATCTTTGTCCTGCGCAAGGGCAATGCAGCAGCGCACAAGAAGAACACCAAAAGACTAAAAGACATTGAGAGGCATCTCGAACTGGAGTGTTCAGAGGATGAGGAGAGCGATGAGGAGGTTGAAGATCCTTTTGCTCCAGCGCTGCGACCTCGAGATGAGTCCGAGGACGATGAGGAGTCCGGCTCGATGATGCTTCCGAGGAGTCGGACTAGTCTTTTCTCTCTCTCTCCTTGTTCTCCTTTACGGTGCTTGATGCCAAAGGGGAGAAGAGAAAGAAAGCTTTATCAGTTTTATCATCCTTCGATTAGTTCCTTTTCCAAACTTTGTTATCATATGAACTTGGGACTTGTTACGCTTGATAGTATGACCTACTTATGCTCCGTTGGATAATTGTCTCTATGAATTAATATTAATGGTTATTCAATATTTAGCTTCCATAAGTGCTTATTTCATTATATACTCAGTTTTGGGGAGCTCTGCAAAATTTGCTTTTAAAATTGTGCTTTGCGATGTTTTCCTATCCTTTGCACATCTTTAGGGGAGCTCAACCAATACGAAATTCTATTAATATCCTTTTATCTCGTAAGCTTTAATCGGGTTGTCATCAATCACCAAAAGGGGAGATTGAAAGTGCATCTAGGCCCCTAAATTGGTTTTGGATGATTAATGACAAACGATTATACAGACTAATGTCTTCAATGAGTTTGTGAACAGGTAAAAGAGTAAATGTGAGATTCTCTACATGCGAAGGAAACCCTCAAACGAATTCAAGCGAGTAAAACGGCTTCGTAATTTAATTTTTCTTTGCTTTGTGTCGTAGGAATGCCGTACTATTAAGAGGGATGCATCGTAGATGATCTAGAGTAGTCTCTATGCTCAGATGAATGTTACTTCAAATCTTTTTGAGATTCTAAGTCATCGTGCATGCACCGGAATGTGTTTTTATCTAGGTTCAAGTCGGACATTCCGATATTACATCGGAAGTTCCGATGTAACCGGACATTCCGATGTGCATGTTTGCTTCAGTCCGATGCGTAGAAGATGTATCGGAAGTTCCGATATTTACGATCGGAAGTTCCGATACGTTGTAAAGCTTTCTAGGGTGCTCTGTAAAGATCGGAAGTTCCGATATTTAACATCGGAAGTTCCGATGTGTTCTAACCTGAAAAGGAGCTCTGGATTGATCGGACATTCCGATATATTGATCGGACTTTCCGATGATTAAGTCGGAAGTTCGATGTCGATATCGGATAGTCCGATGTGGACTTAGAAGCATTTTGTCAAGAGCATTTTCGGGAACATCGGAAGTTCCGATGTTGATATCGGAAGTTCCGATGCATCTTGTGTAACGACTAAAGTGCGCTCGAGTTACGATTATTTGTACATATCGGATATTCGATGTTGATATCGGAAGTTAGATATGCGGTGAGTGGGAGTATAACGGCTAGTTTTTGCAAGAAACTATAAATACCCCACCCCTCTCTCATTTGAGGGTTACACACTCTTTTTGGCAGAACTCTAGTGCACATTGAGCCCTCTCTAGTCTACTTTTGAGCCCTCTTCTTTGATCTTAGAGATCATCCAAGGAGTGAGGACTAGAAGTGAGATTTGGAGCTAGAGTGAAAAGGAAGTGTCTTCCATCTTGAGCATTAGAGTGTTCCTCCAAGATTGATCAACGTGCATTTGTTACTCTTGGAGGTTGAAGGACTCCTAGACGGCTAGGCGTCGTTCACGAGCTCCCAAGGATTGTGGGTTGCCGTGAAAAGTTTGTGAAGGCCGGCTCGCCTCAGAAAGGAAAGGAACCAAATAGTGGAACCAAGCCTCAAGTGTGACCGAGGTTTGGGAGGAAAGGGTTGGAAAAGACCCGGCTCTTTGGAGCTTCCTCAACGGAGACGTAGGATTCCCTCAAGAATCCGAACTCCGGGATCAAATCCGCGTCTTTGTCTTCTTTACTTAAGCTTGTCTCTTTATTCAGTCGTTTTATTGTTCTTAGATTGTTCTCAAGTTTATTACTTTCAGTTATTAATCGTCCGTGTAAAAAGTCGATCGGACATTCCGATCTGGAATCGGAAGTTCCGATTATATCGGAAGTTCCGATCCAATACCGGAAGTTCCGATACTCTTTCCGCTGCGACAAATTTAGTTTAAATTTTAAATTGCCTATTCACCCCCCCTCTAGGCAACTTTCTCATCTTTTCAGGAACAGCCTTGGTCTCTCCTCCAGGCTGGAGGGCAAGTTTAGGCCGGGAATGCTTCGGCTCTTGGTCGGGACCGCGAGTGGGTAACTGACCGACCATATCTAAGGCTCTTTCGTCGCAATTGAGTGCGGACTTGTGGTTCCCTTTGATGGTTATAACTCCGTTCGGTCCGGGAATCTTCAGGCACTGATACGCGTGGTGAGAGGCGGCCATGAACTTGGCCAAGGCCGGCCTGCCGAGGATGGCGTTGTAGGCCGACTCAAAGTCCACCACCTCGAAGGTGATTAGCTCCGTTCTGAAGTTACTTGGGCCGCCAAAACTTACGGGCAGACGACCTGCCCGAGAGGTTTGATCGAGGTGCCCGGACTATCCCGAAGAAGGGCACGGTCACACTCTTGATTTTGGAACGAGGAATGCATCTCGTCCAAAACCTTGGCTGAAATAAGGTCCAAAGAGCTCCGGAGTCTATGAGGACCCGACCCGGCAACAGTATTGCGATGGTGGGGTTCACGACCATCGGAAGCCTCTGGGGTTTGGTCATTCCAAGGGGATCGTCCTTGGAGAAGGTCAGAGGATACCTCAGGCCATTTAATTTCTTTGGCCAGGAGGCTTACCCTGGGTAACATGGTGCACTTCCTTGTGGCCTCCTTTAAGTCGGCGGGACTTGTAGGCGAGGAGCCCCGAAGATGACCGCTATGTGATTCCTTGGTTCTTGGTATTCCATGTCATCCTCACTTTCCTCGGCGGGCTGTTTTCCTTTGTCATTTTCACCCTGCTCTGGAAGCGTTGGCATGGGACCCCTGCCGCTGTAAAACTGCTCCAGGCGGTAGGTCCACGTCCGGCAATTCCGTAGGTCGTGCCGTGCGCTGGTGAAGCGACAAGAGGTCGCCGTCGGTCCGCTTGGTCGCCTCGTCGTTCGCTTGGTCGCCTCGTCCTCGAGGCCTGTGTGGTTGTCCTCTTCCCCGAGCGTTAAGCCCCCGGCGCTGCGGCGGGGTTGCTCGGGGTTGTTGTTGTTCCACCGCGGCTACCATGGCTGGCGAGGGCTGCTTTTTCTTCTTTTTCTTGATCTTCTTGTCTACAGAATTCGAGCCCTTTTTGCTAGCTGAGGTCTCTAGGCCAGGTTGAGGCGGCAGCTTCCCTTCGTCCAGCATCTTCTTCCATTGGACGGCTTCATCTGCGTTGGCGTATCGATCGGCCATTCGGAAGAGCTCGTTCGCGTTAGATCCGGGTGGATCTCAGGTCTGCGTGAAGCGCCGCGTCTAAATACCCGAACTTGAAAGCCCGGACGACCGCCTCGTCCGAAATGTTCGGGATCGAGTTCCGGACCTGGATAAACCTCTGGACGAATTGTCGCAGGGTTTCCCTGTCCGTCTGTATCAAGCGCTCCAGGTCGCGCTCCTTTCCCGGGCGGATGTAACAGCTCTGGAAATTTGCTCGGAGCGCGGCGCTGAGCTGCCCCCAGGACCGTATGGAGCCTTCCTTCTGATTAAAAAGCCACGTACGAGCGGCTCCGTCCAGAACCGTCGGCAGGTAATTTGCCATCACCCCCTCATCGCCTCCGGCGGCGAGGATGGCGGTGGTATATATTGAGAGAAATTCGTCCGGGTTCTGGGTCCCGTTGAATCTCTCGACGTGGCCGGGTTTGAATCTGTTCGGCCATGCGACGTCCCGAAGGGAGCTCGTGAAGGCCTGGCAACCGAAGCTCGGGATTTCGCGATGAAATCCTCGGTCATAGCGGCCTCCACGCGGGTCTTCCACCCAACGCCCCGTGCGCGGGCCGAGTCGGGAGAAAACCTCATGCGACGGTCGGTCGTCTTGACGCAGCTTGGTCGTGGAGCGCCAGAGTGCTCGTAATGTCTGGCGATTATTCAGATATCGCTCCGAGGTCGCCTGCGGATCCATTCAGGACCTTTCGGATCGGGTTAGCGATTCAGGGCGATCTCCGAGCATGGCTCGAGATTCGCCTCTGCGGCGCATGGGGAGCGTTGCAATGGTCGAGGAAACACTCGGGCATCCCGTCCACGAGGAGGATCCGAGACTTTTAGTTCGGCGGCAAGCCTTTCCAAATCTTCGACTACGACCCTGCCCACGGCCTCCAAGTGCTTGCTCGGAAACTACACAGTCACGCACGACCGCCGCCAAGGCTCAGAATCGTTCCCGCTTCCGGTGAATCAAGCGGTGGCGAAGCTTTAGCGACGCCCGAGCGCGATCGGAGTTCGGTACCCACGAGTTCCTTTCCGTGGGAGCGCCCCTTTGCCTGGCGGCGAATGCTCGCGAGGGTCTTTCCCAAGGACGCCTCGGTGGAGTCTGGCGCCTCGTAGAGGTCGTGCTTGGCGGCCCGAGGATCCTTCTCCAGGCTCGCGACGACTCCCGGCCACGTTGACCCGACGAGGCGGGATGAGAGCGATGGGGACATCATTGTATCCCCTTGAGATGCGATCTCTCGGTCGAGCTCTAGGTCGTCCGGTATGTCCAGCCGTCGTAGAGCTCATCGCAGATCATCCTCGGGGTCCCCGAGGGTAATGTCTGAGGAATGGAGGCCTGCCCTCGCATTCCGTGTCCGGGAAGGGCTCAGACTTCCGGTGTGACCGATAGGATCGGTCACCCTGGCCGCGTCGTCGGCGGCGTAGTACACGTCGTCATCTTCAACGTGGTCGAAAACACAAAGGTCCCGAGTGTCTCCCGAGTTCGGCATCCTCGAGGATCTTAATCCGCACGGGAATCAAACTGTCGTCCCCACGGACGGCGCCCGGTATCAACGATTGGAGAAGCGGGCTCCGTCGAGCTTACTTGTTGAATGGGGATCAACAGAGCCCGTCGTGCGGATCGAAGAGGCGTTCGAGCGATGCGAGGTCGGGAGAAGGCGAAGAAGGGGGACACGGTGTTTTATCCTGGTTCGGGCCTCTCACCGTCGAGATAATAGCCCTACTCCAGTGTATTGTGTTCTATCTTGGTGTCCCTCCTATTCTGAGATCTTGAGGGGTTTAAATACTACGACTAGAGGTACAAAGAAGGTAACTACCTCTCCTGGGATTGCGCCGCAATCGCATTTACGATCTACCGCCCTTGATCCGGCGTTATTTGAATTTCTGTATGATTTCCCTTGATCTTGGCCGATTGGTTGCCACCTTCCTTCCTCGTGGCATTGATCAGCACTGACCAAAACACCCGAAAGGTCGTCGGCCTCTACGAGCATGCTTGCTCGTGGGGGTGTGTTTGGTGCAAAGAATCCTGTGGAGGTAGTTACCTTCTTTGTACCTCTAGTCGTAGTATTTAAACCCCTCGAAGATCTCAGAATAGGAGGGACAAGATAGAACACAATACACTGGAGTAGGGCTATTATCTCGGCGGTGAGAGGCCCGAACCAGATAAAACACCGTGTCCCCTTCTTCCTTCTTCTCCCGACCTCGCATCGCTCGAACGCCCTCTTCGATCCGTACGACGGGGCTCTGTTGATCCCCCATTCAACAAGTAAGCTCGACGGGAGCCCGTTCTCCAATCGTCGACAATCGTGATAATCAAACAATTTCTAAATTTCGATAATTAGCAAAATCGAGTTAAAAACAGGTCGAAAATCGCTAAGAAACTGAAGTTTATAAAGTAAAAAAAAAAAAAATTGGGGGGTCCAAAAAAATCGAATGTATTCACCGATAAACACGATATTTGCGAACTTCTTCAGCTGTCGACTTTTTGAGCGATTTTCCCTCGATATTCATAAAAAATCGAGCTATATTCACCGATTATCGTGATATTTGTGTCGCATTTTTTTTGAATTTTTTTAATTTAACCAATTTACCGATTGGTATTAAATATCAAACCGATTCGATATGGTCGACAATCACGATATTGTGAACCCTGGTTGGCCAACGTCGTGCATGCCCCCGCGTGAACTACATCACGGCAGAAGGTGGCAGTTGTAGCCGAGCGGCCAATCCGCGGTTCAATCGGCGCTTAAGGACATGTATAATGGTTCATAATCAGTTGTCTATAAGAGATGTCACTGGAATCTTAAGTGATATGGAGGAAATAGAAAGCTGATGTCTACTATTTAATAGATAGTTTTATAAACAACTTTATATTTTGTGTACTATTGTATAAATAATCTATTAATTAAATGAGAGACCATTATAGATAACTATATAGATGATTTATTGTATGAGTTATTTTTAATAATATTTATAAATAGTATAAAAATATATTATAAACAACTGCTGTCTATACTACTGTAATGACTAAGACGGAAGCCAGGTGATTGGTACTAAGCCGAATTTGTTCGACATTCAAATTTTGGTGGGCCGATTTTGGGTCTCACTTTTTATACGCGATCCAAATTTGGGTGGGCTCACACGGGCCGTACCCTCCAAACATGAGTGGGCCTCGGTCTCCCCATCTCAGCTGTCCGATCTGACCGCTTTTTCTAAGTCGTCCGATCGGAACATTAGGGATAGCTGATATATTCGCGGAAAAAACTCTGCTTTTTTCGAACGCCTTTTCCATTTCCACCCTCGCATCCGTCCACCGCACACGCGGCGCAACTGAAAGGGTTTCCGATGGAGAATGGCGACGAGACCTTCGCCTCCCCCACCGCCGCTGCCGCCGAGTTCGAGCAAACCCTAACCAACGGCGCAGGCGCCGAAGAGGGCCTCACCGCCGTACACGCAACCAAGTCCTACGACGGAGCCGAGATCGACGCCCTCCGCGCGGCGAAGCGCGACCTGGAGGAGAAGCTCGCCGCCGTCGGCCACGAGAACCACTTCCTCGCCGCGGAGGCGCACCGTCTCGAGGGACTCGTGTCGCAGGCCCGGGACGAGATCGCCACCGCCGAGCACGCAGCCGCCGCCTCCGAGGACGAGGCCGCCTCGCTCCGCGCCGAGGTCGAGCGTCTCCAGGGCCTCATCGCCGCCGAGAAGTCCGACCACGAGGACGAGACGCGCAAGGGCGCAGGCATCGACGCCGAGCTGCAGAGTGCCAACCAGGAGAAGGTCGCCCTCGAGGAGGAGATCAAGGCCATGAAGGCTTCCGCCGCCGCTGCAGAGAAGAAGAAAGAGGAGACTGCCGCTCCGTCGACCGTGGAGCCGAAGGAAGCGGGGGTGGCTTCTCCGGGGCTGGTGGCGGCCGCGGCCGCTGGAGCCGCCGCCACAGCCGCCATCGCGGTGGTCTTCCTCCACCTGAAGAGGTAATCTGTTGCTCTGACGCGTCGAAAGTTTTGCTCCGCTGCTATGGATTATGAGAGTGAATAATCCTTTTTGTCGTGGTGCTGGTATTACTGGACTGGTAGTAGTAAGAATTTACTATTCCACTGTCTAGTAGCTTGGAGAATCATAGAGAGCTGGGGATTTATCGCAAGCCCTTACCTTTTCTGCAGTTTCCCTTTCCATGGTAATAAAAGTGTGAAGACAAGTGAGTCACTGAGACATGAATTTATGTTATGTTATTTCGCTGTTGCACCTAATTTCTGCTTCTTATCACTTGACTAGTTATTGTGCACTTGTGCTGTTTGTATGTGGAATTGCTGTGATTGGACAATTAATGGTCTACATCAAGTGCATGATGAGTGTGAGAAACCGCGTGCTTATTGCTGGGGATTAATCCCTAGCAAGTGATATTTTTCTCTTTGACCTGACGGTTGTGAGCGTGCAGCTGCTCATGCAATGGTTGAGCCAGCAATTGCAGCTGATCATGCTGATGAGGTTTGCGACATTGTTGCTGACCTTTTCGACTGGCAGATGGGAAGTGATGTTACTTTTCTCGGTGAATGCTTGCGGATATTTTAATTGTAATACTGAATGAGATGTTGAAGCATGTTTGCTTGTTTGTATGCTTTTCTTAAGTTCTTGGGGGTAAGTACTCATAGTAAACTGGTGGTTCATTCATTGCTTGCTGGGATGTTTGTTAATGTAGGAGTAATGGCGGCTGGATTATGTTGGTAGTAACGTGATAAGTTGAGTTTCTATGGATTTTGATATGAAGATGTATCCCTGAAGCTGTTTGCAGGATTATGACTAGATGATTTCTGTCGACGATTGGGGAACAGGCCCCCGCCGAGCTTACTTGTTGGTGGAGGGACCAACCGTGACCCCTTCTTACGTGAGGGATTACTCGAGGAACGACTCACCAGATTTCAACGCAGCGTGGACACAAGCTTTACCCTGGTTCGGGCCTCTCAGAAAGAGATAATAGCCCTACTCGGCTCTCGTTTACTCTTGCAATGTGTGCGAGTCTTACGAATTGTGGCGTGGTATGTTGCCTTGTCCCCTCATGATGGGGGCGCTTTTATAGCTTACAAAGGATCGAACTCCACGACCACCCGCACGCTTGGACCTCGCCCAAACGCGTGGCAACCGTGGATCCTATCTTTCCGCCACGCTCCCACGGAAACGAGCGCCAACGGAAGTTACGCCGGGTGGTTATTCCCACCGACCCCGAGACCACGCAAGGTCGGCCGATGGCCGACATCGAGCTTCGAATCGATCGAATACGTTGCATTCTTGGTCCCACCTTGAGCCCGAGCTTCGGAACGGTGGAATGCGTAGCCCTCCGACCTCGATTAGACAATTCAGGGTAACGACCTCCTGGTAGCTCGGGAGCGAGCTTGGTCGTTGGTGGCATCCGAGGTAATTTATGGAAATTACCCGACTTCGACAGCTAGCCCCGAGGTTCAAGTGGGAAAAGGTCTAAGGAAGGCCTTCCTTGGGCCTACTGTTTCTACGAGCATGTCTGCTTCATGGGCGGACAATCCGCCGCGACTAACGAGCTATTAACCTTCTCTCCGAACGAGCTTGTTGTTCCAGGGCCGTGTTTCGAGCGAGCGGAAGCTGGCCCTCTCATCGGTTCCTTCTCTGGAAGCCTCGAATCGTCCTTCCTGGGAACCGCTTTTAGCGGGGCGGTTTCGATTTGCGTGCCCACGTGTCGTTTCGGATGGCGAACGCCTCAATCGCCCTCTTCGTGCCTCTAGGGCTTCCTCGACCATAACGGCGGGGAAGTCCTTTCGCTTCCCCATCTCCTGGAGGAGTTTTTAAACACTCAAGAGAAAACCCTTAGACTCACTTGGTCAGATTATGCGATCGCCGCGTCTCACACTCCTCGCTTCGGCGCTCATCCTTCTCCTTGATCATCTTCCTCATCCTCATGGCGAAGTTCGGCGTCAAAGAAGCTCGACAGCAGTCGAGATCCTCGAGCTGGCGAAGTACCTCGACGCCAGGTACATGGAGAGCCCCCGGCGACGAAGAGAGCCTGCAAATGGGAGGAGGAGGAGATCGTCTCCACCGAGCTCTACGCCATGAACGGGCTCGACGCTGAAAGTGAGTTTGTTGAGGCCGTGCTCGCCTCCTGCGAGTGCGAGATCGCCACCTCCATCCCAACTCCATTCTCATTATGGCCATCTTCACCCATCTCTGCGAAGGGTTCGTGGGCGCCGAGCCCACTCCGCCTCTTCTTCCACTTCTACACCTCTTTCTCAAGCAAGACGCCGCAGTCGGCCGCTTCTACTTCCGCCTTCGACCTACCCGACCATATGAGTACCCGAGCTTCACGCCAAGGACTCGGTGTCTGTTGGGCCGACTCTTGGTTCTACTCGAGGAAAGGTATAGGCGGCACGCTTTCCTACTCCGGCCAGAGGTCGCGGCTGCCGAGACGCCCCGACCGCCTGCGGAGCCCGAGGAGGAGAAGATCCTCATGACGATCAACGAGCTCACGTGCACAGGCACGACCGGTCGGGGCGTTACCCGACTACGCCAGGCAGGATATCACCCCTCGGGAGGAGGGAGCATCCTTCTTCAAGGTCGAGGGTGGCAGGACATCACCCGGAGTCACGCCAGGTATGTCATCGCCCTCAATCTTCTTTTCCGAGCAGAGGATGCCCCTTCTCACGACCTCTCCCTTGGCCGGTATGCAGCTCCGCCAGAGGATCGGTGGATGTGAGGGTGTCCGAGATGTTCGGCACCCTAAAGGCAAGGAAATCATCGAGGGCCGCCAGATCCCGAACAACGCCCTTAACCGACCGAGGCGGTAAGTCCTCGACTCGGACTTCTTTCAAGCTTTTGTCCGGACGAGTTTCGCTGGCCTTCCGACCTCATTCGAGTTTTCTCTTTTCAACAGGAGAAGGTTGCCCTCAAGTCGCCGTGTCCCAAATTGGATCGCGATTGGCGGGGCGGGTCGAAGACCAAGGGACAAAGTGTCGCAAGCGCCGCCGATCTCTGTTTGGCCACGCCGCCCTCGCCAGCAAGACACGCAGCGCCCCGCCAGACGATCGCCACCCCGCCAAAGACTTGGAGTATGCGGACCGGCAGGAGGTGAGTGAATCGAGATTGTGGATGGACGAGTACACGAAACAATCCCAGCCGATGGCTCGCTTGCGCCAAATTACGGCGGCGAAGAAGGAGGCCGGCAGCCGCGCTTGGCCCAGTCAGTGGAAGGTCGAGCCGAGGGCTGAATCGCGGCCCTTCAGCGTGAGCTCGCGCGGTGAGCTCGAGCTCGGCTCCCGGGACCACGAGGAGGAGAAAGACGAGCCGACTCGCGCTTTGGTCCCGAGGTCCCGCAGGTCGCCCGCCACGCCTCAACCGCGCCTAACGCCGATCGCCTCCGAGGTCGGCTTGGAGGAGGTCGACCCTTGATCGCCAGGGTGGCCGACAAGGCGCGCGAGGACATGGCCGCCCTCGGCCGCGCCGAGCTCAATGAAGTGACGCCGAGCAAGGTAAGTCTCCTACTCCTCTTGTTTGTCTCTTTCCCCTCGGCACCATACTAACCCCACATCGTCTATAGTGGGTGTGGCGGTTAGTGCGGAGTTATGGGATTTTCAAGCGATGGTCGACGATATTCTTGACTTCGTGCTAGAGAGGAGCTAGCCCGGCCGCCGAGGTCGCTACGGGCGACGAGGCCGGGCTGGAGCCGAGGTCATGAGGCCTGGGCCCCTCACTGCCGGTGGCACGACGCCGAGCGGGGAGTCTGTTGTCGCGAGCCCCGGGATTCCGAGGTCGTGGTTCTCAAGAGGAGGCACGGAGGAAGATCGCGCCGCCGATGCCCGGGCCGGGAGGGCATCCCCACATCATAGTTGTGGAGGATGACACCTGGGAGTTCGATGGTGGTGGCAGGCAGCCCGAAACTTCCGGCGCGGCGACATCATCACCGCGACTCTTCAGAGATCGCCGAGGCCTCTCCTCGGCTTATGACGCCACGCTGGCCCTCAGCGCCGGCTGGCCGTGGGGACTAATCTGGCGGGAGCTCGTCCGACGAGGAAGAGCCGGCTACCTCACTGGTTGGGAGACGAGCCCGACCACCGTGGCAGCCGGGCAGCTTCCAGACGAAGGGAATCTGCCGGGCGCCGAGGTCGCCTGGGGCCGAGACCGACCTCCCGGCCACGACTCTGCGTTCTGCTGATCCTGGCCGGGGCCGCTGCAGCCTCAAGGGCCGGATATCGACCTTGTCCCTGCTGTTCTATGGCCGTAGACGCTGGCGGGGTGGAGCTCTGCCGAGGAGGCGAGCCCGGGCCGAGGAGGCGAGCCCCTGGGCCGAGGAGGCGGAGCCCCGGCGCAACTTCCGCCGGGAGGAAGAAGAGCGGAGGTGATCCTTGCTCTTGAGGCCGTCCCTCTCCAGAGGCGGAGGTCAGTCCCTCAGGGCAAAGTCCATCGCCGAGGGGACGGGGAGCTCGGGCTCAAGCCCCGAGCCCGATCAAGGAGAAGGGACTAAGGCGGGGATCCCTTGCACGCCTAACGAGGTGGAGGACCTCACGAGTTGTTCCATCAGTGGGGCAGACCCGACTTTTTGGGTAAGTACTCGGCTTTTGTACTTTTACCAAGAGCTTCGACATTTACGAAAACGCCACACAAGCAGGCCGGAGTCCACCATGAAGGACTTCCATGCCGCGACCGTCCGCCAGTTGTCGCGAAGCACCAAGCCGAGCAGACGCCAAGATTGCGGAGCTCGAGCGCCGGAGTTGCCGAAATGACATCTTCCGAGGCCGAGATCCGGCGGAAGGTGGAGGAGTCCGTCGCGTGAGCTCCAGAGCGCCTCGGCCGGAGCGAGCAAGCAAGGTCGCCTGGAAGCCACGGTGGCGACCTTACGCGACGTTTGCTCGAAGCCAGAAAGGACAATCGACCAAAGAACGGGAGGAGTCCAGCGACTTCAAGCGGCAAGCGAAGGTCGGAAGCTTCGCCGGCGGGTGCTCGACCTTGAGTCCGAGCTTGACTCGGTGCGGGGACGAGCTCGTCGCTTTGCGGGGCGAGAAGCGTCGGGCTCCTGTAATTTTCTTTTTCTGTCTTTACACCTTAAAAAACTTAAGGAAAACCGCTTGATTGAACATAGAAAGAGCGTTATTTTTAATGGACGTTTTTGTTTTTCTCCGAGATGACAACGATTTGTTTCGTTGTGGTCTTACGCGACTTAGCGATCAATCGTGACGAGTAAATGACTATCTCGCGCGAAAGTTGCACGAGGTCGAGGTGACCATCTCGCGAAAGTTGCACGAGGTCGAGGTCGTGGCCACATGGTACCTCTATAGTTTTCGCCGCCAACGGAGGTCGTGGGCGATCGCGAGCACGACCTCGTTGGCGGAGTAGAATTCTCGCTGAGACCGTGGTGGCCCTTAGGGTTACGGTGCGTTGACGCCGCCCACCGGCCGACTGAGCTCGGAACCGCTCGTAAGGGTGTCTGTCGCGAATCTTTACTTGCGGCGGAGGTCTACCGCGAAAAAGATGGTCGTCTTACGAGGAAGGAAGCCCTCGAGGTCGAGCTTTTGTCGTGACGGTGTTTTGCCCCAACGATCGACCGCCCCTCGACACTTTGTCCGGGTCGAGCTTAATCGTAGAATGGGGAAAGAGAGAGAGAGAGAATGGGAGGGTAAGGTGACAAAGTTTATTAAAAGGTAAAAGCGGGTGAGGTTAGACATGGAACTTACGCGGTTGGTCGATGTTCCAAGTACTAGCTAGTTCTCGACCATCTTCCATTGCAAAGGCGGACAGGCGGTGTTGAGACGACCGTGTAAGGACCTTCCCATCTTGGCGTTAGCTTGTTGGCTTTTGACAGTCTTGGACCCGTCGCAGAACGAGGTCGCCGACGTGTAAGGTCCTTGGTCGCACCGATTTAGCGGCGTGCTGCTGAAGAGCTTGCAGTAAACCGCGGATCGCAACAGCAGCCTGCTCACGAAGTCGCCTCCGCAAGGTCGAGGTCGAGAAGGCGTCGCTTCCGCGTCGATGTTATCGGCCAGGTTCACCCTCGGGGATCCTAGGACAACCTCGGCGGGTAGGGCGACTTCCGCGCCATATACGAGTGAAAGGGGTCTCCGTGGCTCGGCTCGTCGTGGTGCGATCGACGGAGGACGGGGTAGCTTCGTCCACCCAGGCCTCGACCATGCCGTCGAGGCTCTTGAAGACTCTCTTCTTGATTCCTTGGGCGATCTGCCGGATTCGCACGCTTCGGCCGCCCCATTGCTCGTGGGTGGGCCCGCAGGCCTTGAAGCATATCTTGGTCCCGACCTCCTCGCAATAAGCCTGAAACACCTCGCTCGTGAATCGAGTGCCGTTGTCGGTACTGAGTCGACTCTGAACGCCAAAGCTGGTTACGACATTATTGCTGAAGAACCTTTTAGCCGCCTGTTCCGAGATGGTTTATATAGGCTCGGCCTCGATCAATTTAGTTAAGGTTTCGATTGCTACGAACAGTGTATTTACAACCCTCCTTCCCCTGGAAATGGACCGAGTATGTCGATGCCCCAAACCGAGAAACGGCCAGGTTAGCGGCATGGTCTCAGAGCGCCAGATGCCTACGATGGACCTTCCGAGCATGGAATCGGCAAGATCGGGCAGGAGGTTACTATTGAGCGTCGTCGGCCAGGCCGTCGGCCAATAGTAACCCAATCGGAAGGCTTTGCTCACCAAGGTCCTAAAGGACGAGTGAGCTCCACACATCCGTCATGGATATCCTTGAGGAGATATTTGCCTTCCTCTTGGGTGATGCACTTGGAGAGGACGCCAAGCGCGCCTTTGCGGTATAAGAGACCCTCGACCATTTTATAGGTCGAGGAGCGCCTCACTAGCCGGATTTCTCGGCTTCCTCCTCGGCGGTGTCCGTGCACGAAGTATTGGATGAATGGCGTCATCCAATTCAAGGCGTCTGCTGAGGAAGGAGACGGTACCACCCGTCTCGGTTGCCTCTTCCCGGGGATGGAGGGCTTATAGAGGTGCTCGATGAGCACCCACTGAAGCGGGAAATCGGGCGGAACCGACCTTTGATAGATGGTCGGCCAGGGCATTGTCCTTCCTGAGGATGTATAGTACTTGAAGTTTCAAGTACTTTTCCATCTTCCTTACTTCGGCCAGGTAAAGCGCCATTGAGTCATCGAACACCGATACTCCTTGTTAACCTGGTTGATTTACCACCGCGAGTCGCCCTTCGCGAGTTAGTCGTTGGACTCCGAGCGCTTTGCATGCCCGGCCCGGCTAGCGACCTTCGATTCTCGCCGCGTTGTTTGTTGCGCCAAGTGCGCTTGAGGGCGATCGGATCCGCCTCCCGAGGGGATTCGAGGACCACTCGGCCCCGAGCAATCGTAAGCTTCGGGATCCGTCGAAGTGCATGACCCAGCGGCCGTGCTCGGCCTGGTTGGGTTCGGGTTCGAGCGGGCGGGGTTTGTCCATTCGGCTAGGAAGTCCGCTAGGACTGAGATTTGATCGCGGTTCGCCGAGAATTCGATCTCGAGTTGGCGAGCTCCATGGCCCATTTTGCGATCCGCCCGCTTGCGTCCTGATTCCCGAGAATTTCTCTCAGCGGGAAGTTGGTCGGGACTTGGATTTTGTGTGCCTGGAAGTAGTGTCTTAATTTCTTCGAGGCCACGAGGAGGGTATAGAGGAGTTTCTGGACCTCGGGGTAACGCTCCTTTGGTCCGTGTAAGACTTCGCTGACGTAGTAGATCGGGCGCTGCACCCCGTCCCGTTCTACTGTGATGACGGCGCTTACTGCATGGGGTGTGGCGGCCAGGTAAAGCAAGAGGACCTCTCCTACTCTGGCGTGGTCAAGACCAGGGTCTTGACAAATATAGTTTAAGCTCTTTGAAAGAGCGATGCCGCTTCATCTGTCCAAGTGAAACTGTCGTGCTTCCGAGCGCCTTGAAGAAAGGTAGGCCGCGTTCCCCGAGCCGCGAGATGAAACGACTTAAGGCCGCCATTCTCCCGGTCAGGGACTGGACCTCCCGAGTGCAAGTCGGTGGTCGCATGTTCTCGATGGCTTCTATCTTCTCTGGGTTGGCCCCGATTCCTTGTGGGCCGATCATGTATCCGAGCACCTTGCCAGCTTTGACCCTGAACACACATTTTTCCGGGTTTAACTTTATTCGATGCTTGTTGAGGTTATGAAAAGTCTCCTCTAGATCGGATACATGGTCGGAGGCCATTTTGCTCTTGACGACTATGTCGTCTACATACACTTCCAGTGTTTCGACCTATTTGGTTCGAGAAGGTTTTACGCATAAGGCGCCGGAAGGTCGCTCCAGCGTTCCTTAGACCGAAGGACATGGTCGTGTAGCAGAATGTGCCAAACGGCGTGATGAAGGAAGTTTTCTCCTCGTCGTCGGGCGATATGCCGATCTGGTGATAGCCTGAGTAGGCGTCCAAAAAGCTCATCGCCTCGGAGCCGGCCGTCGCGTCGACCAACCGGGTCTATCCGAGGTAGCGGGAAATTGTCCTTCGTGCATGCGGCATTCAGCCCGTGTGATCGACACACATGCGCCACTTGCCTCCTTTCTTCATCACGATGGTAGGTTGGCCAACCAATCGGAATGGTCGACCTCCCGAATGAAACCGGCTTTGAGGAGCTTGTCCGGTTCCTCTCGATGATGGCTTGCTTCTCGGGAGAAGCGCTGAGCTCTGCCACTGAGCTTTTGTCGCCGAATCGCTAGCTCGTGCTCGACGACCTCCTTGGGACTCGGGCATGTCGGACGGTTCCCAGCGAACGTGTCCGCGCTTCTCGGAGGAAGGTCACGAGCTCGAGTTCCTATTTAGGATCTAGGAAGCCCCACGTGTACGACCTTGTGCGGCTTTGCGTCGCACAACGGATGGCCTTGGTTTCTCCCCGGCTTGGAGGCTAGCCTTGGGCGGGAACTCCTCGGCTCTTGCTCGGGCCCGCGTTAGGGGCGATTGACCGACCATGTCCAACGCCCTCTCGTCGCGGTTCGAGGCGCCGGGCTTCCCTTGATCGTGATCACGCCGCCGGGCCGGGACCTTCAAGCATTGGTACCGTGATGAGTGGCGGCCATGAATTTGGCGAGCTGGTCGGCCCAGGATGGCGTTATGGCCCGACTCGAAATCGACCGCCGAACGTGATTAGCTCCGCTCGGAAGTTGCTCGGATTGCCGAACGTTATCGGGCAGACGATCTGGCCGAGTGGCCTGACCGACGCTCGTACTATCCGTAGAGAACGGGACCACCATGCTTTTGATCTTGGAGCGAGGATGCATTTCGTCCCAAGACCTTGGCGTACATCGTGTCCAGGGAGCTCCGCGATCCACAAGGACCCGACTCCATCATGCGGTGTTGCAGATTGTTGGGCTAACGACCAACGGGAGCCTTTGGGGTTTCGTCATCCCCGGAGGGCAGTCGTCCTTGGAGAAGGTGATCGGCAGCTCGGACCACTTGAGCTGCTGGACAGGGGGCTTCCCCTGAGTGACACGGAGTACTTCGCGCGCGGCCTCCTTCAACTCCCGACGCGACCCATAGGCGGCGGAGCCCCCGAATATCACGGCGATGTGATTTCTCGGCTCTTGGTACTCCATGTCGGTGTCTTGCTCCTCGGCGGGCTTCTTGCCCTTGACGTCTCCTTCCATCTCGGGAGCGTGGGCATGGGACCCTTACCATTGTAGAACTGCTCGGGCGGGAGGCCCACGTTACGCAATTCGAAGGTCATGCCCATGCGCCTGGTGGAGCGAGCGTAAATAGGCACTCAGCCCGCCGCGCTGGTTGTCGCGCTCTTGGTCGTCCGGTTACGCTCGTTGCTCCGGCCCGAACGGTCGACCCTTTCCTTCGGGGCTCCCTCCTATACGACTGCGAGGTCGGCCGTTGTCTTCGATGGTCGCCACCATGCTGGGAGACGGAGGATTTTTCTTCTTTTGATTTTTTTCTCGATCGAGCTTACGCTCTTTCGCTTGATGCCCCTTCGAGCCCGGCCGAGGGGCAGCTTTCCTCGTCTAGCGCCTTCTTCCATTGGACGGCCTCGTCCGCGTTGGCGTAATCTGGCCGCCATGCGAATGTACTCGTTGGTCGTGATGTCCGGTGGATTTCGAGGTCTGAGTAAAGCGTCGTCTCGGACCCCGAACTTGAAAGCCCGACGACCGCCTCATCCGAGATGCTCGGGATGGAATTGGCGCGACTTGCATGAAGCGCTGGACGAACCGGGCGCAGGTTCGCCCTCCTCATGACGACGCTCAGGTCGCGCTCCTTCCCGGCGACGTAGCGGCTCCGGAAGTTGGCTCGGAGAGTCGCCGGTGGGCCAGGACCGGATCGAAGTTCTCCTTCGGTTGAATAGCCACGCCCGAGCCGCCCGGCCCAGGATCAGGCGTAAAGTTGGCCATCACCCTTTCATCACCCGGCAGCCTAAAATGGCCGTGGTGTAGATCGAGAGAAACTTCGTCGGTTACGAGTCCCATCGAATCTCGATGTGACCCGCTTAAACCTTGCTCGGCCAGGTCACTCGTCGCAGCGATGTCGCGAACGCCCTGCACCCGAACACGGGACTGTCGGGGCGATCGCCACGAGCGCGGCGGTCGGGGCGATCCCCACCAGCCGAGCCCGAGGTTAGTGGGCCCAGGCGAGAGAAAATCTCCCTACGCCTGTAGGATGGGGAGTGGCCCGATGAGGAATGTTCGGCCGTTCTCGCCTGGCTCGCATTCCGCTGTCCCGAGGAGCCCTGGAATTGCTCAGGTGCCTCCCGAGCCCGGCCGCGTTCGCGCCGCCACTCTGGTGCGGCCGTGAGTCGTCGGTGGTGGCGCTGACGCCCGGGCGCGGCGCGTTCGAGGAATTGCTCTGGCGCCTTTCCCGGAGGCCTCCGCCGCCTTATGTCTGTGGCGATTTCCTCGAGGTCGTCGGCCACGGCCGCGCCCATGGCTTCTAGGTCGACTCCGCCAGAAACTCCCGAGGTTGCGCACCACCGTGGCTGTGGCTTGAAGGCGTTCTCGCCGGGGAACGCTGGGTGACGAGCCTGCTCGCCGTCGCACGGGCTCCGAGTCCCGTGACGCTGCGGAAATTCTCACGAACCGCCCTGGTCTTATCGGGCCAGTTACCTCGGACTTGCCGGCCGTAAGCCGGTCGCCCGATTCAGGGATGCTCGCAGGTGCTCTTTGGCCGCTTCAGAGCGGTGAAGACGCCGCTTCACCGGGGATTTGCTCGACATTTCCATCCTCCTCCGCAACGAAGACGTTACGGGATTGGACGGATCGCGAGGGGACATCACGGTGTCTCCCGTGAAGCGGTCCTGGTCGAGCTCGTAGAGGTCGGGGATGTCGAGACCATCGTAGAGCTCGTCGTACTCGCCGTCCGAGAGGGCGAGCCGAGCGAAAGAATCGCTCCCGGCAGCAGGCCGCTTCCAGGGAAAAGCTCCGAACCGTCATGATTCTTAATGCGGCGACGTCGCCGCCCCATTGTCGAAGAATCGCTTGTCCTCTTCCCGATCTCGGGGCGAGGCCCTGGTGGTTCTGGATTACGACATTCCTCGGGATTCCTCACGAAGGGAAAGTCGGTCCCCACGGACGGCGCCACTGTCGACGATTGGGGAACAGCCCCGCCGAGCTTACTTGTTGGTGGAGGGACCAACCGTGACCCCTTCTACGTGAGGGATTACTCGAGGAACGACTCACCAGATTTCAACGAGCGTGGACACGCAGCTTTACCCTGGTTCGGGCCTCTCAGAAAGAGATAATAGCCCTACTCCGGCTCGTTTACTCTTGCAATGTGTCCGAGTCTTACAAATGCGGCGTGGTATGTTGCCTTGTCCCCTCATGATGGGGACGCTTTTATAGCTTACAAAGGATCGAACTCCACGACCCGCTACCCGCGTTTGGACCTCGCCCAAACGTGGCAACCGGTGGATCCTATCTTTCCGCCACGCCCCACGGAAACGAACGCCAACGGAAGTTACGCTCGGGTGGTTATTCCCACCGACCGAGACCACGCAAGGTCGGCCGATGGCCGACACCGAGCTTCGAATCGATCGAATACGTTGCATTCTTGGTCCCACCCGAGCCCGAGCTCGGAACCAGCCGGAATGCGTAGCCCTCCGAATTCTGATTAGACAATTCAGGGTAACGACCTCCTGGTAGCTCGGGCGGGAGCGAGCTTGGTCGTTGGTGGCATCCGAGGTAATTTATGGAAATTACCCGACCCCCCGACAATTTCATATTGAGTAATATTGACCATATAATGTCTGTCCCTGCTCCTCATAAGCTCAGTGTAAGCTGTCTTAATTGATTTTGGTCAGTACTCAGTGCAACACTGCTGCATTCATAATTATATTCTGTGCTAACTATGCAAGATTAGCTATCAGCCATTATATATTGGTGGCTGAAACAGTTATCCTTCTCTTTGGTGGTGCTAGTCGGTGGAAGTTGCCTTATTATCATGTGGCCATTTCTAGCTAGTTGGTGGAAGTATTTTTCCTATATATATAGGCAACTTGTTAATCTAACAGATTCTGGCCTTATTTTGTCGATACCTTGCTCAATAATCTCTGTTCCATGGATGCGAGTTTTGTTTGTTTATATTGGTAGCTACATTGTAATGCGTATGTAAATGTTGCTCAGGGGCTATTTTGCCCACTAGTGGGTATAGTGACGAGTAATAGAAACTGGGAAGCCCCAGTCTGTGGCCTTTGATTGTAGGAGCTATATTCCCAACTGCCCCTCGCATTGTTATAACTGAATAAACTAGTGAAATATGTCGTGTCTGTGCAGAAACATGAAATTATACGATAGTAGATGCAGGTTGGAGGTTTGTTTTGGGTGATAGGAGACTTTGGTTATCTTTTAAGTAGACTTGTGTGCTATTCCTAACTAAATTCCCTGATGCAAGATTTCCATGCTCACTCCAAAACTGGAATACTTCTGCGGCTCATACGTGGACTATGTTAGGGCTGTAGTGATCAATGGCCTGAATCTGGTAGTTTGTCATGTATTCTTTTACGGTGTAATGCATTGTTCTTTGGGGATATATCTTTGTTGTTTGGAGCAGGATAATGAGCTTGAGCGTCTACAAATTTTGTATACTCCATGAAAAATAAAAAATACTTTTGGTTGCTCGAACAATGTAACAGGATTAATTGTCACATTAGCCAGAACAGTTGTGACGATCGATGCAATTCAGATGCCTCGTAATGTTCGATGCTTCTTCATGCTTTGTTGGAAGTAATGTTCTGTGCGTGTCTTCTAGAAAGATCACAATGCTGTTGCGTAGCTTCTTCATTGATGATAATCTTCGCATCTTCTACCATTTACTCACGGTATCGCATTCATTTTTTAGATAAGCTTGAATGATACCACTGCTGGCACTGGTAACATCATCTGAGAAGCCCTTGTCAGATTCTTATTTCTTTCGAATGCAGACACTGAAAGGTGTAGGATAGGCATTTCGCTTCTGCGGCCTATGGTGTTGACGTGGTGCCTTGCACTGTTAAGCCCATGGACAGGTCCCTGCACACCGCATTGATGGTGCCCTCGGCGACGCCGGTGGCGATCGACACATCGCGGACGGACTTGTTGGTGCCGGCGCGCTCGGTGGCCATGAAGATGACGGCGGCTGCGATGGACTCCGGGTTGCGCCGCACGTCGAGGCCCACCTCCACGCTATCTCCTCCATCTTCTTGAACACGTCCTTGGCCCGGTCCCTGATGGTGGCCGCGAGCCCGAGCCTGTCCGCCATGTCGGCGATAGCGTGGAACCCCTGGACCAGAGTCCTGTCGGCGATGACCCCTCGACCACCGCCCTGTTGGTATCCGTCCCTAACCCGACGTCGACGCGCACCCTCGGCACGGCGGCGGCGCCCGCCTTGCGCTGCTTCTTGCGTTGGACCGTGTAGGCGACGCGGGTGGCGAGCTCGATCGCGAGGAAGGGGTCGGCCAGTAGGCGCTTGCACTCGGTGCACATGACGTCGCCGGAGTTGTAGTCGAGCACCACCGCCTCCGTCGTGCGGCGGCAGTCCGAGCAGTACCGCATGTCGCGGTGGACGTTGCGCGTTGCTGGTAGCATCTTGGCTTTCTTGTGTTTGCTTCTTGGCGAGAGGTGCCAATGTTGGAACGGCCGTCGGCGGCTTGGCATTTGTGGAGGAGGTCGGTTGCGCCGCTTACGGCTCACGCTAGCCCATGTGTGCGTGTTGATGCTTGTTTAGGATTGGACGCCGTGTCGCGCTTCATCTGATCCAGATCGTGCCGTCTGGATTGCAGTCAAATTTTCGAAAATTTAAATATTAATGTTTTTTACATATTTAAATTGGATATATGAATATCATACGTGTAGATTTATCTTGGAAAATTCTTTTATAATATTATAATATTATTGGTTTTTATAAATATATTATAATAAAAATCAGTGATCAAAGATGCGTTTTGAAAATCGTATCGATGTCTAAAATGATAGCTATTTATGATCAGATGGAGTAGTCATTTGCTATTTGTCCGGTAATAGTCCAACTGCCTGTACCATCCACGATACGCCTTGCATTTCCAGCTGAGAAATGCATGCCTCTATCTGAACCTTTTTTTTTGTTTTCATTTTACACTAGTACTCCTACAACATAACAATTATCAATGGGGACGGATTAATCTTATATCCCGTTTGGCTCTTATGTATTGGGCTTGGAAATTGTAGAATTGAAATTCAGTTACAAGAATGTAGCTGTTTGGCTACCACCTAGAATTGGATTGATAATTTCTAAGCCAATTCAAAGAGACATGATAGGGCTAGAAGTAATCTTAACTTACACACTCAACAACTTCTTGTTAGTATCTCTATATATCAAGGGAATTATTTGTAATTTGATGCCATCAAACTGCTATTATTATTTTTTCTATCGTCTTATTGAATCTTTATTTGTCCATGGAACTTCTTTTTCTTTCCAACCTCCGATTTATTTTCTTACTGTTTGTCAGGTTTTGCGAAACTTTGTCCTTGATAGTTCATAGTTTATATGATAACTTTGTGGTGGCCCATTTAGAATGTACCTTCTCTTTCATTGCTACCATTTCTACTTGTGTGGTAAATTTGGGATTTAGTTCGCACTTGATACCATCCAACAAGCATGTGGTAGTGAGATGTGAGATGTCATCTTTCGGTGGATAATACCGCCTTGTCATTAGCAGCTTTGTGCATGCCTTTCTTGTTTCTTCTTATTTTGTCTTCTTATTTTGGATTTGATTGATTTATGAAGTGTAATAATTGTGTGTACTGTTCCTTTGAATGTTCCAATGAAATACATAGAGAGAGAGGTGGTAAGAGTCGCCATAATGTAATTTTTGGGAGCTGGTCTTGCACATTTATTTTTTTTTTTACTTACGAATGTTCCATGCATCTTATTTTGAAATATATTTTCTTTTCCCCCTTCACGAGGGTATTGCAACCAATGCAGGATGATTTTTTAGAACGATTTTTCCTTTCAAACTACCCTTTCCGGAAGGTTGGTGGGATAGCACGGTGAATAGGGGCAAAAATACGGACCATATTTTCCCCAAATACGAAAACCCTGGATACAAATAAGAATATGAGTAATGTTGAATATAGATACGAAGCGAATACGAATCGAATCGAATACAGTCACAAATATTTCTCGGAACACGAAAACATTTTAAACTATATGCATAAAATGAAAAAAAAACTAGTTTATTGCATCCAAACATTTATGAATTCTTCATATAAGCTAAGGTTTCTTCTCTAACGCCATGTATTGATGTATACTATTTTAATGTATAATGGGCTACGAAATTATCATGTAAATGGACTGGGCTGAAATACGGGATATATTCTATGGATATCCGGCCCTTGAACATCTAGATAACCCGTGTTTATATCCATATTTGACGGATATTGAGCTAACAAACTTGCATTTGTATCTGATAGAAAAAATTGATATTCATTTTTAATCCAAAATATCTTATAAATATCCAATCCGATAAAATTCTTATTAAAAAAATAGCACATATCATTGGAAACTATCATATCCGTTTTTACCCTAAACGTAAATGAGTTTGATCCTAGATGGCCAATTCATCAGACGCTGAACGATAATTGAGATCAGCCTGGCCAACATTGTATGCAGCACCCAAAAAGGCTGGTAAACATAACATGGCTGAGTAACATCAGCTCACCAACCCATGTCAGATTCTTTCAATTGGTACATACATATCTCGAATTGATTCGGATGTACATTCAGGTTGTACTAATTTGGCCAGATTATCTCGCAAGAACAGCCTTCGCGTTTCATTCATGGACCTGTTTCGATCAAGGAACATGCATGCGACTATCACGAGTAGTACTTAGCAACCATTTCATCTGGTTCGTGAGTTTGGAACCAACGAATCAAGCACGGATTCACGAATGATCAGTACTTGGAAACGAAATCCAGTGCAAACTTCACATGCATCATGTCCAAGCTAGGTGCTAAGAACACGGATATGTCGAACACATGCCAAGAATGCAAGAACACCGGGGATGTTGGCACGCCAAGCATCAAGAAACACGGGCATCCTGGGGCACGCGCGCGGGTCGCTTAGCCGAAGAGCAGATCGGCGTGCTGGGTCAGGTCCTTGTACGCCTCCTTGATGGTGCCCTCGGCGACGCCGGTGGCCGTCGCCACGTCCCAGACGGACTTGTTGGCGCCGGCGCGCTGCACGACCATGTAGATGATGGCGGCCGCGATGGACTGGGGGTTGCGGCGCACGTCGAGGCCGTCCTCCACCCTCCGCGCCGCGTCCTGCGCGGCGCGCACCTCCTGGTTGCCCAGCCCGAGCAGCGAGCAGAAGCGGCGCAGGTAGTCGGCGGCGCGCACGACGCCGATGTCCATCACCTGCCCGTCTTCCTCCCCGAGGTGCTTCTTGATGAGCGTGGTCAGCCTGCCAATGTCCTTCCTCGCCGCCGGGCCCTCGGCCGTCACCGAGGCCAGCTCCTTGTACGTCCGCGGCATGCCCTCGTTGCGGCACGCGATGTAGAGGCAGGCGGCGTAGAACGCGTCCCGGTTCCGGCCCCTCGGGCACGCCTTGGCCTCGTCCAGCTTCTTGAACACCTCCTTGGCCCGGTCCTTGATGGTGGCCACGAGCCCGAGCCGCTCCGCCATGTCGGCTATGGCTTGGAACGCGTTGACCAGATTCTTCTCGGGGGCCGGCTCGACGTAGCGCGTCCTCGGCAGGGCGGCGATCTCACCGGCCTTGGCCTGCATCTTGAGGGGGGTCGGGTACGCGACGACGGTAGAGAGCTGGGCATTGAGGAGGGGGTCGCCGGCACCGCCGACGCGGCAGCGGTCCTCGCCGCCGTCGTCGTTTGCGAAGGTGCGCCACTCTGAGCTCTCATCGATGTATCGCGCGTCGAGGACGAGAGCGCACTCGGTGCATATGGTGTCGCCGGTGGCGTGGTCGAGCACCACCGCCGTCGCTCGGTGGCAGTCGGGGCAGCAGAGCAGCTCGTCCCCGGCGTTGTACATTGCCGCCGCGAGGGTTTTAGCTTGTCTCTTGCGTTTTGTGGCGCGGCGCGCGGGTTCTCTCCTCTTGGATCGCGGTTGCAGCAGCGGGGCGGATGCGACTACGCGAGCTGGGAAATGGGAGCTTGAGGGGAGGGGGTGGGCTGCAATTTATGGACGGGTTAGGTCGGTGGCCGATACGTACGCGTGAGAGCGGAGCGGACACGGACGTGAGTCGGATTCGGACGCTTACGGGTCCGTGGCGCGAGCCGGGCTCGGGCTCGGGCTCGGGCTCAGCGACGCTTGTTCGGCGGATTAGGGATGGAAATCGAGAAAGGTCATTATTTTTTCAATTTTTAAAAATTAACATATTTTTTTAAATAATATCATTTTATTTATGTTTTAAAAGTATTTTTAAAATCGAGCTAATGAGCCGAGCCGAGCTAAATCATAGCAAAATTCAATTTCATTTAAAATTGACTCATTCAATATTTAACCAATAAATAAGTATAATCATAGTAATTTTGAACTGAGCCACCAAGCCTCACTAACGAGCTTTTTTTTAGCCCCACGTTCAATCCAGTACATCCGTCTTGATCACACTAGTAGTTAAAGAAAGAGGGTTCCTCTCCTCCCCTCTCAGGATACCAGACAAATAGACACAATTTTTAAAGTGCAATTTATACTCCCTCCTTTGCGCTGGATAAATGTCTTTCAAGATTCTTTTACTTTCACTAAAACACATCTAAAAAGACTGTATTACACATCTTTATTATATTTTTGGATAGTGTGTCTCCCTCTACTCTATGGTAGTAAATAACATTAGAAATAGCTGAGTGGCATAGAAGTAAAAAATGGTAAAAAGTCACATCAAAATTGTAGAATGACATATATTTAACAACAAAATTTAAAAGCTACCCGGACATACCAGAGCAACTAATATTTAATGGATTTTCAATGCATTGAGCCGCCTCCACCTCGGAAAAAATGTCTAAATATACAACATATAAATCAAAATTTCAGAAATATACATCAAAAAAAGAAAATAGCAAAAATAACAGCCGTTCCCGCCGCGCCACGTGGCGGCCGCCACGCCACACTACGTGCGCCACACCCACAGCGGCGACCACAATTGCCGCCACCTACGGCGGCCAGGTGTCTCACTACAGCGCTAACACGTGTCATTTTTATTTTTGGGTTTTATTTTCTCTAAACGATATTTTTAAATGCAAATTAGTTTCCGTTCAATTCCAAATTAAATAAATTAAATTATCGAATTTTGAAAAATCATTTCGATTACAAATTTTCGTAAAATCATGCTTATTAAGAATATACTTATTAATTAGGAAAAAATACTCCACATGTTAGGCATTACCACTATATATGACTTTCTAGGTTGTTGGTGTCCATATTCGAGCGATTGGCCATGTCCTGAGGTGGAAAAGCTGAAATATACCACTTGTAAATTAAAAATTGCGAAATATACAACAAAAAATAAAAATAGCAAAAATAAAAAATTAAAGAAAAATACACTTGTTTTTTGTTTCATTATTTCATTTGAAATTTTTGAGTTTTCTCTGGTTAATCAACCTGATCCGATTGAAATGCAAATAACTTTCGCTATACAACTCCAAATTTAATAAATCATATGAATTAAGGATACGCTTTTGAATTGTAGTTATATTTATTATTTGTGTACATCGTAATCGATAATTTTGTAATAATTTTTTGAGACTTTGTGTAGCTTTTGTCAAAGTTGTGAAATATATGTACAGTCTAACACCGATAGATGGACAGAAATAAGAATGTAATAAATTACATACGGCTTACAAATGGTAAACAACAATGGCATGCACGGACTAAACCTAATATGCCTTAGGAAAGTGAACAACAAAGCGGCCCTTCTCGTACACTTTATCGAGCAATGAGGATATTTTCCCTTACGCAACCCTTCGACTCCTGCCGCCCTGGCCCTAGCTGCCCTCTCACGCTTTCTCTACTTTTCGGCCTCCCTCTCCGCGGCATGGCGCTGCCGTTCGGCTTCCTCTGTGCAAGCATCTGTTCCAGGCCTTTGCTTGCGCTTCTCCTCGATCCTGCTCACACCACTTTCTTTGCTCCACCATAGCCCTCCGATGCGAGTACTCTCGATTCCGCATCCTTTCCATCTCGAGAGTTTGTTCCGCGTCGTAGAATCGGATGAACTCGCACAGTGGAGGCTGCAATTGGTCACATCACATGGTGTTAGACACATGCAGGTTCGATGCAACACAAAATGCGAGTATGAACATACCGGGCTTCTCCGCCGCAGCCGCATCCCCAGCTTTGGCTCAGAGTCGTGGTTGCGGCAACTCCAGTACCTCATACCGTACGTGTGTATGAGTTGTCTATGGACTGCCGGAAGCGGCAAGGATCCCCGCATAGGCACATGGGGACCTCCGTGCCGTCGGGGATGGTTTGGACAACGCTGTGCCTTGGGGGCGAGGGAAACTCCATTGGTGCTGCTCGTTTGGTTTGCGGGGGATGGTTCTCTTTGTTGTATTGGAGCAGTCGTTCGGTTGATGCAATGCTGGGAAGCCAGGAAGGGGGTTAAATAGCCTGAATTGATAAAACGACAGACTTGAAGCAAGAACGAATCCGCGAGCATCGGATTCCTTTGCAGCTCTGCCTGTGCTTGGAAGCGACAAATGCATGCGCTTTGTAGTTTGCTAGGGAGGTGCCAGTCGGGCTTTGGCAGCTATGCTTTGACATGACGACTAAGGCATTCTCTGCCACGCATGCATTTGATGACATGATATATCCTGCAGGCTTTGCCAACAGTGCTTTGACCAGACGCCTCGTGCCAATGCAACGAAAGTTTGGATGATGACAACTTAATGGATAATTATAATAGTCGCGGAAAAATATGACAACTTAAGCATATTCGGCGGGCCGTGAAATATCACGTGTGAGTCCATTTTTTCGGAAGAATGCAGCCCATTTGGTCTTGTGTATATTGACTACGATATTATGGAAAAATATTATAATTACGACTTCCTTTGTATGTACTTTCGTATAGTTCAAAAGGGCTAAATATAATAGTCGCGGAAAAATATGACGACTTAAGCATATTCAGCCCGCTGTGAAATATCACGTGTGAGTCTATTTTTTAGGAATAATGCAGCTGATTTGCTCTTCTCAGATAATCGACTACGATATCATGGAAAAATATTGTAATTACACCGCCGTTGTATGTACTTTCGTATAGTTCAAAAGGGCTAAATATAACGGTCGCGGAAAATTGCATGTACTACGTCTTTTACGAGTATTAAAATGGAATGAAGTTGTTAAATTAACTCTTCGTATGTTGTGTTGGTGTATCCGGTGTTGTGCCGTTTCGTATGGCTTGTAACGACAAAAGATATTAAAGGCGGAAAATACAACGTTGAAATATATAAGTTACGACCTAACATCACAACACGGAGAAACAACGTTGGAATACCGTGACATCGCCAACGCATATGACGGGTACATGACTACTACATATTATTTGAACAACTCACGCAATTCTGGATTAGAACTTTCCGTAATCATCACTATCTGCATCAATACCCTCCTCTTCTAAAACCGCCAATGTCGCGTTTGCCCTCGTCATCGGGCCTCGTAGTCACATGGAAGACAACGATGCAGGTCTACACCTTCGGTGTCCTCCTCTTTGGCAACGAGCTTAGTGTCCTCTTGTCTTTGTTGTGGGGGTTTGACCGCAGCAACGCTAGATTGTATGGCGACATGTTCGAGGCTACTAGCAATAGCTTCGATGTCAAGAATAAAGTCGTTGAATTCGTTGGCGCTTGAACTGCTGCCAGGATCAAGTTGTCTTTAGCAATTTTATTCAGTCACCGCGATGCCATCTATTTCTTTGATTGTCCAGGCCACTTTTACCGAGCCGCTCAGGATCCTTGTCCATCTACACATTGGAAGCAATTATATTTCACCTAGAAGAGTAGGATTCAAGCATAAGCGAAATGTACTTGATCAAAAACATAAAAGGAACAGATGGCCTGAAAGCCCCAAGAAGCCATCAATATCCATCAGCATTACCGACCCAACAACACAAGCACATTCGGCCTAGTGAAATATCACGCCCGAGTCTATTTTTTCTAAGAATGCAGCTGATTTGGTCTTCTATATCGACTACGATATTATGGAAAAATATTGTAATTACATATTCCGTTGTATGTATTTTCGTATAGTTGAAAATGGCTAATTATAACGATTGGCGCAAAAATATGACAACTTAAGCATATTCGGCCTAGTGAAATATCACGTATGAGTCCATTTTTTCTAAGAATGCAGCTGATTTGCTCTTCTCTATACTGACTACGATGTTATGGAAAAACATTGTAATTACACATTCAGTTGTAATGCGTATTTTAGTATAGTTGAAAAGGGCTAATTATAACGGACGCAAAAAATATGACAACTTAAGCACATTCGCGTACCGTGAAATATCACGCCTGAGTCTATTTTTTCTCAAGAATGCAGCTGATTTGCTCTTCTCTATACTGACTACGATGTTATGGAAAAACATTGTAATTACACATTCCGTTGTATGTATTTTCGTATAGTTGAAAAGGGCTAATTATAACGGTCGCGCAAAAATATGACAACTTAAGCACATTCGGTCGGCCGTGAAATATCACGTATGAGTCCATTTTTTCTAAGAATGCAGCTGATTTGCTCTTCTCTATACTGACTACGATATTATGGAAAAATATTGTAATTACATATTCCGTTGTATGTATTTTCGTATAGTTGAAAATGGCTAATTATAACGGTCGCAAGAAAAATATGACAACTTAAGCATATTCGCCGGCCGTGAAATATCACGTATGAGTCCATTTTTTCGGAAGAATGCAGCTGATTTGCTCTTCTCTATACTGACTACGATGTTATGAAAAACATTGTAATTACACATTCCGCTGTAATGATTTTCGTATAGTTGAAAAGGGCTAATTATAACGGACGTAAAAAATATGACAACTTAAGCACATTCGGCGGCCGTGAAATATCACGCCTGAGTCTATTTTTCTGAAGAATGCAGCTGATTTGCTCTTTAGTCCGTTACGCACATACGCTTGACGAAATTAAAACCTATACATTTCATGTTTACCACGGACCAAATATCAACTTTGTCACGTATGTCACGGACCAAATTGAATGGTCTGCAGTAACTCGCATTTTTGGAGGTCTTCATGTGCTGCAATCATTTTTTGGTCTACATGAAAGTTGTAGAGAATTCCAAGACGCAACTTTTTCATGTAGACAAGTTTTTCATTTGAGCAACAGAAAAAATCAAAGAAAATCGGAAAGGTAAATGCATTTGCGTCGGACCAAAAATTGTTCGCGACGGACCCTTCTGTAATTCACGATTTTGGAGGTCTTCCTGTGCTCGAATAATTTTTTGGTGTACACGAAAGTTGTTGATAATTCCAAGATTCAACTTTTTCATGTTGACAAGTTTTTCATTTGAGCAATATAAAAAATCATAGATAATCGGAAAGGTAAGTGCATTTGCGCCGGACACCAAAAACTGTTCGCGACGGACCCTTCTGTAATTCACGATTTTGGAGGTCTTCCTGTGCTCGAATAATTCTTTGATCTACATGAAAGTTGTAGAGAATTCCAAGACGCAACTTTTTCATGTTGACAAGTTTTTCATTTGAGCAACATAAAAAATCAAAAGAAATTTGACAAGTTTGAATGACATAGATTAAAGAAGTTAACATAAGTCTCATACAACACGATCTAGTTCCCCCTTCCTCTTCCCTGCGGCGTCCCCCTACCACGACGTTCTTGGTTATCGTAGTCCGACGGTGTGAAATTTCTGGGCGCTTGGGGGACACGTGAGTCCAGCCCGTCATACTGGACCTAACTGCATCTCGCGTTCAGTCGAATCGCGACAGCCGGACTGCGTCTGACGACGCGCCATTGTGGATGCCCCATGCAGCCATCGATCGGTCTGCATGGTACCACGATGCGCGTAGTACGTCCGAAGCTTGCTCTGCCCGATTCGATCCACCGCCTCCTCGGGGGTTCTTGGGGCGACGCGATTCCAACCCTAGGGATTGCAAACACGCCGTCGCGAGCAAATCGGTGAATGTAGCCCTGATCCCATAAGGTCATCGTGACGCCCTCGACACGCCCTCCCATGTTTGTTGATGCCGGACGGGGTACTAAAAGACTCTCGCGGCAATGATGGGGACGGTGACATGTTGATGTGTACTCCTCCTTCAACGTTTGCCCCAAAGCACCTATTTCAACGCATTCGCCTCCATGGCCCGGCCGCTCTCATGGCTCGGGACCGGGAGGAAGTCGATGCTACGGGTGGGTCTTGCTGCCGAGGAGCCACAGCGCGTTGCACGCCTATCCATGGACATGCTCCTCATCGGGGCTCGGTGCGGCGGCGCCGTGCACGGTACATCCTCGTAATCACGTTGGGTAGACGGTCTATGGCCACCAACATCTCGACCGCATTTCTTATGCGGTGGCCCGTGGCGGCGAAGAAGGTTCCGTAAAGGATTGCTTGATTGACGTTCTTTGCTCCTGCGGATCGCGTGAGGATCTCGTTCGCCTGGTCATGCATGTACTCCGCCTCACGCCTCGCAAATTAATACGATCGAATGTTTAATTGGGTATATCCCCGCTTTTAATATGTGATAGGTGCGATCCGTATCGGTGTGTGCATGCGCTCTGCATTTCTCAAAGATAGCCATGTTGCATCGCATCGCCACACCCTCGTTCACGAGCACCGCCCGTGTGCGAGTGCATCCGATCGAGGTACCCAAGTGTGTCCGTCTCGTGGCTGCGCTGATGGGTTCCAGACGTCCTCGATGGCCATCGAGTTCCACCTCTCAATATGCTTGGCTATTCCGTGCGACCCGGTTGTAGTTGTGCCTCGATGTACTCCTCCTGCGGATCAATCCAACACGTTATTAATGGTTTCCACAAGAAGCGTGAAAGTAATGTGACATGTAGAGACATACCCATGGGAGCTTTTGAGTCTGCCGGAGGCGGTGGAGGGAAAGACTGCCGGTACCCAAATTACGCCGAACGCAGCTCCGAGAGTATGGCTCAACGGCACTCATGCAAAGGAGGAAGCATTTCGTCATCCAACACCGAGGCTCCCAGGTACAGATTGGAGATACGGCCTCCCGACGCAACCTCCGTCGCGCCTGGGTGGAAAAGGGATCCCACGTGACCTGGCCCGATGTCGAAGTCTAGGTCCCCACGAGACGAGGGTAGGAGCCGCGGTCCGATTCCTCGGGCCCATCGGAGTCCGCCATGCATCCATTTGTAACCCAAGGTTGGCCTTGCGAGTGGATGCACGTTAGCTTCATCGACGGCACTTTGGGTAGTACCGCGTTGACACTCTTGGTCGCGCTATGGGTAGGTACGACCAGGACCACAATCAGAGAAGCAGTGGGCACCCTCCCATTATTGAAGTTGGTCAGGACGTGGCGGCAGCCGCACACATCTCGCGATATGTGTCTGCGAGAACCGCCGAGCCCAGCTATAGAAGTCCGGTCGCATCTTCTCGCACTCGCTTCTGGCTAATTCGAGCGACCCAAACGAGGTGGGGGCAGCGGAATCACCATTTCCGTTTGTAAATAAAATTCTGCAAGGAGGAAATAGAGGTACACCTCGAAATGCCTATTTATCGACCAGTGGTCAGCGTTTTGAGACATGGTCCACCTCCGAGACCTGCCGAGCCATGTGAAAGAGACTCCTGATCACGATTCCCGTGTATGCGTTGTGCCAAACACTGCATCGAAGAAAATCACATGTTAGGAAATCACGTTAGCTCCCAGATAAGTGCGGTCGGTGTGCTTTCACATTTATTACCTTTCCTCTACATAGTTCTTCCATGCCTCTTTGGAGGGCTTGCGCACTACGAGGGGTTTACCGGAAAGTGGAAGGCCAAATAACATGGCGACATCTTTGAGGGTCACCGTCATCTCGCCGAAGGGGAGGTGGAAAGTATGCGTCTCCGGACGCCATCTGTCGACCAACGCGGTGATAAGGGCCCCGTCCAGTCTAGGCATCGGGGTCCACTGGTCCCTTCCTTCGTAGGTTCCTTCGTAGGCTCCACGCACCAGAAATGCGAAAGCTAACAGGCCCGTCCGTCCCAGGCCGTATATGAACTGAGGGTCCAATGTCTTAATGTTACGGGAGCCACGCATGCGGAGAGTGTTAAGCTGCAAGGACAAAGCAAGTAAACGTACTTAGCATAACGAAAGGTGCGTACGCTTGCGATACGTTACGACAGTGTAGTAATGACGTTACCGTCTGGCCGGAGGCCCACTTCCGGGCCCTGTGGTCGTCATCATACTTCGATCGCAACAGCTCTGGCAACTCCATAACAAGCCTGCATAATCTCCAGGGAATGAAACAATGAAATACGAAAAAATAACATCAGAAGAAATTTCAAAACCACTGTACATACCCAAAGAAATTTAGGTTCATAAATTACATAACTGAAATTTCACGAAGAGAATGCAAAAGGAAGGTAGTAGGAAGATGTTGCATGTCTAAGCGTATAGTTGAAATATTACATTGGACAACATCACCCTCTGTTTGGGCAGCTTCTACGGTCATGCCCTCGTCATAGATGCGATAAATACGCCGAAGGCCATCGTCTCGGCTGAGACGCATCCATGTCACCCTCAAACCGCGGAACGCGGTCTACCCGGCCAGATCGCGCCTTAGTGTGGGGTACGGGAGCCACGTAGGGGTTCGGAGGTCTTGTAGTTGTTGCCGACGTTGAGCGGTTCGAATGCCCGTCCATGTTGCTCTAACGGCATCCATACGGTAGTACGGTGTGACATATTGTGTGCCGTCGTTGCCCCCATGTCACGGCACGCTAGCACGCGCGGCGGATGTGCTCTAAGCGAGGCTTGTTGCATGAGCGTGTCGCCTCATACAGGCCGAGCTGGCATCTATGGTTTGTGTCCCCCGCGGAATATCCTGAACGGTGCTTGCGCTTGCACTCGACGAGAAAAATGTTCTGCGCAGGGTCCATCATGCGTGTGCGGTGGAATTGAGCTTTACGCCACGACGCCAGTAACAAAGCCTCGACACGGGAGCGAAGGTTGAGCGCAGCTTGTACGCCGCCTTTGCCGATCAACAAAGTATTTCGCGGTCCTAAAAATGTGAGCTCAATGATTGAGCAAATGGGTAGGCAACGAGCCCCCGCAAAGACATTGTTATGCGACTTCGGCGAAGTTCGTCATGATGGAGTATCTGCAGAAGAGAAGCATACCGCTTAGGTGGAAAAGAGTCTTTGTCCAAATGATGTGCTACCGTACTAGAGAGGGCATTATCTTACCGAGCACCATTTGTATCGTGGCGCTTGTGCCCATCTCTCGGCGGGTTTACGAGCTATCCATTGAGCGAATGTCATCTTGCGCCAGACGGAGACCTCCGAGCCACCAATTACCTGTGTGCCCTCCGTGGTCTCTTCCGCCACCGATTCCTTTGAGCGCTCGTTCAAATTTGGTTAAATATCGTATCGAACTTGGCGCAGCTTGGTTTTGCATGCATAGGGTTTTGAATAGCTTCACCATGTTCTTGTTCACGCACATGGTGTACAGAGTTCGCCCAAGGTGACGCATGCACCATCTACGCTGAACGCCTCTCCACCGCAATGGCAATCTTCATCCTCCGCCATTCTATCGAGGGCGTTCAGCATTCTGCATTACGGTCCCGACACGACGACACACCGGCCTATCCCGCACCACACGGGTCTTCACCAGGACAGAACCGTAACGTTGCTGCTTTCGCCCTCAACCACGCAGCGAAAGCCGGTAGTAGGCCGGTTGTTTGCATCGGCGACTAGGGCGGTGAGTAGGGTGCCATTATCTCGCCGGACGTAAATGTCCCATCCACGCATATAACAGAGGCAGCTTGCCGAATGCCGTGATGCACGGACCGAACGCCTAACACCACGAGGAGGTAGTAGTGTTACGGAGCGATCGTTCCATCGGGAAGTCGCAGGTTCGACAAAGAATAGCATATTCGGAGCGGGTTTGTTGCGACTATCCGCCTTAGTAGTCGTGGAGCCCAATTGAATGACTCCATAAAACTACCAAACGGCATTTTCAAAGCCATCCGCTTTGCTCGCCAAGCTTGCAAGTAGTTTATGGACATCCTGTCTGCTGCGCATCTCGGCAATTATGGTTGCGGGCCTGAGGCTAATGTCGGCCTTCAAAGACGCCTAATGTGATTTGGCGCGATGAATCTTGATTTCACCACACCGCTTGTGTTCCGAACAAGCGCCTCTGTGCATGTGTGCGGTGTGTACCGAGTTATAACGAAATGGTGTCGATGTTTAGGCGGTTCGTGACGAACATAGTATTCGTGACCGCCGCCCTTTCTTACATTTAAGCTCGAAGCAGTGTCCGTCCGAGCGAGTCACACGATGGTCACGCCGGTCGGCACTGCGTAATTAGTGCGAAGTGCATCGCTTCCTCCTTTGTCGCAAACTCCTGGCCGAGTTCTATATCGCTATGGTCTTGCCCACGCTTAGAAATATCCTCCAAGCGGGCGAACACGATCGTAGGGTTCGGCAAGTGCAAAATGCGATTGCTGGCCCCGGTCCTCATCTTCGCCAGGACCGTCACCATAAGTAGGGTGAGGGTCATCCGCTAGGGCATCCGCATCAACCTCAGGGACGGGCGCATCCATCTCGCCAGTCCCTGCCAAGCCCCCTTGAGCGGGGACTTGCTGCGAGCTCATCGCAATTTCCTCTTCGGGCTCGGGTTGTTCGTCCGCATTGACCCCCATGTCCTCCTCCTGGGCTCGGCTCGTCCACCGCCTCCCGGTAGGGTGCGAGGGACAGCTTCACGTGAACACCTAGTGCGAACCCTTCCTCAGGCGGCCTTCTCCATGTAGAATCGCCAGGCACTCGTTCTACTGAGCTCGAATAGGTCTGTACACGTAAAGCAAGCTATTTGGCACTACATGGGGCCTAACCCCATCTACCACGAGCTTGTACAACGACGGTCAACACTAAGAGCGCCGCGTGCAACCGCTCTTGCTATCAGACGCAACTCTATCGGTGGATTTACTGCTTGTCTCTATGTGTGCACAATTATGCATGCCGACAAATGGGCCTCGCAATTTTTCTGCTCCCCATGCCATATATGAAGCGGGATCGCCATCGATGATCAGAGAAATACATAATTGTAGTCAACAATAAATGCACACACGCACCGCTAACATCTTAAAACGTATTGGCATTACTCAAATTTTAATTACGAAAGCATTAATGTTATGGTTACGTACAGTTGAAATGTATGCCAACATATAATTATGTATATGTTATATAACATACTAGCACAAGACATATGCAGTTTATTAAATCCTAAAACCACATTCCACACTCATAATATCATGTAAAATACTACTACACAGAAAGGTATTGTATACTTTACATTACAGGTTCGTACAAACTAAGTAAAACAAATATACGTACATAACAAATTAATTTGCTGTTTTTTCGATATTTTTGTGCGCATGTAATTCCAGGTGATACGATTAATTCGCAATTTTTATGGAATGCGGGGATTTATCTACCGGGTACGCAATATATGGTTTTTACTAGGAGAAACGCATGCATGCATACATTTCATCACAACAACATAAGTATGGTAAAACTGTGCTACCAGCATGATATAAGGGGAGATGCTTGCCTTTCTCTGAGTTTCCTGGAACGGCGTTGAGGTCAACGTGTGCGGTCTCTGCAGTGTCGGTACCTACACGAAGCAAAAACAATACGAAGTCCAATAAGTAATAAGGGAAAATATGTTACAATGGTGCGGAACTTCGGCCCACCAATATTTAAGTCGGATTAAGTGGCTACTTTGGTTCGAGTTGTAAAGTTCGTAAAGGAGGTCAACTCCTTTCGGTCCAAGTAAATGTTACGCTCAAAAAACAGTCCTTCGCTGCAAATGAATTATCGTATGGAATAAATGATTACAGCGTTAGTTGGCTTCGGCGAGAGGGTCCCGACCTCTGAAGAGACTCCTTTCGGTCAAAAATTAAGTCAGATTAAGCAGCAACTTTGGTTCGAGTTATTAGGTTCAGAAAGGAGGTCAACTCCTTTCGGGTACAAGTAATGATTACGTCCAAAAATAAGTACAGCAATACAAAGTCGAATAAGTGATAAGGCACAATGAATTAACACGGTCTACAACTTCGTGCAACCAATATTTAAGTCAGATTAAGCACCAACTTTGGTTCGAGTTATTAGGTTCAGAAAGGAGGTCAACTCCTTTCGGGTCCAAGTTGTGATTACGTCCAAAAGTAAGTACAACAATACGAACTCGAAGTTGTAAAAAGGCAAAATGAATTAACACAGTACAGAACTCGACAAGAATTAACACACTTTTAGGAGTCACGGTTAATTCACGTTTTCCGCACATAATATCACATAGAGTACTGCTACACACAAGTTTGTCACTAAAACTGCACTAACCAAAATATACTATTATTTATGAAGATTTGTAACTAACCTTCTCCAAGTAGTAATAAAACTCGAGCTTTGAACCAATAAATTTTCGTCGAAAATACCTGCAAGATACAAATCATGTATGAAATAAACAAAAATTATTATAGTTCGTTAAAAATTAAAGATACCACAGACTAATAAATCTACTTCACCCTCTTTGCTATGACACACTGCAAGGAGAGCAAGCCAACATTGCAAATATGTACTCACACCTTGCTCCCAACCGCCTACTCTCACACCGGCTCCCAAGCTCTGTTTCTCACACGGCTCCCAAGGTCTCTACTCTCTTGCTCTAGCACAATGCGAACAAACGCGCAATTCTTCGGTGCACTCGGGCGATCCGGCTTTATAGGAGCCAACGTCATCACCGTGGACGCTTACGTTAATCGTGATTTACTTACGTATAACTATATTGTTTTGTTTTAATCGCGTTTATTATGACCGTTAATACACGAAATCGCAGCTATTATGCGGTTTTGATTCCGACACGAATTGATTTGACGCGACGTTTGCATCGTGCCAACCATCGTTCCTATTTACCCATGTGCATCCATTCATGCGCAATAAAGCAAACCAAAGAACGGCCATTTTTTTGAGCGGGCCGGCCTCCATGCACCGACGCGCGCCTCGCTCACGCCCGCGCCGCCTGCCCTCGCCCCATAGCGGCACTGGCGCTGCCGTCTTGCTGGCGGCAGCCAGGCCACGCCGCTTCGTGGCCCCCGCTCCCCTCGCTGCCACTGCCGCCGCCAGTGCCTCTGGCGGGCAACCAGGCCCCACTGCAGCCGCACCACTTCGCGCCACTGGCCGCCAGTGCCTCTGGCGGCAGTGGCTCCCGGCCAGACGGGTGGCGGCGCCGCACTTTGGCGGCCGCTGTGCTACTTTTGAAATTTTATTTTTTTGTTGTATATTTTTGCTATTTTGATTTATATGTTGTATATTTAGGCATTTTTTCCCCTCCACCTCAACATCGTCTCATGCCTCTCCACAGTTAATCACCCGTTCCACCATCAAAGATGGTTATTCTTCGATACCTCTGCCACGCCCACGCGCACTAGCAGTGGATTTTCTTACGCCGTTATGCATGGGTAGCCATGGTAGGGGTAGTCTTGTAGAAGGTGGTGAGTAGGCCTGGCTATCGAGTTTAACAAATTATTATCAATTTCTTTTAAAGTTGATATAGTTTAATATAAAATTATTTTATTTATCATTTAAGTGGTTGTTTCAAATTCAAACTAATGAGCCACTATCGAGCTGAGCTTCATTAACATTTTTTTTTTGCTCCAAATGGATTCATTTCAATTTGAAGCTCAATACTTACTGTAATCGAAGCAATTTTATTTCAAGCACTGATTAGCTTTTTTACCAACCCTAGTAGAGAGTTCGGCTTAGAACTGAACAAGCTAGAGTCAAACCCGGGCTTGACTTTTGTTTTTAACTTGAAAGTATGAAGACCAGCATGGCCTAAACATTGGGTCGGGCTTAACCAATAGCTGGATTGAGTCTACTTAGGCTCATGGGTATGATTAGTTTAAGGTTACTCTCAAACTTAAAATTTAAGAACATTTTATGGTGCTCCTCCCTACTAATTTTCTCCACCTTCTTTTCTTCCTCCCTAACAAAAAAAGAAAAGAAAATTTTAAATATGAAGTTTCAACTTAAAAGTTTTAAATTGAAAATTTTCATATTAGAAAGTTTCAAATCAAAAAGTTCCAACTAAAAATTTTGTTTATAAAAAAAATCTCAAATCAACTCCGAAAAATTTTGATTCAAAAACCTTTCGATTCGAAAAGTTTTAACCCAAAAATTTGCAAAACTATTGTGTTTAAGGAGAAGGAAATGGGAAAGAAAAGGGGACAAAGGGGATGCAACTAGAGGAGAATGGAAAGTGAGGAAAACAAAAATATGCTACATTTGTCACCACGAGAGAACATCCTCGTCAAAGATTTAACAATGACGCACTCAAATTAGTAATTCTGTCAGCGTTTCGCTTTAAGCATTTGGGTGCTCGTGCGACTAAGCCGTGCTCATTCTTGCCAGTCAGTCAACCAATATACTACAGTAGTCACTCAACAATTATGCTTCAGTGCAAGCGGGCAAAAGTACCCAATGGTTACAATAGAAAAAGGGGAGAGCAAATATTAGGTTTAAATACTCTCATACCATTAACCAAAATTAACACCACTCTGTGCTAATGCCTGCGACAGGTACAATAATTCAGTAATATAAGCTAACAAAAATCCAATGTCTCGAGAATGCGATGAGAATAAATAACAGCAAGCAAGAGTTCAATTTATATAAAATAGTGTGTTGGAAGATTCTGTTCTGCCGCTTCAACGTTGAAGCCTTTCCTCGTCCGCGTAGCAAACATTGTGATGTTTCTGGACCTCCTGAATCCTGAGCAAGGGCCAAGGAACAGATCAACGTTAGATCATGTAGCACAAAAAATAAAGGTGCAGTATTTAGGATGAGTTCTATGCACAAATACAGTTTTCACCCAAAAAACACCCACCAATCCAGTGATACCGAGAAGCTATGGCAGTGACTTATCGCCTACTCGTCTTCCCTATGGATCGTTTTCCAGAGAACAGATGCTTTGGTTTCAAGGTGGGAATAACACGATCCGCCTCTCCACGGCGAGCATCCTTGTTCCTCTTCTTCACAGCCTTCTTCGCTATCTTGATTGCCTTCTGCTTCTGCTCCGAGTCCTTGAAACCTTCTCCTGGTGTGACCTCTCCAGGTGGTCGTGATTTTGACCTTGACCTTGTCCGCAGTTTCTTGTTGGATTGCTGTCCATCTATATCCATATCATCACCATCACCACCAACTCTGCTCAGTGACCTCTCACGCTTGCGACCTCTTGACCTGCTGCGAACTCTGTCCACAGCAGCGCTAGGATCCAGACCCATAGAGGAAAGTTGTCTCCCCATTCTATCAGTTGTGAATTTCCTGTCTTTATCGAACTTCCTTGGAACAATAGGACGGCTTTCAGCAGTTCTCTTTTTCATCCTATGTTCTTGGATAAGCAATGACTTTTTCCTCCTAATCTGACCCAAGATTTCACGTTGCTCTGCAGTTAATTCATAACCATCAATCTGGAAAGCAGCTTCTGTGGCTTCCTCCTCCAGACGAATCCCCTCCTCTCTCTCCAACTCTTCACACCTTTCCAGGATATCCGGATCCAGAAAATCTGCAACATTGTGCCCATCCAATATTTCAGGCAGGATATCTTCCTTCCATTCATCATTGGTCAATATGTAATGCTTCTTCAGGCTAGCAGAATAGACCCCAGCACCTCCATTCTCATTCTCAATGTCCTTCTCAAGTTTCTTCTCTTTAGCAGCAGCCATAGCAGCCGCATTTGCACGAGCTTCCAAAACAGCCTGAGGGATGCAAGGAGGTCTCTCCTTGTTGTCACGAGGCTTTGGCATGGCAACATGAAACCTATTCAAGCAGTCATTTATCTTCTTCGATTTCATCTTGATCTCCACCCTCTGTTCAAGAAGCCTCTCACATGCAGCATTTTTCACAGCTATCACACCATCGTCTGTTAAAGCGCTCATAGTCAACAGCACACCCTCTTCATTAGGCTCTCCACCTTGAGCTATAGTCTTCATAGCCTCTGCCTTCATCTCCATTACCAGTTTCATGTCCTCCTCAGAAAGCCCTTCAAGAGGCTGCAAGTCAGTCTTGTTGCACACAATGACTAGAGGCTTATTCATGAACAAGGACTTTATACTATGGAAGAGTGTAGCTTGCTGAGCTATACTGTACCCACAAGACCCAGAAATGTCCAAGAAAAACAGCACAGCCGCCCTCAAGTGCGCAAGAGCAGTGATACTACACATTTCTATGATGTTTCTGTCCTCAAAAGGCCGATCAAGGATCCCTGGAGTGTCAATCACTTGGTAGCGCAAATACTTGTAATCTGCATGGCCAACAAACAGGGACTTTGTTGTAAAAGCATAAGGCTGGACATCCACATCTGCTCTTGTGATCTTGTTCATGAAAGAGCTCTTTCCAACATTTGGATAGCCACAAATCAATATAGTCCGAGTGTTTGGGTCTATGGATGGAAGCCTGGCCATGTGCTGCCTGATCTGCTCAAGGTATGCCAGACTAGGACTGATGCGCTTTATAACAGTGCACATGCGCCCTAGTGCAGCTACCTTCAAACACTTGCACCGGTAAAGGGAGTCTCCATACTTCAGCAATCTTAAATAGTCCTTCGAGATCTTTGCAATAATGTTCCTAGCTGTGTTGATCTGGCCCAAGGCAAGTTTATAGTGATCCTTGTTGTATAGCACATGAAGGAGATCACCGTAGAAAGGGTGGATGTCATCCAGTCGGGGAAACTCATCGATGATGGTGGACAGCTTTTCATAAAAGTTCTGCTGGGTGTATCTGACCTTACGCATATAGAACTGGCGAAGACGGGAGATGGCATATCCCTTGTGGACTACAGTTGGTGTTTGCCTCTGAGTGCGGGACAAGATTATGTCAATGAAGTCCTTCCCAGGAGGGACAACAGTGATCTTCTTGAAATTGTATTGCACCATCTTGTTAATCAAACCTGGCTACCTACATCAGCAATAAAAACATGCACATGAAACCATTAAGGAGTTGTTCAAGCGAAAAGGCGGAAAATGCAATGATACATTAGTGGGGCACCAGTCTTGAAGTCATTCACACGCAAAACCTGATCTTAGGGTTCACACTACAGTCGCAGCTAATTGGCTGCTTAAATATTAGTTAATTAATCAAATAGCTCTTGCACCTAACAATAAACCTTCTCCGGTCGCGCTGTGGATCATACGCATGTGAGAGAAAACAGAATAACATTTGCTTTCTACACAAATTTAAATTGTAGACAGAATGATAATCCACAAGCAGGATTAGACCGAACCGGATTTACACCACTGCAAGTTCCATATAATCCCTAGTGGTGCGAGAATGAGACATTCTCAGATAAAGAAATATGCATGCCAACAATAATTCTAGCAATTGCGTCGCACCCAAACAACTAGGCTATGCAATTGTAGTAACCGCAAATTCTAGTACGACATAGTTCAGTATGGAAGTGTTCTTTCCTGCTGGTGTGCTCTGCTCGCTCCTTTCCTACAATAATGTTTCCGTGGAATTACAATAACCATCAATTACTCGGGTAGTATGACAGATGATCCACATAGAACAACAGGGCGTCCGCGACAGAAACGATCCATGAACAAACGCATCCGTGCGCACGCACAAATCACAGCCTAAGGGTAATCTCTTCGGGTATTACTTAGGAAAGACGGCGCTTTCCATCTGATATACACGCACGCACACGCGTACACACGGCGAGCGGGGGGGCGTTACTTACTTCGTGAGGCGGCTGGGGGAGGGTGGAAACCACGAAGGCGGCGGACGGCCGGTAACTGTGCCGGCGGCGACGGGGCCGTGGTCGAGTGCGGATGCGGATGCCACCTCTAGGGTAGGAGGTGGGAGATGCGGCGCCTCCCTCTGGCCCTCCCCTAGTCTCCTCTTTTGTGGCGGCGGAGGCGGAAGAGGGTTTTGCGTGGTACCGAACTGGTATTGATATAGGTAATGCCCCACGTACTGGGCTTTTTTGGGCCCATATATTTTACAATTGGGCCAGGCCCACTATCACTTCACTTCCGAAACGCTACAAGAGGAAGCGTATCGTTAACGCGCGTGTGCTCACGGAAACTTTGCTTTATGTCGACCCACCGATGCTTCCGAGCTCCGAATTCTGATGCCCGCCACCGCCGCAGTCACCACGAGAAGTTCCTCTACAAACCGAAGACTAGGGGTGAAAAACATCGATACGGGGAAAAAATTGTAATTGATACAAATTTGAACTCATATTTACGAAATGATACAACAGTTTTGGATATTTACAAAAAAACCACTTATCTACGGTTCTTGGTTTACCATTCATGCATCTACCGCACATGGGGAACCGGCCAAGGCTTGTACCGCACATGGGGAACCGGCCATGCATCTATGGTAACCCAGGAACCGGCCAAGGGCACAAATTATTATTTTTTTCGAATTTTCAAACCGAGGTCATTCGAAATGCAAATAATTTTCGATATGGAACTCGAAAATCAATGAGACAACTTTCTAATTGTGTGTAAAATTATTTAGATTATGGATATGCAAAAATATTTTATTTTTGTTTTTTGTGCAACAAAAGATGTTCAAGTCACGGTAAATTCGGATTTTTCATAACGGGATGTTGCTTACTCGGATTTTCGAAAATCGGTTGCTGCTTATTTATGAAATTGAAATTTCATATCTGGTTTAATTAGTTTGGTTAAATTCACTCGCTCAAAATTTATATTTTAATGCTGGAGAATTCGGAGGAACCACCGAATTAATTATTTCCATTTTAATTGCAATAATTCATATCGAAAGCTACGAACCTTCAAATGGGAAAAAAATATGTATATTTTTATTACGCTATAAGCGTTCATAATATATCACAAAAAGTAGCATGTTCCATGCAAATTTAAAATGTTAACTCCTCGCAGTTATCCACAGGCAAGCCCAATAATCACAACTAAAAACCGAACATGAGACGCTAGACAAATGTATTAGGATACTAATACGGGGGAGAAAGTTTGCAAATTAAAGTTGTTGTCGACAATAATACTTAAGCATTATCGTTTGGTGTAGACTATAATACTTACTGTAATTAAAATATTTTAGCCCTTAAGGGGTAATGCTGAATGTTGAATGTAATGTGGTGCATAAATTCCTTATTCGGTTTTTAGTTGTGATTATTGGGCTTGCCTGTGGATAATTGCGAGGAGTTAACATTTTAAATTTGCATGGAACATGCTACTTTTTGTGATATATTATGAACGCTTATAGCATAATAAAAATATACATATTTTTTCCCATTTGGAGGTTCGTAGCTTTCGATATGAATTATTGCAATTAAAATGGAAATAATTAATTCGGTGGTTCCTCCGAATTCTCTAGCATTAAAATATAAAATTTGAGCGAGTGAATTTAACCAAACTAATTAAACCAGATATGAAATTTCAATTTCATAAATACGCAGCAACCGGTTTTCGAAAATCCAAGTAAGCAACAGCCCGTTATAAAAAATCCGAACTTATCGTGACTTGGACATCGTTTGTTGCACAATAAACAAAACTAAAATATTTTTGCATATCCATAATCTAAATAATTTTACACACAATTAGAAAGTTGTCTCATTGATTTTTGAGTTCTATACCTAAAATTATTTGCATTTCGAATGACCTCGGTTTGAAAATTCGAAGAAAAAAAAATTAATTTGTACCCTTGGCCGGTTCCTGGGTTACCATAGATGCATGGCCGGCTCCCCATGTGCGGTACAAGCCCTTGGCCGGTTCCCCATTTGCGGTAGATGCATGGATGGTAAACCAGGAACCGTAGATGAGTGATTTTTTTTGTAAATATCCAAAACTGTTGTATCATATCGTAAATACGAGTTCAAACTTGTATCAAATACGATTTTTTTCCCGATACGGGTGGATATTGTTTTTTATTCTAACTTATTTTTTATTTGAAACCGAATACAAACTAGTTGGATATGGAGACAAATGTATGAATAATGTACGTATATATGAAGTAATATATGTTAAACTAAAACTATACGAGTACATAAATATAGTAACACATTATATATCAATTAAACTCAATAGATGTCGTAAAAAGAATATATTATTTAAAGATCAATATAACCACCTAATTATTAGTATAAATAGGGTGTTATGGGAAAAAAATATGATAAAAATGAGTTGGATCTTGCTGATATCCGAATCTCATCCCGTATTTATTGGATATTGATGTTCTGGATCCGATCCTGAATCCGAATATTCACTGGATAGTCAAATATGATTTCGAATTCGATCCAACTAGATCTGGTCCTAGATCGGATGGAAGATATCCGAGACCCGTTTTCGGCGAAAACCCCCGTTGGAGGCGCACACGTTCCTCCTCCACTGCAAGTCACTCGCCCGGACGCAGCAGTGGCCGCGTTCCTCTCCGCTCCGCCTCCACGACCACCCCTTCACCGCCTGCATCTTCTACCGCCTCACACGCGCGCGCCTCTTCCCCCTTGCTCCGCTCCCGCGGGGCCCCGCTCCATCCAAACGCCTTCACGGCCCTCATCGACCACCTCCTGCGCCACCTTCCACGCTCTCCTCCACTCCCTTGTTTGCAACAGCCAGCGTGGATGCCGCCCGGGACATGCTCCCTCAGGTCGCCAAGCTCGGCGTCCGCACTAACGCCATGTTGTACAACCATGGATACAAATTTCGGACCGAAATCCGAAATCCTGGCTGAGATTTCAGATTTCGGACCCCTCCGAGATTCAAAATCCCGGCCGGGTAATTTTTTTTGAAAAAATTCAAAATCTCGAATTTCTCGGCGAGATCTCGGTGATTTCGGCTGAAATTTTGTGTTTTTTTTGCCGAATTTTAATTTTTGTGCATTGGATTTGGTTGAATTTAGGGTCAATATCATCCACAAAAAAATTTAAAATTTTTTTACATGTTTTTGATCATTTTTTGGTCGTTTCAATTTATCGGTTAGGACTGTCCGAATTTTTTAATTTTTTTCAAGATTGATCATCATCTGAAAATTTTATGGGAACATTATGGATGTGTTAGGACCATTCACAAAAATTTTCAAAAATTTCTAAAATAGTTTGAACTTTTTTAATACATAGAAAATTTTCTAGTATGCCAAACTTGCTTCAAGAAATTCATTAATTTTTGTTACTAGCATCTGGACAGTAGAGTTTACTTCCCAACTAAGCGTGCAATGAAACTAATTGAAATGGTCCAACGTCAAGTTATTAATGAACTGGGTACGTGATCACAGGGCATGAACCACAATGGACCAACTTAACGAGTACTATATGTCCAACTTATGAACTTATTACATTCATTTGTGGCAACTGCATCACATGCAGGTTCATCAAGCACCTAATGTCTTCACGATTCATTTAATCTGGGAGGCAAGTAATAAACGATATTGCATTGATCTTTCTCCTCCTTAGACTTGTTTCATGCTACGCTGTTATTTTTTTTTTATCTCCGTACATATATGTATGTAATATATTTCCTAATGACATTATTGCAGTCTCATACTTACTATTACGTACATATACCTTCTATTCATATGGAAACGATATTCCATGAATTTCGTGAATATGTATTATGTGTACATTTTAAAATAAGATTTACAACTTAAGTTTTGTACATGCTTTATGTTCCACGGGTATTTGACAGCGAGAAGGTTCCTACTGAAGCATAGTTTTGAAATTTGATTGTTGAATTGTTGAGGGTTGACTTTTTTAATACATAGGAACATATATAAAACTTTTCAAATGACTTGAAGTTCATTTATTACATTTGAAAAATCAAAAACTGATTTTACATACGGTTTTTATCACGACTTTACCACTGTTAGATTTTTTAAAAATTCCTCATGCTTGATCATCATTTCAAATTTTTATGGGAACATTAGTGATGTTGAGGACCATCCAAAAAAATTTTCAAAAAATTTTGAGGTGTTTTGAACCATTTTTCGGCCAGTTCAATTTGGCCGAGATCTCGGTGATTTCGGCCGAGATCTCGGATTTCCCGGTTGAAAAAAAAAACGGATTTGAAATTTGATTTTTGCAATTCGTCCGGATTTTATCCGAAATTTTCGAATCTCGTCGAGATTTCAGATTTCGAGAACCTCCGAGATTTGACTCAAAACGAGATTTAAAACCTGCGTACGACATCGTTCTCAAGTGGTGCGTCGCCGGGGCGGTTTCCTGTCCGCCAAGTGGTGTGTCGCCAGGACGGTTTCCTGTGCGCCCGCGCGGTGCTCGACGAAATGCCCAGCCGACGGTGGCCACTTTCAACACGCTGGTGGGGTCGGCGTGCCGGTAAGGGGAGGTGGGCGCTGCCGCTGTGTGGAGGCTCAGGCACGAGATGGTGCGCAGGGGCGTGGCGTACGCACTGTTGATGCGGGGGGCTGTGCGACACCGGACGGTTCGACGATGCTTTGGCATGGAGTACCGGGGTCCGAGGCTGCCAGGACGAGGTGGCGAACTACGGCGTGCTGATGAGCGCGTGCGCGGGGCAATCGATTTGCCCAATTCAACAAAAGGGCTTTCTTTTCGTGGGCATTGAGAGAGAGAGAGAGAGAGAGAGAGAGAGAGAGAGAGAGAGAGAGAGAGAGAGAGAGAGAGTGATTTTGCACAAAAAAAAAAGAGAGGGTCCATTATATCAAAACAGTGTAATTTGTGTATAAGGCAAATGCCAACTATTTCTTATACAGATTTCCCCACGAAATAGGCTACAGCACAACCAACAAGCGCTCCAGCAAAAACCTGCACCAACAAAAGAGGGAATAAAATGGGTTATAAATATATGGTGTATGAAATCACATAGGCAGATATGGATGATGCATTACTAACAATTGACATATCATTATACACATAAACCTCAAATAGTTGCATCGGACCAAGTGAAAGCCAGAAGTTTGTTTCTTAGACCAGCATGAAATATTCCAGACTGGCTCATGGAATGTGGAGAAGTGGTCAAATAGTCAAGGAAACACATTTGATATAAGTGGAATGAAATTTCATATATTCCATTCGAAAGCAACTAAATAATTTAAGAAAGGCTCCAGTTAAAGTTAGTGGATTGCTTCAATCTCCTTTTGCGGTGATGAGAATAACTCAAGGACATGTAACTGTGTACAAAGAATAGAAGAAACTTGATGGAGCTATACCTGAAATGGACTGTGTCCCAGTGGTTCCCGTAGTGGCCTAAATGTGGAGATAATTGGATGTTCTGGTGGGAAATCAGAAACTATTTGATTTAACAACTGCAACAAAAGGTAGTACACCACATTAGAGGATAGAAAGAATTAATAGTGCAAAAATAAAGTGACAACACCATGCAATGATAATAAAGACAATAACTGATTTTCTCGATGTGCATAGAAATCCACAAGCTTACCGCAGCTTGGCGACCTGTGTGCCACCTAATTCCTGATGCATCATACATTACCTGTAAGGAGGGGAACTAAAGCTTAGAAACCTATTCTAAGAAAAGAGCTCATGCGCATATGAATATACTCATAACTAACCTTTTAGAAAGAAAAAAAAAACAAAGAAAATTTGAGAAAAGGAAACTATAAATTTTAATTGAAAGGAGAGTATTCTAGTGCACATTAGCATGTTAAGTGCCTGCACAGTTGCTGACTTTGTAATGGCAGCAAAGTACACTAACAAGCTACTGAGCTCACATGCAGCAGCTATTATAACTTTGATATCAAGAACTTTATAGGAGTGTGAAATGAATGGCTTTGGGCAGGGAAATGTGAGCACCCTACATCACTGTACCACAATACAAGATGGCCATAAGGGCAGTCAACCACCTCAAGTAAGCATATCTACATTTTTCACAAACTTCAACAGCAAAGCCAACTCCATCACTATCTCATGTTAATACACCAGACAATCTTTCAGCCAGCTGCCTTACAGGGAAAATACATGCCCAACCCCAGCAAAAGAAGCAATCAAATGTCTACTGAACTGGTAATCTGGTATGGATAAACCTGAAACTTGAAAAGACAACAAATGGTACCAAAAAAGGTAGCAAAACCTACTGTTGTTTATGTAGAGGAAACTACTTATCAGTATATCAAGTTTTAAGAGAAAAAAACACACTTAGGATTACATCGTTTCACTTGCTTGAAAAAAGAAATGCATGGAAGCTGATTGGTGTTAGTACATACGACAGCAGCAAAAACCAATGCAAGGGCAAACGAAGAGCTATCTCCGCCTTCTTGTTGACCAACAGCGACAGCCAAACTCCCCACTGTTGCAGAAAGAGATGAAATAACTCCAGCAGAAGTAAGAAATTTTCTTGCATCCCATCTCTTCTCCTTTAACCTGCATGTCTAGGATGAACAAACTAGAGATTAATGGAACAGAAATTTTCTGAAGATGATTCTGAAGGTACAGGCATAAAGTTTCATTCAATCAATCTTTCATTCGACCAGGATAGTCTTCATTCAGATATTGTATCGGTAATGTGACAATGTCAACACATATCTAGGCGGTTTACACAGAAGAAAAGAAAGAAAGAAAACAAATCTAGGATTTTAATATGGAATTATGCTATTGAAATAGTATAATCTGGGCCTGTTTGTTTTGGCTTTTGATTCTGGATTCTAGCCCCAAAAGCTGAATAAAAAACAAACAGCCCGATTCTAGGAATCGATTCTCATAATCCATCCCACACATATACACTCGAATCTACAATCCACTTTATATATGCTTCCGTGGATTCTAGCTTTTGGAGAATCAGTTTCTCTACAATCACATTTCAGAATCAGCTTTTAGAGAATCCAAAGCAGAAACAAACAGACCCTTGGGGCTTTGGAATTGATTAGTACTACTCTTGTGCCATACCTCAGCCCTACTCGAATGCTAGGTTTTTACTAGGATTTAACCAGGAGCATGATAACTCACTAATCCCGATTGATCACACAATGATTTTCTAACCAACAAAATAAGGCTACTGATTTGCAATATGGCATATCAATAGTTGCTCGCATAGATATCGACCAAATAAAGCCTCCTATCAAAGCCAAGTTCATCCCGGCCACGAACCTAAAGGCATCTGGAACGCAAAGCGCGGATCCCTCCCGCTAAGTTTTTTCTAAGAAAAAAATCAACATTTTTGTGTAGCAAACCCGGTCGCAACAGCCTCCCGATGCGCATCGACACCGAGACAAGGGGGATAATCGCACCGGAACCAAATTCCCGGCGCATTAGATCTAGAGAGGGGGTGTGACAAGGGGGGAAGTGCGCACCAGATGGACAGGTGGTTGAGGAAGTTGGCGAAGGCGAAGGCGAGGAGGGCGGCGGCGAGGGGGAAGTTCCCGCCCCCGCCGGAGGCGGGCACCCCCGCTCCGGCCAGGTCCGCCGCCGCCGACGGGGTGGACGGCGGCGTCCCGGCGCCCCTCGACGCGGTCAACATCTCGCTGCCCCTCATGCCGCTCTCGTTGGTGGTCCGGCTCACTGCCTCCGTTCCGCGCCTGTGTCGTTACGGTTGGTGTCGCGTCTCGCTGTCTCGCCACGCGTATTCTATCGCGGGGTGGGTGAACCGGTGAGGCTCGCGAGTTTCGGCAAAGTCAAGTACTCAAGTGGCTCATTTCGGCTTATTAACATGTTCAGGTCCCAATTAGTTTAGTTTACGGCCTTTTGGGATAGATTATAGGATGTAGATCTGTATTATGGAAGAATTAGGTGGGTGATAGTTTCTAATTAAGAAACTTCTCTTATAATTAGAAATATAATTTGTACATAAATATAAAAAACTATCACCCACCCGATTATCTCAAAATTCAGAATCAGTATTCTCAGCCGAATTTAGCGGCCAACAAAACCGAAATTTCAGCCGAAATGTGAACGAATGTCAGCCCTATTCAACCCCACGTGAAATTTTGGTAAATATGACCGAAAATTGTATTTTTTTGGCAAAATTTTCACATGTATTTCTCCGAAAAAGGCATCAAAGTTCGTCACAAAAATTGGTGCTAAATCCGGTCCTACAAACATGAAAACCGGTCGAATTTATGATCATCTTGGTCAAAAAAACACAAATCTCACCGAAAAATTCCAAAAATCACCAAAGTAATTTGAAAATTTTCTCCTTTTTTTTTATCTCTCTAAGATTTCCGAAATCTCGGTGAGGTTTTGAACCCTGGCCGTAATACAGGAGCGTGGCAGGGAAATGCACTTGACGTTGCTTCTACGGTTGGAAACATGACTAATTTTACAAATTCGTTCGCACGAATACTAGATTTGCAAAACAAAAAAAATATGCCACGGGACGAGAAAAGCGAAAACCTCCCAAGATCCAGCTTATATTGCTCCGTTATTTTTTGTTGTTTAGCTGCTCCAGTCCAGGCACGTTTGGTCTACACACCTCACTAGGCATGCTTAATTCACCAAGGAATTGGATCATCGCTTCAGTCCATGCACCGTTTGCATTAGTACTATCATCCAACCAGAGCCGTGCAATCGAGAAAATGGAGTATTTAAGGTCCTGTTTGGCAACTTGAAATCTGATCATTTCTACTAGATTCCGGAAGAAACTCAATTAAACGGGCTAAAACTCGAAACAATTTTTCTTAGACCGTTTCTTCTTTTTCCACACCGTGGCTGAATCGGTCTCAACCCAGTTTCACCCGATTCACAGAATCCAGCCTGCAACGTTTCTACAAAAAATCTGAAACCGTTTTCGTTTCTACTAGAATCTAGAACCGTACCAAACAGGGCCTAAGTATAGCAACAATCAGAAAACGGCAATAATTCCACACAAGAAACAAGTTTCTTTATTGCAAGTATAACAAGGCGTTTCTGAACTAAACGTCCCAACAACATGGACTTGAAACATAGCATTGGCTTGCCATAGTTCAAAGAAAGCTCGTACATCACAGCACCATAGCACATCCCTACTAATCGGGTGCACAAGTTAGCTACTGCAACAGCAAAATCTACTAACGTAACATGGCCACAGCAAGAGCACCCATTTTTATTCTCAACAACCCCTGTGCTCCCCACATCACATCGTTGGTTGGATCATTTGGTCGCAATGAACAACCCCCACCTCTGCTCACCGGCAGAGCTCCGCTTCAGCTTCGCGTTCCAGCCGTTCACAATATCATCGTAGTCCTCCTGGTAATACAAGGTATCGAAAAGTGAGAGATGCTCAGAAGAAGCAGGAGCACAAACTAGGCTTCGTGACTGCATTCCACAGTTGAAAAGAATTAAAGTGCCTCGCTTTATCACCTGGGTGAAGCCTGACAAGAAAGCATCTTTGTTCTTCTCAACTTCAGCTAGCTCCCTCTGAAGAACCCTCAGGAACTGAAACATAGCATAGGACAGTGATTATATTAGTCACAAAGGAATTACATTTGTCGAAGCATTGTAGAAGAAGAGGATTAGGAAGTGCACAACATTGAGGGTTCTTAGCTTTTCTAGCCCCCTTGCATGTTTGCTTTTGCAAATCTAGCCCCCGTACAAATGCAAATACAAAAATAGCCCCCTCCCCAACCGTGGAAGCACCGGCAGATGACACGTGTCACCTGCCACGCCCGTGTACCGCGGCAGGAGGCCGGGGCCACGAAAGGTCGTCGACCGCAGCAGGGCAGTGCTACCAAGCTAGGGTAGCGCGGTAGGAGCCCTGCCACGGTGCCACCGTGCCGAGCTTCCCTACTGTGGCACCCACCTTGCCGAGCCACCCTACTGCGACACCCCAGCTGCCGAGCCTCCCTGTTGCAGCACCTGTGTTGCACCTGCTACCGAGCCGCTGCCGTCTTGCTGTTGCACCTGTGGTGTTCGGCACCTAGTTGGCCATGGTTCCGGCCCTTGCCGAGGTACACGGGTGCGGCAGGTGACACGTGTCACATGCCGGCACTTTCGAGGTCGGGAATGGGGCTATGTTTGTAATTGCGTTCGCACGGAGGTTAGATTTGCAAAAAAAAACGCGTGAGACCTAAAGAATCCCAGGCTTCCAAAATCGAAAGTAATTCAGAGGGACGGACAAATTTATAAAAAAAATCAGATAGACAGATAACCTGTTCAGTGCGGTCTTCGGCAATGACATCATGAAAACCAACATTCTCAAGCATCTGGATTGTAGTGTGAACAGAAGTTAGAATAATTCACCCTTTTGGCTCAAATCTACGGAAGCAAATAGATTGCCTGGTATGCGACTGTTACTGTAGAAGCAAACATGTCCATAAGCCTTCACATCATGGAGGTCATAACCTCTCAGCTTAATGTATGCACTATGCAGCAAACTCGTCTGATGGTTTCCCAGGACTCCTACAGTAATCACTGATTAGGATTTTGCCCCCAGGTTTTAGCCATTTGAAGATGCTTCTGAACAAAGCAGGTTTATCCTGTAAAAGCAAGTGTACCACTTGTCAAAATTATGACTTTTGATGTTAATGTAGCAATGCAGATGTTACCAAGTATCTATAATTCGAAGGCCGAGAGAGTGTAATTTTGTTTGATGGGCCACCTTCCAATCCTCCTTTTCACATAGGGGAACAAATATCTCAAATTAAATTACGCTAATTAAATATGAAAACAAATATCCCAAATATATTTTGTTTGCAAAATAGGAATTTCAACATTTGGTATCCGCAGAGAAAATTTTACATGCTATACTATACCACATTACACCACGCAATTGCATGGGCCAACCAGGCAGTTTGTAACAAAAACCTCAAACTCTTATTTCTTCTACCTCTTTCATTGATTACGGGAGTCCTCTTGCTGCCCCCATTTAGAAAAAAAAAAACTCTCAATTTGTTCAATATACAAGGGAACAAATAAAGAGTTGCACAACACATCTTTTCCTTTAGAGATGTGTCCCATCATTCAATGATCTAACTATGCTGGCTAACAGTTAGATCATGGTATGATCGTGTAAAGAAGTAAGGATCTTTAAAAGAAAAATAGCGAATTCAATGCAATGAAACATACTTGTATATGAAGGATGGTGTCACGGCTGTAGACGACATCAAATGTATTTTCTGGGTATTCCTTTGTGGTGCAGTCAGCAACTTCAAACTCAACCGAGCACTTGCGTCCAATGGCACGTTCAATTGCAGATGAAACCATGTTAATAGAAAAATCAATACTAAGAACATGGACATCATAGTTTTCAGCAATATAAAAGTCGCCTCCTCCAATTCCACATCAAACATCAAGCACCTTCTGACCAGGTTTAAGATCCAGCTTATGCACAAATTCCTTTGTGGTCTCTGTATTTTAAATAAGCAAGGTTAATGGTATATGGTGTAGTAAATGTTTGAAAATTTTATAGTGAGGCAAGGAAATTGGTCAACCCACCAATTCCACCGGTGCTAACAAAACCCTCTCCAAAGATATGTTCATAACGTAATATTCCACTAGTTTTGTATTGCACGTTGTCCAAGAATCTTTGAAATCCGCTGTCTTTAGTTGACTTAACCTTTTCCCATAACCAGCATATCTATAAAGCATAAGGGGTTTCATCAGTAACCTCGCTTGAATAGCACCAATGCAAGAGTGTCTACGTGCATATGAGGAAAGAAGAACACCTGATTTTGATTCTTCTTGTTTTCCACATAAGCTCCGATGCACTTGCAAGTTAATAGAGTAAACTCAAAATAATTCCCATCTTGATCATAGGAATGGCATTCTCTAAATACCTATTTGTAAATGAAAAAAAAATTAGCTCCTGGGGAGACAATGAAAGAGTATTCTTTTTTAGTGACCATAGACATGAAAACTTAGAGCAAAGCATTGAAACATTAAGATGTGGCTATCACAAAATAAAACAGTGACTTATTTGTTATCTGACAAATGCAAAAGGTGATTGTTCTCTCTTCTTTTTTAAAGTTGCACAAATATTAAAGCATGAATGAAGGGCGGATGAGGATTACTTACCCCTTCGCTTGCTTCAAGATTTGTGCAATTTGTATTGGAAGGGAAAGCATAGAAGCACTACTCGTCAGTTAAATAGATACGACTAACATATAGTGGAAAGTTGTGGCGCAGTAGACAAAAAAACTTGAGTAGGACTTTTAACCACAGTATAAAACCTTGGTTCCATGTAGTGTGGTGGATTCACTTTCCTTTCAAAATCTCCAGATTGGTGAAAACAAGATTCTCTAAAGAATATATGGCCACCGACCTTTAACCATTTTACAAATCTTCCTACTAGCTTCTCAACCTACGGTATGAGATATCAATTGCAACCGTTAGGGAAAAAAATTCATAAGACATAGTCATTTTGATCTTTTTTGTATCAAAGTTATTTATTCATAAGTATTGCTTGATCTTACCTCATCATCCGAAAGGTTCATTAGTAGCCAGTTTGAAAATATAAGATCAATGGAGTTATCTTCAATCTTCAGTTCTGTAGAAGTTACATCAGCACACATAAAGGTAATGTTCTTGTGATGCCCGTTCATGTTTTCTTTCTACAAGAAGTGAAAGTAGTGAAAACTCATAGAACTAAATTAGCACAATTCAGCTGCCAAATATGAAATTATCAATGAGAGAATCCACCTTCTTAATCACACTTTCAATGAAATCCAGTGCTAGAACATGATCAGCCTCTTTTGCCAATTCTCCAGTAAAGCTTTCTATTCCAACACCAAGCTCTAGTACTGATTTCCCTTTGTAGGATGGAAGTAAAGAAAGGACCTGCACATCAATAGTCTAAATCAGCTCGGTGCCATCAGTTAAAAAGGAGAGCTCCAGGACAAATTTCAGATAAACCATGGTGGAAGGAAGCAATGTGCAGTAACAATATGATTATAATGTCCAAGCCAGATTTTAGATAAACCATGGTAGAAGAAAGCGATGTGTAGTAACTAGTAACAATATGGTTATGATGGCATTATGCAGTCACAGTGAAAGCATGCTGTAGGTGGCCATTAGGGAGCAAAATAAGAGGCAATTAGAGCCAGAGGTGGTGAAGGTGGGTATAAGCTAGATATTTTTATATGTGCAGTGGGCGGCCCCATGCATTCACTAGTTCCAAATAGATTACTATAGGGAAAATTAAATAGATGCCATTGCAAAGTTCCCTGTTTTGGGATACGCCATTACAATTTTCCTACGTCGAGATATACCATTACAAAGTGACTATTCTTTCTAAAGCTCGTGTGTAGTGTGTGTGTGTGTAGGGGGGATGGCTCACATTGGCAAGCAAGTTGGCCTCCAAAAGAAGTTTTTCTTTTTGTCCAAAACAAATCAGCAAAATTCTGCTAGTAGAACTTTTGGAATCACACTGGAAATTGACACAGATAATTCCCCACATGAAGCATAATGTAATTGGCTAGCTGTCAACTTTTGGGAAGCTCCCCATCTTTAACATTTGTGCTAGAGAAGAAATCGAATTGACATTCTAAAAAAGCAAGCGTCGGCAACAGCCTCAACTTCAGTAGTTGGTACTACTGAACAATTGCCGACCCGTCTGCCCCAAAACAAATTTCTTCCACATCCTGTTTCCCTCAGCGGTTGCTATCAACTTTCTTTCTTTCTTTTGGAGAATGCCATCAACCTTTTTTAGCTGGCACAATGGCCACACGAGTACACCAGTGAGGCAGTGACCAATCACTCGTTTCTCCACACACATGCAAGATAACCAAACAGCAACAACGCACCAGCAGCTGACGTATAAGTAACAGCAATGAAATGATAGGAGCGGCGAGAAAGAGGGGAGGAGCGGATCATGGTTCATGCATGTACTCATAAATGCATCACCTCGGGGGGCTCCTCCTTGTCGTGGTCGGCGCCGTGGGAGTCGAGTATCATGGCCTCGGCGGCGAGGGGGAAGTTCCTGCTGCCCCCGGCGGCGGTGCCTCTCGCTCCGGCCATGTCCGCTGCGCTGCCCCTGGTGCCGCTCGCGCTGGTGGTCTGGAATCTGGATCACTGCCCGCGTTCAGTGCCTCCTCGTTTGCACCAAGGGTTGGTCTTCGCGGCTCGCGTATTTTATATTGTTTCTTTGTTTATTTGCAGGGCGTAGCCACCGAGGGAAGCTTCATTCGTTCTATTTATTTGTTTATTTTTTTTGTTTTATTCCCTTTTATTTACCATATGTATTAAGATCATGTTTGGTAGAGCTACAGTTTCACTAGATTCGTGAATTTGATGGAGCTGGGTACTTCTAGCTCTACCAGATCCGTAAAGCTAAAGCTGTGGGTATAGATCTGACGTGAAGTTGGAATCTTGAGCTCTGCCAAACAGGGCCTAAGATTGCATAAGACTATGTTTATTTATGGATTTAGATAGTTCGGCCCGTCTTAGTTTTTGTTAAAATAAAAATTTAGCTTAGCCTTTTAAACCTTTCCTATAGTTTCATCTGTTTGTTTGGCCTAACAAATTCATGGCTCGCGTCAATTTCATTCTTGTAAGTTTGCATCTCTTTGTACAAATCTGTCGTGCAAAATTGTCCATCAGTCATCTAGCAAATGAAGATCAAGGAGAAAAGATCGGGAAGATCTCTTTTCGTTTCTAGGGGGGAAATGCTTAACTATACAACACTAAAATCACAATCTCAAAACTATACAACAAAAAAAATTGCAAAATTAACGTGGCGGCCGCCACGCCGAACGGCGGCAGCCAGGTGTCACACACACAGGCACACACACACGCCAGGCTGGCTGCCGCCACGCCGCACGGCGGCAGCCAGCACACACACACACTCGACACACACACTCACGCACACACACACACTGACACACACACTCACGCACACGCACACACACACACACTGACACACACGCCAGCACACACACACACGGAAAAAATTCCTAAATACACACGGAAAAAATTCCTAAATATACAACATATAAATCTAAAATTTCATAAATATACAAGAAAGAAAGAAAATAGCAAAAATACCCCTGGCCTAAGCCGCGCCTACAACTCCAAATTTAATAAAAAAAAACTTTCTAAATTTTCGTAAAATCGTATGGATTAAGAACTTTCTGAATTTTCGTAAAATCATATGGATTAAGAATATGCTTTCGAATTGTAGTTATAATTATTATTTTTGTACACTCTACCGATAATTTTGTAATAATTTTTTAATTTTGTAATAATTTTATTGAGACTTCGTGTAGTTATTGTCAAAGATGTGAAATATATGTACGGTACACTGTACCGATAGATGGGCAGAAATAATAATTTACTGAATTACATACGGCTTACAAATGATAAACAACAATGGCATGTACAGCACTCTACCGAGTATACCGGACTAAACCTAACATGCCTTAGGGAAAGGGAACAACAACAAGGGCCCTTCTCGTACAATTTACTGAGAGCACCGAGGATATTTTCCTTTACGCAACCCTTCAGCTCCTGCCGCCCTGGCCCTAGCTGCCCTCTCACGCTTTCTCTCGCACTCAGCCTCCCTCTCCGCGGCATGGAGCTGCCGTTCGGCCTCCCTCTGTGCAAGCATTTGTTCCAAATGCTGCTTGTGCTTCTCCTCCTGATCCTGCTCACACCACTGCTACTCCACCATAGCCCTCCGATGCGAGTACTCCCAATTCCGCATCCTTTCCATCTCGAGAGTTTGTTCCGCGTCGTAGAATCGGATGAACTCGCACAGTGGAGGCTGCAATTGGTCACATCACATGGTGTTAGACACATGCAGGTTCGATGCAACACTAAATGCGAGTACGAACATACCGGGCTTCTCCGCCGCAGCCGCATCCCCAGCGTTGGCTCAGAGTTGTGGTTACGGCAGCTCCAGTACCTCATACCGTATGTGTATGAGTTGTCTATGGACTGTCGGAAGCGGCAAGGATCCCCGCATAGGCACATGGGGACCTCCGTGCCTTCGGGGATGGTTTGGACAACGCTGTGCCTTGGGGGCGAGGGAAACTCCATTGGTGCTGCTCATTTGGAATGCGGGGGATGGTTCTCTTTGTTGTATTGGAGCAGTGGTTTGGTTGATGCAATGCTGGGAAGGCAGGAAGGGGGTTAAATAGCCTGAATTGATGAAGCGACAGACTTGAAGCAAGAAGGAATCCGCGAGCATCGGATTCCTTTGCAACTCTGCCTATGCTTGGTAGCGACAAATACATGCAGCTTTGTAGCTGGTAGGGAGGTGGCAGTCAGGCTTTGGCAGCTATGCTTTGACAGGACGACTAAGGCATTCTCTGCCATGCATGCATTTGATAGGACATTTCGGGTAGGCTCTGACAGCCATGCTTTGACAGGACGTCTCAGGCAGGCAGTAACCTTGGCAACAAAACCCAACCGTAGTTGGGCCAATGCAACAAAAGTTTAGATGATGAAATAAGCAACAGATAATATTACAAGGGCATTACAACAGTGACGATATTGCTAGCTGAAGTGACGATTACACTGATAAAGCTTTAGAAGTTTCCCGAATCATCACTATCAATATGAACACCCTCATCTTCGAAAAACTGCCAACGGTCACGTTGGCCGTCATCATTGCTATGGTAGTTACACGGAATAACCCAATTAGGGTCTACCGCTTCGTGATTATCTTCTATGGCGCGCTCAAGGAAGCGATCATAAGCTTTAGGGTCATCTTCTTCTTGTTCAGGACGTACTCGTTCTGTTTGCGGTAATTCACGTAATGAATTGGAAGAATGCAGCTGATTTGCTCTTCAATATACGGACTACCATATTATGGAAAAATATTGTAATTACACCTTCCGTTGTACGTATTTTCGGATAGTTCAAAAGGGCTAATTATAATAGTCGCGTAGAAATATGACAACTTATGCATATTCGGCAGGCCGTAAAATATCACATTTGAGTCCATTTTTTTGGAAGAATGCAGCTGATTTGCTCTTCAGTATACGGACTACGATATTATCGAAAAATATTGTAATTACACCTTCCGTTGTATGTATTTTCGGATAGTTGAAAAGGGCTAATTATAATAGTCGCGAACAAATATGACAACTTAAGCATATTCGGCAGGCCGTAAAATATCACGTTTGAGTCCATTTTTTTTGGAAGAATGCAACTGATTTGCTCTTCAGTATACGGACTACCATATTATGGAAAAATGTTGTAATTACACCTTCCGTTGTATGTATTTTTCGGATAGTTGAAAACGGCTAATTATAATAGTCGCGAACAAATATGACAACTTAAACATATTCGGCAGGCCGTGAAATATCACGTTTGAGTCCATTTTTTGGAAGAATGCAGCTGATTTGCTCTTCAGTATACGGACTACCCTATTATGGAAAAATATTGTAATTACACCTTCCGTTGTATGTATTTTCGGCTAGTTCAAAAGGGCTAATTATAATAGTCGCGTACTTATTTTTTTGGAAGAATGCAGTTGATTTGCTCTTCAGTATGCACTGAATAGACGTGTAGTTGTAACTATTATTTTCCTTGTTCGTTGTACTCCGTTAAGTTTTAAATCGTCATGAAGAGTATGGTCCAACTTATTTTCCGCAGTGACATCTTACTTGTGATTCTCCCTCTCGTTTTTCCCGCTCCCACCCTCGTTTTGCAAAAAGGTGGTTATCGGCTACGATACTTAGGGTTATTGCGCTACTACAATTTACTTGTAACGAAAGGTGTAAATGAAATATTTGTGTACAATATGGTAGTCCGTATATCATAGAGCAAATCTGATCCATTCTTCAAAAAAACAATAGTAAACATATGTGACGCATACAAAATATGATATATATAGAATATACTATAATATTGTGGCAAAAACATGAGAGAAAATAGATAACACACATAGAACGATTGCATTGCATGACATAGATTAAAGAAGTTAACATAAGTGACGTATACAGCATGATCTACTTCGCAATTGCAGACAAAATTATCACAAGGATAACTACATACATCATCTTCTCTAGCCACTTGATATGATCTAAAATGCGCTCCACCTTTAATATCAGCATGTTAAGCCTTTGCTCTAGCGTTGGGTTCATCATCGAGTTTTTTTTTTAAATAATATCTTTTTAAAGAAGATTTCGGACATTAATACACGGATTTTAAAATTTGCAAGAATAATACATTGTCGCCAAACCATTTGGCGAAAATACTATTTTCGTCACACCATTTGGCGAAAATACTATTTTCGCCAAACCGTTCGGCGAAAATTCGTTAATCCATGGTTAGGAAGCAATTCAAACACTAAATACCCATATCAGCCTATTTTCGCCAAACCGTTTGGCGAAAATAGGTTGATCTGGGTATTTACGAAGCAATTCAAACCGATTCAAACACTAAATACCTGCATCAACCTATTTTCGCCAAACGGTTTGGCGAAAATAGTATTTTCGCCAAACGGTGTGGCGAAAATAGTATTTTCGCCAAACGGTGTGGCGAAAATAGTATTTTCGCCAAATGGTTTGGCGACAATGTATTATTCTTGCAAATTTTAAAATCCGCGTATTAATGTTCGAAATCTTCTTTAAAAATATATTATTTAAAAAAAAAATTCGTTCATCATCTGCTCGAGTGTTGGGTCCATCCTCTGCTCTAGGCCGGGAAGCATCCTCCCTGGTGCCGCGCTACTACGACACTCCATCGATGTATTAAGGGTGTCTGCCCACTGAAAATATTGACATCCTGCAGACTACATGACGATGTCAACATATTTTCAGAACATGTAAAGAGCTGTGAACTCAGAAGAAATAGACTACTCGAAGCAGAGAACAATCATCATAACCTAGAGAAATCGAACTACATCCCCACTTACAGAGTAATTAGAGCATTTATAAAACACCCGGCCGTAATTTGACAAAGTGGTGGAGTACAACACATTAGCTTCCACATGGCAATTAGGGCAATCGACCCGCCTTGCATTGGCAAGTGCAATGGCTCTTCGATTCGCTGAGCTCGACGTTTGAGACATGGCCTTCACACAATTGAAGAACGCAGAAGTGTAATTACGAAGAAGAGGATATCAGCAAGCTAATGTACAATGTGACTCACCCTACAAAATTACTTTTGTAAATAATACCTCTAAAACACGTAGCTGGAATGAAATACTGGAAAAAAGGAAAGCTAATTTACCAGTTCTCCTCTACACGCTATGGGGTTTCTAAACTCACTCAAACCTTTATACACTCTGAGATATTTATAGGCAGGGAGCGAGGGAGGAACGACGCAGCTGGCGGCACATCAGCGTGCGGGGCGAGGGGCCAAGACAGGCAATCAACACGTGGCAGCGTGTGCGGGTGTCTTCTTGGGGGCCTTCTCGCAGAATCGCCGGTAGCGATGGCTTGGGAGTGGCCACCAGGTGGCGTAACATTAGCGCACGAGGTTAGGTGCCGGGACATGAAAGCGGCACGTGGCAGCGTTTGCTGCGTGCGATGGGGGCCTGGTTGAAGCGGCCGAGCCGGGCAGCAGGCCGGCCTTGGTAAGCGTGCTTGGCGAGGGCCCGAGATCAGAAAGCAGCACATGGCGGTTTGTTTTCGTTGTTTGCTCATAACAATCAGTGCGGTTTTTAAAAAATGAAAATTCAATCTTCGTTGTATAATAGTCGCCAACAAACATGACAACTTAGGCCTATTCGGCAGGCCGTAAAACATCACGTTTGAGTATTTTTTTTGGAAGAATGCAGCTGATTTGCTCTTGAGTATACTGACTACCATATTACGGAAAAATAATGTTATGACACATTGCGTTGCATGCAAGTTAAGCTAGTGCAAATGCCCTTCGTGTAATAGTCGCGAACAAAGATGACAACTTAAGCCTATTCGGTAAGCCGTAAAATAACACGCTCCTGGTTATCGTAGTCGGACGGTGTGAAAGTTACGGGCCGATGGGTGTTACGTATTCCACTACGCTGGACGAAATGCGGCACTTCGGCGTCCAAATTACGCAGGCACAGCCGACCGTATGACGTGCCGGTGTAGATGCCCCATCCACCCATCGACTGGTCAGCATGGTACCCTGATGCGCGGAGTACGTTCGAAGGCTGTTGCTCCTGCCAGTTCGATCCACCGGCCTCCTCGGGGTTACTGGGACGCGATTGCAACCCTAGGGATTGCAAACACGTCGTCGCGAGCAAATCTGTGAATATAGTCCCCGAGCCCATAAGGTCATCGCACGCCCTCCCCATGTCCTCCCATGTTTGATGATGCTGAAGAGGGGTACTAAAAGACTCCTGCGCCAATGATGGGGATGGTGACATGTTGATGTGTACTCCTCCTTGAACGTTCGCCCCAGCACCTATTTCAACGTAGCCGCCTCCATGGCCCCGGCCGCTTTCATGGCTCGGGACCCGGGACGAAGTAGATGCTCTGGGTTGGTCTTGCTGCCGCCGAGGAGGCACAGGTGTTGCACATCGATCTATCCATGGACATGCTCCTCATCAGGGGGCTCGGTGGAGGCAGCGCCTCGTACAGTACATCCCCGTAATCAGGTTGGGTAGATGGCCTATGGCCACCAACATCTCTGACCGCATTTCTTATGCGGTGGCCTGTGCGGCTGAGAAGGTTCCGTAGAGGATTGCTTGAATGACGTTGCTGCGGCTGTGACTGCGTGAGGATCTCGTCCGCCTGGTCATGCATGTACTCCGCCTTACGCCTCTGCAAATTAACACGTATCGAATGTTTAATTGGGTATATCCCTAGTTTTTAATATGTGATAGGTGTGATCCGTACCAGTGTGTGCATGCGCTCTGCGTACTCCTCCGCATACCCATGTTGCACTGGCATCGCCGTAGCCCTGTCTAGGAGCACCGCCCGTGTGCGAGGTCTGTACCAGTCAAGGTACCCAAATGTGTCCGTCTCGTGGGCTGCGCCTGATGGGTTCCAGACGTCCTGAGTGGCCGTCGAGTTCCACCTCTGAATATGCAGCCTATTCTCAGGCGACCGGTTGTAGTTGTGCCCGATGTGCTCCTCTCGCGGATCAATCCAACACGTTATTAATGGTTTCCACGATGTCGTGAAAGTAATGTGACATATAGCGACATACCTATGGGAGCTTTGAGTCTGTTGAGGCGGTGGAGGGAAAGACCGCCAAGACCCAAATTACGCCGAACGCGCTCCAGAGAGTATGGCTCAACGGCACTCATGCACAGGAGGAAGCATTTCGTCATCCAATAATGAGGTTCCCCCATGCACAGATTGGAGATATGGCCTCCCGCGGCAACCTCCGTTGCGGCCTGGGTGGAAAACGGATCCCACGTGACCTGCGCTGATGTCAGGAAGTCTAGGTCCCCCACGAGACGGGGGTAGGACCCGCGGTCTGATTCCTGGCCCCATCGAAGTCTAGCATGCATCCATTTGTAACCCAAGGTTGGCCTTCCGACTAGATGCCAGTTACCTGCATCAACGGGCATTGGGTAGTACCGCGTTGACACTCTTGGTCGCGCTATGGGTAGGTACGACCAGGACCACAACTGTAGAAGCAGCGGGCAACCTCCCATTATTGAAGTTGGCTGTGACCGGCGGCAGGCTGCACACATCTCGCGATATCTGTCTGCGAGAACTGCCGAGCCCCAGCTGTAGATGTCCGGTGCTGCATCTTCCCGCACCTGCTCGGCTAATTCCTGAGCGACCCAAACGAGGTGGGAGGCAACGAAATCACCATTTCCGTTTGTAAATAAAATTCCTGTAAGGAAGAAGTAGAGGTACACCTCAAAGTGCCTATTTATTTGACCAGGGTCAGCGTTTACAGGACATGGTCCAGCCTCCGGGAGAGTGTCGAGCCATGTGAACGAGACTCCCTGATCACAGTTCCCCGTGTACGTTCTGCCAAACCTGCAGACGATTTAATCACATGTTAGGAAATCACGTTAATAAGTGTGGTTCATATGCTTCCACATTTCTTACCTTTCCTCTACGTAGTTCTTCCATGCCTCCTTGGAGGGCTTGCGCACTACGAGGGGTTTACCGGAAAGTGGAATGCCAAATAACATGTCGACATCTTTGAGGGTCACCGTCATCTCGCCGAAGGGGAGGTGGAAAGTATGCGTCTCCGGACGCCATCTGTCGACCAACGCGGTGATAAGGGCCCCGTCCAGTCTAGGGATCGGGGTCCGCTGGCCGTGTCCTTCATCGGCTCCATCCACCGTAAATGCGAAAGATAACAGGCCTGTCCGTCCGAGGCCGTATATGAACTGATCGTCCAATCTCTTAATGTTACGGGAGCCGTGCATGCGGAGAGTGTTCAGCTGCAACGACATACCAAGTAAACATACTGAGCGTAACGAAATGTGCATATGCTTGCGATACATTACGACAGTGAAGTAATGACATTACCGTCTGGCCGGAGGCCCACTTGCGCGCCCTGTGGTCGTCATCATACTTCGATCGCAATAACTCTGGTAACTCCATCACAATCCTGCATAATCTCGAGAGAATGAAACAATGAAATACCAAAGAAAAAATCATCAGAAGAAATTACAAAACCACTCTACATACCCACATAAATTTAGGTGCATAGATTACATAATTGAGATTTCACGAAGATAATGCAAAATGAAGGTAGTAAGAACATATTACATGGCTTTGTTACAGTTGAAATATTAAATTGGACAACATCACCCTCTGTTTGGGCAGCCTCTACGGTCATGCCCTGTCTGCCTGCAGATGCGACAACGTCGAAGGCCATCGTCTCGCTGAGACGCATCCATGTCACCCTGAAACCGCGCGGAACGCGGTCTACCCGGCGTATCGCGCCTTAGTGTGGGGTACGGGAGCCACGTAGGGGGTTCGGAGGTCTTGTAGTTCGTGCCGATGTTGAACGGTTCGAAATGCCCCGTCCATGTTGCTCTAACGGCATCCATACGGTAGTACGGTGTGACATATTGTGTGCCGTCGTTGTCCCCCATATCACGGCACGCTGCTAGCACGTGCGAGCAGGGGATGTGCTCTAGGCGAGACTTGTTGCATGAGCAGGTCGCCTGATGCAGGCCGAGCTGGCATCTCTGGTTTGTGTCCCCCGCGGAGTATCCCGAACGGTGCTTGCGCTTGCACTCGACGAGAAAAATGTTCTGCGCAGGGTCCAGCATGCGCGTGCGGTGAAATTGAGCTTTCTGCCTACGACGCTGTAACAAAGCCTCGACACGGGGAGCGAAGGTTGAGCCGCAGTTGTACGCCGCCCTTTGATGATCAACAAAGTATTTCGCGGTCCTAAAAAATGTGAGCTCAATGATTGGGCAAATGGGTAGGCAACGAGCCCCCCGAAGCACATTGTTGTACGATTCGGCAAAGTTCGTCGTCATGATGGAGTATCTGCACAAGAGAAGCATACCCCTTAGGTGCAAAATAGTGCTGTCAAATGATGTGGTAACGTACTAGAGAGGGCATTATCTTACCGAGCACCGTTTGTATCGTGCGCCCAAGCCCATCTCTCAGCGGGTTTACGAGCTATCCATTGAGCGAATGTCATCTTGAGCCGTACGGAGACCTCCGAGCCACCAATTACCTGTGTGCCCTCCATGGTCTCTTCCGCCACCAGTTCCTTTGAGCGCTCATTCAGCTGGTTAAATATCGTATCGAACTTGCGCAGTTGGTTTTGCATGCATAGGATTTTGAATAGTTTCACCATGTTCTTGTTCCTGCACATGGTGTACAGGTTCGCCCCCAGGTGACGCATGCACTATCTACGCTGGACGTCTCTCCACAAGCAAGGGCAATCTTCATCTTCCGCCATTCTATCGAGGGCGTTCAGCAGCCCTGCATTACGGTCCGATACGACACACACACCGGCCCTATCCCGCACCACACGGGTCTTCACCAGGGACAGGAACCAGAACCAGAACCAGCTGTCTTCACCAGAACTAGAACCAGAACCAGCTGTCGTTGCTTTCACCAGGGACAGGACACGGGTCTGTAGTAGCTGGTTGTTTGCATCGACAGCTAGGGCGGTAAGTAGGGTGCCATTGTACTAGCCGAATAGAAATGTCCCATCCACACATATAACTAGACGGCAGTTGCTGAATGCCGTGATGCATGGACCGAAAGCCCAGAACACCCTAAGGAGGTAGTAGTGTTCTGGAGCAGTCGTTCCATCGGGAAGCTGCACGGGTTCAACAGCAATAGCATATTCGGAGCCCAGGTTTGTTGCAGCTATCCGCCTCAGTAGGCGTGGAGCCCAATTGAATGACTCCATAAAACTACCAAACAACATTTTTAAAGCCATCTGCTTTGCTCGCCAAGCCTGTAGGTAGTTTATGGACATCCCTGTCCTGTTCTGCATCTCAGCAATTATGGTTGCCGGCCTGAGACTAATGTCGGCCTTCAGCACGTCTAACAAGATTTGCGCGATGAATCTTGATTTCACCACGCTGCTTGTGTTCCGAACAACCGCCTCTGTGCATGTGTGCGGTGTGTACCGGCGTATAATGAAATGGTGCTGATGTTTAGGGCGCTGAGCACGGACATAGAATCCGCACTGCTGCCCTTTCTTACATATAAGCTCGAAGGAGTTCGGCTCCGAGCGATGCACACGGTGGTCACGCCGGGTAACCACGGCGTAATTAGTGCATAAGTGCATCGCTTCGTCCTTTGTGGCAAACTCCTGGTCGAGTTCTATGTCGCTATGGTCTTGCCCACGCCTTGAAATATCCTCCAAGCGGGCTAGAACACAGTTGGCCGGGTCCAGCGAGTGCAAAAATGCGATTGCTGGCCCTGGGTCCTCATCTTCGTCAGGACCATCACCATAAGTAGGGTGAGGGTCATCCCTGTGAGGGAGCCGCCCAGATCGTCCTCGAGTTGTTGGATGAACAGTTATTCCCATCGGATTTGGATCCTAGCAACCAATCACCGGAGGTGATCCTGATGCTAATACCCAAGCCCAACAGAGACAACCCTACGGACATCCAAACGACTCGACAACAACCCCGGTATTCCCCCGGTATGCGACCCGAAACGCGCCCAGGATCCCCACATACCGGTTTCCAATGCCGTTATCAATTCAATTTGCACAAAGGGGGCAACGAACCCGAAACCTTCCAAACCACACGCAAGCGGAAACACACGGCACAAAGACGAACCCGACAACCCCCAAACCAAGATCAAAAACAACGCCAAGACTCTAAACTAGGTAAGAACGGGAAAAAGACCAAGACCCCGAAATCAGAAAATTTCGGCATGACCTACCTATAAATACGGACATCCACTCGTGAGACAAGAAAACAGCGGTTGATATATATATATGGAAAGTAAAAGCGACAACCACAAAGACCACAAAGAAGAATAACAGCTAAGAAAAACACAAACGGAACCCGACATACGCGTAAGCGCCCATTACCAAATCCAAAAGCCCAACAACCGCCTCTATCTATACAACAAAAGATCAACCACCATATCAAGCAAAATAAGACATCTTCGGAAGTGTTCTGCCCCTGAACACTCCCGGACGCAGACAACGACGTGCTAAGCCTCTACTCGGTGCCCCGCCCGGTCACCGAGAGGCAGTAAGGGCAGAACTCGCATCCTCCCACCTGATCCTCACCTGAAAACCACAAAGCAGAAGCATGAGTACAAAAGGTACTCGCAAGACTTACCCGGGGGTCCATATACGACCGACTCCAAAGGATTATGCATTTAGTTGTAGCAAGGATTAAGCTTAAGGTAAAGGTGCGGAAAAAGCATTAACATTTGTAATGTAAGTGCGACAATCGAACCAATTACAAGTTTAAAGCAGTTATAGACCGCACTTACTTCTAGTGTGAAATTGAAAGTAACAACAATTAAAGTAGAGCAATACATAACCAATTTAAAGCTCAAGCCCAGCGAACCACAAGTTCAAGTTATTTACTACGCAGAAGAAGTTCGGATCAAGCTTGCTCATATCCGAGGCGCGGCAATTCGAATCGCTTAATTAACCTGCAGGAAGCATTGATCGCGACGACACGTACCACGAAGGGCCTCGTGTCAACCCCTCCCAATCATACCCAATCATTGAGCGTCCTCCTGTGGTCCGAAAACCTAGCACCCCCTCGAGCAGCCCCAAGCCCCGCTTGGCGCTCGAGAGTCGGCCTAAGCCTCGCCCTCAACCACGTCCAACCACAGGAAGTTACGGTCCATCGATTCCGTATGAGAGAAAGAGTGGCTTACCGTACCATAATCGGGCATGCGACCAACCGGGGTGTGCTCAATCCTATTCCACTTACGGATCGGTCCTTAATTGACACAGACGGGGCTACACATTTGAGTCTCCATACCCAAATGAACCAACTCCCCCGCCCGGTCCACAAGTTAACCTTTCCAAAACATTTTCCCAATTCCAAGTCCAACATAATGTAGTATGTGTGTAATAATAACAACCGCAAGTGACAGAACCCTCCGTCACTTGGCCCAACCCACTTTCTAAGCGAACTAAGCATGGACTCAATTATATTACCCATAGCCTAGCTCCAAAGGATGTGTTCAACAATTACCAACGGGTGTATGTGCAGCAAATGGGATCTAGACCTATCCCTCAATTAAATTCCTAATGCATCACTTAATCAATCATCTAGCAGTTTATTCACAAAATACATTTACATAAAGGTTGAATATGCTTAGGTGCTTGCCTTGAGCTTCTGCCGGATTCTCAACAACAACTTGCCCCTCAAGTTCCCCCTCGGCCGCGGTCACGTCAACCTCCGCGGGTTCGTTCTCTACACGATCACAATGTATATGCAATGAGATGCATGCCGTGCCAATGGAATGAAATACTAAATGCATCACTCATGAAAGATTCAAAAAGTGCAACCTTTATCTCAACTCAGGAAATAAAACACAATGCTAACCCCACTTCAATCATATAGCACAATCTGAATTTTTCACTTATACTACTCTAAACAAGCACAATCCTTTGCATGGCAACTCCCAAACCTAATTTATTAGACCCTAAATGCCCATAAGAGGATGTTTTACCTTTACTCTACTTCTAAACATTCAGAACATAGCATTAAAACTCTCAAAACTCAATCTGAAATTCATCTCCCAAGTTCTGAACATTTCAGAAAATTTCAGATTTTAGACATTGACTTCGAATTGGAATAACTTTTGATTATTGAATCCAAATTGAGTAAACCAATACATTTTTGCAATCTACGAGGAATTCCCTAACTTTCTCTAGGCAAAATTAAATCTTAATTCGGCCTACAATAAACTCTAAATTGCAATTCCATTTTCAGCCTCATGCTTTCAGCAACACTGGACAGGCAGTAATTCAAACGGCCATAACTTTTGAACCGTTTAATCAAATTGTGCAAACTCAGACTCTAAACGATCGTGAGACATATACCTTCGACTTAGTATTGGCCAATCATCGAACAAATTCCTGAAGCACTCCCAGTTCGACAATGTTCAGAGCTCAGCTTTCAGCCTTACAGCTTTTCAGAGTTCAGAACAGTCTGAAATTCAGATTAGCATATCTTTTCATTTACTCAACCAAATGGAGTGCTCCCAGCTCCTACATGAGCATAGGGACAACACCTACATATACCTCTACCCCCTACTGAACAGAAATTAGTTTAGACCACCCAAATCCGAGCAAACTCGTAGCTCAGCCGAAATCCCGAAATCTCAGGACAGTCTGTACTAAAACAGGCGTAACTTTCAGCTGGATTAACGAAATCGATCGATTCCAGTTGGAAATGAAAGATAACTTGATTATCTACAACTAATTCTTCAGCCGGCCTAAGAGATGAAGCTTCTAACTTGCTCAAAAATACGAAAAACAGCAGCTACAGAATCTGCTCGAAAATTCAAAACGTGCTACAAACCCTAGAACTTGATTTCCACCACTGCCATCTTCTCCAAAGATCCAAACTCACTCATGGACACCCCCAAAACAGGAAAACCCCAAACCCAAGCCCTAGGGGGAGCCTTACCTTGAGGGGATTGGAGGAGGAGGGAGAGGAGGAAGAGGGGAGCTCGGCAAGGGGATGGGGGAGGGCGCCGGCAGGGTGGAGGAGGATGGAGGCGCCACCTTGGGGCTGCTGCAATGGAGGAGACTTCAAGGTGCATTCATGGAGGAGAGGTTGAACTTGGTGGCTGCACGTTTGGGGGGGGGGGAGAAGGGAGTGGCTGGCTGCTTTGTGGAGGTGGGGCTGTTTTGTGGCCCCAAGCCAACCCACAGGTGAAACAAAAGACTATAATTTGGCTAAGTCCCACAATTTCAGAACATGGATTCAGTTTTGACTCTATGATTTAATTTAGCATTTGATGTTGGATTGGCAAGCGAACTCCACCATTAACTAGAGAAAAGTCTCTAGTTTTCAACCATCCAACATGCACATTCTAGTTCATTACCGATCTCCAACTATGAGGCTCTAAAGTCTGATAAAAATCATAGTTGCAGTCTGAAATTTTTAACTCTAGATTTTTGGCCAAGTTTGGGATACCTCAAAATGGCAGTTTAGGATACTCACTGAAGTCAAGAGTTGATCTCATTGCGGCCAACACTTAGTTGGCGCTAACAATTAGCCGCATGAGTCGAAGTTAAATTCGGGGCCGTGACAATCCCCTAGGGCATTCACATCAACCTCAGGGACGGGCGCATCTGTCTCGCCAGTCCATGCCAAGCCCCCTTCACCGGGGACTTGCTGCGAGCTCATGGCAATTTCTTCTTCGGGCTCGGGTTGTTCCTCCGCATTGACCCCCATGTCCTCCTCCTGGGCTCGGCTTGTCCCTGCCTCCCCGGCGGGGGTGCGAGGGACCAGTTTGACGTGAACACCTAGTGCAAACCCTTCCTGTGCGGCCTTCTCTATGTAGAACTGCTAGGCACTCGTTCTACAGAGCTCGAATAGGTTGTACACGTAAAGCGAGCTATTTGGCACTACATGGGGCCTAACCCCATCTACCACGAGCTTGTACAATGTACGGTCAACACTAAGAGCGCGTGCAGCCGCAACTCTATCGGTGGATTTACAGTTGTCTCTATGTGTGCACAATTATGCATGCTGACAAATGGGCCCTGCAAATTTGCGGGCTCCCCCCATGCCATATATGAAGCGGAATCGCCATCGAGGACTGTAGCATTACGTAATTGTAGTCATCAATAATTGCACACACGCATCGTTAACATCTTTAAACATATTGTCATTACTCAAATTTTAATTACGAAAGAATTAATGTTATGGTTACGTACGGTTAAAATGTATGACAATATATAATTATATATATGTTATATAACATAGGGGTATAACATACTATCACAAGACATATGCAGTTTATGAAATCCTAAAACCACATTCCACACTCATAATATCATGTAAAATACTACTACACAGAAAAATATTGTATACTTTACATTTCAGGTTCTAACGAACTAAGTAAAACAAATATACGTAGCTAACAAATTAATTGGCTGTTTTTTCGATCTTTTTGTGCGCATGTATTTCTAGGTGATACGATTAATTCGCAATTTTTATGGAATGCGGGGATTTATCTACCAGGTTCACAATATATGGTGTTCACTCGGAGAAACGCATGCATACATACATTTCATCATAACAACATAAGTTTGGTAAAATTGTGCTAGCAGCATGATATAAGGGGAGATGCTTGCCTTGCTCTGAGTTTTCTGGAACGGTGTCGAGGTCAACGTGTGTGGTCTCTGCAGTGTCGGTACCTACACGAAGCAAAAACAACAATACGAAGTCCAATAAGTAATAAGGGAAAATAGCTTACAATGGTGCGGAACTTCGGCCCACCAATATTTAAGTCGGATTAAGTGGCTACTTTGGTTCGAGTTGTAAAGTTCAGAAAGGAGGTCAACTCCTTTCGGATCCAAGTAGATATTACGTCCAAAAAAACAGTCCTTCGTTGCAGCGAATCATCATGCGAAATAAATACAGTACAACGTTCGAGCAGAAGCTCGGCAGAGGGTCCTGACCTCTGCAGAGACTCCTTTCGGGTCAAAAAATTAAGTCAGATTAAGCAGTTACTTTGGTTCGAGTTATTAGGTTCAGAAAGGAGGTCAACTCCTTTCGGGTCCAAGTAATGATTACATCCAAAAATAAGTACAACAATACAAAGTCGAATAAGTAATAAGGCAAAATGAATTAACACAGTCCAGAATTTCGTGCAACCAGTATTTAAGTCAGATTAAGCAGCAACTTTGGTTCGAGTTATTAGGTTCAGAAAGGAGGTCAACTCCTTTCGGGTCCAAGTAATGATTACGTCCAAAAATAAATACAACAATACGAAGTCGAATAAGTAATAAGGCAAAATGACTTAACACAGTCCAGAACTTCGTGCCACCAATATTTAAGTCGGATTAAGCAGCAATTTTGGTTCGAGTAATTAAGTTCAGAAAGGAGGTCAACTCCTTTCGGGTCCAAGTTGTGATTACGTCCAAAAAAACACAGTCCTATGCTTAAGGTGAAGATCGTGTGAAATACAGACAGGCCGATGGTCATCGGAGGGTCCAGCCCCCCGAGACAGCACAACGTTACCTCGGCAGAGGGTCCTGTCCTCTGGATAGACTAATGGTCCCAAAATAAGGTTGTTATTTCATGTAATATTCTTACTTACGTAAACATTTTTAGGTGTCACGGTTAATTCACGTTCTCCGCACATAATATCACATAGAATTCTTGCTACACAGAATATCATAATAGCATTGTACTAATGTTTCCTAATACCGTCGTAACATTTCACTATAGCATAACACTACACTGTCCTCAACAATAATAAATTGCACAAACGTAAATATGGCAATCTAACCTAACAGGTTGGTCACTAAAACTGCACTGACCAAAACATACTATTATTTATGAAGATTTGTAACTAACTTTCTCCAAGTAGTACAGAAGATCAAAAAAACTCGAGCTTTGAACCAATAAATGTTCGTCAAAAATACCTGCAAGATACAAATCATGTATGAAATGAACAAAAATTATTAAACTTTGTGAAAAAAATAAACAAACCACAGAGTATTAAAGTAGGTCGCCATATATGGTGTTCACTGAAAGTAACGCATTCATACATACATTGAATCATAATAACATAAGCTAGGTCAAAGCGTGGTATTAACATGAAAGAAGGGGAGGTGCTTGCCTTGCTCCGAGTTTTCGGGAACGGCGTCGAGCTCGACGTGTGCGGCCTCCGCAGCGTCCGTACCTACACAAACCAAAAACAACAATACGAAGTCAAATAAATAGTAAGGCAAAAAAAAAACTCACCACAGTCCAGAACTTTGGGCCACCAATATTTAAGTCAGATTAAACAGCCACTTTCGTTCGTGTTATTAAGTTCAGAAAGGAGGTTAACTCCTCTCGGGTCCAAGTACAGATTACGTCCAAAAATAAAAACAGTCCTTCGCTGAAGCGAATAATCGTGCGAAATAAATACAGTCTGATGGTCATCGGAGGGTCCTGCCCCACGAGACAGTTCAACGTTACCTTGACAGAGGGTCCTGACCTCTGGATAGACTCATGGTCCCAAAATATGGGTCTTATTCTATGTAATAAGAGGTACTTCATCTTTTTGTTACATTCAAAAATTCTCGTTTTCTACACATTAAATCATATAGATTACTACTACACACAAAGCCATTACATTCTTTACATTTCATGTTCGTCCTAACAGAGTAAAAAATTTATGGTCATTTTTTGTACCACATAGAATAACAACTTTCCAACGTACCTATCCAATAAAAGCACGCCTGTGCAACTCTGTAACACAATGAACACCGGTGTCAGGTCACGGTTGCCCACCAGTAGGAAAACCACCTTCTCAAACTTATACAAAAACTCCAATTAAATGTCAACGCTCCTTACCTCGTACAAATGATCTGCAAGAAAAAGATAAACACATAAATACTTCTCTCCATAATATACCCTTATCACCCATGCAGAAAACAAATGGAGTACCAAAACCTTTCAGTACACCAGTAGAAGCAACAACCCACAAAGTCTAATTGCGAATAAAACGAAGCGTACAAGAGATGGAGAGCACTACAAAGCCACAAGCATCTGGCGTGAAGAGAACCTACAGATTTTAGCGTGAAGAGAGCGACGGACGAGCTGCCTTATATAGAAGGGGAGGTCATTACTGTCACGTTAACCTTAATCGCGATTTTCTTAAGCATAACTGTATTATTTTCTTCTAATCACGTTCATTACCAACAATAATAGCCGTAATCGTGCTATTATGCGCGTTGGATTCTGACACGAATTGATTTGACGAGACGTTTCGCTGTGCCAACCACCACCCCCTCCTATTGAGCCATGTGCATCCATCCATCTGCGCGCCGAAAGCACCAGGCATGAGAGCAAAAACCAAATTTGCGTGTGGCCCCGTGTGTGTGTTGTGTGTGTGCGTGGTGCTCGTGTGTGTGCGTGTGTGCGTCAGAGTGTGTGTGTGTGTGTCAGTGTGTGTGTGTGCGTGGGTGTGTGTGTCGAGTGTGTGTGTGTGCTGGCTGCCATCGTGCGGCGTGGCGGCAGCCAGCCTGGCGTGTGTGTGTGCGTGTGTGTGTGTGTGACACCTGGCTGCCGCCGTGCGGCGTGGCGGCAGCCAGGCCGGCCGCCGTGCGGCGTGGCGACCGCCACGTCAATTTTGCAATTTTTTTTGTTGTATAGTTTTGAGATTATGATTTTAATGTTGTATAGTTAAGCATTTTTTCCGTTTCTAGGGAGTCTTCAGTTTATTGCAGAAATAAAAAAGCTCCATTAATTCACCCAAGAACACAAGTATCCTTCTCTAAAACAAAAGAGTAGCACCAAATCGATCATACTTTCAGATCACACAAAAACATATACCTGTATTAAACGTACATCATAATCTTGCCAGAGTTCAAAGAGAGCTCGTACATCACATCACACTGAACAAAACACACAGTACAAATTCTACTAATCAGGTGCACAATTTAGCTACTGCCACAACAACAACACCCATTTTTATTCTGAAGACCCCCTGCTTCCAAATCATATCATTGGTTTAAATCATTTGGTCGCAATGAACAACCCCCACCTCTGCTCACCGGCAGAGCTCCTATTCAGCTTCGCATTCCAGCCGTTCACAATATCATTGTAGTCCTCCTGGTAATAGATGGAATCGAAAATAAGAAACGCTCAAAAGGAGAAGCACAAAGCAGGCTTCATGACTGCCATTTTCATAGGTAAAAGAATTGAAGTCCTTCGTAGTATCACCTGAGTGAAGTCTGACAAGAAAGCATCTTTGTTCTTTTCAACTTCAGCTAGTTCTCTCCGCAGAACCCTCACGAACTAAAACATAGCATATGACAGTAATTATATTAGTATCGAAGGAATTGTATATGTCCAGACATGATTGGGTAGTGACAACAACAAGAGGAATTCAGGGAGGGAGATAACCTGGTCAGTACGATCTTCAGCGATGACATCATGAAAACCAGCATTCTCAAGCATCTGGGTTGTTGTGCAACCAGAAGTTAGAATAGTTCGCCCTTGGACTCAAATTTACCTAAGCAACTAGATTGGCCAGTATGCAACTGAGAATGTATAAGCAAACCTTTCCATAAGTCTTCACATCATGGAGGTCATATCCTCTCCGCTTGATGTATGCAGCAAATTCTTCTGAGGGTTTCCCAGGACTCCTACAGTAATCACTGATTAGGACTTTGCCCCCAGGTTTTAGCCATTTGAAGAAGCTTCTGAACAAAGCAGGTTTATCCTGTAAAAGCAATTGTATGACTTGTTAAATTTATGGGTACTAAGGTTTTCGTAGCTATGCAGTTGTTGCCAAGTATCTAAATATCTGAATATCAATTATTCTGTCATGCTTCCAACTTGGGGTACAACTCTCAGTTTGTTCGGTATACAAGGAATAATTACGAGTTACACAACATATCATTCGATGATCAAACTATGCTGGCTAACAGTTTGATAATGGTTTGGTCGTGTAAATGAGTAAGGATCTTATAATGAATAGAATAGTAAATTATATGCCATGAAACATACTTGTATGTGAAGGATAGTGTCACGGCTGTAGATGACATCAAATGTATTTTCTGAGTATTCCTTTGTGGTGCAATCAGCAACTTCAAACTCAACCGAGCACTTAAGTCCAATGGCACGTTCAATTGCAAATGAAACCATGTTAATGGAAAGATCAATACCAAGAACATGGACATCATAGTTTTCAGCCATATAAAAATCCCCGCCTCCAATTCCACATCCAACATCAAGCACTTTCTGGTCAGGTTTAAGATCCAGCATGTCCACAAATTCCTTTGTGGTCTCTGTTTATGAAAGAAAAATGTTTAATGATGAGAAATTCTATAGTGCATTATACTGGTAGTATATGGTGGACAGTAGAAATCAGATCTATCCCTTGATTTGTTGACGGTATACCTACTACTCTACTACCAGAGGAAATATAAATACTACACATTATATACTATCAGTATAATACACCATAAAACTTCTCAATAAATACTAGCTAATTTGATCCATTGGATCGAAAAAATTTGCAGTCTATATTGAATTTAGTGTACTGTAAAAGAACTCTTAATAATATATGGGGCAGTAATATATTGAAAATGTAACGATGAGGCAAGGACAGTGGTCAACTTACCAAGTCCACCGGTGCTAACAAAACCCTCTCCAAATATACGTTCATAACGCAAGATTCCACTGGTTTTATATTGCACATTGTCCAGGAATCTTTGAAATCCTCTGTCTTCTGTTGACTGTACCTTTTCCCATAGCCAACATATCTATGAAGCATACGGTTTCGTCAGTAATCTGGCCTGAATAGCACAGATGCAATAGTGTCTACGTGCATCCAAGGAAAGGAAAGTACCTGATTTTGATTTTTCTTGTTTTTCACATAAGCTCCAATGCACTTACAAGTTACTAGAGAAAGCTCAAAAGAATTCCCATCTTGATCATAGGAATGGCATTCTTTAAATACCTATTTGTAAATGAAAGTTAGCTACAGGGGAGACAATGAAAGAGCGATCTTTGTTAGTGATCATGGAAATGAAAATTATCAGTAAGACGTCACTATGTTAAGATCCAGCCTTAACCAAAAAAAACAGTAACTCATTTGTTGTATGACAAAATGCTAAAGATAATTGCTCATATGAAGCTAGAGATGCAATGCAACAGCCAGTAAAAGAGATAGGACCCTTAACAGATAATGAGAAGTTGTAGCACAGTAGAAAACATTCCACTAATGACAGCCTGAAAGTAAAGGAAAAAAGTTGAGTTGGACTTTTAACCTTGGTATAAAACCTTGGTTCCCGATAGTGTGTTGGATTCACTTTCCTTTTGGAATCTCCAGATTGGTGAAAACAAGATTCCCTAAAGAAAATGTGGCCACCAACCTTCAACCATTTTACCATTCTTCCTACTAGCTTCTCGGCCTACAGTGAAGCATTATATTTAGAAAAATTCATGAGACAAAGTCAAGCATTACATTTAGATCTGTTTTGCATTGAAGTCTTCTATTCATAAGTAGGGTATGATCTTACCTCCTCATCCGAAAGGTACATTAGTAGCCAGTTTGAAAATATAAGATCAATGGAGTTATCTTCAATCTTCAGTTCCGGAGATGTTACATCGGCACACATAAATGTAATGTTCTTGTGATGCCCATTTATGTTTTTATTCTACAAGAAGTTAAAGAAGTGTGAAAAATCGTCGAACTAAGCATAACTTAGCACATTCCAGCAGACAAAAATGAAATTTTCGTATAAAAAAATTCACCTTATTGATCACACTTTCAATGAAATCCAGCGCTAGAACGTGACCAGCTTCTTGTGCCAGCTCTCCAGTAAAGCGTCCTATTCCAGCGCCAAGCTCCAGTGCTGTTTTCCCTTTGTAAGATGGAAGTAATGACAAGATCTACAGACCAAAAGTGTAAATTAGTCCTGAGCGGAAAATACAATTACCCAGTTAACAATGAGAGCCACATGCCACATTTTTAGATAAACCATGGTGGGGGAAAAACGATGTGCGCGCGGCAACAATACGATTACGATGTTCAAGCCAAATTTAAGGTAAATCATGGTGGAAGAGAGTGATGTGCAGTACCAATATGATTATGATGATATCCCCGTCAAAAAAATATATGATTATGATGATACTATGCATGTACAAGTTTATGCTGCTGATGTCGATGGCGCAAAGGTCTGAGTCGGTGGTCTGCAGGATTATATAATTAGCTCACTTAGATATATCATGTCTTCGACAAAGTCGGTTTAGCTCTCTAAAAATTGCTGATATATTTCATGCCAGTTGCAAAGTCGTTTATAAGGTTATTGCTCATTCCGCATTTCATATTACAGTGTTTGAGTGTGCTACTCCCCTTCGTGAAGTAAAGTATCATGCCATTAAAAAATAAGTGGGCATTAGGGAGCTAACAGACTAAATTATCACGGTAGGTGACAAAATAAGGAGCAGTAGAACCCAAGAGGACCAGCGCCATAGGTGGTGATTGGTGAAGGTGTGTACGAGCCACATATTTTTTTTACGTGTGATACCAGTAGGTCCCATGTGTTCAGTGCTCACTAGTTCGACATAGAGTACTGCTCACAACGTCCTATCTGATTACTATGTAACAAGCTATGCTTATCTAGTGGTACTGCCCATTTCTATTAAGCTATTTTTTCTGTAGGTTAAAAAATTGTTCACATTAGCAAGTTGACCTCTTAACAGAAGGTTTTGCTTTTGCCCCAAACCAGCAAATTTCTGGCAGCAGATCACTTGGAATCAATCATACTGGAAATCGATTCAGACAGCGTAGTCCCATTGGCTGGCTGCCAAACTTATGGGAATCACACGGCAAATTTCTGAAGTCAAGATTTGAGGTAATCCCCTGGCGCATAATTTTCCTAGAGAAGAAACCAGTGTGGCATGCTTAAAAAGAAAAGCGTCAGCATCAGCCTCTCTGTCTCAGCTCCAGTACTTGTCTCCTCGATCGCACCATTGAACGAGTTCACGGTTGCTCGTCATGGCCGAAACGAATCACGTCCGGTTCAGTCCCTGTCAGGCGGTCGCCGTCGGCTTTTTCAGGGGGCGAGAAGCCACGCCACAGCAGGCACACCAATCATTCACCTCCCCCACACACAAATCACGAGATTAACAGCATGAACGCAGGAGCAGCGTTTGACGGCAATGAAATGGTCGGAATATATATATATATATGTTGATGCGTGTGTCAAGAAGAAGCACGGTGCATCACCTCGGGTCGCTCCTCCTTGTCGAGGTCGGCGGCGCGGGAGTCGAGCATCATGGACTCGACGGTGAGGGCCCTGGAGTGCTCCTCCCAGTAGCTCTTCTGCGCCTTCCTCTCCACCTCCCCGGGCCCTGCATGCAACCAACACCAGCACCACCCAAAACGCACCCCGTCACATCCCGGCCGCGCGATTCCCCAACCAGCCCCCGCGTTCGATCCCCACAACAACAACAAGAAGAAGAAGAAGAAGAAGCATGCGGATCTGCGATCCACCGTCTTACCATTCGTCGCAACATCCACGGCTCCGGCGTCCATCCCGCCTTGCGAGTCGCGACGTCCTCTGTCTCTCTCCCTCGTCTTTCAGGCCGTAGGCGTTAAAGAGTTCTCGGTTGAGTTAGAAGCAGAGGAGTTTTAAGGCCGTTCGAAGCGGCAAGGGTTTTAAGGTTTTCACGGCGGTTCCGTTCAGGCGCCCTCGGCGGCGAGGCGGGCTCGGGAGAAGCCGCGGGAGCGGCGGTTGTGCGCGAGGCCCCTCTGCTGCATCAACCTCGCCCGCCGGCCCGAGCAAAACAAACTAACACTAGCTACTCGCGAAACGGCGCCGACCGCGCGAGTGAACTCTGCGGCGGTGGTGGTGGTGGTGGTGGTGTGGCGAACGGGTCGTGGGGGGACGGGGGTTTTTATAGCCGCGGGTGGAGGTGGCGTGGCGAATCCCCGTGTGGGGCAAGCACGCCGCGGATCGGCTGCGCGCCCTGCGGTCACCGTCCGCGGGCCGGGTCTCGCACCGAGCGCTCTGCCTTTTTATTTTTTCCTTTCCTTCCGGTGGCTGTGCTGCCATCGGTGGAAGCTTTCGCCTTCTATACTTTTTTTAATTTTATACGAGTTATATAAATCTTGAAGTAAATTAAAGGGTAAATAATTATTATCTATTATTTATTTATATTTTAATATATATATATTTTTAAAAATGCATAAGATTCTCTCTCTTTTGCTTTCATTCATTTACGACTCTTTTTATATAAATTTGTAAAAATAGTCTCATCCTCGACCACAAAAGCATCAATAGTCAACACGTGTCAGCTACCGCGCTTCCCTACTACGGCAAGTCATCGGCATTGCATGCACCGCGGTACCTAAACTCGGCAGGTACATGCTTTGGTAGAGAAGAGCAGCAAGTAACATGTGTTCCCATCGGCGGCCGTGAGGCATACCGACCGGTGCGCGAGGATCTCTTCGGGCTCGCCAATGGCCAGATGGACCGACCGAGCAGTGAAGTGAGCAGCGGCTGTCTGAGTGGCCTTTGCAACTTTTCTGGAGTGCAGTTTTGCCTATAGTTATATGGTACCATGGTCCATCCGATTCCACTTGCGCGGTTTGCATTTTGCACCCGTAAAGAGAGCTAGCTAGTACCAATTACGTTCGGTTCCGTTGTGTATGGCCAGGCCTGGCTTCACCCGATGAAATTTTCTGGAGCCTAGAGGCACCATGATGTTTGTCGTTCAGAAGCAATATAACCGCGTGCTACCTATCACGGTAATTGTATGGCTTTGCATCTACGATTCAAGGCACAGAACCAAGCCGGGTTCTGATTGGATGCATCATGGAGTTTTTTGTTGTTGTTGTTTCGAATCCCGGTGTCTTCTTTGCGTATATTAAATCTACACACTCACAGGCTGTACGTGTGTAGTAATTTCGTGTGTTACACGTGTGCGATGGTGTTAACTAAAAAAAGATCGGAGAAGTGCATCTATGTTTTTATTTTTAAAAGTTGTACAAATATTACAAATGAATAAATGGTAGATAATGATTACTTACCTTTTCGTTTATAATTTGTACAACTTGTATTGAAAGAAAAAAACATAGTAGCATTGCTCAAAAGATCTAGTTTTTTTTTCTTTTCTTTTTCGTGGTCTCCTTCGCTGCGCTAGGCAGAGCGTGACCTTAGGACACGTCACCGCAATGTAGTGGACAGGTTTTGGTGTGTGGTAGGGCAGGAGAGGTTTTGTGGTTAGGTGTTGCATGACGTGGAGGTAAATAATTGGGTTGATGGATACCCTGGGTCCCAGATGATTGATACCACTTTCGTTTGATTGCATGGCACAGCATTGATAATTGCAAAGTTTGTTGATTGTTCAAAAGAAATGCATAGTCAACAACAAAATTATTTTTAAAAAGTATGCACAGTATTGATTTCAGGGGAGGCAGGGTTAACCAAACCGAAACCGAAAAAACCGACGGAAAACCGAAATTGGAAATTCGAAAATATCGAGCCAAAAATCGCTGGAAAATCGTTAGAAACCGAAGAGTTTCAAAACCGAGCATTTGAACAAAAAACATTCAAAACAAATTTAAAAAAACGAAAACCATTCGGTTTCCTTGAAAACCCATCGGTTTTCTCGAAAAACCGATTGGCGAGTTGAACATTTTGGGCGATCGGTTTTTTGAGCGGTTTTCGTCGGTTTTTTCGAAAAACCGCTCGGTTTTTACCGGTTTTCGATCGGTTTATATCGCATAAATTTTTTCAAAATTTTCAAATTTTTTGAATTATTTTTTTAATTGAACCGGTTTACCGACCGGTTTAGGATTTCGAACCGGCTCGATACGGTCGAAAACCGCGGTTTTCGTCGGTTTCATGAACCCTGGGGGAAAGCGCCGAGCCGTCGAAGCGCATGAAGTTGCTAGGATTTTGGTAGATGCAAATAGCCTCAAGTACACGGTCACCTTTTGTCATCAATCCTTAACGTTGGATCTGGAGCGACACAGGCCCACTGCTACAATGCTTTTTCTTTAGTAGGAAACAGTGTTATTGCTACAGGGATTTCTTGGTAATGGTGCGGTAGATTGCTGCGGTGTTTTGCTCTTGTTCGCTACCATACCTTTCTGTCCCAATTTTTTTTTTTACTGTCCATTACTGTCTTTGCTTATGCAACTGTAGAAAATATGATTCATGGGCTTGGACATCTATGTTGGCAGTTAAATTTTCGAAACTTTAACTGTCGAGAATTTTGTTGCTGGATCCATTTTGCGAGGAACTTTCGTTTTTGCTTCCTGTTGCGGAAGGAAGATTCACATGTAGAGATTCCCATCTACCCCCCTACAAGGCTACAAGACATGGTGAGGACAAGTCGTACATATAGCCTTCTAGGTGGGGAGGCGGCCACCCAGGGCTCTTCACGAGGCGAAAGGCCGGGTCACCGATCAAAGATTCTTTTGTTTCTTGCATTTCTCTAGCTCGAGAGAGAGCTTTCTTCAGTAGTAGGTGTGTGAGAGATGGTAATTTGCGATGTTAAATCAGGGGTGGATCAGGGCCAGGCGAGTAATTTGTAGGCAGGGCGCGATCTGAAAGCCTACTAAAATTTTACGAAAAATTATTAAAAAATCATTGAAAACAGATATTTAATCTAAGATCTGCTGGTCCAGTCCAGAGCTTAGGCCTAGGCTAGCTCCGCCCCTGTGTTAAATCATCGATGATGTCGCTGAAAAAAAAAAGGAAGCTTCATTGGTCCAAGGGAACATGAAACGGGAAAGAATAACAAGCAAACAACACAACCCAGTCCTGACACATTGATTGGCACGAGTCGGCCCTACCTAATCAAAATTTCAGCAGCGAACTTCAGCCAGATAGTGCGAAGTTTTGCGGAACTGCGAAAGGACCCTAGCCAGGGCATCTCAATAGAGGCCTTGAGGACAGCACCTTTCTGGAGAGACATGATGCACATTCTCACGGAACATAAGAAATGGCAATTAAACAGCAACGACACTTCAGCACTCGAGCAGTATGGAAGAACTATCCAACCATCCATTGCAACAGCGTTTTGTTATAACCAAGTCCTACTATTAATTGGCATATATATGATGTTACACTTACACAGGCCACTAATTTCTTTACAACAAGGGTCACTTGGCAGCCCCGTGTGGTGAAGCCAATACACAGATTAATACACGAGTGACATACAAGAATAGCCGGGCACAATGCATAATATGATCACACGAAAATCGCACTTGCTGGGACACAATCTGCTCATGTTCTATGCAACCTACAGAAGTTGGGTGCCACTGCCACCGAATGGGTTGGCCTGCTGATGTCCGCTGTTTGCCATCGGGAATGGCCCCAAACCAGCATCCAGAAAGGGGTTTGTTGCAGAACCCATGCCTACATGCTGCGGCTGCATTGGTGGTCCAAAGGGATTTGGTTGCATCATTGTTGGTATCTGCTGACGCTGCTGAGGCATGGCAGCCATTTGAACCGATGGCGCGGGTGCGACTTGATTCGACATCGCGAAAGGATCATTTGACATGAATGGGTTGGGAGCTACCGGACCATATAACTGTTGTTGCTGTCTCTGCCTGTAGTCCCCTTCATCATAAAGGCTGCCCAAGATGAGCTTGTCAAATCCACCACCCTGTAAACAGAGAATCCACCAGAAGTTTGATTTAATTGAAGGCAACTGATATTTCCACAATTGGTCATCAAAAAAGGGCTTGACCAGAGTAAAAAAAAAGCAGTATACACCAATCCATACGTGCATCCAATGCAATCAACACAAAGTACTAAAGCGTCAGAATAAACAGCAGATTTATATAGCATATAGCTTTATAAATCACGAAGTATGGTATGTGAACACCATTAAGACACACTAGCACGAACAGGAACAACCTAATGCATATGAGGTTATAAAAGAGAAAAATGAAAACCTGCTATGAACTCCAAGCCCACACAATAAGCAAACACAGTGCCAATGACTAAAGCAACCAGAGGAAACACACAAGGTTAAGACATAAGATAAACATTGCATTTTGACAGACGAGCTACACCTGGCGTAAATTATTGGTATCGCATGCTCATCTTCCCAATTCAGCCTATATGGCTGTACCTTGTATGGTAACTTATGCACAGTGTGAAGTTCATCGGGGTAACTACTGTACTGAAGAGGGCCGGAGCGGCACAGCTGAAGGGAAAGGATATTAGGAGAAAGAGGAGACCATAGGGAATAGATTAATCCTTCTTTGCTTGAATAAAACTCACGTACAAAGCATCCTAATATAATGGATGTTTACCTCCTTGCCCCAGCTAACTCTAATACATAACATTGCGCAATACGACTAGAACTTTCGTAATATGAGTGGACCTCCAAATCTCCTGGAGTCTATATCTAACTTTCCTCTTGACGTGCTTGGCTGCTGCCTTTTGCATATTGGCTTCCAGATGTGCCGACCAGCCACATGGCCTCCCGACGTGCTAACATCACCTCTCGTGCCCAGACTACTGCTACTGTTATGCATGTCATATTGCACATGACACGGCAACAATTACAGTGCAGACACGTTAACTTAAAACAAAAATCACAGGTCCAAAAGCAACTAGCATGCCCTATTAATGGTCATATATGTGATTAACTGATTATTTAGACCTATTGTAGCTCCTGTTTTGATCGTAAAAGTAATGCATGTTAATATATTGAGCAATATTTAGCCCACTGCCCAACCTAACATGTCTACGTCACTACATGAGGATCAAACACAACATAAGTTGTCATACTCCTAAATATGTGCCTACCGCTTTGTTGCAACAGTGTTTGAGGCCTAAATCAAAATGTATTCATTAAGGGTGCGTTTGGTTCGCTGTATCAGGTTGAACCGAACCGTTCCGTACAAGATTTAATCTCGTTCATGCGTTTGGTTGACTAAACGGAACCATCTGGTACGGGATGAGATGGTACAGATTCCTAGAATATTCCTTGAAGATGCTGTATCGTTTGATACGGCGAATTCGGCTGAACCGGTCTGTACAGAACCGACCGGTACCATCACATTCAGAATCATCACATCCATCCTGTACCATCCCATCCCATTCAGCTTGGTACATCCAAGCAAACACACCCTAAGGATGCGTTTGGTTGATGGGATGAGGTTGAATGGGATGAGATGGTCCTGTACCATTTCTATTTGATTCCATTATTTTCGGTGAATGAGATGGTTAAGCATCTAAAAGGAATATTCCTTAAATTTGTATCACTTGATTCAGGATAGGATGGTTCCATTCAAGCAACCAAACACATGGATGATTTTTTTTCTTGAACCATCTCATACATGTACCACTTGGTACAGGCAACCAAACACACCCTAACAGGATTATGTCGAATACTCCATCCGATCACAAATAGTTGTCGTTTTGGACATAGGTGCAGTTAAATTTTCGAAACTTTGACTGTAAATATCTTTTTAAATATTTAAATTGGATACATGAAAATCATATGTGTAGATTTGTCTCGAAAAATACTTTCATAATATTATAATTTTATTTGATTTTATAAATATATTATACTAGAAATTTGTGGTCAAAATTGTGTTTTGGAAACCGTGTCAATGTCCAAAATGGCAACTATTTGTGGCCGGAGGGAGTATCATACTAACAGAGAGAAATATGGTGTTAATAATGTGTCATGTCAGAATAGCAGCACCGGTGGTACATTTCTGCTGTCGCGAGTGCCAGCACCAGCAACAAGATAAAATACTCAGGACAAGAATAACAAGAGTAAAAGAAACCAACCAATTGACTATCCACAACAGACGAATTTGTGTTGCTTGGAGTGGTAACAAGGGCGAGTTCCCACCCTGTTGGATCAAATCCTTTATCTTGCCATGTAGTGGTGCCGGTAGTTGAAGCACCAGCATCTAATACAGATGAAAAAAATCCATCAATTAATAAATTAAGGCAAGATCTTTGACAGCCACTACAAATCCAATCACGAATAGACTAATTACCTGATGGAACAATGGCCAAGGCCAGAGCACTGCTTTCCTCTATTGCTGATACACCAGGGCTTGGATCATTTAAGCCCTATCAAACAAAGGAGGTTTAGATCGTCAAAATTAAAGCACCGAATGTAAGCATTCTTGCATTTACCAGTAGATCACCAGTATCCGCCACCACGGTTTTGGGAGGAGGTGAAACAACTTCAGTAGCAGGTGGAACTGGAACAGGTTCTTCGACTGGTGGTTTTTCCTCTTCAACAGGATCAGGTGCAGGAACTTCCACTGATTCTTCAGGTTTGTATGTAAGAAGAAGCCTCTCAGGAAATTCCTGATGAAAGAACAAATCAAATTTTATGAATTGAATTCATTTCCAGTAATCTATAGAATATGTAAGTGAGAAAATAAACCTAAGAGAACTATACTCCAGACTAGCGTAGAAGGATAAGTACGAAATTTAAATTCAACATGTAAATGCAATCAGTCTATAGGTGTGTGCAAAATGTTATAGACAAAACAACTTTTTTTACCACACGGAAATTATGGCTTAAGGCAAGGAAAAAAAACTGCTATCTCTGGTTTACAATGAAACCATAGGATAATGAAGTAGGCATAGGCTAAGGGAATCACATGCTGAGATTCTGAAATTATCTCACATCCACTAAAGCTACTACAATCTTGTCCAGAAACGTCCATTTGAAATGCTCCAGGAGGAATTGGAATGTATCTCGACACGCATTTGTAATGTCCCTTGGCCACCGATCAAGATCGGGACGTGAGATCAAGCGAACTGGTGAAGAACTGAAGAACGAACTAAAGAAAGGATGGGTAGAAGAGCAGAAAGTAAGAACAGGCAAAAGGGGATTTCAATTCATTTTTCGTTTCTTGTCCTCATACCATCAGTGTTTCCCCTCTTTAATACTCTCTCTCTCTCTCTCTCTCTCTCTCTCTCTCTCTCTCTCTCTCTCTCTCTCTCTTACAGGTGGGACCGGCCCAGGCGTGACATTACCGTATCTTATAAGCCTATCCTGTTCTTTTAGAGAATTACAAAGGCTCTCCCGCTGAGCACCGTTGGCCTTAAAACATTATGTTACGACTTACAATCATTTTTAAGCCTCAGGATCGAACAAAAGCACAAAAAAGGGTCTTATTATTTATTCAAAGAACTAAACAATTGTTTGAATCCACCTAGTTCTTGCTTACTATCTGAATTAATTGATGGAACATCTTTGTTGGTAGATGTCATGGCCGGCATTACACAACAATACGTGCAGCAGCCATGTTCCATGCAGATTAGATAAGTTAGTTGCATTGCATTGTTAGTAGAGATAAGTATCTTCTGTTTATTCGCAAGCCAGGAAGCAGCAGCATGGCACGACTAGCACAGCCGTGACTTGCTTGACAATCAAGGGCACACAGGAGTGAGTGAGTTCAGCGGAAAAGTTAGTCTGGCATTTAATTAGATATTTCCTTCAGAGTAATCATGTCAGGGATGTCTACTTAAGGCTGCCGCATCTACTCTTTGAGTTATGCAAGAATAAACCAATCTACTATCCCTTTACGTGTCTCTCTCTATCTCCCTGCCGAAGGCTCCTTCCTCCTCTGTTCTTCTTGCTGCTCAATCTATTTCTACAATTCTCTACCCCTGCTACCCTCTCCCAAAATCGGTCCATAACAGTAGATGCGAGTCATAGTAAACCTCTGAAAAGATCCTATCCAAATTTGACATTCTAGAACAACCTGTGCTCATAAATAATTATGTATACCCACATACATAATAGTACAGGCATTGTACGTAGGCGCTGCTCTATTGCCAAGGGTAAACTTCCAAATTGATAAGATCAGTCTTCATAATTCAGCTGTCTTCAAATTTGACTATAAGTTGATTTATCCATTTCAATTGTAAAATTCGTTTTTCTTTACAAAGATATGTACAAACAGGTTACTTTTTATTCAGTATTTTTAAATTACAGAAACTAATATTGCTTTCCTCATTTATTCTCATTTTTTCCCCTCATGCCCTTGTAATTCACCTATGTTGTGACATCTACTGCATAATGGATTATGTTGGGAACTTGCACATATATATATGTATGTATGTATATATATGTATATGTATGTATACATGTATATATATACATATATATAGAGAGGATAGCTAGTGTACTATCGATAGTACAGATCCTCCGTGTTATAGGGTTGTATTTGCAAGATTCGAAGACGAAATTGTTGATCCAAACCGTGCATTTTGTTCATCTCATTGAAATCTCACTACCCACCAAATTTTATATATTTTGAACTTTTTCTCTTATTTATTTTGTATTTTTAAAAATCCACGATCTAATTAGTTGTGGGGCGTCCAATGAAGCTGGTTTTTAAAAATACAAAATAAATAAGAGAAAAAGTTCAAAATATATAAAATTTGGTGGATAGTGAGATTTCAATGAGATAAACAGAATGCACGGTTTGGATCAACAGTTTCGTCTTCGAATTTTGCAAACACAACCCTATAGCACGGATGATCTGTGCTATCAATAGTACACTAGCTATCCTCTATATATATGTGTATATATATATGTGTGTGTATATATATATATATATATATATTTTTTTTTTCGCCCTAGGAAATTTTAAAAAGGTACATGCGTACACAGTTATCCAAACATATTGACTTTAAGAAGCACTGTTGAACTATCTAACAGTCCAAATAATTCTTCTAGAATAAAATATCTCAACTGCCTAATCAATTAAATTTAATACAATGCATGGAAAGGAAGCAGATAGCTTAAGTAATTAACAGTGAGAAAAACCAAAAGTTTACACTATTCATGGCCATGGACCTAAATATCAGATTAAGCAGAGCCTCATTGCTGAAAAGAACAAGCAAAATAACAAGTGCAATGCTCTTTTGCCGCTTCCCAAGTGACTAAGGAACGGTTCCCTATACAAGTTGGAAGCGACATGATCAATAGGATAAAAATGTGCAAATACACCAAAAACAGAAACGATAAGTTAAATGGTATAACTCAAGTACTAACCAATGGTTCTCGAACAGGAACCATACACGGAGCCTCCCTCACGTACTCCTCCATGGTCACAAGAAATGTTTGCGGTGGCTGAGGAAACTTTCTTAAATAAGATGTTGTAAAAAAAATCTATAAATAATGAACAATTAGACAACCAGTACAAACCCTCACCTCCCTAAGAGTGGGAAATTGAAAATTCCTCGCGAGTTCTAGACCCCGGCAATTTTCATAGAAGTCAGATAGGCTCCCAGCCTGCATCAAATAACCAAAAAGGTAAGGAGGAGAATACACCATAGTTTTGATGTTTCCGGTATCTAGATATACTCAACACTACCATCTTCTGGGCTCTGAAGTTACCTGTTGGCCAGCCCTCCTGTAAATTTCAAGGGCTTTAAGTGCTTCATGTCTTGGCATCTCAAAAAACTACACACACGAACAATAAATTAACATATGTGGAGATTGTTGGTCACCATACAGTAATATCTTATCACTTGAAGGGCATCTTATACCTTATCAACAAGGTTGATAATTCCATCGTTTATCGCACAATAAATTTTGAAGCTCTCTTTTAGTACCTGTCAAAAAGAGAGCCACTCTATAGTCATTCACTCCAATCTGCCAGAATGGTGCTCAGGTAGAATACATGACATTCTTATTTGTAGACAACGCAAAAATAGGAATATAGAAGTAAATAAAATATTTTGTTAATTCAAAAATAATCTCAAGGTAAAAATACAAACAAGCCTATAATAAAATAATTCTACATAAGGTAGCTTACGGCCAACACAGCTATGCATAGTATAGATAAAGATAATTATGAATATGCTTCAGCAATAGAAAAATACGGAGCACTTCAGGAAATATGTGTCATTGGCCAGGATATGCATCTTATACACACAGAAGAATCAACATTGCATGACAGTGTTTAAAAAATATCTAGAACATAAATGCAATCTGTAGAGTTGCAAAAACAATACAAAAATTGTTCCAGTTTCACCAATATCATTTATAGCTAGATTCAAGAGCTAGGAATGACAAATGAGTTTATAGAAGAATAGCCTTCAGGTGAAATTGAATATAGCTTATAAGCCTAGAGAAAAAAGTGCAAAACAAATTCAATGACCAAAAACTAGATCTTACCAAAGCTAGAGCATATTGCACCAAGTAGTTGTTATTTGCAGCTCCTTCTGGCTTCAATACCAAATGCAAAGTGATTTTATGTTATGAAAAGAGAAGAAAATGACAGAAATCAAGAGATTTTCAAATCTAAGACTTGTTAGGCTAGAGTTAAGAGATAATTACCCGACATCCAACAAGTCGGTATAGTAACTGCTGCAAAGCTGGCAACTGCTCTAGCAAATCCTGAGACTCTAATTCTCTGGTTCTGCTGTGTCCCTGACAAAATAGAATCAGTTGAAGCAGAGATTAGTGAGCCAGAATTGATTCTGAAATTTAATATGTGTTATCCTCAATACTAATCAGCTGTGGTTCCAAAATGAGGTTTAATGTTTCAGACCTTTTCAGAACCTGGGCCTTGTTTGGACAAACGCTCAGCTTCAACATCATACTTCAGGATCCTGAAGCATTCCAATCTTTCCTCCAAAAACAGTCCATAAGTACGAACCCATGCAGAACAGTCCCAAGCTGGGCAGGACACAATATTAGTACACCAGGAATCAAAAGGTAATAAGCAGTTCAGCAGGAATTTCGTATCAAATGAAGAAATACTAAGTACCAACCAATTGGGCTGGAGTCGTCCTTGAAGTTTGAGAGCTGCAGAATCCGTCCCCTTTGTGTAAAATTAAGAATCTCTTCTCGAAATGTAGGATCACCATCCCTAAGAAGTCTATGAATCACTACAAGTGTCTTCAATGCAACCTGTACGTTACAAAAAGGCATAAAGAAAATAAAATAAACTGCCTGCTTATGATGTATGAAATTCTGAAAGATTTCCGTCTGTTTTTTGTAAGTGTAATATTTAATTTCCTAATCGTGCAGGACTATTCGCACAATCATTACACATGGCTACGAAAAAATACAACATTACTGAAATTGAGTAATGGACTTGACAGCAGGCAGCAAAATGGAGGAATAATGGGCACGTTACATCTTTTGAGAAATTACGACCAGTCTAGGTTACACTGGAAATGATAGATTGCCAACATAATACAGCGATTGCAACTTCCTACTAAACTCCGCTAAACGTCTTGTAAGAAAATACTAGAACCAAAGTCCATAATGGATGGAAATAACCAATCATCGAAAGCAGCATCAACGAAGATCATAAACACGACACGAACAACAGAATTCCCAAGCGAGCGCAGGACTTACAATCCAGTTGCGGGTCTTGGCAAGACGGCGGGAGAGCGCGTGGATGCAGTAGGCGACGTCTGCCCGGGGCCTAGCGATGGACGTCGCCGCGGCAATCTCTGCACCACCACCACACACACCGATGACCCATCAAACACCATACTCAACCAAAAAGCGCGCACTTAGACGCACGGTCTAATCATAAACCCCAGAAACACTAAATTAGGCGCACAAAAAAAAACTTCAACGCGCGGAAATGCAGGGTGTAAGAGGAAGGAATCAACGCACTGCGCAGGTGGCGCTCCTTGGGCGGGCACTCGACGTGGTTAGTTGCCTTCACGATCGCCACATCCAGATCCTACAAAAGCACACGCCCGAGAAAATTCCGATCAGAACCACGCAGATCCAAGCCTCCGCGCGCGCAGCCAACACGCTTAGTTGCGATAAAAACTAGGGTTTGGATGAATTTGACCAAACTTGGGTGGTCAAAGAAAAATCCGGGGAGATCGGGGGGAGAAGACGAGGGGGTTGTGGATCCGGACCTTGAAGTCGGAGTTGAGGTTCGCGAGGCTAACGGTGGTGGTGTCCTTGATGGCGCCGTACGCCTTGCGCCAGCTCTGCATCGCCGCCATTCCTGCGCGGCCGCCGCTCCTCCTCGCTTCCGCTGCTTCGGGGTCGCTCTGATTCGGGTTTTTGTGTGAGTGTTTGTGTTGGCGTGTCAAATTTCGCGACGCGGGGAGCAATGGAGAGTGTAATAACAAATAAGTAGGGGTTGCTTTTCAGAACGGGGAAGGTTCGAGACATTTGAGAACCCAGAGACACTAACATTTTGCATGGAAACCCTCCAACCTGGTAAAATTGTGTGTTATCTGACCGCGTGATTAAGGATGTGTTTAGTTGCCTGTACGAGATGTCCAAGAAAAAAGTCATCTACGTATTTGGTTGTTTGAATGAAATCATCTCATCCTGAACCAAGTGATACAAATTTGAGAAATATTCCCTCTAAATACTGAACCATTCTATTCACCCAAAATAATAGAACCAAATGGTACATGAACATCCCATCACATTCAACCTTATCCTATCAACCAAACCCTAAACATCGCCATGTAGAGAGGTGCTTATGTGCTTTTCTTTTTTAAAGTTGCACAACTATTAAAGCATGAATGAATGGTAGATAGTGATTACTTACCCCTTCGCTTGCTTCAAGATTCGTGTAATTTGTATTAGAAGGAAAAACATAGAAGCACTTCTCCACCACGTATTGTACTTATTCTGCACTTCATCTAGCACGCTGGGCTAATGCATGGACAACCATACTTTGCTTAACAGGCGGAGCCACCTCTCTACTAGGGAGAGTGATTATCTGGGTTCACTGGTGATAAATAATGGAATTCTAATACAGTTTAATTGTTGTCGGACGTTATAGAAGTCGAGTTTCCTGCATAAACTTTTGGCTATCGTTAAATATGTCTAAACTTCTTTCTTTTTTTTTTTGGCTCGGCCACTACTTTACTCCTTTCTAGTTCTACTCAGTGCGTTGATTCCTTACTTATTACTTTACAAACATTAGCTTATGACATACCAGCATTAGCTGTACTCCCTCTGTCCCACAAAGAGTGCATTTCTAATATTCAAAATTTGTCCCACAAAGAGTGCATCTTTAATTCGTATGGCCCAGCTTTAAGCGTATGCATGCTCATTTAAGTGCCTGTGAAAACCGAAGCATCAGCATGCTTATGTATGGATTAATGAGGGTCACATTAGTCATTTACCTTGCACACTAATATGTTTTAAAAAAAACCTAGAAATGCACTCTTTGTGGGACAGAGGGAGTATACTGGTGTCGAATCTCGAATGAATGACCTAGTTCTCCTAGTAGCCTCACAATCGAGGCCCATTTAGAATGCACGAATTTCTATAGGAAAACAACTCGATTCCTACGCAGAAAATTCACAATTTATGAGCATGGCTCGCCCAATTGCTGTCTGAAGCTTCATTTCGCGCTATTATTTTGTATTTTCTGTTCGGGCATAAATAAACGCCATGACGGTCTGCTGCTGAAAGCCTGAAGTTTGCTTCGGAGGGCCACCTGAAGAAAATGAAGTTCTTAGCTTTTTTTTTACCCTGTCGTATTTTTTTTTTCAAATTTAGGTTTCGCACAAATATAATTATAAAAATAATCTTTTATTTTATCACGAAAATACCAACAGGTTACATGTGTTACCTAGACCGTCGACTACGATAGAACAGTGCTACCAAGTTAGGGCAGCACGGCCCGTGGTGCTCAGCATCTGGCTGGCTGTGGTTCTGAGCCCATGCCATCGTACACGGAGGTTATTTTTGTAACTATGTTCACGCGGAGACTATATTTAAAAAATATATATAAGGGGATTGAAAAATTCAGGATTCAAGAAAAACTAATCAAGTGCGCGTTAGTTGCAATGGACATATATTTTTTAACCAAATAATTAAATCATACCACGTATTTAAAAAAATTACACTCTTGAGTTGCCACAGACAAGGAGGAGTGGTTAATGGCACGGCAAAAGGGAACGAGTGTAGAATAAAAGAGAGATATGGTTCATTTCTTTTAATCTCATGGTTTATATATCGGTATGTTACTAACTCATATTTATATACGAGTAAATAAAAAACATATGTACCTTCTCTGCCTTTCGGTTCCTCTCTTCGTGGCTCTTTCGCAGCTGCGGACGCTGTGGCGTTCGGTGCGAAAACAGAACCGACACCGTCGATGAGGAGAGGTCGCTGGCTGGACACGTCCTACCACGCAACCAAGCACGCCTCCTCACCTACCGTAAAACACGACAGTGAACACGCCTGAAAAGAATGTCTCAAAAAAACTTATGACGATGTTTGTTTGCATGGAAGCGATTGTTCACCAATAATTGTCACGAACTGTATTGATCTTACTTATTACTTTACAAACAGAAAACTTTCGGATGAAAAATGCAAATGGGCGGGGCAATGAACAGTGCGAGGGTGAATTATTAGCTACTGGCATGCAGCGTCGCCATACGATGATCACTCCATGCTAGATAAAGACAGAGGATGACAACAAGATTTGAAGCCCATTATTATCCTCCAGTTTACCTAATCATAATCATTACCTGGTACCAAATTCAGGTTTATAAGCAACCATGAGTTCATGATTGTTGCTAATCCCATGCTAGATTGTCTGCCTAAACTATCTTTAGATACATTTGGCTGTTAGTGCGTGATTTCAATTTGCTGAGCTTATTCTTTTGAGCTAGATTCCCATTTTTTCCGAGCTAGTATTTGTTATGAATAGGACTTGTATTCAATATGAGGGCCAAAGGCCACAATATATAGAGTACATGAGAGAAAGGAATAACAGGACTCTATCTTTAATATAGATACTAGAATAACATGACTCTATCTCTAACACCCCCCCACAAATGCAAAGCGTATGCAATAGCATTGCATTTGGAAGGGATGAACTAAAATAGGGAAATCTAAAGTCATAATCCTGAAGTAGCCGTCGTAGCATGTGACTCTTGAAAAATCGAGCTGACGAAGAACAGCCAACGAAGAACCGACTCGGTGAAGAAAAGTCGACGAAGAAGCCAAATCGACAAACAAAAGCCGAAGGTAGGGCCGAGTCGACGAAGAAGAGCTGACGGTACGAGTCGATGGAGAAAAGTCGACGAAGAAGCCAAATCGACGAACCGAAGTCGAAGGTAGAGCCGAGTCGACGAAGAAAAACCGACGAGGCCGACAAAACGAAGCCGAGCCGAGGTAATAAGAGTTGACAGAATGAGCCAAGCCGATAAAGGAGTCAAGCGACGACTGAATCAAGATGCTAAAGACTTGGATGGACGCAACGGAAGACTTAAGAGGGAAAAAATATTAGAAATAATAGCCGAAATGCTAAAAAGCAGTAGCCCGAAAGCCAACCAGAGCCGATCCAAAGAGCCAAAGAGTCGGAGAATCGGAGAAGATGGAGCGAGCCAGGAGTTTTGGAGCCAAAAAGCCACGGACTTGAAGCAGAGCAATGAAAAATCGCTGGGACTCACGGACTTGAACCGGTCAAAAGCAAAAGGATTTGAACCGGTCAAAGGCAAAAGCAAAAGAAGTCCTAGAAGTGCACGTCTCTCACGTCTAGCAGTGAAACGATCTGGTGCGGCTCTGGACTTCGGCCGAAGCCGAACGAAGTACTTGGAGGAGGTGTCGACAAAGGACTGGAAGCTGAGGTAGGATGCCGTCATGGCGACGAGGAAGAGCGCCCAGAGGAACATGGTGCTGGTGGAGGGAGGACGACACCCGGCGGCACAGCATGTAGCGGCGCAGCGTGAGCCGCCCGATGTACTCCATCACGATGAAGGCGTCGCCAAGCGAAGCCGCGCCAGCTGACCGCGGAAGAAGAGCGGCCGGGTGGAGGTGGAGGAAAGCGGCCGGCCGGAGTGGAAGGAAGCGGCCAGGACGAAGACACAGCGGCCAAACCTCAGATGACGAGGCGCAGATCCGGGCGGACCATGCGGAGAAGCAGCGATGACGGCGGCACCACTGGAAAAGATGAGGTAAACCTAGGCTGCAGATCGATCTAACCGGCCCGAAGGAGATCGGCGGCGGGAGCTGGAGCGGACGGAGGCGGAGAGTGCGGAGTCAAAGCGGCCGGCGTCAAAGCGCCGCAATTTGGTCTGTGAAGAGCCACCGGAGGCGCCGCCGCGGAAGACGCCGGAGACCCTTCAGGCTCGGCGGGGCAGCACGGGAGGAGACCTCCGAGCTCTGGCCGGCGGTCGGCGGCGGCCCAGCTCCGGTAGCTCAGCTTCGTTGGGCAGCAGTCCGGCTCCGGCGATGAAGACGCAGGTGGGCGAGGTGAGCTCCAACGGCCATGCAACGGCTGGGAGCCGTGAAAGAGCACGTCGGAGATTCGGCTGGAACAGGAAGGGTGTCGAGATTGCCAGAACCGACAGAAAGAGCCGTGAAAAAGATGGCAAGATGACGCAAGTTCACCGACGTGCGGCCGATCCGGGAGCCGCCCCGGGAGTCTCCTCCTCCCGGAGCAGCGGATTAGATCTAAAACAGCGGAAGGATGAAACTAGGAGAAAAACCTAGGGCTCTGATACCATGTTATGAATAGGACTTGTATTCAATATGAGGGCCAAATGCCACAATATATAGAGTACATGAGAGAAAGGAATAACAGGACTCTATCTCTAAGAGTATTATGTAGCCTAAAGTTCGTTCAAAATTAAATACCTGGAAAAACACGGCAAAGCAAAGCAAATCAAGCAAACAACACAAATGGAAATGACTTTATATACTAGGAAATAAGCAAGTGGTGGCTCAACCTCAACGAAAACCAATACTATTTGTCTCTGCTATAACTAAATCAATTAATCCACTTTTTTTAGTGGATTTGAATTAACCCAACTGGTATGCGCTGCCATGTTGTGGACCATGTCCAGCCGTCCAGTAGCTCCGAGAATATATGGGGGGGCCCTGTGCTCCACTGGCCGTGTATTGGGCAGGACTGTCGGTTTCCACGCTACACGCTTGTCAGCTCTAGCTCGATATACAGCTTGATGCATAAAGGTGTCTCCCTATGGGTTTTACTAAAAACAAAAGGACATAAACCTGGCAAACATAAAGTTCGGATCGAACCTGATTAAAATTAGAAATAAAATTGGAAGTTATAGATAGAGTTAAATTCTAATATAGTAATAATTTTTACTATAAATAAAGAATGCGGGATCTAATATAATGCACATATTTCATGATTTACATAGTATCAGAGCCGCCTTACCTTTGAGCCGCCTCGTTCCCGATCTAATCCACCGCCGTCAACCACGCTGTTCCCAAACCAATCCGTCGCTGCCGTCTCCTCCTTCACCTCGGGGAAGCCGGATTGCCATCGCTTGGGGGCATCAGGCCGCCACGACTGTAAGTTCAAGCTTCATTTTCATTTTGGTGATTAATGATTAATTAATGACAAATTATTTTGATCTTTCTTGAGAACCGTTAGTTTCATCAAATTCAGCATCACACGTTTCTTCAACTAAATCAGAGGTTTTGTTGAAGACACGATAAACCTTACTACTAGAAGAATAGCCAAGAAGAAAACATTTATTTTTTCGAGATAGATGGCAGGAGCTCTGCCTGATCAATTAAGAAGGAGGGAAAACAAGTTCAGTACATAAGTAGGGGGAGGGGTCGAGCAAGAGCAGCCCCTAAACAAAAAATAGAGACACCAAGGAGAGGCCTACAACAACAGACTCCAAGCGATTAAGCTTTTAGGTTACTCTCGTAGTGGCAATAGAAAACTCTAGGAGCTCCTGTCGGGCTCTACTAACTACCACTTGGGCGGAAGTTGCTTCCTCTTGGAAAATGCGCTCATTCCGTTCCTTCCATAGGTTCCAAAAACCGATAATGATCATTTATCGCAATTGCTTTGAAACTTGGAGAGCAGAACACCCTTTTTCAAAATAAAACACTTGCAACCAAAAACGTGAAAGTAAAAAATATTTGGTCTCCGACCAACAAGAAGCTTGTCGAATATCTAAACGTGAAAGTAAAAAATATTTGGTCTCATATACAATATGTATACTATATCATTAGACTTGAGGTTGACGTATGTACTTGAGATGTGTAATGACTTACTTAGGGGTTGGCAAACGCTACTTCGTAATTGTGTAGTTATAAATGTGGTTTTCGGGTTTATCGTGAAGCATGCTGCAAGGCATGGTCGATCAAGATGGGATTTGCCTTTCTATACAATAAGAAAGATATCTCTAGGACTCTTGTGTACGGTCGGTTTTCGGAAATGTATGACCATGCTACTCGCGGTTAAAGAGCTAACTATAGTCGGGGATTCCAAGTCACGTAATCGAGAAAGAGTGGTCGAGCTAACTAAACAAGGATGACACATTCCCACCTTGAGTTTGACCAATATCATGAGGCAAAGAGAAAAACATATAACTAAGCATTGTTAAAGTTCGTTTGATGTGATCTTTACATATACTCAAGAGTCAGAACGTTCTGTTAGGGATCATTACCGATTAATGGTCGAGTAAGAGTACTCAAGCTATGTTCAAGTATATGTAAGCCTATTGGGTCGCACGTTTTAAAGGGTTGAGACTTAATTCGGATGGTAATCCGAATTCTGATAGACTACGAGTTCATAACGGGTCTCTAATGTAGAGACATATTATGGGGCGTTTATATAAAGAGAGAGGTGGCGGCTTTAGGGTTATGAGACATTATAGGAATTCAAAATTTTAGTCACCACACCTCCTTTGTCTAAAACTGCGCAATCAACGCTAGCACTCTGACGTGTGGCGTTCTTGCCCTACCTTGTAGGTGTTACTGTGAGGCTTCAATGCTAGAATGATTTGCAACTTGTGATATTCATAAGGAGCTGTTGAAGAAGATACGAGACTAGTACGACTACAATCGCACTAACAAGCTAGTCGACTCCACCTCCTCTACGGACATAAAACAAAATCTGCACAGCTGCTGGCGCACGGCCTCCTGACACGCTTATTCATCCATATTTCCACCGCGCCATACTCTGTTGCCTTCTTCACAACCACATCACCTTCAAGGTGAACGAAACAAGTCAGCCATTAGCATGCACGGCCTAGCACATCCACCTGACTGACGCATAGATAAAGTGAATACGTTGATTGTAATCTTCTGGTCCTCTTCAAAAGCTTGTTTCGCAGAACTTTCGCAGGGTTTTAGGCTTTTAATTAGCCACTTTAGGGTATATTTGTTTTTGCTTTTATTTTAGATTCTTGTCTTAAAAGCTGAATGAAAAACAAACAACTCGATTATAGAAGATGATTCTTATAATTTAGCCCATTCATATACATTAAAAACTACAATCTACTATGTACGTGTTTTTGGATTCTAACTTTTAAAGAATTAACCAATCCAAAATTAGCTTTTTTAAAGAATCCAAAGAAAAAAACCAACCAGACCGAGTTCTGTATCAGCAACGAGCTCGCACCCGACTTGCATATCATAACAATCAATCAGTAACCAAAAGTCTTGGTACAGAATCGAAGCTTCTACGTGCAGATGCGCATTGGTTGGGGTCAAGCCAGCGACGCCTTGTACACGACCCCGAACGTGTCCTCCCCGAGCTTCTTCCCGAGCACGAAGCCGTCCTGCCCAGTGCCCATTGCCCCAGCGACCAAATCGGCACGAATCGAAGAAGCATACAAAGGAGTTAGGGCTCGGAAGTTTGAAGCGCGCACCTTGCGGAAGGTGGGGCGGAATAGGCGCTCGGCGAAGGCGAGGACGAACATGTCGAAGAAGCCCGGGGTGATGCCAGCCGGGGGTGGTCCAGAGGTAGAACTCGGCGGCGAGGGCGAGCGCGACGCCTGGGACGGTGATCGGGAGGCCGTCGTTGCGGGGGAGCGTGCTGTGGTAGTCTGGTAGATGACGTCGCCGGACGCCATCTCACGGTACAGGGAACCCCATACCCACAGCCTCCACTAGCTCCGCCGTCACCGGCCGAAACGACGCGGCGGGGCTCCGCGGCAGCCGGAGGGGGCGGCGGCGGAGGGTGTGGTGGCCGGGGAGGAAGGAGGTGGAGACTGGAGCAGGATTCACCATTTCGTTTTGCCGATTTTCGAATGAATAGTGAAATTTGATAATCGCAAAAATCGAGCCGAAAATCGTAAAAATCGCAAAAATTTAAAAACCAGATTTTTTTGAAAAAAATTCAAAAATCGTCGAAATTCAACGATTTCGATGGAAATTCGATGATTTATCGATGGAAATTTGACAACCATGTTGAACTTTTTGTGCGGTCGATTTTTGGTAGCGATTTTTGACGAAAATTGATCGATTTCGACCGGTTTTTGATACGCAAATTTTTTCGAATTTTTTTTTGAATCGGACCGGTTTATCGACCGGTTTTTAATGTCGAACCCTAGCGGTACGGTCGATTTTCGACGAATTTCGACGAAAAGGTGAACCCTGGACTGGAGAGGCCGAAGCTACCAGTGGGGCTAGTGGCCATTCTGTGTTTTTTTTTTCTCTCCTTTTTTCAATTAAAAAATACCATTTATTCTTTTGTACGTTTTGTTTTATGAATTATCGTCGCCGGATAATTCAAACGTCTGAGATCAGAAGGGCTTACCACGTGGCATTGGATCCACCCGTCAGCTTCTAACGAGCGAGTGAATGGTAAATAGCGTCATTTTTCCCCATTAAAAAAAGACGAGCTGAAATTCCCAAACGAGTCGTTATATCTCATTAGCCCCACATCTCTAACCATTTCTGTTGTAGCGTGCATGTGACTGGAAGCTCAGTTTAATCAAATAGCAAATGCTACCCCTACCGTTACCATGTGATAAACTAGTTTTTTTGTGTACCTGCGTGCAGGTGGGCGGAATAAAGTTTTGTTGATCATCGGATCATGGAATGCTAGCATGCAATATTTAGTCTCTCTGCATATTAACTGATGTTACGTAAGTAGAAGTATATTGCATAAGTGGAAGTTGTTAACTGGTTCCTTCAGACTAGGAGGTTGTTTTTCACCAAATAGAGGTAGGGAGTACATACACCTAGGAGTACAAAACGAGAGGCTTGGCATAAACCAGGTTTTGGTTGTGCCGAGAAGAAGATGTTTCGAGAAGCTACTGGTTGTACAAGTTTGCTATTTGGCAATTTGGTTTTTAGTTAGGGCTTGTTTTTGTTTTTTGTTTTTTTTTGCTTTGAGTTCTTTAAAAGTCGATTATGGATTGTGGTTGTAGAAAAACTGATTCTTCAAAACTTAGAATCTAAAAGCACATATAGAGTGGATTGTGAATTCTAGTGTATATGGGTGGGCTGGATTGTGAAAATCGACTTCTAGAATCGAGTTGTTTGTTTTTTATTCAGCTTTTGAGGCCAGAATCCAAAATCAAAAGAAAAAACAAACAAGCTTTTGAATGGTTTTGGCACAACTTCTCTCACTTTTATTTTGTAGAAACTAAAAGCTATGCCAAATAGTACGCTTTTGAACGGCTTCTCGAGGAAGCACAAATTGAAAGGCTTCTCGAGGAAGCACAAATTGAAATACAACATATACGCATAAGGTGGTGAGAGGTATCTATGAGGTGAGATGTGGTGTTTTTGCGCGTGGGAGATACAACATTGCCCCTGAAGTTCTAACTATTTACCCCTATTTGCCATTCATATGAAAAACATACAACTCTTTGACCCTTTTGTCATTGCTCCCTCACATCTCCCAACTCCTCTCCCTACCCTAAAGCTCTCTCAAATGGTGGGATAAGGTTTGACAGTTGGCCAACCCATCGCCTCGCTGCCACTGGCCGTCAACAGGATTCATCGCCGACCTGATATCCTCATCCCTACCATCATCGATCCTTTTCACCTTCGCTGGGTCACACCACTCCCGTTCGTCTCCCCGAGCTAGCACCCCCCCCCCACTCCATCTCCACCCGAGCCTAGCCCATCTCCGTCGTCGAGCACCAGTGGCGAATCGACCCACGAAACCTTTCCTAGGCTATAGCGCCTCTGCTTGGCCCATCTCCGTCTCATCCCCAACTCTAGCCTCCACCTCAACATGGCACCGGCTCTTCCCCAACTCCATTCCTGAGTTGGATCTGGATTTTTTTTTGTTGTTGTTGCCAACTCATGGGTCAATGTGTGTTGGATTTGTCTGTGCTCATGTAGTCATGTGTGACTTCAAGATCGATTTTTGTTGTTGCTGATTCATGAACCCTCTGAATCCCTGTGTGTCACATTTGTTAATTGTGAGATTGAAAAATTTCTCCAATTCATTCGGGACCTTGATAATGTTTGTTTCTGTAACTTGATGTGGAACAATGAAAGCGGGTGTTCTTGAGAACGTGTGTTTGTTCCGAGTTTCATATTTGATTGGTCCTACGTGCTATTGTCAAATGGACTGAAATGCTATTGTGTTGATCAATGAATTGAGTTAGCAATTTTTTCCCGTACATTAACTGCCATGCATGCATTCTGCTCTGCCCATGAGTTTAAGCTTATTACTAATTAGTTATTGTGGTGCATGCTTCCGGTGCTCCCGAATACAATAGTGTTTTTTTTTCGCTGTCAATGGACCGGGAGTCTATGTAAAATTTGCAGTACGTGAAATGAAATATTGATGCTGTTATTGTTTATATGTTTCGCCACTGTATAGTTCATCAGCCAGATCACAAGGTCTCACGTAGCACGCAGTGCAGAATAGAATATTATTTAAACAGACTCCTACGTTAGAAAAATATAGCTAAACACATTCCTTCTTCCCTGTAATTTTGTTGCCTAGCGATTTGGTTTCTAGGTCACCTGAATACTTTCTCAAAACTGAATTATGATGTAATTTATTTCGAGTAAAAATGAAAATGATACCATGAACCGTACAATGCGCACAAAATTTCGCAGTTATTACATTAATGCCTATAGTTTGATTCCTCTCACAAGAAAAAAAAAACTATAGGCTATAGCATATTGTTCAGGTATCCTGGATATGATTTCTTGTCCTTGGGATGACTAGGATCCTTCTAATGAAACCAGCTTGTAGATAGAATATATAATCATGTGTATATATCCTAGAATTATTTAAATATATCGCATAGTTTGGTAGGATACTAGACAAAAATATCTTCTGAGTTTTGACTATATCCTATAATTATTTAAATATATCTCATAGTTTGTTAGGATACTAGACAAAAATATCTTCTGAGTTTGGCTCTAAACTTGGCGCGCGCTAATTGGTTCCTTTGGTTGATCCATGACACAAATATGCTTCAGTTCCAATTGAGCAAAAGAAATATATATATGAAAGTTTTGTCATGAAAGTACAGTATACATTTATATGCATATATTTTTTGGATATATATATATATATGAAAATGTTTTCATACTTTGGGAGTAGGTACTCCCACATCCAATATACTGCTTGAATGATCTTATTATACCTCTTTATCATTTTGAGTACTCTGATATTGATTATAAGATACTCCAAAGTTAGCACCACGGAAAATTTCATCGAAGTCCACTGTTTATAGCATAATTTGTTTGTGAGAGGTGCTTCTATGCTCTTTCTTTTTAAAGTTGCACAAATATTAAAGCATGAATGAAGGGTAGATGAGGATTACTTACCCCTTCGTTTGCTTCAAGATTTGTGCAACTTGTATTAGGAGGGAAAGCACAGAAGCACCTCTCTTTGTTTATATGGTCTTTTTACATATGAAAAAGGGTATATAGGAAAAAAAATAAAGGGTTGCGATGAATTTTTTCAACTATGTTACATTGGAACATCTTACATTTGTTTAGGTGGTATGTGAGTGGTGGGAGTATATAACTATATACTCTCCTAGGAGTACGGAAAAGGTTTCATACATGTATGTATGTATGTATGTATGTATGTATGTATGTATGTATGTATGTATGTATATCACAATGACATGGATGCAATTTACCTCTACTTTCAAGTTGGTTTGATTCACCCGGTACACTCTAAAGACGGTTATCTAACACCCTCTACTTGCAATACTAGATCAAATCCCCCTCTTGAGGCTCGAAATGTAGTTTTGGACATGATGTGGCATCCAACTCATCTAGTGGGGCCAAAGAAACACGAGATGCCGCATCAGGAGCACAAGCCATCGAATGTCGCTTCCCATTACCCCTTGTCATCGGGTAGGTCAAAGTTGCCTCTGATCACCGCCGTCCGTCTAGGGTTGCCACCACGCTGAACTCAACCCTAGCCCCCTAGCCGGCGATTCCGGGCAACTGGCTTGCGTCAAGCCTGCGTTGGAGTCCCGGCTTGAGCACCCTCTGTTCTCGTCCTCACCATGACTGTGGCGACGAAGGTAGGAGTGCTCCAAGATGAATCCAAGGATGACAAGGTGTTCCGACTATAGAGAGGAGACATAGCCAAAGAGAGAGGAGGCCATAGAAGACCGAAGAGAGAGAGGCCCAATAGAGGATGACATGGCAGCTCGACGTGGTAAAACCACGTTGTGTCAGCGCCACCATATATAGCAAAATCGCTTATAAATCAGCGTCGGGACTACAAATTGATTTAATTTCATAAGTACAAGGGGTAAAATATCCGGCTTTATAGTACAGCATCTGAATCAGACCAACTTGAAAGTAGGATACCAATATGGATTTTTTCCCTAAAAACAAACATGGCAACAACAATAATACATACAAGAATTTCTTATCTCTTATCAGAAGTCTGAAACAAAATGTAGCTGTCCCTGCACACATAATTAGATAGCACCAAGCAGGACTGCAGGGGGCATGAGGTAGCCAGAAGGCTAGCTGTGTTCAGACGCGGCTCCCATGTGATACTTGCGATTTTCGAAGATTGTCGTACCGTCACCCATAAAAGAATGACAATAATACGTTTTTAGTGGCCTTTCCGTCGTACGACAACGCAGCTTAAGCATAGAATCTGCGCATGTGATTGTCACATGACCCGAGCAGATGGAGCACGACTTGACTGCATCGGCAACGCCAGTTCCTACTCCATTCCGGCCATGTATGACTTGCACAGCAGTTTTTTCAGAATGGTTGTTTTGCAACAGCAATTTCAGCATGGGAATTTTGGAGTAACATCAGTGCTTCTATTATGCTCTATGAACAGAAAAAAAAACAGCTGTTTTGAAGAAAGTAAGGACATGAAGCTGAAAGATTCATCTAAATCTCTACTATATAAAGTGAGAGTTTCTTCCCACGTCACATTAATTGCCCTGCTTAATTACCCTACGCAAGAAACGAAACGTTGCTTTAATTAGCCAGCTTTTGCAAGAAACGAAGCGTTAAAGATAGATGTTTGATCTTATGAAATAGTATTTTTTTTATTTTTTAATCTTTATTTTTCGTTATCAATTTTGTTTTTCGCAGCAACGCACGGGCATATAACTAGTTTTAATTATGTTACACTCTGATATCATTTCTTATGCGCAGTAGTTCCTAGAATATATCAGAGTTTTGTAAGATACGACAAGAGCATGCACGGTTTCAATAATGAAGAGGGTGAATCTCGTAGAAAGAACAAAATAATGACGTTGAAACAACCACAACAAGAGAAAAAAAAGATTTGGCAAAGCCTATCGTAAATTCTTTAAGCACAACATCAAAAGAGTACAAAGAATAAAAGAGTATAAAAAATTGTTGCTCTCTCACAACCTCTCGAACCTTTTAGGACCTTTTGATCCTTGCCCTATATAAGAATCTAGTGCTAAAGAATAACCCTAGTCTCTAATCCTTTCGTACACCTCTTGCTTTAGATGAGTTGATTTAAGGCTTTATAGTTGTTTGGGTTCACTATGACCACCTTATGAGTTTATATAATTCCTTTAGTTCTCCTTCAAAGCAAGTATGAATCCTACTTTGAAAGAAAGTATGAATTCTAGTTCTACTAGAATTCATCTAGCACACATTTTTAAATCCTAAAATACTAGATATGAGTCACCATAATTAACAATTTTCACATTGACTCTTATCTGTTGAAGTCATCGTGCTCCTCCAGGAGGAACTCACTCTAAGTTGGCTCTGTATTTTTTGTTCCTTCGACCTTTGGGAGTGCCCCCTTCACAAGGGCTCATGCACATTGCCGCAATATGTGCGTTGGTGTTTGGGTTTGGCCGCCTAAACCCTCCACTTGAGAGCATTTTCTTTATGTAATTTGTTTAACAATACCTTATGTTGCTAGAGTCCTTCATGCCATATGTTCGTACCTCCTCTGAGCTCCACCTGGTCGATGGTTTTTCGAGGTTGGTCCTGCCACGTCTTCCTTCTTCCAACAACTCACACCTTTGCCTTTGCATCTGCTAGATTTTGCAACCGCATTTGCAGTTAAGCACGTAAATGCGGTTGAAATCTGATTACCTACCATTGACGACGTGGTTTTCTTCTCTTGATCAGGATTTTTTCAGACTTTCCATTGATTTTCATTCCTTATGTTTACTTATCAATCGGTATCATTTGTTGTTCAAGATACTTTTTATCACATGCCTTTTGAAAATAACTCGCATGACTCCACCTCGAAGTGATCCCTCACAACCTTTGAGTTCAAGTGGCCTCACATATATTAGATTCTTCTTTATGCCAGGTACTGAGGTACATACCAAACTCTCGTCAATGTGTGATGTATTCCATCATATATCTCCAATGTAACTACCTCACCTCACTAATTGCATACTCCTTGCAATCAGTCAAATGAACAGTTCTATGCGTCGGGCATAGAGATCCTTCATCAAATATCTCTCTCATCGAACATATGTGGAAGCAACAACATGAATCTAATTTTCATCCATGAGAAGTACTTGATTAGCCGACGACAAGTGAATATGAATTAACTTGTGCTACCGCCATTGAGCATGCATCCCTAATTTGCTTCAAACTCAGACAATCCTTTATCATATAACCTTCCTTGTCACATAGATATCATACACGTGTGTCGTTACTCTTGCCTTTCTTCCTATAACTCTTGCTTTTGCGTATAACACCTACTGCAGCCAATACTTGATCACCCGAAGATGAAGATTCTGACGACTTTTTCAAGGACTCCACCTCTAATAGATATGCAGCTGCCTTGTTGAAGTTGAGAGTGCTTTTCCTGACAAGAATGTTCATTACCAATTGCTCCCAAGATAGTGCTAAAGATGATACCAGTATGACAACATTATTGTTCTTCTTAATTTTCTCATCCACACTAGTAAGATGTGTGATAAGCTTGTTGAAGACATTAAGATGGTCAACAATCCGTGCACATTCCTCCATGCACAACATATACAATTATCGCTTCAGCGCTCACCGGTTTATTAGCGACTTTACTATATACAATTCTTCTAAGTCCTTCCATAAATTCTTCGGTGAATTCTCCTTGATCACCGAGTACTTTACCTCATCGGAGAGATATAGACTGATTGTACTAATAGCCTTTCGCTCCATCACCTTCCAGTCTTCTTCGGACATCTTTTCTGGTTTGTCCCATTCAAGAGCAATGATTGACTCTTGCTGGACAAGGACATCCTTCATCACACATTGCTAAACACTGAAATTTTCTCCGCTGTCAAATTTCTCTATTTGATTCCACATCATCAACATTAATCTTGATTTTATACCATCTAACGCTTTACTGACCTTCTCGCAAATTTGATTAATCTGGACTTGTCCCTGACACTACTTGTTACACTCTGATACCATTCTTATACACATCAACCTCTGGATAGGATCAGAGTTTTGTGAGATACGGTATGAACGCGAGCGATCTTAAGAACGAAAATGATGAATTTCGTAGAGAGAACCAAAATAACGATATTGAATCAACCACAATGAGTGAGAAAAGAGTTGGCGAAGCCGATCGTAAATTCTTTAAACAAAACCTCAAAAGAGTATAATTGATTGTTGCTCTCTCACAATCTCTCGAACCTTTTAGGACCTTTCGATCCTTGCCCTATATAAGAAGAATAATCTAGCCTCCAATCTTCTCGCACACAATTTTCTTTGGATAAGTTAGTTTCTAGCTTCATGGTTGCTTGGATTTTTCATGACCACCTCATGGGTTTATATAACCCCCTTAGTCCTCCTCCAAAGCAAATAGAAATCATACATTGAAAGAAAGTAAGAAGAGCAGTGCTTCTATGCTTTTCCTCGTAATACAAGTTGCACAAATCTTGAAGCAAGCAAAGAGATAAGTAATCACCATATACTCTTAATTTATTCTTTAATATTTGTGCAACTTAAAAAAAGAAAAGCATGTAAGCACTTCTCAAGTAAGAATCCTAAACCTACTAGGATTCATCTATCACATATTTTTAAATTCTAAAAGACTAATATAAGTCATCATAATTAACAAATTCATGTTCTGCATAATTTTAGGTGATCTGATAGAAGCATTAAATCTGCATGCAAGGCTGAATCAGACCTTGGAAGTTAAAACTGTCGTTCTTATTTAAGTTGTGCATGTGCAATTCACATTTCATTCATACAAATATATGCATTTTAGTATTGTAGTATCCTGCCGTTTTGCAAAAACACCCTCCTGTTTTTCTAAATTACAGATAGATCCCTACAAATTTACGAATAAGTCCTTTACAATTTTATTTGAGGGAAAGAATTTTTTTTCCAGTTCGCGTTTAGGTCCCCTTGTTCGCCATTTTACGGAAAGAGCCTCCCGTCAAATACGAATCGTGAACGAGCCATTTTCTAATTTTTCGGAATAGCGATCAAGTTCAAAAATATAACAAATAGGCCCCCAGTCTTTACGTTCAGGTCATTTCTCTGTTTTGCCTGGAAAAAATGTTTTCGTGGTCCGTTTTTTCTCCGAAGCATGGGAAAAATGTTTTCGTTGGCCGTTTTTCCTAAAAAAAAATAGAAATTTGTTTTTCGTTTGTCGTTTATCTGTTTTTGTTGGAAAAATGTTTTCGTTGTCTGTTTTTTCTCCGGAGCATGGGAAAAATATTTTCGTTTACCGTTTTTTCTCAAAAAAAAAATGCAAATTCGTTTTTTGTTCGTTGTTTCTCCGTTTTTGTTGGAAAAAATATTTTCGTTGTTCGTTTTTTCTCTAGACCCCGGGGAAAACATTTTCGTGGTCCATTTTTTCTTAGAAAAAAAATGAAAATTCATTTTTCGTTCATCCTTTCTCCGTTTTTGCCGAAAAAATGTTTTCGTAGTCCTTTTTTCTTCGAATCCTAGGGAAAATATTTTTGTGGCCCATTTTTTCTAAAAAAAACACACAAATCCGTTTTTCATACGCGGACACGGCGTGCGTCGCTTTTGTGTTTTCATGGTCTATTTTTTATTAAAAATAACATAGAGCCGTTTTTCATTCGTTCTTCCTCCGTTTTTGCCGGAAAAAATATTTTCGTGGTACGTTTTTTTCTCCAGAGCCCAGAAAAAAATATTTTCGTGGCCCATTTTTACTTAAGAAAACACAAATTCGTTTCCATTCACGCATGCGGCTCGGTCTCTATGGTTTCTCGAGCCTTCAAAAATTTTGAAGCTACATCTAAGTCTATTTTTTCACCTGAAAAAAAACAAAGTTATTTTTCATTCACGCGCGCAACGTGCGCCGCACTTACGGCCTAGCATCAATGATAACCACTGTAATTCGCACGATCTACTAATCTTTTCTTTCAGACGCATATTTGTACGGCTTCATACTATTAATAGCTCAACGAAATCATTAATTCATGAAAAAAAAGTACTCCCTTGAATTTCTGATGGAATATTAGGACCTCACACATACTGATATACATAATATCATTAATCATTATTATGTTCCAAGTTGATGAAATACTAGCACCTTTTTTTTATGGAAACTAGCTACTACAATCTTCGTGGAATCAATTTCATTTATCTCAATATAGCTACCAGTAGCAGGTAGGAATATTTAACAGAACATGAATCCCAGAGGAAGCTAAGCTAGTATTAGGCATCCTAATCACGGAATCAATTCGATGTCAACAGGGACCGTTGGTCTACAAGCTTCAGAGGCATTGTCCCCTAGAGCCTCATCAAAATTCGTGCAACTTGACAGGATGCCGCATGTGCCTGTTGAGTGCAGGTTCCAAATTTAGGTTCAAATCCCTCCAAAATCCGAAATCTCGTTATTTTGGATGAAATTCAGAAAGAAAAATTCAAATCCAGCATTTTTTGAACCGACATTTTGGTCCAAAAATTGAAATTTCGTCAGAAATTGTTGAAATCTCAATAAATTTTAACTGGACGAAAAATAGTTCAAACAACATAAAAAAAATTGAAGTTTTTTTGGATGATCCTGACACAAAACTAATGTTCTCATAAAAATTTCAAATGATGATCAAGTCTGAGAAATTTTTAAAAAAGCTAACAGTATTATTGTCCTGATAAAAGGCTGATCGGCAATTTCAACCGAATGGAAAATGGTGCAAACCACGTTAGAAACTTTTGAAAATTTTTGTGGATGGTTCTAACACATTCATAATATTAAAATGAAATTTTTAGAAGATGATCAATCTTGAGAAATTTTCAAAAATTTGAACAGTGGTATTGAAGACTGACCGACAAATTTCAATTGAATGAAAAATAGTTCAAACCATGTTAGAAAGTTTTTTAAAAAAATTTGGATGGTATTGATGCATCACTAATATTCTCATAAAATTTTTAGATGATGATCAAGCTTGAGAAATTTTCAAAAATTCTGATAACCGGGGTACTTAATTTGTGACCGCAAGAATTAATGTGCATAGGCTAATTGGATGATCTACTGACTGTCCCACATGAAAAATGACGTGAAGAATCTAATCCGGTCAAAATCTGGTAAACTTTTGGTCTAATATACCGAGATCTCGGCGAGATTATTGGTACTGTAGCATTTTGATTTTTTTTTTCAAGTTTTTAAAATTTCGTCGGCATCATAAAACTCAGAGGGGTCCAAAATCCGAGATTTCACGGTATTTCGACGAGATTTTGATCCTCGATTGAGTGGCAGCTTAATTCCCTCTTCCAAGAAGGGGGTATATGCCTCTTCGAAATGATGCTTATGATAATGCACAAGTAGGCAAAGGCAAAAGATGCGCGAGTCTTTCCACCTATATAAGCATACCAAATGCTGCACACTTGACCACACCACAGCAGAAGCAGATCCAGTAGTAATGGTATAGACTACAGAGCCTTCCGGCTGGGTGCCACCCTCGGCCCTCCTCTCCTGTATTCACTTGGGATGAATAAGCTGAGGAGCCAGGGGAAGCTCAGGGGCGGAGGTCTCGGCAGGATGCTGAGGGAGCAGAGGGCCAGGTTCTACATCATCCGGCGATGCATCGTCATGCTCCTTTGCTACCATGACTGATCCGCAGTGTTCGCTGTTGTTTCTGGTCATTGGTACTCTATCTATCATGTGTTCTTGCTCTGATTTTCGTTTTTAGGATTTAGGCTTAACAATCCCTTGATGTACATAGGATGATTCGGATACCTACTGACGGTTTTTCATATCTTTACTTTTGTGTGTTGTGGTACTCCTAAGTCCTTCAATGGCAAGGATGTACATGTATCTTTTGGGTGTTGGCATCTTCCTTGTGTATTTGCTCTATCCAAATTCAGAAATGCAAGATCACAAAAGTTATCTCTTGGTATTTCCTTTTGTCAATACTGATGATGCATGATTGATTATAGTCGTTTCAGCGATTTTGCTAAAACAAATATGGAGTGATGAAACCGACAAGAGTAGTCTATATGTTTGTTCAAATAGTTGTGCACACAACCAAATAAAAATTCAAGAGTAAATTTCACAGAACTGTAAGTTTCTTGTATGGTTTTTGTTTCTATTTCACAAAACTACAGATTTTATGAAAACTTGTGTCATAAAGCTATATGTTTTAGAATTAAATGTTCTTTGTAACAGATCTGACAGTGTGGATCCACATGACAGCCTCACATGCCACCATTTTCCATTTCACTCGAGCGTGGGGCTGCCATATGGACATACATTATCAAACCCGTTACAAGGAATGGTCAATTCTAAAACCTATAGTTTTGTGATACAAATTATTTTAAAATTTGTAGTTTTGTGAAATAGAAGCTAAAACATGTACTTTTCTAATAGTTTGTACCAAAAACCCGTAATTTTATGAAATTTACTTAGAATTCAATATGTAGGTTTCTACATACTCTAAAAATTGGCAGCATTGCAGTTTCTTCCCATGTGTTTTTTGGGGCAAACTTTTAGTTGCATTTTAGAAGTTAACCTCATACCTGCATAAACTCTTCAAACATGAGCCGCGCTTTTGTATTGCGCAACAGATTGACTGCTGGGTTGGAACTTGGAAATGGCAAGAAATTATACAAATGACTTCTCAGTTTTCAGGTGGCGTGTACTTTCCAACTATACTGGAGCAATGAGCATGTAAATCACACACAAATTGGTTGCGTATGGGACTTTTGGCTGCTTTCTAGCAGCTCTCAGGAAATCAGTTTGTCCAAGACATAACCATCTTAAAAAAAAATGACCATACAAACCTGACCAAAAAAAATGGTATACTGGCAGCACTGGACCACAAAAATGAGAAGCTTCAAGGTATTTGCATACATGCAGCATTGGTTTTGCAAATGACCTGCCTCTTGGTCTTGATTTTTGAGATTCACAGCTCATTGTGAGCATAAGCCTGGCAGATCTCATCCGGTGCTATTCCAACGACTAGATGATTGGATGACTAAGCAAAGCTAATTATTAACAAATTTTATCTACGGAACATGCCGATTTGTGCATTGCGAGTAAGGAAGCTCAGCTGTATCTTAACCAAATATCTGCGCAACAATTATCCTTGATTGATTTTCTTGCGAAAAAAAAAATGAAGTTACAGCCAGTTCTGGCATCTGGAACCACAGTTTGGAATGCCCCTTAACTGGTGAGCAGTGACTTCTCTTGCACCGAACGGGCCTTGATGCCTCAGCCTGAAACAAGCTTGTAGGATGCTCTGTTTATTTCAGAGATACATTTAGTTTAGTACAAATTGGCTCGGTTCCAAACAAGCTGCTCTTTTCTTAGTCCCTAAGGTCGGCAGAACCAGCGTTCTACCCTCCATTGAGGGCCGCAGCAGAAACGCTTATCCTGCAACCATTTGCTGTGCTTCGTAAAGTGCTAATCTTTGTACTAGTTGCTGTACTTTGACCACTAGCTCTGAAGTTTGGGCAATTGTTCAGAGCCAAAGTGAAAAAAAAATAAATACAGGTAGACCACACTGGCTTAGATTAAAATTTCTATCGTGCAAATTAGGAAGCTAAAAGTAAGAGATTATGTATCGTTACCATTATACACGTAGAACAACGAAAGTAGAGTTGAAGTAGTTGTTTGCACCCAAATTTGGCAAGAATGGCCAACATCGGCAAGTCCCGGGTCAACGAAACATGGAAAGAATGTAACTTAGGAATATCTCTGAAAATCTGTTTGGAAGGAAGAGACCGACCCGGATACTGCTCATCAGATTTGGAAAGGAGAGACCGATATGGATACTACTCGTCAAACGTATTCTATCAGGACTCTGGTCGGCTAGAGGCTATATAAGACGTCTAGAGGCGAGAAGGAAAAGGCGCTCAGAGCCAACCCACAAACACGCTTTACTTTTCCCTTATTTTCCTGTCAACTAGGAGTAGTCTCTAGTTTTGTAATCCTTCCTTTGTAATTCGCTCAATCAATAAGAGTTGCGCATCGCCGATTATTGATTCCGCCGACTTACGCCAATTCGGGTGTCTTTTCTCCGATCTTGCTGCGCATCGCCTTTTTCGGGAAAAGCCACCTCTACCCCCATCCAATCAACTCCACCAGGTTGATTAGATTTATCGGTTACTTTTGTCTCAATCGGCTTAAATAGCCGAATTGGACTTGATCTTCATCGATTCTATCCAGCTGATAAGAGCCAAGCCGACTATCGATTTGGTATCGGCCTTGGTCCGATTCACAATTCTTATCAATTGCAGAGATCTATCGGCTTATTGCTGATTCGATCTAAGCCGATTCTCGTATAATCGGTTTTGAGTGATTTTTGCATTCTCCTTATCTGTTACTCAGGTCAAACAGATTGGCACGTCCGCGCGAACCTCAAACCCGACGTTTGTCTCGTGTGTTCGAGGCTAAGAACCCAACTTCACGTTTTTAGCGCGAACAGTAGTCCAATTCAACGTAGCGTGCATCCTCAAGCAGTAATCGGTTATCCTCGAGCGGTGGTTGAATAGCATGAATTATCGTCCTGATCAGCACTGCAGTAGCAGCAACACCGCTACCGAAGTTGACACATTCGGGGAAGGAACGCCGTGCTTCGGTGTGCTAGCACCAGCCGCATGGCAGGGCCTAAGCGGTGACGGCTGGGGCTTTCGGTGGGTGCGGTGGTACAACAGTTGCATCACGCTAGCCTTCATATACTCCCTTTATATAGCCTCTCGGCAGAACATTAGGGGCATAACCAAGGTGCAAAGCCACTTGGACTATTAATAACGGATTTAATCCGAACCAATGTATTCCAACCCGTTAAGTGTGTGACCCTGTAGGTTTATGTATATTCGGCCATGGTTCGCAAACTCCTTTCGGTCCATAAGTCGACAGCGACCCCTAGCAGGGCATAGCCACTTCTAAATATACACAAACATCATATCGAACGAACTTATATAGTGTTTATGTACTGATCCCTTTGCTACACGATACCAGATTGAAATCAAGGCTAGAAATGTGCTATCTTATGATAGCTGGATCCTTCACTCATCCTGTAGTAGATTACTCAATTGCAATTGACTCCTCAATCACATTCGGCATAGCCATGCACCTCCTTAATCCAATCAAATCGAGGGGTCCAAAGATATCTTTTCTGATATATAGGAGGGGCAAATTCCATCTTGATCGCTCACATTCCTCTGCATGTTTTATTATTCTATAAACATAGACGCGATATAATCATATCTATGATTGCCTCAAAGACGTATTAGAGCATCTCCAAAAGACTCTGTATCCTACTCCCCATCTCCATTTTTTACCAAGTCTCACGTAAAGTATGTCTCCAACAGACTTGCTATGCTGCTCCCCAAAATTTGCGAGCGGAGAGAGACTCGCTACATTTGGCGATTCTCTCCGCCGCTATTCCTCTGGCCAGCTCCTCCATTCGCGTCGGTCGGACGGTGTCAGGTCCTCCTCCTTCCGTCCGTCGAGAGAAAAGCATGGCGCCCAAGGAGCCGCAGCGCAAGCCCGATGGCGTCTCGCGCGAGGTACCGCCCTTCGTTTCGTGAGTTTTTTTCGCCGCGCCCTCTCCCCTCCTCCCCTCACCCCGCCTCCCCTCGCCAAATCTCCCGTTCCAAGGCGGCGCCCGCGTCTCCTCCCTCCATGCCGTCTCTCATATTGCCTCAATCCGGCAAATCCATCGCCAGCTCCACGAGCCCCCACCCTTTCGCACTTCGCGTCGCGAGTAGCAAGATCTTTGGCGCCGCGAGGAAGCAGGCTCGGATCCGGGCCCGTGAGTGCCGAACCCCTCCTCCTCGCCCCCCGCTACCTCGGTTTCCGATCGTTCGTGAGTTTTGGTTTATGCGTTCGATCTGAGATGGGTGTTTGTTGATGATTTTCGGTGTTTGGTTGTTGCATGAGATCAGGGCAAGTCTTTGCGGAGGCTCCGCCGGCGGCGGCGAGGAGTACTCCGCCGCTGCGAAGGAGGTGTTAGCTGGCCGAACCTACTCTTTTTCTTCAATCGTGCTATTTCGCGTTGGTGTTAAATGATGTGCTCGGGTTCGGCGCAAGTGTGTTGTTTCGTTTGTTGATTGGTACATGCGTTTATTTGGAGATTGGTTGGTAATTAGTTTTATCGGCGTCGAGCTATTGCAATTTTTGTTGTTGTTGTAGTAGTAGTAGCGGTTTTCTAGTTTGGTGTTGGGGTAGTTGGTTTGTTCTCGGAAGTGGTTGGTTGGTCGTGGAAATAATTCGATATTTTAATGTGTGGCTTTGTCTTGGTGGGATGAACTTTGGTATGGTGGTCTGTTTGTTAAGTGCACCAATTGCATTACATATCTCTAGTGTAATTTAATTTGGCGAAGAAATGCATGTTGTAATGTTTTGATGATTAGTGGCTACAGAAATGATGTCACCCCGAGAGGCCCTAAACTCGTTGTTTGCATTTGTAGGTAGATGCACGGGTGAATGCTATTGGTATAGTTCGATGACTTCAAACCATGTACTTGTGCCTACGTATGGCCGGATATTTTTCCTCTTTCTTGATGATGTTTAATTTTCTTTTTATACTTGACAGTATGACAGACTGAATGGCAGTAAGATTGGATAATAGTGGCCACCCTTGTGATTGATTGTATTTGTTATTGTCCTCTATATGGAATGTGCAATTGCTGTTTGAGTTGGTGGTCAAACTAGATCTTTGTTCTCAGACTAAATTGTATCGTGTGTTGTATTATATGGGTATTCTTCAGCAAGGTGTTTTACGCCACATGAATTGAAGTAAGTTTATGCGTATAATATGTCCCCATTTTAATGAAGCTTTTTGGACTACTACTGGATATCTTTGTTCGTAATTACTAATTTGTGTATGTACTGCAGTTGAGTTGTGTTTCTATAGAAATTCCAACTTTTTGTATCACATTCATTTCCATGTTGTTTGGTTCCAATTTATGCAGCTTGGTATTATTGAATATTTGTGAAATGCTACACTTGGTATCCGGTAGCATCATAATTCAACTTGTATTGAATGTCTTCTCATGGAATGCGTAAGATATTGGTCTTATGCGCCACCCTTTTTATTTTAGTTTGTAAGTGCTTTATTCTGTAATCCAAATCATTGAAATGTTTTGTGCTCTATCGACTTTATCGATTATAATTGCATGGAATACCATAAGATTTTTCTCCAAGAGAGGTTTTAATCATACTATAGGCTTTACGCCTAACATGAGTTCCACGCATGAAGTATCGATTTGTCATATTTCTTTGTAGAATGCATAGACCTTTTTATCTGTTAATTTTGCTCTTTGGTGCTACTAGAGCCGTGGGATCTTGTAGGTGGTTGGACTTGACAATTTTAATTACTTGTGCAGGTAACATGGCGGTGGCTACCTTTCACGTCCTCTGCACGAACCGACAACCTGCAACTTTACCATTGGAGTCTCATCTCTCATGCTTTACTAATATGGTGTACATATTTTAAAAAAATCATTATGATTAATCAAAGACTCACAATACTTCTCACCCTTTTGATTTTCAGAGTTAGAGTTGTAAATGGTGTTCCACCAACTGGTGACTATCACTTTGCAAATATAACAAGGTATGAAGTATGTTGTGTTAGGTACATCATTGATCAAGAAGCCTTCTTTCACAAAATCGGTGGCTTACTCTTTTTGTTTATCCTTTCCTTTTAGAAGGTGGATGTTCTTAAATACACCGATGAGGAGTATGAGAAGTATTTAAGCGATCCACGTGAGGTACTATTTACAATAAAATTTTTGGAAATACGTGGATGATTCTTTTTTTTTTTGTGACATGCTTCAGTTACTTGTGCTATCAGTGGTTAAAATCCTGGAGAGAACCAAGCTATGCTTTTGCAAATGTTCATTTTAAACATAATATGGTTCTTGTGAGCTATGCCATGCTCTGCCGAATTATGCTTTAGTTCTCTTTCCCATTTAACTTAATAACTTTTCACACATTCTAAACATCTGTTTGATATAAGCATTGTGCTGAATGCTGATTTGCCTAGCTAGTAATAATTCTGGTCACATTCCTTTGAAATATATGATGAAACAAATATTTAAATATGCCAACAAATTAACAAATCTCGGACCTTTAAAAAATATAAAAGAAGTCTTCATGTGGTGGGACCTCATTGTGGAAGGCCCCTTGGTGCTTAATAATTCTATCGTCAATGTATTTGAGCTCTTGGGTGCAATTGATCACAATGTTGGATAATTTAAATTTGCACAATTATGTTTCCACCTTACCTGTATCATTATTTTGATGAAATTGTCTGCCTTAATGAAACATTTTGAGCAGGAAGATATGTTTGCTATCGGCCTTTGAGCGACCATTTTGAACATTGACAAACCAATTGACTTTTAGGATGTTGAATTTTCAAAAATATTTTTTATTCACCATTCTTTTTAAAAAGGAATATTTGATGTGCTTGTTTCAGGCATGTTGCAGGGAAGAAACTGACCAGCTATTTGAATTATGTGAACGCTTTGACCTTCGTTTCATAGTAATAGCAGATAGGTTTCCAACTTCTCGCAGCGTGGAAGATCTGAAGAGCCGTTACTATTCCGGTACTTCTAAATTTTGATATATCTCTACATTCAGAACTGTTATGGCGGTTAGAGAATATGATTAAAATATAGGGGAGAGAAAATAGAGAGTGTAATATAGAGAGTGCTGTTGGAGAGGAAGGAGATATAGGGAGTCAATTTTTTGGAGAGCTCTCCAAATATGACTTTTGGAGAGTGAAATTTGGAGAGTCTTGTTGGAGATGCTCTTACTAGCTAACACAAAGATCTGAACCTCTACCATGACAGCTCCCACATCGGCATCACGCGTTGCCTTTTCAGTTGCTGTCGTAAAGACTCAGAAAATAGATAAGCAATTGGTTGGTATCTAGAGTCATCGTCGCCCTCAAGAAACCAAATGCAAATAAGCAATCAGATATCTCGTTTGATCGTTGTCTGCATGAACTATGCCAACATGTTAATATAGTTTGCTGGTCTCCAGACCGTAACCAATAGCGGAAGATGAACACCGTAACCAATAGTAAACCAATTTGTAGAAATGCTGTAGGATAAGGGTGAATAACTTCTTTGCAAGATATGGTAACGATTTGGTGCTGTAGAAGATTAAAAATCACTCTGCATTGGCCTTTCACAGTATCAAAAAGGTTAACCACAGCTCATAACATCTGCAGACTGCAGTGATTATTAGTGTATGCGACTGTTCATTCTATTGTAAAGTCAAATACTTGAAAAAAGCCATCACCATCACACAAGTTTACTGAACCAGAAAAAAGTCAAATGGCTCGATAGTATTGTCCAGATTGTCCAGTGGGCCAAGTCAAAAGCAAGGAATATCAAAGTGTTTGGTCGGTCGGGGTTGTGGCTCATGAGCTGGAGCTTGTTTACTATTGGTGATGAGTCAAACGAATTCAACCAGTAATACTACCTATCTTACAGGGGAAGGGAATGCCGCTTGCTTAGCGCTGCCACGTCAGCGTGCTTCGCGATAAGGCCCCCGAAATTTTGCTAATTGCGTTCGGGTCCGCGTTCCTGCCTACCGTTGATCCTCTGTGCTGCCCCGATCTGGTCGTCCACGCTCGCCTGGGCGGTGGCCTGCGGCTCGCGAACAAATCGCCGTCCGCATCGCGCTCTACGCCTGCCCTCCCTTCCCCCGTCGCCTTCACGGTGCCTTCGCCCGTTCCTTTCACAAGAATCGCCGCCGTCGCCCAGCTCTGCTGCCCTCGCCCGCCGTCGCCATCGCTCCCCCTCATCTGCGTCGTCCGCCCTTCTAGCGTCCTCCGCCTGCCGCGTTCTACGCCCCTTCAGTTGGCTGATAAAGGGCCGTGAAAACCGGCATCGAGGAGCGCCGCCCCCACTCACCTGGACCCTCGCCACGGCCTTCCGTTGTCGCCTGCGCCGCGCCGCCTCCACCTCCTGCCCTGATCCTCGCATCCTCCGCGCCGCCCCCTTCATCTGGACCCTCCCGCTGTCGCCTGCGCCGATCCACCTCCGCCTCGTGCCCGATCCCCTCCATACCCTAGCGGTTCCGGCTCCGGAACCCCTCGAAACCCCCGCGGAGCCCTCGAGGAACCGCTCCCCTTTTCCTCGCCGCCGCCACTTTGGGTGGGGGACGCTCCGCCGAGGTGCAGCGTGGTCTGCCTCCTCCAGCTCAAAGCCGTGGGTCTCCCCCCCTCTCTCCAGCCTCTGGCCTCTCCTCTTGGATTTGTCTGATCTAGCCTCATGAATGGCGGCGAGGCCAACCCCTCGCACCCCCAAACCCTAAACCTACCTCCTCCCCCCGCCGCGTCTTCCCAGCTTTCGCCCCCTCGGTTCGGATCGAAGATGTAAGGAAGTCCCTTCTCGCGTTTTTCGCTCTTGATTCGGCCCGTTTCGTCGTTTCTTAGGCGTTCCCTTCGCCATATCCGATCGTTTTTTGGTGGCTGCATGGCGCCGGACGATGAGGTCAGAGAGGAGGAGGAGCTTGGACTCTCCTCCCAGGACGTCGTCACCAAGTACCTTGCCTGTGTAAATTCTCTCTCACGCGCGCTATCTTCTGGGTTCCTTAGCTTTCTTCTGGGAAGTTTCTTTTTCCCAATCATTTACTATTTTGGGTTATACTTCTTTGTCCATCAATAGATGCATTTTTACCTTTTCTTTGTGCTTGCTACTGTCTGTACAATTTCAAATAAAATGCCTGATTAGAAAACACCTGATTGCAATAAGAATTGCAACGTATACCAATGAAAATGGGGACTCCACTGGATTTCACTATCCGGTGCTTCATTGTGTTCGATGCTCACATTCTGAATTTTGTTTATTATGCAGCGACATGTTTTCAATTTCGTCCTAGCAATGATGGTTGTTTTTATCACCGGTAGTCTTGATGGAATGCTTCGTATTGGAGATGTTCCTGGATGCCAGGTAGTGGACTGGGATGATGTATAATTCGTCATGTTGATTTCTTCAGCTATAAATGCTTTATCTTGCTATAGTTAGAATTTCGGAGGATAAGTTTTTCAGGTTTCTTTGTATTTTGAGTGCTATCCATGATTATTATTTTTAATTAGGATTGATTAATTGTTTTTTTTTCAGGTGCTGTTGTGTACATATTTTAAGGAAAACACAATCGTTATGCTTGTGGTTATTTACTACCCCAGAGATGAACATATTTGGTGCTTTCCGACTACAGCTAATGTATTGTTCTATCCATGCAACAATCTTGAATCAAATCCCCTATTACCACTATTTATCTATCAGCTTTACTGCTCTATGTTGTGCCATTGTCCTTGATCTAAACCATGTCAACTCTACAAAAAAAATAGTAGGTGATCTACGCTAGGGACGGCTTATTTTTTTGTATTTCCTAGATTACTTAGATCACTGTGTGGTGCAGGCGATGGATGTAGATTCTATTGTCTGGGTTGTTCTGTTCGCATTAGTGCCAATTGGCATTTGCTTGATGATTCGATCCTTATGTAAAGAATATGTGCGTAAATTGTTTCTTTCTCCGCAAAATAATTACTATGTTTATTCACGGCCACTCATGTCATGGAAGGAACTAAAGATGAAAAAAGAGTAGCTGATTAATATGCATATTCCATATTATAATACATGGCAATGGTAATGATATAGGAAATTTAGTTGTTGTTGTGGTCTTTTGCTAGGCGAAGCGGGTTGGTTGCTATGTCCGCCATTGTTATTATGTTGCCTTTGTTATTACTCGTGGTTATCTAGCATGAGTTCAACCCTCAGATCGAATTGAGGATCCACCAATAGCTCCCGACTTTGTCCTGTCTTAATAGCTTATCCGTTAAGACAACATGGGTGTCTTAACTTCATATCCTTATCGGCTTTGATGATATATCTGGTCTGTCTGGTACTTATTCGTAGAATAAGGACATTTTGTAGTTAGTCGCAAACTGGAGGAAACATGGGTGTCTTAACACTACTTCATATCCTTATCGGCTTTGATGCCTCTGCTGAAGCTATAAGGAGAGCAGACTTCTCTCCATGTGTTATCTTTAGCATTGCTTCTTCAGCTTACCAGGTAAGAAAGACCCTTCTTTTCAAAATTTCCTTTCTATCATTAGATGTATGGACCATGAACTTTGCCGTGGTTGTGATACAGCAAAGTTATAATAGCCCCACTATATCAAACATATGCCTGATGGATGTAGTACTCAATGCGAGGCCCCAATACAAAGCTTTTTCCTTTTGTGTTTACTAATGTTCTTTGCTGAGATTCAGTTATTTGTCTTCAATCAATCTTTCATATTTCTCATTATATACTCATAGCTTCGTTTCACATTTTTGCAAACTGCAACATATCCATTTCTTTTGGTTTCCAAAAAACTTTAGTTACTTGTGCTCCAGCTATTTCTAGCTTCTTGAATTCAATTCCACAATCTGTTTTGTGGCAGGATATCTTTTGTACCTCTTTTTTTTCTCTTGGATGGAATACCTAGAAGCTTGAATTTTCAACAATCTGTATGGTAGTTGCCTTTTTCACACCTCAATGTTTAGGACACGCTTAGGTGTTTTTTTAACATATAATTTAATTATTGTTCAATGTAGGGTATTGGATAGGATGTGCCCCAAATGAATATGGAAGGGGGAGAACATAGGTTGCAGTGTTGTTTGAACCTCAGCCCTTAATAATTACAATTCCTTTTTTGGGCTATTTTTATTCTGTCCACAAATTAGTTGCTCATTGTTCTGCTTATAGTTTGTTGGGCACCCCTACATGTGTTGTCCGCAAATTTTTATGCTTATAGTTTGTCTGGTGCACCTATTTTTGCCTCCACACTGAATCTTATGGCTCTTATTTATCAAGCGAGCATCAAGAACCTCATGGATGATGTCAATGCTATAGATGCTATTCCTAGGTTCCATTTTCTTATTTGCATTAGCATTTGTGTCCATTTTTACAGCTTCTTTTGATTACTCGGCTATGAAATTTCATGGATTAAGAGCTGATTTCCCTATCTATAGTTTTCCATTTTAGTGATTTCAGATTTTAGACCTGCATTATTCATTTTCAAATCACTTTAATAGTTTAGGCTATTGTTACTTGATGGTGCTTTACATTCCTTAATGTATTATTTAAGGAGACCCATTGATATTTACACACCATTTCCCTTAGTGATTTTACTTAACGTGCGCGTCATTGAAAATTGTTTCTATTGGTGCTCTTATTTTGTTCATCATGTTTACATTCTGAGAATCTGGAATATATGATTGCAAGTTCAAAAGTAAGTATGCTTGTGCAATAAAATACCGAGGATGCGTATCATATGATGCTTATTGTTCTTGCCCCTTTGCCTGCCAATTCCTTATCTTGCAGAGCCATGCATGAGACCATTTTTACATTTGATGACAAGCCAAAGGACCTTACTCAAGTAAGGTTTCTACTTTTCTTAGTCCAACTTCTGGAAGAGTAACATGAGGTTTTTCTTTTGTGACTTCAGGATTAATTAAGCTGCGAGGATGTGTTATTAATGCCAAACGCAAATTTAGTATGCTAAATAAGAAAACAGGTAGCTGTTGAACCACTAGAAAGAAATTCGTCTGTGTTGCGCTATTTGCAGTCTCGTTTGTTTGTATTCCATGCTATAGATCATTTATACCTACTTGTACGATTGTATACTTATTCCTATTCTGCTTTTCTTTCCCAAGCACAAATGATCCATTGTTCCATACTCCTATGGGTGGCCGTATGATGTATCAATCATTCAGCATGTGCTACCTTGACACATGAGACCTATCTCATTTTCCTTATCCACTTTAGGTGATTCAGAGTGTTGAATTTGTGTGTGTGTGTGCGTGCGCGCCCACGCACACTTGCTCTATGCTTAGCTCATCCGTAAACTCATTTCGAATTTTAGTTCACACGGTCATTTCTTAGGAGTGAATTAAAAAAAATTTCTCGCCTATCTAATGAAGAATGTTTTGACTCTTTACATAATGTAACTCACATTAAAGTTATTTTGTTGTTTAACTTTTTACTTGTGGTGACGCTTTTTTCCAATGGCTTACATCACTTCTTCACTGTTACCACACCAATGTATTTATGATTGCTTGAACACTTGGATGCTATCTAAACTCTTTGCGGTTTCTTGTGTCTTTGGTGCAGGACCAATGGAGGCATGAATTCGAATGGATCTGGCTTTTTGCACCCTTTTCGCATATCTCCAGATTTAAGGCTAAGTGTCAACACCAATCAAGTTGATCCTACTTGAAAAATCAAATTTGTACTCATATTCCTTTTTTTTTTTAAATCTCATATATAAACATTGTCTTTTGCTTTTGTGGTTTGAGCTTGATTATTCTACTGTTGTTATTTTTGACAATTTTTTACGGTAGCCAGAGACTTTGACGAGTGCTCTTATGTTCTACAAATTATTTACGACTAATTGATTAGTCCATATTACTACTTACAATGAATCGGAATCATTCCTATATCTTGCGAGAATATTGTATGCCTCATGCTATACGGCGCGGCGTAGCGCGCAAATCACCCTAGTTAATCATACAATTAGTAGAAATTCGAATTTTGAGGACCAATTGGTAGCGAGGGCCTTTTGGAAACGGAAACCTCGGACCAAACCCTCATCATGCTTCCAAGTTCCAAATTTCTTACCTTCATAAAAGAAAAAAAAAGTTTCAACTTCCAAGCATGATGAGTGACAAAACCGACAACCATAGGGGGGAGGACTGGCCGGTGCCCCTGGATCGCTCAGTTTCTTGCCCGCCAAGAGAGTTGGCCGCGCACTAAATTCACAGCAGGACACTTGCGCTACAAATATGTTTACTAATATACAAATATGAGTCGGTCGTAGTAGTCCGTTCTCCCTTTCTCTTCTCTAAGAAAAATAGCACATCGAAAATCAACCGTATTTCTCTTTTTTCACCCATACCTGCTCTCCATTGCTGGATCATTAGCCACTTCTTTCTTCCTATGGTAACTCAGTAGTGTAATTTTATTTTTTTTGTAAATACATGATATAATTTTTATTATTTAGTTAAAAATGTGTTTCTATTACAGGGCATTAGCAGTTGACTAGCAGTCTAGGAGAGAGATTATGTATTATATATTAACAAGTTGTTAGAATATTCTTAATCATTTGCTTTTTTTTTGACAAACGAAATAAAATTATTTCATTAGCATGGCGAGTTAGCGAAATCGCTAATTGCCAAACAAGATATAAACTCTGGAAAATCTTCAACCTATATGTATGGGCTCGAAGACTCCAAAGCCTTTACGAGTATATACGCCAACACATTACATCTTCTAGGACAAACTACTACTCCCTCCGGTTTCATATTTCCTATCGCTGGAGCATTTTGTAGTTTGGTTGAAAATTTCTGTCGTTGGACCATTCTGCATTTAATGACACCAGATTTCCAAAGCATGCGTATTGATTGCAGACGCTTGAGCTCTGCATGCACACATAACGGTTGGGTATCTTTGCTTTGAGAATTGGGATCACACCATTTCCAAACTATTTAATATGGTCATATTAGAAAATTAGCACTCTATTAATCACTCCTTGGTATGTGAGATTATGTCTAAAACGACAGAAAATATGAAACCGGAGGGAGTATCTCGATTTGATCGTAACCATTCACCATAAGCATTTTAGTCTTTTCCGTGTAGATCATTAACACCGTAAAAAGATAATGGCTTTTAGCTGCACTTCTCTTGGCATACTGCACATAATTTATTCACCTGCTTTTGCTCTTAATAAATGTTTATGAGCGTTCTCATTTCAACTGTGTTGATTGGTTTTCGGATCGGATCACTCGTCCAGGCCTGTCATTAAGGGGCTATTTGGTTACCTGTATGTATAGAGATTTGCATCTATAGATGCAGAATCTTGTTTTTTTTTCTCGTGTTTAGTTGCCTGCATCTAGTTTTAAGCCTGGCTCTCTGGATGCAAGATTCTTCATGCAGCCTGGCTCTGGAGATACGTCGAAAATGGGCATATCTCTGGATGCAGCCTCGTGTTCTGCGCAAGAGACCACTGTCAGCCACAATAGCAAACCATGCATGCGGTGCCATGTAGGTATGTAAGTTTCCTCTTTTTTTCCTTTTTTGTTTATATCTTTTTATTAGTATATCCGATTACCGAACCGATTTCAAAAATAGGTTCCTGACATTTTTTCGAACAAAACTAGACCACACTTGCTATATAAATTTCAAAATACCTGCCTACTAAACACTTAACCAAACACCGTCTCTGCATCTGTGCATCCCGTATCCCATCAGCCTGGCTGAGTCGAACGGGCCAAGCTCGCGAGAGAAAGCAACCAAACAATCCCTAAGATTCCAACGTACCAGTGGGCTTAGTAAAAGACTCAATAAACCTATAGTGTCACATGATCATACGAAGACTCTACCATATGAGCATAACGGTACGGTAGAAATGTGAAGCAGAGGTACGATTATGTTTGTGCTAATAAATCAATATTTTGTAATTATAAGTCTCCGGTTAGCCTATGGTATTTATAATTACTTAGTGTGGGCTCACTAAGTTCTAGCTTCAATGTGAATGGCTCAGTCATCCGGAAGTAGGATAGTCTTGGCTTCAATATGAGCGATTCAGTCGATCGGAAGTTAAAAGATAAATAGTGAATAAGTAAGTACTCCTTCCGTTTAGAAATATAAGCTTTGCATAAGATTAAGGTTGCAATAAAATTGAGAAAGGCATGAGAGAAAATGATTTAGATACCCTACTTAATTATCTTGAAAGATGAGGGACACTACTTTGTGTGTGTCGTAATGAATAAATGAATATGATTGAGGGAGAATAAATAGGGGTATAGTTAAGGTTTTGAATTGCGATTTTTGCGGATTCATGATAAAGTCCCAAGAAAGCTACAGTACTTATCGCGAAAGCTATCATTTGTCTCATTTTCAATATTATTTTTTAATAAATAAATAAATATGTATATAATATAAGTCACGTCCAAAAAATTATAAAAAATATGGTACTTTAGAAGGTACTAATATTTTTATAATAAGAATATGAGTCAACTCCGAAATTAATAAACATGCTAATATATGTCCAAAAGACCATAAATGATAACTATATCATAATGTTCTTAACAATAAGTACTTAATCATTGAAAAAATATGAATACTGGATTGTAGAAAAAGGGTGGGATTTAGGTCTTTTAGTAGGTTTTCTTATAGTTTAGGCTTATAAGAGATGCATTTGAGCATTTTAGTAAAGTTTGATAACAAAGTAGGTCCAATATTTTAGCTTATGGGTACTTATATAGGATAACTCCAAGCTATCGCTAACAATAGCTACGTCAAATAGCAGAGCTAGTGCTAGTTATAACGCATGTAGCTAATATAGCGAAACATTAGCCTGTTGTTTCACGTTTGAGGTCCAAAACACACACATATAGCTATTTAGAACACTGAGTATAGTAGAAAAGACTAATTAAATCTACATGCAAGTCTTATATTGCTAAACAAGAATATTCAAACTATAGCCTTATATATCTAAATGGTGAGAGAGACTAGAAATTAAAATGCTAAGCAACTTTAATAAATAGTTGGTATAGCATTAAGTGTTGATTCGCTCAAAGTGGGTATTAGGGCTCTGGGACTTTGAGCGATGTAGTATTTGGTAAGTGTAGCGATTCGCCCAATTTCCAACAATTGGTATTAGAGTAGGGGTCCGGGACCATTAGCAACAGGAGGAGTCTTATGTAAGTGCTAGCCACGTACATTAGCTGATGTAGTATTTGGTAAGTGCAGGACACTCACTTTAGTCGATGTAGTAGGCAAATCCTAAATTTTTTTTAACTCTTGTCACCGCATTTCAGCTGTAAAACTGAATGAAATGCTAAAACTATGCATGTTAATATGCAAAAAGTGGCCCATTGACATGCGTAAGTGGAGGAGATTACTCTAGAAGCATGAAGAATGGAACATTGAAGTGGATTTTCTCAAGAAGCTGATGAATAGAAGTTAGAGGAAGACATAGAGGCACCAGCTTTTGCAGCAATGACAGGTTCAAGGTAAACAACAAGGAGTATTGGATCATCAATTCTGGTTGCTCCAACCATATGACTAATGATGATAAGAGATATGCCTGAGTACAAAGGAAGAAAAGTGGTGTTGATAGCTAACAACTCTAAGCTATCCATCTCTCATATTGAGAAGATAAATGTTCTAAGTTATGGTCTGCAACAATTCTAACTTTATAAGGTCTATCACGTCATAGACTTGAAGAAGAATCTGTTGTCAGTGCCTCACTTGATAGCAAAAGGGAACTATGTCCATAAGAACTTATCATTTTCCATGTAAGGAAGAAGAAGATAGTCAGCCTATGTGCTCTATATAGTGTCAACATATGTGGACAAGACCCTAAAGAGTGACATGGCCGATCTTTATCATGTGCGACTGGCAGATGTTACCTACAACAAATTGAAGGAGATGATGGAGAAGCATGTATTGAAGGGGCTTCCTTAATTGGACATTCGAACATATGTAGTATGTGCTGGCTGTCAGTATGGCAAGCTCACCAATTGCCATACAGGGAGTCAGATAATCAGTCCAAGATGCCATTTGAGCTCATACACTCGGATGTCTTTGGATTAGTTAAGGAAAAATCACGTACATGGTGACGTTTATCGATGACTTCTCGAGGTATTTTTGGGTTTACGTTATGAAAGAGAAGTCAGGTACTTTTATGAAGTTCAAGGAATTCAAGGATAAGATAGAGGGTGAACTCAAAAATAAAATTCAATGTTTAAGCACTAAAAATGGGATCAATATCTATCTTAAAGAGCACAAGCTAAGAAGACAATCAACTTGCCCTAATACTCCGCAACAAAATGGAGTAGTGGAGCGCAAGAATCGTTACCTTATGGAGAACCTGTCAGAGTATGCTACATGCCAACAATATACCTGGAAGATTCTGTGTCAAGTGTATGATGATTGCAGCCTATGTGATCAATAGGCTACCACAAGCAAAATTAGGATTTAAATCACCACATGAGAAGTTATGGAAGTTGAAGCCAGTCTTCAGCCACTTCAAGGTATTTGGTAGTATATGCTATGTCTTTATGCCATATCACCTGAGGGGCAAGTTCATTAAGAAGGCAATTCGATGCATCTTCATCGGCTATGATGATGCCCGAAAAGGTTGGAGGCATTGCGATCCGACCATAAGCAAGTGCCATACTCCAAGAAATGTAGTGTTTGATGAAGCCTCTTCATGGTGGTTTTCCAGAAGATCGAAATTTCTAAATCTCAAGACTTGGAGGAGATTCTAGAAGAAATTAAAGCAAAGGTTGAGGAGAAAGCACCAATTCCAGTTAAAGTTGAAGGGAGCTCACCCAGCAAAGCCAAGATTCCATGGAAGACTTGCATACATCAGCCTACACTCAAGAAGCATTGTCCAAAACAAATGAAAGTTGAAGATCTTGTACATGAATTACAAAGATCAACAACGAAGCAGAACCCCAACCCATGATACGCTAATGTTGCCCTTGTTGATGAGCCTATACCTATTGAGCCATCTTCCTATGAGGAAGCAACACAAGGCCCTGAGTGGTGAAAGACTATGAAGGAAGAGGTTAAGACACTAAAAAAATCAAACATGAGACTTAGTGCCGAGACCAAAAGATGTGAAACCAATATCCTACAAATAGGTCTTCCAATATCCTGCAAATGGGTCTATAAAGCGAAGACCAGTCTAGATGCCTCAATCGAAAGGTATACTTCTCAAATTATTGCTCGGGGATTCTCTCAACAATATGGGTTGGACTATGAAAAACACTCAGTCCAGTGGTGAAGTTCACAACTGTTCGAGTCTTGCTTGCATTGGCCGCTAGCAAGTCTTGGAAGTTGTGGCATATCAGCATATGGAAGTCAAGAACACCTTCCTACATGGAAAGCTTGACGAGGACATCTACATGGAATAACCAAGAGGTTTTGAAAGCAAGAATGACCCCGAGCATGTATGCAAATTGAAGAAGGTGCTCTATGGCTTAAAACAAGCTCCGAGAACATGGTATAGGAAAATTGGTGAGTTCCTAGTAAAAAGTGGATTTAAAGTTGCTCCATCATACTCTAGTTTGCTTGCGAAAGCTAAGAGAAATAGACTAGCAATAGTTCTAGTCTACGTTGACCACTTAATCATCACAGGAGATTACTGCAAAGAGATACAAAGGACAAATCTCTCAGTTAGATTTCAAATGAAGGAGTGGTTAGATTTCAAATGGCGGAGCTTGGAGAGTTCAAGCATTTCCAGGGACTTAAGGTGGATCACACAAAGGAGGTGCTATTCTTAGGACAATAAAATATGTAAAAGATTGATGAGGACATCACCACCATGGATACGACCGCTGCCCCTCCTTCACCGATGTCCATTCCTACCACGATGATCGTTTCTACTTCAACCACGACTTCGTCGATGTTCAGAGGCCTAAATCCAGAAGCTCGTCCTTTCAAGCCTTCCTCAACAATCCAATGCCACAAGTCCAAGACCCGTGAGGCCGCGACGCACCAAAGACGGCCCAACTTGAAGCCCAAGTCGTCCCCACGTCCATCTCAGCTATCCAACAGCAGCTTGACTTCAAACGGACGCCCCGAACACATCCGAAGTCCGTTTTCGACGTGTGACCACTCGTTTGAAAGCTTAGGAGACAAGCTTTCTAATGGATCCACTCCTATGGATATATTCATTCAGGAGCAACAGGAATATGAAAAAATCATCATGGGTCAGAAATTCCGGGTGCTGCGTCACCGTATTTTTGGGCCTATGGCCCATGTACCTTTAGGGTTTGGTGGTGGCCGACCCTAGCTTGGGCGCCCCTCCCCTGGCCGTCCCTCTATATATGGCCGCCACCTCCATGCTTTGTTCTTGAGGTTTTGTTGTGTTTAGTAGACCCCCTTGTGCGTCCCTCCTCGTGCTTGCGCATGTCGACTAGACCGCCCGAGACGAGAAACAGAACCTCACCTTTGTGTTCGTGAGTTTTATTGGTATCAAAATTTCAGGTTGCTTCCTTACTTTGTTCTTGCAAGTTCTCGATTGCTAGCAGGGATAAGGATCCATAACGTTTAGGTGTGGTTCATCGACTTGCGTTGGTGGCATTGCGATTGCCTGTTTCCTTTCCTCGCTGGTTGGAAGCTAAGAACATGAGTTCATCAACACCCCAAATCAACGTGTTGTTCTCATCAGAAGATCGGGCACCCTCCGTGTGCGCATCAAAGACCTTCAAAGGCATGGGATGCTTGCAAGCCTACTTCTACTCCTATGGATCCTAATATGAAGCTAAGAGAAGAAGAAAAGTATATGTAGGATGTGACCATGTATCGATAGCTAGTCGCATGTCTTATCTATCTCACTTAATCGTCCAGATATTTTCTACGCTGTTGGAGTTGCTAGTCGGTACATGATCAAGCCAAAGAAGCCTCACCTCAATGTAGGAAGGCACATTTTTAGTTACGTCAAATACATCATTAATTATGATATTTTATATAGAAAACAAAAGGATGTTGGATGATTGGATACTATGATGCTGACTATGCTAGACATTGTGACACATATCAATCAACAACCGAATAATTCTTTAGTCTTGGATCAGGAGCTATATCCGAGCATAATAAGAGGCATCCCACTGTGACATTATTAAGTACTAAAGCACAGTATCGGTCGGTAGCAACAACGTCACAAGAAAGCACTTGGGTTAAGCAATTGATGGAGGATCTCTAGCAACTGATAGAATATCAAGTAAGCCTTCTATATGATAATCTATCATCTATATGCCTGGCAGAGAATTCAGTCTTTCATGTGAGAACAAAGCACACAGAAGTCCACAATCATTGCATAAGGAAAAAAAAGTCCTTGTAGGAGATATCGAGATGGTGCCAACAAATATAGATGAATAGATTACGAATATACTCACGAAGAGTCTCAACAAGGTAAAGTTTGAGAAATTTTGAGAGGCTCTCGAAATGGTCTGCAAGGCAACTTTAGAAATAAGTTTGTATTGAGAGGGAGTGTTGAAAATATGCAATTCATACTTCCCTAAGGTTCTAGATAATTCTCAAAGAGGCATAAGTTAGAGATATTTCTTAGGAATACTCTAGTACAAATTATTTTGCAATGCTGCACGGTAAAAATATGGAAAATTCTAGAGCTTCTAAATATTAAGATTTTCGTAGTTGAAGGCCTTGGATTATGCCACATGGCAATAATTCAATAACCATGTAATTCTATAAATAGGGTGCCTCCCACCCCAGTGGGTGTGCTATAGGTGTACCATGTTAAACCACCATATGAGCATAAAAGCATGGTAGAAACTAGGTGAAGTACATGTGTGAGTGCTATATAGCCACCAAAGGAGTATGTACGCATAATCATAAGTCCTAGCTTCAATGTGAGTGGTTCAGCCGCCCGGAATCAGGTTAGTCTTGGCTTCAATGTGCGCGGCTCAATCACATGGAAGTCAATAATAAATAGTGAACTAAGTAAGTACTCCTTTTGTTTAGAAATATAATACGTACTGACTTTGCGCAAGAATTAAGGTTGCGATGAAATTGACAAATGTATGAAAGAAAATGACTTAGGTATCCCACTTAATTATCTTGGACAATTAGAGATAATACTTTTTATGGGTGATAATGAATAAATGTATATGGTTGAGGGAGAATAAATAGGGATATACAGTAGAAAAGGCTTATTAAATTTACATGCAAGCCTTATATTTCTAAATGGAGAGATTAGAAATTAAAAAGGATAACATACTTTAATAAAATAGTTGGTGTAGTATGAAGTGTAGGTTCTCTCAGAGTGGATACTAGGGCCAGTCTCCAACAATTGATATTAGAGTTGGTGGTTTGAGACCGTTAGTAGTGGGAGGAGTCTTGCATAAGTGCTAGCACTTAAATTAGCCGGTGCAGGAAGCGTAGGGCACTTATTTTGGTTGTTGTAGTAAACAAATCCTACAAATCCTTTTTTTTAACTCCTGCCACTGACTTTTTTTAAATCTCTCTGTTCAGTTATTGAGGATTTGTTTGTTGCATGGTACTCTAGTAGTCTAATCCCACTATCCATGGTTCGCTAAGAAATTTCTTCTTCAGCGCAAGATTTTTCTTCTCTCTGTTAGTTAGTTATGAATTCGTTTGCTGCTTAGTACCCTGCTAGACATTGAAGCCAACTTCAAGGAGGTTCCAAACTTTATACTGGCTAACATCCATGACATAGATGACCGTGCATCGACAAGGTGGACGAACCCCACCATGTCAGATTACGATAACTGCAATCGGAAGAACACCTTGCAACATGTTATCCCAACAGATCAGCCATATGCTTGGGATGTGCATGTTAGAACAGCTCAAGCATTTTTGCACGCACACCAAGCAGCATCGCACTGATGTCAAAGATCATGTGCTTTTTTACTCCACGTATATGGAGCTTTGCAACCAACTCTTCCCCAATGGGCCGTTCGATGTGATATCCAAGACTGTTTAGATTGGATAGATTGGATGTATAGCATGCGCTGATGTAAGATATATTCATTGATATGCATCGATGAAACTAGTTCAATCAACGTGCATATCTTATTGGTTTGAATAAAACTGTAGGCTACGAAGAAAGTTCTTGAGTAAGATGTTTAATTTGTATTGCTCGACTTGTAACTCTTTTCTTGTATCACACCTTCCCTGGGTTCACCAAAAGCTCTTGAATTATCAGATAGTTTTTGTATTAATCATACTTTATGTCCTAAAACAAAAATGAACAATTAACAATATATATGTTGGATGACCTGAAAAGTCACATTCTACGTTAGATGCATTTGTCAATCAATTTTTATTATCTATATAAATAAAAATATTTTGTGATATTCAAGGCACCTAATTCATTTTAAGGGCAAGAAAGTCCAAAAATAATCTAAAAATAAAAAATCCTAAAAATACTCACATTAATTGAAAGAAAAAAGAACAATCTCCACCACTTATTTTTGTGGGGTTAGATTATAATGGCAGATTAATCATGTATTGATATTGCAGTTATATAACAAATACAATTGTGTTTCAACTATAGAAAGTAGATTTGTATATCAAAGACACCTATATCATAATATCTAGCTACACAGTTGTACAGGTTAATATACTAGTTTACCCAAAATGAAACCGATGCAACTTTCTTTCATGGAGACCTCGAAAAAAGCTCATTCATTTTAAGGGAAAGAAAATCCCGCAATAATCCTAAAAAATAAAAATTCTAAAAAAACCTCACATTAATCGAAAGAAAGAAAAAGAATGATCTCTACCGCTTATTTTGGTAGTGCTAGATTATAACTGTGCAGATTAATCATTTATATATATATTATAGTTATATAACAAATATAATTATATTTCAATTATATAAAGTAAAGTTGTATATTAAATATAAATGTATCATAATATTTAGCCAGTAGGTACACGGTTGTAAATCTGTTAGTTTACCCAAAAAAAAAGGATGCATCTTTCTTTCATGGAGGCCTAGAAAAAATGGGCTGCAAGTAAAACCTTAGCCCAACCTAAGAGAGGCCAGATCTATCCGGCGACCCATCCAGCCCGGTAAGCCCACACCGTGTGCCGTGCGGTGGAGTGGTCGTCAAGGCGAATCCAGTGGGCGACTCAGACCCGCCAACTGGAACCGCGTCTTATAAAACCACCACCGGCGAGTCGGCGACGGCGGCGGCGATGCGGCTTCTCTCCGGCGTCCCCGCCTCCGCGTCCGCCGCATCCTCCCGCCTCACCATCTTGCGCATCTCCTTCGCCCGCAGGAGTCCTAGAAGGATGCCGGCGACCGCCCCCGCTTGCTGCGCCGCCGCCTCCTCCTCGTCGGCGGCTGCCGGCGACGGCGGCGGACCCCAGAAGCCGTGGCTGTTCGTTGGGCTTGGGAATCCCGGCAGGATGTACAAGGGGACTCGCCAGTCGCCACAACGTAAGCCTCAACGCTTCTCTGCGCGAATGTTGCTTTGTTAACCTAAAGGAACCGTATTTTTTTTTAGCTTGTAGAGCTTGTATAGTATGTCATAATATCATGTTGCAATCATATTGTGTTTGCACACAGGTTGGATTTGAGATGATCGATGCTATTGCAGAAGCTGAGGGGATTTCTGTCGGCAGCATACAGTTCAAGGCAATAGTTGGGAAAGGTAATTTCACACAAAGTTTGTTGATTTAGAGCAAGTGCAACTGTGCAATAGTGTGTCATCCATCATATGTTGAAATGGTTATAGTTTTTAGGTATACTTGTACAACTAATCACTAGGAGATAAATGTTGTTGGGAAAGGTAATTTCACACAAAGTTTGTTGATTTAGAGCACGTGCAATTGTGCAATAGTGTGTCATCCATCATATGTTGAAATGGTTAGTTTTTAGGTATACTTGTACAACTAATCACTGGGAGATAAATGTTGCTCTGCTCAATTTATGTGCAACTCAGTTTTTTTAGTTATGGTTGGTTGTTCTACCGGTGCTATGATGTATGATAAGTGATAACCGTTTTTTTTCTTGCTTGCTTAGGCCATGTACAATGCAAACGCTTAAAGAGATGCTTAGCAATAAAAAAACTGAATTTTCTTGCCACATAGGATAAGATAAGATGCTTAGTTTGAACCATCGATGCTTAATTAAGCGTCTATGCTTAGCATGTGCTTATACGTATATAAGCATCCATAAAAGAGATGTTTGCATTAGAGGTCTTGACTCTTGAATAGATGTTTCATGATATGGCATTGTTTCTCCCTCTTTAAGCATCTATCTAAGCATTTTTACATTGGGCATGACCTTATTCACTTAGCTAATTACTTGGTATCCAACCGTTTTGTACCCCTGATGCACCTTCGTGTCAAACAGTACAACTAAACGTTGTTGCTGTTGCTTTTGAGTATGATCCAGGATGATGCCTGTATGGCTGTATTTGATTTCAGTGTTAGAATAGATGGGTGTGAACTGTGAAGCCATCATCTTTATTTGCACGCTGTGCTTGAGAAAAAAAACCGTCCTTGATGATATTCATGCATTTTGTGTAGCCACCCATTTTTTTAAGTTAATGTATTGTAAAAAGTATCTAAAAACCAGTCTTTGTGAAATTGTTAATTACGTACTTGAAAAGAGAAGCTTTAAATTTGCAATTTGTTATGCTTGAATGTAAAACCTCAATGGATACATATAAATACTAAAGTTCCTGAAAATACATTGTTTCTATTATTACCTTTTCTATATAGGTCTCATTGGTGATGTGGCGACCCGGGTAATTAACCTAGAGTAATTAGCCTCCACCTGGGCATTACCCTATGTTAATCACTCGAATCTCGATATAGTAGCTAGCAAAGTCTGGGGTAGTCCAAGACTGTCGGGTACCATACCGTGATCGTAATATTGCACAGAACAATAATTAGAGATCGAATCGAAATATATTACATTCGACCACGCAGGCTTACATGTCCATTACATAATTAGACATTGGTTCCAAGTACAACAAAATTTATATTACAACGGTCTCATCCCATGACGACCGTCCCAAAAGTAATCCTTTCTACCCAATCATCTAGTTCTCTTGATTGTAGTAGTAATAAGCATCTTCCTGAAGCTCCTGATCCTGCTCATCGCCTTCAGTCCACGCCTCAACGGTGGATCCATCAAGCTCGCCTTCTAAGCAAGGGGAGGATTATACAAGAGTGAGTACAACGTACTCAGCAAGCACTAATAGCAACATAATGACATGAATTTTTCCTCTCTTTTTCCACAGATCTTTCCTTCCTCAAACTTAGGTTTTTATTGAAATTAGGTTTTCTTGAAAGGTTGGCAAATTTTATTTTAAAGTTGACTACTAGCACTTGTATATGAGACAGACTGATCTTCCGTAGCCTCCAATCCAGGAGACAGGCATGAATTCATGATTTTTAACCCTGCGCAGGTTTGTACCACTTTACCCATAGTGACCCTCCTCAGAGAGGCCCCAGAACGTTTATCACTAATCCAGAAATAGATCTCCAACCCTGTTACCCGAGTCGTGAACTCCTTCCTTAGGCAGTCTCAACGACTCGCGGCTACTGATTGTACTCCGACACCGTCGGCGATAACTCTACAGTGGCTTCAAATATACCGCCATTTCCGTGGACTGTACCTACGGGCCTCCCAAGCATATCCTGGGTACGCCATATAACACTTACCCAATGTGGAGATCTAAATCCTTCATAGGACAACCTTTTCTCGACCGCTTTCCACACACTATGGTTGATCTGCAATTACGGCTCAATGCCCAAGTGTAGTTTGTAATTCCTTATATTCTATCCTCTGTAGAGGCCCCACATGACAATCCTTCTCACTGGCGCCTCTACCCACCATAATAATAATACGACCACGGATCATTCCGTGAACAGACCAAATCCATTTCTCTCCGTGTCACATGACACCAAACCCATTCCATTTTCTCAAATACAGTTTCAACCGCATCCGATTTAAGGTTTTTAATTTGAATATAACGTTTTCCATGCAAGAGTGATACACATAGTATACAGAAATCAATTGAAAAGATTTTAAACAAACATGAATCAAAAGCTCTTGCCTGGAGTAGAATCGAAGTGTTCGACCTGCTTCGAATTTCTTTGGGAGGATGGTTTGTGGGTTCGATTCGAGACCTGACAATTATAAAGTATTACTACGGCATCAACTAAACCTGCTATGGAAATCTATTCTTCTACGGACAGCGTCAAACTAACTAGAACCCAATAGCTACCCACACTCAAATTAACAATTACAACAAGAACAATTATTACAGTTTAACCAATTTTCTATCCGATTAATCATGCTTTTAGAAATTAAAAGAAGCTTTTTCCTACGATTCAAATACCGTGATTTAATCTACGAGGATCGCATCTAAGACAACCAAATTTTCCTAATTTTTTTCCCTTTTCTTCCCTTCTTTCTTTTTCTCTTTTCTTTTCTCTTCTTTCCTTTTCTTTTTCTTCTCTTCTTTCTTTCTTTTCCCCTTTTCTTATTTTCCTCTCACCCTTCCTTTTTCCTTTCTGTGGCTAACGCCTCGCTTCCTCTTCGGTCTCCTGGGACCGAACGCCTCCTCTCTCTCTCGTCCGCTTCCTCCGCCTTGAAGCGATCTCACTGGCGGCTCGAGCGCTCCTCGCCTCGCCTCCATGCAGTGCGCCTCCTCCCAGTAAGCCGCCTCTGCCCGGCCAGTGGCAGTGTGCTTGATTCTCCTCAGAGTGCTCCTCGTGAATTCTTGTGTGGCTGGGCCAGCGCTCCCACTGGCCAGGTTTCCTCTCCTTTCCCTCTAATCTCTCATCTACTTCTCCTCTACTCCCTTTCTACTCTAAGGAATACAGGAGCAGATATTACACGATCTATTGGATTTTAGCATTTTGGTTAAATGGTAAGAACAGATACTACTAGGTCTATCTGTTTTACCTCATTCTACTCATTGCTTTCGGTTTGCTTGCAAGTTCTGGGGGTCAATGATCTGAGGGGTTCTAAGCGGGGGCGGCAAAGATTTCATTCTTTGCAACCCTAGAATCTTTCTGAGACTACAAGCTATTCGATCTACTCGTTGGTGCACTTGAGGAGTAGCTTTGCTCTTGTGAGCAGTTGTGCACTGAGAGATTTGGTTCGGAGTTGAGGGAAGAAGGTGTTAGTCTTTGTTCTTGGGGAATCTCCTTGCTCGGTTCTTGCTCCTCTTCGAGTCTGCTGGCCCCTTGTTTGTCCTCTGGTTGCGGTTCGGTGTGGCTTGGGGATCTCTGGTTCATTTCATCTTGTGGGTCTCCTCCTCATACTCGGATCTTCACGCCCCTCGCTTCTTTGCGCCTTCGCTTCTTGGTCTCTCGAGCTCTCTCTCTCTCTCTCTGGACCAATGTGGTTATGCTTGTGTGTTCTGGCCGGGAATCGAGGAAGAGACGAATGCTTGCTTGCTATAAAGGGAAAGGAAGGGATGGGCCGCAGCCATACCTCCCTCACTGGCCGCCACGAGTGCCGCTTGGTTGTTGATTGGCCGAGAAGGGCGGTCTTCTTTCTTGAAATGGTCGCTTGTCGGCTTGCAAGGCGGCTTGAGGATAAGGAATGGTCAAGGTTACCATGCTACCCTTACGGCTCTTTCTTGAGTTATCACTGGGATGGCTAAAAATTTGGGTTTCTAAATACTACGGACACCATGATCCGAGCAGGTAAGTCGCTGATTCTTGGGATGATGATACCCGATCTAGCGAGAGGTGCCAACTCGGCCCCAACAGGTCTGGTATCTCGGTGATCAATACCTCGCCTGCGGGACTGACGGCAATCTCTTTTCTAACTCTATTCGCTCTATTCGCATTTTTAAATCTTTTCGCAAACAATTACGCTAACTATTGCTCTAATTGCTCATTACTACTGTTGTTTGCTTAGTTAATTTTCTAGGTTATTACATCCTATCCCCCTTAAAAGGGATTTCGTCCCCGAAATCCGGCTTACCCAAAGAGGTACGGGTAGGACTCGCGAAGATCGTCTTCCTTCTCCCACGTCGCTTCTTTATCGGTGTGGTGCTTCCACTGGACCTTACAAAACCTAACGGTGGCTCTTCTGAACTGCCTTTCTTCTGTGGCTAAGATTTTTAGTGGACGCTCTTCATAGGTTAGGTCAGGTTGAAGAGGGACATCAAGGTTTTGCACTAGTGAAGGTTCTCTAAGGCGTGCTCTAAGTTGAGATATGTGGAAGACATTATGGATTCGGGAAAGTTGAGGAGGCAATTCTAGTTGGTAGGTCGCAACTCCTTTACGAGATAAGATCTTGAATGGTCCCACATAGCGAGGCTCAATTTTCCTTTGACTCCAAACCTGTGCACTCCTTTCATTGGTGACACTTTCAAATACACATAGTCCTCTGTTTGGAACTTCAATTCTCTCCTACGCTTATCAAGATAGCTCTTGTCTACTCCGGCAGGTTTTCAACCTTTCTTGAATCGGCTTGATCTTCTCATCATTTTGGCGAATCAAGTCGAGACCTATGATGATTTTTCACCAACCACCAACAAATCGGGATCTACATCTTCTACCATATAGGGCTTCAAATGGTGCCATCTGTATACTACTTTGGTAGCTATTATTGTAAGCAAACTCAATGAGATGCGATATTTGTCCCAACTTTCTTTAAAATTCAGCACGCATGCTCTCAACATATCTTCAAGAATTTGATTTGTTCTTTCAGTTTGCCCATCCGTTTGAGGGTGGTATGCGATCTTGAAGTTTAGCTTAGTTCCCAACGCAAATCTGTAAACTTCCCGTAAATTAGAGGTGAACACCGTGCCTCTATCGGATGTAATTGTTTTGGGAACTCCATGAAGTGTGACTATCTTCTCAATGTATATTCGGCTAGTCTGTGAGCAGAGTATTTACGATTGGTAGCAATGAAGTGGTGACTTAGTGAGTCTGTCCACTATCACCCATATGGCATCCTTTTGGTCACAGTCCTAGGCAAGCCTGTTATGAAATCCATCTGAGACATCCTCCCATTTCCACTCGAGGATTTGGAGAGGTTGAAGTAAGCTCACAGGACGTTGGTGTTCGCTTTAACTCTTTGTGGTGTCACACTTACTAATATATTCTGCTATCTCCTTTTTCATCCCATTCCACCAAAATGTCTCTCTTAAGTCTCTATACATCTTAGTACAACGGGATGGATGGTGTACAAAGTGTCATGGGCTTCTTTCAGATTAGTGACTTGATAAGCCGAGTCATTGGGTACACATATTCTGTCATGAAGTCTCGAGGGTTCCTTCCTTATCCAACTTAAACTCGAAGGTTGACTGGTGAATCATGTTGCTCTCTTCCTGAATAAAGTGATCAGTGACTTGTTTTTCCTTGATTTGTTCTAAGAGGTTGGATTGAACTGTCATGGTTGCTAGTAGGGTGTTGGATGAAGACAAGTGGAAGTTAATTCCCATCTTGGCTAACTCTTGAATCAATTCAGGCTTGACATTACGAATAGCCATTTGGTTACATTGAGCTTTCTGCTCAATGCATCGACTCACATTGGCTTTCAGGGATGGTAATTAATTGTGATATCATAATCTTTAATGAGTTCTAACCATCTCCTTTGTCTCATATTCAGTTCTTTCTGAGTGAAGATATACTTTAAACTCTTGTGGTCACTATAGAGTGTACATTTTGCCCCATACAGGTAATGTCTCCAGATCTTTAATGCAAACACTACAGCTCCCAACTCTAGGTCATGAGTGGGATAATTAACCTCATGCGGGCGTAATTGCCTAGAGGCATAAGCAATTACTTTCTCATTTTGCATCAAAGACACATCCTAAACCTGATTTTGAGGCATCACAATATACCACATATTCAATGCCATCCTCAGGTAGGGTTAGTACTGGAGCAGAGGTTAACAACTGTTTGAGTTTTTGGAAACTCTCTTCACACTTCTCGGTCCAATTGAATCGGCTGTCCTTTCTTAAAAGCTTGGTGATGGGAGATGATATTTGAGAGAAGCCTTTGATGAATCTGCGGTAGTATCCAGCTAATCCAAGGAAACTTCTGACTTCTTTTTGATTGGAGGGCTGTTTCCAGGACTTAATGGCTTCAATTTTATCAGGATCTACCTCTATTCCTTTTCCAGATATTATGTGTCCTAAAAAGGGCACTTGATCTAGCCAAAATTCACACTTGCTGAATTTGGCATACAACTGATTCTCCCTGAGGGTTTGGAGAGCTGTTCTAAGGTGTTCTGCATGCTCTTTCTTGTTTTTAGAGTATACAAGTATGTCATCTATGAATACCACAATGAATTTGTCCAAGCACTTCATGTATACCTTGTTCATCAGGTTCATGAATATGGCAGGTGCATTGGTTAATCCAAAGGGAACAACTGTGTATTCATAGTGTCCATATCTGGATACAAAGGCAGTTTTCTCCATATCTTCTGACTTTACTTTTATTTGATGGTATCCTGACCTTAAGTCAATTTTGGAGAAAACACAAGCACCTCTTAGTTGGTCAAACAGATCATCTATTCTTGGAAGAGGGTACTTGTTCTTTATGGTGACTCGGTTAAGGTCCCTGTAATCAGTACATAACCTTAGTCCACCATCTTTCTTATTCACAAAGAGAATCGGGGCTCCCCAAGGTGATACACTTTCCCTAATGAACCCTTTGCTTTCCAATTCCTCCAATTGCTTCTTCAATTCTACCAGTTCTTGTGGGTTCATACGATAGGGTCTTTTACAGATGGGAGTGGTTCCCGGAACAAGATCAATGGAAAATTCCAATTCTCTGTCAGGCGGCATGCCTGGCAGTTCTTCAGGAAATACATCAGGGAACTCCTGAACTATAGGGATAAGGGACAACTCTTTGGGGGACAACAGAGTGAGCTTGGGGCTGTTTTGGGGTTGTTTGGCCCTCTCTCCCTGATCGGTGCAATTTATTGTATTCAACTTCTTCTCAATTTCTCGGAGCCAATCATTTGCTGCAAGTGGTTCGGTGGCTTGGGAGAAGGTAGGTGGGCGGGTTTGCAGGAATTCACCTAAGGTTACTCTACCCCTAGGGTGATGAGGATGACCTCCAGGGATTAGGTTGGTTAATAGAGTTTCCACCAGGTGGTTTTGGCTCTCTTGGAAGTGTCGGAGGATTCTTCCTAGTTGATCTGGGGGTTCGGGGGCCCTAGCTACATCAGCTAAGCCTCCTTGGGGTGTTGGCTGTCTGAATGGTGGTGGGAATGGCTGATTTAGGTCTTGGAATTGTGCTTGGGGTGGTTCTACTTCTTCTGGTGGATCTTGGATGGCTCCTAAACGAAGGATTAGGTCCTGCTCAAGCACCTCACGATCCGACATCCTGCAAAAGAGACCAACCCAACGCGCAACTTAATTAATCACTTATCTTCGACCCAACAATTGGTCTTTAGAAGGTCATTCCTATATTTAACTAAGGATATAACTAAGGAAAGAAGGGATATCCTGAAGAACAGCAATTATTTTCAAAGGGAAGAAGTGTGCAAGGGTAACTTAACTTTTACAAGCATTCAATTTTGTTGAGATCAGGAGTGTCATTGTAGTTAGTAGATATTAGGGCCAAGTTTTTAAGAAATGAGATAAGAAGTTGAGAAGCTCGCTCTCAATCGTCACTCCATTTCAGAATTACAACTACCATCTATCTACCCTCTCAGAATAAGAACCATAAATCGCAATTTAAGAAAACGACAAAAACTTGGTGTCTGAGTACCAAGAACTCCTTGAGGACGCGCCTCAAGTCGCACCTATAGCTACTGAAGAACATAAACACCATCAAGATGCAAATAAGAAAACGATAAAAACCCTAGTGTCCGAGCACTAGGAACTCCTCGAAGTCTACGCGCTTCGAGTCGCACCTATCTATTGAAGAAAAACGATAAACAACCCTCGGTGTCTGAGCGCCGAGAACTCCTCGAGGTCTACACGCCTCGAGTCGCGTTATGGACCCCGTGCCCAAAACCGCCACGGACTACGGGTCCGGGTCCGTTTCCTAGTTCTTAGCTCCTAATTCTATGCGCTGTATTCAGCTATTTAAATACTTAGGTAGACATAAGCACACCACAAATGCATAACTGGTTTTCTACGGTCGGCAATGCAAGACAGAAAGTTAACATGCTCATGCAGTGCCTCCTAAACATACTAGTAAGAATTAAAATGCTTACATATGAACTGATGCCCTGAAAGTAACCTGTCATACTAGTTATTCATGCAAGCAATAAGTTAACATGATATGCCATGCTGCAATGATATCAAACAGGAGGATATGCAATGTTAAGATGCAAATGAGGATGACCAATTACACAAAAAGAGCACTTCTACCACAACTACCACACAAGACCCCACTACCACAAGGAACTAACTTAATTCCCTATCCCCCTTAAAAGAGGGTCTAGTTAATATTGGTGGTCAATTTAAGAAGATAGCTAAACCAAACTTAACACTTAGCAGTTGATAAAGGAAAGGTTACTATACTAGTGCCATATAGCTAGAGATATCTTTTTATTTCAGTTTCTTAACAGTCTCTATTATTTAATGCGTGGTTCTCGTAACCATGGCTCTGATACCACCTGTGGCGACCCGGGTAATTAACCTAGAGTAATTAGCCTCCACCTGGGCATTACCCTATGTTAATCACTCGAATCTCGATATAGTAGCTAGCAAAGTACCGGGTAGTCCAGTACTCTGTCAGGTACCATACCGTGATCAGAATATTGCAGCAGAACAATAATTAGAGATCGAATCGAAATATATTACATTCAGCCACGCAGGGCTTACATGTCCATTACATAATTAGACATTGGTTCCAAGTACAGCAAAATTTATATTACAACGGTCTCATCCCATGACGACCGTCCCAAAAGTAATCCTTTCTACCCAATCATCTAGTTCTCTTGATTGTAGTAGTAATAAGCATCTTCTGAAGCTCCCGATCCTCGCTCATCGCCTTCACCCACGCCTCAATCGGTGGATCCATCAAGCTCGCCTTCTAAGCAAGGGGAGGATTATACAAGAGTGAGTACAACGTACTCAGCAAGCACTAATAGCAACATAATGACATGAATTTTTCCTCTCTTTTTCCACAGATCTTTCCTTCCTCAAACTTAGGTTTTTATTGAAATTAGGTTTTCTTGAAAGGTTGGCAAATTTTATTTTAAAGTTGACTACTAGCACTTGTATATGAGACAGACTGATCTTCCGTAGCCTCCAATCCAGGAGACAGGCATGAATTCATGATTTTTAACCCTGCGCAGGTTTGTACCACTTTACCCATAGTGACCCTCCTCAGAGAGGCCCCGTAACGTTTATCACTAATCCGTAAATAGATCTCCAACCTCATACCCGAGTCGTGAACTCCTTCCTTAGGCGATCTCAACGACTCGCGGCTATGATTGTACTCCGACGATCGATCGTCGGCGATAACTCTACCCGTGGCTTCAAATATACCGCCATTTCCGTGGACTCAGTACCCACGGGCCTCCCAAGATATCCTGAGTACGCCATATAACACTTACCCAATGTGGAGATCTAAATCCTTCATAGGACAACCTTTTCTCGACCGTTTCCACACACTATGGTTGATCTGCAATTACGGCTCAATGCCCAAGTGTAGTTTGTAATTCCTTATATTCTATCCTCTGTAGAGGCCCCACGCATGACAATCCTTCTCAATGGCGCCCTCTACCCACCATAATAATAATACGACCACGGATCATTCCGTGAGCACCAAATCCATTTCTCTCCGTGTCACATGACACCAAACCCATTCCATTTTCTCAAATACAGTTTCAACCGCATCCGATTTAAGGTTTTTAATTTGAATATAACGTTTTCCATGCAAGAGTGATACACATAGTATACAGAAATCAATTGAAAAGATTTTAAACAAACATGAATCAAAAAGCTCTTGCCTGGAGTAGAACTGAAGTGTTCGACCTCGCTCGGACTGCTGGGGGGATGGTTTGACGGGTTCGATTCGAGACCTGACAATTATAAAGTATTACTACGGCATCAACTAAACCTGCTATGGAAATCTATTCTTCTACGGACAGCGTCAAACTAACTAGAACCCAATAGCTACCCACACTCAAATTAACAATTACAACAAGAACAATTATTACAGTTTAACCAATTTTCTATCTGATTAACCGCGGCTTTTAGAAATTAAAACAGAAGCTTTTTCCTACGATTCAAATACCGTGATTTAATCTACGAGGATCGCACGAAGACAACCAGCTTCCTAATTTTTTTCCCTTTTCTTCCCCCTTCTTTCTTTTTCTCTTTTCTTTTCTCTTCTTTCCTTTTCTTTTTCTTCTCTTCTTTCTTTCTTTTCCCCCTTTTCTTATTTTCCTCTCACCCCTTCCCTTTTTCCTTTCTGTGGCCAACGCCTCCCCTGCTTCCTCTTCGGTCTCCTGGGACCGAACGCCTCTCTCTCTCCGTCCGCTTCCTCCGCCTGAGCGATCTCCTGGCGGCTCGGCGCTCCTCGGCCTCACCTCCATGCGGTCGCCTCCTCCCATGATCCAGCCTCTGCCGGCCAGCGAGTGGGCGGCTGCCGATTCTCCTCGCTACCGAGTGCTCCTCCGAATTCTTGGTGGCCGGCTGAAGGCCGCCGCGCTCCACCCGCTGGTTTCCCCCTCTCCTTTCCCCCTCTAATCTCTCATCTACTTCTCCTCTACTCCCCTTTCTACTCTAAGGAATACAGGAACAGATATTACACGATCTATTGGATTTTCGCATTTTGGTTAAATGGTAAGAACAGATACTACTAGGTCTATCTGTTTTACCTCATTCTACTCGCTGCTTTCGGTTTTGCTTGCAAGTTCTGGGGGGTCAATGATGCAGGGGTTCTAGCGGGGACGGCAAGATTTCATTCTTTGCAACCCTAGAATCTTTACTGAGACTACAAGCTATTCGATCTACTCGTTGGTGCACTTGAGGAGTAGCTTTGCTACTGTGAACGGTTGTGCACCTGAGAGATTTGGTTGAGTTGAGGAAGAAGGTGTTAGTCTTTGTTCTTGGGGAATCTCCTTGCTCGGTTCTTGCTCCTCTTCGAGTCTGCTGGCCCCTTGTTTGTCCTCCTGGTTGCGGTTCAGTGTGGCTTGGGGATCTCCTGGTTCATTTCATCTTGTGGGTCTCCTCCTCCTCCGGCTTCTGGATCTTCACCCTCCTGCTTCTTTGCGCCTTCGCTTCTTGGTCTCTCGAGCTCTCTCTCTCTCTCTCTCTCTGGACCAATGTGGTTATGCTTGTGTGTTCTGCTGGCTGGGAACTGAGGAAGAGGCGAATGCTTGCTTGCTATAAAGGGAAAGGAAGGGATGGGCTGCAGCCATACCTCCCTCCCTGGCTGCCACGAGTGCTGCTTCGGTTGTTGATTGGCTGAGAAGGGCGGTGCTGCTGCTGGCTGCGAGCTGGCTGCTTGCTGGCTTGCAAGCTGGCTTGAGGATAAGGAATGGTCAAGGTTACCATGCTACCCTTCTGGCTCTTTACTGAGTTACTGCTGGGGATGGCTAAAAATTTGGGTTTCTAAATACTACGGACACCCGCAGTCCGAACAGGTAAGTCGCGGTTGCCGGATGATGATACCCGATCTAGCGAGAGGTGCCAACTCGGCCCCAACAGGTCTGGTATCTCGGTGATCAATACCTCGCCTGCGGGACTGACGGCAATCTCTTTTCTAACTCTATTCGCTCTATTCGCATTTTTAAATCTTTTCGCAAACAATTACGCTAACTACTGCTCTAATTACTCATTACTACTGTTGTTTGCTTAGTTAATTTTCTAGGTTATTACAGGTGATGTCCCTGTAATACTTGCCAAGCCACAGACTTTTATGAATGCAAGTGGCGAGTCTGTAAGTACAACAACTCTCATACAGCTTCAATTCACTGTACTTGCTAATCCTTCACTGAACGGGACTTCCTTATGCAGGTCGGTCAGCTGGTTTCATATTTCAAGATACCACTCAATCAAGTTCTTGTGGTAAATGTTGTTCTTGAGCTGATATTTTGTCATGTTTACATTTTTTGATTGTTCACAAACTGTTCTTTGATTCATTTTAGATCTATGATGATCTAGACTTGCCCTTTGCGAAACTGCGTCTACTGCCAAAGGGGGGACACGGTGGGCATAATGGGTATTTGTTTATTTATTTTCTCTCTACTTGTTCAGTAGCTCTTTGTTATTTGTTTTGTGTACTCAATATAGGCTTGGCTGCTCGAGGTCTTAAAATGTCGGAGGCAGAGTTTCATGTTTTTTCTTAGGTTGACATTATTAAAGGATGTTTATTAGTGGTTTGCTCTTAGAAATTGATCGTTAAGAGCTTAGCACCGATAAGATGCTTCAACTAACACATTAAATCACATGTTTCCCACTGACATGGTTTCTTTGTTCTGGGAAGGGTGTCTGGCTTGATCTAGTGTCAAGCGCTGTTGGAATTATTACTTTTTGTTCTAATTTAACATTTGATAAGTGTTGCAGGATGAGAAGCATCATTAACCATTTGAAACAGAGCCGTGATTTCCCACGTCTAAGGATTGGTACGCCAATTGATCACTTCTTTCCTCATTCAGGTAACGAGCCTGAAAATACTATTCTCGGAATGTTGTGCAGGAATTGGACGACCAACTGGGAAGATGGATGCTGTCAATTTTGTTCTACGTTCATTCACCGAGCAAGAACAAGAAGAGGTTTTTACCAGATTGCACTGTACAATTATGCATGGAATTTTTCTTGTGTACTATTCCTAAAGTCATTATTTTAGGCAGTCTGTGATCTCTGAAAACTTGAAAGCTGAAATACTACATTGGAATTACGTTGATCTATACAAGCAGGACGGCAGTTAACTCTTCTCTCTACCCAATCTTTTGCAGCTTGATTTCACGTTCCACAGGGGCTTCCAGGCAGTAAGGATAATGTTGCTCGAAGGATTCAACAAGAGTGCAACTTTTGTGAACACTCCGCAGCCATCAGAAATGTTGAATAGATAAAAATTATTTTATCCAAGCAGCGCAAATATTCATTGAAGTGTAAATTGGCTGCTGTTGTTAGAATCATTCATACAGCTGCGCAGAGTATATGAATCCCGATACAGCTCAATCAAGTCTGCCCTTTCTGCCTGTTCTTGTTTCCATATGTTGTCACGCGATCACCTGATTTTGTTCGTTGGTATGCTTCTGTTATACTCCCCATTGGTTGATTCATCTAGGGCTTGGCTATCGAGCTTAATAAGTTATTATCGAACTTCTTTTGAAATTAACATAATTTAATATAAAATTATTTTACTTATCATTTAACTGGTTATTTCAAATTCAAGCTAATGAGCTACTATCGAGTCGAGTTTCATTAATATTTTCGCTAGAAATGATCTCATTTCAATTTTAAACTCATTAACTACTATATTCGAAGAAATTTTGATTCAAGTCTTCATGAGCTTTTCGCCGGCCATTCATCCTTGCAAATTGCAATGCTTGTTGCTGCAATCGAGCTCTCGAGGAGTTGTTGTCCATCTGGCTATCAGAACCACAGCAGGCTAATTCTCCTTCATGATTGAGGAATAATTGATAATTTATCCTTATTTACTTGTGCTATTGATCATTTATCCTGTGATATCTTATTAACATGCGAACCCTGGAGTCACATGTCAGTGAGATGTACGGATCAAATAATCAATTGTACTAAACTAAAATGGAACAAATCATCAACGGGAATGTTAGTTTGCGGTTGTCCTCACGGAAGACTTTGTGCGCTCACATCGTTTGAAGCTGACATGTGTCCTTTTTATCTCTCGTGTCACGAGAGGAATTCGGTCGTACTATTTTCGATTCTATCTCCAAACACTAAAGAGAGGCAGTTGTGTAAGGCCCATTTCTCCCCACAGCAGGGTTTGACAACGAGATGTTGTGAGATCATGTCAAATCTGAAAGCTTTTGAATTTAAATTTTTCAGAGTCGAAACTTTTTCGAGGTGAAACTTTAACATTTTTCGAGCTAAAACTTTATGATTATAATTTTTTTCGACTTGAATTTTAAATCGAAACTTTTCAAACCAAAAGTTTTTTCAATCAAAACTTTTCGAACCGAAAGCTTTTGAATCGAAAGTTTTATGAGTTGAAACTTTTCAAATTGTTTTTTTTTTCGATTGAAACTTTTGGTTTAAAACTTTCGAGGCTAAACTTTCTGATTTGAAAATTTTTTGATTTAAAACTTTTTGTGTTGAAACTTTCTGTGTTAAAACTTTTTCGAGTTGAAACTTTCTAGTTTGAACATTTTAATTTTTTTTTAGTTTTAAAATTTGAGTTAAATTTTTCGAGTTGAAACTTCATATTTAAAATGTTCAAAATTTGAATATTCTAATTTTAAAATTTTGTGTTAGCTAGGGAAAAAGGGTGGAAAAAGGTGAGTAGAGAAAAGAAAAAAAGAGATGAATAGAAAAAATAACACATAGTATCATAGAGAAGATAATCTTAAATTTATTAGTTTAAGATTAATCTCAAAATAGTCATTCCTAATTATCAATTCTCCCTCACGATTGGATGCAGCAGAGACACCAGTCAGATATCAATTAAATCACGACCGTCCATGCAGTTTCCACCAACCCCGTCGACGTATCCATCCTCTCGTTCTTTCCCTAAAACCCTCCTCCACATCTAACTCCTCCCAATCGCACGCCCCCGCCGCCGCCGCCGCCGCCGCCAACTTCACCCACCATGGCGGTCACCACCCACGCCTCCGCCCTCTCCTTCCTCCTCTCCCACCCCAACCCCGCCACCCCCAACCCCCACCTCCCTCTGCGCCCGCGCCACGCTGCCCACCGTGTGCGCTGCGCCACCGACGCCTCCGCCTCGGCTTCCGCCGCCGCCTCCACCAAGCACCGGCGCGCGGTGGATGAGAACATACGCGAGGAGGCCGCGCGGCACCGCGCTCCGAACCACAACTTCTCCGCGTGGTACGCGCCGTTCCCGCCCACCCCGAACGGCGACCCCGACGAGCGCTACTCCCTGGACGAGATCGTCTACCGCTCCAGCTCGGGTGGCCTCCTCGACGTGTGCCATGACATGGACGCCCTCGCGCGCTTCCCGGGCTCCTACTGGCGCGACCTCTTCGACTCCCGCGTTGGCCGCACCACCTGGCCCTACGGCTCCGGCGTTTGGTCCAAGAAGGAGTTCGTCCTCCCGGAGATCGACTCCGACCACATCGTCTCCCTCTTCGAGGGCAACTCCAACCTCTTCTGGGCCGAGCGCCTCGGCCGCGACCACCTCGGCGGGATGAACGACCTCTGGGTCAAGCACTGCGGCATCTCCCACACCGGATCCTTCAAGGACCTCGTCGTGACCGTGCTCGTCAGCCAGGTCAATCGCCTCCGCCTCGCGCCCCATCGCCAGCGTCGGATGCGCGTCCATGGGGGACACCTCAGCCGCGCTCTCCGCCTACTGCGCCGCCGCGGGGATCCCCGCCGTTGTCTTTCTCCCGGCCAACTGCATCTCTCTCGAGCAGCTTATCCAGCCTATTGCCAACGGCGCCACCGTGCTCTCGCTAGACACGGACTTTGACGGCTGCATGCGGCTCATCAGGGAGGTGACTGCCGAGCTTCCGATTTACCTCGCCAATTCGCTCAATTCTCTTCGGCTAGAGGGGCAGAAGACCGCGGCAATTGAGATACTGCAGCAGTTTGATTGGGAGGTGCCGGATTGGGTCATTGTTCCGGGAGGCAATCTTGGAAACATATATGCCTTCTACAAGGGATTCGAGATGTGCCGTGTTCTTGGGCTGGTTGATCGTGTGCCACGGCTTGTCTGCGCACAGGCTGCCAATGCAAATCCGCTGTACCGGTACTACAAGTCAGGGTGGACTGAGTTCCAGCCACAAGTAGCTGAGCCGACATTTGCATCTGCTATTCAGATTGGTGACCCAGTATCTGTCGACCGCGCGGTGGTTGCACTCAAGGCTACAAATGGCATTGTGGAGGAGGCAACGGAGGAGGAACTCATGAATGCAATGTCACTCGCTGACCGCACTGGGATGTTTGCTTGCCCACATACTGGGGTTGCGCTCGCTGCACTGTTCAAGCTCCGGGATCAGTGTATCATCGGGCCAAATGACCGCACGGTGGTCATCAGCACTGCGCACGGTCTGAAGTTCTCTCAGTCCAAGATCAACTACCATGATAGCAAGATTGAAGACATGGCGTGCAAGTATGCTAATCCACCGGTCAGTGTGAAGGCTGACTTTGGTGCCATCATGGACGTCCTCAAGAAGAGGATCAAGGGTAAGCTCTGAGCCTGTGTTTGGCTAACCCCTCCAATTGGTTACTCTATGTCAATTGTCTTCTTCATCTGATTGGAATGTGGTGGGTGGATGTGGAGCAATGAACGCAAGATTTGAATGAAATCTTTTAGGTGAGGCTCTTCTAGGCTTCAGTTGGGAGTGGGTACTGGGGTGAGGTTATCTCTTGTACTATCTTGTGCTCTATGGATAATAAGTGATTGTCTTGCTGTTCAATTGAATAATCATTTAGTCCATTTACTCCATTGTGCATGAGCTTGTCGAATATTTCACTGCAAGCTGTGTGGATTGTTATTTAATTTTACCGGCTAAGGAGTGACGACTTTAAGGTGGTTGCAGTAACAGCATCATATGGTGGTATGTCATACCAGCCTTCCAGCTACCTCAGTTCTGTCGGGATTTTTCATGTAGTTTTGATGTCTCAGTTAGTAGGGTTTTCATGCTTGCTGCAAATAAGGTGTTCTTAAGTAGATTTTAGTTTGTGCTGGTGCCTGCATATATTGGTGAGACTGGATTTTCTTTCTCCCGTACTTCATACATGACACGTCAGAAAAGATTAAGGCCATCTTTGATTCACGGGATTTTCCTTTCGTAGGAGTCAGGATTAAGGCCCTCTTTTATTCACGGGATTTTCAAAGGAAAATTTTATTCATGTGTTTTTTCTATTCCAAGTTTTTAGAATCATGCGAATTAAAGAGGCCCTAAGCAGATTTTTTAGACACAAGGTGAAACGCCCAGCTTTACTGAAAGCTTAGAAAGGTATACAAAGAAAGTACTGGGGATTCCAGTTCTGCCAATACCAGTCTTCTAAATGAAGGCTGTTATGGCCTTGGAAACGATCCATAAAACGGTAAAGGTCTCTTATCAGTTATGTTTATAGACATTTTAAAGTTTGCCTGATTTAACGTGCCTATTTTATCGGGCCGTTATTTACGTAAAGTTGCAAGATTGCTATATGATATTGAATATTATGTCTACATGAGATGAACGCTAGTTTTGCTTTTTATTTGCACTTGAGCTGTTCATTTATTCAATTATGATTCTTTAATTATATTCATATCATTTCATCTTTTTATCTTCTTGTCACCATTGTGGACAATTGTTAACAGCCTATTAGTTTCATTCTATATTGCATGAAAGAAGATGAGTTATATGCTTATTTTGTTACTGCTATATATATATATATATATATATATATATATATATATGGCATCATATTTGGTGCAAACCCCCTTTACCGTGAAAACTCCGTGAAAACCACGTGTAAAAGTTTTGAAAAATTCTCAAAAAATTACTATACATAGGGGAGGTGTGGTTCTACAACCCTGTAAAATTTAAAGACAAAACTCAATTACATTTGAAAGATATGAAAAAGACAAATTGCAAAATGAATAGTGCTAAACAGTGAAAAATCACTATTCATACTGACTTTGTCTTTTTTATATCTTCTAAATACAATTGAGTTTTGTCTTCAAATTTTACAGGGTTGTAGAACCACACATTCCCTATGTATGGTAATTTTTTGAGAATTTTTCAAAACTTTTACACGTGGTTTTCACGGAGTATTCACGGTAAAAGGGGTTTGCACCAAATATGCTGCCTATATATATTGAAACCGTTTACCGTATAAACACTAGAAGGTGTGGTGACAGTTCGTTCATCATTTACCGTTATTTAGAATATTGGCCAATACGTACTACAGAACCAGCTAGCAAACCAGAAATTGAAATTATTACAAAAGAAACCGGCTCCTCAATTCTATTACAACTGATTAACTAAAAAAAGATTAATCAGATATTCGCCAAACTGTTAGCATGTATGAATACCCAAAAAAAATGCATACATGATCATAGACAAAACCTAGAAAAAGACTTATTAGCTAATCCCAGACAAAAATGACCGCACGCTTCCTTAACTGAGATACCATATTATGCAAAGGTATGAGTTACTCCAAAGTAATATGCCGCAAATACGGATGAGAATATGAAAAAAAAAGAGGTATGAGTAACTGGAAAGATCTTTGAATTTAGGTTTAAATTTAGAGACCAATATTGTTCATGTTCTGACTAAATAAACTCGAAAGCTTCTTTTTTAGTGTTGACACCAAGGTTTTAAATATAGTTTTGGTATATATCTCGGAGGTAGCCGAAATTTGATCGAAATCTTGGAATTTCGGACAAGACTCGGATGAAATCTAAAAACCAAATTTCAAATCCGTTTTTTTTTCAATCGGAATTTCAGAGATTTTGATTTAAATCACCGAGATTTCGGCCTAAATATCCGAGATTTTGTTCTGAATCACCAAGATCTCAGTCAAACAAAAAATGGTCAAAAACACGTCAAAAATTTGAATTTTTTTTAGATGATTCCGATGTATTACTAAAGTTTTCATAAAATTTTCAGATGATCCATAGCAAGAACTATAACCCGCCGAGTTACATGTCAAATGGTCTTCTGAGGCTATAAAATGATATAACGGTGATCCATAGCAAGAACTATAACCCGCCGAGTTGGGCATGGGTTCAAATCCTACTCTCGCATCAAATTTTTTTTTCCACTTTTTTAGGTGAGGGCCAGCTAGAAAAGCATGGAGCTTAGCTAAACTGGTGCACGCTTCATTTCGATTTGATCGTCGTGTCCGAAGGAGTCCGAGTCAGAGTCCGTGAAGAACACGTCGAAGTCTTTCTGTTGTTCATGGTCGGTGGCACCAAAGTTTGGACGATTTCGAAGGACAAAGTGATGGAATGGATACAGGCAAAATTATATAGAAGGCACACATGAGAGGTCAATATTTTTTAGAGATACAACTGCTTATGTTGATGAAGATAACTTGGTAAAACTTGCAAATCAAGTCTCTTTGTATAGTGGATGCTCCCATCACATGTAACTCTAAGACCTTGTATTTTATAAGAAGATTCTTCTCTCTGCTTATCATTATCAGCGATTTGCAACTTTTTTCTACGCTTTCAAGAAACCAAATATTAATGTCGAAGCAATTGCTCCAAGAGAGTGCTGACAAATACAAAATTACCTAGACGAATATCAGGAACCAAGAACTTGTTTTCATGCCTTTTGTTTCCTTCCTCCTAAGCTACACGAATATCAGAAATCAACAACTTCAACAAGAATGTATAATGATCTCAACTTCCTTTTGAGCTTTTATGTTTCTCAATCCCATGAAATGCAACTGAAATTACCGAGATCTCGATCAACTTCTGAACTTTTGAAAAATGGTTAAAAACACGTTAAAATTTTTTGAATTTTTTTTGTGGATGGTCTTGACCCCAAATCCAATCAAATCCAACCCACAAAAATGAAATCTGATCAAAATGACCGATATTTCGACCGAAATCACCAAGATCTCATTGAGATTTCATTGGGTACTGTAGCATTTTAATTTTTAAATTTTTTTTTATCCGGTCGAGATTTAGAATCTCGGGGTCCGAAATCCAAAATCTCGGCCGAGATTTTCGAAATTTCGTCAGGATTTTGAACTTCGGTTGACACCTGGAATGCACTCTTTTATTTTATTTTCGAACTTCAGGCTTGACTTCTTAGTCTCTCAAACTTTCATTTGGTATTTTCTAAACCTAAAAGCTTAGTGTTCTCAAAAACATAATTTGAGACCAAAATCTAGAACAGAACCAAGAAGCACAGCAGGTACAGGATTGGGAAAGAGAAGCAATCTGCACAAGTAAGAACTTAGAGCAAACGTACATCTCAGAGCGAGGAAGCAAATAGCTGGGGCAACAAGAATCGTACCAAACAGATAAATAATAGACATATATACCATGATCAAAAGGACAACATGGTATGCGAAGGAAGCAGAAGTAGAGCACATCATACCTGACAGGCAAGCACTTGAACAGCTAAGCCTCTCTAAAGCGGCCATCCAAATATCCAAATAGTCACCCTATGTAGGGGCGAAAAAGGATTGGATAGTTTCCATTCTATTCGGATACAAATAGTTTTGGATCGGATATTTTTCGGATATTTTTGGATCAAATACGGATATGGATATTTTTTGTCGGATACGGATACGGATTCGGTTACGCACTATCCGGCATATACGAATCCAGATCCAGATTATCCGGTCAACAGAGTTCGGATATCAGGTAAATTGGTCACGTGTGAATGTGTGATGTACTAATGTGTATCACAGACTCATCACTCATCAGTGTATCGGTCCTCCCTCCTCAGCCGGTCACTCAAATCTCATACTTGGTCTCCAGATCTATTCCCCCCATAGGTAAACGGGCCGACGCCGCCCTCCTCCCGTCTCTCCCTGACGCCGCCGATGCCCGTCGGCTCGTCTCCCTCAGGCGCCGCCGTCGACTCTCCCGGTGCCGCCCTCAGATCGTCCCCCCCGGCGTTGCCCTCGTCTCCTCGAAGCCACCCGCGCGTCATCTCCCTCGGTGCCACCCGCAGGTCGTCTCCCTCGGTGATGCCCACGTCGCCCCTCGGTGGCCGCTGCCGCCCTTTTCTCCCCTCGGCATCGTCCATCCTCCTCCGGTCCTCCCCCGTCACCGCCATCGTTCGCCCCAGTCCGCCATCGTCCGCCTCCGTGGCTCCGGCTACCCTTGGTGCCGTCCATCCTCCTTCCCCAAATTTCACATTATTTAGTCTTTACTACATGTATGCAAATGCAAGTTAGCAAGTATACTCTTTAGTCTTTATCAATATACTAGTTGCGTGATACATGATTCTTGCAAAGGCAAACAACAAAGGCAATCAATAGTGTCAGAAACATAATGCATGAATCAACTTGTAAATGTAGTCCTAGCATTCCACAAAATATTACATAGATTAAGAAAGTTAGTTTTATCTCTCTTTAGTGCTTTCAACTTAAAAAGCTACATGAACTATTTGATTCATTATATGTAAATAGTATTTGTAACTACATTTCTCTACAAATGAGGTGCTATTCATACAAGGTGGGCTTTAGTGGTTATCGGCGTACTTTGCGCCAGGGTCCCCACTCCCCCGCAGTTAAAAAGGTCGCCAGAGGTGTGGTCGACCCGGGGGCACGTGGCGGCCAGGCCACGCCCCTGGGCGACCAGGAAGGTGGTCGCCTAGTGGGCGCGTGGCGATCAGGCCACGCCACTGGGCGCCCAGGAAGGTGGTCGCCCAGTGGGCAGGTGGCGGCCAGGCCACGCCACTGGGCGCCCAGGAAGGTGGTCGCCGGGACGCGTGGCGGCCAGGCCACGCCCTAAGCGACCAGGAAGGTGGTCACCAGGGACACGTGGCAGCCAGGCCACGCCCACGGCGACCAGGAAGGTGGTCGCCAGGGAAAGGTGGCACGCCGGGCCACTCCGAGGTCAAGGGCATTTAATGCAAGTTGTGCGCATTAAATGCAAGGCGTCTTGGATGCGATCTGACGACCCGCCTTCCCAGGCACGCATTAATTGCGTGACATCACGGCGACACCTTACCCTCGAGCGTAACGGAAGGCGTTGGTGGGCGGGGGCGAGGTGGGATTGTGACACCGCGGCGATCATTAATGAAGAGTAAGAACGGCGGCGGCGCAATAAATAATCCCATGCGGTGTAATGATGGGGTGGGGTAAGCCACCCATGCGTCCCCGTCGACCCTAGTATAAAGGAGCCAGGGTGCATGGGAGACGGGGTTCGAAAGATTGTAAGGCTTTCATTTCCTTCAGCAAGAACACAAGGAATACCAAAAGAAAGCAGGACTAGGGCTATTACTCTTATGAGGGCCTGAACCTGGGTAAAAAGCTCTGGCGCCTCCTTGTTCCCTGAGTTTCCTGCACCCGGTCGTCTTCTTCCTTTCCGGCAATTGCCGAAAGCCCCTGTTTGAACCTCATAAGCACCCAATTCAGAGGTGCTGTTAGCTAGAAACGCCGTGATGGCGGCGCCCAGGTAGGGGCTCTTGGTGGTTAGATTGCCCTCTTCCTTCCATCTCGATTCAAGCTCGGTGAAGCGAGGCGCTTATGCGCATGGCGGAGTCGCACTCCAATCGCGGCAATTTGCCCGAGGAAAGCGGCGCCCGTAGCCGATCCCGACGTTCGGGGAGGGAGCCGGGCCACCCGGGTCCCTCCGCTTCGGGGGGGCCGCGCATGGCTCCTCCGCCCGGGGGTCCGCCCGTCCAACGGCGCTTGGCGCTGGGTGACGACACTTCGCCGAAGCCTCCATGCGGCGGCGCTTCTCGATCATCCCGGTAACTGCGGGAGCGACCACCCCCGCCACTCCGTGGCTGCGGGACACCGTCCCCCGGGGGGACGCCGCACCACAGCAAGTGGAAGTGGCGACCCGGCCGGAGGCTTCCGTGCGTGGCGAGGGAACAGCGCGCTGACGTGCCAGGTTCCGGCCACCACCACGGCGACCCCTCCCGGCGTCAAGGGTCGGGACAAGGAAGGGTCTGGTTGCAACCCCTCGATTCACGAGGACATGCACATGATTCCGCTTCTTCCGCGGTCCCCGAGTCTAGGGGAACCGTGAAGACCTCCGATCGCGCCTCGGCGAAGGCGGCGTCGGCTGGCGCGGCGACTGCGTCATGTCCTCCGCGAACGTCGCGGGGCATAAGATGTGGGTCTCTCCTCGGACTCTAGGGAGAGCGCAGGTCGCACTCCTCATCCTCTCCTCGGGATCGGCCGGGCGAATCGGCGCTACTCCCCCTACAACGTTGGGTGCCGAGCGTTCTCTCCGCCTTCGGCCATTTGCATGGCCGGAGAGATTCCGCCCGCCTCCATCGAGAAGTATGATGGTACCACCAACCTGCAGGAGTTCCTTCAGATCTACACCACGGTGGTACGCGGCGGAGGGTCCGAGAAGGTCATGGCCAACTACCTCCCGACGTCACTAACGGGCTCTGCCCGGTCTTGGCTACTTAACCTCCCGCGAGGCTCTGTGCACTCGTGGGAGGGGCTATGCGACATTTTTGTCGCCAACTTTCAGGGCTCCTACGCTCAACCAGGCGTGGAGGGCGACCTCCACGCTCTGGAAGCAGGCGGAGGAGTCCTCGAGAGAGTTCATCCGGCGGTTCAGCCATCGCCGCAACACGATCCCCGGATCTCTCGAGCATCGGTGATCATCGCTTTCGGAGGGGGTCGGGACCGTAAGATGCGGGAAAAGATGGCCACGGCGCGTCATCTCAACCACATCTGAGTTGTTCTCCTGGCGCACAAGTGCGCCAGCGGCCAAGCTTCGGAAGTGTGCCACGAGGCCTTCCGATTCGGTGGCGTTGGCACTGAAGTCCTCCGACCGCAAGAAGAAAAAGAAAAAGCGGAGGAGGCAACCGCTAGGGAGGTCTTGGTCGCTGAGCCGGAGCCCAAATCCCGGCGTCATGATGATCGGGACCAACGGACGAGCGCCGGGCAAGCGCGCGATCGCAGGGACCGCCGCCGCTCGCCCGCGAAACGATGGCGGCAAGCCCTATTGCCCCATCCATCGAACGAGCGGACATGACTTGGAGGATCGCCAAGTTGTATCCAAGGCGGTCGACAAAGCGGCTCAAGAAACGCCGCGAGAAAGATTGCGAAGCGAAGACGGCGAAGATGTGGCTCCGCTTAGCCTTCCAAAGAAAGTGAGCACACGGTGGCGTTCATACACGGTGGCTCCGCCACCTACTCCTCGAACTCGCGATACAAAGCGGGATTCGAGGCGGTGTGTGCCACCACGCCGATCTCGGGGCCGGCCGTGAAGTGGTCGAATACCGATCACTTTCGATCGGGCCGACCACCAGAGAACACCTCCGCCCTGGCCATCTCCGTCGTGGTGTCCCCACGGTCCGCAATCTGAGTTAGGCGGGTCCTGGTTGATGGAGGCGGTGCCATCAACTCTTTGTCGATCGGGCGTATCAGCGCTCGGATCCGTCTGACGAGGCTGCGCCCGGCCGCTTTTACTGGAGTAGCCCGGGGTGGGCCTCCTACCCACAGGACAAGTCCGATTGCGATGCGTTCGGAAGTTCGGAGAACTTCCGAACGGAGCTGTAGATTTTGAGGTCGGCCCGACTTCGACCTCCCCTATAATGCCCTCTGCTTTGGCCGCCCTGGTTAAGTTCATGGCGGTGGCCCACTACGCCTACATCTTGGTGAAAATCCCGGGGCACAGGGTCCCATTACGGTGAAGGTGGATAGATTGGAAGCCTGCGGCTCGGCGACAGTGCAGGATCTTGCCGGCACCACCTTTCGTAGCGACAAGGACGACAACCCGGGCTCCCCTCGGCCAAGTCCCGCGCTCCGCCCAGCCCGTGGGCGAGGCAAAGGCGGTCACCATGGGCGAGGAAGGCTCGGGCAAGGTCGTCAAGATCGGCACCGACCTCAGCGCCAAATAGGAAGACGCGCTCGTCACCTTCCTCCGGTCTAACCTGGATGTGTTCGCTGGGAACCATCGAAATGACCGGGTCCCAGTGGAGGTGATCGAGCACCGATTGGCAACGCTTCTGGAGCGCGCCGGTTCGGCGAAGATCCGCGAGCGCCAGAGCGGCAGGACGCCATTCGACGAGGTGGAAAACTGTGTCTGCCAAGATTGTGCGGGAGGCCGCCTACCCGAGTGGTTGGCCAACCCGTGCTTGTAAAGAAGTCTAATGGGAAGTGGCGAATGTGCATCGACTTCACCGACCTCAACAAAGCACATCCCAGGACCGTACCCCTTGCAGCGGATAGACATCGTAAATCGACTCCACGGCGGGTGCGGCTTCTGTCTTCCTCGACGCCTACTCCGGTTATCATCGGATCGACATGGCGCAGAAGACGAAGAGAAGACCGCTTTTGTGACCCCCTCGGTGTATATTGCTACGTCAAGATGCCTTTCGGGCTGAAAAGCGCTGGTGCCACTTATCGGCGGGCTATGCACATTGTGTTCGGCCCCAAATAGGGAAGAACCTCGAAGTGTATGTTGATGATCCGGTCGTGAAAGCGAAGAGGGCCGACGAGCTTATACAGGACCTTGAAGAGACCTTCTCTCACCTCGAAACTCTTGCTGAAGTTGAATCCTAAAAGTGCGTGTTTGGTGTCTCGTCAGGAAAATTTGCTCGGTTTCTGGTCTCGGTAGTGGAATCGAAGTCAACCGGAGAAAATAGAAGCAATTGAGCGAATCGACCGCCTACCCGGCTCAAGCAACTGCAATGCTTGGCTGGCCGGCTAGCCTCCCTGGGCCGGTTTATATCCCGGCTCGGGGAGAAAAGTCTGCCACTGTTTAAGTTGTTGAAGAAAACCAACTCATTTGAATGGACCCCAGAAGCCCAACAAGCGTTTGAAGATCTGAAGAAGTACCTCTCTTCTCCTCAGTCTGGTCACCCCGAGCCAGGCGAGCCGTTCTTGTATGTGGCGGCCGGCCACGTGTAGTGAGCCTTGGCCCAGTGGTAGCGAACAGGAAGGGGTCCAACGGCCGGTCTACTACATCAGCAAAGTGCTCCACGACGCAGAAACAAGGTACCCTCAGGCTCAGAAAATGGTCTATGCGGTGGTAGTGGCGTCAAGAAAGTTACGGCACTATTTCCAAGGGAGAGAGATCACAGTGGTCTCCTCGTACCCCCTGCGCGAGATCCTCCTGGCAACCGAAGCGGAGGTCGCATCGCCAAGTGGTCCGTTGGTGGGGAGTTCGGTATCAAGTTTGCTCCTCGTACCTCAATAAAGAGTCAAAGGTGGCGGACTTCATGGTCGAGTGGACTCCATCTCGAGTCAGAAGGCCGATGAGGTCCCCGCGCCTCCCCTGGACGCTCTTCTTCGACGGGTCTTTCAGGCTTGAAGGCGCGGGGGCTGGGGTTCTCCTGGTCTCTCCGACCGGGGACCTCCTCAAGTACGTGGTCGCCCTCGACTTCAAGGCCACCAACAACGTCGCCGAGTACGAGGGCTTCTTTGGCCGAGCTCGTGCCGCCGCAGCCATCGGTGTCCGGCGCCGGCAAGTACAGGGCGACTCCCTGCTGGTCGTCAATCAGGCAAGGCAGGACTTTTCCTGTCCTGACCCCGTCATGGCAGCATACCTGGCGGAGGTCGGGGAAGTTGGAAAGAGCATTCGAAGGAGTGGGATACACTCACATCCCGGGCGTGACAACCATCTGGCGGGACGAGCTCGCTCGGCTCGCCGACCAGGTCTCTGTGCCGGTCGGGGTCTTTGAGGAAAGGCTTCGCGATCGTCCATCGCAGCCCCATTTCCGGGCGGGACGATGGTGATGCCGCTCAGCCCTCGCCACGGGGAAAGCGGTTCCGTTGGAAATGCCGGCCAGCGAAGTACTCGGACGACCACCTCGTGGTCGCCAGATTTGACCAGGAAGGCACATGGATGGATCCGATCCTGGCCTACTGCGGGATCAAGTGTGCCCCGATGATGATCGTCACAGAGAAGATAGCACGAAAGGCCAAGTGCTATACCCTGGTGGGCGGGGACTGTCTGCACGGGGTAAGAATGGAATTCTTCGAAGTGCATCACTCGGGAAGAGGGGAGCGATTTGCTCTCGGATATCCATGGAGGCGTGTCACGGGAGCCATGTGTCCGGACGAGCGATGGCGGGAAAAGCTTCCGTCAAGGGTTCTATTGGCCAACCGCCTCCAGGATGCTTGCGGTGGTGAGGAGATGTGAAGCGTGTCGATTCCACGCCAGCGAGTCCACCAACGGCCCAAGCCCTGCAGACTATCCCGATCTCTTGCCCCTTCGCGGTCAGGGGGCTGGATATCATGGGCACGTTCCCGCGGGCCACAGGGGGCTACACACACATGTTCTTCGCCATCGACAAGTTCACCAAGTGGGTAGAAGCCGAGGCAAGAAGATCCATCACCGCGGCTGCGGTGTCCAAGTTCATACGAGAGATTTTTGCCCGCCGGGTCGCTAACCGTATCATCACCGACAACGGCGCACAGTTCACTAGCGCGGCCTTCTTAGACTTCTGTGAAGATATGGGCACCATGGTCTGTTTTGCCTCGGTCGCTCACCCCAGGAGCAACGGCCAGGTCGATCGGGCCAACGCTGGCCCAATCTTGAAGGGCCTCAAGACCGAGGCGTTCGACCGACTCCACAAGCGTGGCGCCCGGTGGACCGAAGAGCTCCGGTGTGTTGTGGTCACTCCGGACCACTCCTAGCCGGGCTACCGGGAAACCCCTTTCTTCTGGTCTCTGGCCCGGAAGGCTGTTCTCCCCTCGGGGCCCAGGCCAGGGTCACCTCGCGTTAGCGTTTGTGGAAGAAGACCAGGGAGAGGCTGCGTCGAGGCGACATCAACCTCTTGGAAGAGGCGCGGGATCGGCGGACTTTGCGCCGCTGCAAAGTACCAGAGAGCCTCAGCGGTACCACGCCTCCGGTTAATGAGAGAACGCCGGCGATGGCGACCTGGTCTTGCGAAGAATCCAGACGCATGCCGGTCGCATAAACCGCCCCTCTGGGAAGGACCTTTCAAAGTGGTCTCTGTCTCTCGTCCCGGGGCGGTCAGGTTGGCCACTGAAGACGGCGAGGAGCTAGCAAACTCTCAGAATATAGAAAATCTGCGCAAGTTCTACCCTTGATTGGTTGTAAGTCCTTGGTTCCGCCCCGACCGGCCGAGTATGTCTTCCGCTCCGCCGCTGCCTGGGGAGGCCTTCTGTTTTGAAGTTAAATACTCTTTTTTCCTGTCCAAACCGCCTGATCTTCCTACCCTTTTTTTCGGTCTTTTGCCTTCTGTCGGATAGTGCCGGGGCGATTTGCCTCTGGTACCCTGTCCCAGTAGCGAGGGTAGGATCACTAAGTGTGAGCGGCAGACGGGACGGTGATTGGATGGCTAGTTTAGCACGATCCCCAGCACGGTCATGACACTCAGGGTGTCCCCGTGGGGGTCGGCGACTCGAACACCACTGCCAAGAACCTGGGGCCCCGCCCGAACTCGCTAAGTGATCGTTCCCTAGCTCAAGACCTTAAGTCTCCAAGCGTTCCGCGTGGAGCCGTAAAGAATAAGAACAAAGAAATCTTTAAGCCATATAGCGGGAAGCTTGGTGCTTCCATTCCATTTGAACTGTCTTGCGTCTGAAGTTTTTACAGGCAAAAGTAAAGCAAACTAGCTAACTACGCTGCGGGGGGATCCTCCTCGTCCTCTGCCGCCGCCTCAGCGGCCGCCACATCCTCAGCAACCGGGAGAACGTCCAGATGAAGCGCCACGTCCTCAGCTACCGCCTCGACCTGAGGGTTCTCCATCGCCAGCTGAGCCGCGACCTGCTCGGAAGCGTCGTGGACCCGCTCCTCCGCCTGCGCCCAGTCGCCTTCGATCCCCCGGACCGTGGCTGCGGGATCGAAGTTGGGGTCACGGCTTGCGCAACAAGCCAGCACGTACTTCGCCGTGGCCGCCGCGACTGCGCGCCCCTCCTGGACGGACCTGGCGGCGAGGGCAGCGGCAGCGGTAAGGAAGTTCGCGATGGCAGAGGCGAAGGCATAGTGCCGTGGCTTCTCCTCCTGCGGACCGGGCTCGCTCCTAACGAGCAAGGCGGCCATTGCTCGGTTGAAGGCATGGCGCAACATCTGCGAGGTGTCCACGCCTGATCGGGCCCTATCGGCCTTCTCCGCCTCGGCTCCGCGAGAGCCTCTCCATGGCGGAGTGCTTTGTTCAGCTGCTCCGCTCAGGCCGCAGCTCGCTCGATCCAGCCCCGTCGCGCGAGATCTTCTACCTCTTTGCGAGGCGGTTAATCTCGATTCCGCCTCCGTCAACCGCTCCTCGCTCGTCGCTAGACGACCGCTTATCTTTGGAATAAAGCTCGGCTGAGAGCCGCCAAAGAAAGCGTCTGCGTCTGCCGAGGAACGGAGGCGATGGGTGGATCCGGTAGGGGCGAGGCCGAGCGGACCTCGACAGCGACGGCGCCAAAGAATCGCCGCTGGGGTCGCCCTCCTGCCCGGCCGTCTGAGGATCGGCTACCGGATGGCGCGACCCTGCGACCACGGCGCCGGACCACCCGCTTTGGGCAACGGAAGGGTCCGGGCGGAACCCTAAGAAAGAGACGTGAAAGGCGTAAGTAACGGCAAAATGCCGCTCAAAGAAACTTAAATTCCGTCTTGTATGTGCATTTTTGAATAAGTACCTAGGTGATGGCCTTGGGAACCGAGGCACACTCGAATGAGACCACCCCAGCAGTCTTGCGCCGGCCCTGATCTGTCGGCCTAAGAACCGGCACAAGGCGAGGCGACCGCTGACGGCGTGGCGGCATGTGTGGCGAGGGAAGATTCGCCGCAGTGGTGGTGGCGGCGCCGCAGCCAAGAAGGCCGCGGCGGTGGTCTTGCCCCCACCACCCCGGGCGAAGGCCGAGGAGGAGCCCGGCGGAAGGTTTGTTGTCCCCACCCGGCGGAGCAAGGAGGACGGGCCCTGGTCGGCAAACCTCCCGCCACCAACGAGAAACGGCCGCCACGGCGAAGAAGTCCCGCGGCGCCAGTAGAGGTTCCGCCTTGCCGAGCCTGGCGGGGCCTTTGGGAACGACCACCATTACCGTCATCATCGCCGTCATCCGGACGCTGCGCCTCCTAGGTGCCCTCCCCTGGCGCCGGTGAGGAGGTCCCGGATTGTCAAGGGTGCGGCGTGTCACGTCGGGCGTGCCCATGGCGTCCATCGACGGCATGGCACGGACTATCGTCGCGCGCTCCCGGCGACAACCGGCGAGAGCGGGACGCGCCGTCCGGAATTAGGAATGGGGCCGCGAAGCCGGTTGCGCCATCCACCTGTCGATCGCGTCGGAAGACAGGTTCCCGGCGGCTGGCACACAAAAAAAGAGAGGAAGGGGAGAAGCCCCAGAGAATAAAAACACTGTCAGCGCCAAAATTCGACCCATAGCGTAGAAGGGAGAGGGATGGCTCAAGGTGAAACGAGTTACCTCCAGGAATGCTCCGGGTCCCGTCGCCGACGCCCATGTACTGCCAGTAGGCGACGCGGGCGGCGAAGAGGGCACGACCTCCCGGAAACGAAGTCCCGAATGACCATGGGCCTGTCAAACCCGCCGTCCGCAGTGGTCGGCCAGCGCTAGCATAGCAAGCTTCGGCGTCTCGCTCACATGGGCCCCAGTTGGGGTTCTTGTGCCGCCAAGAGCGGAAAGCTCCGGCACCTCAATGCCACTATCGTCCTCGGCGTACATCCAATCTTCACGCCGGTTCCTCCGGTGGATCGGCAGTCCGGAGGAAGGTAGCGTGACATGGACCCGTCAGCGAGCCGCAGGTGACAGCTCCGGTAATAGCGAGTTGCCGCGTGGCGCGGAGGTGTAGAAGAAGCGAAAAAAGAAGGAGGTTGGGGAGCACTCCTATGAACATTTCACGAAGTGGGCGGCGGCAAGGAGAACGACGGAGTTGGGGGAAGATGGATGTGGTGAATAGCATAAAAGTTGAGGACGGAGAGATAAAAATCCGAAGCCGGTGGCGGCAAGAGCCGCAAGAAGAATTGCCACGAAAAGATCACCTCCCGGGGCGGCACTGGCTCGACGGTCCGTGCCAAGACGGAGAGATCCAGCGATTATGTTCCGGGAAATGCGGGCGGCAATCTCCTCCTCGACGGCCGACGAGGGAAGAATGGGAGCCATCGGGTGCGGAAGAATGTCGAAGTCCGTCGGCAAAGACAAAGGAGAAGGAAGCTCTAAAGCCAGGAAGAGAGGCAGGGTGAGGAGAGTTAGAGGAAGGAGGAGTCCCCCCCCCTCGGTCAGCTTTTTATAAGGCTGCGAGGAAAGCCACGGCGGGAGAACCAAAAGGACGCGGCGGTTCGGGAAAAGAGAGGGAAGTTCAAAAGCCCCGTTAAGAAGGCGTGTCCCAAGGATCGTGCGGCGGTTGCAGGGCGGGAATGACGGCGCAAACCGCCCTGGGAACCAGGAAGAAGCCGAAAAGTCTCCCGAAGGCTGGGCGAGTGGGCTAATTAATGGCCCCACCGGGAGGCCGAGCGGTTCTCCGATTAGTATTCAAAAGAGAGAAAAAGGAAGTTGGTAGGTCAAAAGCGCTCTGGGTGGACCCGGGCTACTTGTCCGGCGACTTTGCGCCAGGAGTCCCCACTTCGCAGATTAAAAGGTCGCGGAGGTGTGGTCGCCAGGGCACGTGGCGGCCAGGCCACGCCCTGGGCGACCAGGAAGGTGGTCGCCGGGGCACGTGGCGGCAGGCCACGCCCTGGCGACCAGGAAGGTGGTCGCCGGGGCGCGTGGCGGCAGGCCGCGCCCTGGGCGACCAGGAAGGTGATCGCCGGGGCGCGTGGCGGCCAGGCCACGCCCTGGGCGACCAGGAAGGTGGTCGCCGGGGACACGTGGCGGCAGGCCGCCCTGGGCGACCAGGAAGGTGGTCGCCCGGGGACACGTGGCGGCCAGGCCACGCCCTGGCGACCAGGAAGGTGGTCGCCAGGGGCGCGTGGCGGCCAGGCCACGCCCTGGCGACCAGGAAGGTGGTCGCCGGACGCTGCGTGGCAGCCAGGCCACGCCCCTAGGCGACCAGGAAGGTGGTCACCCCGGGGACACGTGGCAGCCAGGCCACGCCCCTGGGCGACCAGGAAGGTGGTCGCCCCGGGGAAAGGTGGCACGCGGGTCACTCCGAGTCAAGGGCATTTAATGCAAGTTGTGCGCATTAAATGCAAGGCGTCTTGAGATCGCGATCTGACGGCCCGCCTTCCCCAGGCACGCATTAATTGCGTGACATCACGGCAGCACCTTACCCCCTGACGTTACGGGAAGCGTTGGTGGACGGGGGGCCCGAGGTGGGATTGTGATACCGCGGCGATCATTAATGAAGAGTAAGAACGGCGGCGTGCGCAATAAATAATCCCATGCGGTGTAATGATGGGAGTGGGGGTAAGCCACCCATGCGTCCGTCGACCCTAGTATAAAAGGGAGCCAGGGTGCATGGGAGACGGGGTTCGAAAGATTGTAAGGCTTTCATTTCCTTCAGCAAGAACACAAGGAATACCAAAAGAAAGCAGGACTAGGGCTATTACTCTTATGAGGGCCTGAACACAGGTAAAAGCTCTGGCGCCTCCTTGTTCCCCTGAGTTTCCCGGTACCCCGGTCGTCTTCTTCCTTTCCCCGGCAATTGCCCCGAAAGCCCCCTGTTTGAACCTCATAAGCACCCAATTCAGAGGTGCCTGTTAGCTAGAACGCTGACAGTGGTCTAGTTGAATAGTTGTATCTGTGTCTCAGCTCGTTTTCATAAGGAAGTTCTAGATTAATCGGGTCATAGGTCTAAATCACGGTCAGTTTAGCATTCCTCTGCCTTTGCCAAATTTCCTAACTTCACAGCTTCCATAGCCTATCCATATGAGAATATAACTATTGGTTGAAAGGTTTGGGTTGAGATTTATAATATTGACTAATAATTAATCTCCTGTTGTCTTCAGGAATTATACATGAATACTTACAGTTGCTTACCGTTACAGTGATTCACTATAATTCATATTGCATTTGTTTGGATGGAATCTACAACTGCAAGAATTAGGGCAAGTGTAAGCAATACATTTTCCGCTTTGCCGCCATTGCCGCAACTAGCTACTGCTGCTAGAGATGTTTTATGATCCAACTGTTGGTGCATTGGTGCCAAGAAATGAAGTTGATTTGACTAGTGAAACTGGTACTGAGTCTGACCCTATTGCTCCTGTTGGGAAGAGAGCAAAGAAATATAGCTCTAATGTTTGGGATCAATACAAGAAGTATGAAGTTAAGAAGAAAGGAGCAGACGGCAATGAGATTATAGAGCTTTGGGCTCCATGTCTCAAGTGCACTTACAAATCTCATTGTGAAAGTTTAGAGGGACATTAGTCTTTCGGAATCACTTAGCGAACAAGCACCAAATCAAAGGAGATCAGCAGTTTCTTAAATTGAACAAGAGTGATAGTGGCAATGACACTGCAACTGTGGAGACCTATAGTTATGATGAGGCTGATAGTTTAAAGAAATTTTATCTAGCTATTATCATGCATAAATATCCCTTTAGTATTGTTGAGCATGAGTATTTTGTGGAGTTTATCAAGTCATTGCGCCCTAGTTTTCCAATTTAGAGTCATATTACTGTGAGAAAAGTTATATTGAATATCTATGTAGAGGAGAAGAAGAAATTGTATGAGTACTTAAAAACACTTGCATGTCGTTTTAGTACAACCATAGATATGTGGACATCAAATCAAAACAAAGGTTACCTGTGCATCACTATCCATTGGATAGATGAAAATTGGAGCATGCAAAAAAGAATTATTAAATTTATGCATGTAGAGGGACACCATTCGGGAAAGAACTTGTGTGCACAGTTTTATGATAGTATAGTGGACTGGAATGTTGATAGAAGATTGCTTGCACTTAGTTTGGACAATGCATCGACCAATGATGTATGTGCTCGAGATGTCTTATCTATTCAATTATCTACGGTTGCTTCAGAGTCAGTATTCAATGCTAGTGGATGTGTTGTTGATCCATTTCGCAATCGTTTAGATCCTGAAGTCGTCCAAGCTTTGATTTGTGCCAAAGATTGGACTATAGCATCTAGAAAAGGTAATATTAAATTCAGCATGTCCTTACTAGTTTATGTGTAGTATGTGAGGAAACATTTCAGCATAATTTAATCTTCTGACAAAACATGGAGGTGGAAACATATGTGGATCTATCATATCTGAGATAGACATGGAGCGCATGGAGCGATGTTTTGCAAACTTGATCACGAGGTTTTTTTTTTATGTAACCATATATATGTTTGCCCTAATTTCATTCTTGCATGCATATTCATTAAAATATAACTTGCAATTGCACGAGTATGAGGATGTGGAAGATTTTGAGAGGAGGATGTGTTGGAAGACATGGATGAATGACAGAAAGTGGTCCATTTCAGCTTGCTAAGTGCTCACAAGGGTTTGTTTTGTTTTCATTCTGTGTATCTTCGGTTCTTAACTTGATTTGTTATGAGCTAGTACAGAAGTTTTATTTGTAGTTATTATGGTATGCATGTCTGCTAGAGTTCACACCGATAAGAAGAAATAGAGTATCTCAAGTTCATGGTGGTAGTCTTCTCTTATGTGTTTTTAGTTTGTCCTACCCGTAGAACCTACTAGAATTGGCACTCTAATGCAAGCTAAACATTATGGTGTTATTCTATGTTAAACCACCTATCTATTGAGTTTTTGGTCCGAATTTCAATGCATGTTTTGTCACCAATCACCTTATATCTCTTTTTTTCCATGGATGATTTGTTTGCACAATTATTTTTTACTGTTGGTATTTGTTTGCTTATGTCCCTAAAGATGATTTCTCTATATGAGTAAGCTACGAATCCAAATGATGACCTGGGGGATGACTTGTGTGATGTTCTGGATGTAAATGATGTGTTATTAATTATTAAATGATATGCATGGTAAAATGTAAATGATGTGTTATTAATTATTAAATGATATGCATGATATCGTAAATTTAATATGAATCGACGATCGTTTATTCTTTTCGATTCAATAGATCAGATGAGATAGTATTTATTTATGCTTCCTTCGTTAGTATAGTAGTAGACATACCCAGAACAAATTAATAGCTAAATTTGATTTCTTCTACTACTGCTGTGTACTACTATGATTCTGCATTTGAAATTAACCGTCGTGGAGTGTAAAGTGTATGATCCGCATTTGCGCATGACGGAGAGCAAGCCGGGCCGTAAAAGGAGGCCTTCTCCTGGACTCTGGGCTCGCGGCCGACCCCGGTGTTTGGGCCACACAGCAAGGTACAGTCGGCGCCGGCTATCGACGCAGCTGCTGCGCGGCCTAAAAACCAGACGCGGAAGCCTGGTTCTGGCGGCCCAAGTCTCCCGCGGAGCCGGCCGTGCGGCGGAGCCTCCGCGTCGTTGGGTTCGTAAGACGTACGTTTGAATGTTTTATACGTAAATATAGTGTGCATTTTATATTTTAATACAAAATTAATGTGATGTTATCTCTATATCTTTAATAAATATTCATCTTTACTTTATATCCTCTATATGCATACATTGAACATATTGCTTAGTGATAATAATTAGGAGGTGATCTAGTCATTTTCAATATATTTTTAGTCTATGTGTTAAGATGAAATAAACCTTATAAACTTAGACGAAGGGAGCATAAAGTATTTTTTTTTGCAGGATTTTCAACGGCAAACAGAGTTTCTTGCAAAGGACGACAGAAAATAGAAGTTTCTTTAACTTAGCAACGAGAGCTTATTCCTGGGTTCTGTAGGTTTCTGGTGTTAGTAGTTCAAGTCTTAACATCAAGTCTTATCGCGAGCTTCTTCTTTCTGGAGGCTGCAGTCAAGCTTTGCTTCTGCAAGGCTTTGTTTCCCTTTCCTCAGCTCTAACTTATTAGACGGGGTTAACTTCCTAATCTTTATACCTGTTTTTCTTTTATGGAATGAATCGACAGGACTCCTGCCCTGTTTAAAAAAGAGAGAGAGAGAGCAGAAGCAGTAGCACGTCAAAACGTCCAAGTGGGTATATATATATATATATATATATATATATATATATAGGAAAATAGTTGTATACTCTTGGGAGTATGTACTCCCACTCTCAATATACTGCATAAATGATGTTATTATACTTCTTTATCCTTTTGAGTATACTCTAATACTAATTATAAGATACTCCAAAGCGAGTTTCACGAAAAATTTCATCAAAACCCACACTTTATAGCATAATTTGTTTATATACTCTTTTTATACATGAAAAACGGTATATAGCAAGAAATAAATGGTTCCGATGAATTTTTTTTCAACAATGTCGCATTTTAGTATCTTAGAATTATTATTATAGTATACTGAAAGTGATAAAAGAGTATAACACATTCGTTTAAGTAGTATACTGGATGTGGGAGTACGTACTCCCAAGAGTACAGAAAAGGTTTCCTATAGGAAAATAGTTGTATACTCTTGGGAGTATGTACTCCCACTCTCAATATACTGCATAACATCATTTATGCAGTATATTGAGAGTGGGAGTACATACTCCCAAGAGTTTGCAACCATTTTCCTCTCTCTCTCTCTCTCTCTCTCTATATATATATATATATATATATATACACACACACACTAGCAGTGATTCCATTTTCATGGTGCGAAGATCGATGCCAGCGTGGCACGCTCCATCCATGCACGCGGTTGTTGCGTACATCACGGACAAGCAATGCTCCGTCAAACAAAATCATCTCGTGCCCGCGCGCAGTGACCGCGGGTACGCATACGCCTCATTTTAATTACCAGGGACTGGGAGAAGAGAAGAGCGACGGATGGCTCGTAATTAAGTAGACCAACCAGCTGTTGTTTCTTGCTTGAAATGGCCGCGCCTGGAGACAGACGCGACGACCAACGCGCCACCGTGATGCGACTTAGAACTTACCACGTACGTACGCATGCCTTGTTTTACACGGTCAAAAATGTGCATGTGCCAACAACGGAGGCGAGTTTACCACGCCGGCTCGGTACGTGGGGATCAGCGCTGGCCCCGGTTTATTAATTGCCGAACGCATTGTTAATTATCGTAGCCTTTAAGTTTTATTTTTAAATATAAATATAAATATATATGTTATTTTACGATTTTGGGATAGTCTTTCACCGTCTTCTCTTTGTAGATCTTCTTACTTAGCTATTTTTAAAGGCATTTACTGTTACAGACTAGAGTAACTCGCTGTCCAAAAAAAAGCAATAACTGTCTGAGAGGGCAATATAATCTTTTTACAGATATATCTTGATATATATACAGTGATGTAAAATGGAGTATCTATTTAGAAATCAATAGACTACATGTCATGAGTAAATAAATATAAGAATGAGCTCTGCCTCACCATGTGACCAAACAGGCGACCGGTTCGTGCGTGCAGCTGAATGCGCGCGCGTATATATGGTCGGCGTGTACGACATACGAAGGCGCATGTTCTTTCCGTTCAGACGAAACTTGTACAGGTACGACTCCATCGAATCCGACCTACTCGCCGAGCTGCCAGAAGTACAGTTATTTTTTTTACATTGTACGTACTCTCTGTTCAAATTTATGGGACATATTTTTTTAATGATATTATATATATATATATATATATATATATATAAATAAGATGTATCTCATGTTACAATATAAATTGATGTGATGTTCTCTTTATATCCCTAATAAACAGCCGCATGTACTTGCTATTCTCTGTATGCATGCATTAAAATAGTGGGTAGGTATGCAATATCTCTTAGAGTCCGTTTGGTTCAAGAACAAAGATGGATGGGATGGGGCCGTCCTATCCATGTGGATGAAGTTAGCCAATTTTTTGTTTGGTTGGAGAGATAAAGTTGGATGGGACGAGCCAATTTTTTGTTTGATTGGAGGGATAAATTTGGTTGGTGGGATGAAAATTGGATGGTGAATGAGATGAAAGTTAGATGGGATGAGAGATGGATAGGATAAACCAATTTTTTTTTGTTTATTTAGAGAAATAAAATTGGATAAGGTCATTCCATCCACATTGAGGTCACGAACTAAAGGTACCTTAGTCTAATAGGAATACTGAATTAGTCCTGCCACCTGTGAGTTGTGACCTCCAGCTCACGTGAAGCGCCAAAACCAGTTGAAAGTCTTACCAGACAGCACACCCAGATTTTTTCCCCTGTCCATAGACTTTTCACCCTATAGTGCCTGAGGTCAAGATCAAATACTAGTGGTGTACAACTTGAAAAAAATTTAAAGAGCCTAATCTTGACCGACTCACATTCATCACACAGTGCTCAGTTCTGACCAGTCGCTCTAAATTGTGGTCATCAAGGCACACATGTACTAGTAGTAATGTCATCTAGCTAGGAATTAATTATATGGCGTTTACTCCAACTTAATGGCAGGTCAATGCAATGATCTGGCGTAACTTGTACAGGAGTATATAGTTCCTTCCGTGCAAATTCCGAGAAGGATCTAAACAGGAGTAAGCATAGTACCCCTTGCTAGTACTCCCTCCGTCCCACAAAGAATGCATTTCTAGTGTTCAAAATTTGTCTCACAAAGAGTGCATCTTTAGTCCGTAGGGCCCAGCTGTAAATGTATGCATGCTCATTTAAGTGCTGGTGGGAACCAAAGCACCAACACGTCTTTGCATGGAGTAATGAGGGTCACATTAGTCATTTACTTTGTACACTAATCTGTCTAAAAAACTAAAAATGTACTCTTTGTGGGACGGAGGGAGTGTGTAGTACTCTGTCTAAGTTTACTGGACATATTTTTTCTCTTAATAACCAAACTACCCCTAATTACTATCTCCAAATATTATGTTCAATATATGCATGTAGAGAAATGCGTCTATATTTATTCGGCATATAAAGAAAACATCACACTAATTTGTATTGAAATATTAAATTCATCTTACATTTATGAATAAAAATACTTAAAAAAACATTTCTATAAACTTAGACAATGAGAGTATATGTTCTGTGCCGAACCAATTGAGTAAAATTCATGCAATATGTCTATTGGAGTACTAAAGTTTCTGCAATTTGCAATTGTAGTCAGGGGTGTCAGGCCATTGCATGCCGTACGTTGAGGCGCCGCGAGTTACATGCCAAATCAACGTCTAGCTTGGTTGGACGAATAGCTGAAGTCTAAATTACGGGTGCAAACAGACCTGATAAAGACGGATTTCGTTTATCTCGTATTCTATTTTTTTTTTTTTTTTTAGAATTAGAGTTAGATACGGATAGTGCCGGATTCGAATATAAACATGGACTATCCCAATCACGAATACGGAGCAAATACAGATTGTTTCGAATACAATTAGTTTTGGCATGAATATTTAATCGGATAATGTGTGAAAATAGAAACCATATATATCACACATATTATGATCAACCAACCATATTATATGTCTAAAATGCAACTACATTAGTAGATTGACAAATAAATTTAAATACACCAGTCGATAATAAAAAGGGCTAATTAAGCAAGCATATACCAGGACAAGTTAGACGAGTAGTAACTAGCAAGTAGCATTGTAGTAAGTCACAAGTCCAAACCTCATACCTTAAACTGTTACATGGTCCAAAATTCAAGTAGCCATAGTCCATAGCCAAGTACATCACTAGTTCATTACATCACAATATCACAATATAGGATAGGATAGAGCATAAGCCAGTAGCCAGCCATCTCTATGACCATGCCTTAGTCGATGTCAGCCGCATTCATACTCTCATCCTACAAAAAATATATCAATTGACACAAAAAAATAGTTATTGATAGAAGAACTAAAATAACAACTCTATCACCAAAAATGACACCTCCATATTTCTAACTAGAAATTATGTAAAATCTTATGAATCATGAAGTGCAAAGATAACTAACAATCTATCAAAGTGTAATTTTTGCAATACAAGACAAACGTTGCATAGAAGCAATTTTTGAGTACAAGACTAACCATTGTATAGAAGGACTGCCACCACAAAACAAAACTAACAATCTATCAAAGGGTAATTTTTGCAATATGGATAATAAGAACAACAATTGACAGTAATAAAGCAGGCATATTGACAATTATGAAGACTCCTCGTTCATATTTGTAGTGTTGGCAAAACTGCATCCTCATACACGAACTGTTCAATGTCAAAGTCGACATCACCAAGTGCTTGAGAAGGTTCTTCTTTGGGATTAGACTTTGATACTGTAGGTGTGTTGACTTGGTAAGCTTTGAACAATTTTTTCATAACATCAATTAACTGATTAACTTCATGGGCAGCCCTCTCATAATAAATCCTTCCCATAAAATATTCCACCAGCCTTTTCTTGCATCTAGGATCAAGAAAGCATGCAACAGTAAGAGCTATGTTGGACTTATCCTAATACTTCTCATATTTGGCTTTCATGGCCTCTGTCATAGAAAATATAGTATCATCAACACTATCACACCATTCTTCAAGTGCAATCTTAATCTCACAAAATTCCCACCAAAATAGGTTTGATGTTGGATATTGATTTTCAGAAAATATGAGAGTAGCATCATGGAATTTTTGCAAACACTTGCATAGTAATTCTGCCATATCCCATTCTTCCTATGTTGGAGCACACTTCTCATATTTACCCTTATGCAAGTACTGTACAATAGCCTTTCAAATGCCCTCTTATGGTGAATAGCTTGCATTAACATTTCATATGTGGAGTTCCACCTTGTATACACATCCAAAGGAAGGCCAGATTTATTGTCTAAGTCATATTCTGTTGCACACTTCTGAAATTCCTCCCATTGCAATAGAGAATTCTTCACAATAACAATAGTAGCTCTAATATTTTGCACTGAAGATACAATTACTTTCAAACCATCTTGGGCAACAAGGCTTAGTATATGACATAAACATCTCACATGAAAAAAGGCCCATCACAGATCAAGGGAGAACGCTTATTAAGCTCTATCACAACTTCTCTAACACATTTTATCATTGGATGAAGCATTGTCTAGAGTGAGAGCAACTAACTTCTTCTCAATGTCCATAGACATGACTCCCTTGACGAATTCATTTGCTAGATTAGTTCCTATACGGCTCCCTTTGAAATGACTTAAATGAAAAACGAGGACGTGGAGACGTGATGAAATCAATAAAATACTCATGCTCAACCATAGCAAAGGGATATTCATGCATAACTATTGCCAAATAGAACTTCCTCGGGCTAGCTTCAGCATCATACCTGTAAGTCTGAACAGTTGCACTATTTCCTTCACCTTCACCCTTCTCTAATTGGAGTTGTTGCTAGCCTTGCTTTACGGTGTGCTTGAATTCCAAATAATTCCACAAGGCCTTCGTGCTCCTTGAGGTTTCAGCTCGAGCATTGTGCAGACATTTTTTTTGCATTTTGCCCAAACTTGTTTCTCCTCCCCACCACCTGTTGTCTTAATTAGTGGACACCGAGTACTTTGTATAGTGTTCCCAAACCTTGGAGGTACACTTCTTCTGCTTCTTTAGAGCAAGCTCAACTTCTGCATCTACATCTCCCACAGCTACAGCTATCTCAGGCTCATACGCCACCAATGCATTGTCATTCGATGGTGAAGGCGTTGGTGCCGACTGGGCTGTACCAACTGCTCTACCAGTAGTAGCAGGGGATGCTCTTGTGCCTGCACAAATGCTCACACTTCCACCTGCAACATGCATATCAAATTCTCAATGCCCTACATGTCATAAACAACATTAGTAACAAGTTGAGTACAAAATGTACTTACAAGACTTTTGCAAAACCTAAAATACATGCAGGTTGTATCAAAGGAAAAACTACTCCAGTTATTTTGCATAAAACGGATTTGAATTGTAAATGCTGAATAATAAATTGAAACGTAACTTTGTAAAGCAGTTTAACATGTATATAAAATAACAAGTATGAATATCATAAATATAACAACTCACTGTCCTTCATGAGCAACAACGTCTAATGCAAAGACATGGCAAATTATCTAAAACCATTTCTCAACACATTTCTAGTATCCATATTCAATTCCAACTCTAACTATGTGATGACTTTACTAAGTGCTCATGACCGCGAGCACAGCATTTCAAAAAGTTTTAACTCTGCAGAGGTGTATTGCTTTACTCATAAGATATGATTAATTTTTTATACCAAGCTATTTACACACTTTCTTAGGTGTGCAGCAGATGATCACAATAGAATCGTTACATTACTCAGCCCCAACTTTGCACCAGCCCCGTGAAGATAAACCCCTGCTATGGCAGCGAAATAAACTTTCGCATAAATCATAAAAATTATAAGCTCATTTAAATCAATAACCATTTTCTTATAGCAAGACGAACACCATTTTGCCTTATCTTCCCCTGAAGATAACAATTAAAACTAAGACTATCCGGCCAGTAGCACAATGTGGAACTTACCCACTATACATGAGATAAAAAGTAGGACGAAACGGTCGATACTGGCTGCCATCTAGTTTATGGATCAGCTGGTCCTTAAAATTCCCTGATTCTTTTCCTTCCTAATGCAACGGCGTGTAAAGCTTTAATTTGCATATATCCTCGAGAAGAAAAAGTTTCACGTGCTAGTTCGACCGCACTTTGCGGTACTTCTATACATCATTATTTAAAAATCGTACAAATATTAAAACTTAAATAAAGAACATGTATACAGTGATTACTTAATTACCTCCTTATTTACTTCAAGATTCATATATATATACAATCTGTATTGGAATTAATTAAAGACGATGTATAGAAGCTAGTGGTACTACTCAGCAAAAATCACTTGCTGGTGCATGCACGCCCGATCGATCTGCTGATGAAAACAACTCGCGCGCGCACTGAGAACGATCGACGAATCATGCGTGGACAGCAGAGGCATCGTCCCCATTGGTCAAAAGAGCGGCTCCGGAAACCAGAGATCGCGGTCAAGTTAAACATGCGCCTAATGATCATTATCTGCATGCCGACGTTGGAAAGGACCCAGCTGCTCATCGTATCCTTTGATCTCAATTCGATCGCCATATATATATACTCGTAGTATATGTTAAGCCATGCATATCGATCGATCGAGCAAGCCCTAATTTGTATAATCAATTAAGGAGTGCGTATGATGCGCAGAGTGCCACATCAGTTGGATAAACCCCCGCAATTAACAAACATCGGATCGCGGAATCTCCAATTGAGAACGGGATTAGTGAGTGCGTTGCGTCCGTGGCACATGCATGTGTGATTGAACCAGGGGAGATCGATTATATTTATATATATATATAGCTCGTGGTCCTGGGCCGGCTGATGACATGTAACCAAACAATGTGTAAGCAAGCACTTAAAAAGACGTGATCTCCCAATAAAAGTGCGCCTTTTTTGGTGATATATTCGACGAACATTGGGTTGCACTCGAAGAGATGAGATATTGATCGATATGATCATATGGATATGGTGCATGATATCTATATATGTATAAATATATTCCCTCAGGAGTCAGGACAGCTCTCCATCATCCATGTGCATATATATGTTCGTGATTAATATATACGGAGTAGTACTAGTACTCAATTATAGTGTAGTAGTTATATATGGGCAAGGCATGTTGGAGTTAAGAGGAATCACTCAAACTAAAGACTCTGATGGCATGCATAAACTACGTAAAACCCGTGGAAGAATCACAGAAAGATATATGACCTCGACACGCGTGCAGCCACGAGATCAGATGGCTGTGGATCGTTTCTGTAATATTTTATGCTACCACCGGCCTCTCCTACAATCAGCCGGCAAGTTAGAGCTAGCATGCATTGCAATTTGCAATAGCAGCATAATAATAATATACGAGAATTTGTGTTACCACCGGCCTCTCTCTCTCTCTCTCTCTCTCTCTCTCTCTCTCTCACACACACAAACATTGGAGTCGTAGTGTGTGCGTCAGGCTGTCAGGTCGATGGGCAGCAGTGTGCAGCTAGCTAGCTATGTCGACCAGTGTTGCGAATACGGCTAGCTGCGAGATTACAGCAACATTGCTTCAGGGGGGGATGCATCTGAGGAATCGATCGGCATGTCATGGTCCACACTTCATGTGAACACCACGCCGCTCCCTCGCCCGCCTGCCTCCACCTCCGCTGGCCCCCCGTCCGCAGGACACACCCCTATTGGGTCCTTTGCATTATTTTTTTTTCACTTTTAACCTTCTGGTAGATATAATTATAAATGTACGTAAGCTCTTTAACCACGAAAGAAGGGACAGATGATACGTGCGCGCACCATACCTTCCTACCGCGATAAGTCATCGACACCGCATCCATCATGCCAGATGAGCTACAATGATACCCGAGCTCGGTAGCACGGGTACTACGGTGTCCGAACTCGTGAGGAGTACAGTTAGTAATACATATGGCCTGTACTTTTGTGTCAAGGAAAAAAAATTTATAGTTTTTGTTTCGGAAAGTGCAAACAAGCCTGGGCCTGTGGCGTTGGCGGCTTTAGCTTTTTCACTTTGATCCTCTCGTCTCTCTCTCTCCGCCAGGCGCGTGCGTGCATGTACCGACCGGCCGCGCGCGCATACGTATGGCACATGTCATGTATGTACGTACAATCATTGGCATCTGGGTCCTGAACTTACACTTGTTGCTACCTTATAGGGAGGCAGCTTATCTGTGGAACCAGTCGGTGAAACTAAGCAGGATTAATTCCTTTTTTTAAAAAAAATTAGTCAAGCACCGATATTCATTAAATGAGAACAACAATTGAGCTATAAATATACCCACCCACACTCTCTCTTGGCTATCAAGAGCTAGCATCCGCGTCGAGCAGTGCTCGAACATGAGTGCACAGTGCGCGCACCTTCCGCACGCGCTAACCGAGCAACGCTCGGTTATCTGAGTAGAGATAATTTCGTAGAGTCGTTCATATCAAGTTTTACTCTACATGTATGCACGTACTAGCTAGCGATAATGTTACGTAGGTAGGACCATATATATGTCGTCCATTTGGAATTTATTTCTTTGGAGTGTTAATTCCACATCTCGCATGCGTTTCAGGAAATTAATTCCCATGGAATTATCTGCATGCATGATTATTTTTCCTGGAACGTGCATGTGGGGCTAGCAAGCCACTGCCATCTTCACGTTCTCTACTAGAAATTTCCACGAAAAATGCAAGGGTACATGCATTATCGCTCCGAGATTCGTGAATCCTTTCACGCCCTCCAGAAACCTCGAGACCTTGCTGCTGAGCCGCACGTACCACCGCCAGAAACCCCGCTGGGTCGAGGCGACGGCGCTGCTCGCGGCTGGCGGTGAAGGTGGCGTGGCTCGTTGCGGCCGGCAAGGAGGTAGATCGAGACAGCAAGGCCGTTGCGGGAGGAGAAGCCGAGCCGCCATCGAAGAGAGAGAGAGAGAGAGAGAGAGAGAGAGGAGACGCGAATCTAAACACGTGACAAATCGTTGAGATGACTAGGGTACAGAAGTAGGAAAGCATAAAAATAGGCAAATAGCAGAGGCGGACCCAAGGCCCGGCCAGCCTGGGCCTGGCTCAGCCCATGTAAACATCCTAAATCTCATATTCACGTAACCTGACAATTACAATCTTCAAATCAGAAACGAAAATATAGAGCCTGAATCTACAATCTTTACTAGCATCTTGTAAAAAACATCCTAAATTGTATAAAAAATCAGCAACTAAAATTTAAATAGCTTTGAACTTGTTGTCCTTCTTTAAGCGTGCTCGAGCTCTAAAAAATTCCTGGGTCCTCCACTGGCAAATAGGAATATAGTATCGAATTTGAACGATTTAGATTTAGATGAAATCTCCTCTCCTCCATATAAAATGTGGAATTTTATAGTTTTTCTAGAAAGTTATGTGTAAAACATGTTTAAGTGGAGGAGATGAGTTTCCACCAAGATCTGAACCATTCAAGTTCGATCTAACATCCTTATTTGCCTACTTTCATAATTTTATCATATGTGCTTTTACCATATACTTCATCGGTATACAAGTGCCCTAGAAAAACTGCACTCAAATTTCTACTAGTTGCCCATGCATGCAAGAAGTACCCCTTTTAGACTCTAGATGGAGTCTTGCTTCTATTCATTTTGCATATGGATACGGCCTCTAAAATATAAGTTTCATCACTAACTTCTATTATAATATACTTATAATACCAAATAAAATTATAATATTATGAAATTTCTTTTCGAGACAAATCTCCATATATAATTTTTACGTATCCAATTTAAATATTTTTTAAAAAATATTAATAATAAAAGTTTTAAAAGTTTAACTGCATATATATATATATATATATAGACAAAACGACGTCTATTTGTGATGGGAAGAGTACAACTATTTGTCTTATAAATTAGCATATTTCGTACTTTATTCTGCGAGCTGTGGGACGTTGCAAGTAATTAAGTCGTTAGTTGCAATTACTACTCTACCCTCTACCCACTTGGCCACATGACAACACATGAGGCCACATACGTACTCCTATATAGCAACGGCCAACGGGCCTGACCAGATTTAAATTCTGTTCTGATAATTTTTCCTTCATGTGTACCCAGCAAGGGCACAATTAACCGCACACTGAAATATCTAAGCCAACTTGCTCCTTGAGCTTATTTAGTACGAGCCTATCGACTTTATGACTTGTCATTTGTCAACTAGTTTGCAAACTACAACATGTACATATCACATGCTCTGCTTAAACGATTGCATGCTAAACTCCAAAACAGCCGACTTGAGTGCAAATATCATATTATATTGGAGTGTATATACACACACACATTGATGCCTTATTGACCTTATTTAAGTTTGGTCAGTGAACACGATCGTTGCTAATATATTTTGATGTCGAGCTAATTAACTATATATCTTGGATAATAATCTAGGCCTCGGAATTTAGCTACTTTTGATTTCTTTAGTCCCAACAGACCATATTATAATTGTGACATCACGTTCAGCCAGTTTTAACCACTAGAGCCGTCATATAGTAGCGTATTTTAATAATACCTATATATACCATCTCTGAAAAAGCCTACATACCATGTAGGTACCGAAATGGGGCACCATGATTTTAAATACGTGGATTCAAACCAAATTCGGGTATTTTTTTTTCTTCGAAAATTTCAATATTAGGGCATATACCCATATATAACAATTCAATGAAACACGTACCTTTAAAAAAATTTACTCGAATTCAAAGATTTTAAACGAATTTAGATCACACGCTTTTATATGAGCAGACCAACGCATATATGATGACTTAATCAACTTCATATTTGATGAAATAGAGAACCATCAAAATAATTATGTTCCTGCATAAGATCAGAGTGAAAATATGTTGTCTATGATATTCTTATTTGGGGTGAGGATGAAGTGAAAGATAATTCAGAACATGACAACTTTTAGGACGAAGTATGGATGTAATTGGATTTTGCTTTGGAATCCATCAACATTTGTTCTCATAGATGCGATGAGGTACTTAACTTTCTGCTATGCTTGTAAATCATCCCACTGGAATGATACACTTTTCTTTGAAACAATTTGAGCAGAATTGGAGTACATTTCAAAATAATGCTGAACCTGAAAAAGGGATGAAGCCTTAGAGGAGAAGCCTGAAGTTCAAGAGAATGATGAGGAAGAAGAAACCACTACAGGAATGTACATCATAATTGGTTCTTTTTCTTCATTACGGTCGGTTTTGGTGGAGTTATAAGACAGTGATGAGGGGATACTATCACAGTCGGTTTTAACCTAATAGTGATAATATGCTATCACAGTTGATTCTTTCAAAGAACCGACTGTGATGACATGCTCAACCCAGTCGATTCTTATATGGAACCGATTGTAATGATGGCGTCATCACAGTCGGTTCTCTGAAAGAAACGACCGTGATGAAAATCATCACAGTCGGTTCCATAAAAGAACCGACTATGATGAGCCTGATATCACAAATGGATATAAGCTTATCACAGACGATACTTAGCATATCATGTAACTTTGACGGTTGTACTAGCAAAACCGTCTGTGATTAGTTTTAACACAGACGGTTTTTAAAAATCATCTATGATGAGACGTTTAATATAGATTTTTTTTATAGTAGTGCCAGTTTCTTGGAGTAGTATTTACAAAACCAAATTCATGTTGCCCAGTCCTAAAAATGAAAGTTCGGCTAGCTAGCAAAACCCAGCACGTACAGTGAATAGTCAAGTAAAAATAGGAATCAGGAAAACAGCACCGGCGATGTAGACATGCGTAGTCGCCGTAGTGTATCCCATCTAGAACTTGCATAAAATTCCGCTACACCATCGGCATCACCATTTACTTTCACGGAGACCAGCACACAATGAGACCCCGTTTGGCAAGTTGGAATCGGACCGTTTCTACTAGATTCTGGAAGAAACCCAACCAAACGGGCTAAAACTCGAAACGATTCTCCTTGGATCGCTTCTTCTTTTTTCACACCGTGGCCGAATCGGTCTCAACCTAGTTCCACCCGATTCACAGAACCCAACCTGAAACGTTTCTATTAAGAATTTGGAATCGTTTTTGTTTCTACTAAAATTTGGAACCATACCAAACAGGATCTAAATACCTCTCTATAGCATATTCCAAAAAGGGTTTTGATAAGTTTTATCCGGATGTTTTCTTTAACAACCATCATCCAAATTCCTGACTATTGGATTTGCTTTCAGATCAATGCACACCTCCCTGAATTCGAGGTGGGTTGATCCTACGAATGTATGTTTTGATCATACGATCCAAAATTTGAATGTTTTTTGAAACAAAAACATCCGAATGATGCCTATACACTCCCTTCCAAAAATGATCAACGTTGAGCCAGGCACTAGCACTTTTCTCGTCCCACAGACACAGCCAAACACACAGCAAAAGTTGCAAGGGTGACACAAAAACTTTACCACACCCACACATGCATGGCCAATGGGTGCATCATCATATCACCTTGGCACACCAACAAAAGCCCACGAGGCACTTACATGATGCCATGACATATATAATCCCATAGTAATCAATGCAACACGGGTATTATCAAACTTTCGAAATTTAATATTTGTTAATATCGTTTTTAATGTTTAAATTGAATATATGAAAATTACATGTGTAGATTTATCTCGAAAAGAATTTCTATAGTATTATAATTTTATTGGGTTTTATATATTATAATAGAAATTAGTGGTTAAAATTGTATTTTTTAAGACCGTGTCGATGCTTAAAACGGTAACTATCTATGATTGTAGGGAGTATATAGCAACATATATAAAACACAAAGAACAAAACAATATGAAATATGCCCATACGTACACAAGTATATAGTGTGGTTGTGGTATGCATGTACTAGCTACACTCACCTCCTATATATCACACACCCTTCGGTCCTCTTCTCCCCACCGCTTCACCACAGCTTTGCCTAGCTACTACTCTCTCTGAGCATCTCTCTAGTGATCGGATGGACAGCACGAGCTGCCTCGTGGACGACGCGAGCAGCGGCGCTTCGACGGGCAAGAAGGCGCCGGCGCAGGCTGTGAAGCCGCTGCAGCGTGTGGGCAGCGGCGCGAGCGCAGTGATGGACGCGGCCGAGCCCGGCGCGGAGGCGGACTCGGGCGGCGCGGGGCGAGGGGTGGGGGGAGGCGGCGGAGGGAAGCTGCCGTCGTCCAGGTACAAGGGCGTGGTGCCGCAGCCGAACGGGCGGTGGGGCGCGCAGATCTACGAGCGACACCAGCGCGTGTGGCTCGGCACGTTCACGGGGGAGGCCGAGGCCGCGCGCGCCTACGACGTGGCGGCTCAGCGGTTCCGTGGCCGCGACGCAGTCACCAACTTCCGCCCGCTCGCCGAGTCCGACCCGGAGGCCGCCGCCGAGCTCAGGTTCCTCGCCGCCCGGTCCAAGGCAGAGGTCGTCGACATGCTCCGGAAGCACACCTACCTCGACGAGCTCGCGCAGAACAAGCGCGCCTACGCCGCAGCCTCCCCGTCGCTTCCCAAGAACCCCACCTCGTCGCCTCCGGCGCCCTCCGCGTCCTCGGCGCGAGAGCACCTCTTCGACAAGACGGTGACGCCTAGCGACGTTGGGAAGCTGAACCGGCTGGTGATACCGAAGCAGCATGCCGAGAAGCACTTCCCGCTGCAGCTCCCGGCCGCCGCGACCTCCGGCGTCGGCTCCGGCGAGTGCAAGGGCGTGCTTCTCAACTTCGAGGACGGCGCGGGGAAGGTGTGGAGGTTCCGGTACTCCTACTGGAACAGCAGCCAGAGCTACGTGCTCACCAAGGGGTGGAGCCGCTTCGTCAAGGAGAAGGGCCTGCACGCCGGCGACGCCGTCGGGTTCTACCGCTCCGCCGGCAGTCAGCTCTTCATCGACTGCAAGCTCCGTCCGAAGACCACCACCTTTGTCAACGCGGTGGCCGCGCCGGCCCCCCGCGCGAAGGTGGTGCGGCTTTTCGGCGTCGACTTGCTCACGACGGCGCCGGAGCAGGACGACATGACCAAGAGCAAGAGGGCTAGGGACGTCGTAGCAGCGTCTCAACCACACGTGGTTTTTAAGAAGCAATGCATAGAGTTCGCGCTAATTAACTAGAAAGCGTACTTTTGCTCCCTGCTTTCTTCACTCGGGTGGATGGTAGCGTAGAGCTCTTGACCTCTTGCTTGAATCGTTTGTTTCATTTCTTCTTACATATGTATATGCTCTAATCTTGCTTAATTTTCCGTAAATTAAAAGCTTACTTTTGTTTTTGCAAGTGTATAATCCTACTAATTATGCCCTAGAGAGAGACATGCCAGAAGAAGCAATGTTTGGAACTCTCAATTTGTCTAGCTCCTTTTCCACCTTAATTAATTTCGATGTAAATAAAGAGACGTCAATTTGTGGCTACATATGGCAATTTGACACTTCTGTTTTGGTGCTTTCATGTGGTTAAGATGTGATGTGCGCTACACCCCAGATGCATTGCATGTAACACATCCTTTGTGCGAAAAGCTAGCTTAGGGGGTTATGTGATCCCCATGGAATGGAGAGGAAAGTGGCCTACACCGTATTATACACAGTAACCACAACAGATAAAAACTGTTGGCAAAGCGCTGAAACCATCGGGTGTATCATTTGCTGACAGCCGACTGTCGGGGATACTTGTCGGTGATGGGGGTTCAACGCCGACGGATATGTTGCCCATTTAGTACTGCTCTGCTGGCTATTGAGTTATGTTCTCCAGCATTATTGTCATAGACTGCCTCAAAAACGTACCAGCAACAGCGCTGTCGGGGATGGCTATTAGCTAACGTGCTGCAATTATACTTATTGTTTAATATGTGATATATAGTACTACTAGCTAGAAGTGCTTTTTTTATAATTCATTTACACATACGAACACGTTCGATTTGGAAGCTATATTTTACACATCGAAACATTTGTATCGTCATCCATCGGTTTAATTACATCTATAACTGATAGAAATTGGAAGTCCAATTAATATAATTACCTTTTTCTGACTGAATAAGAAAAATGTCCATAACATGAAGTAAGACGAATTGATACAGCTATAACTTGAAGTAAGACGAATTAATACAACTAGCTAGTTGGCATCATCTATACACCGTCTGGGGGGAAATTGGCATCTAGGTCGCGTAACATTTCAGTCTAAGATGAACTCCTGTAAGACGTACGTAGTACGTCGATAGATCGGTGCGAGACTGCCGAGCAGCATCGTATATACGCGTCGTCCTTGACGTAGATGTAGTCATGAACTCATGATACGTTGATCACTGGGAGGTAGTCGGATACATCGATCGATGCCAGGTCCGCACGTATACAATGGGGACTGGTTATTTTCGAAGAGGAATAATGATCGTTCGGTAACGATGGTCACAGGATCGCCACATGATCATAGGATCAAAGGAGAGGATCGATTAACCTTTCGATCTCCATGCTTTCCTTGAGCTCCATGCATGGCAACCTGCAGCCAACCACGTACATGTATATAGATGGATACGATCGGTTTCTCGATCTCTACCAAAAAGAAAGATTGACCGGTCAGCTTGGGGATGAATGGATCGATTGAGGGTCGATTAGCGCATCTTAAGTAACACGCGTGGACGAATATCGCTCGCTCAGGTCAGGTCGCCGTATGCCTCGACGACATGGAAGATCACAGTTGCAGCTCACGCTCCCGTCTTCTCAGTGTCATGCAACCTGCTGGTTGAGTACAACATGGCTGTGGCGTCGAGCGTCCTGGAGATGACGCCTTGGACAAGTAGTGGACATATGTGGCTGATAGACGAAATTGCCTGCCTCAATGTGAAGGCAAAAAGCTGTGGCAGATTGATTGGCAGGGGTGGTGAGTGACTAGCTGATAGCTCGATGGATCATGGAGCGGCGGCGCAAGACAAGCCTACATATAAGCAGGAGGAGGAGGAGGTTAGGCTAAACTGATTTCTATGGATCGGTAACAAAATCCATTACTTACTCTATCTCTCGTTCATATTATTTAGAGTAAGCAATAAATCTAGATTGTACAATAACTATCTTTAATAATTGTTTCTAGATGCTGTACTGCAATAACTATTTATTCTTTATTGTACATAACTAATCTAACTTATTTTCCATTTTTTCCATTCTTCTATATAAGATAAATCTGATATGTACGTACTCAGAATAAGCTGAATTGGTCTCCCGAGATATTGTACATGCTCTGATACGTATGTGCTCCAATTGATCTCCGGACAGTGGCGAAGCCAGGACTAAATTAGAGGGGGGGCTAAGCTAAACATTTCAACTACTAGTAAAAGCCAAATTCATACATAAATAACCATTTAACAAGTGAAACAAAGTAGAAGTTTATAAGATACTCACATAAATGAAGTTGCTAGGCACACTAGCTACGAGTTGGATTTGGAGGCAACAGGCAAGCACATTCTACGGGTTTTCATCCTTTGAAAGCAGTCCATAATTGCTTCATCATCAATAGATTTGAATATTGTTTTCTCGGCGTAGCACACCATTAAGTCATTGAGCCAATCATTGGAGACTAACCTCATCGTATGCACAAGTCACTGCAATTGCATCACATGTAAGTCGTTCTTTTCTCACCGAGTCAAAAATTAATGAGTACAGGACTAAAGGTAGTAATTAAATCGTTAAAAGAATAGTTTGATAATATTGATTTATAATTTGTGTGTTGAGTGATTTGCTAAGTAATAATAGTTGTGATGATTTAATATAAACATTATAAAAAATAGAGTGTTGTTTTTGGCTTTTGTTTGGCTAATGACTAGAAGTGGAATGACTAGAATCAAGTATGCGCATGGGCAATGCATGTCATGTGTAGACCATTGCTAGTGACTAGAAGTTAATGAAGGTTTCATGCAACTGCTTCATGCGCTAATTAGTAGATGGGCCGGCCCAAGCTAGTGGATTGGTTACCCGCGTTGCAGCAGGGGTGCACGCCCCAGTGCGCCCCACTGCTGGCTTCGCCAGTGTCTCCGGAGATAATGTCATGCAATCAATTTGTTATATAACTCACCCTATCACTTAGCGCTAGAGATGTGGCTAAAAAGGCTCCTAGTACGCTTGTTTAATTCCTAAACATATGTGTTCAAAAGATCTTTACACGATCTAGAATCTCAGTTTAGATAAAAAAAAAATTAACAAACATCAATCAGAGCTACAAGTAAAATGTTATGGCTAAAAGAAGAAGAAGAAAAGATTCATGTACAAACTAGTAACACGTTATTAGATAGTCGGCAACGGTTTTGATTTTAGTCATAATGTGTTTCGGTAGTAATTTGATATTCATACAGTAGGAAAATGATGTTCATTCGGTAGTAAAATTTGATTTATGCAACGTTTATTAGCGAGATTTATATCATTTTGTTCCTCTCATCGACAGTAATATAGTGGTGAAATTCGTTCGTCAACCAAAGCTGCGAGTAAAAAGTTATGGCTAAAAGAAGGAAAAAACATATTCGTGTATAAACTAGTAAACACATTACTAGTTAGTTGGCCATAATTCTATTTCAGTAGTAATGTGTGTCAGTAGTAAATTAATGTTCATATAATAGTAAATTGATGTTTATTTAGTATAGTAAAACTTGATTTATACAAAATGTACTAGCTACTGAATGAACCTTGTACATAAGTTATTTCTAACATAGTAAAAACATAAGTTATAGTAGTAATATTGTATGACAAAAGCAGTTAATTAGTAATGCGTGTCAGTAATCAATATAAGTTACGTTAAACACAACCATTTGGCAGTATAAGTGTGTGCAAACTATATGTATAAATTTTGAAAAAATCTCAAAACATTATCATACACAGGGAATGTGAGATTCTACAACTCTATAAAATTTAAATACCAAACTTAGTCGTATTTGAAAGATATGAAAAGGACAAATTTATTATTCATCACTGATTAGCGAATGTCAATTTCATATCATTCAAATCACATTGATTTTAGTCTTCAAATTTTAAAGGGATGTAGACTCTTAACTCTTCTACTTATGATAATTTTTTGATAACTTTTGAAAACTTGTACATGTGGTTTTCATAAAAAAGAATTTAGTTTTGTTTGTCGGTCCGTTAGTAAAATATTGAAAAATTATCACAAAAAAATTTACTGTAAGTAGAGGAGGTGAGATTCTACATCTCTTCAAAATTTGAAGTCCAAAATCAATCTAATTTTAAATATACGAAATTGAAAAGTGCTAACGAGTGATAAATAGTAAATTTGTCCTTTTCATATCTTTCAAATATGGCTAAGTTTGGTATTCAAATTTTACAAAGCTATAGAAGCTCACATCCCTTATATATGGTAATTTTTTGAGAATTTTTCAGAATTTATACATAATTTTAGGAATTTTTATTTCCAAATGACTGGTCTGTGTAGAATTTTTCAATTATACTGCATGATAGTAATTTGTAGTTGTAGATGCAGTAATATTGTGTTGCAGATATAGTAATTTCTGTTACCAATCAAAAAGAATTAATGCTTAATAACGAGACTTATATCATTCTGTTCCTCTCGTCGTCAATAAGCTACCGATGAAAACCATTTGTAAATTTGAGCTATCAATAAAAAGATATAGTTAAAATAAAGAAAAAACAGATTCATGTACAAACTAGAATATGCATTAACTAGTCAAGTTGACCAACGCATTAACTATTAACTGATTTGGTAGTAATTGTATCTGTTGTTCTATAGTAAATTGTATACATGATTTACTACCGAATTGATAACAATCATTACGGTGTGCTTTGCATGCACTTCTCCGACTGAAGCGCAGAATAGGTATTCTACGCTGAGGAGTAGAAACCGTGTGTATCCATATATATATATATACACACACACACACACACACAAAGAGAGAGAGAGAGAGATAGAGAGAGAGAGGAAGCTTTTTTCGTATATCAAGGGAATACGTACTCCCACCTCTAGTATACCACTTAAACGAATATGTTATACTCCTTTATTGTTTTCAATATACTCCAATAATAATTAAGATACTACAACGTGATATTGTTTTACTTTTTGCTATATACATTGTTTCCATATGTAAAAAGAGTATATAAATAATTTATGCTATAAAGGGTGGGCTTCGATAAATTTTTTCCTAGAACTCACTTTGGAGTATCTTATAATCAGTATTAGAGTACACCCAAAATGATAAAAAGGTATAACAATATCATTTAAGCAATATATTGAGGTGTCGATTTTAGTAGTAAAAAAAAATGAAAATTGATAGTATAATGTGACATGCTGAGTAGTAAATTATACTACTCATTCCACACACAACACTAATGGCAAGTAAGTTGTGTTCCTAGTTTATACATGAATCTAATTACTTTGGTTTAGCCATAACTTTTTATTGACAACTCTGATTTGTAAAAGGTTTTCACCAATAGCTTACTGACGACGAGAGTAATATAATGATATAAGTCTTGTTAACAAACACTGTGCGTATCGATAGTAAAATCTATGTATACCTAAAGTAAACTCTATGTCTACAGATAGTAAAAACTGATTCATGTGGTAAAACTTATATCAATGTGTTGCTCTTGTCGTAAATAAGCTACTGATGAAAACCGTTCGTGAATCTGAGCTGTAAATAAAAAGTTGTAGCTATAACGAAGATTCGATGCATGCATAGCAACGAGAGCTAGATAAATTTTATTATCTATCTATACACATAGGCACAATAGATGGTTACATCAAGCAGAACAACAATTTACTATTGAAACACATTACAATTGAAATTAGAACTGTTGACAACTATCTAGTACCGCATTACTAGTTTATACACGAATCTATGTTTTCCTTCTTTTAGCCATAACATTTTACTCACATCTCCGATTGATGAAAGAAATTCATTAGTAGATTACTGGCGACGAGTGGAACTGTATGATATAAGTCTCGCTAAAAAACATCGCATAAATCAAATTTTACTAACAAATGAACATCAACTTGCTATTGTATGAACAACAATTTACTACTGAAACGTATTACTACTAGAATCAGAACCGTAGCCAACTAACTAGCAATGTGTTTTGCTAGTGTGTACATGAATATGTTTTTTCTTCTTTTAGTTATAACTTTTTATTCGTAGCTCTGATTGACGAATGAATTTTACAAGCATATTACTGTCGACGAGAGGAACAATGATATAAATCTCGCTAATAAATGTCACATAAATTAAATTTTACTACCGAATGAATAACACTTTCCTACTGTATGAATATCAATTTACTACTCAAAAGCATTACGATTCCAATCAGAAAGGTTGCCAACTATCTAGTAACGTGTTACTAGTTTGTACACGAATCTATTTTTCTTTCTTTTAGCCATAACATTTTACTTGCAGCTATGACTGATGAACGAATTTCACTAGTAGATTACTGGCGACGAGAGGAACTATATAATATAAGTCTCGCTAATAAACGTCGTATAAATCAAATTTTACTACCAAATGAACATCAATTTGCTACTGTATAAACATCAATTTACTACTCAAACATATTGAAAGGACAGGAGATGTTTCCTAGAGGGGGGTGAATAGGAGGAAACAAATTCGGCGATAGCAAATTTTCCCGAGATGGTCAACCCGGACTGTCTGAGTATTACCCGGATACTCCGAGTTGTTCGGACTATCCGGAGTGAAGAGTGGATACTCCGGGTTGAGTTGCTCGATATGGGATTTCAAATCACTCCAATTTTTAATCAAAATACTTGAACACAAAGAGTCTAATCACTATCAGGTACCTGGGACAAGTAGAGATCTGGAGCCAAACACAGAGAGGAAGTAGATCGAGGCTCCCAAATATTCAAAACCAAAATACCTTTACCAAAAGGGAAGAAGAGCACGAAGACAACAATTTTTACCCAAAGTTCGGATTCTTGAAGGAAATTCTACGTCTCTGTTGAGGAGGCACAAAGCCTTGGTCCCTCTTGACCAATATCCTCCCGGTGTTGCACAAAGCACTCGTCGGTTTCTCCTTGTCGCTTTCCTTTCGGGGGCGAGACTTGCCTTCACAAACTTCCGAGGCTCACCGCACGAGTAATCAGAGGCTTTCGGCGACTCCTCGCAGTCTAGGAGCCCTTCAAACTCCAAGAGTAACAAACACATCGCGAAATTGTCTTGGAGGATGAACTTGTGCTCAAGAATGAAGAATGCAAGAGCAAAGCACTCAAATCTCCTTCTCACTTTCAAAGTTTCAAATCAATCTTTTTGTTTAAGTGGAGAAGGATGCTAGAGCTCAAAATGAGTGAGAGTTAAGGCTTGTGAGCTGAGGAAGTGTTGGAATGGAGCTCTGCTCTTAGCTGGAGTGGAGTGAAGGGTTAAATAGGGAGCTCCAAAATCCAACCGTTGTGAGAGGCTGCGCACAACCCGGAATATCCGGACATATACCCAGATACTCCGGATTAGTAAAGTAGCATACCTCACCGAGAATGTTAACTCGGAGTGTCCGGACCAAATACCCGGATACTCCGGAGTCAACCCGGATACTCCGGATCAAATGTCTGGATACTTTGACTTGATCTGCTCAGCCTACAGTGAGACAGACAAGGGAAATGCAAATGTTTTTGAGATTTTGCAATGCAATTTTCATCCGCTGAGCACAAGATTATCCTATAAGCGATTTCCCGTCGTATCCCCCCTTAATAGTATTGCCATCCTTAGACTCAAATAAATAAAAAGAATATAACTAGAGTCTTGATGCCGTCTTCACAAATTTAAATATTCGTAGGAGTGTCTCATCGCTTCCTTGTCATGATAAATCCTCGATCCCTGCACAAATTCTCAATTAAACTATTAGCTCTCGCTAATTCTGTTGACATTAATCACCAAAACTCTCAAAGGGGCCTAGATGCACTTTCATGTATTACTACTGAAATCAGAACCGTGGCCAACTAACTTGTAATATGTTTAGTAGTTTGTACACGAATATGTTTTTTTCCTTCTTTTAGCCATAACTTTTTATTTGCAGCTCCAATTGATGAACGAATTTGACTAGTGCATTACTGCCGATGAGAGGAATAATATGAGCATCACTAATAAACATCATATAAATCAAATTTTACTACTGAATGAGCATCACTTTCCTACTGTATGAACATCAAGTTACTATCATGCCCGAGGGTTCAACACATTGTAGGTATGCGCTGAGTATATATATATATATATATATATATATATATCAATAAAGCACGTAATCTAAATTCGTTCAAATCTTTGAATTTGAGTATATTTTTGTAAAGGTATGGGTTCCATTTGAATTGTTATAGATGGGTATATACCCTAAAATTGAAATGTTCAAAAAATATGCCTGAATTTGACTTGAATTTGTGCATTTAAAATCATGGTACTTGGGCACCATGGTGCCCCATTATGGCATCCTATATATATATATATATATGTATATATATATATGTGTGTATATATATATATATGAAGCCTCTTCTGTACTCTTGAGAGTACGTATTCCCACATCCAGTATACCAGTAAAATGAATGTGTTATACTCTTTTATCACTTTCAATATACTTCAATAATAATTCTACGATACTACAATACGAATTGTTGAAAAAAATTCATCGGAGCCCTTTATTTTTTTGCTGTATACCATTTTTCATGTGTAAAAAGAGTATATAAACAAATTATGCTATAAAGGGTGGAGTTTGATGAAATTTTTCGTGAAACTCACTTTAGAGTATCTTATAATCAGTATTAGACTATACTCAAAAGGATAAATAAGTATAACGGCATCATTTATGCAGTATATTGAGAGTGGGAGTACATACTCCCAGGGGTATGGAACCATTTTCCTATATATATGTATGTATATATGTATATATATACACATACATACACACACACACCATACTTAGCAACAACCAAAAATTAAAGTGGACTAATGACACTTACAGAAGGACATATAGATAGGGCTACCAACAGAGGGACTAGGGCGGAGCATCTCTAGGGCAAAGAGGGCTATGAGCTTGTGACCTCCTCCCCATTGAAAATTTTCTAGGGAAGCACTTTGTTTAACAATTAGAATGCCAACATCCCTTACTTCATAACTTGTCTAAGGGATCGACAAAGGGGCCATGGCCCTACCCCTCCTATGGAAAAATATAGGAAGCACGCCGATTTCTAGAATATATGCTAGTTAGTTGATATAGGAAATGCTCTATGTAAATATAAAACCCTGCCATTAATTGGCTCAAAACCCAGCCCACCATAGGGCGAGTCTACGCATGCGTAACACTCACTTACATTTTTGTCCCCGCTTAATGTAAGAGGGTTAACCCGGAGGTGCTATGTTTGGACCCAACAGGCATTATATACTACTGCAACTCACTTTATGCAAGAAATGTGGGACTAATCCCACCACCATTCTACATGGGCCTTCACATCCCTTAAGGGTTGAAACCCTCGATTGGCAGCACACCGTTGTCGACGTTTGGTATCGACAATAATCTTAGGGGGGTGTGAATCTATGGGGCAAGGCGCTGGATCCGAAGCTCGATGGTAACACAAGACAAAGATTTATACAGGTTCAGGCCCTCAAGGAGAGGTAATACCTTACGTCCTGTGTTCGGTGGCATGTATTGATGGGTGTAGATCACGAGATTGGATGAGATATCCCGTGATCGGATGCCTCGTCTAAGGCTCCCGCCCCCCTTTATATAATCAGGGGGGTTGGGTTACATGGAGGAGTCCTAGTCCGATACAAGGAGGCAATCCTAGTCGGTTACAAGGTTGGTTCCCATATCCGGTCATGCCGAGTACTATGGGATTACAATCATGCTTTCTTTATCGATATGGAACTCTATCTCTTCCCTTTCTTGTGGATACCCGGGGACTGTATATTCCACAACCGTATACACGGTAGATACCCAGAACCACCCCTCGGTACATGGACGCAAATCTCAGATTCTTCATGGGTGTTCATAAAATAAATAGGGTACGTACACACGTGTGTTAAGTAGGACAGCGAGTTCCCACGCTACGAAGACCATAGAAACTCTTAACTAATTAATTATGCGTGTGTAGTGGATACACATGCATGTAGTGTGAGTGTGATGTGTGTGAGTTGTGTTCATCCTCTTATACCCTAAAAAAAGACCGTATGCCATGATTTATCCATCAAGAACTATTAACACTACACTTGCTATTATCAGGCGCTTGGTGTTCTTTTATAGTAAGTATAATTTCCCGACCGTTGCATGTACTTGAGATGTTTGTGCTGATCTGAGGAACATTTTCACTTATTCCAAAGAAATCACATGCCCTGTGCGTGTATAGAAACCCCACCCCCTTTGCTTCCCTCTCATACACGAACATACCCCTCTGTTTTAGATTACTTTCGCTACTGACTTTGACTAGTTAAATCCCTTAATATTTGACCAGCAACACTTTCTTAAATATCTAGCCGCATAATTAAGTACGTAGAAGTTCTACTGGTGTTATAAATGTATTAGTACCAAACTAAAAAAAAATCAACGTTTAATTTCAGAGACCGTAAAAAAATACTTAGAATGCCAAGTATTTTAAAACGGAAGGAGTATACTGTGCATCTGAACACCCATCTAGCAGCTGCCAAAGGGGGCGTGCATGATACATGGATACAGATGAGTGATGTCGATACATGACCGACAGTCTCTGCTTAATTAAAGCCGGCGTCACAGAATGTGCTCGTACAGTAACACGATCATCAGGATCAGTCTCCACACTTGACGGCCTCACCACCCGCCGCGTCCTCGGAAGTTTCTCCCGGCGACGTCCTCCATAAGTCCATACACACACACAGCGGCGAGCTAGCGACGCTCATGACTGTCGGGGAACACACTAGGGGAGAGGGAGAGTCAGAGGCAGCCCGACTTTGGCGACCATTGACAGAGCTAGGACCAGCGCAGCTGCCAGCACGTTGAAACAGAGATCAGAGATTCAGAATGCAGAAACCGGCCGGCCACCTAGCTAGCCGCGGTTTAAGTTGGCAACAGTGCCCACGGGTAGAGCGCTGGCGCACGGCGCAACCACACAGATCGGCGCAGGCTGCTGCACGACGTTTTCAGCCTGTTCGGTGTACGCGAGGAGCTTCGCACAGCTGAATCCAGGACTGGTTCAGAGCTCAAACCGCAGCTATCGAGCAGAGGAGATATGCGTGCGTGCATGCCGGGCATGTTGCGATCTCCGCATGTGGGGAGGTTGGGAAGCTGGTGCTTTTCTATCTCCCTTACGGATCTTTATTTTTAGAGAAGTGTTTTTATGATTTTTTTTGTTTTAAAAAAAATTGCACAAATATTAAAGCATGAATAAAAGGCAGATGCTTCCTTCGAGATTTGTGCAACCTGTATTGAGAGGGAAAGCACAAAAACATTGCTCTTATTTTTAAATGTAATTCCCTTCCAATTATAATAGTAAAGATAGCCTCCTCTCCGACCATCGAAAACGCCAATAGACGATGTGTAACCTATCGTACTTACGAACTACGGCAGAAGGTGTTGGGGATTGGACTATTTTTCATAAGGACCATTCTGCCCCGACGGCCGAGCAACTCCCGACCATGGGCTTGGATGCGATACCCGAGCGTGAGCCTCGGGCATTATCACGCTCGGGCATAAATATACTCGTAATATCGAAGCAAAGCATGGTCGGCTATAAGCCTCAAAGACGTGCCCGAGCAACTATGCTCGGAAAGGACGCGGGATGGTAGAAGCCAGACCAAAGGCATGCTCGGAGATTGCCGGAGGACGTGATCAACCCATAAAACAGGAAAATGGCGACTATTTCGCCAAAGAGTTATACCAATAATTCAAACGTGGCGAGAATCATGGACACGTCCAAAGAGGGCAACGGGCATGATCTTAGAAAACAGTTACCATGTATGTACATAGGCACCTAGTATTTAATCCTCTCTCCGTCAACAAAGAAGGGGGATCTCGGGAGAGATCCATGTACTTGTATCCATCATTCCAATACAAAAAAGGCCACTAGGCGACTGGACGTAGGGCTATTATCTCGATCATGAGAACCAGGGTAAAATCTTTGTGTTTCTGCCTGTTCTAAATGGATCGTCTCCCGCGTCTTCGATGCTACACCTTTGGTAGAAAGGGGCTTAAATTGATCCCCCATTCAACAAGTAAGCTCGGCGGGGTCTATTCCCCAATCGTCGACAGAAGGCAGCAAAAGCTCGGAAGGAGCAACTTGCCGAGCAATACTACATCGCTTGTATTAATTAAACAATTTAATTAAGAAAGTGTCACCTATCACACCTTTCATAATCAAGTAGCCAGTTATTTTGTAAATTTATTTGAAAAAAAATCCCTAAGAGGGCTACAGAAAAGTGATGGCTTTAGAGGTGGGCCTGGCCATTTATGACAAGTCAACCTTGCATTGCAATGCCCTGGCGACCGCCCTGGCTGGCTAAGCTGCTGCCTGATTGTGTGGCTCAGATCTCCACACCGGTTTAGGTCTTTTTCGTTTGGTCTTTTCCATACGCAGTTCTACCCTTTTTTCCACGCAAGCCCTTGTACTTTTGATAATCTCACAATTGTGTACAAGAGGCCAGATACGGTGACTCAGTGAGGCGCGGTGTTGGAGTCAAATAATTTCGGTGTGGCTTAGTGTAAAAACGATGCAAGTTGATTAGGAAAATGAAACCTACCTGTTCTTACTAGCCAGATCAAGAAGCAATCCAAGTTTTCCCTTTGCCTGTCTCTGTAAGTAAGGATATGTGTTACTTATACAAGTTGGGAGTATATTTTGGATTTTGCTGGTTCTTGGGGAGTACGCAAGACGTGGTTAGATGAAGCTAGCATGCCATTGACGGTGCTAATGCTCCTTTTAAATTGGATGCATTGGAGAGGATATGTGTGCACATCGATGTATGCTTGGAGAACATGCAGTGCCATTGGTTGGAGCGGACAATCGTCAAACCTCACAGAACACGTACGCTTATCGCATCGAAAATTAAGCAAAACTTGGTCAAGTGCTTAAACCCCATTACCGGTTGGTAACTACAGCATGGTTTTGTTGAAAACTGATCCAGCGCTCTCGATCTCTTTGACTTGGGTTTTAATTACGCCTTTAACTGTTTGACCTAAAGCTGTACTGCACTGCCTAAATGCGCATTGAGTTTTTCTTAATTTTCATGTGTAAAGTCCAATCAAGAGCGGATATGTATAAAGTAATTAGCCCCAACACCATACAGCTTATGGGGGAAAAGAAAATCCCCATGCTGACATTACTACTTGTCTTTGTTAGTTGTTACTGTGTATGTCTATGCATTGTGTTCTACCGAGGCAACGACTTTTTCTCTTAGATCGATCCGCCCAGTAGTAGTTTTTCACGTCGTATTATTAATTCACGATCTGCCTGTCCGCGCCGTGGACTTGTTCATCAGTTTTGATTAGAATTGAATAGCGTGCGAAACGGACTTGCTATTTATCCTAAACAGATGACGAAATCTTAATGTTTGGTAGCTCCTGTCATGTGCTTTCGGCTGACAAATAGCCATGGAATTCTTTTTTACTGTACTAGTCGTTTCAGCGTTTTTTTTTTTTTCCAAACTAGCCCTGTGCGATAAATATTTCAAAAATAATCTCTTACCTGAACGCAAAAGACCCGGTGGTGTGTTAACGCGAAAGGATCTCGGCGAGCACAATTGCACGGCTGAGCTCGGAAGGCAGTCGGACCCACGTTTTCGCGCACGACAAGCGCGATACCCAGCCGGTCCATGTTTCCGCGCACGACAAGTGCGGTTGCGGGGCCGCGTGCGTGAGTGGGAGCGCATGCATGTAGGGATGTAAGTGGGATGTAATATAGATTGATTGTACATTGTCCACATTGATCATAAATATTTATGCGGGATATTGTGGCAACCCGCGAAAGGCTTATGCGGGCAATACGGTGCCCACAAAACCCACAAAAAGAAAAAAGTGATATAGAAATCTATCAGGTTTCGATGCTTAGAAGAAAAAGCATGTTTAGCATGCAAGTTAATTGGAGTTCCGATTCACCAAAATCAAGGATACAGACCATGATCGTTGTACAAGATGAAAGCAATAGAAAATAAATGATGTCCTTAGCCTTTTCTTCATTCTTGTTTACATAAAAAAAATTACATCTCATATTGATTATAGATACATCTCATCAGTTATCACCATCATCTATATCCTCTGTTAGCGTGTTCTTTTGATGAGAAGAGCCTGAAACATTGAAAAATCAGAAATTGACATATGTTTCTCATCAAGTAAACTAAAAAGTTAAAAGCAATTAAAAAAGAGCTTACTAGTTGCTTTATGCCAATCTTGAAGACAAATCAAAACCTTTCCTGCGTCGAGTGCGGCGTTAGAGAGGAAGGGGAGGAAGACAGGAAGGGAATAGGTAAAGGAGAGGCGGCACCTCCGGCAGTGTCGAGAGGAGAGGCGGGCGTAGGCGAGGCGGGCGGCAGCAGCGTGTGGGCGGCGTGTGAGGATTCTTTCACTCTTCGTGTGACCAGTGACCCGGCGTGGGGGAGGCGGACGGCACCCTCTTGTGGCCATCGTAAACTCAGTTGAGGAGGAACAATGCGGGCGCAATGCGGACATGATGCGGGCTACGTATGATGGCCGCAAAGTCCGCAAGCATCACCAAAGTGGGTTGTGAACGACCGCTTTAGGTTTTATGCGGGCTAAATTAAGTGGGTTGGCGGACATCCCGCATCCACTTTCATCCCTACATGCGTGTGTGTGCCATGCTTAGGCAGCGCGTCTTTCCGCGGTCACGTACTTTCCACATTATGAGACTATGGCAATGACACGCGTTATCTGGCGAGTCTTTTGCGTTTAAATAGGGAATCGTTTTTGTAATTTTGAACACTAGGAGAGCCAAATTTGAAGAAGAAAAAAAGTTTACGTGCCATTCGATGAATAGTGTCTGTCATATTCATGAAACTATCTCGCACTGAGCATGAAGTCACCTCGCATGTACCAACAAATTGTCCGTGAAAAACTATACATATCCCACAGGCCACAGGCGTGTGTTATGCCACAACAATTTGTCGTCGATGTCTTGTTCCAACCTAAAGGAGACCACCCAATTTCATCCACCGTTTTCAGAGTCCTAATTAATTGGTTAATCATGCAAGTGGTATCTACAGTTCAACGCATCTTCGCTACTAGACAAGCTAACTACATATCATCGATGGAGCATTAATTTTGTGAGTCAAATTTAAGGATTTTTCCAACTAGTAGCTATCGAAAATATTCCTTCCGAGCTAGCAAACTCATTGGTCCAAACTCCAGAGGCATGTGCTGCCTGTTTTGTCTTGTGTAGGCTATGTGCCGGCTTTGCCAAGCTAGCTTAAGGTTCCAGGCTGGGAGTTCAAAGAACCCAACTAGCTAGGAGTAACATACATAGGCACATAGCGACAGTTAGGACACTGGCAATTAGGAACACATAGTGACCAATTATTATATATGTGCTTATGCTAAGCTTCGAGAAATTTTACAGCGTACTGTAGTAGTAGTATTATACGACGGTAGTATAAATTAGATTTAGCCATTGATTTGTTGATTGTATTTATACCGCTCTACTACCAGAAGAAGTATAAATAAATACCAGCCAATCAGGTAAAAGAATGAACGTATGGTCCATATTGAATTTAGTGTACCGTAAAAGAGCTGTATGTCTACGCTTGTCACGAGCAATTCAAACAAGCATGAAATTTCAACCATGGACAGGTCCATCTTGCTTGTTGCTTGTGAAGTTTGAGCGAGAGCGACTTGGCGTTGTCGAAGACAAGGATGATGCTGCAAGCAAGCAAGGCATGCAGCTCACGTATCTCCGATCTATGCATCCAGCTGAAATACAATTTGTCGCTAATGCTCTTGGTGATGGGGACTCAGGAGGCAGGGTGCTAGCAAAGCGGGCAGCAAAGAAACTTAGGCTAAATAGAAATTTCAAATGTTCAACGTGCCAGCACAAACCGTTGCCGAGACAGATAGGTTCAGCACGAAGTTTTCCATGGTCCAAATAGAATCTGTGGATGGCAGCAACACCAGCTAATCAGCACTCGGACCAAGTTACCTTCATCTGAGATCCTATTATTGCGCTCTCTTGCCCGTTTGCCAACAGCTTCTGGAACCAGTTCCTCCCTTCACAAGGGTGTATTTTCCTGACACCGGACCTCTCTAACCCTCAGTTTGCAATTCAAGATTGGTGGTTCAAACAACGCTCGATGATTCCCCACCAAGCAAGAAGAGACTTCGATGGAAAGGTTATTTTTGGCCTTTGGAACGTCTGGAAAGAAAGGAATGCGCGCATCTTCCAGGATGTCACCAGCCCCGTGCACGTAGTAGTAGACAGCGCTAAGGTTAACGTGGCAGAGTTTGTTTTAGTTACTAGGAGGCCAGGTTAATTGTTGTTCTTTGCAGTGGTGTGAGTAGCCGCTATCCCCTCGTTGTCGGGATCTGGTAGCGGCTGTTGCTCTGTACTTTGAAGTGTTTGCCCTCTCTTACTTTCCTCTTAATTGAATAGGCAGAGCTCCTGCCAGCAAATTCGAAAAAAGAAAGTTAAGAGTCCAAGTCGTCGTGTCAGGTTAAGTTCGCAGTTTTCTGTGCTTCCGTGTGGGCATTCGATCCAGTACAGGTGTGCAAGTCCAATTTGGTCAAGTTGTGCGGATAGATAGATGCCTGATAGATCCATTCAAACCTTATCACTATTGACCACACAGTTCGCATTCGAACAGTGTTGGTCTGACCTCTGAACAGCTTAGAGCCACAGGACGAGCCGGGCCACCCATGGAAAAAGAAGCTTTTGTGTTTGTTCCCATTTTTCCTTTGTGTCTGTACGTGTCTCTCTCCATGACAGGCAGATTGGTTTCTGACCTAAGCGTCGCATACGGAAGTGTAAATAGTAGCAAACACGAAAGGATCAGACAAGTCGTAGCCGTCGCAAAGAAGCAGATTATGGAAGAAATGTAGCTTCAAACTGAGATCCCATAGGATCGATTAGGTCGTCGAAGAAATAAATGCAATTTCCGGCGTACAGATTCATATCCTCTACGTACCATCTTGAAATACTGTAGTATATGTACTTCTTCGATCACAAATAAATATCGTTTTGAACATAGGTGGAGTCAAGTCTTCGAAACTTTGACTATCAATATCTTCTTAAATATTTAAATTGCATCCCCCTCTGATCGTCATCTCGATCCTTCAATTGGTATCAGAGCCGGTTTTGTTCTGTGTAGATCTTGACCGGTCTCGAGAGCCATGGCGATGGATAAGTACTCAACAAAGCCTTCAATTTTTGCTAGAGTTGATTATTGGATTTGATAAATATATTAAATACAAATTAGTGATCAAAATTGTATTTTGTGCACCGTATCGATGGCCAAAATGACGTGTATTTGTGACCGAAATGAGTAGCAAAACTGTAGCGTATCCGTGCCGCAGCAAATAATCTAGGGCACCCTTTTTTTTATCAGATGTCTACGATCCACGCGGTTGCAAACTTGCAATGGCAGAGGATCTGCATCCCATCGGTGGTGCTAACGTTAAACACCTGAATCACACGGCAGACATGCCACAACGATAGAGTAATCATTCTTTGAGGAAAACAAAGAGGGCATCATCATGTGGAAGAAGAAGAAAAGGAAAAGCAACATGTCTGAATGTAGGTACAAGTCACCAGGCCGGCCCCCAAACCGATCATCCCCTCCGACGCCATTGCCGGGGCCCTGGAAACTCAGAGCATATGGCACTAAGAACAGTACAATTGTGCAGGGGTTGACCTGGACTAACGAAGTCATCGTGCCATAGAAGATCGTAGGATACTTGTAATGGATAGTACAGACATTGTGCTTTCGTTTGGCTGCACTTGTCTCCTTCCACAGTGGTTGTGTACAAGTCAAAATACAGCAGCTGGACTGGTCGTGATAGACGACGCTCCCTAGACTGAAGACCAAGATAGCTTCACTCTTTTAACCTACACTAAGGCCATGGCATCTCCCCTGAAGCTAACGTCGCCCTGTATCACGCGTCATACGATTGCAAATAGCAAAAACGGTGGGCATGTTCAGTAGCTGTCTCGCTGATGAAACACCTGAATCGTGAGAAACAATGAGAAGAAGATTTTAGTGTGTCACGTCCATGTTTTGGCGATCTTACCCGGTAGGTGGGATCTGTGCATCCTGGACATGGACTCTGAAATTAACGCATGATTCGCGTTGTGTTAATCGTGTAGAAGGCATCGCCATCACATCAATTCGCGTTTACTACATGGCAATTATGAATGAAAATCATGCGTTTTTAACTTACTTTGCGAGATGCAAACTACTCTCTCCGTTTCTTTTTATCAAGAGCATTTTAGCTATGCATGGTGATTAAGGACGTTGCAAAACCAAGAGAAAGACAAGTGAAAATGATCAAGCTACGTACCCATGCTACAAATATCTTGGAAATATGAAATAGAATAGTGTATGAGAGTGTTACATATAAACGCAGAGAGAGAGAGAGAGAGAGGCAGGCGTGGTAAATAGGAGCAGATAAGGAAAACATAAATAAATTTATATGCCGGCCTTATATTTTGAAACAAACTTACAAAAATTACAAGCCTTATAGTTTGAAAATAGAGGAAGTATAAGCAGTGTAGCACCTACCTAGTAAGAAAATAAGTGTACAAAAAGATTCCTAAAATTCCTCACTTTTTAGGTGTTTGTCATGGGATATGCCCCCAATGGGAAACGGTATAAGCTCCATTTCATAATAGCAGAATTCAGTCACCGATCTCTGCGGCCTGCTTCCATGGAATCTAATGCTTGGCTAGTGGTTCTCATCTCCATTGCAACAGGGCCTCGAGACAAATCATGCGGCAGCGATTGATGGTGATTCGAGCTAGATGTTGCCGGCACTTGGTCCTCAACTCCAGGGTTAAGAATGTGATGGAAGTACGCATGAGGCCACAGCCCTGAAATTCAACAGATATGATCATATCGACGTAATATTTCCCTGTTCAGAAATAAAAAGAAAAAGAATGTTCTTGTCTTCCTGATAACGATAGCGAAGGTAACTTGCGTTTTAGGCTTAAAACATAACTAGGCCTTCTCATCCGGCGCAAGCCGAAAAGGTTTAGGTAGGCCTAGTCTGACTTTCAGGACATGGCCCTCGGAAAGACCAATAGGCACAAACCATGTATATGCCTACAGGGCCGGTCCAATAGGACCATGGTTTTCTGGCCCAGCCCAAGTCCAAAGAAATAAAGACGCTTAGGCCTATTCGCTTCAGTTATACCGTACAAAAATGGAAGTACTACTATGCTGTATGGATTTTTTTTTAAATAATAATTTTTAAAAATAAATTACGGTATTAATACGCGGAAAACAAAAATTACAAAAATGACACCTATTCGCCAAATGGTACGACAAAATATTTATTTTCGCCGAACGGTACAGCGAAATAGCTATTTCCGCCAAACAGTGCGGGGACCACTGCTTAATTACGCAGTTAACAGTCACCCGTCAGAGTTTAGGGGAAAGAAGTCATTATCGCCGTACCGTACGGCGACAATAGCTATTTTCGCAAAACGGTTTGGCAACAAATGTATTTTCGACAAACGGTTCGGTAATAACCCCCTCGTTTCCCGTGGAATTTATCGCCTAACGGTTAACTGCGTAATTAAGCCGTGGTAGCCGCATTGTTTGGCGAAAATAGCTATTTTGCCTACCGTTCAGCGAAAATAGATATTTCGCCGTACTGTTTGGCGAATAGGTGTAGTTTTTGTTTTCCGCATATTAATACCGCAATTCATTTTAAAGAAAGGTATTATTTAAAAAAAAAATTCTATGCTGTATGCAAATCAGCATCATACCTTGTTCACCGGAGGGAGGTGGGAAAAACTGCAGGTAGCAAAATGAGGCAACCACCAGGCCTGCAGAGTTGTTCCAACAAGAGAGTCTGAGACGGCGATCTTCAGAAGAACTGTATACAGATGGAAGGAAGCTCTAATGATGGAACCTACCAAGCATACCACCGGTAAACACATCCTGCCAGTGATGCCAGTAGTCATCCACCCGTGAAACCCCAACCATCGCCGCGAGGAGAAGAGGCAGAAGGACAATGCAGAGCTTGGCGACATGGCCGCCTCGGTCGAACGCTCTGATTTTGCCGGCCAGGTACCACGACAGGAAGCCCAGCCCGGCAAAAGACCCTGCAAGGGAACAGATTAAAGAAAGCTACTATGTTAGTCGCAAAACATGTTACAATATGGGAAGCGATCTAGCCATATAGTTTGTTTGAGCCAGCAAGTTCAGTGTCCGGTGGTACACTGTGCGATGCAGGCAGCTAATGGTTTTCAGAATCGCAGGTGGCCGTGGCTTACATGAAGTATGACCACTTGGGAAGCTCTTGTGCCCTTCTTTGATAACACTTGTGTCTCCGTGGCATATGACTCCTCTGGTGACGTTGTTGTAGTCCTGAAATGGAGCGAGTAAATGGTGAGTTTCGGTGTGGCAATATATCAGAAGAAGCATGTCCTCGAGAGGCCACGGACTGATGAAACCATCAAATAATTGAAGTGATAACTCACCGGCACTCCGTCGGGAAAGCAGCGCCAAAAGAAATCCGGGCGCGGCCGGCCAACGCCATCTTTGATCGAGTCGGTCAGCACGGCGGTTATAAGCACAGAAAACAGAAGGCCTGCTTGGCCACAGTACATGTCAGAACCGACCATGGATCATGGATGAAGACAATTTTTTACTGTAGTAGTCCACCCGTGTTTTTTTCCCTAAAAACTAGTTCCGTGCGAAATCATTTCTAAAAGTGCTTTTTTTTACGGTGGATTAAAATCAACAAAAGCCGTCCATTCCTTTGAATCTAATGGTTGAAATCAATTTAGATATAGTTATATTACCACCTGTAGTATTGGTAATAAAATTTAGAAAGGAGTAAAAGGATAAAAAATTATATCATATTATTTGTCTTCTACGGTAAAACACGTCATGTAATCCTAATGAATAGCGGATGAATGGATAAGAAGCCTCTGAATATCATCATGTATTCGGTGAATCCAAAACTGTGAACGAATCAGGAAAAGTCTAAAATACCTCTGATGAACGGATAGGAAAAGCCTAAAATACTCTTGAGGAATGGATGGTTAGATTGATTTCTACTACCACTATTTACTACATATGTTATCCATCGTAAATTTTCTCTTCTAAAAATAGCCCTCTCCTCTACCGTGGAAGACCCAACGAATGACGTACAGCACAGAAGCCGACCAGGACCACCAAATTATCGCGGCAGGGGAGTGCGGTACCATGCAGCGTGCGCCTGTGCTGCCCGTGTGCTCCCGTGTTGCCATGGAGACAGACACATCCCGCGCTGCCAGACCGCGGCAAGTAACACACTTTATACGTGGAGTCTTTCGCGGTAGGGGAACGGATTATTTTTTAGAAATTTTGGTCGCACGGAGGTTGTATTTGGAAAAAAAAAGTTAAGAGGCTACTACTGTAACACTTCGGATGAAGACACCCGGCGCATGCGGTAGCAGAACAAAAGTAGCAGTGCAGGAACTTGCCTAGTATGGCATGATGCAGGTCATACACATTCCTCCTCTTGATGTATATTCCGGTGAAGATGATCATCGGTCCGAGGACCGCGTATATCTGCGCCACCGACGACCAAGGTTTAATCCAGGGGAAAAGTCACATACAGACATCGTTTGATTGGCGCAATCAGAAGCCAGAGTAATCTTTTGCAGGGAAGGCAGGCGTACCGGCACGGCCCAGACGGGCACCGTGTTGTCCTTCATGGGGTACCGGAGGGTCGTCATCATGTCTTCGCCGACGAACCGGTGATACGGCTCTATCAAGTTAAGCACCACGTCTATCACGACAAGGAGAACCAGCACGATCCAGTCGAACAAGTGCAATCTTGCGACTCTGCTTCCATGAGTTTTCAGGTACGGATGCGGAGCTCCCAAACGGCTGTTCGCCGGCGGTGCCGGCGGCGGCGGCATCTTCTCCTGAGCGGAAGAGGGGATTCAAGCATCCGGCCGGTCAAATTTCTTGGCATGTTTGCGGCTCTAATGCATACTCAGCGTGCACACATGAACAGAGTAATGAAGGGACATGTACTGATGTGCAATCAGTCGCCATTACGCAGCCGCGAAGGAATACGTAGACAGGACACTTGCACAAAGAGAAATCCTAACTAGTACAATTCAGTTGCAATGGCGAGCAAGGAGCCAAGGAGCGACAAATCATGGCTGAAACTGACATAATTTGGACATCTCACGTTCCTGGAAGTAACAGTTCGGACATCTCAAGTTGAGAGGAGAGAGAGAGGCGACAGAGGAGGGGCTACTCACAGGAGAGGAGGAAGAAGAAGAGTTGCTTCCGGCACTTCACAAGTCCACGGTGCCGGGGACGAGCTCCTCCCCCGCTTCTCCTCTGCGCGGCAGCAGTTAAGAACCGAACAGCGACACGATCCGACGAAGCGTTGGCACACATGTGATTATATTCCCTCCGTTCTTTCTCTTCTCCTTCTCGTCTCCCTCGAGCCATGACGCCACGCCGCCGAGGAGGAAACCGTCAAGTCTGAACGATATGTGTAGGTGCTCGAATGAGATGGCATGGTTAGCACCATTTGATTCTATTATTTTTAGTAAATAAAATAGTTTAATGTCTATAGATAATATTTCTTAAATTTGTATCTCATCGTCTAGGATAGGGATGATGCGATGATTCTATTCAAGCAACCAAACATATATATGAATGACTTAATTTTTTTTAAAATCACCTCTTACATATACAAGTTGTTCGATCCCTCTCAGTTTCTCGCACGATTCTATGGTTTTTTTTTTTCTAGGGAGAAACTGGTCATCGAATGGGAGAGGTGGTTGAGAATGCTTCAATTCAATAGGCTGGAAACGGGCTGGCTTTCGCTGACTTGCTGCTGCTCTACTCGTGACTCGCTGCGTTTGCTCACCTGGGGAAGTAATTACTACTAGCAACCGGGATCACCTGCGGTATCTACTGCGATTTCATCGTTAAGCAATTGCAGGTGATTCGTCCGTCTATTTTATTTTTTTATGACGAAGGGTTCAGAATCGCTGCTGCAGGATGGTTGCGTTTGCTACAGTACTTTCGTGAATCTCGACCCTCGGATTCGAATCTAATGGCCGGTAGCTCGACTGATTGCACAAGACCCCTGTCCTTGTTTTGGCTGTTTCTGTGATCCAGTCCAGGTGCAGCCTTGTGGTCAACAAAAAGAATTGTGCTTATATTCTAGAAAGGAACTTCGGTTGAAGGCGACTGTTTCCTGTTTTTTTTTTAGTTTGTACCATTGTTGATTCTTAATGATTAAGTATTTAAGTACAAAATAATCAACCATTGGATTGTATTACATGGGCTGCGTCGAAGTTAATACTGAAAAAATAAAAATTAAAAATTAAAAAAAAAAAAGCGCCGTCGCAATCCATCACCGATGCAAACAAGATGTTTCGCAGTGAACAGCTAGCCGTGTTCCATCATGATTGTTAGAATACAGACAGTCTTCGGAGATAGGCTTGCTTGGATTTGTTAGCGCAGCCACGAAGGGCTGGCCCGCCAGAAATTAATGGACAGGAATCAGGTGCCGTTGGTTGTATAACTGTAACTTAAGCATTTGCGAGTCAGCCGTTGGATCGAAAATCAACGGTTCAGATCGACTCAAAGTACTGTAGCAAATATGTTTGGACGATCTGGACCATTCCGTTGCTCGATCGGACGGCTCAGACCTATGAGGATTGTTTAAGTTACAGTCTCCACCGGACTGCCGAGGAACTCGTTCAGATCCTTCCCGCATGCAATGTCGTATAGGACAGATACAAGTTGGGCCAGTTTCGAATGAATGGTCAGCGCAATTTCTCTGAAGGCATGTTCAGATACGATGACTTCTGGGATCTGCGGAGGGGGCCATGCAAATCACGAAGTGGTTAACTGAGATGTTAGAGTTGAAGTTTCTTTAAACTTAAGTAGAGTACCCAAGAGACCAAAACGCAAATAAACAGCTTTGCTAAAGATCGGAATTCAAATCAAAAGGCAAATCAAGAGACCAAAAGGCAAATAAACAGCGCAATGCTAGGATCTTTGAAGACAAATCAAATGTCGTTCCATTTGTCGTCCAGAAGACGATGGACGAAAGAAAATGTTTTTTTCTAGCAAAGAGTGCTCAGACCTAGTTTCTGGCCCTTTTCTGTTTTGTGGTTTGTTGGTTCTTATTTGCTTTTCTTAGTAGGGCGCTAAAGGTCTTACAGGTCGTTGCTTTTCTCTCGGTGTACCTCCTTGCGATTTGCCCCCGGGGCAATCGCTTCTTGTTCATTCTCCCTCTCTTGAAATAGATTGGCAGAGCTCCTGCCTTGCTTTCAAAAAAATAAAGATCGGAATTCAAGGCCGTCAGTGCATCATCCTCGTTTAATGATCCGGAAGTGTTAATTTGCGGTCGCCCTTTAGAGGCGCGCGCTTGCGTGAGTTGAGTTCACCTCTACGTACGGACGCGGGGTGCATGCATATGTACTTTCAATCTTAATGCATGCATGTGTATTTTCTATCCGAAAATTTCTATCTTAGTACTCTCACCTCCACATATAAGGTTGGATATATATGCAGTACGCGGGGTGCATGCATGTGGACCGAAATTCTTCGATTTGAAATTTTCTAGTTGAAAGTCTTCGGTTTAAATTTTTCTAGTTGAAAGTTTCTCGAGATGAAATTTTTCCGGTTGAAAGTTTCTCAAGTTGAAACTTTTCCGAGTTAAAACTTTTTTGATTTGAAAATTTTTGATATAAAACTTTTCGTGCTGAAACTTTCTGAGTCGAAACCTTTTCATTTCAAATTTTTGGATTTAAAACTTTTTGAGTTGCAACTTTCCAACTTGAAACTTTCTAATTTGATTTTTTTTTTTAATTTAAAATTTTTCGATTTGAAACTTTCTGATTTGAAATTTTTTATTTAAATTTTTTTAGTTGAAAATTTTGAGTCGAATTTTTTTGAGTTGAACTTGTCTTACCTTTTTTTCAAATACAAGATGCAAAAAATTGTTCGCGTCTAACCGACAAATTAGTCTGTGCACATGCGCCATGAGTTACTACACTAATTTACAGGACACAATTGGACATTGGCCTTCGGAACCTTTTTCGGGGCGCCTGCCCTGCATACCAATTGCAAGAGTTCGGTTCTCTTTTCCTCTCGCTAGTACACTAATTCCGCCTGCATGATATATGAGGTTAGCCTGTTCGGAGTCCTGACGAAGCGCGACATGTCATGATCGCATTCCAACCGCACGAAATGGCGCGAAAATAGCCATCCCCTTAATGATAGAAAGTTGCACAAATCTTAAAGCAAACGAAGGAGTAAGTAATCCTTATCTATCTTTTATTCATGCTTTAACATTTGTGCAACTTTAAAAAAGAAGAGCATAGAAGCACCTCTCTTAATGATATTGGATTGCGAAATTTCAGACTTTATTGTAATGAAAACCTGTCGAAGAGAGGTGCGGCCTTGGATCAAAAGAAGAGCTAGAAGTATTCTAAGAACAGAGGATATTCCTTGCTAGAGCGTTCAAGCCACATTATAGTAGTAAAAAAAAATTATAATCCGTATCTTACATTTGGATCTTGTTGATTGTTGCATTGCACCTGTGCATCTTTATCAAAGCATTTCTACTTTACTTAAGGTTCATACGCCTTGCCTTGGCTCGGGGTAAAAATTCAAAGTGAGTCTTTGACTTAACTGAGTGAACTTTATTGGATTCAGATGTCAGATTGAAGCTTTATTCTGAGTTCTGACCATTAGGACTAGATGTATCGAGAACAGGAGGATCCGTCACAAAATCGCTTGACTTAGATGCCCTGAATGTGATCCGTGGGTTAGCTGAGAGCAAGTGCCATTGCCGCAACAGAAAGTTTGTTGGCTTAATGGAATAGCGCACTTGAAATGTCGCCCTTTTAACTTTCTTTCTACATCTATTTGTTGGTAAGAAAGAATACACTAGGCATTAGCATGTCGAAATGACGATTTCTGCCGAGCAAGACCGGCAAGTTGTAACAGCTTTCATTTTATCCTGTCCTCTCAATGAATCGGTAGAGCTCCTATCTTCCGTTCCAAAAAAATAAGAAATGGTGATTTTCTTTAGGCCTATGGCTATGGGTACAATCTCTCTATTCTTCTGTTTTAGCTAGCATAATGTGCTGAATGGAATGCGCTGCGTACAGTTTGTAAAATGGTGGTTTTATGGGTTAAGGGAAAAAGGAAGGAAAGTTTTGTTTGCTTTCTCTGAACAAATGTTCTGAAAATATTCAGCTAGACATGAATAGCCAGCTTTGACATACCCTGAGCTTTCCATCACTTTTACTTTTACGCTCAAGTCTTTACCAGATGTTTTATATATGCTCCTTTTGCTTTGCAGACCAACCAAAGTAACTGAACTTTTCTTTCGATGCCTTTGCCCGCTCAACTAATAATCTGATATGATCAGAGACATGGGCAGCAAGCCATGTTTAATAAACCTTACCATGGGCAGTCCACCAAACGCCCAAACCTGCTTTTAGCTAGCGTGTGACACTCGCAGAGTGCGTTCAGTTTTGTTACGCGAGTCGACTACGTAGCTTTCAGCGCGACGATCCAACACCAAAATTGTCGATGCTACTCTCTTCAGCTTTCCATCGAGTAGTGCGTAGACCATTTCCATTCGGCTCATCATCCTGTCCTCCGTAGTGGCGCGTACATGCACAGATGCACTGTGCTACTGACAAGCCAGCGCATCAATTTACTCAGACGATCTGCGCGCCTCTCACACTTGTACTGCACTAGCCGTAGCCATGTCTGCACTAGTACTCAACATGCAACACTGCCACCCTCGTGAAGCTGGCGTATAAATACCACGTACGGGTCTCTCTCCGAACACCTGCACCATACAAATCCTATTTATCCTACCGATCCTTGGTAGTAGCCAGCCACACGCCCACACGGGCCACACGTACACTTGATCTAATCTCATCTAAGTTTTCGCGTACGTACGCACTGAAGCCGTCTACTCATCAGCTGCGCCTGCCCGCCTGGGCGATCGCCCTGCTGTGCGTGGCCGCGGCGCCGGGGGCGGAAGCGGCGTGCGACGCGATGCGGCCGGCTGACTGTAACACCTGGACCCACAGGTAAGAGGAAGAGAGGAACACCTGGACCCACATGTAAGAAGGAGGAGAGCCTAGTAAAGAGGGAAGTGCCAAATGTAACAGCAGACAAGAAATGAAATGAAATTACTTTTGCCTGTTCTTTCTTCTTCCTCACGTTCTTCTCTGTTCTTCCCCTTTTGCTTCCTTTCGCATCAAGTCTTGGGTGAGATCTTGCGCGTGCTCACGCCCCGAACCCACGGCGGCAACGGGTCGTGACATTTGGTATCAGAGCTAGGTTTCCGCCCCGCCTTTCACTCCCTCGCGCGCTCCAATCTCCACCAGCAGCTCACCACCTCCTCCGCCGCCGCCATCTACGCTCGCTTCCCCGCCACCAGCGCGACTCCTCCAGCGCCGTCCACGGCCGTCGCCACCACCATCCACGGGAACCTCTCTCCCCGCCGCACGGCTTCGAGCTCCCGCCCTTCGCGTCGCCTCCGCGCCGCCGCGTCGTCGACGTCCTCGCGCTCACCGCCGTCGTCCGGATCTGCGCGGCGACCAAGAGGATTCGCCTGGATCTGCGCACCGACACCAATCGGGCCGATCAGACCTCACCACGAGTGCCGGCATACCATCGCGTCGTCGCCAACTCGGTCAATCGCCGGCAACCTCAGGCCCCATCTCCGCCCCATCTCCATTTTTTCGCCGCCGCTTCCGGCTTCCACTAAGCCTCAAGCACGACCTCGCACACATCGCCTGCAACCTGAAGCTCGTCGACCTCCCCAACACCCACCGTGATGGAAGAGTCAGCAGTCCGGATGGATGAGAAATTGGCAATTATCAAAGAGAGGCTTGATCAATTGCTTGCGCGGCTGGACTCCTTCAACACCAACCAGCAACATTTGATTGCTCGAATGGAGATGAATGCGAAGGTGGTGGAACAGAGCTCATTGGATCAGCAATTACTTGCAAAACAGCTTGAAGCAACGGAAATGGCTGTGGCGCGCCTTACAATGGGAGAAGGATCTGTACCATCAGCGATTGCAATAGCTTCAGAAGAGAACGAGACATTGATGGAGGCATCAGACAACAATGCTGAGCCATTTGTGATGCCTCACGGTGTTGCTATGCCGGCAATAGAAGAGAACGCTCCTGCAATGGAAGCACCAGACAACATCAATTACTCTCTGATTGTGGATTTGGTACTAATGGTTCTATAGAAGTTTCAGGTGAGGAGGAGCTCACACCAAGGATTGCTGCCGAAGAAGACTTCATGCCTTCTCTGGAAATTAAAATTCAGAGGTTGAAGTCAATATTGGTTATCGGTCCTGGAGACATCTCTGCTGAACTTGCTGGACGGGTTGACCAGATCCATACTTGTGGGGTACAGCAAGCGCTTCCCATCACCTTGGATTTGGTTTATGTCAATGGAGCGAATAGTGGCTGTGATAAATTTGTCTCCCATGGAACAAGGCACAGACTGGATGACGTTTGTTTGGTGCGTGGTAAAATACTGCCATGGAGCCGAAGCGCGTTTAGCCCTGGAAATTCTCCAATAAATGGTTTTCTTTGGGTGTTCATGGAAAAGCCACCTTGGAGGTGTAATGGATTTAGTCCTGGAAATGAGGTTACCATGAACCAAGCCATACTACAGTTTGCTGATGAGGTCACCCAGTTTATGATGAAAAAGAATGATTTAAGGTTGGTTTTGATGTCTGCCACCACTGATACTGGAGATAAGGAATACTTTAGAGATGTTGGAAGGGGTGAAAGGATTGAAGTGATTGCCATTCCAAGTAGTCCACGTACTAGCAATTTTCAGAGAAAAGTCCTATACCTTGAGCAGATTGTTGATATTCTCAAGATGAATTCTGAATCACTTTCAACAAAATATTGCTCTAAACCGGATGCTGCTGCTAGTGATGCTGGCCTTAAACATGATGTCATTCACACTATGAAGGTCTCAAAGTCTTGCCGAAAGGTTATACTGGCGACAAATGAGGATATGCCCTTGATTATCTCAGCGGCAACGAGGCCATGGGATCCTGGTGTGAAGAGGTTCACTCTTTTAATCAAGGTAGAGATACTAGTAGGCAATGTGATTGACACCATGAGCCAAGGTTCGGATGCTTAACTCTTCAGATCATGCAAATGTCCTTAAATGTTACTATGGGTATGAAACCTCAGTACCCTTTTGGTTAGTATTGGAATATTGCATGACCTAAAGGGCTTACTTGAGCAAGATAAGAAGCTACCTGAGAAGTCTGTACATGACCTGGCTTATGATCTTGTCAAAGCTTTTCAGTTCTTGCATTTACAAGGAATTATATATTGTGATATGAAAGCATCAAACATTTTGCTCGACGGAATTGGATTTATGAAGCTGTGTGACTTTGCATTAACAAGGCTTTTAAAAGACATTGAGAAGATTCACCCTGGAGATGTGCCACCAGGCCCACCACCTATGAGGGAAAAACCATGCTACAGGACTCCTGAGATATTTCGAAAGGGAGGAGTTCACTCCTATGCTTCTGATTTCTGGGCACTTAGCTATTTCGAGAGGGAGGCCTTAGCTGTTTACGGTGCCGATGCACCAGGGATAATCGGATCACCAACAGACCAATTTGTTGACATGGATGGTTTTGTGGAGGATGGCTGCTTGGATGATAATGTGGAATTTTTGTCACATGAAGATGCAGATCCAAGAGATGCTGGCAGTCATTGTATGGACTCTACCAAAGGATTTACCTTCCGGGAGATCTCTTCGGTCAGAGCAAGCATAGACATGGTCGTATGCTGCCACTGCTCATCAGATGGAAAGTTACTGGCTACTGGGGGTCATGATAAGAAGACAGTCTTGTGGCATTCTAAAACTTTAAAACCAAAACCAATGTTGGAGGAGCATTCTCTGCTGATAACTGATGTACGGTTCAGCCCAAGCACTTTACGTCTTGCCACCTCATCATTTGACAAAACGGTCAGGGTCTGGGATGCCGACAAGCAAGGTTATTCAATCCGTACGTTCACTGAGCACTCAGCATCTGTTATGTTCCTGGATTTCCACCCAAACAAGGATGGCTTCATTTGTTCTTGTGATGGAAATAGTGAGATACGATTCTGGAGTGTCAGCAACGGAAGCATCATCCGAATTTTCAAAGAAAGCTCGACCCAGCTGAGATTTCAATTACGTCTTGGTGGATATCTTGCAGCAGCTTCAGAGAATGTTGTCTCTATACTGAATGTGGAGACACAAGCTTGCCGGAGGAGATTTGAGGGTCACTCCAAGCATGTCGGTTCACTGCGCTGGGATCCCTCTGGTGAATTTGTTGTCTCTGTTAGCGAGGACACAGTGAAGGTATGGTCTTTGAATGATGGGAATGAGGAGAACTGCGTGCATGGGCATAACTGCAGTGGGAGCAAGTTCCATTTATGTGCTCTCCTTGAGGTAATTCTGTTGCTTGGGGACAAGCAATTTTTCGTGGGGGCGGTAATGTAACACCTGGACCCACAGGTAAGAGGGAGAGAGGAACACCTGGACCCACATGTAAGAAGGAGGAGAGCCTAGTAAAGAGGGAAGTGCCAAATGTAACAGCAGACAAGAAATGAAATGAAATTACCTTTGCCTGTTCATTCTTCTTCCTCACGTTCTTCTCTGTTCTTCCCCTTTTGCTTCCTTTCGCATCAAGTCTTGGGTGAGATCTTGCGCGTGCTCACGCCCCGAACCCACGGCGGCAACGGGTCGTGACACTGACCCCGTGCGCCGGCGCCATCATCGGGAACGCGTCACCGACGGCGGCGTGCTGCTGCAGGATGAAGGAGCAGCAGCCGTGCCTGTGCCAGTACGCGCGCGACCCCGGCGTAACGTCGGCTCGCCCAGTGGCAAAGAAGGTCATGGCCGCGTGCGAGGTGCCCGTGCCGACCTGCTGAATCGAGCGCCGGCCGGCGGGCGTGCCCGGTGTGGCCTCGCTGGCTGGCCTCTGCGTGCAACGCGCGTATGTGGCATGGGGCAACGCAACAGTGTACATGTTGTGTCTGCTTGTTTATTCCGTGCTTCGACCGTGTGCCGCGTGGTCATCATGGTGTTGATGTACTCCGCTGCTTGTTGTAATCTACGTGACGTCTTTGGACTGATATGTGTATGAATAAAGTCCACGGTGATAATAATGACGTGTGCAATTCTATTTGTGCCGTGCGTCCATGCTCCTAGGTCTTTGCTGCATAAATGATGGCAAAGTGGGCATAAAGGCATTGGCCGTAACAGTAACGATACACGCATGTTGCTGGGAGGAGCTGCATGCGCATCTTAATTTGTCTCGAACGAAAAGAAGAAGAATGAAACCCACAACCGTGACTGATCGTATAGGCCTTAACATGCATGGTCGTGAGGATCGTGATTTGTATTACAGTTTTATTAGATTGTTTCAATCATGATACCATGCATGTAGAACAACGAATAAGTGCTACCATATACAAAACATACAAAGCAGTGACACAGACCTTATTAGTCTTTAGAATAACAACTTTCGAGTTTCGACGTACGATCTTAATTAGTCACCTTACCATAATAATTCCGTAATCCAATCATATAATCTCAATCCTGCGGATACCAAAACGATTTTGACAACCTTGATATCTGAAGTACCGCTAAAAGGAATGGACTCGGCAGAATTGTCTCTTATCACTGTTGTACAATATAGCGCCAAGCCGTCAACTTGTAAACTTAAAAGGGAAGACGCACGTGCGGATCTAAATGCGTTTAAGATTATAAATATCTTGCCACCAGTTACTTACCGATTTTTACATATCTAATTAAAAGGGGAGGGAGCGGCTTTTATAGCCGCTCGGGCGAGGGGAGGCGGAGGCAGGGGCGCGGGCGCGACGGCGGCGGCGAGGCACGCAGGCGGCGCGAGGCGGCGGGGCTGGCGCGGTCGGGAGACCGGGAGCCAAGGAGGCGGCGTGTAAGCGCGACCACGCCGCGGGCGGGCGCAGTAGCGGCAGTGCGAGGCGCGGCGGGCGGCACGCTGCCGAAGCGGCGCCGGTGTCGGAGGAGGCGGCGGCGCTGGGCCGGGCCGGCGTGGCGAGCAGGCCGAGGGGCCAAGCCGGCTGGGCCGGGAGGGAGCAGACCAACGGGCCGAGGAAAGCAGGCCGCAAGGCCCAAGAAGAAGAAGAATTCGGCCCAAAACGGTAAACAATTCAAACTCGATTTCCAATTTCAAAACCAAATTCAAACACAAATTCAAACAATTCATTTTGAATTTTTTGGATTGTTTCAGGGGCCCCCCCGGCGATGTTGCCCACCCGGCGCGCGCGCGCGCGGCATTCGGCCCGCCGGATACATCACCGGCCGGTTGTCGCGTGTCCTTTGTTTAGATTAGTTCCTGCAGGCGTATCCGGATCGTGTCTCCACCTGTAGCACCTGCGCACATCTTGCGAGATAATCATGCAGACGTGAGCTCTCGGGGCAAGCGGATCAGCGAAATATAAAACAACGCCTTACTGTATGCGTGTATTTTAAATATTTGTATGGGTCTCTAAAATACAATGTTAAATATTACTCGCTCCAATCTTAAAAAGATGATGTTCTAGACATCGACACGGTATTCAAAACACAATTTTGATAACTAATTTTTTTCATAATATATTTATAAAACTCAATAAAATTATAATAGTATGAAAGTACTTCTCGAGACAAGTCTACACATATAATTTTCATGTATCTAATTTAAATATTTAAAAATATATCGATAATCAAAGTTTTGGAAGTTTGACCGTCGCTATATCCAAAACATCAGATTTTTAAGACTGGAGGGGGTAATTTTTATTATAATATATTTATAAAACCCATTAAACTATAATATTATGAAAGTAATTTTAGAGACAAATATATATATATATGTATATGATTTTTACATATCTAATTTAAATATTTTAAAAAATATTAACAATCAAAATTTTAAGAACTTAGCTGTATTTATATAAAAACAATAACTATGTGCCATCGGAGAGGAGTACGCACGCATGATTCAGGCTTCTCATTGGATCTGGAGACAGGCAATCAGGTTCACTGTGCCGGCAAATACCGCTGACCGAGCAGCGACACGCCTTCTGCTCGTTAGCTGGCACTGGTTCGAGCCATGACTCATGACGACAAACACCTTTCCAAATCAGGTCGATTCGTGGCAACTCTCCACGCACCTGAAATAATACTTATTCTTCTTGCTGACTGGCCCATGTGCAGAGTTGCAGGCTTTCGTACTCTTCTTGAGTTGAGAAATCAATCAATCTTGGATTAGCATTCGTATTATGAGACTGATTGGCCATGGGTTTTCAACGAAAGTTACCAACTAGATCATGCATGCATGACATCACGTTGAAAGGCAATTGAGTTCAGGTGAAAGTAACTGCTGTCCAGAGCTGCGTAATTAAATAACCACCAGCACATCGATCGACCATACATTCTTAGCCTCGGTCCGGTTCTAGTTAGCAGAACAGGTTTAGCCGTGCTAGGGCTTGTTTGTTTTAGTTTAGACTTTTTGACTTTTTGGTTTAAAACTAGTTTTTTAGCTTAATGAGCTTTTAAACTTTCTGTTTTTAAACTAAGACATACTGTTTGGTATCCTGATTTTTTAATGAGTGAGTGTTATAGCTTATTGTTTAAAAGTCTGAAATACCCTTTAAGATTGTGAGCAGGGTTAACAAAACCGAAACCGAAAAAACCGATGGAAAACCGAAATTGGAAATTCGAAAATATCGAGCCAAAAACCGCTCGAAAATCGTTAGAAACCGAAGAGTTTCAAAACCGAGCATTTGAACAAAAAACATTCAAAACAAATTTTAAAAAAACGAAAACCATTCGGTTTTCTCGAAAACCCATCGGTTTTCTCGAAAAACCGATCGGCGAGTTGAACGTTTTAGGCGATATTTTCGTCGGTTTTTTCGAAAAATCGCTCGGTTTTCACCGGTTTTCGATCGGTTTACATCGCATAAAATTTTTCAAATTTTTTGATTTTTTTGAATTATTTTTTTAATTGAATCGATTTACCGACCGGTTTAGGATTTCGAACCGGCTCGATACGGTCGAAAACCGCGATTTTCGAGCGGTTTTCGTCGGTTTTGTGAACCCTGATTGTGAGGTCTTTTTTATGTATTGTACAAATGTTTTATGTCTGATCTAATCCAATATCATGGTACGCTAGACGGCTATGCTTGTTAGCATAATAGAGTTCCTCATCGTATTAACATATAAATTGATTGTGATCGGATATTGGAATAACTAGGAAAGTGAGCGCGGCGCACGCCGCGCACGTGAGCGAAAAATAAATTTGTGTTGTTTTTTTGGAGAAAAAACAAACAACAAAAACATTTATTTCGGAAAAAAAACAAGGAAAAATGGACTACAAAAGCATTCTTTTCAGGGGAAACGGAAAAGTTTTTTTTTCGGAGGAAAAACGGGCCACGAAAATATTTTTTCCAGGGAAAACAAATAAAAACGAGCCACGAAAATATTTTTTACGGATAACGAAAATATTTTTTCTGTGAAAAATGAGAAAAAACGGACCATGAAAATATTTTTCCAAGAAAAACTGCGGCGCACGCCGCGCGCGTGAATGAAAAACGGATTTACATTTTTTTCGGAGAAAAAACGGACAACGAAAACATTTTTTCGGGAAAAACGAGGGAAAACGGACCACGAAAACATTTTCCCAGAAAAAAGAAGGGAAAACGAACCCCGAAAACACTTTTTCCCGGGAAAAATGAGAAAAAACGGACCCCGAATAAATTTTTTCGGAAAAATGGAGAAAGGACCTTTTTTTTTGGGGAAAAATGGACCACGAAAACATGCTCCGGAGAAAAAATAGACCACGAAAATATTTTTTCCGGGCAAAACGGAGAAAGGACCTGAACGTAAAGCGCGGGGACCTATTTGTTATAATTTTGGACCTGTTCGCTATTTTGAAAAATTAGAAAAGGGCTCGCTCGCGATTCGTATTTAACGGGAGCCCCCTTATGTAAAATGGCGAATGAGGGGCCTAAACGCGAACCAAGAAAAAAATCTTCCCCTCACATAAAATAGCAAAGGACCTCTTCGTAATTTGGAAGGACCTATTCGCGATTTGGAGAAATAAATGGGTTTTTTCGGAAAATTGAAGGGAGGTGAGGTGGAGGCTTGAGGAGGCTTGAAACCTCCCAGATATAATGGAGGGATAATAACAGGACGGCTATACTTGCCACGCAACACTAATTCATTGTGATTGGACATTGGAATACGAACAGGACGATCAATAATTCCTTTTAACATATAAATTTGATATAACAATGTATTAGCATATAAAGTTCATATAACAATGCATTAACCTATATGTCTATACCCTTGCAATCATCAAGGAATTAGCAATACCCTCGCGAAAGACACACATGTCTCTATCATCCATTGCCGATATATTACGATCACCTCCTTCAGATGATTCAGCTTGTGTAGTGTTAGGATCATAGTCTTCATCATCATCGCATCTCTCAAAAAGTTCATCACGTAAGGCACTATCTCGGATGAAGTTGTGAAGAGTTATACAAGCAATAATAATTTGTGTTTGGTTATCCATGTTGTAACTTGGCATAGCTAATAAGATTCGCCATTTCATTTTCAACACACAAACTGAACGTTCAATCACATTTCGAAGGGAGGAGTGAGCATGATTAAACACTTCGTATTTGCCACTCGGTTGTCGGCCCCTTCAAAACTCTGGTAGATGATACTTTTGTCCCTTATAAGGAGCTAGATATCCCCTTCGATTGGGATATCCCGCATCAACAAGATAATATTTCCCTAGACATTAAAAAATAAAGGTGTTAATAATGCAAACCAAGGATATCGTTATATAATTTAATTTAATTTTCAAAGAAGAAAAGCACCTTCCGAAAGATGTGGAAACTGATTTGAATACTTGCCCAAAGTATTATTGAATATCCTTGTGTCATGCGCGGAATTATGATCTACCGACCGTCACACTTTGAATTTTTTAGGGTTTTTTCAATTCTGTTGGAATTATGATTTACCGACTGTCCCACATGGGAAACAATACGAAGAATCTAATCCGGTCAAAATTCGGTCAAGTTTTAGTCAAATCTCGGTCAAATTCACCGAGATCTCGGCGAGATTATAGGTTACTGTAGCACATTAAATTTTTTTATGGTTTTCTTAATTTCGTCGAGATTATGAAACTAGGGGGTTCCGAGATCCGATATTTATCCAAAATTTCGCCAAATTTCGATGAGATTTTGAACCTTGCTACATATTCTATGTCATGCAGTGAGGGCAGCTCTAACTCAACTAGTACGTGCTGGTCAAAAAAATAAATAAAATGTTGTCTTGAAAATTGCAGAGGTTAATTAGCACACTCGTCAATGTTCATGCATGAATACATGCATATATATGTCGACTTCAAGACCTAACGCGGATCGATTAGTAAATTGCTGATCACATGATATTATATAATACCCCTCCAGCCACAGATTGTTATCGATTGGGACATATGTACAATCAAACTTTGAAATTTTGATTGTCAATATATTTTTAAAATATTTAAATTAGATACATAAAAATTATATATGTAAATTTATCTCGAAAAATCTCTACTATTATAAAGCAACAGTTGGTGGCAGTGGTGAGTTCTACCCACGTCATTAATTGCCCTGCTTAATTGCCCTACGCAAAAAACGAAGCGTTGCTTTAATTAGCCAGCTTTCGCAAGAAACGAAACGTTAAAGATAGATGTTTGATCTTGTGAAATAATTTTTTTATTTTTTAATCTTTATTTTTTGTTATCAATTTTGTTTTTCGTAGCAATGCACGGGCATGTAACTAGTACTTTCATAATATTAAAACTTTATCAGATTTTATAAATATATTATAATAGAAATTAGTGTTCAAAACTATATTTTGGAGATTGTGTCTATCCAAAACGGTAATTATTCGTGCTACATTGCTACTACCTGATGAGATCACGACGCAGTGGGTAAAACCTGACCGGCGTTTGGTGGGGAGCACGCGCTGCACGCCCGCCCGCCGTCGGAATACTCAAATGTTCTCCCGCAACCTGGCCATGTAGCATGCAGGAGTATATTATATTATCATCTGAAAATGAGCCACCCTTTCGGGATGTGGAAGAGGCAACGTACGAGGCGCCTTGCCGTTTGTTGTGGGCTCTGAGATGCCACTGCTTGTTCCATTCTGGGTATCATACCTTTATTAAGATCCGGAGGTTTCAGCGCTCCTGAGCCCATCCACGTCGCACTTTTTGCCGAACGAACCTTCAGTTTTCCGTAATCATCGCCAGCTCCAAGTAACAAACGGCCGTCCGATTTCCGTCTGCCTGCCGATCGACCTGTACACGCGTCTCCGAACCTAGAATCTTCCCTCACGAAATCAGGCCTAGCCCATGCCTCCAGGAGGTGCTCACCTCCTGGCCTCCTCCCTTCCTCCTTGTCGTCCTCACTCAGTCGCGTCGCCGCCGCTCTTCTCTGTGCGCTCGCCCCCGCGCCCCTACCTTCCCCTCTTGTCCGTCGAATCCGGCTGTCACACGCCACGCGCGTGTGCTCTTGCGCGGCGTCCTCCGTCCCTCCTCGCCAGGTAGAGATCGACGCCGTCGTCTGGTCTCCTCCGTTCGTCTTTAGCCTCCTCCCTTTGAAAAATCAGCGATCACCTCGGATGCCGGCTGCGGCAGCGATCCGCCTCAGCGCCGCTCGCCCACGCGTTCCTCACCACCGCCGCCGCCAGCTCCTCCCCTCTCCTCCCGGCTCTGATGGAGCTCCGGGAAAATGCAAAGGGTATATCGCCTAAAATTGCCGACCGCTGAGCGACACTGCATCGGCGCGCACGCTCTCTCCGCCAATCGCGCCGTCCGCTGGAGCCCATGAATCTTTGCGCACAACCTGGTTAGTCCTTTCCTTTGCCCTTCTCCATTTGCTCCTCCTCTCATTTTAGGGTTTACTTCCTGCAGAATGCGGAGTAGGGTTGTTCATTTGGGCAGCACAAAGCAAAGATTGATCTCGATAGCCTCCAACAGGAGTATCCTGTTGTGTGACCACATTGCACCGTAAGCATCGATCTCTGAATGGCCTCACTTCCTGAGTGATTGTGCTTTCATTTTATCCTGTTGTACTCTGAATGCCCTTACTTTTCAGGTCCTTGTGCTTTTGATTTCTCTCTTTGGCAACAGGTATTGATTTGTTCGCTCCTAAAAGAAAGAATAGAAGGAGAGAGTCATCAATGATGTTGATCAACTAAAATTCCCTTTTTGTTATCTGCTAATAAACTGCTGAAGTTTTGTGCGAAGTATTTTGTTTGAAATGCTTTTTGTTCTGCATTGATGATGGAACATCTAGATGATGCCCCTTTTTTAGATGATAGCTTATGGTTCCTGGATTGCAATTTACTGATTCACAATGATTGGTTGTTGATTGTTGAGTGAACCTCTTTTCTTACGGTTCCAACAGCAGCACAGCCTGCTAATTTCAGCAGAGTTCTCCTCTGTTGTTTCCATGTTAAAAAAAAAGGAGAAAAGAACATCCTAATCTTTATGACCATAGTATTACACTGTTACTGGATATAGCACTACTTTTTTTTGGGTTCATATTCCGTTGTTGATGCTGACAGATGACTATTATTGATGAGCAGGTTATATCTATTCTCATACTGGTGGAATCAATTCCGTATGACAAGAAATTAATTCTTGAATATGCATTCAATCAAAAATATGCTTGAATAATTCCTTCTCATAAGATCGTTTCTTGCATTTATATTAGATTGGAGACTTATTTAGATAATCAGTATGAAAGAATTGACATATAGCGGTCTTAAGCCACATATCCTAACTGGTTTAAGGAATCTCAGCTAATACAATTTCTACCTCTTCCCTTACTGCTAATTTTGTCGGTATACTCCTTCACTTTATGCTACTTGCTGGTCTTGCTCACTTTTGTGTCATTAGAATGACTTTTTTTAAACTATAGACTTATTTAATACTTGCTATGTTTTGATTAGATTGTCAGTAAACTAGCTCCCTCTTCAACGAAAGCTATGTTTTGAGAGTGCCATCCCGTGCTGAAAAGCAGGCTTCAGGAGCTACTTGATTCCGATAACATGAGTGTGCTTTACTGAATGGAAAAAATATATTTTAAATGTTGATGTGATATGCAGTATAATGTGTTTCTTAAAATTATTATGAGATAATCATAGCTTTTCCAAATGACGCTGAATCGAAGCACTTTTATGAGCAATTTCTCAACATTTTGTTATGATAAATATTTTTTTGTTTGAGTAATACCAACAAAAAACAATGTTGTTCCTATCTATTCCCTTCTATGATGAGTTAATGACTTTCTTTCTATAAAATGTCTTTTAGTAGATTGTATGCAACAAAGTTCCAAAGGAGGAGCAGAGGCTTGTGCGTATAAAAGAGAAAGATCCTACAAGCCATTAGTTGTTATAGTGGATGCCTTGGTACAGTCTGATGGTACTTTGATTGAGCACTAGGTAATCAAAATTGTTTATGCCTTAAAACTTCCTTTTTATTTTGTAGTGATTACTTGTGGATCTCGAACCCATCTGGTCTTGTGATTGGGGAATTTATCCTTAACAGTTTTTTTTACCCTTAAATGTTTATTTGCATCGTACTTTCTTAAGATAGTTAGCTTATGGAGTTTATCTATGTTTTGAGCGTGCTATCCCCTTGCTAAAAAGTAGGTTTCAGTCACGTTTTGTTATTGATTGCTTTACACGCAGATCACCCCTGTGTATTACGCTATGTAGTTGCCATCCCATTACAGTCTATTCTGCTTGCTTACATTGCGAGATATAGCTTACACCTTCACCAATCTATTCAAAGTATCCGTACCTTCTGCCTATTATTGTCTTGCATATCGTATTACTTTCCTCACAGTTCTAAAAAATCTCTACCTTATAGACTTTCGCATTTAGCAGAGTTAAATTCGACAATAGCTCTACTGTGTTAATTATTCAATAAAGTTAACTGCATATGCTACCTTATTAAAAAACTTACTTCTTTTTCCTTTATGACACCTCGCTAAAAAACTTGTTTCTTTTCAGGTTATTCCCTGCATTGCACATCAGCTATTGGAAAATACATGCAGTGCTTGCTCAATCTGCTTTCCGTTAGCCTCCTATCACAACAATTTACTTTTCGGCATAGCATTATACCATTGGATATTTCATTCTATATAGTGTATATCTAAAAAAAGTCACTTCCCATCAGCTCTATTTACTGTGCTTTCCGTGTTTGTACTTCGTTAGGCTAGCATGCCGGCATGTTTACATCTTCATAAGTCATAACATTTCAATACCATGTCATCCATTATCCTTTTTATAACTCTATAGCATATAGCCACTTAAACTGCAAAATTTACAGAAAAATAAACAACGTTTTGTTATCAATAATGTCTATTTAGCTTGCGCAACAATAGCGTAATAAAACGCTAGATCTTATTTATCTCATTTATCTGCCTCACACAACAATGCTTTAGTTTAGTACAACATTAAACCTTACCGCTTAAACTCATTCGCTTTTTGATTTCCTTATATTCTGAATAGAAACATGCTCCGCCCAACACGGAATATATTAATTGAAAATATACAACAGACCTCCTACGCCAGAAGAAACCGTATAATATGCCAAATACTATTTATTTCTCTTAAACATAACATATTGCTATTATCTATACCCTTTACAGCCAAATTCCGCTACTCTACCTGCTACTGTTAGCCAGATTTTGTTTCCATGTACTCACGCTTACATGATCTGACCAGCTATTTAAACTACTATAAAAAAATTAGATCTTTACCAACACCATCCGGTTACAGCTACAAAAGCGCTACATTCTCAGTAAAATACATGGTGGTTCTATCAGTATGTTTTACACTAGCCCGTTAGCTTTTGCCTTGCATTAATTTCCATCATGCATATTTCAAAAATCTATATTATCTTCCTGTGCTTTACATTACTCTGTGTGTTTACCTAAAATTATGAGCTTTGCTCGCCTTACATTCCTATGCTTTACAAGTCCGCACTGACTGATCGTCTACAAAAGAAGCTGCATACTTCACTATTTCTTAAAAGCGACAAAAACAAATTCACGCGTTCCTATCTACTTCACCCACCGATATGCTACAGATCTTGCCTTTGTATCAACATAATCAATGTGCACAGAATTGCTTCAAAACGCTGTGCTACATATTATATATAGTTTGTACAGTTAAATTTCAAACTGTTATCTATGTATGATTAACAGCTCGTGTCTAATAGACCTTCTATACAAATGATGTATTTGGTATCTCTTCTTCTGTAGAAATGATGTATCCAGTATCTACTAGACCCTGCCCTCCACCGCCTACAGTACAACCCAAAAAACACAATCACGACCTACTCAGCTTCCTATCAATCTAGCGCTCTATGTAATAAAAACATCATAAAAAAAATACTATATACATCTGGCTCCTAACAAGCTGATTAATACAATTATAAAAGACGCTCCCCGTATGTCTCAGCAATACCCCAAATAAACAACTAATCTTATGTACTTACTAACTTCTTCCCTTACAAAATTGATCATCTATGTTCCATACGCGGCGTGCCGCCGCGTATGCTTCCCTAGTATAGACGTATAGTTCATGTTAACCTCTTCGATAGTGATTCGAGCTATGGAATAATGTTGACTCTAAGGTCTCGCCGTCCGAGACCCAGACGTGTGCGGCGTAGATCCGGTCGATCGATAAGTTACTCATGCAATGAGCTCACGAGATTATCTATTCCGGACCTCGTCCACGTGCGTACGGCACGCACTAGATTTGCGCCTTGTTTTCTACAACGCAGGAGCATAGCGTGCATGAATTTGCGGCAAACTAAGTCATCTCACCGATCGCTAGAGCTCATGATCGGTCAAGCTATCCTTCTTCACACAATCACACAATCACACAATCACACAATCTAACGAGACTAACTCGCTCGGTCGGCCGCTGCGACGATCGAAAACGCTGGCGGCGCCCGGCTGGCCGGTGGGAGCGGTGGTGCGGGGAAATCGTGGACACGGGCGTGGGTGCTACGATGTGAGGGTGAGGGCAGCGCAGTTTCGGGGAAATAAGTTTAGTGGGATCGGTACGCAAATATTTTTCCGTGTATACGTGATGTTGATTGATGTTACGTGAATAATCCTGTAATCTAACGTCGCGATTTAATTCAGGTGAAAATAAATACTGAAGCTTATTGCGATACAAATTTGATTGCTTAATTTAGACTTAATGTCGTGGCGTTGGATTGCAAGGTTGTCCACGTGGCATCAATCAGCGTCAGATATGCACGAAAAAAAATTATTAAAAAATTATTAATAACAGATATTTAATCTAAAATCAGTTGGTCCAACCCGAAGCTTGGACCTGGACTAGCTCCGCCCCTGCTTCTGTACCATAGCAAACATCTACCAAGCTCTCATATCGTAGCAACCATCTACTCGCGCCGCTCCACCCCCATTGGCCACATACATAAAGGCCACATAAAACTACGCAGCGAAGGCCAAAAAACACCGAGAGAAAGCAAGCATTTTAGCCGAGCGAGTGGAAGGGAGCCAGACGCGCGCACAACACGGAGGAGCCGTCGACGGCCGGACGCGGAGGATGGCGACGCCGATGGCCGGGGAGGGGCCGATCGCCGCGGTGATGCCGCGCTCCCCTCCTCCACCGGCCGCGGCGGTGGAAGGCGCCGCGTGGTCGGCGGCCGAGGCGCCGGTGCTGATATTCGTCTACTTCCACAAGGCGATCCGCGCCGAGTTGGAGAAGCTGCACGCCGCGGCCTTGCGGCTCGCGACGGAGCGCGCGGGCGACGTGGCGGCGCTCGAGAGGCGCTGCCGCTTCCTCTTCTCCGTCTACAGGCACCACTGCGACGCCGAGGACGCGGTACGGTTAATGGCGCAGCCAGAGCCTCTTCACCTTCGTGTTGGATCGTTTTTTTGAGTTGTTTGGGTAAAAATGTGGCGGGTACCGGAGCGCCGATTCGTGGGCATGCGGAATTATGGTAGTGTAGGTGCTCAGGGTTGGGGAATTGTGGCATAGGTTCTCAGTATTCGGGTTGGATTCGAGTATAGTTGAGTTAACATCAACATGATCTGCAAAATGGATGGAGTTTTTGGTATAGTTGTTTGGTTGCGCAACTTGGTTTTGTTCAAGTCATCACGTGGATAGTCTGAGACTCGTTTACAACTTTATGTGTACTGGCCATGTGATCGCGAAATTAGCTGCATTCTATATCCTTTTGGCCTCTGCGAATTTCCAGTATCTTACTGGCGTTCTGACACAAAGGCCTAGGTATGTCTTAAACTGAACTGGTAAAAACTGGCCCTTGAGCTTCAAATTTACAAGGTTCCATCTCAGATTACATCGTTTCCTTGTGTTAATCAGACTATTGTAGCCAATGTGAATTGCCTACTCAATGGAGTGAGAGTTTTCAGAATTTGACACACTTTAAAATTCGCATTTCAGAATTTGACACTCTGGCCCACTGTCATACACACAGACGGTCCCATATGTCATCCAAATAAGCCGAAAGGCCTGCGAATTGAGTGTCAAATTCTGAAATTACACCAATGGAGTAGGGTTCTAGGTTCATTTGTTTTAATTTCCTTCCTGTTAGAAACTGGAAGTCTGGAACCAATGAAGGTTGCGATGCAGAAGGTGAAAAGTTTTAATCTTAGTATCTAGCTCCTGCACAAAATGAAAATGAACTTTGCTGGCATTTGTATCCTTTGCTGGGAGCTTTACTAATGAGTATGGGTGCTTTCATTTTCTCTTCGCATTTATCATTAAGAAAAAAAAGGTTCCGTGTTTTACGCTGCAAATCCTCTTTCATATGGGTAAGGGCTGTGCCTGGGATATCTGATATGTTGATTGTTCAAAACATGAACATTATGGCCTTGAATCTTTTGCTGTAGATTGACTTCAAACCTCTGTATTGGTATATTTGTGAAACATTTTGTCGTGATTCATGATGTAGAACTATAGCAAACATTTGGGTATAATATTTGCTTTTGATAATTGTAGGTTATCTTTCCAGCACTTGATATTCGAGTCAAAAATGTAGCAATGACTTATTCCCTTGAGCACAAAGGGGAAAATGATCTCTTTGCCTGCCTATTCGCTCTATTAAAGCTTGATGTACATAAAGATGATGGTCTTCGGAGGGAACTTGCATCCTGTACTGGAGCAATTCGAACGTTTATATCCCAACATATGTCCAAGGAAGAAGAGCAGGTTTTTTCATTTCCATGTTTGTTATGTTCTGCTCTTTGTATGTTGTTTGTTGAAATGAAACTAGAAGGCCATTCCATTTCTCTACTACTGCCGCAGTATGAGATGTGCTGACACGTTGCCATAGTCTATGGGCGTATTGAAGTTCCAGATTAGGAAGTTTTAAGTTGTCGAAACAAGCTCACATATTTTTAATCAAAGTATTTTGAATGATTTGTCAGGATCTACTTGATTTAATGTCGTTAGTGACAGAGATAAGAAGTTACATAAGAGAAGAAGCAATATCATACAAAACTAGATACAATCATACTACCACTTGTTAGTTATATGCACCTATGCATCTGTCACCCTTTAGTTGCTGATATCACATCTATAGTATATTTAGTATTGTCTACTCTGAACAGTATAGTGAACTACAGGCCAAATGTGGAGTAATTTTATTTCGTACGTAACATTAGAAGGTTAGGCACTTGTAGGATGTAACTTCTAATCAACTTTCCCTGCTGATTGGCAGTCTGCTGTGTATCCAATGTTATGCTCTAATATAAGGGTCACGGTCACTGGGGACTCACTATTCTGGTACAGCGAACCCTAAACGCTGATTTCAAGTATGCATTCAACTCATGGTTCTTTGTTAAGACTTAATAATCTGGAAGCCAATTGTGGAGTACTGGAGTGTCTGTAGAATGTCTCTGTTGGTATGCTCACTAATTGTTATGGTTCTCATATACGGGAAAGTACTTTTGCATTATCTGCCTTTCAAACGTGTTTGTTGTCCGACACCTTACTTCAAAATAGTATACAGACATGTGCTAGTGTAGCGTAACAACTTTGATTCAATTGCTTTTAACAGCCTAATAAACTCAAGTGTGAACCTAACTGTAAATAGGAACATTCACCGATGACAATTTTCTTAGTTACCCAAAAAAAATGACAAGTTTCTCTTGGATAGTTGGACTTTTACAAATGCTGCAGAAATTCTTTTGGTTTATGCACTTGACGACAATTCCTCACTTGTTGCTATGTACGTTTTTGAATAATATCCGAATTATGCAATTGCGTATATTGATATATTCACTGTCTTCCTCTATCATTATCTGTTCCTTCCAGCATAGTGCATACTGTGTTAGTGCCTAATCATCTGAGAATGTTTCAGGTCTTCCCATTGCTTATTAAGAAGTTTTCACATGAAGAGCAAGCTGATTTAGTCTGGCAGTTCTTATGCAACATCCCTGTAAATATGATGGCAGAGTTTCTTCCATGGCTTTCATCTTCAGTTTCACCTGATCAGCACCAAGATATTCTTAACTGCTTACATGAAATAGTTCCTGAAGAGAAACTTCTCCAACAGGTTCTCATGATCATTCATCTTTTTCTCTCAATAATGTTCTTCAGTTTTTACTTAATTTTAGTTTTGAAATTTGTGAAGGTTGTATTCGCATGGATTGGAGGGAAAGCATTGAGAACAGTGGCACAAGATTTTGGTAATCCTTGTTCAAAAGGCAATTGTAGATGTGAGGATATTACTTATCATCAAACTGACAAGCACGGATGCTCACATGAACATTCTAAAATTGGAAAGAGAAAGTGTGCAGAATCTAGCCATAATCATCTTGTCATGTATCCGATAGATGAGATTTTGTGTTGGCACAATGCTATCCAGAAAGAATTGAGTGATATAGTACAGGAGACAAGAAAGATCCAGCAGTCTGGAGATTTCTCTGATATAACAGCCTTCAATGTGAGGCTTCAGTTTATCGCAGATGTGTGCATCTTCCATAGGTATGTGGCTTTGAGTCTCAACTCATGTGCACCTTTGTTTCAAAATCTTGATGTGTAACCAATTTCTTGTCCAATATACATCATTACTAGTTATATGCCTGTGCGTTGCTACGAAAAACAAAATTGATAACGAAAAATAAAGATTAAAAAAAAATACTATTTCATAAGATCAAACATCTATCTTTAACGCTTCGTTTCTTACAAAGGCTGGCTAATTAAAGCAACCTTCGTTTCTTGCGTAGGGCAATTAAGCAGGGCAATTAAGTAGGGCAATTAAGCAGGGCAATTAATGTGAAATATTTCATAAGATCAAACATCTATCTTTAACTCTTCGTTTCTTGCAAAAGCTGGCTAATTAAAGCAACACTTCGTTTCTTGCGTAGGGCAATTAAGCATGGCAATTAAGTAGGGCAATTAATGTGACGTGGGAAGGGCAATTAATGTGACGTGGGAAGAAACTCTCACTTTATATAGTAGAGATAATTATAAACTCTTTGTTTCTATTATGTTTAACTTATTGATACTTCTTCAGTTGTACATTCCATCGCTTACACAGAATGTGACAACACGTTGCTTTTATATGAACAATTAAGTGGTATAGTCATCATTTTAAATTAATATAGATCCATTTAATAATATGTCTGCCTGTCTGGACATCAAGTTCAATGTTCTGGTGCTTTAGGTGGAACTCATGTGAATAACTGAGAAGTTGCGAAAACTCGAGATACTAGCAAGCACAGTAAATGAGCAGTATTACTAGCGTCATGAACTTGTTCTTGTTTGCTTCGCTTTAGAACTTATATTGTTTTTTTCTCATAAGAACTGGATGTTTCTAGAGCTAAGTCATAAATTTTGATTTTATCATATGAAGTGGCCTAATCTTGTTTCTTTATTTTGATCAGTTGTTCCTTTTCTTTTGTCAATCTGCAGTATTGCCGAAGATCAAGTTATATTTCCTGCAGTTGATGGTGAAGTGTCCTTTGAGCAGGAGCATGCTGAAGAAGAACGTCGGTTTAATAAATTTAGATGTTTAATTGAACAAATCCAAATAGCTGGAGCTAGATCAACTGCACTGGATTTTTATTCAGAGTTATGTTCACAAGCTGATCAAATAATGGAGAAAATTGAGGGGCACTTTAATAGTGAGGAAACAAAGGTTAGTTTTTCTAGAGGAATCAAAAGTTAGGTTAGTAGTTAAGAAGCTGAAACCATTGCCCTATCAGTCAGAATATTGTCTACATGACCAAGTGACCAACAGAGTCTCATCTGTAGTTCACCTTGTTATCTAGGTACTTCCTCAAGCTAGGATACATTTCTCACCAGAGAAACAAAGGGAACTTCTATACAAGAGTCTTTGTGTCATGCCATTGAAGTTATTGGAGCGTGTTTTACCATGGTTTGTATCGAAGCTGGATGATGAAGATGCACAGTCTTTTCTTCAGAATATGTGCTTGGCAGGTTACCTTTCTTACTTTAAATTTACTATTTGTTCTATGCCTCTATGCCACACTAGCTCTTTAGAACATCTCCAAATATTAATATTTACTAATAAGTTGCATGGAACAGCACCTTCCTCTGAAACTGCACTAGTTACTCTTCTCTTCGGTTGGGCATGCAAAGGTCGGTTGAAGAACACATCCAACTCTGGAAAATTTATATGCTTGACATCAGGAGCACTGAGCTGTCCATTCGATGGAGATGAGTTTAAAAAATGTCAGTCTCTCTGTCCGTGTTCAATTTTGTGGACAGAAAATGGTTCCAGGCCAGTCAATCGAGGAAACCACGCAGAAGGTAGTACCAATATTGACAGACGTCACTGCTCACAAACTACTGACATTGAAGCATCCCCATGTAGCAATAGACCTTGCCACATTCCCGGGTTAAGAGTAGAAAATACCAACTTTGGTTTTAATTTGTCAGCTTCTGCAAAGTCATTTCGCTCTCTGTCTTACAATTATTCTGCACCTTCATTACACTCAAGTCTTTTTTCATGGGAGACAGATGCAGCATTTTCCCGCTCAGATAACATTTCTAGGCCAATTGACACCATATTCAAATTTCATAAGGCAATTCGCAAGGATTTAGAGTTCTTAGATGTTGAATCTGGAAAGCTCATTGATGGGGACGAATCTTGCCTTCGCCAATTCATCGGAAGGTTTCGTTTGCTGTGGGGTCTTTATAGAGCACACAGCAACGCTGAAGATGAAATTGTATTTCCTGCTCTTGAATCGAAAGAGACACTACACAATGTCAGCCACTCGTACACTCTTGATCACAAGCAGGAAGAATTATTATTTAAAGATATATCCAACGTTCTATTTGAGCTTTCACAACAATATGATGAGTTGAGCTATCCCCTTGATGAAACTGATGAAGCTGGAAAAAACCATATTTGTTCATATAATGAGATTGATTGGTCAAGAAAGCATAATGAACTTTTGACAAAGCTTCAAGGAATGTGCAAGTCTATTCGGGTTACTCTATCTAATCATGTTCATAGAGAAGAACTTGAGTTGTGGCCAATGTTCGATAGACATTTTTCTGTACAGGAGCAGGATAAGATTGTAGGTCATATTATTGGAACTACAGGAGCTGAGGTTCTGCAGTCAATGTTACCCTGGGTTACATCAGCACTTAGTCTAGAGGAACAGAACAAGATGCTGGATACATGGAGGCAAGCAACTAAGAACACAATGTTTGATGAATGGCTAAGTGAATGGTGGAAGAGATCACCAACTTCATCTGGCCCTTCAAATGAGGCCTCATCCCCTCCAGAAGGTCTGGTCAATTAGTTTTCTTTTGGTCTCCCCCTCTACTACCTCTTCCGCTATATTTTTGTTTGCCATGTTATATATGTACTCACTTTCTTCCATTATTGAAGTAAGACCTTTTATCCGTAGGAGAACCTTTGATTGAGCCCCATATGTATATACTGTGTTTGACAAATCATATATGATAATTGCCGCTTATATTGGATTATTGGAGATAATAACTTCCCATGAGTAACATATAAGCTCCACACATTAGTTAGATGATGTGTTATTTAAACCAGAATTATCACCTATTTTACAGATAGCAGTGCAACTGATGACTACTAAATTATAAACTTATATGCCAAATGTTAGTTTACATGTCCAAAGGGAAATATTAGAGAAACAATCAATTTACGGCACAGAAGCAGGAAAAGCGTATCATTGTATTTCTTTGCAATGACTAAAAGGACAATATGGACTTAATATTGCTCTAACTAATTTCAGCGGTTCAAACAAGAGATAGTACAATCCTTGATGATATAAATTTGTGATAGAAGAGAAGTTTAATCAAGGAGAATAAGTTGGACTTATCATACATGAGAGTAGACTGGTTAGGAAAACTGCTAGTAAGGAAAAACTAAAGTAGCGGGAGTGGGATGTAAATTTATGATAAAGAGCAGATAACTTGTAAACACCTCTTTTTCATAATTTATGGCATGTTACAATTTTCATGATTGGATTTCATTTCACTGAGTTTTTTTTGCTTTGGCCTTGTAGAGAGTCATTTTCAGGAGAAGCTTGACCAGAGTGACCATATGTTTAAGCCTGGTTGGAAGGACATCTTCCGAATGAACCAGAGTGAGCTCGAGGCTGAGATACGAAAGGTTTCTCGAGATCCTACTCTTGACCCAAGGAGGAGGGCCTATCTAATCCAAAATCTCATGACCAGGTTTGTTATTTGATCCCCCCCCCCCCCCACCCACAAAAAAAAAGCACACAGTAAATTAATTGGAATGACCATATTCTATTCCTTATTATGTGAATTTCAGCCGCTGGATAGCTACTCAGCAGAAATCACCACAACCAATATCAGATCACACCAGATGTACTGTAATACATGGATGCTTTCCTTCATATCGAGAGCCAGAGAAACAAATATTTGGTTGTGAGCATTACAAAAGAAACTGCAAGCTTGCTGCTGCATGCTGCAATAAGCTGTTCACATGTAGGTTCTGCCATGACAAAGTTAGTGATCATACAATGGAAAGGTAAAATCAGTACAATCATTCGCTTCATTGTCTTCTGTTTTTTTGAGGGACGCATCTGTATTTCTTGCAGTGGTAGAGTGTTCAATTTTTATTTTTAACATCAAATAAGCCTGCTTTAAACATGCTTGGATCCAAAAATTTATAAATAATACTCTTCCGTTCAGAAATGTATTAGAAAGTGTGCAGTCAAACATTTTTAACTTTTGACTAATATATAAAAAACTATTTAGATTGGTCAGATGAAAATGGTATCATTATATTAGTTATGAAAAATATTTCCATAATATAATAATTTTATATTTTTTTAAAGAACATATTTGAATAATAAGTAGTGGTCAAAGTTGCATGTTGGAGACCGTGTCGATGTCCAGACATCATACATTCTTAAACAGATGGAGTAAGTGAGTTAGACAGCCTCGTGATTAACTTGCTTTTGTGCAAGGCAGCAAGGCAACATGATTCTTAGGAACTTACTCCTTAAGGCCCTTGTATCATCTTTCTTTCTTTCTCCTTCATCTGTTGTGTTCCCCCAAGTTACATTCACTTGGAAATAATTGGTTGAAAATCTATAATGGGCTGTAATTGGCCAACATTTTCCCTGTGAACTTCTTGTCCTTAACTTCTCCACATGTAGCTTGTAATTGCTATTTAGCAAAATACAAGAACACATTAAGGATGGAAGGATAGAACCTGTGTACTATCGCATACCTTTTCTGTCGTATGACATATCGGTTCTTAGAGATTTGTTATAAGACAAAAGGCAAAAAAGACATTGCTTACTTTGTGGAGTTCCTTTTTTTTTAGGAAAGCAACTGTGGAGATGATGTGCATGTTATGCCTTAAAGTTCAACCAGTTGGTCCAAATTGCCAAACCCCTTCTTGCAATGGGTTATCCATGGCAAAGTATTATTGCAGTGTATGCAAGTTTTTTGACGATGAAAGGTAAAATCTGAATGTGATTGCTAGATTTTAGTTTCTCTTGCAGTGAGTATTATTTTTGCGGGCTAGTGCAGTGTGTTGGATTCCATGTTTATCTCTGTTCTCACAAATGATATGAAATATGCATTGCATTCAATAATCAACATAAGATTGCAAAGAAACAAGCACATGATTTTAGTTAACAGGATGGGGCATCTATTGTCTTTTTGAGAACTAGTTAACCTCTGGAGGGTCCACTAATTATAAGAGAACACCTCTTACTACTTCGCTTTTTGTTCTCCCTTATCACTCCCTAACCCCACCCCCCCTCAAAAAAAAAAAAAAGATGGCAGGATACCCTAGAGATGGCTGAACTTTAACTGTCAAGCCCCAAATGCATTGTCATCTGCATTCAAGAATCCTTACCAATTCTTTTAAGGTACTCCGAGTAATCCTTATCTGTTTAGGTTAGGTGCACTTATTTGTATGATAAATGCATTGGTGATTCATTTCTGCCATTTTTCTGTGGAATATTGTTGCTTTGCTTTCTTGGGACTCTTGAATATATGAATGTTGACTTTATTGTCCTCTTAGCATCATATGTTGTATTCATCAACAATTTCAATTGCCAAATGCATAGTGTTTTTTCTAACTTCAATTTTGTGCAGAAGTTCACTGTTCAAGCCACTACAGTAGTAGGTTGTCAGAACCTTTCATTGGTTTTGTGATTTTGTCTGTAATGTGTTATGTGCTGGATTGGGTTAATTAATTGCATTGCATTACCTAAAACTGAAATCTTGATTAATGCGGTCCATATTTGCAATATTTTGGAGACTCCTAATTCTGAGAACTTTTCAGGAGTGTGTATCATTGCCCTTTTTGTAATTTGTGTCGTCTTGGGAAAGGATTGGGTACCGATTTCTTCCATTGCATGAAGTGCAATTGTTGCCTTGGCATGAAATTGATAGAACACAAATGTCGAGAAAATATGCTAGAGATGAATTGCCCAATCTGTTGTGACTTCCTATTTACATCAAGTGCACCAGTTAGAGGTCTTCCTTGTGGCCATTTCATGCATTCAGCTTGCTTTCAGGTATGATAATCTAGTCACAGTCTGATGCATGTTTCTGATGTACTTCTCTGGCTGGGAGTCTGTTCTGACAAGTTTGTCAATTTCAGGCATACACTTGTAGTCACTACACGTGTCCAATCTGCTGCAAATCCTTGGGAGATATGACGGTAAGCTACACCGATACCAACACTGTTTTTGCGTTTACTGTAGATGATTGTGTTTGGTTTTCCTTTAATGGGTAACCCACTAAGTCTTGTGTACTTTTCATGAAAACTACAATTTCCAGAACTCCCATGTTTTGAAACCGGCAAGTACCTTTATTTAAATGACATTTTTAAATAGGTCCAATAAACAGACTTTGATGATCTATCTATATAAGCTGATCTCATTACAAGCAATCCTATCGAAGTTGGTGCTCCTCGAGTTTTCATTTTTACAAATACAGAGCTCTGTTTCCTATGATCTTTTGGATTATAAAGTGGTAGGATCTAGGCAGCTCTACATGTAAATTTCGAAATGTTTTGCTCTATGTATTTGTATGATGTTTTCAGGCTTCTCGAATGGTCTACTGATACATTGTTGGGAAATTTAGCTATATGCCACTGTAAGGTTCTCATCTTTTAGAAATGCCACTCCAAGTGGAGCCTTCAACATATGCCCAAGGTTGTCAAGGCGACAAGGTGAGGCGAGGCGCCAGCCCATCGCCTGGACACCTAGGCGAGGATTAGGCGAAGGTTAGCATCAGCCATGTCCCTCACTCCTTGTACAAAGCCACACACATGAGACATGACATGAGCATCAACACAACAGAGCAGCAGAGAGCAGAGCAGCAGAGAGCGAGCAGCAGAGGAACTGTGGCGAGCGAGCGAGCAGCCGTGGCGCGGATGGGGGCCACGGCGCGGAGGAAGACGGCGCGGAGGAGGTCGGCGCGGAGGGGAACCTCATCACCTCAGCCGCTAGGCGCACGGAGGAGGACGGCGCGGAGGGGGGTCACGGCCGGCAGGAGGCGAAGGAGAGGGAGGATGAGGAGGACTTACGGATCTGCAGCCGACGGCGGCAACGGAGGCGGCGGCGGCGAATGGCGATGCGACGGACGGGCAAATCCTTGTCGGTTATCGCTTGTCCTCAATCGACGGAGCCACGGACGCCAAACCTAGTCGACCGCCCTAGCGACTTATCCCGTCCTCCTCCCAGCCCTAGGCGGCCGCCCGACTTCGCTTGGAGACGCCGCGACGGCTCGGGCGACGCCTGGACGGTCCAAGCGAGGCGACCGCGTCCGGCGAGCTCCCTCCGGCGCCGCGACGCCTTGACATCCATGCATATGCCACTGCAAACCCATGGTATTCAGAAAAATGCCATTGCCATTAGTATTTAGCACACGTTGAACCAAACTGCCCCTACCTTCTTTACCCTTAGTTCTCACATTTCATCTCCTGTGTCCCCTTTCCTAAAATGCAACTGGGGAGGGAAATGGGAGGAAGGGAGAAATAGTTTGGGCATGGCCATTGTGGTGTGTGAGAGCAGCGCCTACTCATTTGTATAGGATGAAGGGGCCGCCACGGCTTGGAACCATGGCCAAGAGCATCGGCACCATCGCAAAGCTGGACCTCAGCGAGCGGTGGCAGCAGCAACAACATGGACGGGCTGTTGTTCCACTCTCTTCCTATTAGATCTGTTGGATGCTCCCATGGTGGATTGGTACCAAATCAATCTGATTTTTTTTTTTTTTTTTTGGGGGGGGGGGGGGGGGGGGTTGAGGGGAACTTTGTTTTGCAGGTTCTTGGAGTTGAAGGAAAACAACAAGGTGAAATGGTGTGAGGGATTGCAGAGAAGTGGCTAAGGTGCCGAGAAGATTACGGGCCTACGGCGAGGGGGTGGCCGAGAGCGCGCAGGTGAGAGGCATTGTGGTGACCAGCGGCGGTAGACGGGATTGGCGGCCATTGATGGGCTGATAGGTTGAGCTGGGAAGAAGACAAGGGCAATAATGTCTAATGCATGTGTAATATGTAGAGTAGTATTTCTCTAAATATGGTTGGTTTGCATTGTCATATTTTGAAGGCAGCACTTGTAGTGGTATTTATTAAAAATAGCAATTTTGCAATGGCGCATATCTAAATAATGTTCTTTGGGCATTTTTCTGTTAACCGTTGTTGCTGAGTTACATTCTGTAGTCCCGTTCTTAATTCAGTACTGCAGCTAATGTAAAGTTCTTAACCTGTCGTCTCTGTAGGTGTACTTTGGCATGCTTGATGGCTTACTGGCTGCAGAAGAGCTTCCTGAGGAATACCGGGATAGGTGTCAGGTGCATTTTTCTCCTATTCCCGATTTATTTATTTTCGTTGGCAGAAGGATTTACGATTGCGTTGCCTGATTGGTCCAGGATATACTTTGTAACGATTGTGAAAGAAAAGGGAGATCCCGGTTCCATTGGCTGTATCACAAATGCGGCTACTGCGGTTCGTATAATACCAGAGTCATCAAGACTGACACAGCAGATTGTTCGACATCAAATTAACAGGCGAGATATTTTTTTCTTTTATCCGGGATTCTTTCTGAAACTCATTGTTGTAAATATATCTCAGCATAGAGAAACCTTGTGTATCTCAACATAGAGAAACCTTGTGTGTCGCAGTAAGTCATTACGTAGCCGGTTCACTTTTGGCTACCCTACCCATGCAATTATGCTCTTACTAGTTACATGCCCGTGCGTTGCTACGAAAAACAAAATTAATAACAAAAAATAAAGATTAAAAAATAAAAAAAATTATTTCACAAGATCAAACGTCTATCTTTAACGCTTCGTTTCTTGCGAAAGCTGGCTAATTAAAGCAACGCTTCGTTTCTTGCGTAGGGCAATTAAGCAGGTCAATTAAGTAGAGCAATTAAGCAAGGCAATTAAGCGGCAATTAATGACGTGGAAAGAACTCACCACTGCCACCAACTGCTGCTTTAGAATAGTAGAGATAGTTCACCAGCAAGAACTGGTAACTATGAGCACAAATTACAAAGGTCCCAGCGCTGGTATTCATTACCGTACAACTGTGCTGCTTGGTTTAAAAGTGGTCTCCCACAGGCCGGACTTGTGCTCTTGGGAAAATTTTTATTTGATACAAGATTTGATCTGTATTCACAAAACGATACAATACTTTCGCGTATTTACAGAAAAACCAATCATACCCGGGATTTGAAATTCTGGTTTTAAATACCCGGAATTTCAAATTCCGGTTATTGCGTATTCGAATTTTCAAAAACCGGAAATAGTGTATTTTCGAATTTAAAAATCAATACCCAGTTTTTCAAAATTCGGTTAAGCCATACCCGGTTTTTCAAAAACTGGGTATGCATTTTTTTTGGCTTGAAATCACGGATTAAGCCATACCTTGGTGCCGCCCTGTGCCTACCGCCTCTCTTTGTTGTTTTCAACCAGTACTTTTCCTGAGATCCCTATATAAAGAGGAGGCCCTGTCATACTGAAACCATCGCAGGAATTCGTTGTTTCTCGTCGAAAACACAAGATTAGGGTTAGCCAATTAGAGAAGTCACCGAGAGCGCGGAGTCGTGCCACCCTAGCACTGCCCGATGATGCCTTGCCACCTAGCGCCACGTTGGCGCTGCCCGACACCACCACCTCTGTGCCGTCCCGCGTTGTCGCCTCCCTTCTTCCATGTGTCTTCCTCTTCGACTCATTAATTTATTGGTAACTATGTGTAATTTTGATCCTCGTATAGAGTAGTTGCCTTTTTTTTCTCCTAGGTGTGGGTGCCACGATGTAACCTAAGACATATGGATTGATATATTACTAGCCAGAATGAGCGGCGCACGCCGCACCGTATAAAATTTACTCTATTTTTTTCTTTAAAAACTACAGGAAAAACTAAACATTTTTTTCGGAGCGATCTTAACACTCTATACGTTTACCGGTGAATAATACATTTTCCGAAAAATACTATAGATCGAGTTGCAAAAAAAAAAAACTAGAGATAGAGCTGCACACATATTTCTATTGACGAAAACATTTTTTTTCGGGAGAAACGGAGAAAGGATCTGGACGTAAGGGCCAGGGACCTGTTTGTTATATTTTTTGACCTAATCGCTATTATGCAAAATTAGAAAATGGCTCGTTCAAGATTCGTATTTAGCGGGGGGCTTTGCCGTAACGAACCAGGGACCTAAACGCAATCTGGAAAAAAAAAATTATACTCACAAAAAATCGCAAAGGACCTCTCTGTAATTCACATGGACCTATCCGTAATTAGAGAAAAGTGAGGGACCTTTTTGCAAAATGGCATGGGGGTGAGGTGGATGGGCTTAGAGCTCTCCAATTCTTTCCCCTTTAATAGATAGTATATTTCAGTATTGTTATGCTATTGTTGTGTCTTTTTGATATTATACTTGTTTCCCAGTCGGCAATTAGTTATAGATGATTGTAGATTGTTTAGCACTAGAAACGTGTTTTCTAGATCTAGCAAGCGAAACTATGTCAATTTGTGTAGGATTTGCCGGTGTTTATTAGCTCGATGGACCTGTGTTTTGGTGTTATTTACTATTAGATTGATCTAACACCTTGGAATACTCTTTGATGAAAAGCTATGGACAATCCGTACACTTACGGGTATCAAATTTGTACCCGTATCTTACGTCAACAATAAGAGCAACAAGATGTTACACTTTCCGGTGCAATGGTTAGCACTGACAGCCTTTATGGAATTAGGAATTTTACGGTGCATTATACTGGTAACATATAATGTAGAGTAGAAATCGTATTTAACCGTTGATTTATTAAGTGTGTGTATTTCTACTACTTTACTATTAGATAAAGTATAACGCACTCTAATTAATCTGATTTATTAGATCGAAATGAATAAATGGTTCATATTCAATGTAGTACACCGTAAAAGAGCTCTACGGAATACCGCTCAGTAAGCCCGCGAACGCTGGCTTTGCAAACGTTACGGCAGGCAAAGCATTACAACCACCACCCAAACGAAAAACAGAACTATCATAATTCACGAGCTACGGGGTTACAAACGCCTGAACATATCCAGCCCGATTTCGTCTACTAGCTCTTGGAGCAAATCCCGTTCGATCTGGACACCGATTTGAAATGCTTCGTGCAAGGGTCTCATGCCGGTCTCGACCGTGTGCTCGACGTCGCTCACGGCCAGATCATCCAAGGCCTTCCCAGCCATGTCACTGCACCTTGCGATCTCCTTCTTGACCTCAGCAGCCAACCTCTCCTCGGTGCAGATCAGGGTAAGCTTTGAGGAGAATGACCTGTAACCCGACCCACAGAGCTGAGTGCACATCGAGTCCAAGCACTCCATGGCGAAGTCGAATGCGAGATTTCCTGGCTGGTTCGCTGCTATGGCCTTGACGGCGTCCAAGCTGTTGTTCTTGGCACTCGTGCTCAAGGTGGTAATAGCAGATTCAAATGTCTGAAGCAGGGAAGCCTTGAAAGGTGCTCTCGATTTTTGTTGACCAGATGGGCAGACGTTTGCTAGTAGCAGTTCAACAGTTGATGTGACCTCTCCAGGTGGTATCAGCTCGCTGGCTTGGACTGCCGGTTCAAACGGGTGCACACCATGCTGGCCAAAGTTAGGCTCAGCACACCTGGGATTCCTCTCGGCAGTAGTTACTGCTTGCATGCTAAATGGTGTGGTAGGAGTCTTCAAGGGACGGCTGTCTTTGAATTCAGCTTCTGTTGGCAATGGTTAAAGACATACAATCGTCAGCTGCAAGTGTGTAACTCAGCTGTTGGGATTTTGCAGTTTTTTTTTTTTTCGAAATAGATGGCAGGAGCTCTGCCTGATCAATTAAGAAGAAAGGCCGGAAAATCCATTACAGGATAGGGCGACTAGAAGGCCGAACAAACAGCCCCTGAGCAACAGACTTCAAACAATACCCTTAGGTTAGTCTCTTAGTGGCAATATGCCACATGGAAGGTACGATGGCACTTGTTTAGCGTTTCTTAGTTGGCCCAAATTGTAACAACGAAGGGTAGATTTACTTAACATTGGCCAATGCATAAAGAAGGAAGTTTAGTTACCTGCAGTGTAGTGTGGACCCCCATAAATGCAGGCATCATTTGCATATGTAGATTGAAGAAATGATAAAGGGCTTCGCTGATTGATGACTCTGGATATTGATGGAGATGGATAACTAGCTTTTGCATTAGCCTGCAGATGGCAGTGACCATGGAATTATTGTAAGAAAAAAAAGATGAACCCTGTGTTTTTTTTATGAGAATCATCTCAGTATTGCACCATGGTTGAGAAGAAGAAATATCAAATTACTGACCTCATGTTTTTCACGAGTTTCACGCAATTCGACAGGTTCAGAAAGGTCTCTGAACCTATAAATCAGACTGTCCACTAAGTTGCACTGCCGTAGCAATCCATTACTTGGAGATTCTTCCATGGCAGGGACAGCACTCGTCTTTTCAAACAATGAAGTGGCTACTCCGTCACCACGAGCAACTCCATTTTTCAGCTCAGCGCGATTGAAAGAAATTGATTCTGCGGTCTCCATACCTGATGTGCCTTGCGAAACTTCCCTGAAAACCAATTCCCTTTGCGAAGAAACATTTTGCCTGTCCCTATGAGAGTGTCTCTTAGGACTGGTACCAGGTGGAGATCCCAGAACAGCACTACCTGTTCCTGTAGCAGTATCACCCGGCAAAGAAACAATGCCCAGGTTGTTACACCTGGAAACATTGCTTGGCTCTACCTGTCTCCGCAAGTCATTCCTTACACAGCTTGAACTGGCAGACCTTGGCTTCTCGCTAACAAGCCCTGCACCTTTTGCAGCTACCATGTCTTTCTCCCTAGCCCTTGGTGTTGCATTCTTCAGCTTCGGTTTGTTAGGGCTATCACTATGTAGGCCACTGGTTCGATGACCTTTTGTGCTCGAGTTCTTCATGTTCTCATCACTACCATGTTTTCTTTTGGATCCCAACGATGTACTGCTGCTCATACTTTTGTGTAAAGAAACAAAGCCCTTGTTGGTGTTTGTCACATTTTGATCCCCTCTATATTTCTGCCATTGGATGATATGTCCTTGATCTGCTGCTTTACAAGCTGGCAGCGCATTCTGCTTCAGGTTATTCTGCTTGAGAGGGCTACGAGCAATGTTCTCCCGGGATGTGTTTCTCGGCTCAATTTTCTGGACGCCTCGATTTGTATGAGCGATAGCATCGGAGGTCCTCTGAGCACCGTCCTTGAATCTAGCCTTCTCACTCGAGCTAACAGGCAAGACCTTACTGTTTCCTTCAGGTTGCACTTGACATGACACGCTCTGGTTTTGCCTGCTGATGGAAGCATTCCTCCCAGCATTCTCTTCAGACCACTGATTAGAAGTAGAATTGTGCAGAGATGTAGCTCCTACATTGCGAGCACCTGGACTTGGTATATCAGCATCGCACATATGCCTTGGAAATTGAGCAGACACATTTTGTGAGACAGCAGCAGCATCACTCGCCATCGCCACGCCATCGCTGTTGCATGAACACTCCAAACGTGCACGTCGCCGAGCCAGACGGCGATTCCTAGACTGCAAACCAGGTTCCAGAACTCTGGCTGCTGCTTCGATCAGCCGAGCCTTGTTCCTGCTCGAAATTGACCTTGGGCTCCTAAGAGGTGAAGCTGCCTTGCGTGGAGGCCTCCGTGGCCACAATGCGTGTTCATCTCTGTTGAGCTGGCCGGCATTGTCATGCCGTTCGTCTGTGAGCTGCCCTGGCTTTTGTTGCTGCTGATGCGAGGTGCCCATGCTCCCACAGGTACCGGGCAGACCTTGAGAGCAGCCATTCCGGTGACCACCGAGCTCGGAGGAGTCCATGGCTTCGGTTGGCCTTTGATGGCTGACGGCCGGCATTGAGCTGAGGCCCATTAGCCGGGCTACCACACTCGGGGTGCACATTTCACTGCAATTGTTTTCTTGGCAAGACGGTGGCAAGCGACAGGCGACATGGCCTTCACTTTTGCTCCTCGGATGGTCTACAGAATCAAGCTGAAGAAAAGGACATGGATGAGCTAGCAGCTTAGCATCTAAAGAAACCATTTTTTTTAAAAAAAAAAAGTGAAAGGGAGATTAGAGAAAGGTCAAGAAAATGTGGTGGTACTTTTGGCAGTTCTGAAGATTAAACCACCATACCTGAAAAATCATTCCTAGGTCTAGAAGAAGTCTTCGGCACGGCACAGATAAAAAGGGGGAACTTGATTTAGGAATCTCTAACAAAGAAATCTTGAATGTAAATTTAATCATTTAAGTCAATAATCTGTGGACTCCGTGCATCAGAAAAGAACAACAGATAATGCCTTCCTCCTGTATAAAGAAAAGCAACTACAGGGGGGGTGGGGGACACAAGGAAAAACACAGCTCAAAATCTCGGCTTGGGGAAAGGTAAATGGATAAATTTTCCAGGCATAAACATCGGAAATTTCAACTAGAACTCAAAACCAAAACAACCAACGCTTCACAACGAGATGCTAACATGCTCTGTGTGTGTGTGGAAGCTCAAAATCTTGGCTTGGGGGGAGGGGAAGCTGTACCGTACCAGAAGAGGCCTCATCTTGGTCACAGGCGTCTTCTCGCCGCCGCCGGGAAGCCTCCCCGGCGAGAACTTCTGTGCGCGCACTGAAACAGCAAAGGCAGAAAACCTAATGGACAGCCCTGATTTGCGTAGCGGCGTAAAGAAAAAAAACACACACGATTCGCAAGAGAGCCAGAGCGATGTCGCTTCTTTGCAATCTCACCTGGGGGAAGCAACTTGCTTTTCTTGGAGGATGAGGAGAAGAGCTTCTTCTTGGCGAGCATCTGGAACAGCGCCGCCACGCACGACGGCGCCGGCTTCTGCCGCTCGGTGATCGCCAGGCTGTTGCCACCGGCGTTCAGCGCGGAGGAGTTGCCGTTCTTCATGCCTCCACTTCCACAAGAAAACAAATTCAAACTCGATTCTTTCCGAGTATACTACAGTGCATCCGCTCTTGTTGAATCTTGAATGCCTCTCTCTTGCGGTTAACTTACAAAGGTCAAAATAAATGCAGAAATCTTGAACCAGCCGCTCCAATTCTTGCTCTCAAGAAGCATTAATTGCTACATCTAATTCTTCGTGACTTGCTGAATCTTGATGGGATCAACAGTGCCTTTACCACAGCTCAAGAACAAGCACGGACAAATGCTAGAGAACAAAATGAGAATCCCACTATTCCAACTCTTGCTCAAGATATGGCTACTACGTGTAATTCGGTAATTCCTCTTCCGACTGTTGAAACCGGCATGGATCAAACTAGACCCAAAGACTATGCCTGACTGTTCCTGCTTCTTTTGAGCCCTTCTAACACCAAATGTTATATCAAACAAATAGGATGGTGGAGGGAAGGGATCTACAGCAAGATGACAGATGAGCCAAACGTTGGAATTGGTAGATTGGGGGGGGGGGGGGGGGGGGTTAGCCAGAGATGAAATGAAGAGAGAGAGAGGGAGCCAGGGAGGCTTTTGGGGGCAAGCCTCCTCCAACTTGGCACCGTTGCAGAGATGAAGAGACAATCTCAAGCTGCGTTTTTTTTTGGTGCGTGACTGTGCGTGTGTGATCTGTGATGTGCTCGTGTGTACCTAGCTAGCTCACTAGCTGTGTGAGTGTGTTAGCGGAGAAGCTTTGTTTGCCGATCTCTCTCTTTTTTCCCTTGCTTGGACACTCTAGCTGTATTTCTGTGGAGAAATTTTATGATATATTATACAAATCAGATCTAATCCTATTTCACTACCAGATGAAGTACAAATAATTCTAGTATATAATCTATTAGATCGAAAAGAATGAACGATTCATATTGAATTTAAAAAAACTCTTTTTGTGAGGGTTTTATTGAAGTTTGGACTGGTCTAATCCAAAATGATTAATTTAGTATCCTCTGCTATACAGTTTTAGAGCTACAAATCGATGCTTAAGATGGAGTTGGGTGAAACATTTTACACAGCCTGACGAGTACCCATGCCATGGGTACCCCCATCAGCCCGGAAGCACGAACGGGCTGACCAATCATGGCGAAGGCCCAGCACCACTAAAAGGTGCTTGGGTCAGGGAGCGAGCCTCGACCAGGCAGGCCGACTCGAACGGTCGGCGGACTGCTCGACGGTCGGCATGCTCCGCCGCCTAGTATTGAAGCTCAAGCTCCACTACAAGACAGGGCGGCATGGCCCACGCGTTGTCGACGGCCGCCTTGTGCGCAGCTGCCTCTGGCGTCTGAGACGGGTAGGCGGCCCTTCCCAAGATCGCCGGAAGAGCCACCGGCGAGTCAAGCCCCGCCCCATCGCCTGGCACACCGCAGAGGAGCGCGCCACTCCGAGGCCAAGGCAAAGTCAAGCGCCATTAAAGCCACCGAGGCGACAGGAGCACCACGCAAGGCGTCATCCGACGCGTCATCGCACAAGACCGCACATCGCAGAGCCACCAACCTCGCCTCGGGACGGCGAGGGGCGGTCGGACAAGACAGAGCGATTCCAGACACGCACGCCCCTTTTTAGTGGATTTCCTAAACACCCGTGTAACCCGCCTCCTCCGTCTATATAAGGAGAGGCGGGGCCCGAGAGGGGGGGGGGACAAAAAAACAAGGGGCACTCCAGGAAGCCACGACTCCCGAGCCAAAGCACGAAGGGGATCGGACAGCCGACTCCCCGCCTCGCTTGTACACCCCTTGTTCATCGCCCAAAGATCAATACATCCGCACCGAACGAACTGGAGTAGGGACATTCAGCCCGAACCAAGATACATCATCGACTCCTTGAGTCGACCATTCGAGGAGAGGAGCGCGCGACCCCATCCGACCATAAATTCGTATTGCGGTGCACGAAACACCGGCAGTTAGCGCGCGCCGGTAGGGGATCTCGCGGCGTCTTCACCGACATCCTCATCCTCGGGTTCCCATTTCTCCTCACGATGGCCTCCTCCCACCACGATTCGCCGATGTCGAGGGGCTGGATCCGCTTTGGCGCCCTCGATTTCGTCGTCACCGCCGCGGGAGAGCTTGTTCTCATTCCTGCTGCCGTCCGGGACCGGGCGCCCTCGCTAACTGAATCGATTCTTTGGCGTCCTCGGCAACCTCGGCCTCGAGGCCCACTTGCAGCGCGGCGGGCCGTCAGCCGGCGCTGCCCGGCGACATCGCTTACGGCTGCGGCGGCGGCGGAGCCGCCTCCACGAGCTCGCGGCTCGTGGCCATGGCGACTTCTACGGCTTCCCTCCATGACCTCTTGGCGGATTCCTCGACCATGGCTCTAGCTCCGACAAGGAGTGTCCCCTCGTAGGGCCTACTCCTTGAGTGCAACATGACGGTGCGGAGGAGCCATCCTCCACCCCGTTACCCTCGGGACCCTCCTCCCGCGCGACGAAGCGCGGCGGGAGGACTCCCGGCGGGAAGACGACGTACAGCACCTACAACGTTTCGCTGACCTTCGGCGAAAGCGCGAGGAGTTAGAAGCTCGAAAGGCCGAGCTCGATAAGCTCCAGGCCGAACTGGAGCGCCGTCAGCCTAACCCACCACGTCTCGGCGCGCTGCGGCGCTGCGTCAGTGCATCGGCCGATTGGTGAGAGGAGACGAACGGCCTTCCGTTCTTCCCTCACGCCAACCGTAACATTGCCGCGGCGGCAATGTCGCTTCCGAGGGTCGCCTGAGCCAACGAGCCGAGCCAAGGCCACCTATCGGAACCTCCTGGTGGTAGAACGCGTCTTGTCGCTCAAAGACGCCCAAGGTCCCGGCTCCCGACGGACGGGCGCCACCTCGGGCCGCCTGGGCCACTCCCCCTCGCAGGATCGACGAGCTCAGCCAAGACGGCCCCGCTCCACGAGCTCCCCAGGCATCATACACCCGGTGCGCCATCGCTGGGGATAAGTATGATCTTCGCACCACCCTCGAGGCGCCAAGGAGAGCTACCGATGCAAGAATACCTCGGAAGTCGCCGACACGGGCGACGCAACTATCCCGACCCAGGATTCGACGGTCCCCGGTCGCTGCTCACCCGGCCAGATCCGCAACGCCGATTTCCCGACCGTGCATTCGGCTCGACTAACATAGCTGGCACAGTGGGCTACCAACCCGTTGTTTGGCTAGAAGACTACCGCCGCTCGCCGAAGTGGGGAGCGACGGACGACTCCTTCATATCATCCAAGATTCTCCCTCATCTACCTTATGATCAACTCGAGCCTGGCTCGAGTACCGCCCGCGGACACCATCGGAGCCGGGCCGACCGACGAACCTCTTCGTCTGAATTTACAGGCACGATAAACGCCTGCAACTCCTCGCGACCAAGAGCCGCAAGCGCAGCTGGGAAACCTCCGACTACATCCGCCGCTTCTCCCAAAGAAGGCAACAGCTCCCCGACATCCGCGACGCACGCCACGCCGGGCGTTCATCTACGCGACCACGCGCAGGCCCTGGTCCACAAGTTGGGTCAGTATAAAACCCCGACCACCAAGGAGCTCTCGACATCGCCACTAACCACGCCCGGCGAGGAGGCTGGGGCCATCTTCAAAGGAAGACGGCCCATAAGATACCAAATTTCTGAGCAAGACTCCTCCGACCGCCCGACAAAAGGAAGTAAGGGGAAGCAGGCTGAAAGGCCGAACGGTCGCTGCCGACCGACCGCCAAACAACAAGCTCTGGCAGACGCCCGACCGATTCGAGAAGTTGATGGATAGTCCGCGCCAACCACGACTATCCCGCCAAACACAAGATCGGATCGCTAAGTCCTGGCGGTTCCTTCCTAAACCCCACGACATCACGGCAGCGGAAGAAATAGCACCGACGCTCCGACGCCGCAAAGGCGATGAGCTACCGACGAGTTCCCATGCCGACGGGCCGCTTCATGATCTTCGGAGGGATTCGAGTGCTACGCCGACAAGCGACGGCCAAACTCGCCCACCGAGAGGTACACACGGGCGACCCGGCCAGGTTTTCCTACTGGCGGTCGAATGCCCGACGCTTCTCGACGGATCGACCACTTCGACCACATCTCGCACCCGGACGCTTACTCCTGGCTGCCGAATTTATCGTGGGGACGGTACCGCCTGACCAAGGTGCTCATGCGGATTCGGCGGCAAGAAATTTCAACATCATATATGTTGAGACCTCGATGTCCTCGGGGTCTCGCCCCGCTTCTTCGCACGAGCAGGCGCCTTCCATGGCGCGCCAGACCAGCCAACAGCCCATCCCTCTGGCAGTCGGCTCGTCCGTCACCTTCTGGGAGCCCTGATAACTTCCGCAGACCGAGAACCTCACTTTCGAGGTTGTGGACTTTCCCGCTCCTACCATGCCATCCCGGGATCGCCTTGCTACGGTTCATGGCGCCCCTTAACTACACCTATCTCAAGTCAAGATGCCGGGGCCACAAGGTGTCATCACTGCGGGCCGTGATCCTTCCACTCGCCATAACCGCGAGCAAAGCAAATTGTGGAATTGGCCTCGCTGTCGCCGCTTCCGCCGAAGCTCGCCACCAGTGGAGAGGTCTTCTGGATCCGCCCCGACTCCAAAGAAATCGGCCTAGCTCTTTCAAGTCCGCTGCGAGGACACGGCTTAAGGAGGTCGCAGCTGATCCCGAAGATCCCGCCAAGACCGTGCATGGATCGGGGCCGCGCCACCACCAACAGGAAGGCTGCCGACTTCCTCCAAGCAAACCGAGACGCTTTCGCTTGAGACCCTGACATGCCAGAGTCCCGATGAGGTCGCCGAGCACTCCCGAGCATTCGACCGATCTAGACCTGGCCGCCCGCCGCGCCAAGCTTCGACGAAGAAAAGCCGCCGGCCATTGGGGAAGAAATCGCCAAACTTTTGGTCACGGCTTTGTAAGGGAGGTGCGGCTACCCCGAGTGGCTCGCCAATCCCGCCCTGTAAAGAAAAAGTCTGGCAATGGAGAATGTGTTGACTACACGAGCCTCAACAAGGCCTCGTCTGAAGATCCATTCCCATTACCTCAGATCGACTGTGTCGTAGACTCCACCGCCGGTGCGAGTCCCTTCTTTTGATGCTTACTCAAAGCTACCACCAGTATAGCAATGAAGGAGTCCGATCACCATGCGACTTCCTTCATCACCCCGCACGGCTCAGATCGTACGGCCACGATGCCTTTGGTCCGAAAACGCAGCGCCACGCACAGCCGATGTATGCGGCGTGTTTAGGACCAAATTGGCCGTAACATCGAAGCCTCACGTCGGCGACATCGTTGTCAAAACCAGGAAGGCCGACGACCTCATCACCGACTGGAGGAGACTTTTGCGAACCTCAAGCGGTTTCGCATAAAGCTCAACCCGAGAAATGCGTCTTCGGGGTCCCCAAGGGCAAGTTCTTTGGGATTCATTGTCTCCGAGCGCGGCATCGAAGCCAACCACGACAAGATCTCCGCTATCGCGAGGATGGGGCCAATCAATGATCTGAAGGGAGTTCAAAGGCTGATGGGGTGCATCGCGGCGCTAAGTCGCTTCGTATCTCGCCTCGGTGAACGCGGGATGCCACTCTACAAACTGATGAAGAAGTCCGACCACTTTTCCTGGACCCACGAAGTTCAGGAAGCCCTTAGTCGACTAAAGGCCTTTCTGACCTCACCTCCGGTCCTGGTCGCCCCGGAGCCACAGGAACCCTTACTCCTCTACATCGCCGCCACGACTCAGTCGTCGGTAGCGGCACTTGTTGTGGAGCGAGCGAGAGGAAGGCCGCGTTTTCAAGGTGCAGAGACCGGTCTACTTTGTCGGCGAGGTGCTCTCGAAACAAAGGTCCGATATCCTCGAGATCTGAAGCTACTCTACTCGGTACTCATCACCAAGAGGAAGCTTGCCCATTACTTCGATCGACACCCCATCTCCGTGGTAACCTCCACGCCGCTCGGAGAAGTCGTCCGCAACCGCGACGCCACCGGAAGAATCGCCAAGTGGGCTCTCGAACTCAGTGGCCTCGACATATCATACGTCCCCAGGACGGCGATCAAGTCCCAGGTCTTGGCGGACTTCGTCGCCGAGTGGACCGAAGCACAAGTCCCTGCAGTGGTCGAAGACCCGGAGTACTGGACGATGTACTTTGATGGGTCTTACACCAAGAATGGGGCCGGCGCGGGGATCGTCATCATCTCCCCACTCGGCAACAAGCTCCGGTATGCTATCCGTCTACTCTTTGACGCTACCAACAATGTCGCCGAGTACGAGGCCCTCGTCAACGGCCTTCGAATCGCCGCTGACCTAAGCGCACGACGGCTCTACGTTCACGGCGACTCCAAGCTGGTTGTCGACCAAGTTATGAAAGCCACCGAGCCCCGTGATGCTCGGATGGCCGCCTACTACCTGGAGGTCCGCAAGCTCGAGGAGAAGTTCAAGGGTTTCGAGCTCCATCACAGTTACCGACGCTACAACGGTGAAGCCGACTCCCTCGCCAACCTTGCCTCCGGAAAAGGGCCGGTTCCCCCAGGGATCTTCGTTTCCGACCTCAGCAGCCCATCAATCCGCTTGGACCCAAGCGCTGAGGGCGCCATCGACCCCAAAGGCGGGCGCCCCGCCGATCTTCGCCAGATGCTCACCGCCTGGGTCGATTGGCGCCCCGGCCGTCGAAACCGACTGGAGGCGACCGTTTGTCGATCGATTGACAAACGGGTCGCTCCCCGCCGATACCACCGAGGCTCGGCGCCTCGTCCGGCGGGCTAAGTCTTTCGTCCTGGTCGAAGGTGCCCTCTACAAGAGGAGCCCGTCCGGAATCCTTCAGAAGTGCGTTCCGACCGACCAAGGGAAGCACCTTCTGCTGGACATCCACGGCGGGTGTGTGGACACCATGCGCGCCGCGGTCCCTGGTAGGAAAGGCCTTCCGACAAGGTTTCTACTGGCCGACCGCCGTAGCAGATGCAACCCAAATCGTCCGCACCTGCGAAGGATGCCAATTCTTCGCCAGACAAACGCATCTTCCTGCGCAAGCTTTGCAAACGATCCCCATCACGTGGCCCTTCGCGGTTTGGGGGCTCGACCTGGTCGGACCCTTCAAAAAGGCGCCCGGGGGCTTCACTCACTTGCTTGTCGCCGTGGACAAGTTCACAAAGTGGATCGGCCAAGCCGTTGACAAAGATCACGTCGGCCCAGCGGCAGGCTTCTTCCGCGATATTGTCTACGGTTCGGGTGCCCAACTCCATCATCACCGACAACGGACGCAGCTCACTGAAAGGAGTTCCTCGAGTTCTGCGACAACTTCAATATCCGAGTCGACTGGGCGGCAGTGGCACACCCCCGAGCCAACGGCTAGGCCGAGCGAACCAACGGCATGATCCTCCAAGGACTCAAGCCGCGAATCTTCACCGATCAAGAAATTCGGCGGGACGGTGGGCCGAGAGCTACAACCCGTGCTTTGGAGTCTGCGAACCACGCCGACCGGTCGGCCGGGTTCACTCCTTTCTTCTTGGTGTTTGGAGGCGGCTGTCCTCCCGACCGACCTTGAGTACTGGCGCGCCAAGTCTGAGAACTACAACGCCGCACGGGCAATCGAGAACGACAAGATGACCTCGACCGACTCGACGAAGCTCGAGACGTCGCGGTCTTACGGTCGGCAAAATACCAGCAGGCGCTGCGCCGCTACCACAGCCGACGAGTTCGCGGTCGCTCATTCGAAATCGGCGACTTGGTACTACGTCAAGTCCAATCCGCGAAGGACAGGCACAAGCTCTCCCCGCCTTGGGAGGGCCCTTTCACCGTCGCGGAAGTCCTTCGACCCGGCACCTTCCGTCTCAAGGACACCGAAGGAAATCTCCTTACAAACGCGTGGAATATAGAGAAGTTGAGAAGGTTCTATCCCTAATCAGCCTGCCCCTTCTCTGTACCGCGCGATAAGTTTCCAAACTAAAAAAAGTCGCAACTGTCGAAAGATCGACCGAGTGCTCTCTCTCTCTCTCTCGCCCTTGATCTACCACAAGTACTATGACCTCCGCCCCGAAAGCAGAGGTCCCAAAATAGTACTCTACCCATGTCGAAGACCACGAATAACCGACCTACGGTTGGTCGGACCAACCCATTCCGGTGACAAGCACGGCTGCTTGGCGGACGTTGCGGTCCCAAAAGACTACGGATGTGGGCGATCGCAAAAGTGGAAAATCCTCGAGGAAAAAAAAAGAGAAGGGAGCAGAGGGCAAAAGAAACACTTTATTCATTCACGGAGGCGCATCACCCCAACCAAGAACAAACCGCCCGCCGTTGTCTTGGTGTGCGCCCCGCCAGCCGGACAGCGCACGGCGCCTCTCAACCAGCGCCTGCACCAGCGGCGCCCTCACTTCCCGCAGCCGAGGAACGCCCACGACAAGGACGCCAACTCGCCGTATGTCCTCGCGAACAGCCTCGGCCTCGACCTCCGCCACCTCCTGCAGCCAAGCCTGATGAGCGCCTACTTCCTCGTGGAGCTGAGCATAACGGTCCGCCATGGCGCGCGAAGGAAGTGTTGTGGAAGCTTTGGCAGAATAACGAACGCACCAGCGTTCTCTCCATTTATAACCTACAGTGTGGGAGGCACGGAAGACGAAGCGCCTCAAGAGCGCGCAGCGGAGCGGAAGCCGAAGCGTCCCAGTTCCAAAGACGACGCGACCTCCAAGGCGAGTTAATCCGCCCTTATCTCTAAGGAAAAACATAAATCTCTTTCAAAAAACCTGTGAAAACTCAAGCGGTGCGTGGCGACTGCACCCCTCAGTCCCCACGCACCACTCGGGGGCTGCCTTACGACCCCAGGGGTCAGCGACCTAGATCGATGTTCGGTAACCGCTCCGACCGAGCTGCACCCCCCCTCTCTCATAGTAACCTCTTCAAAACCAAAATGCTACAGCCCACGCCCCCGCGGCTACGGTTTCGAAGTAGCACTTTGCGCAAAAAGGGAGGCTACTTGAGCGAAGGGCCAAGCGCCGGTCGGATGGAGCCTTTCTCGATTTAGGTCGGCGAGCCGACTGATCAAACAAACTCCCTCGAGGCAACCTCCTCGAACCAAATGCTACAGCTTAAGCCCCAGCGGCCACGGCTCCCGAGTAGCATTTCGCGCAAAAAGGAGGTTGCCCAAGCGGAAGGCAACTTGATCAGTCAGCATAGACCGACCCCGGTCGTCGTTAAAAAGCGCACAAGTCGTTACTCCTCGAGCCGTACCCCAACCGACCAAGCTATCCACCTCGCGGCTATTTCCGGACCAAGGTACTACGGCCCCTCGCCCCGCTGCTCACGGCCAGTGGCACTCTGTAGGGGGAAAACAAGCCCTCCGAGCAAGAGACGCTAGGGACGGTCGAAGCACCCCCACTCAGGGCAACGTTCTAGCCGACCAAGCGGGCCTTCGCAAAGGAGACGGTCCGACCTAGGCACCTCTCCTCCGCGAAGCGAGCGTTCTAGGTAGCTTGTCCTATCCCGTGATTTCTTCAGACTGAGTTGGGGCAACGCCTACGCTCTCAGGGCGCCCCTGCGGGCCCTATAGCTATGGTCGTAAGATTGCCCAAACCACGGAGGAAGCACGAGGTAGACGGGCAAAAACGGCCCGACACGTCGGGCCCGATTGGGGCGATCACGTTCATTACACGCACTACAAAGAAAAAGAAGAGAAGGAAACTAATCATCTCCCTCCGTCCGACGGAGGATTTCTCGCGGCGAGATCCGGCGGGCAATCTCTTGGGCGCACGGGTCGACCCGGGCCATGAACGCGTCGATCTCCTCATCACTTCGGTCAGCAGCAACACCGCTCCCGACCGCCTCAAGGTCGACGCCGTCATAATAAGAGACGGTGTTGACCAGGGCCGAGGAAGCGCCAAGCACCGCCGCTTCCCGCACCGACGCCTCAACGCGCTCAGGGACCCATCCGAGTATGGTGGGGATGGCGCTGGGGCCTGGAGTAAGTCCGAACAGCCGGTCGCAGACAGCCTGGATGCCCACGCGGAGGACCGTCAGCTCGGCCGTCGTTTCGACCGCGTCCCTCTCCGCCACCCGCTTGTCCACAAGGGCCGAGTCACGTGACTCGACCGCCGCATCCTGCTTCTCCACCGCCACCCTTCGCGACTCCGGTAGCGTCGCTAAGGCTTTTTGCGAGCTGCGGGAACAAAAGCGATGTCGAAGACGGTCGCAGTGGCTCCCAAGGGATTGAACAACTCACCACCACGGAGGCTTCTTTGGCACGAAGTTCCTCCTCGACCTTGGCAAGCGCCTCGATCGGAAGCGGCGCGGCGTAAGCTCCCTCGCCGTCGCGAGCTCCCCGAGCAAGATCCGCTCGCCGCTGGCCGATCGGCCTCCTGCGGCCGACTTCGTTTTCCTCTGAGGCGGGTGGCCTCGCCGAGCGGCCCGTCTGCGCGGACGCGAAGCCTTGGCGCTTCAAGATCCGCCAGGGACGACCTGGCCCGCTCTCCTCGGCGGTCGGGGACTCCGCAAGTCGCCGAGCCTCCCGCAAGGCTTGATGACTTCCCGGCCGCCGACCCGGCGGCCCTCCCTTGCTTTCTAACGGCGCCCTCGGCGCCGAGCAACTCTCCCCTATAGCACTCCCCGGTGTGCAAACGCCGGAGGAACATCGACTTGTCTACCGTCGGGATGTCAAGCGCTGCAAATTCTGCCGGTCGATCTCCGTTTTCGGTCAAAAGTTGCACAAAAGACAAAACCCGTCGGACTCACCGTCGACCAGCGGAACTCTGAGCAATGGACTTCCTCGCTCGACGCGTCAGCGGCGAGTGAGGTCGGCGTGGACCCTCTCCATCTCCTCCTCCAAAGCGTTCCAATCCGCGGCGTTACGCCTCGTCGTCGAACGCGGCCCCGGCCGGGGTCGGGACCGGGCCAAGACAAAGACGGCCGCAATCGCCTCTGTCTCGACTTCCTCGCCGCTGCAGCGTCTGCGGCGGCAGCCGGCCGCGCGCCTCCGCAACACTTGGACCGCCGGCGGCGGTAGCCCGATGGCGAAGCGGCGAGACTCGCCGACGGTGTCGCGAACGCCGCAGATCGATACTTCCCCGGCAGAGTCGCGCCGACCCCTACGGCCGGCGGTGCGGTGAAAGGCAAGGATAGCGAGCGTCTCCGTCGCCGACGCTGGCGGTGGCGGTCCCAGCGCCGGCGGCGGCGGGACCACACCGGCCTCACTGCAGACAAGACGGGCGGAGGCACGTCGGCGGCTTCTTCCCACATTGCCGCAACCGGTAGTGCTCCTGCGCATCCCCTCGGCGGCGTCCTCGCCGACAAGCCACCACGGGAGGCGATCCGAAGAAGCCCCGCTCCAAACAGCCGCCGCCGCACGCCCTGCGGATGGGACCGGAAGGGTGCGACTCCTCACCGCCGAGGCAGGACTCAGCGCTCTCCAGGGTATGCCCTCGCACCTGATGGCCCATCAGGAGTTCTGAAGAAAAAGCACCAAAGAGGACCAAAGCGGGAGCACGTAAAGTCACTTACCGAGAGGAGCGAACAACGGCACTGGGCGTGTCTTTGCCGGGCCCCACGAGGGGGCGTGAGGGGTCTGCGCATCTTCAGGATGTACCCTGCGCCCGAGGTTTCTTCTGAGGAACCACGGTCGCCGGCCCCGCGGCTGGAACCAGCGTCGCAGACGCCGGAGTCGCCTCCGCCAACCGCTCCCCCCTCGCTCGACGACGGCTCTTCGTCGTCGTCACTCTCAGTCTCGTCAGAGACCTCCTCGCCACGCACGGACCGCTCCGCGCGCTCTTTCCTCTTCCGATCCCTCGTCGCCTCCTTCTTCGCCAGGAGGGCGGCGTCACGCTGCTCCGTTTCCGTGCGTGGCCGCTCTCGCCTCTTTTTCCCCCGGAAGCAAGGGGCGGGAGATCAGGCCACTGAACCCCTGCACGAACACGCTCGGGTAAGGGGGCGAAGGAGCAGAGCAAAGCAAAAGCAAACAGGAGCCGTCAGACGTACCAAGTTCTGCGGATTCTGCGCCGAGAACGGCGCAGGCACCGCGCCCGCTGGCTCGGTATCTCCCTCGATGGAAACTGCGGCCACACGTGCGAGGACCTCCGACGCAGGAAGCTCCCGCTCCGACGACCTCGCAGGGTCGGTCGGCCCTGTGTACTCGAACATGGGATGCGCCCGATCCTTGAGGGGTTGAATGCGCCTCTCCATGAACGTACGGAGGACCGCCTTGCCCGTCAAACCCCGCCGCTTCAGGTCTGCGAGCTTTTCAAGAATCTCATCAACCTTCGCCCGGTCCCTCACATCGGGACCCCAGGTCCAGCAAGGATGCGGCGTCGGTGGATTCCCGAAGGCCGGCAATCGTTGTCGATGTTAGGACATAGAACCACTCGCTATGCCACCCCGGTTGGGCGTCGGCAGCTTTACATCGGTGTAAAGCGACTTGCGGCGGGACGCAGCTTGGATCGCCAGAGCGCCAAGAAGGTCGGCGGCGCCCGGCGGCCTCGCGAAGAAGAAGTGGCGCCAGAGTCCCGGTGGGGTTCGATCCCGAAAAGCCTCGCATGGCGTCATGAAGACCGCAATGTGGAGGACTCCATTTGGATTCGGTGGTGAACTTCCCCGTAGTAGTGAAGCAGCCCGGACGAGCGGGTGTAGTGGGAGGCCGAAGCCTCGCTTCGTAGAAGGCCGCGGCGAGACTATCTCGCCGTCTTCGGTTCGGGGACCTCGGTCCGGCCGGCGGCACTGGCCACCGGATCGAGGTCGCGGAGGAAGGAGCTCCTTCCTCTCCAAGCCGAGGTAGCGACCGCGCGGCCATGTGCGGGTCAGCGACATCCTCGAAAGTGCGTGGGGAAGCGGGGACAGCGACGACGGCAGGAAGCTTTTTTCTCCTTGCGTTTTCTCTCTTTTCCTTTTTGCGTAAGGCACGAGCGGAAGGTGTTGCTCCCCACGCCGCCTTCCTTCCTTTATAGGCGCTGGCGGGAACGGGCAGGCGAACCTCGCGCCAATCGACGCCTCGCGTAACCAACGCAGCTGGCCGAACCATCGACTGTCACCTCGCCCGTGCGTCCCGTAGCCCATTTAAATCCCACTAGGCATTAATCGCCCGACAGAGCGAACGCCTCGCCAAGACGCCACGCAAAGACCGCGAGACCTCGCCGGCTACATCGGTAGGCGCCCACGCCAAGAAAGGTATGAAAACGGCCCTCTTGGGCCGCCGGCCTCGGGAAAGCAAGCGACTGCGGGCTCGCGCCGAGGCCCGGCACCGTCTTTGAGGGTTACGAAGGCCGAATCCAGCCGGTGGAATGAAAGCCGCCCCAACACGTAAAAGAGAGAGCAAGGCGGTCGCGATGAGCCCCAGAGGCCCCTAGTTAGGGTCGGCGACGACCCAATCAACGTGGCCGCGTCGAGACCATACCTCACACTCTCGCGGAGCTCATCGATGAGTGGCGGCGGTAGCGCTCGGGTTGGCGGACGACCCGGCAGCCCGATGCGGACGAGTAAGGAAAGGTTTTTATGGAACGCCCGAGCGGGTCCGACGCCCACGCCGGAGCTACGCCCGCTTGGAAATGATCCTCGAGGAGATCGCCAAGGTTCCACTCGGATTACCCGATAGTAGCTCGCACGAGCACGACGTTCAAGCCAACGAAGGCAAACGTGCGTTCGCTCACCCGACTCTGAAAAAACCCACGAACGGCGTGGCTTGCCAGAGTCCGACCGGGCTAAACCCCCGACCGGCTCTCCGATCCGCTCGGGGGCTCGGGGGCTACACCCACCGGGTGCGCTCGCACGCACCCGGGCTCTGTCTAGGCCGGCACGGCTCCCAAGCAGTCGCGCCGACCTAGGCGCCGCCAACCTCCGGGTCGACGACTACCACTGCCGGGCTAAACCCCCGACCGGCTCTCCGACCCGCTCGGGGGCTCGGGGGCTACACCAAGGTGCTTCATGTGCACCGGGCCCTTTCTTGGCTGGCGCGGCTCCCAGGCAATCATGCTGACCTAGCGTCGCCGACCTCCGGGCCGACAGCTACCATCGCCAGGCTGAACCCCCGAGCGGCTCTCCGACCCGCTCCGGGGCTCCGGGTCGACGACTACCACTGCTGGGCTAAAACCCCCGACCGGCTCTCCGACCCGCTCGGGGGCTCGGGGGCTACACCCACCGGGTGCGCTCGCGCGCACCCGGGCCCTTTCTTGGCTGGCGCGGCTCCCAGGCAATCACGCCGACCTAGCGTCGCCGACCTCCGGGCCGACAGCTACCACCGCCAGGTTAAACCCCCGAGCGGCTCTCCGACCCGCTCCGGGGCTCGGGGGCTACTGACGAGTACCCATGCCATGGGTACCCCCATCAGCCCGGAAGCACGAACGGGCTGACCAATCATGGCGAAGGCCCAGCACCACTAAAAGGTGCTTGGGCCGCGGGGAGCGAGCCCCGACCTGTGCAGGGCCGACCCCGAACGGTCGGCGGACTCCGGTTCCGGGCGGTCGGCATGCTCCGGCCGCCTAATATTGAAGCTCAAGCTCCACTAAGACAGGGCGGCATGGCCCACGCCAAAGGTCGACGGCCGCCTTGTGCGCAGCTGCCTCTGGCGTCAGACGGGGTAGGCGGCCCTTCCCAAGACTGCCGGAAGAGCCACCGAAGCGAGTCAAGCCCCGCCCCATCGCCTGGCACACCGCAGGAGTGCGCCACTCCGAGGCCAAGGCAAAGTCAAGCGCCATTAAAGCCGCCGGCGACAGAGCACCACGCAAGGCGCCATCCGGACGTCATCGCACAAGACCGCGACATCGCAGAGCCACCAACCCCGCCGACGAGCAGGGACGGTCGGACAAGACAGAGCGGTCCGAGACACGACGCCCCTTTTAGTGGATTTCCTAAACACGGTGTAACCCGCCTCCTCGTCTATATAAGGAGGCGGGGCCCGAGAGGGGGACAAAAACAAGGGGCACTCCAGAAGCCACGACTCGAGCCAAAGCACGAAGGGGATCGGATACCGACTCCCGCCGCTTGTACACCCCTTGTTCATCGCCCAAAGATCAATACATCCGCACCGAACGAACTGGAGTAGGGACATTCAGCCCGAACCAGTATACATCATCTGACTCCTTGAGTCGACCATTCGGGGAGAGGGAGCGCGCGACCCCATCCGACCATAAATTCGTATTGCCGGTGTACGAAACACCGACACAGCCCCAGAGTTATCCTCTACTTCAGTTTGTATCTGACTGAGGATGAAAGGGAAGATGTTGCTCGTGTAGCTCATACAGCTGCAGTTATTGAAAGTACAGATGACAACATTACTGACTACACCAAGCCTCATATATTATCTTGCAATTGGAGTGATTATGGCATGAACTTGCTTCAGACGTACGTCATACGGAGCGGGTGTATCCATCTACCTTTGGTTGGATGTTTGGCTCTGGGTTGTGTCAACCGATGAGTAGGGTCAAAGTGAAGAGAGGGTTGTTGCATACGGACAACTAAGTAACCGGACTAGAAAGTGCTAATTTACTGCTCATAATTAATAGAACGGTAGCACTAGGAGAGTAATGTTTCCACTTTTACCAATTATTGTGTCGTGAAGTTTGAAACAGATGGTGATCATGTCTACGGTCTCTAAAATACAGTTTTGATAGTTAAATTTTTAAAAGTTTAACTGCATCTATATCTAAAACGATAATTATCTGTGATCGGAGAGAATATTATAATATATTTAGAAAATGCAGTTTCCAAATACCTAGTATCTCGCGATAGCAGATTTTTAATATGATATCTCCAGAGTCCAGACTTTGGAGCGTCAATGGGAACAAGACAACAAAGAAGAAGCTGACATTTTTTTAGTTAAGAGGCGAGAAAACCTCGAGTGATGAGCCCACTTAAGCAAATCTGGCAGTGTACAGAGGTTCCAAGTCGCTAGGTCAAATGCAACAACAGCATTTTTTAGTTAAGGCCTTAAGGGTGTCTTTCAGACGGACGTTCTTGGGTGTAATGTTTGACTAGTAGAAGCGATTTAAATAACAAGGATTAGCTTTTAGAACGGTCGCCCAAAGTGAACAAACAATGAACTATACTCCAAAAGGATAAAAGTATTTCCGGCATGAGTCAAGAAACCTCCATTCATTTCATGCTTAAATCGCTGAACTGGCCAGGCTGAAATGCATCAAGTATGTCGATCGGCAGTAACATATCAACCCATGTATCAACAAACATGGACTGCATTAGTAACTTAAATAACTGATTGTTAGATCGGTAAGACATGTACGAGTGATAAAAACCTTCGGTGCAAATTTGACCATTTTGTACCGTACCTCCCCGGAGACTATTAGTTCTTTTTTATTCAATGGATCAGATTAACTATTATTTATTTATGAGCAGTGATTCTATGCTTTCTCTTTCAATATAAGTTGCATAAATTTTGAAGCAAATGAAGGGGTAAATAATCATCATCTATCATTCATTCATGCTTTAATATTTGTGCAATATTTTTTAAAAAAGCATAGAGGCACTTCTCTTATTTATATCTTCTTCAGTAGTAGAATAGTAGGGATACCCTTGATAAATTAATTATTCACTCTATACTACTAGTATAATGTACTTTAAAAGTTTTCATTGTGCATATCTAGTCTCATGTATATCATTTTTTTAAATTCAGCTCCTTCATGTTTTTTTTTTGCAAAATTGGCCCATCTCCACCTCGAAAGGCATGACAGGCAACACTCATCCCTTGCCGTGCCTACGGAGCATAGGAGGAGGCAGGCCCCGCCGCAGCACGTGCGATCGGGCAAGGCAGTCACTGTTCATTTTTTTTTTTTTTGCGCATTGTATTGTTCACCGTATTGTAACATTTATTATTTATTTACTGTTCATTTGAAGGACAATGTGCGTCCAGTCGGTGCGGCGTTAGGTTAGTACATGAGGATGCCTCCTACGCTCTCTGCTGCACGGCCTCCTCCCATGTTCCCCGGGCATATTAGAGGATACGTGTCACTTGTGGTACCTTTCACGGTTGGGAAGAAGCTATTTTTATATAATAAAAATACGTTAAAAGATTAAATTTGTAAAAAATATTGTAAATAGGCTGCTATCCTTAGTTGCAGGCTTGCAGCAAGTGTACTGTTAGGAAACCGGATTCGTATCCGATATGGACTCTTCCTTATCTCTAAGCAGAACCGCTATATATAGGAGGCAGGGGGTCACCCCATTGTACACACAAGCATACAGAATAATAAAGCAGACCCGTTCCTCCTCATATTGTGTCTCTCGCCCTCTCTCTCTGTTCTCCAGTTCAATCTATTAGGCAACCCCGGACTATTCGATAGCGAGGTTGTCTAACACGTTATCAGCACGAAGCTCTACCGCAGGGACAGATTGAAAGGTGAGAAAAGAAATCGTGTAGCGCCCAATGGAGGAAATATGCATTGTTGATAGTGGCACAACAAATACCATCTTAAGAGAGTCGAAATACTTCCAGACGATCACGAAGAACGCTGGAAGGATTACGACTATCGCAGGAAGCAATACGCATATAATAGGCTCAGGAAGAGCCACAATTATATTGCCAATGGGTACAACTTTGGTAATTGAAGAAGCCCTCTTGTACCCTGAATCAACCCGCACTCTCTTAAGTTTCAAAGATATCCGCGCCAATGGGTTTCACGTAGAAACCAATGAAGAAAATGGCAAAGAACACTTGTGCATTGTGAAGCACGCGGAATATGGAAAGATGGTACTAGAAAAATGTCCCTCATATGAATCTGGGTTGTACTACACGAAAATCAATGCACACGCAGTGTATACTTCTTTAAAGATTTGTCTTGAAGCTACGAATTATTTTCTTTATGGCATTGTAGATTAGGTCATCCTGGTCTTAGATTGATGAGAAATATAGTTAACAACTCACAAGGTCATGGCATTAATGTTAAAAATTTCCCGAATCATGAAGATTTTGTGTGCCATGCATGTGCCACCGGGAAATTAATAACTAGACCCTCTGTTATGAAAGTGCAACATGAAAATCCCTGCATTCCTGGAACGCATTCAAGGGGATATTTGCGGTCGATTCAGCCCTTGTCGAGGCCGTTCGATACTTTATGGTGCTCATTAATGCTTCCTCGAAATGGTCGCATACATGTTTCTTGTCAACAAGGAATCATGCATTCGCAAAGTTGATCTCGCAGATCATCGAATTAAGAATGCTTTTCCGATCATCGCGTGAAGTCCATTCGATTGGACAATGCGAATTTACTTCCAAGGCATTTGATGATTATTGTACAAAGAACGGGAATAAGCTGAGCACTGCATCCGCACGTCCATACGCAAAATGGGCTAGTCAAGCACTAATAAAGAGGATTAAGTTCATTGCCGGACCGCTCTTGCAGAGTTGTAACTTGCCCAACACTTGTTGGGGACACGCAGCCTCTGCACGCAAAGAAGACTCATCAATTATAGACCATCGGCCTACAACATCCATTCACCAATGCAATTAGTGCAAGGGGTCATCCCGAAGATTTTCCATCTTAGAAAATTTGGTTGTATGGTATATGTACCTATACCACCCCACAAATGACTGCAATGGGCCCTCTCCGCAAGTCCGGGATATACGTTGGTTATGAGAGTGCATCCATAATCGTGTATTTGGAACCCATGATCGAGACTTGCACACACTCGATTCGGCCGATTGCATCTTTGACGAGGACCATTTCCGTCATTAGGGGAGAGAATCAACCATTGGATGAAAAAAGCCCGGAAATAGAATGGCATTCCACTGGGATCCCCGCGCATGACCCTCGCACTAATGAAGCAAATCAAGAAGTCCAGAAGATAATTGATTTGCAGAATTTAGCAAATGAACTGCCTGATCATTTTTGTGATCTGAAGAGCGTGGTTAAGTCGCATGTACCAGCAAGAAATGCACCAGAGAGGGTGGAAATACCAAAGAAAGCAGAAGGTATCCCTCATCTTGTTCAGAGGCCTCAAAGAAAAAGAACAGGAGATCTGGCTTCTCAAACCCAAAGTACCCGGAGACGTCTGGGGAAAACTGGGCGAGAGGACTTACCACAGCCAATCACAAAAGTGCCCCAAAGCAAGAAGGGGAGCCAGTTGAGACCTGGCACTGGAAAGAAGCCTGTGGAAAAGGCAATTCCAGATCTGAACCTTCCATTGGAAGAAACCGCCGGAAATAATGTGTGCGCACACATTGGCGGAGAAAAACTAAAGGAACTTGCTCCTGGAATGGGAAATAGCAATGAAGAGCAAGTAGAAGTGCACGAAGCACCCCATGATGAAATGGCCATAAACTTTGTAATAACGGGTGAATCAATGAATAGAGCAACAGCCAATGTCGATGCATACTTTGCCAAGAAGATTGCCACGATCATTAATCATGATCCCGAGCCCGCATCTCTCGCAGAGTGCAAGAAAAGGCTCGATTGGGAAGATTGGAAGAAGGCAATCACCGCAGAGTTAGTCTCTCTGAACAAAAGAGAGGTGTTTGGGCCTGTGCGCACGCCTCCCCATATAAACCCGTGAGGTCACAAATGGGTTTTTGTTCGCAAGAGAAACCAAAACAATGAAGTTGTAAGTTACAAGGCAAGGCTTGTCGCTCAAGGTTTGACTGAACGTCCTGGGGTTTTTTTTGTAGTAACATATTCTCCGTTCATGGGCGTAATTTCCTTTAGATACTTGTTATGAATGTCTGTCTACTTGAAGTTGTAAATGAAGCTAATGGATGTTGTCACAAAGATATTTGTATGGAAACTTGGATTCGAGATTTATATGAAAGTACCTAAGGTATCCCTATCCCGAACCAAGACAGAGCAAACAGAAACCTATACAAAGGTGAAATTGGAGAAATCACTGTATGGGCTAAAACAGTCAGGAAGAATGTGGTACAATCGTTTGAGTGACTTTCTCTGCAAGAAAGGCTACACGAACAGCAAAGATTGTCCATGTGTATTTATACAACGATCCACGAATGGATTTTGTATAATCTCCGTCTATGTAGATGACTTGAACATCATTGGGACGGATGAGGAAATTGAAGAAGCATGCACATACTTGAAATCTGAGTTTGAAATGAAAGACTTGGGTAAAACCAAGTTCTGTTTAGGCTTGCAGCTTGAACATGTCCAAGGCGGAATCTTGGTACACCAAGTATCCTACACGCAGAAAGTGTTGGAGAGATTTGGCTTTGAAAAGGCATACCCCGCAAAGACCCCAATGGCTCAAGGTCACTCCAAGCACCTAGACCCGCACAGGCCTAAAGAAGAGGGAGGAAGTCCCGGGAGCGGAATTCCCATACTTGAGTGCAATTGGAGCGCTCATGTACCTTGCGAATAGCACTAGGCCTGGACATTGCGTCGCCGTGAATTTGCTAGCGCTGATGCTGCGTAACCCACCAAAAGGCATTGGAAAGGGGTGAAGGACATCTTCCGTTACCTTCAAGGAAGCAAAGACCTCGGCTTGTTTTACGTAAGAAACAATGAATTGAATTTAGTTGGCTTACGCCGATGTCGGGTACCTATCGGACCATAATCGGCAAGTCACAACCGGGTATGTTTTCCTTTGCGGTGGAACGACAATTTCTTGAAGTCGCCTAAGCAGACTCTTGTCTCGACGCCGACTAACCACTCAGAAATCATTGCATTGTATGAAGCCTCTCGGGAATGTGCATGGCTTCGAAGAATGGTTCACCACATCCAGAAGTCATGTGGCCTGAACATGGAACAAACCCTCACTATTATCTATGAAGATAATGCACTTGTGTTGCACAAGTACAAATGGGATATGTGAAGAGTAACCTTACAAAGCATATCAACCCCAAGTTCTTTTTATGCTCATGAAATGCATAAGATGAACGAGATAAAGATATCTTGATACTAAGTCGTGTGAAAATCTCGCAGATTTATTCACTAAGTCACTCCGGCATCTTCCTTTGAAAGATGTATTAGAGGAATCGGGATGATGAGGCTTAGAGAAGTGCAGATTTCAGGGGGAGATTTTTCACATACTCCTACATAAATCTCAAACATGAAGTTTGAGTACCCAACGTAAATCTTGAAGATTAACATTGAAGTTTGGGTGGATTGTACTCTTTTCCTTAAGTAAGTTTTTTATTGAAGTTTTCTTACATAAGGTTTTTGATGAGGCAATCCGTGCAACACAGCAAGCGTGTGCTATGTACTCTTTCTCCAATTATTTTTCCCACTGGGTTTTTATGGAGTTTTAATGAGGCATATGCATCTTGCAGTGAAGAGTCCAAGGGGGAGTGTTAGGAAACCGGATTCGTATCCGATATGGACTCTTCCTTATCTCTAAGCAGAACCGCTATATATAGGAGGCAGGGGGTCACCCCATTGTACACACAAGCATACAGAATAATAAAGCAGACCCGTTCCTCCTCATATTGTGTCTCTCGCCCTCTCTCTCTGTTCTCCAGTTCAATCTATTAGGCAACCCCGGACTATTCGATAGCGAGGTTGTCTAACATGTACAACGGAGGTACGTACCACGTACCTCCACACAGTTGAGTGATGAGGCGAGCAACCAGGAGGAGCCTGGCTGAACAGAAGTACCACTACACCTACCCATCTACTATACATGGCCCTAGTACTAAGACCCTCGACGGGCCCACCTGCAGTCGCACATGGAGAGGGAGCAAACTGTTCTGCATGCAGCATGCGCGCTCTCTCCGTCACTAACTCACGATTCAGGGACCGTCAAAAGTAAGGCAAAAATATTCAGTGCAATTAAAATTTAGGTGCAATCATTCTGCAACCTTACTAAAAAAAATTTCAAAAATTTTTGAAAAAAAGCATGGATGTACATATCAACTTACCCCATCTACGTATAAAATTTCATGATCAAATACGTCATATACTGGAAGTTACAAAAAAGACAACCTACTAAAAAATGTTTCAAAAAATTCTGAAAAAAATCATAGATGTACATCTCAACTTACCCCATCTACGTATAAAATTTCATAACCAAATACGTATTATGCTGGAAGTTACAAAAAAGACAAATTTTGTCTTTTTTGTAACTTCCAGCATAATACGTATTTGGTTATGAAATTTTATACGTAGATGGGGTAAGTTGAGATGTACATCCATGATTTTTTTTTAGAATTTTTTAAAACTTTTTTTTAATAGGGTTGCACGGTGATTGCACAAAAAACTTTAATTGCACTGGATATGTTGCCAAAAGTAAGGGAAAACCGTAAAAAGATACACATACCTACGAGCTACGACTCTGTTCGCGTCCTTTGCTGCGTTGGCGACGGGAACCAAACGTATTATGCTGCGGTAAGAAGCAGAATCTTTGCGTTTGTACTTGCAGCGCTGGAACAAGCATGGGATGGGATGATAGAAATGTGGAGACCAACTAATTATTGGACGGGTACTTGATTTGAGAGGCCGATACGAGTCTGTACTGCAGGCCCTGGTTGTTGTCCTGGCGGCATTGAATTGACACGTACGGGCTGACTTGTCTCAGGTTCCACAGTTCAGACAGTGAAATGACCGGCCGCTACGCATTTCTTTTTTATCTCAAGTTTCTGCTGCTCCCTCGTCTGTTTTCAGAGTACTTTGTCACCGCTGATTTATACCGGTCAAACTTCAATCTTCGACCAATAATTATCTTGTAAATATTTGTTTGATATATGGTACACTCGGAGGTTCAAAATTTCGTCTAAGGTGGTCGAAATCCGAAATCTCGACGAGATATTGGAATTTCAAATAAATTCCGAACGAAACCAAATTTTAAATCTTACTTTTTTTCAACTGGAAAATCCGAGATTTCGATCGAAATTTGCGAGATTTTGGCCAAATTATTTTGACAGAAAAAGATTAAAAAAAAAAACACGTCAAAATTTTGTGTGGATGATCATGACCCTACATGCAATCAAATCCGGCCAAAATAAAAATCTGGTAAAAACATCAAAATTTCGTCTATCGAAGGTGGCCATAATCCGAAATCTTGACAAGATATTGGAAATTCAAATAAATTTCAAACGAAACCAAATTTTAAATCTAACTTTTTTTAACCGGAAAATCCGAGATTTCGACCGAAATTTGCGACATTTTGGTCAATTTATTTTGACAAAAAAGGTCAAAAACACATCAGAATTTTTTAAATTTTTTTATGGATGGTGTTGGCCCTACATGCAATCAAATCCGGTAAAAACAACAAATTTTCGACTGAAATCACCGAGATTTGAGTGGGTACTGTAGCATTTTAATTTTTTTTTACCCGGCCGAGATTTAGGATCTCGAGGGGGGGTTTGAAATCCAAAATCCCAGTCGAGATTTCGATTTGAGTGGGGTACTGTAGCATTTTGATTTTTTTTTTTTTTAAAAAAATTACCCAACCGAGATTTAGGATCTCGAGGGGTGTTCCGAAATCTCGTCGGGATTTGGCATGAGTACACCATTGGTGACCATGGTTTACTATATCGAATTTGTAATTTTTGGATGATTTTTAATTATTAACAATGATTGTTTGAAAGTTACCAGAAAGTGAAGTGTTACGAAAACAAAACTTTTGAAAAAAATCGATTGATTTTGACCGAAAATTGATTAATTTTGAATGTTTTTCAAAGCCGATTTTTTTGAGTGATTTTCACGACTTTTACGTCACATAAATTTTTTCATTTTTTTAAAATTCAACCGGTTTTAGATACCGTATCGCCTCGATACATGCGATAGTCACAATTTTCACGTGATAACTACCGATATTTAAATCCCCGCTGGTGACACGAAAAGGAGCTATGGCCCTACGTTCAAATTTCTCCCAATAGATGCTCTGGCCTCAAATCAAAAGGTTGGACGGTGTTAGGAATTACACGCCATGCTGTATTCGAATCAAGCTTCTTAGACTCTGTTCTAAGTATTCTAGGTTTTCCCTCTAGGAAAAATAATCTACGTTGCTTTGTCAGTAGAAATCTGAAGGGAAAATATTCTCACTGAGCTGAAAGCACCTGGCCGAAACCACGAGCAACAGCATGTACGCGCGCGCGCGACCTGGCCGTTCACCAAAAGGCACAGTATTGCAGGTGGCACGGGCCACTTGCATCCAACGGTGGCAGGACAGGGAGCAACCTGCGGCCACACGACTGGAAAGTGTCGGCTCCCGGCGATTATCGCCGCTCTCAGGTGTCGGTGGCGCTTTTTTGCCCGGATCAGGTCGACGCTGAACCTGCAACGGCGTGGTTGGCTCTCCTGCCGACACCGTGCGCAAGGAAGAAGGAAGTCTTCACCTTTTTATTTCGACCAACTTTTTTAAAAATATATATATGTACGATTGGTACGAACGAATTTACAAATCTAGTGTTGTTCACAATCATAAAAACAGCAGCTACAACACGTGTCACCTGTTATGCTCTTGTATTACGACAAGACGCTAGCAGCGTGGCAACGCCCTCCACCTCGGCAGGTCTGGTAACTAGTGCAGTAGGACGGGCCCAAAGCCTCCTGAGCTCCTCTTGCTTGGCACCACATCCATCAAATTACTCACTTAGTTAATTAATGAGGAGTGCTTCTATGTTTTCTCTCCTAATACAAGCTGCATAAATATTGAAGCAGATGAAGAGATCAGTAATCACCATAAACTCTTTATTCATATTTTAATATTTGTGCAATTTAAAAAAAAAATAGAAACACCTCTTAATTCTGCCAGCTTGCCGAGCTCAGGGTACGCGGCGTCAAGGAGATGTTGTAGTACGGGAGCGCGACATGTAGCATGTATTCTCTACCACTGTTTTCATAATTGTAGACAGAGATAGTTTTATAAATTCATTCATACGAGATCCAGATTTTTTTTAAAAAAAAAAAAAGTGTCAAGGAAAGAAAAAAAAAAAGGGAAGAACGCAACTCAGGGGGAAAAAAGGAAACAAATTCGCCAGTGCCGTACCTAACGAAAATACAGCCTTGACATATGATCTTGGCGTAATCGTAAAGAGCGCTTACGTAGCCTGATATTTAAGAAGCAGGGATCGTCAGTTGAGACGGCGAACAAGCAACCGAGCAAAGTGATCCAGCGAATCCCGACGTGAATGACGATGCGTTTGTGTCGAGATGGTTAGCCTCTTGGTTGTGGACTTGTGGGGTAACAAACAGGCCAAGCAGGGATCTGTCGGGCGTGCACACCATATCTGTATATGCCTCAAGTGTGCCACCAAGGTCGTCTTCCCTAATCTGCCGAAATCTCAAACTGACATCCACTTCATCTTGCCTGAGCTGAGTTCGGTCAATGCAACCGACGTCTCAGAAGAACAGTATCTGTACTGCTATAGTGCTAATTGTACATGACTGCAAGAACTGAACAGTACGTGCCTCATGTACAATCAACAGCCCATGGTGAGTTTTGCAATCCAAACTCAAGCACGCAAACGGCCCGTGAAGTATTCCTCCTTGACAGGCCACACCAGCTCATCGATAGCCCACGTATAGGGATGCGTCTGGACTAGGCATCCCTTTTCTTTTTCTTTTTTTTTGCTTGGAACCACGTTTCGGTTTCACGCACAACTCGCCGTCGACTCAACAGTGGCGACGCCGCACGCTGCCGCGAATTGCGAGGGTGCAGCGCCGGCACAGTGCAGCCGTGCAGGTGGTCACGCTCGTGCCGCTGGCTGCCGTGTCGGTCGCAACCTCCGCGTTTCTGACTTTTGGCCTGTTCGGATCCCTTTTTAAACCGTTTCTGTTTAAAATAAAAATGGATTATTTGCCAAAGGTAGGATTCTGAACAGTTTATTATAAAATCAGAAGCGGCACTTCTACTTACAATCAAAAGCGGACCGGAGGCGACTTCTCGCAGAGAATCGATGATTCACCATCGCCACACGAGGAGGACACCGCCCCATCCGGCTACCGAGCCGCCTCCACTCCGCCCGCCAACCAGCCACCCCTTCGACCGTCGACTCCTCCACCTGAGGCTACTCCGCTCAAGCTCCTCCGCCCGAGCCCCTTCGCCCGTTGCTCCACCTGAGCTCGTCCGACCATCAACCCTTCCGCCCGCTGCTCCGCTTGAGCCTTCGCCCGAGCTCCTCCGACCGTCGGCCCTTTCCGCCCGTCGCTTTGCCCAAGCTCCACCGGTCATACTTCGCTCGATGCTCCCTCTGTCCGAAGCTATTATCTGAATTACCAAACGACAACGATTCTCTAAGCATTCGCTTCTCCAGATAGTTACCTATAATCTAAAACTGTCTCGAAGGAGACCTTTAACTTAAAGCTCATCTCAAGCTTCTACCGACCTCAAGCTCAGCCCGCTTACACTCTACCGCTTACACCCTACCTACGATCGTGACACAAGCTGTCGAGCTGGTCACAGCCTCCTGAATTCTTTTATTTAATATTTATTTTAAATCTTTTTTTTTAATAATCAACGGAAAAAATATTACGAAATGGGTTCCCGTCGCTCGGATATGGGGGCGATCACCCCATATTCGGGCGATAGGGGATGACATAACGGTTAGAAGTAACGGTCGGTTAGAAGTTTTTTTGCATGCAGGTACCTATCGCCCCATATTAGGGTGATATGTTTCTTGACGGTTATGGACATCTAAAGACGTTGTTTTTTGCATTCAGATCCTTATCGCCTCATATCCGGGCGATGGGAGCATATTTTCGTAATTTTTTTGTTGATTATTTTTTAAAAATAAAATAAAACAATATTAAATAAAAAAAAATCGCGGCCTCCTTGTCTCTGACCCGGAAAAGAAAGCGAAAAAACCACAGCGACCAGCGAGCGAACGCGAGAAGGAATCGTCAGCCGCGCGCGCGGGGCCCATCTCGCGACGTGTGCAGCCCCACGGTACACGAAGAAACGGCCTAGCTAGCCTCCCGCTGTGGAACGGCGACGTCGCAACGCCAAGGAACTGAGATGAGCTCTCTCTCTCTCTCTCTCTCTCTCTCTCTCTCTCTCTCTCTCTCTCTTCTTTTCGACGACATGCGAAGAGCGTTGCCAAGATAGGCAGTAGAGGAGCTTGAAAATTTTTGAAGTTCAGTAAGCTATCTCCAGCAGCTTCTCTTCCTCTCCAAATCCCTTCACGAACAGATCCTAAGTGCTCCAGCGGATTCCCTTCAAAAGGGATTTAAACATTAAATCTCTTTAGAAAGGGATTCTCTCTCCAATCCCTTCACAAATCCCTTGAGGGGATGCTGCTGGAGATAGTAGGAAATAAAGGGAATAAATATGAGGAAGGGAATAAAGAAGGAAATGGAATGAAGGGAAATTGCTGGAGATAGTCTAAGGCCATGTTTGGATCCCTGGACTAATTGTTAGCTGGCTAAAAATTAGTCCTAATCTATCCAAACAGGAAGACTAATAGGTGGGCTAATTTTTAGCCAACCCCTCAACTAACAATTAGTCCATTAGCTGGTGGAGGGGAGCTAATTTGGGCTAATAGTAGGTAACACTGTTGAAAAAGTCGAAATACCCTCGCTGGTCTTATCCTCACTTCCTCACCCGCAAGGCCCACTCCCGGTCCGTTATGAGGAGCAAACATGACTTTTCTAAGAAATTAGCCCAACCATTAGCCATGTATCCAAACAGCCCTAGGCTAATTTTAGATGGACTAATTATTAGCTGGCTAACAATTAGCTCTAGCCATTAGTCAGCTAACAATTAGTTTTAGCCCATCCAAACATGGCCTAAGTCTAAATATGTCGAGAACTTATCGGAAAAGACAAATCTTCTATAATATCTAATCACAATCAAATTGTATTCGAGTTTGACTGCTTATCTTCAATAAGTATGATATACCCCTTCGTCCTGTGGCTCCGCGCCCTAGAGATGGACAAATAGTAGGTCAATGAAATCCCTAGTTACTGAGCTTGCATTTACGGGCTGATCGATCGAACTCGACGTTTGATAGCGTGCGGTGGTGTCTGTGGCACGCTTTATTTCGTTTGTTTGTCTTATATTGTTATTGTCTCATTAACACAGGTCACCAGAGTGACTCTAACTTGGTTAGATTAAATTAGGCTGCAGCATGAGAGTACGTACGTGCCCTAATCAGGCACCCATCGGTTACACGTGTTTTAGGGCTGATTAGTTGGCTACTTTCGTGCCACCGACCTGCCCTCCCCGAACCCAACCAGCCCATCAGTGTGGCCCTAACTTGCAAAACTAGATATTTCTGTTGTTAAGATATACATTTTACACATACAATTCTATAGTATTTCACAATTATTTTATAATATCGTAAATCCAACATATATATATGAAATTTGCTAAAAGCACAATATAAATAGTTCTAGATTTTAAAAATCTCAAATCATTAAAATCGAAATTAATTTAATAAATGAATTTAGCACATTAAAAAGATGTTTTTATACAACTTTTTAAAATTTTGGGACCCGGCACCCCTCTGGTACTGCCTATGCTAAATTGGATAGATTAAACCAGGTAGGATCTCGAGCTACGCCACTAGGTGTGAAATTTGGTTCGGTGGTTCTTTTTGCAAAAAAACGATAGGAGGGTATAAACGTAATTTCTATTTTCTCGGGGTTTTTTTATATAAAATGGGCTAGCTAGGAGTCGATGGTGAATTTGCGTTACCATGGGGTTTTTTGCAAGAATAACAGGTGTAGGATCCATTTGTGAATACACTGAAGTCGGAAGCCTTTTTTTGGAAAATGGCTGTAGAAGGACCTGGATGTAATTTTTGGATTTTACAAAAATAATCCTGGAGGACCCGTTCACAAATCTACAGAATCACGGGATCTTTTTTGTAAAATTACCGATGGAAGGACCTAAATATAATTTTGGAATTTATGAAGGATCTTTTCAAAAAAAAATAGTGCCACGTGGGTGGGCTAGTTGTTGCCGAAGTTCTCTCGTTTTAATAGATTAGATAGACTGGTTGTTAGTGAAGCTCTGGCTTTAATAGATTAGATATTGATTACGACGCGACATACATTTCATTGTGGCTTTTGCCTCGATCAGGCACACATCAGTAAAATATCTTTATGGGGTGATTGAACGGTTTACTTGCATTGCATGTGGCCAGCCTAGCTCCATTGAACAAGCTAGTCCTAATCAACCCATAGCCGTACGTGACTCTTTAGCTTTGGTAGACTACGTCGATCAGGTCACGATATACTCTGTTGGCAGAATTTCACCTAGATATGTAGGATCAAGCAACCAGTATTTTTAACATACAAGAAAAGCATGCCATAAGAGCATTTACAATGCGGGTCTTAGAGGGGTGTTTAGCGATGAAAACTGTTTTTTCTTGCCACGTAAAATGAGTAAAGTGCTTATTTTGTAGCACATATGTTTATAATGCAAGGGTGGCTTGGACGGATGGATGCAGGTGGGAGGGAGGGAGAAGAGGAGCGGCTCTTGGAGGCGAAGGCGTGGGGAACCGGCGATGGACGATACGGGTAGGCCAGAGAGCTCAGAGAACTGGAATCGACGTGTAACGAAGAAGCATTGAGAGAGCAACCGGGCGGAGGACACGAAGCCAAAGCTGGGCGCACGGATGAAGGAAACGAAACGCACAACACGAGCCCGAGGCGGTGTGGAAGCGGAGCGACAGGCGGATGCGCTCGGAGCTCTGAGAATCTTCGGATTGTAATATAGGTATAATGCATAACTATATCTAATTTATATATAACATCACATCCAAACGCCCATAAAAGCTATGCTTACATTGGAGAAAAATGATGTTTACTTAATGACGTGACTATATTATCTCCTTAGACACTCATGTATAAGCATCCTGTACTATACATGCTTTAGCCGTTCAATGCAAACAACCACACTAACTCTTCCGGTGAGAGATACTACACGACACAACCCATCCAAAGGTGTTCGATATTAGATGATCCATTAATGATCATATCGTACGTGTTTGAGATGGACATTAGCTTTTACCATACAAATATAGCACGCTCATCCGGTCATAAAACCGGCAGCCATCGAAGTGAAATGGCGTTCAAAATGTAAGCCCATCATGTTTGTACCTACATCTCGACCGTTCGATCTCCGATCAGCGGATTACCCGGCCTCGTGGCGTTAGACCAGCCACCGCAGGGCGCTCTGCGGTTTGAACTGCATGGGCGCTCTCATTCGGTGGGCCTGATGCCTTAAAGCCTGCGTCATTACGGGAACTGTGCTAGTAAGACTTACAGGTGGGCCAGCAGTTTAATCTGGCTGGCCCGAGGGCAGGCCTGGTCCGCACTGCACGTATCTGTCTCCCTGTCATTGTGTACCTGCTAAACCTGACAGAATTTTTTTATTTTATATTTATTTTATTTTTTTCGAAAATAATCAATAGATTTTTTTTTTTGCGAAAATAGGTACCCGTCACCCGAATATAGGGCGATCGCCCCATATTGAGGCGATAGGTACTGCATGCAAAAAATGTTGATAAATCAACTCCTCCAGGTGTCCATTTTCGCAATTGTGTTTTTTGCATGCAGGTCCCTATCGCCCCATATCCGAGCGACGGGGACCCATTTTCGTAATATTTTTTTATCCGTCGATTATTTTTGAAAATAAAATAAAATAAAGATTAAATAAAAATAAATTCAAACCTGACAGGCGGTCCCAACAAGGATGTGTTTGGTTGGTGCGATGAAATTGAATGGAATAGGATGATTATATTTCATCATCCACGACTACGATGGAATGATTCTATTTAAGCAAAAAAAAAAAACGCATGGAAGACTTTTTTAACCATTTCATACATATACCACTTACTACAAGTTACCAAACACACCCTAAAGTTCTGAGTTCTTCGGGTTTTTCCCCTGACATGTATGTTTTCTTTTTCCAAATCTGGTCTCGTGATTCTATTGCTCTTCCGTACCGCACCACCTCACCGGCGCTACGGGCCTGTCATGCTAGTTACCTGACTTGTCAGGTGCCATCGTCTTTCCGAGGTACGGAGTGCAGCAAGTGATACATATTATCTATCGCTATTTTTTTTTATGTTAGAAACGGATCTAATTTTACAAATTCGTTCGTACAATATGGAAAAAAAAAGAGTGTGTTGGATGAAAAAAAAAACCCAAATAACGCTTGAGTTCTCTCTCTCAAAAAGTAAAGTCGCCTCTAAATAGAACACGAAGTCACGAAATGGGTAACTCCATTGACCGTGTACGAGTTCGTTGCATTTCTCCATCTAAGATACGTACTCTCACCATCAATGCCGCGTAGCTTGGACCCATGATTCAAAATTTCGATGAAATTTTAGAAAATTTTGGTAAAATTTCGGATTTTAGCCTACGACGAGATTCAAAATCTCGACGGAATGATTTTTTGAAAATTAGGGTTTACTATAGTGATTTCGGCACGTTTCCGCAATTTTGTCATTTTGGACCAGTTTGCATGTGGTTTGGACCGGATTTCGCACCAATTTTTTGGTGGTGAATTGTAATTCCTTTTTTGAGGAATAAATATGAAAATTTTGTAATAACCTTAGAAACAGACTTCAGCTCAGTTGGTAGAGCGGAGGACTGAAGTCCATGAGGTCCTAGGTTCGAATCCAGTCGGCAACACAATTTTTTTACCTAGCTGGTTAGGATTGGCTCTCACCCAAAAATGAAAGTGAAACAAATTCAATGTTGAGAGCGGGATTCGAATCCACTCCCTTTCACCAAAGTGCCTTAATGTGGCGTAGGTGTTGAAAAGGGTCAAAATTTCAATAATTTCGACTGAAATTTCAGTTTTACATCCCTAAAAAATATCAGATTTCAAATTTGGTTTTTAGATTTCATTAGGATTTCGTTTGAAATACTGAGATTTTATCAAAATTTTGAATTTCGACCACCAACGAGATGCGATCCGGAAACGAAAATTCAAACCTTGTCTGGACCTGACTAAGGAAAATTAAAGAAAGAGCACGCACGAGTCGGCGTGAGCAGTGAGTGCTATATATCATATATGCACTGCAGAGTGCAGACATGCGCGGTCTCATGGAAGCTCTTACACACAGGACCGAGTGACTGACAATACCTGAAGTGTCAACGGGACAAACAGTGAGTACGCGTGGTACCGGCATCTTAATCCTAAGTGGAGCTCCCTTCCACTAATGTAGTAGTACTAGCTTGATGATTGGATCAGAACGACGACGCTGCAAGTTGCAGGTTTCCTTTCCTTCGTAGCGACCTACGGTAGCTCCCTGCAATGATAGCGTTGCTTGCATGTGTTGCGTAACGGTGCGTCCCGTCCCGTTCCCGGGTCGACCCCACTCGAGGAGGGGCCCAAAGAATCCAAAATGCCCGACGCAACCATTTAATTATCGCTGTTGCGATACTCCCTTCCATCGAAAATAGTTATCATCATATATTTGTCTCAAAAAATATTTTTATAATATTATAAATTTATTAGACTTTATAAATATATTATAATACTCTTTTTGTCCAAATTTTTAAGATGTATTTTTTAGCACATAGATTAAAAAGATATTGAAAACGGTTAGATTACCCTTAATTATTATCACTAAACACCATATTCAATGCATACATGTAGAGAATATGGAATAAAGATGGATATTTATTAGGGATAGATAAAAAACATCGTATTAATTTTACAGTAAAATATAAAATACGTTCTATATTTATAGATAAAATCATTAAAAAAAATATGTACTATAAACTTAAAACAGAGGGAGTATAAATTAGCGAACAAAGTTAGTTTCGAAAGATGTAAAAGAGACAACTATCGCAAATTCGCAACTCGTCACTCGTGCAGCAGCAGCAAGCAGAGCATGTAGAGCACTGGCACGGGATGCAACTAAAGACTGAACGATGACGGAAGGCTGAGTACAAGTACTAGGATGAACTAGTAGATTACAAGCACACCACTGTACAAAGTAGAGAGAGCGGAAGAAGAAAGCAAGAATGGAAAAAACTTAATTGGGGCCACGACAAGCACGAGCACCAACCGGCTCGACGCGACTAAGCCTTGTGGTTATAAATTCGGGCGCGGCTCATGAGCCGCGACGCGATGGGGTGAGGTTGGTGGGACTTGGAGGTTGGGAGCTGGCGCCGGCACCCGGCCGGCCGGAGCTAGCTGTCGTCCGGCACTCTGTAGGCGTCGGTGGTTACCTCGGTCAGCCACAGCCCGGGGAACAGCGACTGCACAAAGCACAGCACACGATTGATGCTAGCAATTGCTAGTTTGGATCGCAGGAGTAATCATTCTTGCGCACAACAATTATATTAGGATATTACTCCTAAGTAAGCTTAAAGCGTATGCAGGGGATAAATAAAAGGGCAATCGAGTAATTAATTAGTTGATAAAGTAGTTTGGATGGGGAGGGGTAGTATGGGGAATTCGCCTTACATCGAGCTGCCGCTGTACGACGCGCGGCCGCTTCCTCGGCCGCCGCCGCGGCCGGGCGCCAGTTAGCGAGTAGATGTCCTCCTCGATCTCCTCCGGCGTGAGAGACACTGAGAACGGGGCACGCTTACGGCGCCTCGACGACGACGGCGAGGCCGCCCCAGCCCAAGACGTCCTGCCCGCCGGGCGCCGCCGCCCCAGCACCCGCAGGTTCCACGGCTTCGCCGCGACGTCGAACTGAGGCTGCCGCGGGGGCGGCGGTGGAGATGGAGGCCGCGCCCTGAGCTCGGGCTCGGGCTCGGACTTCGGCGTTGGGCTCGCGGACTTCGGCGGCTGCAGCAGGGGACTCGGCTGGGGCACGCGGAGACGGTCGGCGGCGTCGCGCAGGTGGCCCATGAGCTTGGCCCGGAGCTCCCCGATCCCGCCGTCGTAGGCCTCCCCGTCGACGACTTGGGTGCCGGCGCCGGCGCCGCCACGACGGTGGAACGACGAGCGGCGGCGATCGCGGGCAGCGGCCGCTCCAACGGCTGGCGAGGTTACAGTGGGGAGGACGGGTATGCGGTGGGCGGGAGGTGGCTGCTGATGCGCCCACGACTCGAGGTGGTGCGTGGACGCCGCGGCGGGCGGCTTCGCCCGCGGATCTGCCGCCGCTGCCATAGGCAACGGTTCCGCTATGGGAGGGAGCGGCGCCGGCGGCGTGGAGGGACGGGCGCTTCCCCGGGCGAGGCGGCGAGGAGACACACGAAAGAGAGAGAGAGAGAGAGAGAGAGAGAGAGAGAGAGGGTGAGGAGGAAGGGTAGGAGCCTAGGAGGTGGAGAGGAGGTTTTGAGGCCACAGGGGTTGGGGTCTCTCGCGTTTTGTTACGGTCGGGGAGGGGGTGGTGTATGCGGTGCGGGTGGGGTAATCCGGTGTCATATTACCTTCCGTACCACCACATCTAGATAAGTGACATGTTGCAGTACAAATCTCAAAGCAAGGTCACCGTCTTCCTCCTAACTCCGACCCTTTCGTTCTCTCTTCTCAGTTCTCACCACTGAGGCACTGGCTAGAGCTCCTCCACCGTGGGCACCATTGCAAAACGCAGTAGATCACACTAATGGCGGAAGCAGCCACACGCAGCCGCACCCCTGCTGCACTGTCGTCTCCGGCTTCGATCCTACCACTATTGCTCACTTGATCTACCACGTTGATGAGTGAATAGTAAGAGGTGCTTATATGCATCCCTCGCCAATATAAGCTTCACAAATTTTAAAGCAAACGAATGATAAGAACTACTATCTAATTTTCATTCATTCATCAATATTTATACAACTTTTTAAAAGAGATGTATAGAAGCACCTCTCGCGAATTAATGATACTTGCATCGATCCGTTGTTAACTCGCCCAGTTAATTTGCACTCACCGGAGCCGATGAATCAGTAGTCCGAATAATGCCCATGGGGGTACGTCGAGTACTACTATCTTAGGTGGAGACATCGGTAAGAGAGAAAATTTTGATGGTTTTAACCTCGGAACGATTGTTAGAACTCAGTAGTTCGTTCCTTCAACTGTTTACCAACTCGTAGAGCAGTACAGCGAGGAGGCGACCGTGTATTTGGCTAGGAGCACGGCTGGTTAATTTGACTGTCCAAAACGGAGGATTAAAGAAAAGACAAGACAAGGCACGTATACATGAGGATTGAGGTGGTCAGGTGTGACTCTACATGGTGATAACACCTGGAAGAGAGGTGGAGAACCGGGGATAAAAAGGTCAGTGGAGACCAATGTATGGCAGAAAATAGTACAGAGCTATTGAGTCATGGACCGTATGTATCTGTAGATCAGTTTATTTTTCTGGACAGTGCATCTCATCTGGTTAAATTGAAATGGTTAATTGGGAATTCTACTTCGAATGTTCTTCATTATCTTAACCAATTACAGCATAAGACTGTGGCCTTTGAGAATTGAAATGGCGATGTTGCAGCGCAGCACGAGAAGAATCATTCTGATCGACAGCTAACTGCTAAATGGGAAAATATATTAAGAAAGTTATTTGGAAGCAGGATCTCAGCATACGATGGACAGTTATTAATGCATACTGTTACAAAGGAATATCCTTATGGGGTGTGTAATCAGATTTTCTAATCTTTGGCTGTCAATATTTTTTCAATATTCAGATTAAACACATAAAATAATATGTATAGATTTGTCTTAAAAGAACTTTTATGAAAGTATAATTTTAGAGAGATGCTTTTATGCATCTTGTCTCAAAAGAATTTTTATGAAAATATAATTTTATAGAGGTGTTTTTATGTATCTCCTCTTAATACAAATTGCATAAATCTTGGAGCAACCAAAGGAGTAAGCAAAGCTTTATTTACTAGTATTTATTCGTACTTTAATATTTCTGCAACTTAAAAAAGAGACGAATAAAAGCACCTCTCATAGTTTCATAAGGTTTTATAAATACGTTATGATTGAAATTAGTGGTTCAAGTTACATTTTGAAACCGTGACGAAAATGATACTCTTTTATGACTGAAACGAGTATTAAAAAACAGAAAACACTTACCCACACTTGAAGTTATGAACAGTGGAATAACTGTGTACTTATTGTCGCAATTGTGTTTTAGACTGCTAGTGGAAGCTTACATCAACTGTGGCGAGTGAGTAAATATTGTCAAGAAGCATCATAAATAGCATTTCGAAAGGCAGTGAGGCGTAAGCTAACTGGACACAAAAACCATAAGATCTCAAGTAGTACAATTGTCAGACACCGGCAGTCTGGCACAAAGTTGCATAAGAGAGAGATCATAAATTAGCCACTATCAGGGATTCAGGGCATGCCTTGGCCGCGTCAGCTGAGCTAAACTCAAACAAGTTTAATGTGGCTTGTCACGTTAGGATATACTCCTCGGTCCAAGTTTACAGGATGTATCAATGAGATTAAAAATGATTAGATTACCTCTAAGTACTATCTCTAATCACTATATTTAATGAACACGTACAGAGAATATCAAGTAAATCTAGATGTTTATTAATAGTACAAAAAAGAACATCATAGTACGTAGTTTGCATTAAAATATTAAATAATCTATATATTTATAGAAAAAATTATTAAAAAAAATACATCATGTAAATTTAGAGGAATAGATTACTAGTTCCCAAAGGAAAAAAAAAAAGTTTGCGAACGTAGGATCTATATTCTCATAGTTTAAGCCTTAAAGTTTTAGGAGTGGCCTCCAGGTAGAAACCGAGTGAGCAAACATTCGAGTACATCAGAATAGTGATTGGGAAATCATGTGGTTGGGACTTATTCACACATCTCCTTTGCCCCCTTTCTTTGAAAGTGTTTTCTTTTTCATTTTATGGACGAAATGTACGAGTATCATCTTCTGAAGTCTCAACATCAATCTGATTATCTGAAGCACTTGAATATTAGTCAAAACGGTCCTGACTTGGGGATTGGCTCAAATCCGGACTTGGAATGAGTCCCTTGTCAAGTGATGTTGGTCGTCTATTTTCTGAATTCCTATCATCAAACAATTTTCTGAATTCCTAAAACCTGTTGCAGGGACTGCCGAAGTTAAGCTGTGGTACCAAACTTAACAATTCCTGACAGTTCGTGGCAAATTAACCACATAACTGAAACAGAGTAGGGGAGCTACCTTTATTTAGATAATGGAAGATTGAATCTCCCGGCTTCTCACCCTGAGATATGCACACGGCCATAGTATTATTACACAATCACAGTTAAACAACAGTCTTAAATGAAAATTGAGATAAAAAGAAAGTTTGCAACAAATAAAAGATGACATAAAAGATTCTCAAACGACACAAAGCATGTGACTAGTTCTCCACCCATATCTGTTGAATAAATCCTTGACTACCAAGCCTAGTGCTTTGCGTCTCGAAAATAGCACGTCCTTGTCCTCCTGAGTAGGAGGACTAGCTAGGAACTGCAGAGTGCAAATCAAGATGCAACACAAAAGTACTGGATTGAAACTAATGCCAATGATTACTACATGCCATACAGAATTGACGAAGAATATACAATCATATTTCTCAGTCAGAAATTAAGAGTTGAGATTCTTCTGCAAAATTGACTTCCGCACTAGGCATATAGAAAGAAGAAGAGAATCCTGCATTCCTGCTTCATGGCAAGCAAGAAGCAAACCCCAATAGATCAAGAAAAAACCCAGCATACATAGGATTAGGGTTTGGCATACATGATCAATCGCATAAATATCGACAAAATGAAACAATTAACCCTGAATCTCTCTCTCTCTTTTTAGATCAAAAGGGCAATATAATCTCTCTCTCTCTCCGGCGAGAAAATGCTCGATCGCGCTCCTCGGAAATCCATCTCCTGCTATGGAGAGCAACTCAGAATCCCCTTTTCTGCACCAATTCAGAGTCAAATCAGCGTCCAAAGCATACAAAACAAGAGCTAAAGAGATCAAAGGTCGATTTTTTATCCGTACCTCGTTCACCTTGTACCGATCACGGGTCACCTCCGATAGCGAGCTGCCAGGGCAAAGCGTCTGCGGCACAAGAGAAGAGAAAGCACGAACTGATCAGCAATCGGACGACTGAAAAGGATTTTGTGAACGCAACCAAGAATCTTTAGGACAATTCACTTGTGTCTGCGTACGCACGTCGATTTGGCGCTGGACGATCTTGGGATGCTTCCTCGGCCGGCGCGGCGGCTTCCGGCCAGTGATCGCGACGAAGTCAGCCTCGATCTCCTGCCGCGTCAGCTCCACCGAGAACCCGCGGCTCTTCTTGCTGCCGCCGCCGGCGTCCATACTCCACGACTTCTTGTGCTGCCACGCGCCCTCCGCGAAATCCCGCCCAGCCTTCCGCTCCCGCAGGTTCCACTGCTTCCGGGGGGCTTCCTGAACCGCCGCGCCATCTTCTGCCGCCGGAGCCTCAGGCGCAGCTCCTTTCGGCGGCGATGGGGAGCTGTTGGGCCGGGGCTCCGCAACGACGGCGTTGGATTCGGAGACGAGGACGTCGAGGTCCTTGCAGAAGGCCATGGGCCTGCGGCACCCCCAGCCAGCGGGGAGGTCGAAGCTGCCGAAGAGACGGGGGTCCCTCGATCCCGACGAGGACGCGGGAGCCGCGGGCATTGCCTCGGGTGGCGGGGCCATCGTCGCCGGCGAGGACTCCATTGGCTTCGCGAGGCAGCAAAGAGAGACCGGGGGATTAAAGAGGCAGCAAATGTGTCCTGTCCTGTGTGTTGCAGAGCAGCTAGGTTTGCAATTGCATGTGTTGTCTATATATAGCGCGCTCGCCTCCTTTTTATCGATTTTTTCTTCTCCTCTTCTTTGATCGGGGAGGAGGTGACATGAGCGAAAGAGACGAGCAGAGGCTGCGGTTTGGGTTTGGAGTTGGACTCGACTCCGCCGGCGTGCTCCCTGCGAGACTTCGGTTCGGATTCCGATTGCGTCGCGTCGTTTGCTCGAGTCATTTAGAACGTTGGATTTCGATCCGACGGTTGTGCAGACCAGGGCTAGCCAGGTCTAAGGTTTACCTTTTTAATTTTCGCTTGTGCTTCTTTTCTGGTTTTTTGTTTTTTTCCCAAAGGCGTTCTTTTACAAAGAAAATAAATAAATGGAAATAGATTTGCGGCTCGTATACACAGTTAGCCAGTTAACTAAATCAATATATCTTCGTGATAGAATGAAGTCGTATAGTTAAAACCCAGCGGCTCTATTTATTTGTGCAATCATCGGTGGCTTTCCGTCGTGGTACATATGTCAAGCGGATCTACACGTGTTATCAACGCAATTCTGTTTTGAAAAAAGAAAGCATAAAAGTCCAAAGTGCCACTATGTATATCACGTAGATATCACGTGGAGTTCGCGAAGTCGAGAACTAAAAGGGATTATATCTCCACAAATACATGACGTGGATTTCAGTTATCGCCGCTCTATCTTTGACGTTACTTAAGCTAATGTCTGTATGATTTTAAACCGAAGCTTCCGACTTTTTTTTAATCTTTTTGTCTAGTTACATATTAAAGTTTAATTAAACTTACTACCAAAAGCTTCTTTATTAACTCACGCAGCTCGAATTTGTTGACGCTATTTGTCGACAAGATCCAATGATTTCCATCTTTAACCCAATGGCCACCACATTCCACAGAGTATAAACTTCCTTGTGGCTTGTTTCAAATATATTTTTGTTGATGTAGCTACCTCGAGAGGTATGTTTTCTGCTAGGCAAATTTTTAAAAGTGAATTGGGCCTTGTTCTTTCGAAACTCATTACGCGTGCCATTGTTGGTACTATTCCAAGCAATTTTCACTTTATATATAATTACCTCTACTCGTGGAATGGTGCGTTGTAACAGTGTTTTACTCGGCCCGACTTCAACGTTTCTGGGTGGTACGGGTACCACCTCAGGGTAGAGTTGACCCCACACATCCAGTTTTAGATCCTTCTGGTGCCCATTTAAACGCACAGGAGTGTTCTTTAGTGGGAACTCTCTGAGATTGCGGACGGTCTGTGTATTTCGAGTATGTGTTAAGAGAGTGTACTCGTGTGTGTATATGCAATGGCGGATCCAGGAATTTTCTACAGCCCGGGCACACTTAAAGAAGGATAACAAGTTCACAAACTATTTACTGAGCTAATAACAAGGGACCAAATCACTGAAGAAAGTTTCTATCAAGTAGTACATGGGCTTTTGTTAAAACCAAATGTTATTAGCTCGGTCCGTTGTTGAATTCACGGAAGGACACTGTATTTTTCATGATCTAGACTTTTGTTTCATGGGCCCGTGCCCAGGCTAGCCGGGCCCTGGGTCCGCCGCTGTATATATGTATGACAAGTACGATGGCATGTGTATTTATACATCTGTTTTGTAATCGGGAAAAAAACAGAAGCAATTTTCTTTACAACCCAAAAAAATAGTGAATGAGCGGTCTTACTGCGTCGTATGTAGGGGAGTATGGGACTTGGCACCCAAGAATTATAACGTGGGAGTTAGCATGAGGAGGATATCAAAGTCCGTAATGCAAGCAGACGGCCAAAACATCCTTGCTACGAGCAAGGATGCAAATTTCGGTTCGAAGTCCGAAATCTCGGTTGGGTAATAAAATTTTTTAAAATTTTTTTGGATTTCTCGGCGATTTCGGCCGAAATCTCGGTGATTTCGGCCGAAATCTCGGTGATTTCGGCCGAAATCTCGGTGATTTCGGCCGAAATTTGATGCTTTTTTATCAGATTTTAATTTTTATGCATTGGATTTGATTAGATTTAGGGTCAAGATCATCCACAAAAAAATTTAACATGTTTTTGTCGGTTCAATTCATCGATTAAGACTATCCGAATTTTTTAAAATTTCTCAAGATTGATTATCATCTAAAAATTTTATGGGAATATTATGGATGTGTTAGGACCATTCACAAAAAAATTTAAATTTTTTTTAAAGTAGTTTGAACTATTTTTCATTCAGGTAAAATTTATCAGCCCGTCATTAATAGCACTATTTGAATTTTTGAACATTCCTAAAGATTGATCCACCGTCTGCCATTCGACATAAATAACCAATTCACCGTCAATTTCAACACCAAAGTTAGAAAACACACGCAAAACTTCAACACTACACTATAAACTTTCTTAATATAACTCGACAAATCTCAAAATTAGGATTAGTCCACTCCACCTCAGAACAACAGGTTTAATATGATATGTACTAGTTGTCCACAGAGACCCTGAGTATCAAGACTTTTACAATTCAACATATCCTAATGAGGTATTATCTATATAATATATAGGAATATATAGAAAATTTTCCAAAAACATGAAATTAACACTATTAGATTTCCAAAAACTTCATTTGTTACATTTGAAAAATCAAAAACAAACTTTACATAAGGCTTTTATCACGACTTGACCACTGTTAGATTTTTTTTAAATTCCTCATGCGTGATCATCATCTGAAAATTTTATGGGAACATTAGTGATGTGTCAGGACCATCCAAAAAAAAATTCAAATTTTTTGACGTGTTTTGGACCATTTTTCGATCGGTTCAATGTGGACCGAGATCTCGGATTTCCCGGTTGAAAAAAAAATAGATTTGAAATTTGGTTTTTGTATTTCGTCCGGATTTTGTTAGAAATTTCAGAATCCCACCGAGATTTTGGATTTCGGCCACCTTCCAGATTTAACCCAAAACAAGATTTGAAACCTACGAGCACCGAAGCCAACAGACAGTTCGCTAACCGTGGCACCGCCCAACGTGAGCACCTAACCATAGAAGCTTCGCCTATTTGCCCCCTTAATATTAGTGTTTTCACGATCAAAAGTAAACTATAGCACTATTTGTTTGGTTTTTATTCACCATCTTACAAGCTAAAAAATTAAATACTAAACAAATAGGTGTCTTTTTATTTGTGCTTTTCCAAAATTCATAAGCATCCATATAACTAAATGCCAAAAACCACTAAAGATATACTTTTTGATTTATTAAGGGTTGATTTTAGACTAATGTTGCCGAAATTATGATAAAACCATTCATATCTGTCACGAATAAAAGACTATTGCAAGTTATTTGAGGCTAAAAACTAGTTTTAAACTATATAAAAAGTTAAGCCTACGTAAATTTATATTTACAATTTTGTTCGAAAGGACGGAGATGAAAAATGTGTACCGGCCAAATACATTTGACCGTCCAACCCATCGGAATTACACGAGGTGCCGAGGTGGAGATCGAAAAGAAGGCTTCCCTTTTCCTTGAAAAAAACCTCATCCCCACCCTCTCGCCCACCTCCCTTCTTCCCCTTCCCTTCCCTCCCTCCCTCCTCTCCTCCTGTCCGCCCGCACCCACCTCTCATGGTCCTCATGGCTGCCGCCTCCGACCACAGCCCGGCGGCCAAATTGTCGCCCTCAGCCCCCCTGTCTCCATCTCCGTTGCCGGATCCTGCAACGACGTCCACCCGCACCCGCCTCCACAGCTTCTCCTTTCCGACACTCAGCTAGGGCACCCATCGCCTCCTCCGCTGTTCGAAGAACGGCGCCTCCGTGTCCACCTCTGCCTCGCCTCCTCCGCACCCGCACACCCCATTGCCGGAGAAGGAGAAGCCCCAGGACTCAACCGCCGCCGGCCCTGGAATCTCCATGTCCGTCGCTCCGCCACGGCCGCGCCGCCCGCGTCGATATCGGAGGGACCGGGGAAGTCATCGGCTGGGCAAGCGCAGCAGTCGCCTGCCCCAGCGCTGGCGGAGATGAGGAAAAGGGGCTTCTCCGTCGCACTGACCAAGGAGGAGATCGCCGAGGATTTCGCCGCTATCCGCGGCACGCGCCCGCCGCGCCGGCCCAAGAAGCGCCCGCGCGCGGTGCAGCGCCAGATTGATGTAAGGATTGGAGCCTCACCTCTACTAATAAAGGATTGAACATTTTTTCATTCAATTGAAACTTGCTCTGTCCGAGTTTTTGGAAATTCCTCAAGCTTGATCATTATCTAAAATTTTTATGAAAATATTATGGATGAGTCACCATTCAAATTTTTTCAAAAAATTTCTAACATAGTTTGCACCATTTTCCATTCAGTTGAAATTTGCATGTCACCTTTTATAATGACAGTGGCACTGTTAAAATTTTTAAAAATTTCTCAGGCTTCATCATAATCTGAAATTTTTATGAGAATATTAGTTATGTCACTTGAACCATTTTTTGTTCAATTAAAATTTACCAAGACTTCGGTAATTTTGGAAGTCGCAGTCCAAAAAATTCAGAATTTGAATTTTACTTTTTGAATTTCGTTCGGATTTCGTTTGAAATAACAAGAATTTATTGAAAATTTGAATTTCAGAGGATGACAAGATGTAAACTGAAAATGAAATTTGGAGCCTTGTTTCTCAATCTGATGACTGGACATGTTTAGTGCTGTAAGCCTTGGAAATTTTGTAGGACAAACAATTGATACTAGTTGGTATGTAGTCATGGCTCAAACTCTCGCCGAGATTTCGGTCATCTCAGCCGAAAATTCGTTCTCTAGTTGGAGCTAAGATTTCAGCTGGATAAATTTCTTTTAAATTTTTTTTCAAAATACTACAGTAACTTTTAAAAATCTCGGTGATGTCTCAGTGATTTCGAATGAAATCTCATACATTTGACAGTATTTCAATTTTTGTGGACTGAATTTGATTGGATTTGGGGTCAAGATCATACACAAAAAAATTTAAATTTTTTTGATGCATTATTTTATCATTTTCCGGTCGGTTCAAGTTGGTCAAAATCTCAAAAATCTTTGTTGAAAAATCATCGGATTTGAAATTTGGATTTTGTATTTTGTTTAAATTTTATCCAATATTTGAGATCTCATTGAAATTGTAGATTTCGACCACCTCAAAACAAAATTTGAATCCTTGGCTGTAGTATGATTCTGTTGAGATATTAAAGCGGAAGGTGCATACCAAGTGCTTAGTTGGGATTGGCATGTAAAGTTCGGAAATGTCCGGGTCACCAGTGCTCCTTGCAAAATGCGAGTACGCATGCAACTAGATGAGGAGTGAGTGCGCATATGTGTGGACTGCTTTTCGTTAGCTACTACAATAGTACAACTAGCTAGAGTTGTGCGCTCCGCCGCGCCGTGCAAAATTTGGTCCAAGTTTTTATCTCTAAAAAAATTCAGGAGTATCCAAGTTTTTTTTTTGTTCGCTTGGGTATTTCTTGGAAAAAAGACGCTAGGTAAGAACCGTCGACGAACCAGCGAAACAACGGCCCTTTTATGGGGAAAAAAGAATAATACATATTTCGAGAAATATTAGATCCCAAACCACCAAAAAAAGCTATAGACGCCGAGTTTAACACCCTATGCGGTCAACGGGCAATAATACATGTCTTAAAAAATATTAGAGATCGAACCGCAAAAGGAATTTTAGATGCCGAGTTTAACACCCTATGCGCTTATTTTCCCGTGAAAAATGAGCAAAAAGCGGAAAAAAACGGATCACAAAAATATTTTTTCCAAGCAAAATGGAGAAAGAAAATGGTCTCTCATATCTTTTTTTTTGGGAAATAGCCACTGAAAACATTTTCCTTATGCTCCGGAGGAAAAACGGATCATGGAAACATTTTTTGCATGCTCCGGAGGAAAAACGGACCACGAAAATATTTTTTTCCGGGCAAAACGGACAAAAGAAACAATCTTCCATTTTTTTTGGGGGGGGGGGGGATAGCCACCGAAAACATTTCCCCCATGCTCCGGATGGAAAACGGATCACGAAAACATTTTTTTTGGCCAAAACGGAGAAAGAAAACAGTTTTCTTTTTTTTTTTTTTTGCAAAAACGGCTACCGAAAATATTTTTCGCATGGTCTGGAGAAAAAACGGACCCCGAAAATATTTTTTTCAGACAAAACGGAGAAAGGACCCGAACGTAAAGCGCGATGACCTATTTGTTATAATTTTGGACCTGTTCGCTATTTTGAAAAATTAGGAAAGGGCTCGCTCGCGATTCGTACCTAACGGGAGGTCCTCCATGCAAAACGGCAAACCAGGGACCTAAACGCGAACCGAGAAAAATATTTTCCTCTCACATAAAATCGTGCAGGGACTTATTTGTAATTTGGAGAAAGCCGAGGGGTTTTTTTTGAAAATACCGCAGGGGTGACGTGGCCTCTCGGTTGAGCTCCGTTCGTAGGGCTTATAAGAGGTGTAATATAATTAGCCACCGAATGCATGATAGCATAAAATTACTCTATATATATTAAATCCGAAAGGATTCTCGATCTATTTTTGCATCACTCTATTTTTCTTGCCGATGTGTTCGCTCCATGTTGCGCCATATCGTCCTTTTGTTTGGCCATTTATACAGCTTATATATTTTGCCTCGCGCTGTAGCGCGGTGAAAGGGCTTCTCATTGCGAAGGCGACGACACGGCTTCAAGTCCCAGTTGCAAGCACGCGGGTCTTAGCTCACCGATTTTTGTCACGCCACGTTTCGCAACAATACGTTGGGCTAGAGTTTTTCGTGAAAAGGGCCTTAAAAATTCCAAAAACTACACGCATGTCCCTTTTTTGAGAAAACCCTCACAAAAAAGCTAGAATTACCCTTTTTTTGGGAAAAGATCCTTGAAATTTTTTAAAATTACGTGCTGATCCTTTTTTTCGAAAGAGGCCCTCGAAAATTTTAAAAATTACATAAAAGACCCCTAAAAATCCAGAATTTGCCCTTTTTGTGAAAAGTTCCTCCAAAAGTTTTGAAATTACGTAAAAGACCCTAAAAATCCTAAATTCGCCCTTTTAGGAAATGGCCTTTGAAAATTTCAAAAATTACATACAGATCCTTTTTCACCCGAGAAGACCAAAAAAGCAGAAAAGACCCCCCAAAATTTGGGAATTACATATAGATCCCTTTCCCCGGAAAGTTACCAAAAAAAATCTAAGTCTAAAAATGTGGGAAGGCCCTCGGAAATTATTCTATTGTGCGTGGGCACATTGCAGCTAGCGCGGCGTGCGTCTCGTCCACACATCTAGTAAAATATTACATGGCATGTTAAGTATTGCTGCGAAGGTTGTTGAGATAATTATTATATTTTCTTATTACTTAATTTATTTTTGTAGGGTGTTTTTTTAGAGATTTTTAGGGGTACTGAAATTGCAGCGGCACAATGACGGTGGGCGAACTAATTTTTTTTTAATATAGGTGCACACTTCACACGCATAATTTTATAATCTTGTATAAATGGTTTTTCAACTTCATAAATCCAACAAATATATTTGGAATTTTATAAAAAGTACAATACAAATAGTTCTAAGATCTTACAAATCTCAAATTAACAAAAATCGAAATCAATTCAATCAACCAATTTAATCCATTGATAAGATAATATCTTAACGTTTCCAAATTTATGGGATGTGAGTATATAATCGGCACCCACCTGACATACCCCTTAGAGGGGGAAGGTTGCAGTAGCATCCGGCCGGGCGTCGGTACTTCCGGGCGAGATGGTGACGGCGGTGCTTCTGCTCCTGTCCGTCAAATCCATCCTCCGCTTCAAGGCCGTCTCCTGTTCCTGGGCCGCGCCGCTCTCTTCCGACAAGTAATGCAGCCTCCACATGGTGATGGCTGAGGCGGCGGCAACGCCACCCACGCTGCTCTTCGTCTTGCCCACTGCAAGATTCGACTCCACCGCGGTGTACTCATGCTCGTCGTCGTCCCCAAGAGATGACCTACTGTTCACCCTTGACTATGCCTGTAGCAACCGTGTGCGAGCGACGCCCACGCCGTGTCGTGGCCTCACCCTCCTGTACGACGCCGTCGCGCGCGCCGGCTTACTACGTATGCAACGCAGCCACACGGGCAGTCACGCGGCTGCCATCTTGCCGCGACGTGACGTACGAGACTGCTGGGCTGGGGTTGATGCCTGCACGGAGGAGTACAAGGTGGTGAGGATGCTCAAAGGGAGACGCTACAAGAAGGAGACGATCAGGTGCGAGGTGTATACTGTCGTGGGCAGAGGCCATGGGGATCACTGAAGGCCGGTCGCCGGAGGAGTGCCCTTCAGATTGTGCAATTCTGCAGGTGCTGTCGTTAGCAATGCGGTTCTGAACAAACTGCCACGCACCTGTCCTGCTCTGGTTGATCGATCCTTTATTTCTCATCAGAAGGCCGAGAGAGAGCTGCTGTCATATCATTTTCTGTCCCGGAGGAGACCTTCCGATGGGTCCGGTCGCCGCCCTTCGAATATAAGGTTCAGCTTATTTAAAGAGAGCCTTGCTCCAGTACACCAAACAGATGAAGAGGTAGCCTTGTCATCTACCATGGCTAAGGCGACTAAGAAGATCCTGCTTCGTCTCCTGGCTGAATCGATCAGTTGCGCAGTCCAAATTTGTCTGCAATCAGTGGCTCAGATTGATTGAGAGCGAAGGCTTGGTTCACTCCAAATTTGTCTGCAATCAGTGGCTCAGATTGATTGAGAGCGAAGGCTTGGTTCACTCATACTTCAAACATAAGAACACGGGGAAGAGGCCAAAGAGCATGCTTGTTGGCAAGGGCACTGGACGATCGGGCTTCGGTTTTCGCTCCCTTAAACAAATGGTGGCTTCCAGAAGCTCCTAGTCACAGCACATTGCTTCATACAAAGGTGGTCTGCTCCAAGCCTCGCCATGGCCTGAACCTTGTAAGCACCGAGGCGAAGGACGATCTCTACAATCCATGTACAGGTTTCCACAGGGTCTAGTCTAGTGTAACCTAGGGCCACATATGCACGCAACCCGGAGAGTACCCAGAGCAGAAGACCATGCTTTCGCAGTCGGCAACAAGATTGTTGGCTTGGGTTTCAACCCTTCGATTCAGGAGCATGTCGTCGTGGAAGTCTTGTATTGTTGGTTGATCTCGGCTGTGGTATGGAATGTTTCCACCCAAATCCAGCACAGCAAATCATTTCCTAAAATAAACTTTCCTAATAAACACTGCGCCATGATCGGAGGCGCATTCCATATGTGGAACACGCCCCCGATTTCCTCAGCGCCATAATAAAAGGGAAGATATGAGCACGTTCAGTGGTGACGATCTATGCACGTTTTCTATCCTTCCTAAACCCTAATCCAACTACCGATCCTTACGGCGCTGGAGGAATATCGAAGGGCTGTTCTTGGGCATTAACCATCGACAGAACGCGTCATCAAGTTTTCTGCATCCTCTACATCATCACCAACCGAGCAATCTAATGGCTTCGTCCTGTTCTAATCCGGGTTAGTATCTAATATCTATTTTCCGCATTATCTAGTGATCATGTTTTAGACTAAGGTTTATTGTCATTAGATCATTAGCTAGATCTAACATTTGGTATCACCTGAAGAACTTCGAATCTCGTCAATATTACTCGACATGCTGATGCTGGTCGTGGAGGTGTAACTCTGGGGGTGGATCCCAACAGCACTCGATGGCGCCGCCTCTGCCTGTGAACGATATGCCGCCTGCCTATCTTGATGGGGGTGCTGTACCGGATGAGCGATCCAAGGCTGGGTCAGGGCCGTCAGGCCATGAACGGGCCATTGTCTCCTTCAACTTTGCTGCAAATCTGTCTGATGTCATCCCCTGCCCTCCATGCATCGCTGTAAGGAGCAGCGCAAGCCCTCGCCGCGCATTTGCGGTAGAGCTCGACGGAGCATTACGTGCTAGCTGTTCTGGCAGATCCACTGGCAAACCATTAGATGTATGGAAGCTGGCTAGAGCATGGCCAATGGGGTCGAGCATATGCGATTCGTCTGGAAGCATGGCCTGGCTAGCTATATTCCCTAGCGACAAATGTTGTGGTACTGCCGACGGCAGTTGGTCCTGATCGTGATGAGAGGATCCTGCTGAACACCGGGAGGAAAATAGGTTCGCAAACCAAAGAGGTATACTTCTTGACGAACCCTATTTTTGTGAAGTTGCATACATATTATTCCAACTGGAATCCACGTAGACAACACGTCGGCACAAAATCACTTCGGTTTAGGTTAGAGGTAAGGTGAACGGTTTCGTTAGTTCAAGATCATGATTTGAACGGTTTCTGGGTTTAAGGGTGAAAGTCAAACTGAGACTAGTGTTTAGAGTAGTAAACTGAACATTTTTTCCTTCTGGAAATGAATCTGCAGGCAAAAACAGTGCTAAAAAAAATCGTAGTGGTAAGCCTTTGGTCTCTGTCTCAGACTTAGAAAAAGACCCCGTGAAAAGCATATACCAGTGCAGATCGTCTGGTATCCAAACAGGACAAAAAAAAAAATCTAATAGCAATCCGAAAGCAACCAAGCCGCATTAGATTCTACGCAAGTGGGAGGCCATAGAAAGAAAGAATAGGGAATTCAAGAACGACAACACTAGGACGACGTGAAACCCACATAACGCCATTGAGCTCTCTCTGCTTTTGACCGTGGAGTAAAAGAAGAGCAGTGTCGCACACAAGGTTACAAGGACAAGCCACTCCTGCTCCAGAGTCCAAGCAGAGTCCACAGCCAAGTCATGCGTAAACATACCGAGGAGACGGGGCAGGAAAAGGAAGTAGGAAGCGGACCAGAATTTGTTTGTTTGTTTTCCTAGCTGGCAACAGCAAGAACACCAGGCGCCAACCCACGCGCCCAACACAGTCCTTCTCCCCCCCGATGGGTAATCACACACTAAGCATGGCATTACCATCCAATCACCGCAACAACCAGCTGGAACAGGAGAACACGTCAAGAATCCACCATGGCACAGCCACTTCATATACTACCGGTAGTACTGGGAGGAAACAAAGAGATTCAGAGAGTTCAGAGACGGAGCAGATGATCCGATGCAGGACTGGGAACCAAACCGAACATGCAGAAGGGATCCAAAGAGTGTTCTAGATTGTATTGATACTATATAAGTACTCAAAATTTGAACAGAGTGGAGTGGGTTAGTGCTACATACAGTGGTGCAGTTAGGAAGCAGACGAACCAAAGAATTCACATACTCTGCAATAATAATAACTTCACACAAGCACTCACACGGCCTCTCTCTCTCTCTCTCTCATCTCTGTGTGCCTTGCGTTCTCTGACCCCACCCGCCAGTGAGAGGGCGCCGCCGGGACCCACCAAAATCGGCGGCCTAAACCCTCGAACCCAAAAAGCCCCCACCCTTTGCGCTGCGCCGTAACTTGAATAACTCCGCCCAGAAAAGTAACAATAGCAGCAGCTCACCCCACCATGTCGCAGCATTGCATCCGCGGCAACCGCGGCAGCAGCGGCTGCTGCTCCTCCTCCGGCACCTCATTGCCATTGGCGTTGGCGTCGTCGCAGCGCGGTGTCTCGTCGGCGAGGAAGCTCCGGATGGCAGCGAGGCCTGGGCCGCGGACGTCGCGCTCCCAGGTGGCGGACTCGGTCGCGGAGCCCGCGCAGGCGAGGCGCGCGCGGACGGTGTCGGAGGCGTCGAGGCGGCGCACGGGCCAGCCCCAGGCGTCGGCCATGCGGCAGATCTTGGACACCTGCGCGGCGGCCAGGAGCCGGGTGTTAGCCTTGATGTCGTCGATCGCGGTGCCGAAGCTCTTGCGCCCGGCGAAGTAGTCGCCGAGCTCGGGGACGCCGATGGCCTTGCCCAGACCGGCGTGTGAGGTGCGCTCGGAGGCGGTGGTCGTGGCGAAGTACTCGTGGAGCTCCTCGACCATGCCGGCGTCCACCATGTCGTCCACGCGGCGGTCGAGGTACTCCGCGAGAAGCGCCTCCTCGACGTCGACCCAGAGGAGGCAGCACGGGAACCGGAGCGAAGGGCGGTAGCGATCCGCGGCGGCGGCGGGCGAGAAGGGGTCCCCGGCGGAGGCGTCGAAGCGGTCGGCGAGGAGGGCATGGATGAGGGAGTTTGACCCACCGGCGACGACCGGCACGCTCCCCCTCGCCGCGATCGAGGCGGCCGTGGCGGCGGTGATGGACCGGAAGGAGGACGCCGGGAGCTCGCCGGCCTCGGGGCGGATGGCGCCGAGGAGGTGGTGCGGGACGCCGCGGCGGTCGGCGAGGGGCACCTTGTTGGTGGTGACGTCGAGGCCAGCGTAGAGCTGGATCTTGTCGGCGTTCACCACCTCGCCGCCGAGTGCCTGGGCGGCGTCGATGGACAGTTTCGTCTTCCCGGTGCCCGTCGCGCCGACGATCACCACCAGCCTGGTGGGCTCCTCCCCGATCACCCGCCCGCCGCTAGAAGAGCACGAACCTCCGCTCCCCGTAGTACCCATTCCCGCACGGCTCTCCTGGATCCGCAATGGCCGCCGCGGCGGAGGGACACTCTTCGCGGCGCCGGCGACGGCCATGGGAGAGCGCACGAGCGTACCAATCCTAATGGCAAGGCTGGTCATGTAGCTAGCGCCCCAACCCCCAAAATCCTGATTAATTAGCCGCCTATGATGTCCGCTGCGAATACGCGGCCTCCTCAGACTTTATATGGGAGATGCCGCGCATCAAAACCAGATCAGAAAACGCTCATGCGCTTGTTGCTATCCCCAGGAAGAACTCTCTCTCATCTCCGGCTCCGCCCCTGCCTTTTGCGCGCACCTGGCGTTTGATTTTTCTTCTTCTGCCGCCTATATTTGCCTGCTGCGTTTCTTGGGACGCTTTGCTTTGTGTTTTCTAGTGCGTGGCTGCTGCCATCTATCTAATCTTATCGCCGGGGTCGTGCTGCGTCGCGTATATATACACAGAGACGGGCTCTGAGACAGAAGAATGGTACTCTAGATTCATCCATTTGAAAGCTAAAAAAAAATTAAAGCCTAAACACATAGATAGTTTTTTGTATGGATTTTTGAGAACTCATAAGTCTTGATATAACTAAAATCTACCGCAGAGTTGTTGTTTTTTTGGCTTATCGAGTGTTGATTTTCAACTGATACCACTGAATATAAGTAAAATTATCCACGGGAGTGTATAGCTATCACTTGGATGTTTTTGTTTTAACTAACATCCAAATTTTGGACTGTTGGATACCTTACTCGGATATCACTGGCCATTAGATCAAATCATACGATCGGATGTAATCGATACTCTCGAATCTCAACAATGATCCGATAGTCCTAGATTTGGGTGATTTCAGCAATAAAAACATCCGAATGATGTTTATCAAATTCCATTATCCACATCGATAGATTTTAAACTGTTTGAGCCCAAGATATAGCTTTAAGCCAAGCAACCTAAGCGTAATAAACAGGGCTTAAGCTAAGCTTGCTTGTGCAGCAATCTGGGACGGATCCAACGGTAGGTTAGATGGGGGACTTTTTTTTAAATAATATATATTTTAAAATGATTTTACAAGAATAATAGGTTGAAAAGAAAAATTACAAAATACACCTCTGTCACTATTTCAATTGGCTACAGGCACTGAATCCAACTGAAATGGCGACATAGATCATTTTGTTGCGGATTGAATTTGGTCGCCGAATAATTTTGTCGTGGATTCATTTAGTCGACAAGATTGAGGTCTTTGTCGGCATTTGAATTCTAATGGCGCCTGTTGTTAATTCAAATGGCGGTAAAGATATATTTTTTGTAATTTTCCTCTTCGGTGTTTTATTTTTGTGAAATTATTTAAAAAATATATTATTTAAAAAAATTCTTAGATGGGGCTAGCGCCTTTTTACTGCCAATGGCATCGTGGATACCCCTGTCACCCCTAACTCCCTGTAGGACATTGTGGATGCAGCAGCTACGGAGATTGAAGGTAGAAGGTCCTATCTCCGCTAGTGACAGCAATTGACATGGCACGTGCTAGCAAGTTAGGCCATGATGGCGTCGCGGCCATGCGGGTCCGTGATTTCGAGGGAAGCACAAGCTTTGCTGCGAGTGCGAGACATTTGCCGCGGCAGCTTCCCTGCTCGTGCCTCGGGAGTACGAGCAAGGTGTGCTATTCGCAGAGGAGTAGATGCATGGGCCGCGGGGTGCGTGGTTAAAATAAGCGGCGCATGTCCGGCGGACGGCGAGAACATTCCAATGTGTGCGGTGGCCGATGTCGCCTGCCCCGACCCCGGCCGATGTTCTGGGTGCTGCAGCGCGGCTGTCTCGGTGGGAGGGGGACGCGCCAGCGGGTGGTGGTGGCCCGTACGTGCGGCATGTTGTTGGATTCGGCAAACCGGGGCAGCGGCCAATTTTCGCTAATCTGAGATTATTGTCATTAATTCTTTGATAAGTCACATTTAGGTGCTGTCGTAGGGATCCACGACCTTTAGTCTTCGTTCTTTTCTCTTCTCGCACTCCTTCCTTCTTCTCTAATAAAAAAATTTCGATTCGGAATTTTTAGATCAATACAATCAAAAAAACTTTCAGTTTTAAAAAGTTTCGATATAAAAACATTTTAAATAATGTTAAAAAAAAATACCCCGAAGGGCAGCGAGTGCGACCACCTAGGGCCAACGAGAGCCAGCGACCCCATCCTATGTATATATACCTCATATATAGCACATGTAGATTCATAGTTAGATGTACAAATCGAAGTACATAAGGATATGGGCCTATATTCAACTCCCAAGCAACCACTAACAAGAACACAGAATTAGACTACCAGCAACAATATTGAGAACTTGTCCAAGCCAGGCTAAGTGCTCAACTCGATAACTCGCCATTTGGAAATACTTGAATTTGACATCCACAGTAGACTAAACGAACGAATGCTCGATCAGAATATTGATGGCTAGCTTGACACAGCTCGCTTACATCTTACTACATGATAATTAAGCTGAGAGAGAATTTGACAATTGATGGTTCTTTATATATTTAGATTCCTTAGTTAAAGAATACAAAGACAATATTTGATTCAAGATTGGTAATTTGGATTTTCAGTGCTTATGATGATCAGTTGGTTGTGTTTAGTGGCTAACAGAAAGTTGCTTATCGATTGAAGGACATGAAGAATTTTTGGTTAAAGGTTGGTGTTTTGGGTTTCAGTGTTGGCTGATGATTGCTTAGTTGTATGTCTTGACTAACTGAAAAATCCCACAAAATGATTTTTTTATGTAGTTTCATACTCTTCAGAACATATTTAGAATGCATGAATTTTATAGAAAACAATTCATTTCATATAGATATGTAAATTTCTCGAGTTTTATGCGATGCATTAAGTTATATGTCTGTTTTATCGATGAGCACTAGATTTTGGCTATGAAAATAGCTAAAACTATCCTAAACAGAATTGAGATATCTAAAATATCAATTTCTATCTGGGGCCTCTACTTCTATTTCGTCCCAGGACCTTCAAAATGTTAGGAGCATCCAGCTCTCATGCAACGCCGTAGTTAATGGTGCACTGTTTGGTCACTTTCTCGACAACCACACTACTATACAATCCCTCATTACAGACGGTTCGCAAGTCACATGACAGACGGTTTTCCGACTGTCTGTATCAGATTGTCAGCGATGACTTGTCATCACAGACGGTTTGCCTGTTCGCGCTGCGAAGTCAGCCGTCGAGGATTGGGACGAGCACGAATGGACATCACCGCAACAGCGTCGTAAGAGCATTACGGTGTTTGCGCCTGTCTTGGCATGGCCATTTGTTGCATCTCGATGGGTGGCGTACGATCCGAACTGGGCAGCAAGTGAGAGTGAGAGAGACGTGTCTATGGACTATGGAGCAGGGTTTCAGTTATCGTTACATGCGATTTTCGCATGAACAGTGTTTTTCGATAATCGCAAAAATCGAGCCGAAAATCGGTCGAAAATCGCAAAAAATCGCATAAATTCAAAAATCCGATTTTTTTGAAAAAAAATCAAAAAACGTGGAAAATCGACGATTATCGGTGGAAAATCGACATCCATGTTGAGTTTTTTTGTGCGGTCGACTTTTGTAGCGATAATCGCTCGATATGTAGCGATAATCGCTCGATATGTGGCGATAATCGCGATATTTGCGTCATATAAATTTTTTTGAATTTTTGAATTTTTTGAATTTTTTTTTTGAATTTTTTCGGTTTACCGCTCGGTATTGCATTTCGGCCGCCGTCGATATTGCGAAAATCGTGCGATAATCGACGATAACTGAAACCCTGCTATGGAGGGGCCGGGCCACGCATGGCGCCTAGGATCCCATGTTTTTTTTTTTCTCGAGACAGAGTTCTGACGGGCTCAGGCCATTGCGTTCAAATCCGGGTCTGCGTAGGGGGAGTTAGAGCGAGAGGGTTCCTGCATGCACCTGGCACGCCATGGGAAAGCGAAAGGACAGGAGCCCGTAGAAAGCAAAGGAATGGGAGAATTCGGTTTCCCCGGTAAGCCACCAGACTGATGCTACCTACTCTCTCTCTCTCCCCCCATAAAATTTCTAGTGTTTAAAATTTGTTTCACAAAAAATACATCTTTGGTCCGTAGGGTCCATCTAAAGTCCATTAATTATCATAACTCTATTCCAAGATTTGAAATTTTTTGACTCCTTTACATGCTTAGTGACTTAGCGTGGAGTAATATCCCACTAATGTTCTGCATGCAGAGCTGTAAATGTATGCATGCGTATTTAAGTGCCGGTGGAAACCAAAGCACCAGCACGTTTATGCATGGAGTAATGAGGGTTACATTAGTCATTTACCTTGCACACTAATCTGTCTTAAAAAAACTAGAAATACACTCTTTGTGGGACGGAAGGAGTACGTTTGGACCCATACAACAAAAAATTTAAATCCAAATTCTATCTGTACATTGAGAAACGAAAAATGACGAGATTCATAGTTTTTATCTTTTTTTTCTCCTTTTTATTTCGGATTTTAATTTTACATGCTACCCAGACTGATGCTACCAACGTCTGGACCCATGCATGTCGCCCAACACTTGTGTTTCCAGGCCACTCAAATGGCTGTTTTACCGCTCGCATGGCCACTTGAGAAACAAAAATGACGAGTTTCATAGTTTTTATCTTTTTCCCCTTTTTATTTCGGATTTTATTTTTAGCAGATTTTATCTTCTCTTTTTTTGTTTCTCAACATGCAGAAAGAATTCGGGTTTAAAATTTTGTGGGATGATAGATCATATAGTACCTTACATATGCTCCCTCTCTGTTGATTTTTATAAGGTATCTACGTATTTCGAGATTCTAACTTTATAAACTTTGATTAACAATTAGTCTAACAATATATAGATTATATGACATAAAAATAGTAATGTTAGATTCGTATATAAAGCACCTTCCTATAGTTATGATTTTGTAGTTACGAACAAAGTATTATAAAATAAATTAACGGCCAAAGCCTAATTTTAAAGACTGCATCGAGTTAAATCGTGTTTTATAAAAATCAGCAAAGGAAGTACATATTTTTTAAGTTTGTGTAACTATTTGAATCATTTTTGGAGCCAGGAAAACACGGAAAGCACGGACTACTGGGAGTACATGAAGTTAGATTGGCTCATGGTACGCTAGCTAGCTAGTCTAGTAGCCTTCCGATCTGGGTACGTGGTCAGCCTGGCAGAATGTTGTCAGCCTTTGCACTTTCAACGGGGAACGGGCTCTGAAAAGATGATGCCTCCAACAAGAGTTTGAAGGAGATCAGCCATGGTGGCTTGCGGTGCTCGTCCTTTGGATGGTTCATCCAAAAGCATGCAGGTTCTTCATTTGGGTTGGTCTCTGAAGCTCCACGTGTCCAACTCTGCGGCATGGCAAGAGCGAAGCTTTGGCGTACTTGTCCCTATCACTTTTTCTTTTTTATCTTTGATCTCTTCTTGAACCATATTATAAATATAACCTTCTTTTTTATAGTAAAAATAAGACAAACGACAGGTATCATCTATCACGTTTTTTTTTTCATGGCAGGTCATCAACACCGCATCACCTCTCATTAGCACAACGTATCTAGAGGGCCCACCTAGTGGCGGATCCAGAATTTCCAGAATGGGTGTTCGGAATTACAAAAATATTGTTCGATGTAAAATGTAAATGTTCATAATAGCAAAAATACAAAATACAAATTGTTGTTACTACAGACAACACCTGACATAATTTAGAGATTTGTGGATGGGGGATTTAAAATCTACATCCTTTTCATTTTTGAATGCTCTACATGTTACATTTCAAAAATTACGATTCACCGTTATAAATCAACATAACACTGATAGTTTTGAGAATTGGGGGTTTCAAATTAAGGAATCAAGAATGAAATTCACATGTGTGATTGCCGGTGCCAAATGTTCAGCTATTGCATGTTGTTTTAGCACCGCTTCCTACCCTGTTGGTTGTTGCCGCCCTGGCCCGTGGATCACCACTAGCGACACACCTTCCATCCCTAGCTTATGCCCGCCACACCCACAGAGCTGTCATGTAACACGCCGCGTGCTCCTCCTACCCCATCAGACATCTTCGCCCTGACCTGCCGGCTGTCACTGGTGTCACATCCTCCATTCCCGAGTCGGTGTTCGTTGTGGCAACAAGGGCCAAATCTACCCTATAGTCTTCACCTATTCGCTAGTCCCTTCCGGTTTGCATATGTCCCGTGGCGCTCATCCGTCATTGCCTGACTGTCTCTAGCCAGCTACGTCGCTGCCACAGAGACAGCATGAGGCGTGCGAAATTAAGAGGGAGTTGGGTGTTGGAATTAAGGAATAGAGGAAGATTGAAGCTTGGGCAATTGAGACATGCAAGAAAGGTTGAGAGATGGAGTGGGTGGGACATGACGATATAGACTTAGAGATTGAAATATATATGTATTTTTGAACCCACTTACTAATATATACACCTAATATATTTATTATATACTAGGTTTTTTGTTAAAAATTTTGGGTGTACATCTCTACACCCATGTCCATTAGCTGGATACGCCTTTGGGCCCACCGCGCAAACGAGCTATCGAGATACTGAGCTCGGCAGGACGGCGTACCATGGTACCTGAGCTCCGCAAGAAGGTAAGGTCCGCCACCTGCCACGATGGACGGAGCTGCTGCGATAGGGACAAGTACGCCAAAGTTGGGAGGGCGCAATAAGTGACACTTGTCGTCTGCTGGTGCTTCTGTGGTCAAGAAGAATGTTATATTTACAAGTTCATTAAAAAAAAACTATATATGTATATGTGTGTGTGTGTGTATGTATGTATGTGTATATGATGTTGTACCCAGGCATCATGATTTTAAATGCACGAATTCAAATCAAATTCGGGTATATTTTTTGAAACTTTCAGTTTTATGGTATATATCCATCTTTTTATGGTATATACCCATCTACAACAATTCAAATGAAACACATACCTTTGAAAAAAATATACTCGAATTCAAAAATTTGAAAAAATTTAGATTACATGCTTTGCTGGTTTATATATATACTCAGCACATACCTATACAATCAAACTATCATAAAAAAACAGAAATTATAGTTCAGATTTCAGTTCAAACTTGTTTGAACTAGTTAGTAAACTGGTTAAACTCAACATCATAAAAATTTCAAAAAAATTTAAATGCAAATAAATAGAAAAAAAATACTCGTTTTGGATCATGGTGTCCAGGCACCATGATGTTCCATGTAATTGTACTATATATATATAGACACACACAGAAAAATAATTTTATACCCTTGGGAGTATGTACTCCTACTATTAAGATACCACTCAAATGATGGCCATTCCTTCTAGGATCAGTTGGTTAGGTCCTCGAGTAGTCCTCACGATGAAAACATATTTGTACTGGTTGTATATGCTCACTAGTCTAATCTCTACTATATAAAGTGAGAGTTTCTTCCCACGTCACATTAATTGCCCTGCTTAATTGCCCTACTTAATTGCCCTGCTTAATTGCCCTACGCAAAAAACGATGCGTTGCTTTAATTAGTCAGCTTTTGCAAGAAACGAAGCGTTAAAGATAGATGTTTGATCTTATGAAATAGTTTTTTTTAATCTTTATTTTTCGTTATCAATTTTGTTTTTCGTAGCAACGCACGGACATATAACTAGTTTACTTTAATTGAAAGTGGTCATAGTATGCTGTTTAGTTAGCAGTAGCCGTTATTCATTTTGACGAAAAAAATGCCTAATTAAACAACTCATGTACCGCCTGGACATACCTTACCACATGACACACGGGACCCTTTAGGTCTTATTTTGGAGACCTATTTCTGATCAGATCTACACAGATGAATTAGGAAATAGATCTTCCAAACAAGATCTTGAAATGTGACCGCCTGGACGAAATATCAGCAATCTGCTAGAGTGTTTGGAGGGAAATGAAAGGGAGAGAAAGTACAGTGGAAGAGTAAGTAGGAGCAGGAGTACATGATTATATTGCATCGTTGCTACATACGGTTTGGTAAATATAATTTTTTTAAATACGATAATTGAAATGTGATATCAAATATACTAAAAAAACTTCGGTTCGGTATTGTAAATACCATAATATTTTGGTTCGGCATCGGTAAATACCATATTTAACAAACTAATGTGAATTATTCTTTTTTACTTATCGTTTTGGATATTGATGCGGTTTTTAATTAACACTTTTGACAATTACTCTAGCTAATTATACGCTAGTAAAAATTATTACATACATTTGACCATTACTTTGACAAATTTAGTGATATTATTTTTATATAAAACAATACTTTATACACATTTAACTATTACTTTATCTAATTATACATGTATTTTTTATTTCGGTTTACTCACGAGTTTTACAAAAAAAAATAGTATTTCAAAAATCAGATTTTTACCATACTGTACCTAGTGGCTAGTACCGTATACCGGTCAAATTACTGTACCTAGTACCGTATACCGGTCAAATCAAATTGACGGTTCGATTCAGTTTTTTCGGAACGATTTTCTTGACTTGATAAAACCGTGCACATCACTAGCCGTGTGCCCGTGTGTCATTTGGAATGCGTCGATCGAGTGGTTTCCCTTTCAAGAAGAACTTGTAGAAATTTGTATTGTCGCGTATGTGATAAATTACATCATCTCAGGGATTTCATCCTCACAGATTATTTCTGAAATTGCTCGTCTGCCACACGTAACAGAGAAAAAAAAATAAGAAAGGCAACGCTTTCATACCGTATCAAGAAGTTGATGCTCAAGTTATAGTTTGTTTGCTAGTAAAATTCTATCCATACACTTTATGTTTAGTGTTTTCTTGGTACCTATGCAAAAAAAAAAAAAAGGTACTCTCCTCGAAATAAACCGTTTTGCTATTTCTAAGTTGCCTAATTTATTTTACTCTAAGTTGACTTTTATTGACCTCTTGATTAGCTTTGAGAAGTGTGTGTTTGATTTTTTATCAACAGTTAAAAAAAAATACTAGGTAGGATTTCGTGCTTCGTCTATATGAAATTTTATCCGGAGTTCCTTTTGCAAAAAAAAAAATAATAAAAATAGTTGGAGTACCTCAGCATAATCTCGATTTTTTTAGAGTTTTTTTTTTTAAAAAATAGGATGGTTAGGAACCGTCGCAGAATTTGTAGAACCACGGATCTCTTTTGTAAAAAAAAACAGTGGAAAACTTATTCATGAATCTGAAATCATGAGATTCTTTTTGCAAAATAACCGGTAAAAGGTCTAAACATAATCTCCTTGCGAAGCCAACGACGTGGTATGGCTGGAAGGGCCCCAAATTGTTCTGCTTTAAATTGAGTGGTTATTATGACATATACATACCAAAGCATGAGTCGTCTTATAAATTAATGCCCCGTAATAAATCCCATCGGACATGGTTTCGTCTTTTGCGGATCTATACGCATGATCCCTAATTTATTTGGACAAGCATTTGTAGTGTGAAACAGAGGGAGCACCATTTACATTTCAACTCGGTATTAGTAAATCTAAGAGCTTTTTTACGGCACACTAAATTGAATATGAAGTGTTTATTCTTTTTGATCTAATGGATCAGATTAATTAGAGTTTACTTATACTTTATCTAGTAGTAAAAATACCCTTAACAAATCAACGGTTAGATGTGATTTATACTGCACATTACTCCCTCCAGTTTGATAATAGATGTCGTTTTGGACATAGTGATGGTCAAACTTCTAAAACTTTGACTATCGATATATTTTTAAATATTTAAATTGGATATATGAAAATTATATGTGTAGACTTGTCTCGAGAAGTACTTTCATAATATTATACTTTTATTGGGTTTTATAAATATATTATAATAAAAATTAGCGGTCAAAGTTGTGTTTTGAAGACCGTGTCGATGTCCAAAACGACATCTATTATCAAACTGGAGGGAGTATATACTACCAGTACACTGTAAAATTTCTTAGTTAATAATGCTCCGTTCGTTCTTCAATACGTATCATTATAACACCTCTCTTCAAATTTTATTTCCAGATACATGTTATTCTGTAATTTTTAAGATGATTTTTTCACCGTTTTTCTTTATATATCTCTTCTCTTTAGCTATCTCCGCTATAATTTACTATCATGAATTAGAGTATCATCTAAAAATATAATTATTACAGATAAGTAATGTAGTTTTTTTTTGGATGTGTCTCGATGGAAGCGCAGAAACCTATAATAATAACTGAATTATCTAGGAACGGAGATCGATGATTAATTCGTTGCCATATGCAAGACATACATATATACAATGCAAGTAGGGAGAGAGAGAGAGAGAGAGAGAGGACTTGGACGTGTTGAGCTTTTGGACCGCGAACACGGGTGAATCATGCTACCTACATTCTTGCACTTGCAGAAAAGGGCGCATCCGTTACGCGGAGAACATTTGCAAAGTCCGGCTGGCTTTTCTCGACATCCAAGGGCAAGAACGAATAGATCATTTGATACCTCGTCGTGCATGCGCTTATAGCCTCATCATTTTGCACTCGATCGTCCCCAATCCAATTGGCGTATCTGCAACTGGGCGACGACGTACGTAAAGCGCACAAGGAGGCCCTGCTGGAACCAAATATCTAGGGGGAAAAAAAAATCTAACACGGTATATATATATCAAGATCTAGAGGGGAAGATAGAGTGAAAACGAGAGGAGTATAAAGCGCAATTATATATGCAGGGAGAATAAATCGAAAGCCATGGTGATCAAAAGGCCGCGCAGCTTGCGCACCGTCGATCGATAGAGCGTTCGTTGGTTAATTGGTTAGCGATCGAAGAGCTAGAGGACGCGAACGATGATAACGATTTGCACTAGATCGATCCATGGTGCAACAAGAGAGAGAGAGAGAGATATGATGCGATCACGTACGGCTTTAGTTTGGAGCTAGGCCATTAATTGGAGTCCATCCAGAAGAGAGTGGTATATGTGGTGGATATGCACGTGCTCATCGGGCTGTCAGGACGAGATCATCGCTCATGCGCTGCGCCATGTTGTTGGCATATTGGTTAATTCGATGTGTTCAAGTAAACAGTTCGATCAGAAATTCAACGGTTAAAAACTTTTAACCGAACACATATCGTGAAAAGTGATCTTGTACTACCCACGTTCTAAGCCGTTCGATCGCACAACGTATGGTCCAGATGAATCAAGGTGGAACGATGTATTCGCGAAAGAGGAATCAATGTGGCACGCGTGTGTCGGCCGTTCAATCGCGGCTTCCAACGGCCGAGATTGCATCACTCCGAAGCTAGGCATAAAAGGAAATCAGCATGTCTCCATTCGGCCAAGCGGGTCTCGTGGCGCATCGGTAACGCCGTTCCTTCGCGCTCAACTGGTGCGAGTTCGAGCCCGCGCGGGCGCACGTGCGGTTCACATTTTTTCCGTCAACGCGTGGCGAGCTCGCGCCGGCCGCCCGTGCGCGACATGTGTCGAGCCCACGCGGGCCGTTGCATGCCTGTTTTTTTCCCGAAGAATCTTTGTAGATTTTAGAAATTGCATATAGGTCCTACTTTTTATGAAAAGACCCTTCTTTAACCGAAAAGCCCTCCAAAAATTCGCAAAAAGACCCTCCGAAAATTAAAAAAATATGTCTTAGTCCATTTTTTCGTCCCGGTCCATTTTCCTCCGAAGTGCCTTTTTTTATTCAAAAATGGCACTACGAAAGACCCTCGGAAAATTTGGAAAATACATCTCATTCCATTTTTCCTCCAAAAATTTGCAGAAAGACCCTCCGACAATTTAAAAAATACGCCCCTCCATTTTCCTGCGAAAAACTTTTTTTATTCTAAGATACTGCTCCGAAATCCATTTTTCACCGAATAAATAAATTTTTATTAAAAAATGACACTACAAAGTTCATTTTTATTCAATGATACCGCTCCGTAATTGCATTTAATTTTTTACCGAGTCCACTTTCTTACCAAAAAAAAAATTGACGAGTCCGATTTCTCGCAAAAAAAAAAAAAAAAATCCAACAAACATTTACCGCACCCAGTTTTTTGCGCAATCCATTCTTTTCCCTTGAAAATACCCCCTCGAAAAATTTCATATAGCTAATTTATATTTATTTTTCGTTCACACGCATGGTGTTCGCCGCGTTTATTGACCTAGTATATATGACATGTGGTCTTGTTTCATCTTTAACATTCTTCGATTTGTTTCCGTAATTTTATCACTGTTCTGTATAACTTCACATGACAAAGATGATCTGCCCTGGTTTTCCCAACAAAACAAGTTGATCTGCACTGGTTTAGCTCCCAATCCTCTCCCTTAATTACTTCTCCCCTTGTGGTCTGGACTGTATCAACGTGGAGTGCCAGCATTATTTACTGTATTTCACTAGGGATATACATATATAGTTTGCATTCCCAGAATCATATCCTGCGTGATCATTTGCGAGTTGATTCGACGGTTCACCTTTAATAGTACGTCCTTGCAAAAATGAACATATATACATCTCGATCACTGCCGCAGATACATACACATCCATGATGAATATATTCTACGTAGCATCTGCCCAGCCACTTGGTGAAAGCTCTAGTGTATACACAGAAAAATCCGAAGCCGTCCAATAGAAACACATACACGGGATTGCAGGAAAAATTCTTGTGCATCTCTCTAGTTCTGTCTGTATCAAGCATGCGTCATACAGTTAATCAACAAGGTTAAGGTATAAAAATAGGTTGGCATGCAAGATATATTTATAAGTTGTTTGTGGTCAATACTTAGCCGATCACTGGCTACAAGCCAGTTCGCATGTTTTTGGTCAGTACAGTAAGGCTATTCACAATTGTGAATGGAGAGTTTCATTACACGGTTCTAAGAGTGTCACAACAGCTTTTGTCTAGGTAACCGTGTATCTCAGGTTTCATCCTGATGAAACTCACCCACCTCCCACGAAACTCTTTCTATCTCTCTCTTCATAATTATCTTGCCATGTCACCAAACATGATGATGTGTCACATTATTTAATGAAAATGAAACTCCCACTGTGAATGGCCTAATACCCTCGAATAACTATTTAGCTGCCAAGTGTCTATTGTTATGTACATCGATGCATGCATGTAGGAGTAGACTAAGGTGATGACGACCTTCATAGCATAGTTTAACTCAATCGACAGGACTCAAGGGATGACGATCAAGCGTCGATCCATCTATTAAAAAAGAAGAAGCTGCTTTGAACTATGTAAGGCCGTGAACGTTGAAGTTGATTGGCACGTAGCTATTAGCATGGCAAAATTAATGTTACTCATCCGATAAAAAAAACATGTCGTTCTAGATATTGATATTATCTCTAAAACATAACTTTAATTTGCCGTGAACGTTGAAGTTGATTGACAGCTAGCTATCAGCAGGGCAAAATGTTACTCTGGTCTCTAATCATAAAAATTTGTCGTTTTGGATATTAACGTCGTCTTCAAAACATAACTTCAATTTGATCATTAATTTTTTCTTATGATATATTTATAAAATGCAATAAAATTACGATGTTACGAAAATATTGCTGAGATAAACACATATGCATACAATTTTCGTGCATTCAATCTAAATATTTAAAAAGATATCAATAATTAACGTTTTAAAAAACTAATCACATATATCCTGAAATGGCATGTCTTTATGATAGGAGGGAGCACGTGCAAGGCATCTGTTGAGTTGTATGCACCAGTCAGTTCATATAAAAGCTTAATCTGATGAGGAAGGACAGGTAATTCACTTATACTTCAACACTTTCCCTCACATGTAGGCTCCCTTAAGCCTAAAAGGTGGAATAAAAGTAGGTTATAATTATTATTTTTAATTGCACTACTTAGGTCTTAAACTCAAGACATTTTAGCTCCGGTACCATATTGAGTTGCATGCACCAATCAGATACTATATTGAATTGCATGCACCAACCAATTTACTCCAAAACTTAAACTGATAAGAAAAGATAGAAAATTCAGTTATACTTTAATAGCACCGACTAATGCCGTGAGGTTAACTAATCCGCTGTGCAATGAGCGATGTGATGGTCGTGATCAACAGCATTCGCTAGCTTTTTTGAGAAGACCAAATGGACAAAAAAAAGGCGAAGGCCTATCTTGACGCATGCAAGCTAGAATGATTGGTCACTTAATTATAATCAATTCGACTATCGACGATCATTTAACTGTCCATTTAAGAACACCATTGACACTCATGAGAGGGGAAAAAGGCATGAAAGAGAGAAGCAAACATTGGGGAGAGAAAAAAAGACGCTAAATTCAATATGAATCGTTCATTATTTTTGACCTAATGGATCACATTAGCTGTATTATTTATTTACACTTCATCCGATAGTATAGTAGTATAAATACTTTCAACAAAACAATGACTAGATTTGATTTTAGCTATACAATATATATTATCAGTATAATACACCGTAAAATTTCTCAAAAATAAAGGTAGATGGAACAGGTCAGCAATTGTATATCCAGATGGGCGAGGTCCTAGTATATATTTAGTCGAAGTTCAGAGTGGATGCAGTCGTCATCTCGATGCGTTGGCATGTTCCTGCTTGGCGGGGCGACGCCAATGGAAGAGAACAACCCCGGAGGACCCTTGCGAGAACATAATGCGTACAAGGTTGGCCGGAGTGATGCATGTAAATCGTAGTTTAAGTCACCACTACAACCAAAGCATGTCTTTTAGTTGCTGTTGCTGACTTCTCCTGGGACCCTTGTTTTCCATGTCCTCTTCTGATCCATATATACAGTCCCTGCTTATCAACTCCATTGTTCTTTTTTCCTTCCTCTAAAAAAACTATGGTCCGTTCGTTTCAGTTTCTATATAGCTTTTGTTTAAAAAAAATGGATTGTTTACGAAACGGTAGGATTATGATCAGTTTATCTCAAAATCAAAAACGACACTTCTTACATAAAATCCAAAATCAGGAGAATCAGTCGGGTAATCGATTCTCATGGAGAATCAGCAATTCTCCACAAGCCACGCGCTGCCTGTCTGGCTGCCGGCCACTCCGCTCGCCGGCCACCGGCTGCTCTGCCCCTCCGACCGTCAGCCGCTCCGCTCGAACTCCTCCGCCCACCATCATTTGCCCGAAGCTCCCTCCGCCCGCCGACCCCTTCGATCGTCGGCCGCACCGCCCGAATCTCCTCCACCCGAAGCTCCTCCTCCTTCGCCCGCGCCGCCGACCCGGTCCTCCTCCGAAGCCATGCTCCATGCCATCAACAAGCAGGATTGACGAATGGGACAGTTTCTCCAGCCAACAGATTCTTCTGCAGGTAGTTACTTCTCTAGACATTTGATTATTGGTGCTGCTGTGTACATGTCAATTTTTCCCCTCGTGGTAATTTTGAAGGTAGAACAGCACTTACATTTTTGGAGCAGATAGTTCTTGAGGCTCTACTAGCCAGTAGTAGGTTGATATTTTTGTGCTCCGTAGCCCATATACTGGTACAGCACTGTGTGTGCCGTGTTATAGGACTTGGGATGAGAGAGGAACCACACGTACGTAGACGTACGTATCACAATGGCTCTAAAATAGGAATCGGCGACGAGGTCCAGAGCATTATCCTGATGATTTTGGCCTCGTGATGGGCCTCTGTGGTATCCTAACTCCCAATCAAGTTGCTTAATTATTCAAAGCGGACTAGTACGTCAGGTCATCGCCTGCTCGAGTGGAAATTAAGTAGCAATGCGAGCTGTACGCCCAAAAACAATGTGGTGCTGATTTCACATGAAAACCTCCATCTGAACCTAGCAAGTTGCACATAAAAGCTCCAAAGATGGCCATGATAACGGGAGCAGTTGTCTGGTTGCCACTTGCAATCACGAATTGTAGTGTCTTCATTTCAATGATACTAGTTAACTGTGCAATGGAAACAAATTTTTTTATCTAAATAATTAAATTATGCTATGCTTTTACAGAAATAAATTGTACCCTTAAGTTGCCATAGAGATAGACGTGAGTAATGGCCTGGCCACGAGGAGCAGCAGATGTGAGCGTAAGGAGAAAGATGCTGTTGATTTTTTTTATTCCACGGCACATATGTATTGACATGCTGCTTTTATTAGAAAGGAGAGGAAGAACGTAGGATCGTCACCAACTCCCGTATTTATATATTACTAGAGATATGCTCTCGGTTTAAAAGGGCGTGTACGTATAACTCTACGGAACTAATAGAATTTAGTTCATTGAAGAAGAAACTATAGCCATGAAGTAGCGATAACTAGTTTTAGTACTCATTTATACCTGCATGCAACGAAATACAATATGATGCATGCAGGTAGCAATCAGCATTACATTTACATGCGTGGGTAGATCACATACGATGCAGCTAGCTAGCTTGTATACATGGTCCGAGTCTTTTGCGCAATCCATTCATTTCCCTTGAAAATACCCCCTCGAAAAATGCAGGTGGGGATTTTTTTAAAAAATAGTACATGTTTAAATAATTTTACAAAAACAATAAGCTAAAAAATCAATTACAAAAAGATACCTCTATCATTATTTCATTTGACAACATATGCTTTATCGCCAAACGATATCGCAAAAAACTGGTACTGTTCATTTGTCAACAAACAAAACCGTGAAGACTTTACTGTTCATCTATCGCCAGTACCAAATTTTCGCAAAATTGAATTGGTGACAGATGTCTGCTCCGTCGCTGCTTGAACTGGCTGACAGATTGTTTTCTTGCAGATTCATTTGGTTGGCAAGGCTAAGGTTTATGTCGCTACTTCAATTGGCAACAGAACCCTGTCGCGAATTCCTTTAGCAACATAAGTCCTATCGCTAATTTATTTTGTGATATAGCTTTTTCGTCAATTAAAATAGCGACAGAGCTTTGTTGCCAATTGAAATGGTGACATAAGTATATTTTTATAATTATTTTTTAGAGTATTATTTTTGTAAAATTATTTAAATAGTATATTATTTTTTTTAAAAAAAATCTTCAGGTGGGTGCATGGGAGGCGTTAGGAACCTGTACAAAAATGCAGAGAAGAAGAAACACTCGATCGTCTCGGCCATAAGATGGTACAACCTTCTAGAGTAGCGTTTCTATACATTACCTTTTAATATAAGTTACACTGATATCAAAGTAAGAGAAAAGATAAACAATCACTATTTATCTTTCATTTGTGCTTTAATATTTGCGTAACCTTAAAATAGTGGTGAGCAGAAGCATCTTCTGTTTAGATTTGTCTTGGGACGTTGCACGCACTTGAATTTTGCCCATCTACTAGTCAAGTGCTCGTGCATTACAACAGAAACAAAATTTTAACGAAATAATCAAATAATGCCACGTGTTTAAAAAGAAATAAAATTGCACTATTAAGTTGTGTCTGGAAGGAAGAATTGGGCAGTAGACCGACCAAAGAGACCAGGTGTGAGCGAAAAGAGAACGATGTATTCCTCAGGAGTGGGCCTACGCCGTTCCCCAACCCCCGTTGAGCCGGACCAACAGCTCGCTCTTTTTCGGCGCTTGGTACGTACCATCCGACCGTATCCAGCGCGACAGAGCGCGGACGCGTGGGGAGCGCGCGCTCAGCCGCGGACGGCATATATCCAGCGCCTGGTACGCGCAACGAACCGCGGCGCGCGCGAGGCCTGTGTGACTCGCGTAGTCATGCGTTGCTGCTGGCTGGTTGCTAATGCTACAGCTACATTGCTACGTACCGGGGAACAAGTCTCCTGCCGCGCTCGCCGCCCGCCTGCTCCTCGTCCGAACCACGTAAGCTAGAGGCAGCAGCAGTACGTGTGCTAGAACGATGCCGCATGGTTAAGCAGATCTGTATGGTGACGTTGACGACCTGATTCCACATGAAAAGGCATTGATCGGACTGTAAACCCTGTACTAATTGAAGCCCCACGAAACATAGGAGATAAGATGGTAAGAAAATCAGATGCGGAGCGAAGGAGACGGAATCAGGTTTTAGGCCCCAGCAATTTTAAGCAGACGCCTCTTCATCATTTGAACCTGGATTGATAATTTAACCCATTCAACTGACTGGCAAGCTTTGCTTTGTGCGAAATGTAGGGAACGTTATTTGAATTTTGAACATTGGTGAAATTTTAATTTGGCGTGTCTACATAGAAGATACCTCGACGTTTTCTGTGTTCAGCTGCAGATCAACAAAATTCACTTTGTTTTCTTTGGCAGTGATGGGCTTGTTCTCCATTGAACAAGGCCGCCACCGAGAGTTCCTGGGATGGTGAGGCGGGCCGAAAAGGTCGGTCCATGGACGAATTAGCCCGTGAATTCAAAACGCGCCTTCCCAATCGCCTAACCGGATCAGACCCGGGTTTACCCCCGCGCTCGGCATCCATGCACCGAGCGGACGGGCGAGGGCCACAAGCGAATCAACCATCAAACCATGTTACGTAGTCACCTAATCAGACCGGCAAAAGATTTACCATCCGAACTGAACAAACAACAGCACAATCTCTTATCAGATCAGGTTTCAGAACAAAAATGGAGCATCTACAAAGAAAATCTAAATCACTGTGACTGGGTTCATCCGCTAAAAATGAACCAAGACACGCACTGAGAACTGCTGCGCATTAAATTTCAAACTGAAATTGAATGCTATGAGAGCGCTACAAATAACTGGAATTTTCATCAGATAATACACTAAAAAGGATGCCTAGGATTGGATTGATATACAACATATTAAAATTTTCACTAAAGATACAACAGTATCGACCGATTTGTCTCCTTAATGTCAATTTCAAAATTTTCACTAAAGTGGGGATTAATAGGATCTCCAGTGTCGCTGAAAATGTTGTTAGACCAACTCAAACTGCTTTCATGCCTGGTCGAAACATTATGGATGGAGTCATAATTTTACATGAAACTATCCACGAGTTACATAACAAGAAGTTGAATGGAGTTATTTTCAAAGTGGACTTTGAAAAGGCCTATGATAAGGTTAATTGGTCTTTTCTCCAACAGGCTCTTAGAATGAAAGGCTTCTCGCCAAAATGGTGTAAGTGGATTGAAAACTTTGTTTCTGGAGGGAGTGTAGGCATTAAGGTTAATAATGATGTTGGTCCCTACTTTCAGACCAAAAAGAGTCTCAGACAGGGTGACCCTCTTTCCCCTATTTTATTCAATATTGTGGCTGATATGCTAGCTATAATTTTAGAACGTGCTAAAGAGGACAGACAAATAAAAGGTTTAATTCCTCATTTGGTTGATAATGGATTGTCTATCTTGCAGTATGCCGATGATACCATTATTTTTAGGAATAATCTGATATATGCCACTCCTCAATCTGAAAATTCGATGGCATGTGTAAAAAATGCCACTCAATGGCATGATTTTCAACATGCCATCAAATTTCCAATTCCTAGAGTGGCAAATATCCAAATTCCCCTTATTTTTATGGAACATGACATTGAACAAGCAAAAAATATGAAACTTTTGTTATGTGCTTTTGAGCAATTGTCTGGACTTAAAATAAACTTCCATAAAAGTGAAATCTTTTGTTTCGGTAATGCTAAGGAGTTTGAACTACAATACACTCATCTTTTCGGTTGTGAGGTCGGTAGTTTTCCTTTTAAGTATCTTGGAATACCAATTCATTATCGCAAATTGAGAAATATTGATTGGAAGGGGGTAGAAGATCGTTTTGAGAAGAGGTTGACTAGTTGGAAAGGAAAACATCTGTCAGTTGGAGGCAGATTAGTCCTCATCAATTCGGTGCTTAGCAGTTTACCCATGTTCATGTTATCTTTTTTTAGGATACCGCATGGGGTTCTTAAAAAATTAGATTATTTCAGATCGCGTTTTTTCTGGCAGAATGATAATCATAAGAAAAAATATCGACTAGCTAAGTGGACTATTATGTGCAAACCTAAGGATCAGGGTGGTTTGGGCATTCAAGACCTTAATGTCAAAAATATCAGTTTACTTTGTAAATGGCTCTTCAAAATTTTGAATGAAGAGGGCGTTTGGCAACAAATTCTTTCTAGGAAGTATCTTGGAAATAAGACTCTTACTCAGGTACAAAAGAAGTCTGGGGACTCGCATTTTTGGTCGGGTCTAATGAAGGTAAAACATCACTTTTTCAGGTTTGGATCTTTTCAACTTCGTGAAGGATCCCAAATAAGGTTTTGGCAGGATACATGGCTTGGGAACAATCCACTTTGTATTCAATACCCCCGTTTATTTAATATTGTTCAGAAAAAACATGCCACGGTGGCTGAAGTAATGAATTCTGCATATCCTAATATGTCTTTTCGTAGGGCTATTGTGGGACCGAATCTCCGAGCCATGCATAACCTTCTTACACGAATTATTGGAATACAATTGTCCGCTGAAAGGGATATTTTTCGATGGAATCTTCATCAAGATGGACAATTTTCTGTTCATTCAATTTATGCAGCTTTATCATATCAAAATTTCCCAGTTACAAATAGGCAGATATGGCGGATCAAAGTACCTTTAAAAGTTAAAATATTTCTATGGTACTTACGACGAGGAGTGATATTAACAAAACATAATCTCAGAAAAAGAAATTGGGCTGGCAACAAAAATTGTTGTTTTTGTCACAATGATGAAACTATTCAACACCTCTTTTTTGAGTGTCCGATTGCTCGATTTACATGGCATGTTGTTCAAATGGCTTTTAATTTACCACCTCCCAATAGCATAACCCATATGTTTGGGAATTAGTTGTTGGGACTAGGAAAGAATACAAAGGATCAATGTTTCATTGGTGCTGCCGCCTTATGTTGGTATATTTGGTTATATCGAAATGATGTTATCTTTGATAAAAAACAATTGACTAATTTGTTGCAGGTGATTTTTATGTGCATCCAATGGTTGCGATCGTGGTCAGTTTTACAACGTCAGGAGGCTAAGGACATGATGTCAATAGCTTGCGACTGTCTACATACTGTGGCTAGAGACGTCTTTTTTGGACACGGCTGGCGATTTCAAAGAAGAATTTGTGCCACTTAAGATTTTTTATTACACATTTTTGTACTTATCGCAAAATTTTCTTCTTTCTTAAACTATTATGTTTTGCTTGACAGCTTTTTAGCTGAGAATCTGAACTTTGTATTAATTGTTTGGCTACGTGCATCTCAGTATGCAGAGGCCGGAAGTTTAATATATTCTTCTATTATCTAAAAAACAACATATTAAAATTGAGATAGCGATAAGTTGAGTTGTACTTGCAAGCGACGATGACGACAGATTTCCTGCATTCAAGTAGCATTACATGTGAGATGTTATCACTATGCCTTGTCATTACACCTGGTGGGCATGGGATTACGTACGTAGATGATGTGGCCAATTCACTCTATTGCAACCACCATGGCAAGCAGTGTTAACAACTGTACAATAGACAGACGATACCTGTGAGCAGCTAGCAAAACTGAGAGCAAACAGTAGGCAAAATAAAGGATTACGAACCCTTCTAGAGATGGCCATAGGACTGGTGTTTGACTAACATATGGCCAAAGCAAGACAAACGGCATTGAGGCACAATAAGGAGAGGAACCTGTGCCAAGCCGCCTCGTCACCACATCCACCTTCTGCTTAGCCAAGCCACCACTGCACTCGAGCGTTTGTGCTGCCTCCTCACATGATCAACAAGCTGGTTTCCACCTAGCAGCCTCATCCAGCCTGCGCTTTGGACTCACCACTTCATCTCCCAACTAGCTTCACCGTCACCTGTGCCATCTATCACTGTTGCCTGCCAAGAACGGTTGGACAAAAAAAAATGAAACTGTAAAACTACAAAATTTTCTCGGCAATCTTTTTGATCTTTAGAGCAAAGCAAACCTGCAAATTATACATTCACATCAAGCATTTCATAAACCTCATAATACTTGAATACACCAATACCATAAGTGTGGTCCTTTTTCAAAAGCTCCTTTGACGCATCCATGGTGTGGAGCCTAATGATCGGTGTGCCAATCTTCTTTCTTACCAAAGTAACTACCACCTCCCTATCAACAGCAAAGACAAAAATCTTAGTCAATTTGTCGAACACATGAAAGGCAACACCTGTTAGAATGAAAAACCGAACCAGAGAGGAATGAGCGCGCTCACTTCGTGTGGAGGCCAGTGCAGCGATGACAAGAACTGATGCTGTTGATGACGAGAACAAGAGAGGAATCAAAGCACTCACTTCACATAAGTGTGCTCGATGCTGTTGATGACGAGAACTGGGGGAAACCCTTGACCCTGATGGTGGCAACGATGTTGGGGTAATGCTTACTGTCAAACTTGGGAAGCACTGCATGAGGGGTCTAACTAAATCCAGATCAAAATCGTAGTTGCCGACCTCACTTAGGACCTAAGTGAACAAACCCAAGAAAGACATATCAAACACAACGAATATGAGAAACGGGGTGGGCTCGCTGTCGCGTACCTTGGTGAAGAGGAGGGAGCCTGAATCTCGGACGCCATGACCATCCCAGCTCCTCCCCATTCCTGTCCAATGCGGGTGGTGCACAGGGAATGAAATCTCGGCGCAATTTTGTATTTCGGACCCCACCGAATTTCATAATCCCGATAAAATTAAGAAAATCCTAGAAAAATTCAAGGTGCTATAATAACCTAAAATCTTGGCCAGATCTCGGTATATTTGACCAAAATCTTGGTAAATTTGAACAAAACTTGACCGAATTTGACCAGATTTTTACCGGATTGAATTCTTCACGCCGTTTTACGTATGGGACAGTCGGTAGATCATAATTTTTGTGAAATTAAAAAAATAAAAAATTTTAAAGGGCGACAACACCTAAAATTTCGCCGAGATCTCGGCATTTTGGACTGAGATCTCGGAAATTTTGGTTAAAAAATTACCAGATTCAAGTTTTCCTTTTTTTATTTTGTTCGGATTTCATAAAAAAAAAACGAGATTTCACTGAAATTTCGGATTTCAGAGGGTGCCAAGATGAAACCCTAAAACGAAATTTGAAACCTTGGTGGTGCGGCCCAAGCTTTGCAGATTGTACTTCAGAGAGGCCTTTTTGCCATGGGGATCCGTCTTCCTCATCCACCGGTTGTTGCCTCCCATCGACATCCTTGCGATGTGGCCGTCTCCAAGTTGCTGAGATCTAGTTTCCATCGATTGAGCTATGGCTGCCGTCACCTGTCATTGGGGTTTGGCTAACACTCTTGTCGCCCTTTGATGACTACAACCGTCATCCTCTCCCAGGCCATGGTGACGAGATCATAGGGGCTCATAGATAGGAAGTTTTAGAGATTATGGCCTTATTGGAACTGTTGCAATACATTCGGGAGATGAGTTGTGGGGATGTGGTCACGATGGTTTCTGGAGAGGAGGACACGACCGCGACGGTTCTCAGGAGGAGTCGTGAGGACGATCGAAACTCATTCATTTATTAGTTTAGATATATCTTTTCTTATATTTTACTAAGAATCGGAGTCAGATATAAGTATTATCGGATACGGATACAAATACGAATGTGGATAATCTCGGTTACAAAATAGAGCGAATACATATCGAACCTAATACAGATAGTCTTAATCATGAATATTTAGTCGAATATTGCACGAAACAAGTCATATTGCATGTAATCAACTGTACTAGAAGGGCTCGTGTAAGAAGAAACAAGTCATATGGTTCACAGGTGCTAGTGAGGAAAGGATGGGGGAGAGGAGGAAGGAGGGAAGGATGTTATCAGCAATCGCCGTTAACTAGATCATTTTTAAAATTAGTATATAAATATAGAATGACTAAATAACAATCTAGAAAAAGAAATTAAAGAAGAAACACAAAAAGGTGCGGCAAAGAACTAGGCTAGGACAGCCCACAGCCTAGCTAATTACTGACCTAGCCCACCCGCCGAAGTAAAAGCTTTAGCTTTTCTAGCCCCATAGCATTTTTTGCAAATCTAGCATCATGCAAACATAATTACAAAAATAGCCCTGTGGTCAGCCGGGCTGCCACTAGTTCACGCTCCTGCTATACTACACGAGCGCGACAGGTGACACATATCACCTGGAGGTGTTTCCGTGGTAGGAGAGTGAGCTATTTTTACAATCATATTCGTATGGAATGCCACTTATCAACTGCAGGCGAGGTACAAGAGTGACCAATGGCCACATGGGATCGCACACCATTGCACCAGGCGTTCGTGCTTGGCTGCTGTCTGCCGAGGTTGGCCGTTGCTCCCTGCCAATAGGGATGAAAACGAATCAGATAGTTTTCAACCGATCTGGACAATTTTCATATACAGATTCGGATCGAATATTTGTCAGATAGTTTCGGATCGGGTATGAATACAAATATTTTTTGTCAGATACGGATTTGGTAGTTCCATATCCGTCGGATACGAATTATCCGGTGAAGAACGAGTTCAGATATCCGGTGTGTACTGCCTGAGTCACCACATAGGTGGGGAGAGGAGGAGAAGTACCTGCTACCACGGAGGGAGGCCGTGGCCACGTCGTGGAGGGAGAGCAGCGCCGTCGAGGGAGGCTATCACTACGCTTGCACCATGGTCCCCAACGTTGCTGCACTTGCGCCGTGGAGGAGGCCGGAGGGGAAGGGGGGAGGGGAGGGGGTGATCGGCGAGGGGCTGGAGGGGAAGGGGGAGGCTGAAGCATGTAGCCCCCAAATTCGATTAAGGTTTTGATAATTAATGGCAATCTTGCTTAATGGACTAACAATTTTCAATTGAGCATGAGAATAAGTTGGCCACAAGGATGCATGTGAAAAGATGAGAATGTGAAGGTCAAAAATCGAAAGAGTACAAAGTATTCAAGCTCAAGGCCAAGGTATAGTTAAGTTAAGGACCTTTTATAGTTTTTACCGATCTCGGTGTTTAGAGCAAAGATCGGGTCGTTAGATTAGGTGCCGTACTATCAAGAGGAAAATTTTATGGCAAGTAGCTTGAATTTAGATAAATGTCCTGGCTCAAATTCATGCTCACATTGGAATTCTTGCATCTCATGAAAATTCTAGATAAAACTCTGCAAAATCGGTACTACCACCTATATGGGAGCGGTGCTACCGGATCACCCTTAGGGTGGTAGGTATTTTCCAGTAAGGGATGTTTTTCTAAAGTTTGGGAGGTTGATACTACTGCCCATGTGGGAGCGGTGCTACCGGAGGCACGGCAGCACCAGCCACTTTGAGTAGTAGTTATTTTCCAGAAAGGCACCTCTTGCACTGCTCCTGGGAGGCTAGAGCTGCTATCTATGTAGGAGCGGCACTACCGGAGTTCTGATAGTACTGTGCATGATTCCGATTGATTGGAGCTACCACCCATATAGGGGCGGTACTACCGCATGTCTGGTAGTACCGACCCTTAGGGCGGTACCTATTTTCCAGATAGCACAAATTTTCTCAACTGGTCGTTCAAAAACTGGTGCTACTGGTCCTACATGGGCGGTAACACCAGATCACTGAGCAACAGACCTCACCTACCGCATTTAATGCTGTTCCGACCGTTGGCTAGAGAGGCCAGTGCAACCGGCCCTATATGGGTTATGCCTCCAACGGCTGGATTTGTGGGTGGGGGCTATAAATACACTCCCACTAGCAGAAAAGGGCATCTTCTTGGACATTCATTGCATACTTGTGAGATCTTGCACCCTTCTTATCACCATTTGAGCATTCAATTCACATTTGAGTGGTGTTGAGAGCAAATTCAAGTGTGAACATTAAATTCGAGTCTTTAGACACTTGATCAACCTCAAGTGAGCATCGAGTTTTCATTCTCTTGGAGGTTGTCACCTCCTAGACGGCTTGGAGGTGTGATGCCAGTGATATTCTCAAAAGAAATTTGTGAGAAGGCCCGGTGATTGTGAAGGCTGGAGCTCGTCTAGCCGGAGCGGGGAAGAGCTACTACTAGTAATCGAGGGAAGGCTCAATTGCGCAAGGAGCCGGTTTGATTGGATCAAGCTTCCTCAATATGAATTAGGGGAGACCGGCAAGTCTCCGAGACCACGGGAAACATCACCATATCATCTTGTCTTGTGGTTTGCTTTCTATTGTTCAATTGTGCAAATTTACATTCTTAGTTTACTTATTACTTGTATTTGATTTTAGGATTGTGTAATTTGCTTAGATTACTCTTATTGGTGCACTTAGCAAAAATCTAGATGATTAGTCCTTAATTTATCGTAATTCTCAATTCTAGTATTATTTGCTAGGTTATTGTAATTATAGTTAAAGAATTTAAAAAAACCTCCTATGCACCCCCATCTAGTTAGTTATCATTGATCCTACAAAGGCGGCCAAGAGGGGTGGGAGGGGAAGGTGTAATGGGAGGGGGAGGCGGCCGGCGCTGGGCGGGAGGGCCATGTGGGTGCTGTAGGGGGAAGGGGAGGAGGTAGGGCGGGCGGCGCTGAGGGAGACGAGGTGGCGGGGAGATGCCGGCTCGGGGTCAACTTCGGCGGGGTAGGCGAGAGTGCGGGGTGGATGAGGGAGGCAAGGGCTTAGTTGGGGGGAAATATGGGGGAAAGGGCGCCAATGTGTGGGGGTGGTAGGGGGGAAAGGGGGGAAAGTGGAAAAAAAGGAAAAAGTGGGAGCGGAAGGGAAAAAAGTGAAACAAAATGAAATTGTGAAATTTAAGTAATTAAGTAAAATTATGGACCCTTAAATATTTCAGATGCTTGGGAGGAGAACTAGTCGAGGTGTTTGACGGTGTGCTTTCTTGTGCCATGGAGGGGAAGAAGAATGTTGCACCACCTTATGCTCGTTTGTATTTGGTCGTTGCATTCTGACTCCTGAAAGAGAGCTAAGGGATGGACGAGAGAGAGAAGCTGAGAGAGATTGAGAGAGACGAATAAGAGATGCACCAGTTATCTACCTTGCGTTCAGAATTTGGTCTCGCTAGCTTGTGTTCCTTTTTGCTATTTGAGCTATGAAGTAAAAATTATATCTCAGGCCAAAGATAGAGAAGTGAGTAGAGCCAGTTCTCTATCATGCATATTCATTGAAATATGACTTGTAAATGCATGAGCATGACGATATGGAAGATGTTGAGGAGGATGTGCTGGAGACATGGAGGAATAACAGACTATGATTTGTGAAGCCTTTGAATGATTGAATCTGTGATGAATTTATCTCTTAGTCCTTACAATCCTATGTGTGTGATGAACTCAGTGTTATATACTTTTTCAGTCTAACATGGTATCTAAGTATTATCAAACTTTTAGTGTAGTTGTGTTTGCTTCCATTTGTATCTCTAAGCAAGAATTATATTCATTTTGTGTTTTGATCTATATGTATGATGAATTAATTGTATGTGTCAATGTGTGTGATGAACTAAATCTTACATAATTTTGTTTGTGACATGGCATCGAACTACTATCTAAGTGAATAAAAATGCTTATATTTGTTCAATTTTCAATAATATTTTGATTAAATCAACCAGTAATATGTTCTAGTTGATTTCTTATGTACAATATAAGGAGTTATCATGTTCTGATAAATATTTGTAACCGTATTGGATTTAATTTGTATTCGATCCGTATTTGATATTATTCGTATTTGTATCCGAACTATCTATATCCGTATCCGTATCCACATCAGAAAAAAAAAATATGAAAATAAATATAATAAAACTATTATCTATCCCTATCCTATCCGTATCCACATCAGAAAAAAAAATATGAAAATAAATATAATAAAACTATTATCTATCCCTATCCTATCCGTTTTCGCCGGATCCACCGCACCATACTTTAGTGCATCAGCCAGTACTCATGTACGTGCCCGTCCAGTCTCGTGCGGCGGGAGCTTCAACCAGTCCATTCGAGTGCAGCCGAATATTACCTCTACGATTCCTGAAGAGTGATCTGGAGAGTGGAGACGCCCGTCTGTTTGATTGCAGAACAGCAGCACATGCATGACATTCTTGCAAAATGTACTGAACTTTGACTCAGTTGCATGTTTCTTGGGGCCATATTCTTACCCCAAGCTTCTCTATTCCCAATCAACGTTCATAATTCCGTCACTGAAGTACAAATGAGTCCCCCACAAAATGTGCGAGAGCACAGAAACAATGTGTATTTAACAACCATCCTTCATTAATTTGTTGTTCAGATTACTTTGTTCTGGTATATCTGGTTACAGCGGGAAATTGTTATACTGCGTCTGTGTCCTGGTACATTTTGCAGAGATGACTGGAAAAGTACCTCCTACCTCGACCCCCCTTAGATAATAGTTACAAAATAGCTGCAAAATAGAAAGGGAAAAGGGAAGATGTCGAGACGAGATTATCATTTATGCCCAACCCAGCATTAACACTTGTAAGGCAGATCCTAACAACCATTTTGCCAAGAACAAAGCAAAGGGAGTACAGATCGACATCGCAACCAAGAGAAGTTGCAACACAGTCATCAATGTCCATAGGTGATCCTCTTGGTTCCTACAACAGGTCAATCTTTCAAACTTGCATTCAGAATGCGATCTCTTTATGTTTATACAAAGGGAGGAGAAATCATAATAAGGATTTAAAAGGTGTGCAACTCTGTAAGGCTTTAAGAAAAACCAAATTACTTTAGTAGACTGTAGACAGTTATGGGCTGTTTGGTTGCCTTCTCAGTTCAGCCAGGCTGCATGAGCTCAGACAGGCTGATGGGAGTCAGGCTGAGTGGATGCAAGGAGATGTTGTTTGGTTGGTCGTATGAGGTTGGACAGGCTGCACAGAGATGTTGTTTGGTTGGCTGCACTGGAATGAAAGTGTGATAAGCAAATTCAAAAGAAGGATGAAATAAATTTTAAAAATACTAGAAAATCAATAATTTCACAAACGAAAATAAAAAGTTTTAAAATATATTCTAGAAAATCAATAAATTGAAAAACTAAAATTTTAATCTTTTGAAATTTATATAGCAAGTATGGTCTAGTTTTGTTCGAAAAAATATCAGGAACACATAGGTGAAATCGGTTCGTTAATCGGAGATGTTAATCAAAAGATATAGCAAAGAAAAGAAGAAAATTAGATAATAAATGCTGATGTCAGCATGCATGCATGGCTCAGCAGAGCCTGGCTCTGGGGAAACGGTGGATTTTCTCGTTTCCCTGGAGCCAGGCTGAAAGGAGTGTTTTGCATCTGTAGAGCCAGGCTGAGTTGAATGAGAAGACAACCAAACACTCATCTTTTGCATCTGTAGATGCAAATCTTTTTAGTTGCAGCCAACCAAACAGCCCATTAGTGATAGAAATCCATTTATATAGGCATAACAGAAGATTGGGGAAACCTCGTAATTTAGCCCTATTCCAAACTAGGAATTTAAAATGTTCTAGCAAAAAAAATAGAAAAAAAATTAACCCACTTATAATGTCGCGGTAGGTTGACCATAAGTAAATTGCTGACAGTTGATGTAAAGCAAGGGTAATTAGCTAATTGTCCTGGATAAAGAATGCCGCCAGATACAAACACGAACTAACTCTTTCTACCTATATGGTTTTGCAGGAACAAAAAACAAATATGCTTACCAAGAATGTCCAATGGACTGCAATATCATCTGCAGAGATAAACATCACTCTAGAATTTCACAACACAAATCACAATTCCATATTACTAGCTGGCAATCTCTTCATCTTCATCGCTTGATTCATCAAAATCATCCTGGTCCTGGATCCATTAAAGAGGTGAATGAATTTATGATGGCTTAAAACAGGCAGGGTCAAAAGATTGGATACCTCATCATAGCTTGCCAAGGTAACTGCTATGGTGTCTTCATTTTCCGAATCTGAGCTATCCCCCTCTTGTTCCTCATATTCCTCAATACCCTATTTTGTTTCACATCACATCAGGAATTCATTAATCAATGAATAAGATTTAACGAAGAGAACAAATATTATTGCTTTGCAAGTGTAACTACAGTTCTTCTGCCTCACTGTCATTAGAGCATTTCAGGGGAAGTAGAGCGTGAGACAGTGGAAACCGTCTGGGACTGCTAATCTGCTATTGCCTTGCTAACAAAGCGTCAACAACAAATAATAATGTATTTTGTTTAACACTTATATAAATAATTAATAAACTTTTGAGGAAATCAAAGGACTGGTAGGGGTCAGATGGAGCAACCGAAATGCATCTCATCACTTAGTCTGACAACAAATGCAAAAGAAGGCACCAATCGTGCTATAATTCTGCAGTATATATTTAACTTGAATGCTGTCCAGATAATAGAATTGACCATCCCCACCCCCCACCCCCCAAAAATTTTTTTTGCCTTGATGGACACACAATTACTTCTGTATAATGAGAAATTCCATACCAAATCCAACTTTGTCTGCCTTATATTGCTTTCCAGTTGAGCTATATGCTGGCTGAGGGCCTGCGTGACAAGGTCATTAGTTTAAAGGAAACCAAAACAACGATAAGGTCGTATACAAGAGTTTTCAAATGATTACACAAAAAAGAGGCACTCCACATTTTTCATGGCAAACTAACCTCATGGCGTTGCATTGCAACTGCACGTTTCAATGCCTTAGCCTTTGTTAAAAGATTTCTAGGCCTTATGTTAATAGGCCTCCTATAGTTCTTTCCACGGTAAAAAATAAGTGCATAACCCTTGGGAACTCTTTCAATTGCAACTAGTATACCACCACTTTCATACTCTAGAAGTCGTGCTGTCTCCTCAACAAAGGACAAGGTCTTTTGCTTTGAAATCAATTTGACAACTTCCCTGTGCTTCCAATGCAAGTGCATATTTTCAATGACACCATCAAAGACACCACGAATTCCTAAAATTGATAGGGAGAAAATCAGACATTTGAAACGGTAGAGCATGTTCCAAGGTGATCATTCAAGAAACTTACCAAGAGGCAAATATGACTTAAGTCGCAAACCAATTCTACGGAAAATGGACCTTTCCTCATCTGTAATCATTTCTTGATCATCAGATGGATTGGCAAGGATCATAGAAGCTTCAATCCTCGATAGTAATCGCTCTGCTCTATGTATTTTTGCCTGAGCCTGTGTATTTGCAGAGGAAATCAAGGAACTAGCAATAACAACTAAAGGAAACAAAGCTATCTCAAACAAGCAAGGTTGCACACCTAGAAAAAGGTGAGTAGAGTCAACCTCATAATTAAAAAAATAAACAACATGCGAACTACATCGATATGTACACTGAAAATGAAATATTTTATTTTTAATTGCAAGCTCATTTTGCCTTCTGAAACTACAGTTATCTAAGAACGACATAATAGAAATTGCTTACAATGGAGAGCTTGTGTTCAAGTTTCCTGAAAAGCTTTTCTTTCTCTGATCTAGAAGATGCTTCTTTCATTTCTTCTTGCTCCTTCGAAGTTACTTCTCTTCCCCAACGAGCTTGAGCCTCCTGAAATTCAGCAAGAGTACCTGCGAGAGCATGCCCATCTAAACCATCCTCTGGAGATTGTGCAATGGCAATGTATCTTCTCTGTTCCTCTACATTCTGAATATCTTTTGTCAACTCCTCTCTCTCAGCCAAAGCAGCCGCAACAGATGTTGGGATGAAGTCTTTTCCACGATATATTACGATGTAATATTTATTTCGAAGAAGCAGGGTACCTCCAGTTAGATTCTGAACGAACATGGAAAAAATGGTAAGACATTAGCTAATTCATGAAGGCCTTTACAAGTTAAAGCAAATATAATGCATCAACAGAGTTGATTTGTGGAAACATACTTTTGGAACTCTATGCAAAGATCAACATAGGAATCACATACTAAAGCATAATAAGCACTTCAAACTATGATTTTATTCTAAACAAGTATTCAATTGTGGTCAACTTAGCTACTAAGTTTAAAACATATAAGAACCAGCGTTTTCAAGGTTCCTTGACATAAAATTTTGTAAAGCAATCAAGCCTGCAAATGAGAGGGAACAATAAGAGAATGGTATTCAAACCTTTATTTCTTCAGCCATTAGCATATTATTTGTATTCTGGATTCCACGTTTGACAGCAATTTTCACCACCAAACTCTTCTCCCAGAGCTTAACAATAGCCGCTGCCAAGCCTTGATGGTTCCGGTTCCTCCCTTCAATGAAGTTTAGCAAGCTATAAGCAGGTGTTTGCTGCCAACAAATGAAAGCTATGATGCGGAAAAATGATATACACACTGTCAAAAGCAATACCTAGAGCAAAATGGCATGGAAGGTTCCTTGCTAACTTTCGCAAATTTGTCAGCTCTGCATTGGTAAGGGTCGAACGCATTCCAGTTGGAAGAAGTCTTAATGGTGTTTTATAACCAGGAATTGTCTGAGGCAGCAAGTCAGCATCCACAGGTAAAATGCCTGTTCCCCACCAATCTACAAAACGAGGACCCAACTCATCAAGCATTTGATTGAACTCCAGCTCTTCTTCTGTCATGTCCTCAGTATTCTGTGTGTTCAATCTGGATACATTCTCATGTTGAGCAGTTAAATCCTTCCCCTGATTATCATTCTCAGCAGGGCTCGAGGCATCTGGGATGAATAATGTACCACCTTCCCCTTTCATTGGAGATGAGGTGCCATCCAAAGTTTGAGATTTCAGAGGCCTTTTGTAATTGCTCCCGCGGTAAACCACCATTACACTTCCAGACCTCCATATGATCAATCCTCCTGTCCGCCGCTGATCAATACACACAACCATCATGTAAGGAATCTATTTTCCTTTAGATAGCCAATAATTCCACATAAACCTCGAAGTTACCGCGACAAACAGAACAACCAAACAAGCTCAATTGCCACTATCAATCACTAAACTAAACACTGCCAATGCTGCATATTTGATGGGAGGCGTTATGTAGCACAAACCTCGACAAGCTCATGAGCAGTCTTCATGTCGTGCGCGAGGTCCTCATGGAACTTGAGCCGGACCAGCTCCGACTTCCTCCAGGCGTCGTGGATCTTCTCGGTAACGGCCTGCGTGACCCCCGCCTTGGGCACGGTGATGCGGTCGCGAAGAGTCATACCCAGCCTCCGCAGGCGCCGCAGCTCCTCATCCTCGATCGTGAGCTCGGCCAGCGTGGGCGCCCTAACCCTCCTCCTCTTGACCCCATCCTCCTCCTCCCCTCCTCCCCTCGCGCTCTCCTCATCCCTCTCCCACGGGAGGACGGCCTCGTCGAAGCTGGAGGCGGCGAAATGGCGGTCGGGGCGCGCCCAGCTGCGGTCCAGTAGGTCGCCGAGGCGCTCGTTGCCGTCGATGGGAGGGGTGGCTGTGACGGTGGAGGGCTCGTCGTCGTCGGTGGCGAGGCCGAGGTTGCGGAGGCGGTGGACGATGCGGTCGATGGAGGTGGTAGGGACGGGGGCGGGCGGAGGCGCGGAGGGGTCGGCAGGGGTCCACTTCTGCAGCCACGGCGCGCCGCGGCTAGGAGTGGGAGGAGCGCGGTTGCCGCTGGAGGAGGAGGAGGTGGACGCGGAGGCGGCGGTGGAGGAGGATGAGGCCGCGCGGGAGAAGAGGAGGCGGAGGGGGAGGAGGTGGGGGCGGGAGGAGAGGCGGAAGGAGTGGTGGAGCGGGAGCTCGGAGAGCGCCATGGATGTGGTGGCTAAGGCGTGCGGGGGTTTAGTGCGGTGGCGCCATGGACGGGGTGAGACCGTGAGAACGTGTGGGTCTTTGGGTTTGGTGGTGGCGGATAAGGGAGGGGAGTAATGGATTGGTAGCCAGTTCGATACCTAAAATGTAGGAAATAAATTCTGCGGAGGAGGGGTGCAAATGTCTCCTCGAATATATTCGACGCTGATTGATGTTACGTGAATAATTCTATAATCCAACGTACGATATTAAGTGAGGACTTTGAATTCACATTTTGCTTATTTCGATGCAATTCTGGGCATTAAATGACGACTTAATGTCGTGTGTTGGATTGCATATTATCCGCGTGGCATCAATCAGCATCGGATATGCACGGGAAGGAGTTTGCACCCCTCCTCCACAGAATTTATTTTCAAAATGTATCCATAAATTAGTTACATTTAAAAAAAATTACACGACAAAAAACCGTTTAGTTTTTGTTTAAAATTGATTGATTTTTGATTAAAATCATATGACAATGCCACAGAGATCATCGATTTTCGGTTAAAATCGGCCGGTTTCCGGTGAAAACCGGTTGAAACCAACGATTTTCGATTGTTTTGAGAAAAAAAAGTTCAAAAAGTTTGAAGTCTTTAATCCTTCGGTTTCTGACGATTTTCTAGTGATTTTTTACTCGATATTTTTAATTTTTGAATTTTGGTTTTTGAGTGGTTTTCGGTATCGATATTGTTAACCCTGATTGGAATGTTTTCTTTTAGGACGTGCCATAACGGTATACAAGTTTTTATGAGTTTGTAAGTTTTATCAAAATTCTATAAGGTTTATAAGCTTTAACAAAGTTTCGTTCATGTTTTATAAGTTTTTTCTATATTTTAGATAAAATTTCAAACAAAGTTTATTCGTGCATAGACAAGTTTTACTAAGTTTTATGTGTTGAATTTGTGAACCTCCGGTTAGTATTATTTATGGTTTGTGTTTCAAACGTAAAATGATCTTATAAATAAAGTTGCATCCACAATACTTAAATTTTCTGCCAATCCATTGCAATCTCGTGCATGTAGTATTCAGCATTTTCTCATGCGACTTGTTGAGTATTGTTGTGTACTCACCCTTACTTAAAATCGCCCTTTCAGAATTTCAAGAAGATGAAGTTTACCGAGAGTTCGTAGATGGCGACTTGGTTTGGCTTAAGGTCATATTCTTTTGCTCAGGCTTGCCTGTGTGGTGTTTTGGATGAATCTATTTGGGTCCCGCTGCGTCTTCTTTTGTAAAAATTTGGCCGTTAGGCCTTATATTATATAAAATGTTTATATTCATCTTTTATCTGGCAATGAGTGCTTTGTTCCCGACAGCTAATCTTCTTTAGTAGCTGACTAGTTGTTAAGGTATTTAAGCGTACTATCTGAAAAGACGGTCCGTCACTAAAAAAAAATCTCATGCAACTAGACTTAACTGCTGTAACAATCAAGACTAGCTCAAATGAATTTGCACCAAAGTCACGGAGAAGAAGAAGAAACCATGGCAACAAGATCTGAGCTCGTAGTTGGCGGAGAAGGCGGCCATCCCGGTGCCTCGTCGTCGGAGGGCTTAGATATGGCATCTTGTCGTCGGTAGAAGTGAATCTAGCAGGGGCAACAAGATGTCCATTGTCTCGTCATGGACCGCCGCACCAGGTCCTTGTTGACCATGGAGGGTGGGGGGCGCAGCAAGCCGCACCGCACCAAGTCCTCATCGTTGTCGTAGAAAGGGGGATGGAGGAGTGAGGGCGGCTGCTCCGTTCCTTCCATTGCGAATAGCTGACCATCGTATGGGTGGTGAAGAAAGGGGAGGAGGAGTGTGGCTTCACTTGTTTTGTGCCACTTTTCAGTGGGGTGGTAGGGTTATGGGTGTGCGGCTCTATTCACCGGTGTTCAAATCTGTGTCCACCTACTATGCATACACGAGGTGTGTTTCATTTGAAATGTTGTGATGTTGCGGATATATTCTTGGCCTTCATCTATTTAGATATGCATATGGTTTGCGTGTGTGGTGGTGTGTAAGTATAACACAAAAAAAAAAGGTTTTGATAAGTTTCATCCGGATATTTTCTTTAGCAACCATTATCCAAATTTCTAGCCATTGGATTTGCTTTCAGATCAATGCACGCCCCCCTGAATTCGAGATGAGTTGATCCTATGGATGTATGTTTTGATCGTACGATCCAAAGTTTGGTTGTTTTCTAGGACAAAAACATCCGGATGATACCTATACACTCCAAAAAAAAAAAAAAGCCTCTGCTGTGAGCCAGCTCCATGCAATGGTACCGGTGAAACAACAAACTAGCATTATCCTCCTTTTGTTTTGCAATCATCATATACATATCCATGGGCCATGGCAGGGGCAGGGTAAAACCATTTTTTCAGCCAAACTTGAGGAAACGAAAGACGTAGCAAGCGACTGACAGACTGAAACGACTGCGATGTGACGCCGCCTCCTACACGGTTCCCACGGTCGCACGTTAGAGTGACTTGTGCGAGGCTGGAGCTGGACCATCACGAACACACGACTCAAGCGACGAACTCGAAAGTAGTACCAGAAGCAGTAACAGTTCAACTGACAATAACTCGGTCGACGAAGGGATTAAGGACCTGTTTGTCAATAAAGTATTTTCATAGTTTCTAAGCAAAACCATGGTTTTGGAGAATACCATGGTATTTTTGGCAATATAGTGTTTAAAAGCAACCCAAAAAACTCTGTTTTGAAAACCATGGTATTGCTAATACCATGGTATTTTTGGAATATTGAAAACTCTACTCAAAGTGGAGTTTTGGGCTTTTGGTGCTGGTGTAGAGAGTGAGAGGTGTCAATACTTTGAAAATAAAGAACTTTGTGGACAAAGGAGGAAGAAAACCCACACACCGCAGGTCTTCTCCATCAGTATATATATATAGCCAGAATAGTTGCCAAAACGACAACGGCAACAAATCAGCCTGATCGCTTGGATTCAGGCTATTACAGATTACAGGAGATATACATGGCAACTCACGTAATCACGTTAGCTATTTCTATCTTTGGACAATCTATTTTTACAGCTTCCCTCAATCTCAACATTAGGAACTAAGTTGAGATTGTTTCGAAAAGATTCAAAGCTGCGTGCTGGAAGTGGTTTTGTGAATATATCTGAAATTTGATCCCGGCTAGATATAAACCTTATGTCAAGCATCTTCCGAGCTACTCTTTCGCGAACAAAATGATAGTCCACCTCAATATGCTTTGTACGAGCATGAAACACTGGATTTGTAGAGAGATATGTAGCTCCCAGATTGTCACACCACAAAGACGGTGGTCTAGACTGATAAATGCCCAACTCTTTCAATAGAGACTGAATCCATATGACTTCCGCTGTCACATTTGCAATAGCTTTATACTCAGATTCAGTGCTTGATCGTGATACCGTCTGCTGTTTTCTTGAACTCCAAGATATCAGGTTTGTACCAAAATAAACTGCAAAACCGCCGGTCGAGCGTCGATCGTCCGGGCACCCTGCCCAATCAGAATCAGAAAAGGCGCTGATGAGAGTTGATTCTGATTTCTGAAAAACTAAACCCATAGCTTGAGTGCCTTGCAGGTATCTCAGGATACGTTTTACTGCTATCCAGTGATCCTCGGTCGGCGCATGCAAGAATTGACAAACCCGATTGACTGCAAAGGATATGTCAGGACGGGTAATCAACACATATTGTAGTGCTCCAACAATACTTCGATAGTGAGTAGCATCATGAGAAGACAGAGGTGCGCCTTGGTAAGCAGACAACTTATCTGTGGCAACCATAGGAGTGGAGCTGGACTTACAATTATGCATTTTTGCTCGTCGAAGGATATCACCAATATACCGGCGTTGTGTAAGTGTGATAGTATTGCCTCCCTGTGCTGCTACAACTTCGATACCAAGGAAGAAGTTGAGAGCACCAAGATCCTTGATAGCAAAAGTTGCTCGAAGAGTATTCAGTAAGGAAATAGTGGCATTTTCAGAGGAGCTGGCCACAATAATGTCGTCAACATAAATCAACATGTACATGACAACTCCAGTTCGCTGGTAAATGAACAAAGAGGCATCTGCTTGTGAGGGAACAAAGCCAAACTCCAGTAGACAAGAGCTAAGACGAGAAAACCAAGCTCGTGGAGCTTGCTTCAGTCCATAAAGTGCCTTATCAAGCTTACAGACATGTTGAGGGTATTGAGGATCTTCATATCCTTGCGGTTGAACCATGAAGACATCTTCCTCAAGAATACCGTGAAGAAAAGCATTGCGAACATCCAATTGACGAAGACTCCAGCCACGGGAAACAGCAAGAGCAAGAATAAGTCGGATAGTTGTCGGCTTGACTACAGGACTGAAGGTGTCATCATAGTCTATGCCATATTTTTGCTTGAACCCCTTTGCAACCAGGCGTGCTTTATACCTGTCAATGGTGCCATCAGCCTTCCGTTTGATCTTGTATACCCACTTGCTGTCAATTAAATTTTGTTTTGTTTGATGAGGCACAAGATGCCATGTTTGATTGTGTCGTAGAGCTTGAATCTCATCATCCATTGCTTGGCGCCAACACTTGTGTTGAACAGCATCAATGTTGGTTGTCGGTTCTGCAGTAGTTACACTGTCAATCTGAAATGCACGACGCCCTGTGAGAGGATAACGCACTGTCCCATCCGTAAACTCTTTTGGCTTCAGAATATTATGTTGAGATCTAGTGCATGGTCCAGGTCGAGTTTGCACAGGTGGATCTGGAGGATTAGTTGAAAGCTCACTAAAAGAAATATTATCCTGCACACCTGCATCGTCAGTAGTCATAGACACATGCGGACTAATTTCACATTCATGATCATTTTCAGAGACAATCTCAGTGGCTGGTGAGGTAGTTGGGACAGGTACAGAGGAACTCTCATGAGAGGTCAAAGGCACGGGAAGCAGAACATCCGATTGTGAAATTGTAGACACTGGTTGAGATTGTGTGGAGGCAAAAGGAAACACATTCTCATCAAAGATAACATCTCTGGAAATGTAGACCCGCCCAGTAGACCTATCAAGGCATTTGTACCCCTTATGTAGAAGACTATAGCCCAAGAAGACGCACTGTCTAGAACGGAACTGGAATTTGTGAGCGTTATATGGTCTGAGATTTGGCCAACAAGCACATCCAAAGGTTTTGAGGAAAGGGTAATCTGGTTTGGTGCCGAAAAGCTTATGAATAGGTGTGTCATATTGTATAACACGGCTAGGAATACGGTTTATCAAAAAACAGGCTGTTTGGAATGCTTCTGGCCAATATTTAAGTGGCATTGAGGATTGAGACAACAAGGAGAGACCAACTTCAACTATGTGTCTGTGTTTTCGTTCGGCGGCACCATTTTGTTGATGTGTATGTGGACAAGATACTTGGTGAGAGATACCAACTTGTTTGAGGTATTTGTTGATAGCCACATACTCTCCACCCCAGTCTGATTGGAGCCGAATAATCCTTTTATCTAACAAGCGCTCAACATGTTTTTGAAACTGAAGAAAAATGGGCAAAGCTTCAGCTTTAGCTTTCAAGGGATAGATCCAAGTATACTTACTGAAATCATCAATGAAACTTATATAATATTTGTATCCCCCATAGGAGGTGATAGCTTGTCCCCATACATCAGAGTATATCAACTCTAAAGGATACTTAGACATACTAGTTGAAACTGGAAAAGGTAATTGGTGGCTTTTAGCCTCCTGACAAGCATTGCAAACAGTTACAATGTTTTTATTCAAGATAACTGAAAGTTGACTCTCTTGAAGAACTCGATTGACTACTGAAAAAGATGGATGACCTAGGCGCCGGTGCCACAGATCAATGGAAGGCTTGACAGCTGAGAAGGACGATTTTCTTGATGTAGCCATCAAGGGTGTAAGAGGGTACAAGCCCCCTTTACATCTGCCCTGAAGAAGAGGAGTCTTCGTGACCTGATCTTTGACAAGAAATTGATCAGGATGGAACTCAAAGAAAACATTGTTGTCTTTAGTGAATTGATGAACTGATAAGAGATTTTTCTTTATGTTAGGTACATGAAGAACATTATTCAAGTGAAGAGGTCTATTTTGAGATTGAATTTGAGAATGACCAATATGTGAGATTAGCAAACCTGTGCCATTGGCTACATGAAGTTGGTCTTTGCCGTGATACTCCTTCTTGAAGGACAACTTATCCAGATTGTTGGTGATGTGATCTGTAGCGCCGGTATCAGTGTACCAACTTGGATCATCCACATATGATGAAGACACCATAGCAGCAGAATGATTTTCATCACTCTGAAAAGCATGGTTAAATCGGTTATAGCATCTAAGTGCAGTGTGCCCAGTTTTACCACAGACTTGACATGTTGGCCGGCTTCCTTGAGATGAATTCTGGAATGACCGATTGCCCTGAGATGAATTTTGAAACCCATTCGACCAATTGTTTTCTCCCTGTTTTCCACGACCAGAACCTCGGCTATTTCCACGGCCTCGATAGACACCACCACGACCGCGACCGCGCTGAACATTGTTGACAGAAGAAGTCTGCAGTGCCGAAGTATTTAGCTCTTTCCTCATCTCAAAACTGAGAAGATGAGCATAGAGATCCATGAGCGAGATTGGATCTGGTCTCGTGCAAATAGACGTCACAAGGGCATCATATTCGGAATCAAGACCTCCCAATATATAAGAAGTGATATCTTCATCATCCAGTTGCTTGCCGATGGACCCCAGAACATCTGCAAGATTCTTTATTTTGCCAAAGTACTCAGACATAGACATATCATTCTTCTTTGTGTTGGAGAGCTGAAGTCGAATTTGCATGGCACGTGCACGAGAACTGGAAGAGAACATCCGATCTAATGCACTCCATACATCAGCGGATGTTGTCAGGAATAAGACTTGAGACAATACTTCTTCAGTCAGAGATGCAAGCAGAGCGCTTAGCACAATTTGATCCTGCTGGATCCACTTTTTGTATTCAGGATTGACAACCTGATTAACTTGTCCTTCTGATGATCGCTGAGAAATTGTTGCGGCTGGGCAAACAATCGATCCATCAGCATATCCAAGGAGACCCTGACCACGTAAATATGGTAGGATTTGAGCCTTCCACAATAGATAATTTGATCTCGTCAATTTGACGTTGATCAATTGAGCAAAGGAGGGCATTGGCAGGATGCCACCAGAGGAAGAAGAATCAGCACTAACAATGGCGGAGTTGGGCATTGACATGATGTAATGTGGTGTGGCTCTGATACCATAAAGAACTTTGTGGACAAAGGAGGAAGAAAACCCACACACCGCAGGTCTTCTCCATCAGTATATATATATAGCCAGAATAGTTGCCAAAACGACAACGGCAACAAATCAGCCTGATCGCTTGGATTCAGGCTATTACAGATTACAGGAGATATACATGGCAACTCACGTAATCACGTTAGCTATTTCTATCTTTGGACAATCTATTTTTACAGAAAATACCATGCAAAAGACTTTGTAGCTAAACAGTTTGTAGTTCCAAGAAAAACCATGGTTTCAATGGTGGTAGGTGAAACCATAGTATTTATACCAAAACAATCTCTAAGCCATAGCTTTGTAATACCATGGTATTGAAAAGCTTTGCTTCCAAACAGGGCCTAAGCATTTCGCCGTGCCGGCGGCGCCTGACGGCCGAAGAAGAAATGCCTCAGCTTCCCCTCGGCGAAACTGGCCGCCGCCGCCGCAAGTGCTCCTGGGAACACCGGCTGCAGTCTCCGGCCGAACAGCAGGAGCACTACCCCCAGGAGCCAAAGCAGGAAGCCGACGAGCACACACCCGGCGTGGACGCGCGGCTTGCCGACGACGGAGCACACCACCACCGACGCGCCGAGCAGCATGAGGAATTGGCAAAAAGCTCTGCAGCTCAGCATCGGCATGGGAGGCTGCCGCAGCTGCCCGAGCTCCTGCGCTCCAGCCATTGCTTGCTCCACAACGCGCGCTGCGGTTGTTGTGTGGAATTGAAGCTTTCTGTGTTGTCAAGTGAGCCCCGGTCGTGTGGATTATGTAGGCAGTCGCGAGGCGTAGCCGCGTAGGAATCCACCGTTTTTCCATCCGGTCTCTGTCAAGAACAAACAAGATGGCATTTAGTTAAGAACAAACAAGATGGCATTTCTATCACTGTTATAGGACTTTAACATGCATCCGGTCATGACTTTAAGCCTGGCGGCCGGCCATGACGTTGCCAAAAAGCCCTTTAGCGTCGTGGTTTGCAGCTTGCGGTGTCTCTTCTTCCGGAAAGGTCGACACGTCTCCTTCAATAGCACACATCCTTACACGGGTCAGGGGTACAAACAGCATAAAGATTTGACCAAAAACAGTTAACAATGACTCTGGAATAAGTTCTTACAGATTGAGTTAGCATAAAGAAATGTAACTAATATTTACTAAAAAATGAGCAACACCAAAGATTTATAACTAAAAGCAGTTGGCAGTGACCATCGAATAGTGTGGAAGGTATTTGCGTCAATAGCACACATCCATACACGGGTCAGGGGCACAAAAAAGCATTAAGAATATAAAGATTTGACAAAAAAGAGTTAACAATGACAGTAGAATAAGTTTTTTCAGATTAGTTAGCATAAAGAAATGTAACCAATATTTATTAAAAAAAAGCAGCACCAAAGATTTGTAACCAAAAACGGTTAGCAGTGACCATCGAATAGTGTGGAAGGAATTTGCACCATCACTGCCATTTTGTTGTGCCTAAGCAATGTATCATATTTGGCACGCCACTGTTTACTCCCTCCGGCTTGACCAAGTTAACTAGCTCATCAAGATCACTCGGTGAATTTAACTACCTCATTTAGAATTACTCCCATAAAAAAAAAATCATTTTGGACATATCGACACAGTCATCAAAATACAACTTTAATTAATAATTTATATTGTAATATATTTATAAAATATAATAAAATTATACTTTTATAAAAATTATTTACAAGATAGATCTATACATATTATTTTCATGTATTCAATCTAATTGTTAAAAAAGATAATAGTTTAAATAATTATTACAGAGTTTGACCCAACATACCCAAAAGGACATTTTTTTAACAACATGAGTCATTCTTTGAATTATTGTTGTATTCTGAACTCAATGGACGATGTTTGCATTCTACACCCGCAAGGATCATTGTAGTCTAACCTTAAAATGGTGTTGTAGCTAGACTTGTATTAAATTATTTTTTCTTATTTTCAATTATCAGTACTTCAGTAGTTCAACACAAACTAGCTCTTTTCGTCTAAAAAAAGCCCGACGTGAGTGGTGCAAAACGATAATATAGCTGTGTGCTATACCAGATGGCGATCTTCGACAGGTTTTATGGCGATCTCAGCGAGAGCGGGTGTTGGATGATTGTTAGACTCTTGTTATTTTTCCTATGCGTAGTAGCCTCTGTATCTAACTACTATTGATCATATTTTTATAATATATAGCATAAACGTGCACGATCTCAAAACGAAGAAGATGAATCTTTTAGACAAAAAACCAAAATAACGATGTTGAAGCAAACACAACCAGTTACAAGATTTGGTCGAAATCAACTATAAATTCTTTAAACACAATCTCAAAAAAATACAAGGGATCATCGTTCTCTCACAACCTTCTTGAATGTTCTAGGATCCTCAGATCCTTACCCGATATAAGAATTTAGTGCTAAAGAGTAACCTAGCATTTAATCCTTTCGTGCTTCTCTTGTTTTGGAAGAGTTGGTTTGTGCCCCAAGACGTGGGAATGCACCATTTTTCCATCCAGTCTCTTTCAAGAAAAAACAAGATGGCATTTATTGTTAGAAATATGCGCAATATTTTTATTCCAGATTTTATATTGTGGCAAATACTATAGATAAATATAAAATCTGGAATAAAAATATTGTGCATATTTCTAACAATCTAGAAACCTTATTGCCGCCTCCTGCAGGTGAACTCTGCGGCAATGGCTCGGAGATACCGTTCACCCTCCTTCACAGTGCACGCAGAGGAGGAATGCCGGCGAGGTTCAACAACTCAACACAATAGTACAGCTCTCGCAGGAGGAAGAAGAAAGAGTGTGTAGGATCGAAGTATACGAATATAGCAATCAGAGGGGGGGTGAATGATTGTGCGGAAGCTAAAACCAAATTCTTGATCTATTAAAAGTTCACCCCAAAACAGAACCAAATAATTGCCTCGTTTTCGACAAAAACAGAATGACAGAGGTTCGGTAAAACGTGAATTCCCGGAGATCCAACCGTCGGCACGATCTGAAATTTGGACACAAGAAACTAGATTCCAATACGAATCTAACTCAAAAAGAATCAGATCGATCGGACTTACGGATCAAAAGTTATGAACCTCGCAAGCTTGCTATAACAGAAGATGACGAGAATTGATCTAACGTAAACATGAAGGTTTAACAGAAACGACAAAAGTTTAATCAACTAAACTTAGAGAAACCCTAAATCAATTCTCTAGAAAGGTTTTGATGGATCAAATCAAGATAAAACTAAAAGAACAAAAACCAATCTAGAAAAGAACAAGCATGCAAACAAGAACCAAAACAGGAAACACTGTAGCAACGCGGTTACTGTAGCACGCAAGGATCTAGAAGAATTGATCTTTATTTCTTTTGTCTAAAGTACTCTCATCAAAAGAGTACAAACCCTAAAACTGAGCTTGAGGCTCTCAATGCGCTCAGCTCCGATTGATGCCCTTCAACAGGAGACACCCCTCCTATTTAAAGGAGCAAAACACAAGGAGTTCTGAATACAATTTCTAATCTAGAAGGAGTATGTATACAACTCCTCTTGGCCCAACCTGGCCGAGTACAACTCTTGCACGCGTATGGCAACCCTACCATACTCACGTGACTAACACTTTGCACGTGTATGGCCACCTGCCATACTCACATGACTAACACTTTGCACGCGAATGACCTCCTGCCATTCTCACGTGACTAACCATTCTTCATGTGCACCATTCTCTTAGCCCGAACGTCCCGCATGACATCCTTGACCACCAAGACCTCAGTTCCTCCCTGAACCTAGTCCCGAACCTCAGCTCCTCCATGAACCTAGTTCCGGTCCCGTCATCGACCACGTTCGTCTTCGAGCAATACATGCACATGAACAAACCACAAAACAATTCCGAGCACAAGTCCACGACTTGACTCACATCAATCCATGCAAATACTCACACGAGCATTGCATAAAGTCCACTTCAAGCATCATGAAATTCTCACAAATTTCATAATCTCAAAAACAAATCAAACACAAATCCAATTTTGCTCAAAACCCTAATCGAGCAAAAACGCATTCACGACGGACCAAAAAATACGGTCCGGCGTACACATGAAAAAGTCACTCAAAAAACCATTCACGACGGACCAACAAAATTAGTCCGGTGTACAAGTGAAAGTCTCGGTTTCAAGAAGAAATCATTCCGGCGAAAACACGTTCACGACGGATCAAAAGAAATTTGGTCTGGTGCAAACGTGCCACGCTCGGTTTAAAAAACAACTTGGTCCAACACGAAACCCTACAAAAACACTTTCACGCCGGACTAAAAAATCAGTTCGGCGCAAACGTCCATCTCTCGGTCACTTCAGCAAATTTGTCCAGCGCACAAGCTCAAAACCATGTTCACGACGGACAAAAAAATTGATCCGGCGTGCAAAAGCGAAACTTACTGTTTCTTGTCAAATTGTCAAACACATGCACAAGCACATTTTGCAAAACCAATTCTAAGTTAATTTTTCAGTTCAAAGCCAATTTTTCAGCACATGAATTCACAGAGTGGAATCTGAAAATTCAGTCATTTGGCCTGGACGTCTCCAGGTCTTATATAGCCTCTAACCAGTAACTGTCTCCATTACTCACTAGTAACTAACATCATTAAGCACTGGTAACTAACCGAATTTAAATAGACTTAATGCACTGGTACTGCTAATTCAAACAAAATAATGATAATTATGCAGTCTCCTGACCAGTACAGAAAGCTAAATAATTGCATGATTCAGCAAAATAAAAGGTGAATTCATAGTGCTAGGAGACACACTACGACGAGGCGTGGTCGCTTGTCACAAGTCACGCGGATTTTTACGCGAATAGCGCGCGCACGTTTCTCTAAAGTCCTCATACCATCCTATGTCATGCTCCTCATAACTCAAGGAGTGGCAAGGACTCCACCTTATAAATTGCATTCCTTCCATTTGACTAAGCAATATGGTACTAACTGTGGTTATGTAGAACCACTAGGGTGGTCTTTTTTCTTTTTTTGGTCCCAGTTCTCTCCTCATGGATGATCGTCTCTTCCTTTTATAAGAGGGAGACATGGAAAGCTGTCTCCAAATGCATGTCTTCGTTAGTCTTTTCCGACCGGCGCTGACAGGATATTGCCGGTTTTTCCACAGCTGTTCTCCACATGTCCTACTTTGATGGCCAGGTGTTCGAATCATAGAACATTTATTTTCTCTTTCCCTACTATGCCCATTTGTCCTATTCTCTCTCGGGCTTAAGTGGGATTTCTAAGGCCCTTGGGTTTGGTATTGATCTGATTTTGCCTGACATACTTTTGCAGGCTTTTTTAGGGCATCAGACCTGCCTGCTCGTATTGTCAGCTATATCCATGTGGGTCGCGGAGGTATTTTCCTCCGCAGCCCCTCCCGTATTTTTGCTCCGCTTCGCTTGTTCGGGTGGAAATGTGGACCGAGCTTCGTTTACCATGAGGGGTAAGTCTATTGGGCCGAAGTGGGTTTATTTAGCCTGCGACAGTAGCCCCGCATGGCTGTGGGTTGGTGTTATCCTTCCCTCACTAACCATACAATCTTTGAAATTAAAGGAAATGTACTATACTCATGGGCCAATTCCAACATTTATATCACTGTTATAGAACCTATAACATGCGGCCGTTCATGACGTGTTGCCAAAAACCCTTTGCAGTCGAAGTAGCATCATGGTTTGCACTTTGCGCTTTGCGCTTTGCGGTGTCTCTTCTTCCGGAAAGGTGGACACGTCTCCTTCAATAGCCCACATCCATACACGGGTCAGGGGCACAAAAAGCATTAAGAATATAAAGATTTGGCAAAAAGAGTTAACAATGACAGTAGAATAAGTTTTTTCAGCTTAGCTAGCATAAAAAAGTGTAACCAATATTTATTTAAAAAAAAAGCAGCACCAAAGATTTATAACCAAAAACGGTTAGCAGTGACCATCGAATAGTGTGGAAGGAATTTGCACCATCATTGCCATTTTGTTGTGCCTAGGCAATGTATCATACTTGGCACGCCACTGTTTACTCCCTCCGGCTTGACCAAGTTAACTAGCTCATCAATATCACTCGGTGAATTTAACTACCTCATTTAGAATTACTCTCATAAAAAATATCATTTTGGACATCGACACAGTCATCAAAATACAACATTAATCAATAATTTATATTCTAATATATTTATAAAATCTAATAAAATTATACTTTTATAAAAATTATTTACGAGATAGATCTATACATATTATTTTCATGTATTCAATCTAATTGTTAAAAAAGATAATACTTTAAATAATTATTACAGAGTTTGACCGAACATACCCAAAACGACGTTTTTCATAACAACACGAGTAATTCTTTAAATTATTGTTGTGTTCTGAACTCAATGGACGATGTTTGCATTCTACACCCGCAAGGATCATTGTAGTCTAACCTTAAAATGGTGTTGTAGCTAGACTTGTATTAAATTATTTTTCTTATTTTCAATTATCAGTACTTCGGTAGTTCAACACAAATTAGCTCTTTTCGTCTAAAAAAAGGCCCGACGTGAGTGGTGCAAAACGGTAATATAGCTGCGTGCTATACCAGATGGCGATCTCCGACAGGTTTTATGGCGATCTCCGACAGGTTTTATGGCGATCTCAGCAAGGGCGGGTGTTGGATGATTGTTAGACTCTTGATATTTTTCTTATGCGTAGTAGCCTCGGTATCGATCAAATTTTTATGATATACAGTATGAGTATGTACGATCTTAAAAATGAAGAAGATGAATCTTATAGAGAGAATCAAAATAACGATGTTGAAACAAACACAACCAGAGAGAAGATTTGGCTGACCGATCATAAATTCTTTAAGCACAATATCAAAAGAGTACAAGGGATTGTCGTTCTCTCACAACCTTATCCAATCTTCAAGGATCCTCGGATCCTTGCCCTATATAAGAATCTAGTGCTAAAAAGTAACCTAGTCTCTAATCCTCTCCTGCTTCTCTTGCTTTGAATGAGTTGGTTTGTGGCTTCTTAGTTGATTAGGTTCTCTATGACCACTCTATGGGTTTATATAACCTTCTTAGTTCTCCTTCAAATTAAGTAGGAATTCTACTCCAAAAGTAAGATGAAATCATAATCCTATTAGGATTCATCTGGCATATCTTTTCAAATTCTAAAAGGCTATATATTAACCACCATAATTAACAATCCTAAATGTTTTTTCATAGTCATCGTACTCCTCCAAGAATCACTTCAAGTCGGCTCATATTTTTTCCTCCCACCTTTTGGCAGTGTCCTACCACAGGGGTTCATGAACATCAACGCAACATGTGTGTTGTTATTCGGGCTTGGCCTCCCGAACCCTCCACATGACAGTCTTTTCTTTGTGCACCTCATGTTCATATAGCCTTCATGCCATAGGTTTGTACCGCCTCCGAGCTCCACCTGCTTGTTGATACCACGTGTTTGGTTCTACCATGTCTTTCTCTTTTCAATAGCTTGCACATTCGGCTTTGTATTTGCTAGATTTTTCAAATGTCCTTGCAGTTACACACATGATTGCAGTTGAGATCCGAATACCTACTGTTGATGATGTGGTTTCCTTCTCCTGATCAGGATTTTTTCCAGACCTCCCATAGATTACTCTTCCTTTAGGTTTTTTCATCAATCGATATCCTCCATTGCTCCAAATACTTTTCATGATTACCTTCTGTTAGCAAGTAACTCGCATGACTCCACCTCAAAGTGATACCTCACCATCTCTAAGTTCAAATGACCTCACATATATTAGATTATTCTTTAAGCCAAGAACACACCAAACTCTTGGAACCATTGTCATATATATATATATATATATATATATATATATATATATATATATATATATATATATAGATATATCCAATGTAGCTATTCCCACCTCAGTAATTACATAATCTTTTGTAATCAGTCAAGTGAACAGTTCCATGCATCAAGCATAAAGATCATTCATCAAATATTTCCCTCATTGAATATATATGGAAGAACCAACATAAATCTAATATCCATCTATGAAAAGTACCTGATTGACTGACGACAAGTACGTCTGAATTACCTTTTGCTACCGTCATTGAGATGCACCCTTCATTTCCTTCAAACTTGGGTGGTCCTTTATCATATGACCTTCCTCATCACATAGATAGCATACATGTGTGCTCTTGCCCTTGCCCTTTTTCCTCTTGTAAATCTTGTTTTTACCTGCAACACCTATTGCAATCAATACTCTGCTTCCAATAGATATGCAACTACCTCATTGGAGTTGATGGTGCTTTTCCTGATGAGAATAGTCATCACTAATTGCTCTCAAGATGATGATAGATAGAGATTATACCAGTATGACGACTTTATCGTCTTCCACTATTTTCTCATCTACATTGGTCAGTTGCTTGATAAGCTTGTTGAATACATTGAGAGGTCAATGAATCGTGTATCTTCTTCCATGTGCAATCTGTATAGTTGTCACTTTAACACCCATAGGTTTTTTAGTGACTTTGCCATATACAATTCTTCTAAGCAGGGTTCACTTTACTGATCGCCACTGGAAAATCGCTAGAAATCGCATAAAAACCGAACTTAGGTAAATTTGAAACTCTTGGCGATTTTCGATGGAAAATCGTCGATTATCGACACATATTTGATGATTTTCGATACGAATTCACCGATATCGATAGGAAGCGGTGGAAAATCGATAGATAGAAGGAAAAAGGTTAAAATTTACGGAAATTTGGAAAAAAATGGTTGATAATTTGTAAAAGCACGGTAAAGACCAAAAAAATCATAATAAATGTTAGAGATATATTAACAAATGTAAATTAGGAGAAAATGAATAGCACAACGATGGTAACATATAGAAAAAATATAAAAAAATTCGGCATGACCTTTGTTATATTTTAGACAACCACAAGTTGTGAAGTATGCATTTACCAATAATACCTCAGCAATAAAATTGCATTTCAATACCATTCACAAATGAATCCAGTACTTGCATCAAAATTCAGTCCCTATCTTGTCGTCGTGCATGCAATGATCGGCTATGATTGATTTAATATATGATGCATGTGACCGCACAACATGAATCCCAATAATATAGGAAAGCTGAATACTTCATTAGTTTTACACATAAGAAAGAGAAAGTTCACTCTTCTACATCTGAATGTCTAAAGACCTCATACGCAACCTTTTATGTCTGATTAGATATATCGATGATTGAATTATTGTAATCTATCCAACACTCGAAAAGAGCATTTGCTTTTCCAGTTATGCGCTCATGTTTTGTATTTTGCTTCGTGATCTATTTTCTACACATCAGTATTATCCCATTAGAGTGCTACACCCAGGGATCCATCAATCGGTTTTTTTTACAAAATTTTCATCCCAGTTGCCACAAAACTATTAATACTATTTTTAGGGAACTTCTAGATAAATATTTCCAAATTTTTTGAATTATTTGAATTTGAATTTCAGTGATTTTCCACTCGATTTCTAAAGCTGCCTGCCATTGATACAGACAATTATCACGATAATCACATGATTATCGTCGATTTTGGCATCTTTACTTCTAAGTCCTTCCATTATTTCTTCAGTGAATTATCCTTGATCATTGAGTACTTTACCTCATCGAAGAGACATAGATGGATTGTACTGACAGCCTTCTGCTCCATCACTTTTCAGTCTTCAGTGGATGTCTTTTTTGGTTTATCCCCTTTTAAAAGCCGTGATTAACTCTTACTGAACAAAGACATCCTCCACCAGACGTTGTCACATGTTGAAATTTCCTCCGCCGTCAAATTTCTCAACTTGATTCCACATTATTGATATCAATCTTGATTTTGTTCCACTTGACAATTTACCGACCTTCTCATAAATCTGATAAATCTAGCATTGGCTATGATACCACGTGTTACACTATGATACCCCTTCTTATGTGCAGCAACCTCTGTTAGTTCAAGCTCCATTGGTTTTGATGATTGGTTTTAGATTAATGTTTAATGATAAATCTAATCTTAATGAGACTAACATGTTTATTGAGCTTATTGTTAGTAGTCTCATATTTGGAAGGAAAATAGAAAATCCAAGGTATGTATGCGCATTCATTCTATTATTCATTGCATACTTTGGATTCAAGTTAAAGTATGAATTCTCCATTACATTAACCACAAAATGTGCACTATGTTTCCCAATCCATATATTACATGGATGCATATATTTAGGGGGGTTCAAGCTTTAACTTGAAGTTTCATAAGTATTGATCTATTCTTCACTCCATATTTAAAGGATCAATACATTGAAACATATCAATTTAAATAAAAATTTAAATTGAGTTCGTTTATTTTGTAAATCATTAGAAAATTTTTCATCATGTGTTGATGGTGTTTATTGATTCATTAAGGACAAATGGATAGTTCTTGAGTAGAATGAAACATTAGTTGCATCATGTGTTCAAGATATATTTAAATTCATTAAATTGATTTGGGTTGTGCTCAATCAATCTAAGTAGCATCCATTATGTGTTAATGGAGTGTAAGAGATGATTGAGATAACCATGTATTTTGGACTAACCATTTTCTATGAATTGTGATGAAATAGGGTTAGGTCCAAAGGTTGAAAAGATGAGAAGATTCATCAAGAGGTGATGAACAAGATAATGAGAGGGCCGGGTGATGATCCGGGGAAAGAGAAATAGAACTGAGTGACAATCTTGAGGAGAAGATGATTGCAAATCATAAAGACTTCAAGAGAGCTAGGTGATGGTCCCAAGGGATGATGATTGAAGATCTCAAAGCCCCAAAGGGCATCGCTAGCATGCGGCAGCTAAAAGATATAACTAGATAGTCTAAGGATATTTTCTAGCTTTAGTGCCGTACTATTAAGAGGGGTTGAGTCTTTAGTTTGAACTTCATCTTATGGTGATGAACTCAATCCGGTCACTCGACCTCAAAGTTTTCTTCTCAGTTGGTTTTTGCATGGAGCTAACCATTTGGCATGTGTTGCAAATGGGTGAAGCTCGTGCTTGGTTTTATTAGCATATTGCTCTGATTTGCATGTATTGCAAATAGGATAAGCATATGCTTTGGTTCTTTGCATAGTAGCTCTGATTTGCATGTGTTGTAAATGGGATGAGCTTGTGCGTTGGCTTTTGCATAAGTTCATATGTTGCATGTGTTTCATATGTTGAACTTCATGTTTGTTCTTCAAAATAAAATCCTTATTGAGTTTATTTAGTATTGCTTGGAGCTATGTTTGCGTGGATTGCAGAAGGAGAGAGCTCAAGCAAGTTTATGTTTAAGTGGTATGCATGGAGCTAGAGCTTTGCATGTGTTGCAAATAGAGAGCTCATGCATTTGACTTTGATTTGTGATTGTTTGAAGCTAGGTTTTGCGTGTGTTTCAAAATGAGGATGCTCAAGCAAATTGATTATATTTGAAGTTGGAATGAGGCTATGGATTTGCAAGTATTGCAAAAGGGAGATAGCTCATGCCATGTGGTTTTGTTATTATTTGCATATTTGTTGTGCGAATAAACGGAGGGTCTAAGGGTTCCTGTCATGAGAGCATGTGATTCTTACACCGTGGTTTTTGCAAGACCGTTTGGTCATGGTTAGACCATCATATGGCTAAGAGGATAAACCTCATAGACTTCGGAATTTATTTGCTTAATGCATTTGTGCAAATATATCTTTAGTCATTTGCGAATTGTCGTTTCACAAATTGGAGTTTGGTTTGGTTGCTGCGCGAGGCTATGAGTTTGCATATGTTGTAAAAGGGAGATAGCTCATGCATTGTGGTTTGGATTGTTTATTTGTAAATTCGTTGTGCGAATAAATGGGAGGTATATGAGTTTGAATCCTAGAGCATGTGATCTTGCACCGTGGTTTTTGCAAGAAAATTTTGGTCGTGGTTTGACCATCACATGACTAAAAGGATTAATCTCATAGACTCCGCGATTTATTTGCTTCATACGTTTGTGCAAATATATCTTGACTACTTGCAAAATGTATTTTCACAAATTGGTTGGAGTTTGATTAAAATTCTTTGAGCACAAGCTGAATTGTTGCAAATGAGTTTTGCAAATAAGTGTGATCAAGTGTTGATCACCATTTGGCTCAAAGAATTATTGTTGAAGTTTTGGAGAAAAGATTTCAATTGAAGAACCTGATTTTCTCCTAAGGCCGGTACTACCTCAGTTGTATTGTCGGTAGTATCGCAAGGCCGGCAGTACCTCCGTATGGGCATCAGTACTGTTGTTGATCGGTACTATCGCCATTTGTGAAGCGGTAGTTGTTTTTCAGAACGGGGTGTTTTTTGGAGTTTTCTGAGGACGGCACTGCCACAAGTTAATTGGTGGTACTACCGTAGGAGTAGTAGTACCGAAGTTTGTATAGCGGTACTTATTTTCCAGAATGGTGTAATTCTGGAGCTGCCAAGGGCGGTAGTATCGCGGCTAAAAGCCGGTACTACCGTGCAATAGCCTGCGGCAGTACCGGGTCCCTGTGCAATGGCTAGTTTTCTAGCCGTTGGCCTGGGGCGGTACTACTAAGGCTTTGCCCAGTGGTAGTACCGCATTTACTGATTTTTTTAGGGTTTTGCCCCCTAACGGCTAGTTTGGGCTTATAGGCTATATAAGGAGGCCTTGGGGGGGTCCTTGGCTGGTTGATGCTTGCTCTCTTGAATGTGTTTGAGCTATTGTGAGTTTTGAGAGGTGGTTGCATTAGCCGCAGACCTAAATTTGGTTTTTGAGCTCAAGAGTGATCCTAGATTGCATGTGTTGCATTTAGAGTGTGATGGAGAGGATCTTAGTGCATGTGTTGCACTAAGGAATCACTGGAAGCGCATGTGTTGCGCTAGGTGAAGTTCGAGCGGAGTGCTCAACTTATTACTCTTGGAGGTTGCCGCCTCCTAAACGGCGTAGGAGCATCGTGCGCGGGAACTCTCAAGGTTTGTGGGACACCCTGGCAAAGTTTGTGAGGATTCTAGTTAAGCCTACTCGAAAGAGTGAAAAACTACTGAGTGGATTTGAGGAGAGCGTTCCAAAGTGGAGCCGGTCCAACGATTTGGTTGGACTTACCTCAACGTGGACTAGGGGAGAACGGCAAGTCTCTAAATATCACGGTAAAAATTGGTGTGTCTTTTGTCTCTTTACATTCAAGCATTTACTTATTGTGTATTTATTGATTGCTTGATTGTATCTAGAATTGCTTAGTCTTGCTCGATAGTTCAACATAGCAATTATTGATTAGAGATTTAATTTAGATAGTGCACTAGTGAGCCTAGTTTATTTAGGCCTTAACTGTCAAAACCTTAGTTTATCGCTTCCGCATATTTATTTGTTAGGTTTTGACAATAGGGTTAATTAGGCGTATCATGATTAGTCGTAGAGAAGAATTTTTATAAATGCCTATTCACTCCCACTCTAGACGCATCCTCAACCCTACAACCTCCGAATCAAATTAGAGTTTTGTGAGATACAACACGAGCATGCATGATCTTAAGAACGAAGAAAATAAATCTCGTAGAACCAAAATAACGACGTTGAAGCAACCATGGTGAGAGAGAAAAGATTTGGCTAAGCCGATCGCTAAAATCTTTAAGCACAACCTCAAAAGAGTACAAGGGATTGTAGCTCTCTTACAACTCTCTCAAATCTTTTATGATCCTCATATACTTGCCTTATATAAAAATTTAGTGCTAAAGAATAACCTAACCTCTAATCCTCCGTGCTCATCTTGCTTTGGATGAATTGGTTTGTACCTTCTTAGTTGCTTGGGTTCTCCATGAACATGGGTTATATAGCTTCCTTAGTTGATATGAGGGTGCATGACCATCACAACATAGGATCAATATAAATTGCTTACTCTCTTGTTGAACACTAACTAATCCACCCACTACCAGATGCAATGTGTTTGTAACTCTTCGATTAACCAAAATCACACGCCTGTTGAACTTCATGAACACCGAGTGAAGTATATCAATCCCCCAATTCCTAACGGAAAGGCAGAACAATCTTTGAAAGAAGATGCCTAATCCCCCCTCTTTATGCACATACAATGAGGAAAACATGCGATGAATGCTTAATAGATTTAAAATAGCTATCTTATTAATCAGGTGTCTGAGTTTTTTTTTACAATAGAATAGATGTAAATATAAGGGGACAAGAACATCTATGATTTGATTTGGAAAAACTGGATTTGGCTACTATAGCATTTGAGTCGGCAATGTAGCGCGAAATGTGGCCCTATTTTTTTGAGCATGATCGGCAACTGTTCATGTAGCACTATTCGGTTCCTATAGCAATTGTAGCCACAACCAAGTTTTAAAATTCTAGCGAAATTTTTGAAAATCTTGTCCGAGATCTCGAATTTCAAACCCCCTGAGATCCTAAATCTCGGCCGGATAAAAAAAATAAAAATCTTGGATATTTTGATCGGATTTCAATTTTTGTGGGCCGGATTTGATTGAATTTGGGGTAAAAGAGCATCCACAAAAAATTTCAAACATTTTCTTATGTGTTTTTGACCATTTTTGGTCAATTCATTGTTGAACGAGATCTTGGTAACTTCGGCCAAAATCTCAATGATTTTGGTCAAAATCTTAGAAATCCCGGCTGAAAAAAAAAACAGATTTGATCCGAAATTTTGATATCTCGTAGAAATTTTAGATTTCGGACACCTCCGAGATATATACCAAAAACGAAATTTAAAACCTTGGTCGCAACAAGGAAGCCATGATGTGCATGTGATGGCAACATGACACGTGATGTTCAGATGTCGTGTACTATTCGGGGTAGCATGATGCCTGCTGTAGCATATGTAGGACTGTGTGTCATGTGAATCTTTTGGTCTTTATATTTTCTGCGTTTGAGCTTAAAGTATAGCAAATAATATATCCATTTTGACCGGCTCAGCGAGATCTTCGCAATGGTACCATTTATTCTGACAAACGATTCTTTTGTTTTTCTTCGTGGACCCTCCAAACTATCTTTAATTTAGACTTGTATTGGTCAAATATGGGTCTATATATAAATAAAAAAATTGTAGTAGCTCTATACCTCCGAGTATAACCTAGAAAGAACCAATTATATTAGAGTTTACTGGTAATATTTAATGTAACTCAATAATTCCTTCCAGTCAAATAATATACTTAATTGAAAAGTGTTCCGCATGTATGTGTCTGTATCATCATCCATTTCTTCAAGAAAAGTTGTTTTCGGCTTTTCATTACTTGAAAATATGCTGAACAAAGAGAACAACGTATGTGCATGATATATTATTTATCATTGGTTGTTATGTTGTTCTCCTTATTTTGCATAGTGTATTTGATACAACAGTCATCAGACGTATATGGTGTATTTATTGAACTATCGTGTATATATTTGACATCATTAGCCATCCTTCAAAATAAGGAATTAAGAAATCTACTTTAAAAATAAATAAGAATCATAATTCTATTAGGATCCATTTGCACACATTTGTAAACTCTAAGGCCCTGTTTGGTACGGTTCCATATTCTAATAGAAACGGAAACGGTTCCAGATTCTTGATAGAAACGTTTCAAGTAGGATTCTGTAAATCGGGTGGAACGGGTTGAGACTGATTCAGCCACAGAGTGGAAAAAGAAGAAACGGTCCAAGGAGAATCATTTCGAGCTTTAGCCAGTTTGGTTGAGTTTCTTCCAGAATCTAGTAGAAACGGTCCGGTTCTAAAGCCCTGTTTGGTATGGTTCCAGATTTTAGTAGAAACGGAAATGGTTCCAGATTCTTGGTAGAAACGTTTCAGGTAGGATTCTGTGAATCGGGTGGAACGGGGTTGAGATTGATTCTGCCACAGAGTGAAAAAAGAAGAAACGATCCGAGAAGAATCTACTAGAAACAGCCTAGTTTCAAGTTAACAAACAGGGTCTAAGTTGCTAAACGGGGCCTAAGAGCATCTCCATCAAAGCCCCTAAACCTTAAAATAGGGAGTGTAGTAAAAAAACAGATCCAGCAGGGCCCCAGTTCAAATCCCTAAAATTAGAAGGCCCCTAAATTTGCCTCATCGGCCCCAATTCCCAGGGAGCCCCAACTCAAGCCCCTAAAATTAGGAGACCCCTAAATTTGCCTCCTCAGCCCCAATTCCCAGGGACACGAGTACATCCCCTATTATTGAAGACAGAGAAATACATGAGAGGCTTTGAGATGATCTTATTGAGCATTTGTGGGCAATTCACAGCGCTTCGTAGTTTGATTCATTGTTCGGAGTTTCTATTTATCTATTTATCATGTCTTGAAAATTTTAAATTTAAACTTGAAATATCATGTTTTTAAATTGTAAATGTTAATATGCTTATGTTTTATGTATTACAAATATTTTTGATTGAATTTTAGTGGTGTCAAATGAAGATTATACATAGCGGATATGTCAAAATAGGAGAAAAAGTAAAATAGGGGCTAAGATTTAGGGGTTGTTGCTGAATTTGTGCTCTGAAAATAGAGCCCCGAAAAATAGGAGTCCTTAAATTCGAAATAAGGACCCTATTTTAAGGGCCCTTGCTGGAGATGCTCTAAGACACCACATACGAGTGATCTAATTAGCAGTACGAAATAGCTGGCGTTTGATGGCGATCTCAATGGAAACTGGGAGGCGTGTTCGATGCCAATATGACTTTCATGCCCCTCCTTTTTTTTCTCGTTGCGTATCGACCGCACCGCGTGCCAGCTGACTTGGACTGGACTCGTAAATTCTTTTGCCGGTTGGATCGAACTTTCCCGGCCTTCTTATCTTCAAAGGGCGCAGCACGACTCCTGGAGGTGGTTTTGCTGCAAGGATCGGGGGTCCAACTCTATTTTATATTGGAAAAAATGCTTGAATATACAACTTTGAAATACAAATTTCAAAATTATACACTAAAAAAAAAAATTTCAAATTTGACGTGGCGGCCGCCACGCCGCATGGTCCCTGCCCTGGCTGCCGCCATGCCCTACGGCGGCAGCCAGGTGTCGTCGTCGCCACGCCGGACGCCCGACGCCCCTGCCCGGCTGGCTGCGCCGTAGGGCATGGCGGCAGCCAGTGCCCACGCCCGCCTCCTCCTCACAGGCCCCCACGAGAAATTTGGCGGTTGCTTCAATCATGCATGCACTTTGGATCGCTGGCTCGTGCATGTGTATGAGCAATGTTGGTTGGTGATGAGTCGCGTCAAGTCATTCGTGGTGCGAATCCAATGCCGCAGAAATTGTAAATTACGACTAATAATAATGCTAAATACCGTTATTATAAATAAATGATAACGTTATGCATAAGATAATCGCGATTATTCTAAACGTCACAGTAATGACGTCCCCTTCTATATAAGGCAGGGCGTCCGTCGCTCTACTCACGCTGTAATGTGAAGGCTCTCTTCACTCCATTGCTTGTGGCTTTGTAGTGCTCTCCCTCCTTCGTTGCTCGCTTGCTTCGCTATTAGGCTTTGCGGGTTCTTGCCTGTACAGTTGTATTGAAAGGTTTTGGTACTCCATTTGTTTTTGGTATGGGCGGTAAGGTTATATTATGGTGAGGAGTATTTATGTGTGTATCTTTTTGTTGCAGACCATTTGTATGCAGGATAAGGAGCGTCGACATTTAATCGAGGTTTACGTATAAGTAGAAGACGCGGTTTTTCTCTTGGTGTTCGGTGTTATTCTGAGGCGTGCCTGGCCGTCTTTGTTGTCGAAAAGGTACGTTGGAGAGGTGTTATTTCATGTGCATAAAGAAGATAGATAAATGAAATGACCTTTCATTTGTTGGCTATGTATAAATTTTTTACTTTGTTACAACGAACATGAAATGTGTACGTAAGTAGGAAGATTCTAATTGAATAAAAATTTCTAGTAGCTAGTACAACATAAAATAACATCTTTTTGGGACCATGAGTGTATGCAGAGTGCGGACCCTCTGCCGAGGTAATGTTGAACTGTCTCGGGGCGAGAGCCTCCGATGATCATCGGACCGTCTTTTTTGCACGATTATTCGCTCGCAAAGAACTGTTTTTGGACGTAATCTCTACTTGGACCCGAAAGGAGTTGACCTCTTCCGAACTTAATAACTCGAACCAAAGTGGTGATAAATCAGCATTAAATATTGGTGGCACAAAGGTCTGGACCGTGGTAAGCTTTTTTTGCCTTATTACTTATGTGACTTTGTATTGTTGTCTTTTTCTCGTGTAGGTAGCGACACTGCAGAGACCGCATACGTCGACCTCGACGCCATTCAAGAAAACTAAGAGCAAGGCAAGCACTTCCTTCTTTCATGTGAATACCACGCTTTGACCTAGCTTATGTTCTTTTGATGAAATGCATGTATGGATTGGTTACTTTGATAAACACCATATATTTGAAATGGTCGATAAATCCCCACATTCCATAAAATTTACCAAATAATCGTATCACCTAAAAATACATGCGCACGTAAAGATAGGAAAAGGATGACTATTACTTTCTTAGCATAGTATATCTTGGATTTGTGTGTAGCGATAATCTATATGATATTATATGCACGAAACATGAATTTACCATGACGGTGATGACGTTTGGTTCTATATAACGAGGGCGTCACGTGGCCTCGGGCTGCATAACACGCATATTGACTCGATGTATTATTATGTGCATAAAAATATACCCGCATTCCTTGAAAATTACGAATTAATCGTAGCACATAATATCATATTCGAAAGGGATTAAAAGTTCCATAAAATTACATTTGCATAAAATAACAACCTTTTCGGGACAATGAGTCTATCCAGGTCGGGACCCTCCGATGACCATCCGCTTGTATGCATTTCGCACTATTTTTCGCTGAGCGAAGGATATTATTATTTTTGGACGTAAACACTACTTGGACCCGAAAGGAGTTAAGCTCCTTTCTCGAACTTTACAACTCGAACCAAAGTAGTCGCTTAATCCGACTTAAATATGGGTGTCGCGGGCTTCGGACATTGGTAAGTTATTTTGCCTTATTACATATTTCGCTTCTTATTGTGGTTTTGCTTTCATGTAGGTACCGACCTTGCAGGCAGCGCCTGGCCCGACCTCTACGCCGGACCGTAAAACTTCGAGCAAGGCAAGCACCCCTTCAATCATGTTCATACCACTACCTTAACCAGATTAAGTTGTTATGAAGAAATGTACGTGCATGCGTTACATTCAATTAACACCCTATGTTGCGAACATGGTAGATATATCCTCGTATTAAGAAAAAATGCCAATTAATCGTAGCACCTACAAATATGTATGTCGGTCGAGAATATTCGAATGGAATAGAAAGGTAGATTAAAAATTCTTGCATACACGAGTCTCTCGGAGGTCGGGACCCTCTGCCGAGCTTCCACTCGAACGTTGCATAACTCAAACCAAAGTTGCTGCTTAATCTGACTTAATAACTCGAACCAAAGTAGCTGCTTATTCGAATTCGTCTTGTTGTACTTATTTTTGGACGTAATCATTACTTGGACCGGAAGGAGTTGACCTCCTTTACGAACCTAATAACTCGAACCAAAGTAGCCGCTTAATCGACTTAAAAGCTGTTTGCACGAAGTTGTGGGTATGTTAATTCATTTTGCCTTATTACTTATTCGACTTCGTATTGTTGTACTTATTTTTGGACGTAATCACAACTTGGACCCGAAAGGAGTTGACCTCCTTTACGAACCTAATTACTCGAACCAAAGTTCTTTTAATCGACTTAAATATTGGTGGCACGAAGTTACGGACTTTGTTAAGTCATTTCGCCTTATTACTTATTCGACTTCGTATTGTTCTATTTATTTTTGGACGTAATCATTACTTGGACCGAAAGGAGTTGACCTCCTTCTGAAGCTAATAACTGGAACCAAAGTAGTCGCTTAATCTGACTTAATTTTTGACCCGAAAGGAGTCTCTCGCAGAGGTCAGGACCCTCTCGCCGAAGCCGCCGAACGTTCCACTTGTATTTATTTCGCATGATGATTCGCTCCAGCGAAGGACTGTTTTGGACGTAATATCTACTTGGACCCGAAAGGAGTTGACCTCCTTTACGAACTTTACAACTCGAACCAAAGTATCCACTTAATCCGACTTAAATATTGGTGGGCGGAAGTTTTCCTTTATTACTTATTGGACTTCTTATTGTTCTTTTTGCTTCGTGTAGGTACCGACACTGCAGAGACCGCACACGTTGACCTCGACGCCGTTCCAGAAAACTCAGAGCAAGGCAAGCATCTCCCCTTATATCATGCTGCTAGCACGCTTTTACCAAACTTATGTTGTTATGATGAAATGTATGCATGCATGCTGCTAGTAGTACTTTACATGATATTATGAGTGTGGAATGTGGTTTTAGGATTTAATAAACTGCATATGTCTTGTGCTAGTATGTTATATAACATATACATAATTATATGTTGGCATACATTTCAACTGTACGTAACCATAACATTAATGCTTTCGTAATTAAAATTTGAGTAATGACAATACGTTTTAAGATGTTAGCGGTGCGTGTGTGCATTTATTGTTGACTACAATTATGTATTTCTACAGTCCTCGATGGCGATCCCGCTTCATATATGGCATGGGGGGGAGCCCGAAAAATTGCAGGGCCCATTTGTCAGCATGCATAATTGTGCACACATAGAGACAACTGTAAATCCACCGATAGAGTTACGTCTGATAGCAAGAGCGGTGCCACGCTCTTAGTGTTGACCGCACGTTGTACAAGCTCGTGGTAGATGGGGTTAGGCCCCATGTAGTGCCAAATAGCTTGCTTTACGTGTCTGACCTATTCGAGCTCAGAGAACGAGTGCTGGCGATTCTACATGGAGAAGGCCGCACAGGAAGGTTCGCACTAGGTGTTCACGTGAAGCTGGTCCTCGCACCCCGGGAGGCAGGGACGAGCCGAGCCCAGGAGGAGGACGTGGGGGTCAATGTGGACGAACAACCCGAGCCCGAAGAGGAAATTGCGATGAGCTCGCAGCAAGTCCCCGCTCAAGGGGGCTTGGCAGGGACTGGCGAGATGGATGCGCCCGTCCCTGAGGTTGATGCGGATGCCCTAGCGGATGACCCTCACCCTACTTATGGTGACGGTCCTGACGAAGATGAGGACCGGGGCCGCAATCGCATTTTTGCACTTGTCGAACCCGCCGATCGTGGTTCGCCCGCTTGGAGGATATTTCTAGGCGTGGGCAAGACCATAGCGATATAGAACTCGAAAGGTGAGTTTGCCACAAAGGAGGAAGCGATGCACTACGCACTAATTACGCGGTCTTGACCGGCGTGACCACCGTGTGACTCGCTCGGACTGCACTGCCGAGCTTAAATGTAAGAAAGGGCAGCAGTGCGAATACTATGTTCGTGCGAACCGCCCTAAACATCAGCACCATTTCGTTATAACTCGGTACACACCGCACACATGCACAGAGGCGCTTGTTCGGAACACAGGCGGTGTGGTGAAATCAAGATTCATCGCGCAAATCTTGTTAGACGTGCTGAAGGCCGACATTAGCCTCAGGCCCGCAACCATAATTGCTGAGATGCAGAACAGGACAGGGATGTCCATAAACTACTTGCAAGCTTGGCGAGCAAAGCAGATGGCTTTGAAAATGCTGTTTGGTAGTTTTATGGAGTCATTCAATTGGGCTCCACGACTACTAAGGCGGATAGCTGCAACAAACCCGGGCTCCGAATATGCTATTGCTGTCGAACCCGTGCAGCTTCCCGATGGAACGACTGCTCCAGAACACTACTACCTCCTCAGGGTGTTCTGGGCGTTCGGTCCGTGCATCACGGTATTCAGCAACTACCGTCCTGTTATATGCGTGGATGGGACATTTCTGTCCGGCCAGTACAATGGCACCCTACTCACCGCCCTAGCTGCCGATGCAAACAACCAGCTACTACCGCTGGCTTTCGCCGTGGTTGAGGGCGAAAGCAACGATACCGGTTTACGGTTCCTGCCCCTGGTGAAGACCGTGTGGTGCGGGATAGGCCGGTGTGTGCGTCGTGTCGGACCGTAATGCAGGCTGCTGAACGCCCTCGATAGAATGGCGGAGGATGAAGATTGCCATTGCCAGTGGGAGAGACGTTCAGCGTAGATGGTGCATGCGTCACCTTGGGGCGAACTGTACACCATGTGCAGGAACAAGAACATGGTGAAGCTATTCAAAACCCTATGCATGCAAAACCCAACTGCGCAAGTTCGATACGATATTTAACCCGGTGAGCAGCTCAAAGGAACCGTGGCGGAAGAGACCACGGAGGGCACACAGGTAATTGGTGGCTCGGAGGTCTCCGTCTGGCGCAAGATGACATTCGCTCAATGGATAGCTCGTAAACCCGCCGAGAGATGGGCATGGGCGCACGACACAAATGGTGCTCGGTGAAGATAATGCCCTCTCTAGCACGGTAGCACATCATTTGACAAAGCACTCTTTTCCACCTAAGCGGTATGCTTCTCTTACTGCAGATACTCCATCATGACGCATTTAACTTCGCCGAGTCGTACAACAATGTCTTTGCGGGGGCTCGTTGCCTACCCATTTGCTCAATCATTGAGCTCACATTTTTTAGGACCGCGAAATACTTTGTTGATCGGCAAAGGGCGGCGTACAACTGCGGCTCAACCTTCGCTCCCCGTGTCGAGGCTTTGTTACAGCGTCGTAGGCAGAAAGCTCAATTCCACCGCACGCGCATGATGGACCCTGCGCAGAACATTTTTCTCGTCGAGTGCAAGCGCAAGCACCGTTCGGGATACTCCGCGGGGGACACAAACCAGAGATGCCAGCTCGGCCCGTATGAGGCGACCTGCTCATGCAACAAGCCTCGCCTAGAGCACATCCCCTGCTCGCACGTGCTAGCAGCGTGCCGTGACATGGGGGGCAACGACGGCACACAATATGTCACACCGTACTACCGTATGGATGCCGTTAGAGCAACATGGACGGGGCATTTCGAACCGTTCAACGTCGGCAACAACTACAAGACCTCCGAACCCCCTACGTGGCTCCCGTACCCCACACTAAGGCGCGTCGCCGGGTAGACCGCGTTCAGCGCGGTTTGAGGGTGACATGGATGCGTCTCAATGAGACGATGGCCTTCGGTATCGCATCTATGAGCAGTGCAGGGCATGACCGTAGAAGCTGCCCAAACAGAGGGTGATGTTGTCCAATGTAATATTTCAACTATACGCATTAGACATGCAACATCTTCCTACTACCTTCCTTTTGCATTCTCTTCGTGAAATTTCAGTTATGTAATTTATGAACCTAAATTTCTTTGGGTATGTACAGTGGTTTTCAAATTTCTTATGATGTTATTTTTTTGTATTTCATTGTTTCATTCCCTGGAGATTATGCAGGCTTGTGATGGAGTTGCCAGAGCTGTTGCGATCGAAGTATGATGACGACCACAGGGCCCGGAAGTGGGCCTCCGGCCAGACGGTAACGTCATTACTACACTTTAAATAACGTATCGCAAGCGTCGCACCTTCGTTATGCTCGACGTTTACTTGCTTTGTCCTTGCAGCTTAACACTCTCCGCATGCGTGGCTCCCGTAACATCAAGAGATTGGACCCTCGGTTCATATACGGCTGGGACGGACGGGCTCGTTAGCTTCGCATTTATGGTGCGTGGAGCCTACGAAGGAACCTCTGAAGGAAGGGACCAGTGGACCCCGATGCCTAGGCGACGGGGCCCTTATCACCGCGTTGGTCGACGGATGGCGTCAGGAGACACATACTTTCCACCTCCTTCGGCGAGATGGCGGTGACCCTGAAAGATGTCGCCATGTTATTTGGCCTTCCACTTTCCGAGTAAACCCCTCGTAGTGCTAAGCCCTCCAAAGAGGCATGGAAGAACTATGTAGAGGAAAGGTAATAAATGTGAAAGCACACCGACCGCACTTATCCGGGAGCTAACGTGATTTCCTAACATGTGATTTTCTTCGATGCAGGTTTGGCACAACGCATTACCACGAGGAACTGTGATCAGGAGTCTCTTTCACATGGCTCGGTCAGTCTCGGAGGCTGGACCATGTCTCAAAACGCCGACTCGGTCGATAAATAGGCATTCGAGGTGTACCTCTATTTCCTCCTTGCAGAATTTTATTTACAAACGGAAATGGTGATTCCGTTGCCCCCACCTCGTTTGGGTCGCTCGGGAATTAGCCGAGCAAAGTAGAAGATGCAAAGACACGGACTTCTACTGGTGGGGCTCGGCAGTTCTCATGAGACACATATCGCGAGATGTGTGCGACTCGCCGGCCACGACCAACTTCAATAATGGGAGGGTGCCCCTGCTTCTCTGATTGTGGTCTGGTCGTACCTACCCATAGCGCGACCAAGAGTGTCAACGCGGTACTACCCAGTGCCCGTCGATGAAGCTAACGTGCATCCACTCGCAAGGCCAACCTTGGGTTACAAATGGATGCATGGCAGACTCCGATGGGCCCAGGAATCAGACCGCGGCTCCTACCCTCGTCTCGTGGGGGACCTAGACTTCCTGACATCAGCGCAGGTCACGTGGGATCCCTTTTCCACCCAGGCCGCGACGGAGGTTGCGTCGGAGGCCGTATCTCCAATCTGTGCAGAGGAGCCTCGGTATTGGATGACGAAATGCTTCCTCCTGTGCATGAGTGCCGTTGAGCCATACTCTCCGAGCGCGTTCAGCGCCAATTTGGGTACCGGCAGTCTTTCCCTCCACCGCCTCCGACAGACTCCGAAAGCTCCCATGGGTATGTCTCTACATGTCACATTACTTTCACGCTTACTGTGGAAACCATTAATAACGTGTTGGATTGATCCGCAGGAGGAGTACATCGGGGCACAACTACAACTGGGTCGCACGGAATAGCCGGCATATTGAGAGGTGGAACTCGATGGCCACTGAGGACGCCTGGAACCCATCAGCGCAGCCACGAGACGGACACACTTGGGTACCTCGACCGGTATAGACCTCGCACACGGGCGGTGCTCCTAGACAGGGTGTGGCGATGCGATGCAACATGGCTATCTTGAGGAGTACGCAGAGCGCATGCACACACTGCAGTGCGGATCGCACCTATCACATATTAAAAGGGGGATATACCCAATTAAACATTCCATACGTATTAATTTGCAGAGGCGTGAGGCGGAGTACATGCATGACCAGGCGGACGAGATCCTCACGCAGTCACAGGAGCAGCAACGTCAATCAAGCAATCCTTTACGGAACCTTCTTCGCCAAGACGGGCCACCGCATAAGAAATGCGGTCGAGAGATGTTGGTGGCCATAGACCGTCTACCCAGCGTGATTACGAGGATGTACCGCACGAGGCGCCGCCGCATCGAGCCCACGATGAGGAGCATGTCCATGGATAGACGTGCAGCGCTGTGGCTCCTCGGCGGCAGCAAGACCCACGAGCATCGACTTCCTCCGGGTCCCGAGCCATGAGAGCGGCCAGGGGCCATGGAGGCGGGTACATTGAAATAGGTCTTTGGGGCAAGCGTTCAAGGAGGAGTACACATCAACATGTCACCGTCCCCATCATTGCCGCAGAGTCTTTTAGTACCCCCTCCAAAGATCAACAAACATGGGAGGACGTGTCGAGGCGTCACGATGACCTTATGGGATCCGGGCTACATTCATCGATTTGCTCGCGACGGCGTGTTTGCAATCCCTAGGGTTGGAATCTGCCCCAAGAACCCCGAGGAGGCCGGTGGATCGAACTGGGCAGAGCAGCAGCCTTCGGACGCATTACGCGCATCGTGGTACCATGCAGACTACCGATGGCTGCATGGGGCATCCACATGGTCAGACGCGTCCACCAGGCGATTCGACGAACGCGAGATGCAGTTAGGTCCAGCGGTAGCTGGACTCACGTGTCCCCAAGCGCCCAGAAATTTCACACCGTCGGACTACGATAACCAAGAACGTCGTGGTAGGGGGACGCGAGGGAAGAGGAAGGGGAACTAGATCGTGTTGTATGAGACTTATGTTAACTTCTTTAATCTATGTCATTCAAACTTGTCAAATTTCTTTTGATTTTTTATGTTGCTCAAATGAAAAACTTGTCAACATGAAAAAGTTGCGTCTTGGAATTCTCTACAACTTTCATGTAGATCAAAGAATTATTCGAGCACAAGAAGACCTCCAAAATCGTGAATTACAGAAGGGTCCGTCGCGAACAGTTTTTGGTGTCCGGCGCAAATGCACTTACCTTTCCGATTATCTATGATTTTTTATATTGCTCAAATGAAAAACTTGTCAACATGAAAAAGTTGAATCTTGGAATTATCTACAACTTTCGTGTACACCAAAAAATGATTAGAGCACGGGAAAATCTCCAAAATCGAGAATTACAGAAGGGTCCGTCGCGAACAATTTTTGGTCCGACGCAAATGCATTTACCTTTCCGATTTTCTTTGATTTTTTCTGTTGCTCAAATGAAAAACTTGTCGACATGAAAAAGTTGCGTCTTGGAATTCTCTACAACTTTCATGTAGACCAAAAATGATTGCAGCACATGAAGACCTCCAAAAATGCGAGTTACTGCAGACCATTCAATTTGGTCCGTGACATACGTGACAAAGTTGATATTTGGTCCGTGGTAAACATGAAATGTATAGGTTTTAATTTCGTCAAACGTATGTGCGTAACGGACTAAAGAGCAAATCAGCTGCATTCTTCAGAAAAAATAGACTCAGACGTGATATTTCACGGCCGGCCGAATGTGCTTAAGTTGTCATATTTTTGCGCGACCGTTATAATTAGCCATTTTCAACTATACGAAAATACATACAACGGAATATGTAATTACAATATTTTTCCATAATATCGTAGTCAGTATAGAGAAGACCAAATCAGCTGCATTCTTCCGAAAAAATAGACTCACACGTGATATTTCACGGCGGCCGAATGTGCTTAAGTTGTCATATTTTTTGCGACCGTTATAATTAGCCCTTTTCAAGTATACGAAAATACATACAACGGAATGTGTAATTACAATGTTTTTCCATAACATCGTAGTCAGTATAGAGAAGAGCAAATCAGCTGCATTCTTCGAAAAAATGGACTCATACGTGATATTTCACGGCCGGCGAATATGCTTAAGTTGTCATATTTTTGCCCGACCGTTATAATTAGCCATTTTCAACTATACGAAAATACATACAACGGAATATGTAATTACAATATTTTTCCATAATATCGTAGTCAGTATAGAGAAGACCAAATCAGCTGCATTATTCCGAAAAAATAGACTCAGACGTGATATTTCACGGCCGGCGAATGTGCTTAAGTTGTCATATTTTTTGCGCGACCGTTATAATTAGCCCTTTTCAAGTATCACGAAAATACATACAACGGAATGTGTCATTACAATGTTTTTCCATAACATCGTAGTCAGTATAGAGAAGAGCAAATCAGCTGCATTCTTAGAAAAAATGGACTCATACGTGATATTTCACGGCGGCCGAATATGCTTAAGTTGTCATATTTTTGCGCGACCGTTATAATTAGCCATTTTCAACTATACGAAAATACATACAACGGAATATGTAATTACAATATTTTTCCATAATATCGTAGTCAGTATAGAGAAGAGCAAATCAGCTGCATTCTTAGAAAAAATAGACTCACACGTGATATTTCACGGCCACCGAATGTGCTTAAGTTGTCATATTTTTTTGCGACCGTTATAATTAGCCCTTTTCAAGTATCACGAAAATACATACAGCGGAATGTGTAATTACAATGTTTTTCCATAACATCGTAGTCAGTATAGAGAAGAGCAAATCAGCTGCATTCTTCCGAAAAATGGACTCATACGTGATATTTCACTAGGCCGAATATGCTTAAGTTGTCATATTTTCTTGCGACCGTTATAATTAGCCATTTTCAACTATACGAAAATACATACAACGGAATGTGTAATTACAATATTTTTCCATAATATCGTAGTCAGTATAGAGAAGACCAAATCAGCTGCATTCTTCGAAAAAATGGACTCATACGTGATATTTCACGGCCGGCGAATGTGCTTAAGTTGTCATATTTTTGCGCGACCGTTATAATTAGCCATTTTCAACTATACGAAAATACATACAACGGAATGTGTAATTACAATGTTTTTCCATAATATCGTAGTCAGTATAGAGAAGAGCAAATCAGCTGCATTCTTCCGAAAAAATAGACTCACACGTGATATTTCACGGCCGGCCGAATGTGCTTAAGTTGTCATATTTTTGCGCGACCGTTATAATTAGCCCTTTTCAACTATACGAAAATACATACAACGGAATGTGTAATTACAATGTTTTTCCATAACATCGTAGTCAGTATAGAGAAGAGCAAATCAGCTGCATTCTTCCGAAAAAATTGACTCACACGTGATATTTCACTGGCGTGCGCATCTGATTAAGTTGTCATATTTTTGCGCGACCGTTATAATTAGCCATTTTCAACTATACGAAAATACATACAACGGAATATGTAATTACAATATTTTTCCATAAAATCGTAGTCAGTATAGAAGACCAAATCAGCTGCATTCTTAGAAAAAATAGACTCACACGTGATATTTCACTAGGCCGAATGTGCTTAAGTTGTCATATTTTTGCGCGACCGTTATAATTAGCCCTTTTCAAGTATACGAAAATACATACAACGGAATGTGTAATTACAATGTTTTTCCATAACATCGTAGTCAGTATAGAGAAGAGCAAATCAGCTGCATTCTTCCAAAAATTGACTCACACGTGATATTTTACGTACCGAATATGCGCTTTCCTGTCCTGGCCGTCGCCTCGCAAGCTGATGTGCCGCAAACGGAGGGGATGGGCACTACCAGACACTTCGAGTTGCAGCTTTGCTTCGGCCATACCCCTCCCATTGCGCTGCAAACGCTTCCACGTGACGCTTGATGCGGATGCAGAAGCTACTGACCAGGCCCCCCACCGCGCATTGCAAACGCTCCCACGTGCCGCTTGCCTGTCTTGGACCCTCGCTCCGCGCGCTGCTGTGCCGCCAGCTGTCTTGTTTGTCCCTTGTGCCCTCCCTATAAAGTACAACGCCGCATGCATTTCTATCGGGCAATCGTGAGTGAGTTCAGTAAGTTGCGACTGAGTTCAACCCACAACGCGAGTGTTTCAAAGGTATTATTTATGAAATTTATTTTCGACGGTCAGTGACATTGTTGTGTTGTTGGGTCAGCGAAGTACGATGGATATTGATGGCTTCTTGGGGGCTTTCAGGCCATCTGTTCCTTTTTTATGTTTTTGATCGAAGTACATTTCAGTTATGCTTGAATCCTACTCTTCTAGGCTGAAATATAATTGCTTCCAATGTGTAGATGGACAAGGATCCGGAGCGGCTCAGTAAAGGCTGGGCCTGGACAATCAAAGAAATAGATGGCATCGCAGCTGACCTGAATAAAATTGCTAAAGACAACTTGATCCCGCAGCAGTTCAAGCGCCAACGAATTCAACGGCTTTATTCATCGACATCGAAGCTATTGCTAGTAGCCTCGAACATGTCGCCATACAATCTAACGAATTGTTGCGGTCAAACCCCCACAGCCACCACAAGAGGACACTAAGCTCGTTGCCAAGAGGAGGACACCGAAGGTGTAGACCTGCATATTGTCTTCCATGTGACTACGAGGCGATGACGAGGGCAAACGGCCATTGGCGCTTTTTAGAAGAGGAGGGTATTGATGCAGATAGTGATGATTACGGAAAGTTCTAATCCGCACTGCGTGAGTTGTTCAAATAATATGTAGTAGTCATGTACCCGTCATATGCGTTGGCGATGTACGGTATTCCAACGTTGTTTCTCCGTGTTGTGATGTTATGTCGTAACTTATATATTTCAACGTTGTATTTTCCGCCTTTAATATCTTTTGTCGTTACAAGCCATACGAAACGGCACAACACCGGATACACCAACACAACATACGAAGAGTTAATTTAACAACTTCATTCCATTTTAATACTCGTAAAGGCGTAGTACATGCAATTGTCATGACCGTTATATTTAGCCCTTTTGAACTATACGAAAGTACATACAACGGCAGGTGTAATTACAATATTTTTCCATAATATCGTAGTCAGTACACAGAAGAGCAAATCAGCTGCATTATTCCTAAATAGACTCACACGTGATATTTCACAGCGGGCTGAATATGCTTAAGTCGTCATATTTTTCCGCGACTATTATAATTATCCATTAAGTTGTCATCATCCAAACTTTCGTTGCATTGGCACGAGGCGTCTGTCAAAGCAACTGCTGGCAAAGCCTGCAGGATATATCATGTCATCAAATGCATGCGTGGCAGAGAATGCCTTAGTCGTCATGTCAAAGCATAGCTGCCAAAGCCCGACTGGCACCTCCCTAGCAGCTACAAAGCTGCATGCATTTGTCGCTTCCAAGCACAGGCAGAGCTGCAAAGGAATCCGATGCTCGCGGATTCGTTGTTGCTTCAAGTCTGTCGTTTTATCAATTCAGGCTATTTAACCCCCTTCCTGGCTTCCCAGCATTGCATCAACCGAACGACTGCTCCAATACAACAAAGAGAACCATCCCCCGCAAACCAAACGAGCAGCACCAATGGAGTTTCCCTCGCCCCCAAGGCACAGCGTTGTCCAAACCATCACCGACGGCACGGAGGTCCCCATGTGCCTATGCGGGGATCCTTGCCGCTTCCGGCAGTCCATAGACAACTCATACACGTACGGTATGAGGTACTGGAGTTGCCGCAACCACGACTCTGAGCCAAAGCTGGGGATGCGGCTGCGGCGGAGAAGCCCGGTATGTTCATACTCGCATTTTGTGTTGCATCGAACACCGCATGTGTCTAACACCATGTGATGTGACCAATTGCAGCCTCCATCATCTTGAGTTCATCCGATTCTACGACGCGGAACAAACTCTCGAGATGGAAAGGATGCGGAATCGGAGTACTCGCATCGGAGGGCTATGGTGGAGCGGCGATGGTGTGAGCGAGGATCGGGAGGAGAAGCGCAAGCGGCGTCTGGAAACAGATGCTTGCACGAAGGAGGCCGAACGGCAGCGCCATGCCGCGGAGAGGGAGGTGAGTGCGAGAGAAAGCGTGAGAGGGCAGCTAGGGCCGAGGCGGCGGAGGCGAAGGATTGCGTAAGGGAAAATATCCTCATTGCTCTCAAGAAAATGTACGACAAGGGCCCTTCTTGTTGTTCCCTTTCCCTAAGGCATGTTAGGTTTAGTCCGGTATATGCCACTTTGTTGTTTACCATTCGTAAGCCGTGCGTAATTAATTTATCCGCCCATCTTTGACCAAAACTACAGAAGTCTCAAAAATTATTACACAACTATCGGTCTGATGTACAAATAAAATATTACACAATTATCGGTATTTGCATTTCAATCGGATCCGGTCGAATAACCAGAGAAAACTAAAAAAAATTTGGCGAAATAATGAGACAAAAATAAATAAAGGTCGTGGCGGGAACCGTCGCTATTTTTTATATTTTTATTTATTGTTGTATATTTCTACAGTTTTTTATTTACATGTTGTATATAAAACCGTTTTCCCCACCGACTATTGAGCCAACCGCTCGAATATGGACGCTTGAATGACGGTAGGTAATGTCCTATACGATGGTCAAGTCTAACATTCCACTAAATTTTAAGTGATACGGAATAAACCAAAGAAGGAAAAAGAGAATGAGACGGTATTATAGATAATCTATTGTATGAGTTATTTTTACATAATATAATAATGTACTATAAATAAGCGCCATATGAGACAGTATTATAGATAATCTATTCAATAGGGTGTTGTATTAGCATTAAAATACAACAAAGATACTACTATTCCACAAAGGTAAAATAGACTCAAACAAGAATACGAAATTAAAAAGGTATTACAAAATTATCGGTACAGTGTACACAAATAATATTTAAAAATACAATTCGAAAGCATATTCTTAATCCGTATGATTTGGCGAAAACTTATAAACTTTTCTTATCAAATTTGGAGTTGTCTAGCGAAAGTTATTTGCATTTCAATGTCCGGTCGAATAACTACTGAAAACTAAAAAAAATTCAACGCGAAATAATCAAAAAAAAATCAAAACCACCATTGGGGACACGGGGCGGCGCGAGACGGAGCCACCTGGCTGCCGCCGTGGGGGGTGGCGGCAGCGAAGGCTGCCGCCATGGGGTGTGGCGGCCGCCGTGCGGCGTGGCGGCCGCCACGTGGCGCGGCGGGAGCGGTGGGCAATTTTGAAAATTTATTTTTTTGTTGTATATATTTGCTATTTTGATTTGTATGATGTATATTTGAGCTTTTTTTCCTTTTATATTTCGTAGTACGGAAGGATATTAGGGTGTGCTTGATGCATTTTTCAGAGCAGTTGAGGACGGGCCACAGCTACGAGGTTTTACCATTGCAATGCAAAAATGTGCAGTAAGCTTCAGCTGAGGCCTGAAGCTTAAATACATCATTTTAGGTGTCTTGATCTGCTTATCCAGCTTTCTGCTTATGGTTGTATTCAACCATCAGTAGATGCTAGCTAATTCCCCTTCAGAAAATATCACAACTGACCATGGTACGAACCTATGACTGACAAAATTCACACATCCAAAATATACATTCTTTGAAAGTAACCACACCAAAAAACAAAAGACAAAACAGAACTGCTAGCGACTCAGGCTCCCTCTGTCTTCCACACCACAAAAGGGCCCTTACTCTTATGATCACACCAGGGGCGGATTCAGGCCCCGGCAGAGTAGGCTGTAGCCCGGGGCCTGGTATCGAAAGCCCACTAAAATTTTACGAAAAATTATTGAAAAATCATTGAAAACAGATATTTAATTAAAGATCAGCTGGCCCAGCCTGGGGCTTCACACGGTCGAACCTTGCTCATTGCTCGCCCCATCATCGCCATTGCTGTAATGCTTGGGAACTGAACTTCGAGTCCAGTTCGGATGCAAGTTCAGGCTTTGCTGGCTGCTCTCTGATGATCTGATATATATCTTCATGACTTCATGGGAAACAGGAGTACCACCCTGGCACCATCTACCTAACCAACAGTTAAACACTCTTTGCTGGAACAGGAGATTTTTCTAGGATGCTTTGGGGATACCTGGTCCTGGTTAACACAGTCGACCATCTCGGTATCACACCTATCGTGATGAAGTGCCATGCCAAACACTCTACTTGTCTCCAACTGGAAGACTCTCTCCAACTTTTGACCTCCTGGAACCAGGGACATGAGGATCTGGGATATCAAGCTGCAGGCGCTTGAGCCATCTATCACTTGGCTCGGTATGCGCTGGTGATTGAATTGCAGCTTGGAAAGTTGATTTCTCATTCTGCTTACTCCCTCCGTCCCACAAAGAGTGTATTTCTAGTTTTTTTAAGACAGATTAGTGTGCAAGTTAAATGACTAATGTGACCCTCATTACTTCATGCATAAGTGTGCTGGTGCTTTGGTTTTCACCAGCACTTAAATGCGCATGTATACATTTATAGCTCTGCATGCAGAAGGTGCTTTGGGTGCCGTGGAGTTAGGGGAATTAATGGGTCTTGGGTGGGCCATACGGACTAAAGATGCACTCTTTGTAGAACAAATTTTGAACATTAGAAATGCATTCTTTGTGAGGGAGTATTTGAAATAGCATGAGATCTAAGTCCATGCTTTCTGTTCCGTGCATGCAGCAGCCTTGCATACTGGCAATAATTGCTTTGGAGGAAACATCTTGATGTGCATTCACATTAGAGCAAGTATAATAACAAAGCCTACTATTTACTCTATCTCCTATTCATGTCACCTAGAGTCAGCACTAAAGCTAACTATCTCTAAAGGTTGTCTCTAAATGCTATGTAATAACTATCGCTTCTCTCTTGTATCCTGTGTGACGCTGGCTCCTGCATAAGAGCCAGCTCCCTTCTCTCATTTTTTCCCACTCTTTCACATATGATAAACTTGATGTGTACATACTTATAATAAACTAATGTGGTTTTATTGTAATTGCTCTTGTAGAATCCATTTTCTTTACTGTATCCTGACGCTCCTCTAATGGACAGAGTTGCAGCTGCTCAGATACTTTTTTGCACAACCATTGTCCTGTAGTAAATTTGTTGGTAATGCAGATATCAATAAAACGTTAAGCTTCTCAATATGAATTAACTGCTAAAGTCCTAAATATGGGAAACAAAGTTGATGATGCAGAAAAATTGCATTAAGACAATAGTCTATAGATTCTTCAGGCAAGTTTGCATCAACATATACATTCATTTTCATACAAATACTACAAAAACAGTTCAGCGTGATTCCTTTTAATGCGTAAGACAGGGCATGAGAGTGATATGTAACACTAATGCCTTTTGTGCAAACGATGAAACAATGCCTGCAAGAAACCAGAACAAAAATGTGAGTGAAACTACCAATAGAACAAATAAAATTATTAGATGTATCATTTCAGCTGATACTGGCATACTGCGGTTTTTTTTTTTTTTTTTGCATTACGAAGAGACACATTTTGACACAAACAGCCATCAAAGAGGCAAGTTTTTGCTATCATTGTATGTTAAAGGATGTATTTGATTAGTTGAATATTTGAGGCAAAGGGTTTCTCGTGGCTAGCTAATCCAATCCAAAAAAAAAGCCATATGCAATGCATGCTATTGAGCAAGCCCTATCATGACGATTCACACATCTATAAACAATCCAACAATTTTTGACTCAGCATCATCTTCTTTGTGCGAAAATGAAGATGCATTAGTGATTCAGTTATGGTCCTTACGAATTAATGTACGACCGCAGTTATTTGCAACGCATGCTAGTATTAGAAAAAGGGTCCACCCATATAGGTAAAGAAACAAAAGATTTCACAATACTTGAAGAGAGGTGTTTCTATGCTTTTCTTTTTGAAGAGAGGTACAATGAATGATAGATAGTAATTACTTACCATTTCGTTTACTTTAAACTTAAAAACACTCATCTACATTAAATCTTACGACGACATATCAAGCGAGGAGACAAGAAGCACATATAACAACTAACAAGTCAATGACAACAGGTGAAGAGCCTGCCATGCTGAACTAACCAAATCTGTCGCTTATCTAACACTTTTACTTCTTTAAAAAAAATAGCCTCCCTCTTCCACAACACCTAGGCGTGGCAGCAAGGTGCCGTGCGCTGCCGCAGCTCCTCAGGTGTGGTAGAATTGCCTTGTTGTGACGCCGGCCACTTTCAAATGACATGTGTAAAGCGCCTTCCGCCGATGAGAGAGAGAAAATTTATGTGTGTGTGTATATATGCGCGCAAGAAAGCTATATTTACAACAAAAAAAGGCACAAAAGCTAGATAATCGATGATTTCGAACTAACCTACTGCTACGGCGGGATGGCTTTATTTTTAAACTATACGACCTGGACGATTATCTTTACCTTCGGTAGCTTACAAGTTTACCTCCAACCCTTTAGGTATTTCCTTTATTTTTATCCTTGTCGCTGTTACCTGAATTCAATTTTTATCCCTTATAGCCGCTAACGGTATTTGCGCAAGTGTGTCCATAGACTAGTGGACACTCAGGCCAGGCTTTATTTGGCCAGTTCAGACACTAAGGGCACGGTCTGGTCTAAACTCTGACCTAGAACAAACTGAACTGTGTCGTGCCGACATGGCATTGTAGCACGGATCATACCGGGTCCAAGGACTAGGCGCAATGGGCAACACAGGCCTGTACGGCCGTTTGGACCGAGTCCGTGCGCGGCACGCCAGCACAGCGACGGCACGCCGGCCGTACTGGGCACAGGGCACACGTAGCACGGCGAGCCTGCGGTAAGGCACGCCGACCGCGGCAGCAGAGAGGTAGGGGTGAGTGGGGTGAGAGCGTACCTACGTCGTGTCGCGCCCGTTACCGTCGACGTCGCCGTCGTCATCGCACACGGCCTCCGCTCGCATGGCCGCCGAGGCACGGCCGTCACTCGCATGCCTCCGCACCATGGACACCGGGAGCTGAAGCACGGCCTCCGCTCGCACGCCTCCGCGCCATGGACACCGTGAGCTGAGGCACGGCCTCCGCCGCAGCGACCGCTTCACGTCCTCGCACGCATGTGTACTCCGAGTACCTGGCCGAACACGCCCTATACCTCTGCGACGCCGAGGATGTGGAGGAGGCTGCTCCGGTAGTGACGGCGTCGTCGTTTGCGGGCGAGTGGTGCGTGGAGAACTCAAGAGACCGGGTGGAGGGAGTGAGAGTGGCTGTGCAGGAGCAATTAAGATCCTCTGCAGTCACTCCCTCTGCAGTTGGGTCACTGCACGTGGGTCCATGTGCAGTGACCCAATTGCAGAGGGCAGTGACTGCAGAGGATACCTTCCCGTGTAGAAGATGGCTCGAATCGAAGAGACATTTGCGCCGTTGAGCACCCGAACTGAAGAGGCATGCAATGCCTAAAGGGCTGTTTGGTTGCTTTCTCTTGCGAGCCTAGCCCGTTCGACTCAGTCAGGCTGATGGGATACGGGATGCACAGATGCAGAGACATTGTTTGGTTGAGCGTATAGTAAGCGGGTATTTTGTAATTTAAATATTTTGAAATTTATATAGCAAGTGTGGTCTAGTTTTGTTTGAGAAAATGTTAGGAAACCATTTTTGAAATCGGTTCGGTAATCGGAGATATTAATCAAAATATATAAACAAAAAAGGGGAAAAAAAAAGGAAACTTACATATCCACGTGGCACCGCATGCATGGTTTGCTATTGTGGCTGGCAGTGTCCCCTTGTGTAGAACACAAGGCTGCATCCAAAGATACAACTATTTTCTACGTATCTCCAGAGCCAAGCTGCATGGAGAATCTTGCATCCAGAGAGCTAGGCTCAAAACTAGATGCAGGCAACCAAACACGAGGAAAAAAAAAAGAATCTACATCTATAAATACAAATCTCTGTACATGCAGGCAACCCAACAACCCCTAAAGCACCCGAGCGAGCTGTGCAGCCTTGCATTGAATTTTCTGTCGCATTGAATGCGGTCCAGCACCAGCTCGTAGCTGAAGTTGCACGGCTTCCTGAACTGTTCGCATTTAGGTACGATCGCTCGATTAATCGGTTCCATGGTTAAAGATAAGGAATTAACCACCATGGATGATCAAGCTGTTGATTTATGTTATTCTAGTCATCCGTGTTGGTAACATAACTACACGAGAGTAGTTAATCAGATTTTGCCTTTTTTAAGTAATTAGTTACAAAATCTTTACTAATCCCGATTAATAAGAATTTGCCTCTCTTTTTTTTAAGCCGCGAGATTTATTGATTGCTTGATATTGTCACTACAAGACATGTAGATAGTTCATTAAGAAAACCATAAGACAGATAGTCTCCACTTAATTGTTAGTGAGATGTTTATGTATTTTTCTTTTTAAAAGTTATATAAACATTAAATTATAAATAAAAGGTGAATAGTAATTATTTACCTTATAGTAGAAGTGAAAGTAAGCACCGCTATGGTTGTTATCATATAAAAATGTCGCAGTTCCAGATCGGCATATTGCGCCCCGCCAGCCATTAATGCCATTAAAGCCAGGTTTCATAAAAGCACATACAATAAGACCATCTCAGCTTACTCGTAGCATGTACATATCAGCTTTATCCTATGTGGAAGAGTGAGGAAAGAGGAGAGAGAAGAGAGCTGACTCTTATTTAGTAGCAAGCATTACAAGGGAATATAAGTAAATTAATTATATACAAGAGAGAAGAGATAGTTATTGCACATCATCTAGAAATAACCTTTATACATAGCTATTGTACAAACTTGTTTAAATACTTACTCTAGCTGACAAGAATGAGAGATAGAGTAAGTAGTGGGCTTTGTTTTTGTACTTGGGAGTGTATAGGCATCTTTCGGATGTTGTTGTCCCAAAAAACATCCAAATTTTGGACCGTGCGATCAAAACACACATCTATCTGATCAAAACAGAGCAACCCACCTCGAATTCAGGGGGGCGTGCATCGATCTCAAAGCAAATTCAATGGCTAGGAATTTGAATGATGATTGCTAAAGAAAACATCCTGATGAAAGTTATCAAAACCCTATTTCCAAAAAAGGGGTCTAAAGGTGCAGCGAACTTTCGAATGGGAGTTTTTTTATTAAGTTGTCTTTATTGTAAATTCACATATTATTATTGTTTTCTTACTCGGCAATAAATATATATCCGCTATTTTTATAAATATGTTTTTTTACAGTTCGTATAGTTGAACAAATGATGGAAAAAAGAAAATTAGTGAAAAAAGAGAAGGGGAAGGAGAAAGAATTTTTTTGTATAATTTGTTTTACGGTTAGTTAACAAGAGTACTTAACAGTTCTTGCATGATTAACTTGAAAACGATTGTTGGTGCATTTGAGAACTTACGGTAGTTAACTAAAGAACGAAACGTGACAACCAAGAGGAGAAAGGCAAGTGAGAGAGATTGAGAGAGGAGAGAGAGAGAAGAGCAAGATGGGAGAGGCAAGCGAGAGAGATTGATAGAGGAGAGAGGCAAGCGAGAGAGATTGAGAGAGACGTCTCTCTCTCGCCCGTCTCTCAATCTCTCTCAGCTCTCTCACTTGGCTCTCTCTCTCTCTCTCTCTCTCTCTCTCTCTCTCTCTCACCCGTGTTGAGCACATTCCCTTCTCTCTGTGTAACTATTCGAAATAAATAAATTTTAGTTCATTATTCCATAATATTTGTGTCCACTGGCTCAACTCCATACGTCTCCGACAATTTCCTCTCGTTACAATAGTGCAAATAGACCGAACCTGGATCGACACGTAGAGCAAATGGACCATACCTAAACTCACCGAAGGCTAACCGAGTCGGCATGGCACGGTATGACAAGTACAACGGGCCGTCACGGTCCGATATGGTTCATGCACCAAGCACGATAGGCTCATGCCGAACCGGCCCGGCAAGACACCCATATCCAAGTCCACACACCCCTCACGATGAATCCATTCTCACCAACACACACAAAGTCAGGAAATAGCAAAATGGAGAAACAACAATGACTCAGCAGGCAGGCACCAACAGAGTTGCATGAACCTCTTCCATAGTAATGATAAGCTCATTAACAAAACCATGGTACAAACAGACCTCTTCCATAGCAATGGTAGAGAAATTTTACGGTGCATTATACTGGTAATATATAATGTGTAATAGAAATCGCATCTAATCGTTGATTTGTTAAGAATGTTTCTACTACTCTACTACCAGATGAAGTACAAGTAAACTCTAGTTAATCTGATCTATTGAATCGAAAAGAATGAACAGTTCATATTCAATTTAGTGTATTGTAAAAGAGCTCTAATGATAAGCTCATTAACAAAGCTAAGCATAAATAGGAGTAAATCAATCATAAAGTTCCAGGCAGACGATACGCCTCAGAACAGTCAAAAACACGACTGACATCACAATGTTTTCACGATCAAGAATCCTAAGCCTTTCCACAGATTCATCAGTAGCCGAACCCTGAGATCTTATACACCCTGATAGTTCCATCAGTATATCCAGTGTAGAGCGTGCTTCCATCCGCGCTCCAGCTCAAGCTTGTGCAGTAAAGCATCTATAAATATAAATAGCAGCAGTAGTCAATAGACTCGATACCCATTTGAAAAAGGGCAACGTCATAAAGGAATTAAGATTTAACAATACTATGTAAAGTTAACTAGAGTACCAAGTGTACAGCTAATGAAAATAAATACTAAAATATAGGATATAATGGTTTAAAGTGTTCCTCACTAACAAGAGTTTTTATCGATTGTTGAGGGCAAGTCACATTATAACAAGCAATTACTCAAGTGCTCTAGGTAGGGTCCCAAGGATCTCTAACTTGATGAACCTTGGCATCTTCATGATAGCAGCAGTAAGACAGGATAAACGTTACACAACAACATTCAACAGGATAAACATTAGCAACATTCAAAAGTAGGAAATGTAAACATAATCTTATCACAAATTTCACATGTATAAACAATCCAACAAATTTTGACACATCATCTTCTTTGTGTGAAAATGAAGATGATGCGTTAGTGATTCAGTTATGGTCCTTGCGAATTGTATTGAATGACTGCAGTTATTTGCAACGCATGCTAGTATTAGAAAAAGGGTCCACCCATACAGGTAAAGAAACAAACAATTAGTGCAGAAATCACTACAGATGAGCATGATGAAGCAACTGAAGTGATTGATGAAATAAAATGAATCGAGTAATAACCAAGCATAAAGTTCAATATTAACATTACTGAATAGTGCGTATAGATCATAGGTTACACATCTAATGGGGTTTGACACTAAAGAACTAGATGCATGTGAACAGAACAAGCCATGTGAACCAAAACGTTTTTTAAAACCAGTGGAACGGCAAAACCTACAGACATTGATATTTGATAGTACGCAGTAGGCCCCCAACAAAAATTACCTTGCACTATAATATGCATACTAGTTTCTTACAAACACACGATCATATAGTATTCGACGCATTAACACAAGAATTCTGAATTCAACATGGTGTAATTAGTGAAATTAAACGGCCCATTCATCACAAACTTACAAAGTAACTAAGATAACACTACTACATACTCGATAGCATAGCCTATTACAGTTGTGGGAAACAGCACTAACACAACACAAATCCACACTACCTCCGACAATGCAACCTAATCAGCCACCACAACAGATCTAACAAGCAGGCTAACCAGATAGGCAAAGCGTAGCAATGTACCTGGTTCTTAGAGGCCTGGACTTCTGGCTTGAGGTCCTGCACGATTTGCTTGGACTCTAGGTCCCAGATCTTGACAGATTCCTCTGTGGCAGCGCAGAGCCAGTAGCGGTTGGGCGAGAAGCAGAGCGAGTGGATGATGGCGCCCGCGTCCAGCGAATACAGCCTCTTCCCCTCGGCCAAGTCCCACAGCAGCGTGACGCCGTCCTTCCCGCCGGAGGCGCACAACGAGCCGTCGGGGCTCACGGCGACGGCACTGACATAACCAGCGTGGCCGGTGAGCGTGCACCGCAGCTTGCAGTTTGTAAGGTTCCAGACCTTGACGCTGCGGTCCCAGGAGCCAGAGACAATGGTGGGCTGGAAGGTGTTGGGAGAGAATCTGACGCGGGAGACCCACCCGTTGTGGCCCTCGCCGCCGCCGAGGTCACCGCCGATGGTGTATTTGCACTCCCCGAGGGTGTTCCAGAGCTTGATGGTGCGGTCGCGGGACGCGGAGACAATCTGGCGGTTGTCGACGGAGAAGGCTACGGAGAGGACGTCCTTGTCGTGGCCGACGAAACGACGGGTGGTGACGCCGGTGGAGAGGTCCCAGAGGCGGAGCTCGCCGTCCCAGGAGCCAGAGAGCGCGAACTGGCCGTCGGAGCTGAGGACGACGTCCTGGACGAAGTGGGAGTGACCGGTGAGGCGGCGGAAGGGGACGCCGTACTCGGTGGCGGCGGCGGAGTCGGCCGGGGCTGGGACGGGGTTGGTGAGATCCCACACCAGCACCGACTTGTCGCGGGAGGACGAGACGATGAAAGGCGAGTTGTCGATCGGGGTCGCAATCGCGGTCACCACATCATTGTGGCCGCGCATCGTGCCGACATGGGTGAGCGTCTCCTGCACGGCGGCCATGGTTGCCGTGGGAAGTTTGGGGCCTGGGGAACTGAGGCTCTCGGCGGGAGGTGGCGGCGGCGCAGGGGAGGGCTAGGAGAGAAGGTGACGGAAGCGGAAGGTGGAGGATTTTATAGTCAGGATAAGTGGCAGCTAGGGTTTTGTGGGGTTAGACCGTTAGAGTTGTGCCGCTTGGATGGGATGGAAGATCGCAACCGTTGGATGCGATTGGACCATCGAAGTAAATGCCTTTTTTCTTGGCTAATTTTGAATAATAAAAACTGGGTTTCTGAAGTTTCTTCCTGTTATCCCCTTTGCCTCCGACGAGGTCAGGGCGTGAGGTTGATCAAACTTGGAACGTAAGAAAGAGGAAGAACAGAAAGAACAAAGCAAAAGAGTAAAGCAAAGCAAATCTATTTCATTTCATCGATGCCTTTCCATTCTGTTACAATGGCTATATATATATAGTCCATTTTCCAGAATTGAAGTTCCTCTTTTACCCTTCACTCAATTAACTTTAACTTCTACTAAACTGTCTGTTGTGAGTATTATCGACAACGCATTACGGCTACAGTTCAATTCGGTTAACTAACGCCTCATCGTTTGCTGTCTTCAGTCTCGGTTCAGCACTGGTAGTCCCAAGCGACTTCACCTGTGCTGCAGTGGTGACAATACCCCCCCTTGCAGAAGTTGCTTGACCCCAAGCAAATGCCGTCAGATAACAAGCGCGCAATACTGTCAGATCCTCTCATGTAGCCGACTGAACTCGTATGCCTTTCCATTTAACCAATCCTTGAGCCACAGCCGAACTGCCCTTTTTAACCAACCTCCTCTCGAGTATTTCTTCAGGTTCCATAGATCGTGCATCCAAATCGATCATCTTAGGCAGTTCGATGAACGTGGGCGAATAATCTGGAGTGAACGGCTTCAATTGCGACAAATGGAAGACCGGATGAATCTGGCTATCCACCGGCAAATCCAACTTGTACGCAGTCGAACCAATTCGCTCCTGAACCACAATAGGACCAAAGAATTTGTATGCTAGTTTAGGAAAGGGACGATTCACCAGGGAACTTTGAGCATATGGCTGTAATTTCAACAACACTTGTTCACCAATTTCAAATTATCGATCTTGTCTTTTTTTGTCAGCTTGGTTCTTCATTCGATTCTGTGCACAGGTCAACTGTTGCCGAATCATGTCAGTCAATTTCTGCCGGTCCTGCAACATTTCATTCACCTCATCCGAATGACTGGTCCCAAGTGCTGGTAACAAACCAAGATGCGAATCACTGCCATATAATGCCTTAAAGGGTGAACACCCCAAGGACGAGTGGTAGCTCGTGTTATACCAAAATTCAGCGAGCGCCATCCAAGATTTCCATTTTCCCGGTGCCGCATGAACTGCACAGCGCAAGTACATTTCTAAACATTGATTGACCCGCTCAGTTTGCCCGTCAGTTTGTGGGTGGTACGCCGTACTAAATTACAATTTGATGTCAAGTGCTTTGAACAGTTCACGCCAGAATGTACTAGTAAAGATTTTATCTCTATCCGATGTAATTGTCTTTGGTATGCCATGCAACCTGACTATGTGATCCAAGAATACCTTTGCCACTTTCTGAGCCGTGAATGGATGACGAAGTGGAAGAAAATGAGAGTATTTGGAAAAACGATCTACCACCACCATAATTACATTATAGCCTTTCGACATTGCCAGCCCTTTTATGAAATCCATGGTGACATCTTGCCACATTGCTTGTGGCAGAGGAAGAGGTTGCAACAAGCCCGGTAACTTGGATCGTTCACTCTTAGCAATTTGACAGGTTTCACATTGTTTAACAAAACTCTCCACCCCATGTTTCATGCCGGCCCAACTAAATAGCCTCTTAAGCCTCTGTTAAGTTGCATGGATTCCAGAATGCCCTCCCACAGCACTTGAATGGAATACTTGAATCAGTTTGGTTTGCCGAATTCTCTCCTACCCAGATTCTGCCATGATGTCTAATGATCCCTTGCCGTAACTCATATCCATTCTCATCCGGGCTTCGCACTGCCAACTGGGCTAATAATTGATGTGCTGTAACATCAGTGACATACAAGTTAATCTCTTCTTGAACCCACATCGGTTGCACTTACGACACCAACTGAGTGCTAGAGTAGCTCATTTATACTATAGTTCTGCTTCTTCTTATTTTGGCACCAAGGGCAGCTAATGGTACGGACCTCGTTGAGATGCACTCCTTCTTTGCTGAGGTGATTGTAATACTCCTTGTCGTCGCTCTCTGCCTCCGAGTCATCCTCGTCGATGCTAGTGGTATTAGCATGTTAGATTGAAGGAGTTCCTGTATACAATGATGTGACGAATCAGAAGAGGATTGAAAAATTTCTGCCTCGAAGGAGGTCATAGTATGTTCTGGCTTAAGGATCTCCTCGCTAATGCCCTGATCTAAAAGATTGGTCTACACAAAATACAAAAAGTAACCAGTCAATAAAGTAAAACAATAGCAATGAACCAAAAAACATCTCTCCTTACTAGGTACTAGTCAGTTGAGACAAAATGTGATATTTTTGGGTTCATTGCTATTGTTTTGCTTCATTGACTGATTACTTTTTTGATTTTTGTGCAGACCAACCTTTTAGATCTAGGCATTAACGAGGAGATTCTTAAGCCAGAGAATACTATGCCCTCCTTTAAGGCAAAAATTTCTCAGTCCACTCCTACTTCGTCACATCATTCACTACAGACAGAAACTCCTTCAATTCAACATGCTGATACCAATAGCACCGACGAGAATGACTCGAAGACAAAACGACGACAAGGAGTATTAAAATCACATCAGCAAAGAAGTGCACCTCAACGAAGACCGTAACATTCGCTGCCCTTTGTGCCAAAATAAGAAGCAGCAGAACTATTGTATAAATAAACACCTCCAGCACACCGACAGCATCATGTCTCTAACAAACGCACCGCCGAACAACATGCAAAACATCGCACCCTTGCTCGCTTTATCCGTGAGGACTTATTATCTCGTTTGTTGTTCGGGGGAAAATGAGCCACATACTCGATCTGCAATAGAATTTAAAAATGATAAACCAGTGCAGAGCACACCAGCCAACGTCAAATTCCATGACATCATAATGACTACAACCGCTGTCGAGTTCATTGGCATCAAGATCATCACATCACAACCTACCATAATATTGTACGTCGCAACGACAACATATTACACATCTCTAACAAACAAAATAGTTTATCACATCACACGATAATTTAAAAAGTCTAAAATTTAATATTACAACAAGCATTCTCCTTTCACTTTTTTGTCATTCAACTTTTTCCGTTTCCTTTTCACATCTATACTCACAACCGGTGGATAGATTTTTCACTTCGATCATAAAATAATTAAAGTTTTAATCAGGGCTGCATATTGTCAAAAAAAAAGGCTACCTAACAAAAAAAAGAATATACTAAGTATGTGTCGGTGTTTCGTGCACCGGCAATACGAATTTATGGTCGGATGGGGTCGCGCGCTCCCTCTCCCCGAATGGTCGACTCAAGGAGTCAGAAGATGTATACTGGTTCGGGCAGAATGTCCCTACTCGATTAAATGCGGTGTGGATGTATTGATCTTTGGGAGATGAACAAGGGGTGTACAAGCGAGGCGGACGGTCGGCTGTCCGATCCCCTTGATGCTTTCGCTAGGGTGGTGAGGCTACCTAGAAGACTGTTTTTCTTTTTGCTCTCGCCCCCCTTCTCGGGCCCTGCCCCTCCTTAAATAGACGGAGGGGGCAGGTTACACGGGAGTTGGGAAAACTACGAGAAAAGGCACTGCGTCTTGATGTGCAGTTCTGTCTTGTCGGCAAACCCTGCCGTCCGGCGGGGTTGGTAACTCTGTAATGGCGATCTTGCGTAGTCTTTATGCAGGTGGCGTGTTGCGTGGTGCTCTGTCGGCCTCGGTGGCTTTAATGGTGCTTGACATTGCCTTGGCCTCGGGAAGCGGGCGTAATCTTACGCGGCGTGCCAGGCAGCGGGGCAGAGGCTTGACTTCTTGGTGGCCCTTCGGCGGTCTCGGGAAGGAAGCCGCCTACCCGACTGGATGCCAGAGGCAGCTGCGCACAAAGCGGCCGCGACAACTGGCGTGAGCCACGCTAGCCCGTGTGCGGTGGAGCTTGAGCTTCAATATTAAGCGGCCGGCGCATCTGCGACCGTCCGGAAACCGGAGTCCGCCAAGCCGTCAGAGTCGGCCGTCTGGTCGGGGCTCGTTCCATGACCCAAGTACCTTCGGTGGTCTTGGGCCTTAGTGATAAATCCGACCCGTTTTCGTGCCGAGTGATGAAATTACCCATGGCATGGGTACTCGTCATTAACCCAGAGCCGGAGGCGGGTCGAGAAACCGCTTCGGGGAGTTTAACTTAGTGGCGGTAGCCGTCGGCCGGAAAGTCGGTGATGCTAGGTCGTCGTGGGTGCTGGGGCCGTGCCGACCTAGAAAAAGAGCCAGTGTGGCGCCTGGTGGAGTGTAACCAGAGCCCCGGCGGGTCGGAGGCCGGTCGAGGAGTTTACCCGATCGAAAAGTGGCGCGGACCCTGAGGTCGGCGGCGCCTTTGGTCGGGGCGCGCTGTCGGTCATGCCATAAAGAGCCGGTCTTGTATGGCCTTGCCCGGTGGAGTGTAACCAGAGCCCCGGCGGAGTCGAGGGGCCGGTCGGGAGTTTACCGATCGAAAAGTGGCGCGGACCAGGAGTCGGCGGCGCCTTTGGTCGAGGCCTTGTAGCTTATCAGTCATGCACTTGAAAGAGCCGGTCTTGTGGCGCACCGGTGATGTAACCAGCGGTCGAGGCCGGTCGAGGAGTTTACCGTCGAAAAGTGGCGCATGGACCCTGAGGTCGGCGGCGCTTTGGTCGAGGCCGTAGCTTGTCGGTCATGCCAGCCCAAAGAGCCGGTCTTGAAGGCCCGCTCCGGTGAGTGTAACTCCCGAGTCCGGCGGGTCGGAGGCCGGTCGAGGGTTTACCGATCGGACTCTGGCCAGGCCACGGTGTGCGTGGGTCCTCGAGTCGGTGGCGAGCAGCGCGTTTACATACGTCGGTTTGAGCAGGTGCTCGTGCGAGCTACTATCGGGTGTCCGAGTGGAACCTTGGCGATCCCGCGGGGGTTCGTTTCCAGCCAGGCGTAGCTCTGGCGTGGGCGTCCGAGCCGGAGGCGTTCCATAAAAACCTTTCCTTACTCGATCCGTGTCGGTTTCTTGGTCGTCAGCCAGGCCGGGCCTTGGTGGCGCTACTCATCGATGAGTTCGCGGGAGAGTGTGAGGTATGGTCTCGGGCGAGTCACGGTGATTGGGTCGTCAGCGAGGCCCATCTGGAGGCCCTGCAGGGGCTCGGCTGCGACTCGCCTCGCTCTTTTACGTCTTTGAGGCGACTTCGTTCAGTGGTGGATTAGCGCCGTAACCCACGGCCGGTGCAGGGCCTCAGTGCGAGCCTTTAAGCGGCTTGCCCTCCGTGAGGCGGCCCGATGGGCGTTGCATACCTTTCGGCATGGCGCCCCGGCCATCATGCCGGCGAGCCGCGATCTTTGTGCGGCGTCTGGCGCGGCGGCCGTCTGTCGGGCGATTAATGCGTGATGGGATTTAAATGGGCTGCGACGCGTTCAGGGAGGCAGGCGGCGGCGGCCAGTGACGATGCGGCCGCGTTGATTTGCGTGAGGCGTCGATTTGGCGCGGAGGCGCGTCTGTTCCACTTTGGCGCCTATAAAGGAAGGAGTGGGTGGCGTGGTAGGCGCCAAGCCCTCTGTTCGCCTTTCTGCAAAAGGAAGGGAAGAAAAGCGAGGAAGAAGAGGAGCTTCTGCCCGGCGCGTCGTTCCTGCTCGCCAGCGCGCATTTGGAGATGTCGATGTACGCGCTCGGCGCGGCGGAGTCGCTATCTCGATGCAGAGAGGAAGGAGTTCCTTCCTCCGCGGCCCCGTCCGGTTAGCGAGTTCCATTGGCGGGGCCAAGATCCGAACTTGAGGGCGGCGAGATAGTCTGTTGGCGTCCTTCTGAGCAGGGCCGGACTTCCACTCCGCTTTGCCGTTCGTCAGGGAGTTCTTTGCACTAATGCAGGGAGAAGTTCATCACCTGAACCGAATGGAGTCCTCCATATTGCGGTCTTCATGTTTGTGTGAGGCCTTTACGAGATTGAACCCGTTTTGGGCTCTGGCGCCACTTCTTCTTCGCGGCCGTCAGGACACCGCCAGGCCTCCTCGAACTCGATGATCCAAGCTGCGCAACCATCGCAAGCCGTTCTACGTCGATTTGAGGCTGAAGCGTCCTAGCAGGGGTGGCATAGCGAGTGGTTCTCGTCGGAAGCGTCAGGAACCTCGACAACGGTGCCCTCGCCGGTGGGAATTTACCAGCGCCGCATCCTTGTTGAAATGGGGTCTGGCGAAGGGCCAGGAAGAAGGTGGGCGCGATCCTTGAAAAGCTCGCGGACCTGAAGCGGCGGGCCTGGCAGGCAAGGTGGTCCTCGGCACGTTCATGGAAGCGCATCCAACCCCTCAAGGTCGATTCGTCCCATGTTTGAAGTACATTGGGCGGCCAGGCCACCAAGGCTCGTCGGGCGGGAGCTCCGCCGTCGGAAGATCTCGGCAGCGTGTCATGATCTCCATCAGCGGGAGATCTGAACGGTAGGCGGCGCTGCTTGCCGTTCTCGTATGAATCCATGAACACAATACGTCTGGCGGCTCTGTTTGCTTTTGTTTTGTTACATTCCTCGTCCCCTTACGGCGTGTTCTCGCGAGGCTCGGTGGGCCGATCTCCGTCCCTTCTTTGCCAGGAAAAGGAGTTGAGGCGGCCAGCGCCTCGAAAAGGAGAAGCGGGGCCGCTTGATTAAGCGAAAAAGAAGGCCGCCAAGGCGAGAGAAGAGGAAAAGCGCCAGCGTGAGGCCGCAGCGCGTGGCGAAGGTCTCGGAGGGAGACCTCGGAGGAGACCTCAGTGAGGTGGCGAGGAGTCGTTGCCGGCGAGGAAGAAAGTTCTTAGGAGGCGGTCCCAGCGGCCGCGACGATCCCGATCGCGAGGCCCGGCGGCCGCGGCTCCTCCGAAAGCGCTGGCGCGGAGGTTTATCTGCGAGCCTTGAGTCCTGTCGCCTCCTCGCGAGGGTCCGTGAAAGAGACACGTCGAGTGCTTAGGTTGTTCGCTCCTCGGTAAGTGACTTGCGCAATTCCTCCGATCTTTGTCTTCCTCTGTAATTCTGGCCAAGCCGTCTGTGCGAGGCCACACTTGATCTTGAGGCGGCGAGTCCTCGCCGGTGAGAATCGCCCTTCAGGTCTGTCCATGGGCGTGCGGTGGTCGTCGGGAAGCGAGATCGTCGAGATCGCTCCAGCAGTAGGGCGTCAGCGAGGAGCCTGCGAGAGGGGCCTTATCTGGCACTGCCGAGATCTGGCTAGCGAGCGAAGCTTCCGTCAGGCGTGCCGCCCGTCTGTCGACGATGGCCGGCGAAATCTGTCGGCCTGCCTTCCCCGTCTTCTGCCGGCCAGTGGAAGTCAGCGAGCTGTCGCCGAGAAACTTAGGAGATCAGCGGCGTTTACAGCCGGCGGGGCGAATCTGCCGCCCGCCCGGCAGAACGCCGCTTGATTTATTGATCAGAGTGTCGCCAGAAGAAGCGCGCTTGATCAGCCATTCTGGCGTTCCGTCCGTGAGCGAAATCAAGTCGAAGCGATCGCCGTCCTTGTATGACTTAGCCGGCCACGACGGCCAGAGTCGCGTTCGTTACGGGCGGCAGGCGAAGCAGCGGATTGGGGCGTTACGGAAGAGGAGATGGGAAGGATCCACGCGAGCCTTACCCTCGTTGTTGGCGCGCGTCCAAAGCGAGAAGTCCATTGCTCGAGAGTCGCTTCGGCGGATCGGTAAGTCGGCGGTGATTTGTCTTTGTGCATCTCTCGGCCAAAATGGGGCGGCCAGGCGGGTATTATGGCGCTTGACATCCGGCGGTGGACAAGTCTATGTTCCTCGGCACTTGCAGTAGGAAGTGCGTAGGAAAGAAGGCGCTCGGCCTTTCGGAGGCGCTTCTTGTAGAAACAAGGAAGAGCCTCGGCCTCGGAGTCGGCCAGTGGGGAAGTCAGAAGCCTTGCGGGAGGCTCGGCGACGTCGCGGTCGTTGGCCGAGGAGAGAGGGCAGTCGTCCCTGGCCCGGATCTTTGGCGGCCAAGGCCTCTGCGGTCCTTGCGAAGGATCCGGCTCGGGCGGAGGCCGCCCTCTATCGGGAGGAATCTGAGTCGGCGCGAGGAGGCCGACGACCGGCAGCCGGCGGGATCTCGCTCGGGGAGCTCGCGACGATGAAGGAGCTTGCCCGGCCGTGCTTCTGGCCCGGCCAGGAAGCGGCGTGCCAAGGTCGAGGAGGAACTTGGCGCCAAGGAGGCTTAGTGGCGGGTGAATAGTTCGTTCTTAAAGTCACCGGCGAGTGTCCTGGCGTCGTTTCGTCCTGCGGTCTGCGAAAAAGCCTTAGCGACGTCTTTGGAGTCGCGAAGGGTGGCGGTGGAAACGCAGGCGGCGGTCGAATCAGCGACTTCGGCCCTTTTGAACAAGCGGTGGCGGAGAGGGATGCGGCCGATCGGCCAGCCCGGTAGCGATCCTCGTGTGGCGTCGAGCGCGCTAATGTGGCCATTTGTTCGGGCTTACTCAGGGCCCAGCGCCATCCCGCCATGCTTGGATGGATCCTGTCAGCGTCGGCGTCGGTCGGGAAGCGGCGGTGCTTAGCGCTTCCTCGGCCACTAGTCAACCGCCGTCTCTTATTATGGCGGCGTCGACCTTGAGGCCCGTCGGGGCGGCGTTCTTCTTGGCCGAAGCGACGAATAGGTCGGCAGCGTTCATGGCGGTCGATCCGTGCGCCCAAGAGATTCTTGCCGTAGAATCTCGCCGCGTGAAATCCTCCGTCGGAAGGAGAGGAAGATTAGTTTTCCTTCTCTTCTTTTTTATCTGACGAACATGATTACCCTGGTGAGTTCGAAGTGTCGGGTTAAGTTATTTTGCTCATCTATCCGTGCTTCCTCTATGAAATTGGGCAATCTTACGACCATAGCTACGAGGGCGCGAAGTGCCCCGAGAGCGTAGGTGTTGCTTCAATCCCGTCCGGAGAGATCACGGGATAGGACGAGCTATTTCGAGCGATAGCTTTGCGGAGGGGTGCCTAGGTCGGACCGCCCTTTTTGGTGCCTAGGTCGGACCGCCCTACTCGGGCTATCTGGTGATAGCCCGAGTAGGCATCCAAAAAAGAAAGGGACTCGCACCCGGCGAAAGATCCATTCCCATTACCTCGCATCGACCAGGTCGTGGACTCATTTCTTAGGACGAGGCAGGAAGAAGCGATTCCTCGCCGCCAAAGTAGGACTCGGCGCCCTCGGCACGTAGTGTGGCCCTTGCGCCTGATCGGTCGAGAATTCTGAGAGAGAGAAGCGACATCGGAGAGTGCGCCAAGTCACTTAGGGAGGAAGCGAACAGCCGGCTTTGGCGTGCCTCTTTGCCGGACCCGCGAGGCGGCAGTGAGGACACACTTTGCGCGGTTTCTTCGGAAGGCCGCGATCGCCGGCCCGCATGGCCCAGGACCCCTTGTCGCGCGCGAAATCGCCTCAGGCAACTTCTTCTCCTCGCTCGGCAACGACTCCTCGTCACCTCGCTCGAGGTCTCCTCAGGAACCTCCTGCGCCCTGTGCGGCTCGGTCATGGCGCTCTGCCTCTTACTGCGTCTTGGTGGCCTCTTTTTTTACGCTAGCAGGCGGCGTCTAGCTTCTCGCACCGGCGCGCGGCGGCCTCAACTCCTTTTCCCCGGCTGACAGGGCGGGAGATCGATCCAGAGCCCCTGCGAGAACACTGCCTTTCGGGTAAGGGGCGAGAGCGAGAACAAAACAAAAGCAAGCGAGAGCGCCAGGCGTACGGAGTTCTGCGGATTAACGCTTGTAGAAAGCGCGGCGCCTCGCCATTGGTTTGGTATCTCCGCGATGGAGGCTGCGGACCGCAGCGCGAGATCTCAGACGGAGGAGCTCACGCTCAAGCGACCTTGCGGTCGGTCGGCCCAATGTACTCAAACATGGGGCGTAGCAGGCCCTTGAAGTTGAATCGCCTCTCCATGAGCGTCTTTGAGACCACCTTGCACTGTCAGGCCCCGCGGCTTGGTCGCGAGCTTTTCAGGATCGCGTCCACCTTCTTCGGTCGCCGGCGTCGGGACCCGGCCCGACAAGGATGCGGCGTTGGTAAATTCCAGCTGAAGGAGAGCCTTTGTTATCGAGTTCGGACGTAGAACCACTCGCTATACCACCCGGTTAGGCGTCGGCGACCTCAAATCGGCGTGAAAGCGGCTTGCGATGGTTCTTGTGATTGGATCATCGAGCTCAGAGAGGCCGGCGGTGTCCGGTGTGACCTCAGCGAAGAAGAAGTGGCGCTGAGGCCCAAAATGGGGTTCAATCCCGAAAGGCCTCGCCTGCAGCGTCATGAAGACCGCAATATGGAGGACTCCGTTCGGGTTCGAGTAATGAACTTCTCCCCGTAATAGTCACGGCAACCCGGACGAGCGGGTGGAGTGGAAGTCAGAAGCCCCTTGTTCGTGAAGGGCCTTGGCGAGACTATCTCGCCCGTCCTCAGGATTCGAGGACCTCGGTCGGCCGTGGAACTTCGCCAGCCGGACTCGGGCGCGGAGGAAGGAACTCCTTCCTCTCCCAGGCCAAGATAAGCGACATGCATGGCCCATGGCCAGGAGTCTTGAATCGACATCTCAAATCTGCGCGAATGAAGCGAGGAAACGGCAGGCGAAGCGAGGAAGCTCCTCTTCTTCCCTCGTTTTCTTTCTTCCCTTTTCCTTTTTGCGAGGCCCGCGAAGCAGAGAGCTTAGGCGCCTACCACGCCACCCGCTCCTTCCTTTATAGGCGCCCGAGGCGGAAACGAGCCAGCGCCTCGCGCAAAAATCGGCGCCTCCTCGCGCAAATCACTTGCGATCGCGAGCCGTCACTTTATTGCCGCCTCGCCTTGTCTCCACGTAACGTCACGCGATCCATTTAAATCAACTGCGCATTAAGCGCTCAAGCCAGGGCCAGCGCCTCGCTGTGTATACAGCGCCTGACATCGCCCGAGCCTCGCCGATTCACGATGGTAGGCGCCCCATGCTAGAAAGGTATGCAAGCGGCCAGCTGGCGCCGACCTCGGAGGGCAAGCGCCTAAAGGCTCGCTTGCCGAGCCGACCTTGCCGTCTTGTAGATTCTGAAGGCCAAATCGGCCGGTAGAGCAACCGCCCAGCCGCGTAAAAAGCGAGGCGAGTCGCGATGAGCCGGAAGGGCCTCGAGATGGGTCGGCCAGGACGACCCAATCAACGTGACTTCGCGTCGAGACCATACCTCGCACTCTCCGCGGAACTCATCGATGAGTAAGCGGCGGTACGCTCGGTCGGCCAGACGACGGCGATCGACAGGATCGAGTAAGGAAAGGTTTTTATGGAGCAGCCCCGGTAGTCGGACGCCCACGCCGGGAGCTACGTCGGCTTGAAGCGAACCTCGAGGGGATCGCCAAGTTCGCTCGGATTACGATAATGCTTCGCCGCGAGCACGGCGTTCAAGCCAAGCGAAGGTAAGCAGCGTTCGCTCACGACTCACGAGGACCCGTCTGCAAGTGGCACGCGGAGTCGGCCAAGATAAACCCAAGCCGGCTCTCAGGCAGCTCGGGAGTCTCGAGAGCTACACCAGCCTTGGGTGCGCTTCATGCCCCGGGCTCTTTAGGCGGGCATGGCCAAACAATGGCCCGACCCGACCAAAGGCGTCATGCAAACCTCGAGTCATGACCACTTTCGGCAAGGTAAACCCCGTAGGCTCCACGACCGCTCGAGGGCTCAAAACTACACCAGCGGTCTTCATGCGCCGCCGGAGCTCTTCTGGCGGGCATGGCCAATGAGCAGCGACAGGCCAGACCAAAGCGTCGCCGACCTCGAGTCATGACCACTTTCGGCCGAGTAAACCCCAGGCCAGGCTCTCAGGCAGCTCGGGGGCTCAAACTACACCAGCCGGTGCGCTCGACTCGAGCGACCACGGCGACCTAGCATCAGACCTCGGTAAGCGGCTCTGGCCAGCCAAGTTAAACCAGAAGCGGCTCTCAGGCAGCTTTCCGGGGGCTCGGGGAGCTCTTGGCCAGTACCCGTACCGCCATAGGTACCCCATCGGCCGGAAGCCTGACGAACGGTGACCTATCCACCAGCGAAGGCCCGGCCTTACCGAAAGGTACTTGGGCGCGAGGCAACCAGAGCACATGCAGGGGCCGACCGGGCGGTCGGCGAACTTCCGATTCGGGCCAGTCGGCATCTGGCCGGCCGCTTTAATATTGGCTCAAGCTCCGCTGCACACGGGCTAAGCGAGGCCACGCGCCCGATGTCGAGCGAGCTGCCTTGTGCGGCAGCGTCCCACAACATCCGTGCAGGGAGTAAGCGGCTCCTTCGAGGCTATCCGGAAGGGCCCGCAGAAGAAGTCAAGCCCCGATCCGTCGCTTTGACACCTTGCATGAAGATGCGCCGCTCCGAGGCCAAAGGCAATGTCAAGCACCATTAAAGCCACCCAGAGGCGGGAGCACCACATAACACGCCACCCAGGCGGACACTACGCCAAGGCGCTCATTCTGAGGCCACCAACCTGCCTCGGGGCGGGCGGGGAGTCGATCAGACAAGGCAGGAACCAGACATCAAGGCGTGAGGCCCGCTTTTCTGCGTAGTTTTCCCAACTCCAGTGTAACTTTGCCCCTCAGTCTATTTAAGGAGGCGAGGGCCAGAAAGAGGCGAGAGCAAAAGAAAAGCGAGTCTTCTAGGTAGCCTCGCCACCTAAGCGAAAGCATCAAGGGGATCGGACGGTAGGCCGTCGCCTCGCTTGTACACCCCTTGTTCGTCTCCCGAAGATCAATACATCCACAGCGCGGCGGAGTAAGGACATTACGCCGAACCATGTACATCTTCGACTCCTTGAGTCGACCATTCGAGGAGAGGGGCGCGCGACCCGTCCAACCATAAATTCGTATTCTTGGGTGCACGAAACAAACACTTCCCCGATAGCGTCGGCTTCTCTTCGTCGAAGCAGGCGCAAGCGGCCCAGGCGGTCGGTCTGGATCGGTCGAATGTTCGAGGAGTGCTCGGCGACCTCGTTCGGGACTCTGGCATGTCAGAGGTCTCAAGCGAGACGTCTCGGTCATCTCGGATGGTTCCCAGGCGAACACATCTAGATTAGGCCAGGAGGAAGGTGGCAGCGCGTCTTCCTATTGGCGGCCGAGATCGGCGCCAATTCTCTGACCTTGCAGAGCCTTCCTGCGCTGAGGACCACCACTTCGCCTCGCGAAGGTTTGGGTGAAGCGCGAACCTTGGCGAGGCGCTTCGAGGATCTTACGTGCCCAGCTTGGCGAAACGAGCGGCTCGGCGAAGTCTGTGCCCCTTCTTGGCGCAAGGCTTGAGCTTGTCCACCTTTACCACAATTGGGCCCTACGGCCGAGGATCTTCATCGGCAAATAAGCATGATCGCGTAGCGCCATGAATTTGACTAGCGGCCCGGCCAAGCGAGGCGTTGTAAGGGGAGGTCGAAGTCGGCGACCTCGAAGTTGATGAGCTCCGTCAGGAAGTTTTCAGCGCTTCCGAGCGTGGCGAGCGGTGGACTTGTCCCGAAGGCATTAGGCCCGTCCAGGGCAATTCCATAAAAAGCGGTGCGAAGCGTGATTCTTCATAAGGTATTTGGAGTGCTTGATCGCCCACAGGCCAAGCCAGCGGAGTTGATGGCACTTCCTCCATCAACTAGTACTCGCCCAACCGCATTCCTGGCCGTAAGGCGACCACGATCGGGGAGATGGTTTGGGCTGAAGTGTTCAGCCGGGTGGTCGGCCGTGAAAGTGATCGATTGATCAAACCGCCCGGCGGCCAGGCTCGTCCGAGACTCGGCATGGTGGCACACACTGTCTCGGCTCTCGCATCTTGCGAGTTGGAAGAGTAGGTGGCGAACCCCGTGAATGTATGCTGCAGTGTGCTCGGCTTGTTGGAAAGCGGTGGGGTGTCATCTTCGTCGTCATCATCTTAGCGATCCTTTTAGCGGCGCTTCTTGAGCGCTTTTCCACCAACTTGGACACAACTGGCGATCTTCCAAGTCGTGCCCATTTAATGCGGTGGATGGGGCGGTATGGCTTGCCCGCATGTCGTCTTCATGGCGGGGAAAACGGCGGTCCACTGCGATTGTCTCGTTGGTCGGCGATCTCTCCTCGCTCTGATAAATCGTCGGCCGTGAGGCTTGGCCTGGATCGGCCACCAAAACCTCTCGAGGCGGCAGCCTTCCTGCGCTTCTTCTTTTTATGGTCGGAGGACTTGGCGCTCTGCTTCGTCGGGGTTTGAGGCCTGCTTGCACCTTTCAGAGCCTCATTTGCCGGGCACACTTGTGAGCCAGGGAGAAAAGCTTCGGAAGTGGTAGCGGCTTGATCACGGGTAGCCATCTTCTCCGCATCTTCGATCCTAACCCCTCGGAGCACTTAATAATAGCCGTGCTCGGAGATCAGGGGATCGTGTTGCGGCAATGGCTAAGCCAGCCAGAATAAACCCCCTCGGGGACTCCTCCCTCTGCTCCAAAGCGTGGAGGTGCGTCCTCACCGGTTGGCGTAGGAGCCCTGAAAGTTAGCGACAAAAATGTCGCCTGATTCCTCACGAGTGTCACCAGAACCAGGAAGGTTCGTGACCAGGAGGCGGGCGAACTGTCGGCGACATCGGGAAGTAGTTAGCCATAACTCTATCGACCCCGGCCACGCACCGCCGTCGTATAAATCTGCGAGGAATTCTTGGGGTTGGTGGTGTAGTCATACTTCGATGGGCGGCGGGGCGAAATCTTTACAGCCCGCATGGATTGGCGTAAACGGAGGAAGCGCTGGCACCCAACATTATATGGGGAGTAGTGTCGCCCGCTGACCCGCGACCCTGAGATGGGGTCGAGGAGTGCAGTCTACACTCTCCCAGTCGGAAGGAAGCCCCATACGGTGGCCGGCAGCCGAGGGAGTTCGGCGCGTTATTGCGGATAGCGCCTCAGAAGAACAGCCTTGAATCGTCGCCCATTGGGCCGCCTCGTTGGCGTGCCCTTAGATCCCAGCGGTTCTCCTCCGGCATGGAAGTCTGCGCGGGAAGATCTTGAAGCTTGTGCACGTCCACTGTCGCGAGAAGTGCGGCGATACTCCTTCCCTTTATCACGGCTCTGCGGTAGGGAGAAGTCGCCAAGCGGCCCGGAAGCTTGTGCATCCACCATACGAACTCCTTGGCGGAGGGCCAGGAAGCCCGGTGAAATGCCCACGACAACTTCTTTCTTGGTGGAATCCGCTAGGCGGGCAATGTCCTGGAGCCAAGGGTGGGTGAGGTGTCGCCGTCGATTGGGCCAGGAGGATGATCCGAGAACAGCGGGCGCATGAAGGCTTTGCATTGGGGTATCTTCCCCAGCAGCCAGCCATTGGGCCAGGTGAACTCAGGGCTTGGATGCGACTCGCGCCCTCCGCCCATGAAGGACCGGTGACGAAACTCCCTTACAGGGGCCGAGATCGGCTTGGTATTTGCTTTCCTCGGGGAGGCGCTACTGTTGGCGATGAGATTAGCCATCTGGGATGATCTTGATTCTTGCAAACTCCTCAAAAGGAATGGAAGAAAGGCGATCTAACCACTAAGCCCCTACAGCGCGCCCTTTGTCGACTTACTAACCAGCAGGCACCCTAAGGCCCGGGTGCTTGAGAGGTCGGTTGGGGGCTTTTGTAGCAGCTCCAAAGGCAGGAAGAAGCCGGATGTTGGAAGCAAGCAAGAAGGCAGATCGAGTTTACCAGGTTGGGCCCTCACAGGAGTAATAACCCTAGTCTGCTTGGTGGTTTCTTACAGGTTCAAAGGTTCTTACAAAGTTTGGGAAGAAGACCCTCTGAGGTTACGCCAACCAAGGATCAACAACCATCTCCCATGCATCCTAGCTCCCTTTTATACTCAGGTAGGGTGGCGCGCATGGGGCTTACAAGCTTGCGTAAAGCAAGCGCTGACACGTTACTCTGGTACATTTAATGCACCGTCATATTCTCTTACATCACATTTAATGTCTGTCTAGGCGACTTAGACTTCGCCTTGGGCCCACTTTGTCTGTCACCCCTGCATGCTCACTTGAGAGAGGGGATGTCGATTCGGCGCCACCCATCGTGTCTTGGCGCCCTAGGGAAGGCAGCCACACCTGACCTTCATACCACCGCAGTTCGCCGCGTCTCGCATTAAATACCCTTGACCCTTCGCCTGTAGCCTGCAGTTACGGGGTTGAGTCTCGGGAACTACGCCCAGGAGTGGCTGACGCCACTGTCCTCTTGGCGAGCACCTTTTTGGTCGCCAGGAGTGGCACTGAGCCACTGTCCTGGCGAGCACCTTTGGTCGCCAGAGGAGTGGCTGACGCCACTTTGTCCACTGGCGAGCACCTTGTTTGGTCGCCAGAGGAGTGGCTGAGCGCCGCTTTGCCCTCTGGCGAGCACCTTGGTGATCGCCTCGGAGTGGCTGAGCATCACATGCCCTCGAGGCGAGCACCTTCATTGGTCGCCAGGAAGTGGCTGAGCCACATCCTGAGGCGAGCACCTTGGTGGTCGCCTGAGTGGCTTTGAGCGCCACGTCCTCTTAGCGGCGATGCTTAATGCGGCTGCGTGGGTACCCAGCGCTTATCTGTGAGGGTGGTCGGTCGGTCGGCGAGCCGGTAGTAAACATCGGCGTAGCACTCAGCCCTCAGAAGATCATGAGGCAGCCGTCAGTGCGGGAACTTCGTCGGTGGCTCATCGCCCTTTGCCCAGCGTCGGACCAGCCGGTCGCTTCTTCCACTTACCAGCGGCGTCGTGGGGTTTAGGAAGAAAGCGCAGGACTTCGCGATCCGATACTTGTGCTTGGCGGGATAGTCGTGGTTCGACACGGACTATCCATCAACTTCTCGAATCGGTCGGGCGTCTGCCGAGAACTCTTTGTTTAGCGGTCGGTCGGCGGCGGCGACCATTCGACCTTCAGACCACCTGCTTCCGCCAGCTTTCTTTTGTCGGGCGGTCGGAGAAGCGGCAAACTCAGAAATTTGGTGTCTTGTGGGCCGTCTTCCTTTGAAAGATGGCCCGCGGCCTCCTCGCGGGCGTGGTTGAGTGGCGATGTCGAGAGCTCCTTGGTGGTCGGGGCTTAGCGCGACCCAACTTGTGGACCAGGGCCTCGCCGTGGTGCAGTAGATGAAACGCCAAACGGCGTCGGCGTCGCGGATGTCGAGGAGCTCATTGCCTTCTTTGGGAGAAGCGGCGGATGTAGTCGGAGGAGTCTCACATTGCTTGGTTGCGACTCTTGAGATCTCGAGGAGTTGCTAGGGCGTTTATGCGTGCCCTGGAAGTTTCAAGCGAAAGGTTCGTCAAGTCGGCCAGTGGAGTGGTATCTGTGAGCGGTACTCGAGCCATCCTCGGTGAGTCATAAGATAGATGGGGAGAGTCTTGGATAACGAAGGAGTCGTCAGTCGCTCCCCGGCTCGACAGCGAGCCGATAGTCTTCTAACGGTTCTCAGGGGTTGGTAGCCCCGTGTACTTGGCTATGTTAGTCGGGCCGGAATCGGCCAGGAAGTCGGCGTTGCGGATCTGGCGGGTGAGCGCGACCAGGGCCGTCGAATCCTGGGTGTCGGGATGGTTGCGTCGCCCATTATCGGCGACTTGCGAGAGTCTTCTTGCGTCGGTAGCTCTCGCCTTCGCGCCTCGAGGGTGGTGCGAAGATCGTACTTGTCCCAGGCGGTCTTGGCGGGGTGTAGGATGCCTGGGGAGCTCGCGAAGTGGGCCGTCTTGGTGAGCTCCGTCGACCCTGTGAGGAGTGGCGAGCGGCGAAGTGGCGCGCCGTTCGCGGGGCGGAACATAGGCGTCTTTGAGCGGCGGCCACGCTCTACCGATCCGGAGGATTACGGTAGAGTGGCCTTAACCAGGCTCCGTTGGCTCGGCGACCCTCGGGCGGCATTGCTTGCGGCAATGTTACGGTTGGCGTGAGGAAGAGCGGAAGGCCGTTCGCTTCCTCGACCAATTCTTTGAGTAATACGGCCTTGGCCTTGAAGCGCGGGCGCCAGTGAGTAGGCTAGGCGGCGCTCGATTCGGCCTGGAGCTTATCGAGCTCGGCCTTTGAGACTTCTAACTCCTCGTATCGGCTGAAGGTCGTGGCGTTGTAGATCTTGTCGCGTCGTCTTCCGTGAGGATTCCTCCGCCAACCGTCGCAGCGGAGGAGGAATCCCGAGGTAGCGAAGTGGCGAGATGGTTCCGCCGCGCAGTCATGTTGCACTCACGAAGTGCATACTGCCCAAAATTACTCCTTGTCGGAGGCTGGGCCGTGGGTGGAGAATCACTTGGCCAGGTCGTGGAGGAAGCCGTATCTGGCCATGGCCACGAAGTTGAGATCTCGTGGAGGCGGATTCGCCGCTTCGCCCATGATCCGTAAGCGGTGTCGCCCGAAACGCCGTAGCGTCGGAGCCCGCCGCGCGGCGGCCATCTGAGGCCTCGAGTGAATTCTTGAGGCGTCGGCAATCGCATCGAGCTTGCGGGCGTCCGATCCAGGCAGCGGCGAGGGCGAGACAAGCTCTCGCCGTAGTGACGATGAAATCGAGGCGGCAAAGCGGATCCGGCCCCTCGACATCGGCGAATCGTAGTGGGAGGAAGCCATCGAGGAGGAGAATGGGATCCGAAGATGAGGATGTCGGTGAAGACGCCGCGAGGCCCCTACCTGGCGCGCCAATCGCCGGTGTTTCGTGCCGGCAATCTGAATTTATGGTCGGATGGGTCGCGCGCTCCCTGCCACGAATGGTCGACTCAAGGAGTCGAGAAGATGTATCTTGGTTCTGGCGAGAATGTCCCTACTCGATTCGTGCGGTGTGGATGTATTGATCTTTGGGAGATGAACAAGGGTGTACAAGCGAGGCGATGGCCTACCGTCCGATCCCTTGATGCTTTCGCTAGGGTGGTGAGGCTACCTAGAAGACTGCTTTTTCTTTTGCTCTCGCCCCTTTCTCGGGCCCCGCCTCCTTAAATAGACGAGGCAGTTACACGAGGAGTTGGGAAAACTACAAGAAAAGGGCCTGCACGTCTTGATGTCTGGTTCTGTCTTGTCCGATCGAAACCTCGCTGCCCCGGCGGTGGTTGGTGGCTCAGAATGAGCGATCTTGCGTAGTCTTTATGCAGGTGGCGTGTTGCGTGGTGCTCCTGTCAACCTCGGTGGCTTTAATGGTGCTTGACATTGCCTTGGCCTCGGGAGCGGGCGTAATCTTCTGCGGCGTGCCAGGCGACGGGACGGGGGGCTTGACTTCTTCGGTGGCCCTTCTGACAGTCTCGGGGAAGGCGCCTACCGAGACGGATGCAGAGGCCAGCTGCGCACAAAGCGGCCGCGACGCTGGCGTGAGCCACCGCTTAGCCCGTGTGCAGTGGAGCTTGAGCTTCAATATTAGGCGGCCCGGCGCATGCCGTCGAGCCGGAGTCCGTAAGGCCGTCGAGAGTCGGCCCGTCTGGTCGGGCTCGTTCCATGACCCAAGTACCTTTCGGTGGTCTTTGGGCCTTCGCAGTGATAGTCGTCACCGTTCGTGCTTAGGTGATGGGGTACCCATGGCATGGGTACTCGTCAGTATGCAAGCTCCTCAATTACACAAATTCGTTAAGTTGAAACACCAAAGCTTACAAGCAACAAGGCAAACCAAGAGCTAACGTGCATGCTGCCCAATGCACATAATTGATAAACAGTCCATAGGCCCACAAACAAGGAGAAACCAAAAACCAATAAGAAAAAAGCTCTTTAAGAGCTAACATGAATAAGTTCGAAACGAAGATATAGCTGCCTCCATTATGCTAACTTAACCCAAGTGAAATCAGAAAAGAGATACCCCAAAAGAAAACGAGCGCATGTTAATTTATCCTTCTAAGAAACTCAATGTAAAGGGTAATTGATTTCAGCATCGGTAAAGGGTAATTGATTTCAAGTGATGCTGATTTCTGAAATGAAAGAATGTTTTAGATTTAAACATTTGAATTGAGAGAAAAGAACCTTCTGAACATGCTCAAAGCCAAATGCAATACCATGGCATTACTATCACATGACACCAGCACATATATCAATTATGCCATGCACAAATTTAGCTACAGTGTGTTACTTGGCGCTTTATTAGTAAATCCATTCCAATATTTGCAACATATATCTGCTCCAGCACAACAGTAAAATCATGTAAAGTATCTTTCATACCTTAATTTACTGACAGGTCAGGAACTGTGACAATGGATATATGTGCCAAGAGCATCTGCGACAGAAAGAAAATAATCATAATCAGCACATCACAAACTTTTTTGTACCAGTGAGTCATACAAAACCAAAGCTACAGTAAAAAGTAGCTTTGAAAAGTAACCTGGTTGCATCATGAGCACAAATCTAGATAGATGTGACTATATTCAAATACCATGTAGAGTAATGTTCTTAATTTTACAGAATATGCCTAGATCTGGTTGGGATCACGATGAACCATTTCTAACTATCCATATTCCCAGTTAGACACAAGAACAAAACATGTCATCATGGCAATGTCGTTTCTGTTAACGCTGGAGTAAGTTCCATGAGTAAAGTGAATATTGATTTTAACTTTTGACAATGGTATCATGGACATAGTAGAATTAGATCTTCATGAGAGAAGCCATCATTCCTTCCACTAGCACAAGTGCAGGGCTAGTTTGAGTGATGATATGACTACTAAGTGCTGACAAGAACAACCTTGCAACTTCTCATCATGTCAAATTCTATCCAAAAAGCACAAAACCAAAAAATAACCATACATCGGTACAAACATGCAAATCTTCTTACACGATAAATCATGTGAAGGTCCTCTAAGCAATTTAATCAAGGAAGGGGCAGTTTAGGTTGATGTGCACCATCTGTTATCCTGGTATGGTGGGTCCTTATTATTGTTTAATGCCAACTACACAACATTTATCTGACTGTTCTGCACCTAATTTACAAAGAAATCTAGCAAATGGGGGGGCTCCACATCCAATACCTGAGGAAAACAAACATCAGCTCGAAAATCAACTACGGCAAGAGCTTATAAAGAAAATGAAAGTGGGCTATGGAAATTGTGAAGAAAAAGTTCTTTGTAGTACCTTAACCTCACAACTGAAGCATAGTCAAGATGACTGCCCATGATGGGCTGATCTCAGTCGGAGCTCAGAAGCATATATGCCAAAGGTATTTTTTTAGAAGAATTGTGAATGGCACCCAGCTGAGGTTCGGAGAGGATTGGTGGGCTAAGGATACACCATTGGCAACTAAATTCCCCAAACTTTATGCAATCTATAATGATAAGGAGGTAAACGTGCAACATACGGGAATGACAGATTGGAACTTCTCGTTCAGGAGATGACTCCCAAACTCTTTTAATGAACCTTTGGAGGAAATTTGACACATTGTTGCAGAAACTAAGCTTTCTGACCATGAGGATTTAGCTATGTGGTTCTGGGAGGAATCTAATACTTTTTTCTGTCAAATCTACCTTTAGCACATTAATAGAAGAACGGTTGGCCCATCTAAAAGGTGATGAAGGCTAAGATAACTGTAGGGATCAAAAGTTCAAAACATTCATATGGTTAATTGGCACAAATGCCATCCTAGCTAATGATGATCTCTAGCACTAATTTTTTTATTGTCATGTTCTTGCAACTGATTCATGGGGGATTTTTCGTTCCCATGCAAATAGATCAGCAAGCCCATGCAAAAATCTCACGAAATTTAACCCAAATCCTAATTGTGCCAAAACTAATCCGAACAGATACATAGCTACACCGTGCAAAAGTCTCACGAATCCTAACCCTAATCTGCACAAATCCAATTATGCCAAAACAAATCCGTGCAAATAGATCGGCACACCCGTACAAAAAATCTCCCGAATCCTAACCTTGATCTACCCAAATCCTAATTACGCCAAAATAAATTCGTGCAAATTGATCGGCACACCCGTACAAAAGTCTCACGAATCCTAACCTTAATCTGCCCAAATCCTAATAACGCCAAAACAAATCCGTGAAAATATACCGGCACACCCGTACAAAAGTCTCCCGAATCCTAACCTTATCTGCCCAAATCCTAATTACGCCAAAACAAATCCGTGCAAACAGATCGGCGCATCCGTACAAAAGTCTAGAGAAATCTAAACCTAACCCGCCGGGATCCTAATTGTACCAAAAGAGGGGCTCAAAACCACACGAATTCTAGATCTGGCACCCAAAATCCGTTAACCCCCGCCCCCAATGCCCCCAAAAAGTTCTAATGGATCCAAAAAACAACAAATGAATACGATAAATTCTCCAGATCCTAACACCAATCCACACAAAGACACCAACCTCAACCTCGGCATCAAACCATCACAATTCGCAATGCAGAGATCACTGATAGGGAAACAAGCACAGGATGACACGACCGGTCGATCGCCCAGTCGGTTCGCACATACCTAGGGTTAGGTTCAGCATATCACCAGCGGCGGCGAAGCGGGACCGATTAAGCGCTTCATCTTCCCCGTTGCCATCTCGCCGCGCTTATCGCCTCCGATATCCGGTGCGCAGCGCCAGCGCTACATCTCCGGTCTCCGGCGAGCGCCGGAGGAGCCCAGAGGCTGCGGGGCAAGCATATGCGGAAAGAAAATTCTTCGTGTCTTTGGTGAGCGAAAGAGGGCACAAGCGGATAGAACCTCCCCGTGAAGATTCCTATGGATCTATTGTTGGGAGGCCTCCGTCCGATCGTAGATATGTGGGCTGAAAAAAAAGCTAAACTGTTTGAGCTTGATTTCCAGACTCGATTCGAGTTCGGCTCGAGTCTGGAACGAACCGAGCTCGAGCCTGTCTTCAAGCTCGCGAGCTTCACCGAGCCGAGCTCGAATAGCTCACGAGCCTACTCGAGTTTGGATCGAGTTTCCGTGAAACGAACTTTCTCGAACTTGTTATCGAGCTTACTCGAGCCGAACTTACTCGAGCTTGTTACCGAGCCTACCAGATTAACCGAATTTACTCGAGCTTACCGAGCTTATTCGAGCTTATCAGCTTACCGAGCTTACTCGAGCCGAGCTCGAACCTACTCGAGCTTGGACCGAGCCGAGCTCGAGCCTGGATCTAGGCTCGGACCCCAACTCGAGCACGGCTCGAGCTCGGCTCGAGTCTTACCGAGCTCGAGCCTGACAGCCCAGGCCTGCTCGAATTCGGCCCGTTTACAGCCCTATAGATATGGACGGCCAGATTGACATGCGAAAGAGCTTATTTCGACCGCTTACCTCACCGCAAGGATCCAAATCCCGGCTGAAATTCAGATATCTCGGCCGACCCTAGGGGTGAAAACGGATCGGATACGGTCAGATATTGTTGTTCCCGTATCCTAACCCATATTTTTTTTCCGGATTCAGAATCGGATACGGTAAGACCGAATACGGATACGAATATGGATATTTCGGAGTTTCGGATATGGTAATGTCGGAGCGGATACATACCGGATTCGGTTCGGAAACGGATAATACAAACGGATACATACTTGTTGAAACATTTGACAAGCAATAAATTCATATATATTACATAAATTTGACAACTCACACAACACAAGTATAACAAGGTATCAAATTCATACATAACTTGAACAACTAAGTCCCGCTTGCCCAACAAGCCAACACACTGAATTCATGCAAGCATGGGCGAGGCTCAAGCACTAGGGTTAGTTTTCGGGTTGGGGAATCGAATGGGGAGGCAAAGACTGAGGCTTGCGGGAATCGAATGGGAAGCCATTGACTCTTGACTTGAGTACGGAGTACCCTTGTTTTGTTGATTCGGATATCCGGTCGGATAATATCCGGTTACCATATACCGCAGCTATTCGGTCGGATATCCCGCTCATCAGATTCATATCGTATCCTAGAGCAAGTATCCGATCAGATCCGAATCCGGCCGGATACGGAATTTTTTTTCCCGGATACGGTTTTTAACGGATTCGATACCGGATCGGTCGGGATTAACCCGTACCATTTTCACCCCTAGCCGACCCCTTTGAGATCCTAAATCTCGGTTGGGCAAAAAAAAATTGAAAAAATTCAAATTGCTATAGTAACAGTGCAAATCTCGACGAGATCTCAGTGATTTCGACCGAAATCTCGAGGGTTTTTTTGCCGGATTTTTATTTTGTGCACTGGATTTGATTGGATTTAGAGTCAAGATCATCCACAAAAAATTTTGATGTGTTTTTTACTATTCTTTTAGTCGGTTCAATTTGTCGGTTAGTCTTGAGTAGCACTGTCCAAATTTTTCAAAATTTCTCAAGATTGATCATCATCTAAAAATTTTATGGGAATATTATGGATGTGTTAGGACCATCCATAAAAATTTTCAAAATTTTCTAACATGGTTTGAACTATTTTTCATTCAGGTGAAATTTGTAAGTCGATCTTCAGTAGCACTATCTAAATTTTTAAAAATTCCTCAATATTAATCATCATCTAAAAATTTTATGAGAATATTATGGATGTGTTAGGACCTTCCACAAAAAATTTCAAAAGTTTCTGACATGGTTTGCACCATTTTCCATTCAGTTGAAATTTGCCAATCAGTCTTTTATCAGGACAGTAGCACTGTTAGATTTTTCAAAAATTCTCAAGCTTGATCATCATCTGAAATTTTTATGAGAACATTAGTGATGTGTCAGGATCATCCAAAAAGAATTCAAAATTTTTTGATGTCGTTTGAACCTTTTTTCGTTCAATTAAATTTTACCAATATTTTAGAAATTTCGTACGAAATTTTGGGTTTTTCGGTAAAATTTCAGATTTCTTGGTTTAAAAATATTTGGATTTGAATTTTGATTTTTGAATTTTATCAAAATTTTGTCTAAAATTTCCAAACCTCGCTGAAATTACGGATTTCGATCCCTTCCGAAATAGAGTCCGAAAAGAAAATTTGAAACCTCGCCTCACCGACAACAAAAACACATCCGCGCCACAAAAAACTCACTGACACTACGGGCCCACAAAATGTGGACCACATGCAAGCAGTGCGAGTGCGAGTGATGCAGAGAGTGACCCAGGGCAAAGTGGGCCCAAAACCTTTCAGAAAGGTTTTTTGTAGAGCAGTAAAAGTATTTGTATCACAGACACAAAAAGCATTCGTAGCAGCTTCCAAAAAAAATCGAAGCAAATTGCAAGAGACTTCCGGATAAACATACAGACAAGAACTGATTCAAAAATTCACTCATCAAATGGGCAGCAAGCCAGTAACTTCTCATCCATACCCACCAATCGTCTGACATTCTATATGATAAAAATAGAGATTACATGTTCATATAAAAAAATAGAGATTACATGTTGAACCTATGGCCTGGTGCAACAAAATTCGCATCGTTGCACAAAACAATCACGTGAGTTAGATCATCGTACTTCTGTAAGATTTTCATCTGTAACTGACAGCTCGAACATTTGGTTTTGGGCACTCTCTTTGGAGTAATTACCCGTCCAGAAAATATACATTCCAGTTCTGACGAAGTGCAGGGTGAGCAGTGGGCTATTTTCAGTTTGCGTTCTTTCTTTGCCTGTAAAATCCACAAATAGAACCTAATCACTTCTCTATGATATGAATTGCATGCTCTCACAAAGTAACAATGGTAATGTTTTTAATCATATTTTCTTTAAAGAGTGTAAATGGTATGAGTACTTTCTGTTCTTCTGCTGGGCCCTCCAGAAGCAAGCCAGTGCCCCAAATATACAGATGACAACGGCAACACCCAGGGCAGCTCCAATTGGAACTGTTACAGCATTGGAAGAGGAGGAATCGTCGGAAATTGACCCTATTTGCTTCTCTTGAAGAAGAGACTCCAGGTAGGTCTCCTTGTAGGATGATACGAGCATCTTCCCGTAGTAGTTAACCAAGAAATGAAATACTTCATCCTCATTCCAATCAACCTGCACGGCTCCATCAACAATCCTGCTGGAAGAACCATAGCAAGAAGGGCATAGCTGCTCTTGAGGCCAGATAACCTTAGGGAATGACGGATCACCAGTTCCTAAATCCTTTTCTTCTTTCATCAACCTCTCATTAACTTTGTTATGTGTGCTCCATAACCACAGGCTGAGGTCACGGGCAGACTTGAAGGGGACTGATACGCTACAGGTAAAGGTTACAGTTAGGCATGCAGATGTTTTTTTTTAAAAAAAAAGGACAACATAATCGATGCAAAGTGGGTTTTCCAAACCTTGAACACATCTCATAGAAGTGCTCCCGGCATTCCTCACAGATGAAGAAATTGTGTATGAAATCACATATTGATGTAAAGGTTGATTGGCTCTCTCCATCCCCTATTCGGACAGTCAGTGAATGCAGCAAAACCCATAGACCACAGCTGGCATAGTAAACAATGTTAATTTAACGTAATAGTAAATCTGTCGTTAATTTTAATTTTCATCTGCCTGCCCTATAGCCTACTTCAATTCCAACAAAGTATTAAAAAAAATCCCAAGGACAGTAAACAAATTTTGCTGTTTTGCACCCACTGAACGTTCAAAACATATGTAGGAAGCTGACATACCTAAATCCTCTAGTTTCACTGTTACTTCCACGGCAGAACATCTGCAGCATTTTTACACAGAAATAAGAAGAGAAATAAAAAAAAACTAAAAAAAGAGTGAAATGCACATACATTCCTTGCAAGGTTTCAAATTTCGTTTCCGGTTTACATCTCATCACCCACCGAAATTCATTCGGCGAAATCTAGTTATTTCAGAAGAAATCCAAAAAGCAAAATTCAAATCCGGAATTTTTTTAACCGGGAAAACCGAGATCTCGCTGATATTGAGCGAAATTTTAGCGAGATTCACCAAAATTTTGGCCTTTTCCAACCCCTGTTAAATTGTCTCCAAAGGCTACAAAAAATCTGGAAAATGGTAGAATGGCATGAACTTGGAGATGGCGAGTTGGTCTAAAGGTGCTAGATAAGGTTCTCGCCTTCTTGTTGGCCTGGGTTCAAGTCCCAGCTGTGGCGACCCGCCCAATTAGCCCCGGGTAATTAGCAGTGTCACCGCCATTACCCCCAGTGTTAATTAAAAGCGAATCTCGGCATAGTGGCTAACAAAATAATCAGGCGTCCGTGCATTTTATTAGCTACTATACTGTTGAGTGTTGCAAATGAACAATAATTAGAGATGAATGTAAATATATTACAAACCAAGCCACGCAGGCTACAAGTTCGATACATAATTAGACAGATCCAAGTACAACATAGGCATAAGACATAACTACTAGTTACACAAAGACCGACGTAGTGTAACACAGATACTCAACACTCTATTCTCCCTGGTAGTCCTCGCGTAGGTTTGGTTCTGCGGTGACCCTCACTCCAAGTCTCATGGTCGGGACCAATTGGGATCCACGTCCCAACGAAGCTTGACCTCGAGAACAAATATCTAGCAGGGGGAGAGTTAGCAAGAGTGAGTCTGAGTACTTTCGCAAGTAATAGTATAGCATGCAATACATGAGTTTTTCCTCCCTTTTCCAAATCCAAAAGCTTACCTCCTTCCCAAAACTGATTTTTATTGGAAATAGGTTTTGATTTTCTTTAAGAGTTGCACATTTTAATTCAAGAGACTACTAACACCGTATATGAGGCGGAAGCTTAGCTTCGTAGCCTCCAATCCAGAGACAGGCATGAATTCATGATTTGACCTCAAGGCAGGTTTGTACCACTTTACCCATAGTGACCCTAGCATGAGAGGCCCGGAATGTTTATCACTAGTCCAAAGATTAGATCTCCAACCACCGTTACCCGCAGTCGCGGATTCCTTCACTAGCAATCCCGCTCGCCGCAAATAGCTTGTATCGATTATCCAGGCTACCAGTAGCAAAGACAACCGTGATACTCAACCAAAGGCTTTATTCATATATAGCACAGAAGAATCAACCACAGCCTGATATTCGTGTCCTCACTGGGCCTTCCGCATACCCACTTCACACGCAGCGTATTTATCTACTCTTACCCAATGTGGAGATCATAATACCTTCCTAGGACAACCTTTTCTCAGTCGCTTCCACACACTATGGTTGATCAAAAATACGGCTCATTGCCCGAGTGTAGTTGTTTATCCTTACATCATAGCCTATGTAGAGGGTCCATGGCCACACTCCAAGTACCTTGGCCCTCTACCCACCATATTAACACCACACCAATATCATAAATAACACAAGCCACCGGCCTTCCATCATTGGACTTGTAACACACTCCACACCTCATCATCATCCATACTTTCATTTCCACCACACCACATTTCCATCCATATTCAATGGTACTTTCAAATTATATATAAAGTGTGCAATGCATGAATGATACTCGTAATATCTGAAATCAAGTTGAAAACATTTAATGAAATTTGCTCAAAGGAAATCTTGCTGGCGTAGGATTTGCAAGTGCGGCCTACGCTCGAATCTGAGAGGTGGTTGGTACTGGTAGTTCGATTCGGACCTGACAAATACAACGTATCAACTCTACGTGAATTAACCTACAAGAACCTTACGGTATCGGAATCGGCGGACAACGCTTACACTAATAAACCTAATGACTTAACCCGATCCACAATATTCTAGCAAGAATGAACATAGCAATTCAATTAATAGAACAATTAACAATCTACACATTTATTAACTACTAACTCGCAGATTTTAGAAATTCAAATGCACTTTTCCTCTGATATGAATACGGTGATTTAACCTCACGCGGATGCACGAAAGACAGTAAATTTCCTATTTTTCCTGTTTTCTTCTCCTTTCTTTCTTTCCTCTCTTATTTTTCTTTTCTCTTCTTTCCTTTTCTTTTTCTTTTCTTTCCTTTCTCTTCTTCTCTTTTTCTTTTCTCTCTTTTCTCTTTTCTTCTTCTCTCTTTCCTCTCCTTTCTTCTTTCGTCAAGCCTCCTAGCTCTGCTTCTCTTCGGTTTCTCCTCCGTAGCGCTTCTTAAACCTGGCCTCGCTTCCACGCCGCCTCGTCGCCTCCTTTGCTTGCTCTCGCCCTCCCAGTCACTCGCCTTGGCGGCGCCTCTCTGACGCCGCCGCCCTCATCTCCGGTTCCTCTCCCTTCGCTCTCTCTCTCTCTCTCTCTCTCTCTCTCTCTCTCTCTCGCGAACTCCTCTCTTCACTCGCCGCCACTTCGCTTCCCCATGGCCGAGAAGCTTGGCCATGTGCCCTCTCCTCTACTCACTCTCTATCGCCTTTCCACCCACCGAAACTGACCTCTAATCCCTCATCCTCCTTTTCTAATGGCCAAAGAGAGAACAGACATTACTCGATCTATGATTCTTGTGTTCTTCTAGTTGATTTTCGCATTTCTACTCTTTGATTTTAATCTTGATTGCAAACTTGGGTCAATGATGTAAGAGGGTTCAGAGGACGGCAAGCTAGAGGCTATGCAACCCTAGAGCTCTCTTGACCTGAGCGACTAACGACTCGATCTACTCGGTGCACTAAGAAGTGGCGCACCTACTCTTTGCTATTACTACTAAGGATGGTCGTGGCACTGAGGGATTTGGTTCGGGTTCGGTTGAGGAAGAAGATGGCGTGACTGTTCTTGGGGATCCTCCGCTTGCTCGGCTTGGGGATCTCCGGTTGCAAAAGTGCGTCTTGTGGCTCTCCTTACTCCCCGCTTGTGGACTTCTCCTCTAGCTTCCGGCTCGGCCAGGGATCTCAGGCTTCTTGCTCGGCTTTGGGCTCCTCTTCTTGCTTCTTGCTCTCGCCGGTTCTTGGTTCTCTCGAGCCTCTCTCTGGCCCGGGAAGTGTGGCGTCTTTGCTCTGCTGTTGCTCTGACTGAATGTGTGTTTGCTTGCTGGTTCTTGGCTTCTGGCGAGGAAAGAAGAATCGGCTATAAAGGAAGGAAAGGATTCGTGGCGCTCGTTCTCCCTTGTCGCCACGAGCGCTGTGGCCGAGGCAATGCATTGTCTGTCTTTGCTTTGGCTTTGGGTTGGTGTGGTGGCGCAAGGATCGTTGGTTTGGGTAAAAGTTACTATTCTCGTTCACTGGGTTGTCTCTTGGTTAAAGTACCAGCGAACGATACCCGCAATCCGAAGTAAGCACGGATTGCCGAGTGATGAATGCAGGTCTAGCAGAGAGTACCGAAATACTACCAACAGTCTGGTATCTCGGTGATCAATACCGCCTCATGTCTTGACGCAATCCTCTTCTATTTCTATTCGTTCTATTCGCATTTTTAAATTTTACACTAACAAAGAACACTAATTAATAACCTCATTAACCACTAATACTATTATTTAACTAGTTAATATAGTGGGTCCTTACACCAGCATATTTTTTCAAACTTTTTTCACTTGCCTGCTAAGGTCCAGCAGCAGTACTAGCCTTCCCCTTGGGTGTGAGCTGCAAAAGATCCTTGCACGTTTTATTGGGATTCGACCTCAGGTCGCCGGGTTGAGAGCCAACATAACTAACCAGCTAGACTCAACGTGGGCATGTAGTTTATTTGCAAAATTATCATATGTATTCCTTGGCAAGAGCAGCGCAGTCAAACAGAACTAAAATCCGGTCCAAATAAGTTCAAACCAAGTAAAAACCGAAATATTCAAAATACTGTAGCAATTTGAATTTTTTATTCACTGGGATTATGAATCTGGGGGTGGGTGGGGGGCCGAAATCCGAAATTTCGCCGGAATTTTGAATCTTGATTCCTTGTATATTAATCAACTATGGGCTATGAAAAGAGGCTCCAAAAGATGGGGATCACATGTTTAGAGTATGCTATGCTATAATGCTCACAAATTCTGTCAATAATAAGAGTAGAGTAAATCAGGGCAAAAATCTATACCTAAATAAAATAACTGCTGCAAGTAAATTATGTAAAAAGATACAAGATGTCGCTCACTCCTAGTAGTATCTTTCAGATACGGAATTTACATGAACATTTAATGCAAATATCTCAAACCAAAAATTAGAAAGTCCAAACAAGCTATATATGGATTGGGGACAATTCCATGCTATTGCAGAAAAATGCCTATATCATCATACTGCAAACAGCCATTTCTAGATTACTAGTTACATGCCCGTGCGTTGCTACGAAAAACAAAATTGATAACGAAAAATAAAGATTAAAAAAAAATTATTTCACAAGATCAAACATCTATCTTTAACGCTTCGTTTCTTGCGAAAGCTGGCTAATTAAAGCAATGCTTCGTTTCTTGCGTTGGGCAATTAAGCAGAGCAATTAAGCAGCAATTAATGACATGAGAAGAACGGACCACTGCCACCAAGTGCTGCTTTAGAATAGTAGAGATTTGCGCACGGTGTACTTACGATGTCCAAGGTAAAATAACACCTAAAAAAGAAATCACCATCAGGCTTAACATAAGAAGGAGTACCCAGTATCCACGTGGCACCTCTTTTCCACAGATCCAGTGATTCTCTGCTGTAACACTTTCCAACAATCTAGAACTCTCTTGCGAACTTAATGACAGGTTTGACGGCCAGTGATCATCAAAGTTAATAAGTAGCTCAGCAGATCCCCTTCGACACCTACGGAATGAACAAAATGCATAACACAGAATAGCTATGCATTTACACCACTATAAATTCAAAAGATCACCTCCATACCTCTTGGATGGATGGTGAGCCACCAAAATTTGTAAAAACCTTATAAGTGAGTCACGAGTCTCTGGTTTAATCATCTACAGTTTGCAAGTAACATTAGCTATAGTCAGAAAAAAAGGAGTAAACATCACACCAATTGTGAATTTTGATCATTTAACTAGAACCTTGTGCTCCAAAATTATCTGTAATGCATGAGCTGTTGCTTCCTCATCATCATAAATTGCTCGAACAATCTAATAGAATAAATTAAATAAGCCAAAAAAAAGGTTCTACATAGTGGCATAGTTCGTAAAATAATATCTCATACAAATTGATTCACCTAATAAAGTATGTAGCTGTACCTGTTCAGGATCTGAAGCATTCTTTGGGAGCATACTTTCATTCTCGTATTTTTTGTCATCCAAACTGAAAGAGCTGCACATACCATAAAAGGGGTGAATTAATAAAATCCAACATGCCTACAGTGGTTAAGAGGAACCAAAACTTAAAAGCATTTGATTAACAGAATAGTATTACGCCCAAAACTCAGACACCAACACAATTCAGAAACAGAGGTAATAAAGAGTCGGGCAAAAATAGGTGTACAAGAAGCTGCTGGTTCCATAGATCCACTGAACTTCTAGCTATAGCAGAAATAGCTAGGACAAGAACTTGCCTTTGCATCTGCTTATTTATCCACTTAAGTAAATGATCTGCTGTTCTTCCATCATCAATTAATTTTATTTCACTTTTCTCTTGCTTCGGATCCCACTTAGCGGAAGCAAATTTTGTTGGCGGACCCCAAAGTAGGAAAGGATAATGGTTAACAGAGAATCTATTGCAAAGATCTATGTTCGCCTGTGCTGTCAAACATTCAAAAGAAATAAGGCGTTACTGCATGCTAATGCACACCACTGCATGAGGAATTAAATAGGTAAGCAGCATAAATCAGCATATTATTGGTTTTCTCAGAAAACAGGGACTAAACTCAATCAAATTGAGATAGTAATGCTTCACAAGAGAGAACTATCGATCTATATTTCTAGCTTTTGGCTTTGCAATAACAAAGAGGAAAAATACGAATTGAAGATACACTGCAATGCTTCTCTAGGTAATCACATCATCCAGTTAAAGGTTAAACAGAACCACAGAAAATTGCCCTTTTAATTGTTTAGATTCAGGAAACTGATGAAAATTATCGCCCTTCACTGGAAACACTGTACCTTTAATGCACAATCAACCCTTGCCATTAGTATTATCCCAGGATGTGCAGCATCTGGACCATTGAAAAGTTTCGCAACCTTCTCATAATGAGGCTGCATGCAAGGAAGAAATCAAGATTAGCAAGAGTCACTTTTCGGATCATAATATACTCTACAACATTAAGCAGCATACCTTGTAGTTTCTGCAAGCTGGACACCTGACCAGGCATAGTAGGCATTTTAGTTAGCAGCAATTAAACGAAACGAAAACAAATGACATTAAGCAGGGGAAAAATGGAGTACAAAAAATGTGTTAAAAGCTTGCTGCCACAACAGTGAGCAAATCACCATGTCAAATTTTCCAGTCAATGGGAAAACTTGTGGATGATGTTGGTTCACTCTTCAATAGGAAGAACACATTCAAATATGGCAACCAGCAATTTATTTGAATTAATAAAAACTTCATCAAGAGAAAATTCACAAGCTTAGGGGAAATTAGATATCACTCCATAGTCCATATCTATGAGGAATGTCTTCTAAACAGTTATGCATAACCATTAAATACATCAGTACTCACCAGAAATACCAGTAGTCTGATACCAAAACAGCTTGGCAGGGAATATCTGTTATCTAGAGCATGGATTTTGGAATGAAACATAAGTACATAACATAAGGTTGCTGATTGGTCAAATGTTTGATAAACCTTCTGTTATTTCATATGAAGCAATCAAATCATCATGTTCCATTTAATAGTGGTTTGACACATAACACAATGAAAGTGCAAATATACAATATATAATTCTGGTACATATGGAAAATTGGAATCATATAACTGTCATCGTGCCATGTTAACAAAAAAAAAAAATTGTAAATACATCTGGTGAAGCTACAGGTTCAGAAAGAAACGGTGACAACGAAGTAGAATTAAAGACCATGACATCTTATACAGAGGTATAGCCAAAGATATGGAACTTGTATAGCGCAATATATTATCATACTGATACTGTGAGGAATTTATGTTTCACCTGACATACTATTTAACACGTAGTTCTGCCACTGCATTGTTCTAACACCCCCAGATTAGACACAGCGATACCCCAGAAGTAATTATTGTGATCTTTGAGAATTGAGACAGCAGCAGCCACCACATATTAAACGTAAAATAAACTTAAATTCCCTCTCAATTTGGCTCTTTCATCATTCCTAAACTGTAATCGCTATACCCATACTTTAACAGATGATCCTATACCTGATTAATTGTCCCACATTTCTCTCTTTTAACCTCGTGTTTGCACCGTCTATCTCACAATCTCACAGCACCATGACAGCTATACAGGACAATATTCTCTCACGATCTTACTCTCACATGACATAAAAAAGTACAAGATAAACATTGTTGACCATTCATCGGGTCATGAACCTCACGCATCTATCCCACCCGTTAGGCCTTACACCATGAAAACAATCCAATCACACTTGAAGACCACAAACTGAGTGGTGTTATCCCGTATGCGCACAGACGACGAGTCAATCTAATCAGTTCGATTTTCTATTTATTTTGTTTTTTGAAACATTGTGCAAGAGCTGTGCCATTCATTGAAGTAGAAGAGGGAAACACAAAGGCCCAAAAGGCCGGGTCTGATACAACCGTAACAACAGAAAGCGAAAACAAAAGACAACTAAATCAGCATGCTGACCAAAAAAAGTTCTAGGAAAAACCAACAAACCTAAGCAAAATAAGCAATAGCTCTTTTCCTGTTATCGACATCTTCTTTAAAGAAAAATATACATGTTTTAAATAATTTTACAAAAATAATACACCAAAATTATTTTTTACAAAAATATAGATCTGTCACCATTTCAATTAGTGATATGTCGCCAATTTAATTGGCACAAAATCATCATCCGTCGTCAAATGAATTGGCAACAAGGCTCTGTCGCCATTTTAATTAGAGACAAAAGCCTCAGCCTTGTCAACCAAATAAACCCTTGATAAAATAATTTGTCAGCTAATTCAATCTATAATAAAACAGACCTCGCTACTTGAAATGGCGATAGAGCTCCTGACGCCAATTGAAATAGCGACAGAGGTATATTTTTGTAATTTTCATGTATTATTTTTGTAAAATTATTAAACCAATGTATTATTTTTTTAAGCTCATCAAAGATTCGACTCTTTGATCGATAAACAAGAGGAAACCCCGAGTCGCATCTCCCACCATTTAGAACTAACGTTTTCCGGCGATTCCCATCCATTTCGCGATTCTAGAACTAACGTTCCGAACGAATCGAATTCGAATCGAATCAACCCGCATCGGAGCAATATGAATCGAGCCAACAAAGGAGACTGACCAGTGGGCGAAGAACTCGACGACCGCGAAGTACTCCGGCGAGGCCCTGAGGAAGGCGTCGAAGTTGGTGGCGTTGAGGTCCACGGCCGCGTCGCCGTCAGCGGCGCCGGCCCCCGCACCTTCGCGGGCTCCGAGAGACCGGAGGGCGGCCGCCCCAGCGGGGAGGGAGGCGGCGGCGACGAGGAGGGCGAGGAGGCGCACCACGGTCGTCGCCGCGGCAGCCATGGATCGGGCTCGGATCTCTGCCATACGTGATTTGGTGATCCGTCTCGGACACCTGCAATCGCAGAGTTCTACAGTAGTAGGAGTTTAGGACTAGGAGCCGCCTGGGTTCTAGAATTAATTTTCTCCTCTGAAATGCTTTTTGCGTAATTACGCTGTGCTTTTTCGTCAGTGAGATTTATGCCATTTCTTGAGGCGCGGTCTAATTGATTTGCGTTATGCTTGTTTAGAGTAGGTATTTACTGTAGCTTAATAGTAAGTTAAAAGATAGCTTTTACATAAATTATTTCTAAAAATTATCTTTAGAAATTGTGTAATAACTATCTCCTTCCTCTTATAAATAAATAATCTATCTATGCTTTTATGCAAAATCGGCTAATAAATAAGAGTCATCTTTCTTCTCTCTCCTCTTTTCTTATTCTTCTACATAGATCAAAACCAATGTATACAAGCTAAAAACTAGTTGAGATGGTTTTATTACACATGCCCTAAGAAGAATCCTTCATTTATTTGGTCGGTGTAAGTTTTTTTTAAAAATTTAGTCTTCTCAAATATACATTTGTAAATTTGGCCTCCATATCTACCACGGAAGGCTGGTGTGCCCGTAGAGCTTGGCAAGTGACCGGAGTCACGAGAGCTCGCCCAACCACAACAGTTTTAGTATGAATAGAGCATAGGATATGTTGGACACCACAAAGAAGAGATTTATCGAGCTTGCTCTGAATGGCAGCAATTACCTGTCTGCACAATGGATACCGAGATTAAATTGATAGCTCAATTTCTTAGAGCTCCTATTACCTAGCCTGAAACTGACGTCACTATCCTTCCTAAAACCACAAGTGTATAGCTCTATACTTCCTAAAGCACTATCTCCATTGTACTTGACGGCCGAGTAGTTGGTGGAGGAGGACCGATTAGCACTATGAAATTCATTAAAGGAATGCTATAATCAGTAAAGATTCGCACTGTTGTCAAAAGCACAACGTGAATGAATCTTCTTATGCTTCCAAGATTTTAAAACCGCAACATACAATTCCGCAAAGCACAAATTTGTCTCTAAACTACGTTTATGTAACCAGAAAGTTATAGATTATGGGATGGTAGACGAGATCTTGTACATCTTTCACCCTAATATGAGGATACTACAGCAATAATACCGTCATGCCAAATACTAAAAGTGCATTGAGCTTATCTACACTTTGCTACAAGCAGAGAAATATGATGACCTCCTTATAAATAATCGTTGTATTTTTCTCAATAGGATACAAAAGCAACGTCAGCATATATAATAAAATTATAATACTTGAAAGTATTTTTTTTGAAACAAGCATGTACATATGATTTTTCATGAATTCAATCTAAATATAAAGATATTGATAGTTAAATTTTAAAAAGTTTGACGACGCACGACTTAAAATGATATGATTATATGCTATGCACACACGTACACAGAATAGATACAGATTGAATCGACCTCGTGCACGCGAGCTGCTGACTTGCCAATTAGAACACGTTTCGATCGGCGCAGCATGCAATCTATGTCACGTTTTGGCTCTCGGCCGTGAAGGACCAGGTTCCCAGCCTCCCAGGTCCACGATATTAACACCGCTATGTGCAGTATAGTAGTACGTAGCTATGACAGCGAGGGTTCATGTTATCGGAAAAAATCGTGAATTTTGAATGTATGAAAGGATACGGCGTCTAAGATGGTAGATAAACCGATTAAATTTTAAAAAAAAATCAAAAAAAATTATACGACATAAATATCATAGTAATCAATGAAAATCGGTGAAAATTAAGAGAAAATCATTCAAAATATTGGCTCTGAAAAACATTCAATTGACCGGTAAAAATCGAGATATTTTTTTTTCCAAAATTTGAATTTCAAAACTATGCGATGCTCTAATGATTTTCAGAGAAAATCGGTATTGGACTAGGGACGATTTTATAGCTGATTTCGGTAACTGAACCGTGACGACGGCCACGACAAGAAAAGGGCCACGACGACGTTTGACCTGGCATTCATGGCAAATTTGGGGAAAGAGAAATGAATTGATTAGTGATCGCTTTACAAATTTCTTGCGGACAAGAATGCTTTTCTTCGCCTTATTAAGTACGCATTCGTCGGCCAAGAGAATCCGTGTTTGCTTTGCTTCGGATACTAGTACTCTACCTGTTAGACCAGCCTCCTTTGCCTTCGTCAATCAATCTACTATACTCGCCTCTTTACCCTGTTTTGTGGGGCACTATTATACTCCCTCCGATTGGAAATGTAAGGGGTTTTAGTCTTGTGCACACATATTTAGAAGCTTGGTGAATAGATTAAAATATCCTTAGTTATTGTTCATTAAAGAGCACGTTCGCATAAAAAATAGACATGGAAAATTGTACAAGGGTAATAAATGGAACAAGGGCAAAACTAGAAGAAATGGGCTAAATTTAGCATTGGGATACTAGAACCCCTTATATTTTACAAATAGTATAGAGACCTAAAACCCCTTACATTTCCAATCGGAGGGAGTAGCTTTTTACAAAAGAGTACTCCTATTCAAATTAACTGTTACCGAGGGAATTTGATAGCAACTGGTTTCTCTTTTACTCCATCTTGTTGCATCGTTTGAATCTGTAGATCACCTGCTTCTAGGCAGGGGCGGATACAGGTGCAGTCCGGAGCCTAGTACCGAAAGCCCATTAAATTCTTTAAAAAAGCTATTGAAAAATAATTAAAAATAGAGATTTAATTTAAGATAAGTTAGCCTAGCCTGGGGCTTGGGTCTGGATGTGCCTTTCTTCCCAGGTAAGGCAGCGAAAAAAAAAAAACAGCGGTGCAATAGGTTCGGTTGCTGATGTGCCTTTCTTCCCAGGATGATAAAACGGGATGGTTTCCTCTAGCTGTTACCTGGAGTTTTCACGCAGTTTTTTGACTGTCCTTTTCCAGACTATGCTTGTAAGCAACCTTCGGTAGCGTTAATACATGATTCTTGTTTACGTCCTAGCCTATATAATATCCATATCTAGGATTTCTCTCTTTTTATTGGCAAGTTTGGTTAGCGCCTGCTACCTACCAAAACAAAAGTTAGGAACGAATAAACAATCATTTTTCAAAAGAGGTTACGAGTAATTGCTCTCTCTTGCTTCAACTATAATTTGGTTTACAGACAAATAGAAGAGCTACAAGAAAAGTACAGGAAGCTTGAGCCACTGCCTACTAATACGCGTGGAATGATGCTCTTTTGTGGAAGCGAATTGTTCGTTTTATTTGATTACACAAAGATAATATGGAAGGAACTGTTCATTTCGGGCTACTTTCTTCAAATGTCCATCGTGATCAAAAGTGATCAAGTACCATCCCAAAAAAATTGATCAAACCACGGTATCAATTTTCTCCATCGTTTGAACTGTAAGGCAGTGTCAAGTTTTGTAAGGCAGTATCAAGTTTAAGCTTCTAGTACCTGATAAAGAAGTATTTGCATATCAGTGAAGTCTCTCTATCCCATGAGAATGCTCACCGTATTTCAAATCCTACCCAATAAGTTAAACAGTCGAACGAGACATGAAACGCGTGGTTTTTTGAGAGACCAAAGATCAACAAATGACAAGACTGGTCTAGGTATACTGATTTCTTCACAAAAATAGACTGTACAATTCCCTCCCTTTCAATCTTTCATCACGTTTCTTTTCCAAGTTTTGTTGAACTTGATCTCAAAAAGATGAAACAGAGATGATTAGATCACAAATCGTATGAAAAGAAAGGAAGAAAGAAAGAAGCCTGATACAATATTTTAGGATCTTGATAGGTAATTCTCCTCTTGTTCTTGTATGGTCTCCAGCGTCGGTCTTCTTGACCGGACACTGCTCAGCCGGTGGATGAACACGCCGATATCAGCGGCAGCCGCGCCGTCCACCATCTCATCCAGCCGCAACCTCGGCGCGTCCTCCGCCACGACAGACGCAGCCTCAGTTGCCTCCGGCGGCCCCACGACCATCGCGGCCACCTTCGCTGAGCGTCGCATCTCCCTGGTGGCCGCAGCCGCCAGGCGCGCCATGTCCGCCTCGGCCAAGGGCGTGCCGAGGCGCTTCATCGGGAACATGGCGTACACGGCGCCGAGCTCGAGGTCCTCGTCGGCCGAGAGCGCGGCCAGGCGCGCCCCCACCCTTGCCGCGCGCGCGTCCGCCAGGAAGTGCCCCGGCGCGTCCATCATCAGCTCGGCCGCCGTCGCGGGGAGCCCCACCTGCCGCACGCCGCCGTCCGGCAGCATCACCTTGGCGCCTCTCCCGCCGGGCACCTTGGCCAGCGTGCACGACAGGTAGTTGCCCATGTCCTGCCAAGGCCGCACACCAAGTACAAGAAACCAAACCAAGGTCGAGCCGCGCAAGCGAGCTAGGACGTCGTACTCGTAAATCCGGATGTAGAAACCAGAAGGTCGAGGTGCTGCTGTGACTTGGTGGTTTGGTTTGTGCCTTGCCGGTGAGGGCGCGGCTTATATAGCTCCCCCTCGGAAACGCGTGTGGGCGAAGGCGATCGACGCTCATGGCAAGTGAGAGGAAAAAGGAGGAGAGTGGTTTTCGGTTGATGTCAGCGCGGTGAGGTGCGGCGTTGTCCGCGGCTGTGATGTGTCAGTGACATGACCGCGTTATTTCGTCAAACCCATTAAATAAATATCATTTGTCTATGTCAAAAAGTATGTGATTTATAGGTGGAACTCTTCGTTTATCGAAACTGATTTATACGTGGAACTCTTTGTTTATGTTTCTATGTTATTCTAAATTATTCCTGGTCTTATATCATTATGTGGAACAGTTGCGATTTAGAAATAGGCACATGTATTGATTAATGATCATGTTTTATGGATCATAGACATGGGGATATTAAATCAATATTGTGGACACTTATTTGAGAACATGGTGTTGATTGACCTACCATGAGATACTGCCAGAATTATTATATACTTAAGTGTCATCAGTTGATCTCATACATAGTTTATGTTGGATCATTCGACCTGAGATCATCATAGTTTCTTACATTTGTAATAGTTTACTTAGGAGGTGCTAAACACAGCTCCATAATTGGGTGATCATAAAGGTAGTTTTCAAGTTTATTATGAAACATGTGGAAGAATGTGAGCGATCAAGATAGAATTGTAGATGTTCAAGACCTAGGGGTTCATAGACCGAGCTTACGAATATAATTTGGATTGTCTTTCTCTAAAAATTAAAGATTGAGAGGAGTAAAAAAACGGGGACTGTATTTTATTGAGTCACAACTGTTTACAGAGTACATAATTTGAATAGAGGATTAAGAAACTAATACTAATCTCTTATCCTTAATCTTGAACATGATGCCTTGAATATTTGCGGAAGCCTCCTACTTATACCATATAAAGGGATGATAGTTTGTTATCTTCTAAGAGGTGTCTTTCCGTAAAAAGATGTCTTCTCATCAAAAGACGTCTTTACGTCAAAAAGGTATCTTTTGATAAAGAAGTGTCTCTTTGTAGGAAGTAACTTCCCAACTCTTATCTTTACATGCCAGAGAAAGCGTCTTTGGCACGTTTCTTTTATGCGGAGGTGACTTCTTTCCTGACCTAAATCAAGTCGGGGTAAAGGCTACCCAACCTCCGACCTGTATGCTGGTCGGGGTGGTTGAATGAATCATTCTCGACAAGTATATGTATATCTGGTCGTGGTAACTAAGATATTTTTATCTTCAACAAGTGTTGTGAGCACTGGTCGGGAATATTTTCATGTGATTGAATTTAACTCTAGTTGAAGCTGTAACAAGGTAATGGGCCTTGTGCCTTGTCTTTATTTATGGGCATTTTTTCTTTATAAGACTGTAGTCCCAAAAATAGAATAGAGTATGTTAATCATCGTCAGAATTTGCCCCTCCTAATTGGTGGGACAGATATCTCTAGGCCTCTCGATGTGGTTGGATTAAGAAAATGCATGGCCATATTGAATGTGATTGAGGAGTCAATTGCAACTGAGTAATCCACTACAGAATCAATTGAAGGATCGAGCTATCATAGGATGTCACACTTCTTGTCTTACGTTCGATCTTGTATCATGAGGCAAATGGATCGGTACATGAGGATATGATCTTTATGTGTATCTGGGAGTTGCTATGTTTTGCTAGGGAACACTACCAACTTATGGACCGGAAAGGAGTTTTCGAGTTACAACCGAATATACATGAACATGTAGGGTCATACACGTAATAGGTTGGAACACATTGGTTCGTGTTGAATCCATTACTAATGGGTCGAGTGGACTTCATGCCTTGTTGGCCCCTAACGTAGGGTTCCACCGAGGGGCTATGTTTAGAATCTTAGAGAGGCATGGGGCTGAGGTAGGTGTTCCATTCACACCCATCAAAACCCTAGCCACCATCTCCCATAGGCCTGTCGTGTGCGCTGGTGTTAGCACAGTGGCGCTTGACGTTTCTCTTTAGACATGTGAACTTTGATAGAGATACTATTGCAACTGCGACGCTGATTGGGATGACCGCAAGCAGTGGCGTAGCTAGAATTTTAGTTAATGTTGGTCCATTTTTTTAAAAAAAATTATCTAACAGGAAAACATATAAATACATAATGTATCAAAAGCACAATACAAATATAATAATAAGGTTTTGCAACCGTTCAGAGAATATTACTATACTACTACTTCTTCTTGTCGGGCTTATGCCTTCTAATAGCCATGAAAGTCTCGATTATATCATCTTCATCCACTTTGGAGAACATATCTCGCTCAATAAAAATGACTAGACAATCATCTAAAAGACTATCACCCCTCCTATATCTCAATTTATTCTTGACAAACTTCATTGCAGAAAATGCCTTTTCAACATTTGCCGTCGTCACCGGTAGAAGAAATACCAATTTGATAAGCAAGTACACCAAATCATGAACATTATGCTTCTTTGTTTCAACAAGCTTAACTGAGAGTTCAACTAGACTTTTTAAATCAATATAGTTGCCAAGTTGCATTTCATGTCGTCCAGCGAGCCGGAGCTTACAATGGACCGCGGAGCATTGGTTGGGCCGTGGCCCAACTGTACCAACTGCTAGCTACGCCACTGACCGCAAAAAGGAGACGGTTGACTCATAGGGCAAATCAATTCCACTGGAACAACGAATAAATCATCAATATTTCCATTTCTGTTGATCCGTACAATAAATAGCACGAGAAACAATAGGGTGGTTTGATGTCGTAGCTTAAAGCCACTTCTAATTTTATTTGCCCGGAACGAGTCACTGTGCCTGGGTCATTTCTCTGTTTTTGTCTTTTTTTGGACTTGCCGAGTGAGAAACTGTCTTATCTTTTTGTTTTTATTGGAGGTCGTTTACCGTGTGCTCCATCGTCCTGAGTTTGGTTGGTGTGGTGTCGACCATTCAACCCTGGCCGTGCCCCGCAACTTAAACGTGTTCCGGTGTGGTGTTCGCTGTGATTGCTAGTTAGTTTACCGCTTTATGCTGGGGAGAGGTGCGTGTTCGCCCGCGTGTTCTTGATCTTGACCTTTTTTGGGCACACAGCAATCGGCAAAGTTGCTCCTCTTTTTGTTGCCCTCTTTTCTAGAAGCAGGAGGCAAGCCTCTTTTTGTTGCTCTCTTCTCTAGAAGCCTCCTTTTGTTGCTCCGATGCATAGAATCATGGCCGCTTGTCTTCCACAGAGCGCTCGTCTCGCTTAGTACATGTCCGATAATCTATCTATTATTATAATATTAAAATAGAAACAAAAGAAATCATCACGTTTGCTCTCAAGGCTAGAAATTCCCACATTAATCGGAGGAAAAAAGAAAGATCTACACCATTGATCGTGGTGGGTTCAGATTATAACGTTTTAGATTAAAAGAAAAAGTTTGTGTATTGCATAATACAAGATCTAGATTATAACGGTCTAGATTAAAAGAAAGAGTTTGTATCATTTACATTACACAAATAACTAAAAAAATTAGAAATTAGATTCAATACAATAACGGTTTAGTTTAAAAGAAAGAGTCCAAAGATCTCCATCACTTATTTTGGTGGGCCCAGATCATAACGGCGCATATTAATCTATATAGATATTAGAGTTATATAAAAAAATACATAATTATAGAAAATATAGTTATATATCAAAGATAATCATATCATAATATCTTGCCACGCAATTGCGCGGGTAAATTTGCTAGTTGGTACTATTTCATAATCAATGGGATGCATTGGATTACCTACCGAGATGAGCTGAAACTCTGTAAGTTTCCCCATTTTTTAGAAGGAAACATTCAGCAGTGAAGCGGTCCAAGTTCAGTGTTCAGACTCCAACCCCCCTAAACAATCCGTTTGATGATTTCTAACCTGGACAAATAATCGACCTTAAAAACTGACTCGATAAAACTCAAGCTTGATTATCCTCAGAGACCGATTCCATAAAACAAGTCTTACCAGGTACTACACTGTATAGTGTATACGTTATCATCTCGGGTTAAAGAAAAGGTATGCATCGTACACATCCAATTGCCTGGACTCTTAAGTCTGAACTAAACAGAAAGAAAAATCCTTGTGTGAAAACCAGTAGTATTGACTAGGAGTTTGCAAAGGGATAAGTGCCAGTTGACCTGGGAAACAGGGCGAATTTTCCGACCTCAGGCTGAGCGGCTGACAGCCAGACACGATCTCTACTTCTCTGGCATAAGAATGTCGCCGGCGAAGCTGCCCGGAACCTGCGTGGGTTGCAGGAGTGACCGTCATGGCATGAACGGAATAATACCAGGCTGAGAACACGCTGTATGGCCGTGTGGACGGATGAGAGAATCAATCTCGTTGGAGACGCGGGCGAGTGCGCGTGGGTTGTTCCCGAAGCGATGAACCCTAGCCACTCTTTTACCGCTCTGTGTGGTGTAAGTGTAACCAGGTGGCCTCTCTGACTTGACTTGAGAGGGAACTCGATACTTTTCAACTCCCGTAGCTTGATGGGGTTAGACCATCTCTAACGGTGTCCATTCCCCTCTCATTTTCCCTTCGCGAAGGCATTCCCATTCACTTCAGCGCTCCAACGGATTCCATGGTCTCCAACCATATTCCCTTCATTTCATTCCCTTCCCCGTTCTCTTTCCTCATTCCCATTCCCTTTATTTGCCCCCATCTCCAACAGATTCCCTTTAAAGGGAATTGTATAGGGAAAGGAGAGAGAATCCCTTCGCGAAGGGAATGCTGAAGGGAATCCGTTAGAGCGCTGAAGGGGATGGAAATCCCTTCGCGAAGAGAATGGGAGAGGGGAAGGGACACGGTTGGAGATGGTCTTATGAAAAGCGGAAACTGTGTTGAAATGGCACGATCGGCACCGACGTTTGCAGCAGAGATGCACGCGGTTGGATCGGAGATGGTTGACCTATAGACTTTTTTTAACTCTATTCTCTAAATTTTTGTTACTGCCTCGATGAATATTTTGGTATCTCTCAAGTCATACTGATATAAATGATTGGTCAACCTTAGTGGTTCCTGCATCCACTTGGCAATTAGGCAACACCCTGTGTGTCATCTTTTATTTTTCACTCACTGTAGTGGCTGCGTGTTGCAAGTATATCTTGAAACTTCCTACTAATTAACCAAAGAACTAAAATATGCGTGTGAAGTGCGCGAATTTGTGTCACACGTATTTTATTCTGTTGGTTAATTTACAGCTAGTTTCAAGAGATCGATACTTGTCTGCATTTTCCAGTGTCGTATACTCTTGACATGAACTGCAAACCCATGTCCTATCTCCCGTTCTTTTGTGCCCTAGGGAAAATCTAGGTGAATTACGGTAGCAACAATTCGACCACTTGTACAGCCTTTTACGTTGTTTCTATACATAAAACACATCAACAGAATGCCAACAGTAGCTATCTACCTGCTTTGTGAATTGTGAGACTCTAGCCAGCTAAAAAGTTCATTCCTGTTTCCTGCATTCACTGGAAAGCTGGCCGACTTAATTTCCACTAATGTACTCCATCCGTTTCTTTTTATAAGGCGTATTTAGTTTCGTTAGGATAAGACTTTGACCAACGATTACTTCATTAATATATCATTTATGCAATACAAAATCATAATTATATATAAGTACTTTTGAATACAAATATGCTAATATCAATTTTGTGTCATAAAAATTATATGCTAATAGAGTAATTGTTGGTCAAAGCCTTGTCCTAACGAAACCAAATACGCCTTATAAAAAGAAACGGAGGGAGTATTGCAGAATGACTGCCGGTTCAACTCAAGCTAGCCGCAGGGCACACGACAGCATTCAATAATTCAACGGTAATGATACAGTTCGGACCTGTTTTTTTCCGTAACATTTTTTTTCTATGTATGCAATATTTTTTTCTACGCATGCAACATTTTCATTCGACAAACAGTAAATATTTCAAAAGCGAAAAAAATATTTCAAATGTTGAAAAAAATGTTACAGACGCTAAAAAAAATGTTACACCGTCCGAAATTTTTTTTAAAAAAAATCAAACGTCCGGCTGTTAGTACCGCCCATAATTCAACCACGAAATTACGACGGACTGCACCAGGATACTGGTACTAAACAGAAACAAATCAACGGATGTTGATAACAGTATTAACATAGGCAGTAATCTAACTCATTCACGTCAGAGTGTAACCAGGGTCGGTGGAGCGACAATGTAATTCCTTCACCAATTGTTGGGAACATAAAATATGGTTTCGGTCATACTGCAAAAGGACGACTGCTGTCGACCTATATTCCTAGACAAGCGTCTCTGACAAGAGAACTCTCAGGGTTCAGGCTTTCATCTACACAATGGATTTTCCGGAATTCCTTGACAGTCAAGCGACTTGTGCGGCAAGATAAACAGCAAGACGCCTCTCTTCAAATGAGTAGTCATTGTCCTCCAGCAAAGACAGCTCCGGTCTGTCGTAAGCTAGGCATGCAGGAACAGCGTTTGTGGTGGTCAGAGCAGGCGTCATTGCCATTTGCATAGGAGCACTCACTGTCATCGGCGTTTTAGGAGTTGGTGCTGCGAAAGCCTTGGGGGTCCTGTTCTCGACTTCAGTGTCATTGGAGATAGGACGCACAGGCGTTGATGGAATGCTATTTCCCGGTGTGATCTGAGCGAAGGGTTTGCGAGGTGTCTCCATCTCACAAAGAGTACTTGCATTGAAAGATAACTTCTTGATCGGAAGACCGGCAATATATAAACCTCTACTACCTGAAAGTGTGTGTGTGTGTTCTCGCATCAAAGATAGTCAGATAGTTAAAAGGTAAAATTAGAACCATTGCATCGGCTAGAGTTAAGTGGAACTTGCCAGGGGACAGAGTGCCAATATCTTCATTTTTCTTGGTTGCACGAACGGACTTCGAGTGAAGTATCTCTGATTTTGGAGGTTGCATTGAAGCTCCACCTAGAGACAGCCTCCGGTTTGCACCACCCGTGGAGTTTCTGGGTACCTTCTTTGTGCTGTGAGGTTTTGAAGGGCTTGGCTTTGATCCATACAGTGCCTCCTGTTCAGCTTTGAGTTGATCCTGAAGCTTCTTGTGATCCTGAAGTTACTCAGTTATCAGATCTCATCCACAGAAGGGGTATACGCAATGGAAGCACATAAATGTTAGCAAACCATTATTACCCTTTGCCTTTTCTTTTCCTGCTCCTTCTCTTGACGAACTATCATATATTCTTCAAGCATTGACAAAAGTCCAACCTGAAAAGGTTGCATGACATGAACTTTTGACATTATAGAAACAGGTATTATATTGACCCACAAAAATAAAATGTGAATACAGAAACATACGCCATCGTAAGTGAACTCAGTGCCCCTTTCTTTCTCCCAAGCTATGATTTTTGTTTTCAGAACATCTACCATTCCTGCTCAACATAATAATAGCAAATCAACGGCAGAAATTATAGAACAACAAGCAGGGCAAAAAAAATTTAGTGATGTCATTTCACCTGAAATTTTGTTAACCAGAACACGTGCTTTCTCGGCCCTCTTAAGCATAATATGCGCACCCCTCCCAGCATTATATCGGTTGTCATCCTAACAAGACATGCAGACAGAGTAATCAGCAGCAGTTGCTACCGAAACCTAAAAAAGGCCGTCATATAACTGCGATCAAACACAACGTACTTTGCTGTAATCCTCCAACCAAGCTTCCTCCTCACATGCATTTAGCCACTTCTCAACTCGCTCAAGAATATCCTTCCTACTAAAAGCTTCCTCTTTCACAGTTGCAATGTAAGCCTCAATTTGTTCAAGCAATAAAGAGGGATCAACGGCTCCTGCAATGGAAAAACAAACAGTTACTTCATGTATTGCAACATTTTTACTAAACAAACAATATCAACAAAAACATTCATTTGCAACAAAATACAGCAGCAAAGCAAGTTACAGAAAAAGGATCATTATATGACTCTATGCGCCATAACATATTAGAAAGCTAAGAAGAGAATCATTGATAAAATCTTACCTGCTTCAATGGCCTCAATGCTGAATTCAGTTTCATAACCTTCCTCTCCAACTAAATGCGCCCTTCGCCGATGCTCTTCTAGTTCTGTTTTCTTCTTCAGAACCAAATCCTTCATTTTGCTCGCTTTCAGCTGCTCAAGCCTTAATACCTCAGCTTCCACCTGCATCAAAGAATATCATCCCCTAGTTTCCTATCTCGGTATAGAACAGGAAAAAAACACATTTAGATCAATTTTCTCAAACCATTCACTCACATAGTTGAGGAAGTCAATGGAAAGGGTGTTGGCCTCTGTTATTTCGGGTTCTGAAGCAGCAATATTGCATGTTATGTTCTGGAATGCCTGCTGCTCTTCGATTGGTGTATCCATGAGATTCCATAGTTCTAGCATGGTAGACGAGAGATCTTGAAGCTGACAGAGCTAACAGAGTTAAGGGCAAAGCAGTCACATGATGAAATTTCTAAATTGGAACGATAGGAAACTGACCTTCTGCATCCTTTGAATTTTTGTTTCGCGTAGTCTCTGTATTTCACAAGCCAACCTCTCAATTGTGGTGTTGCTTATGTTCCTTGGTCCTTCTGCTTCATCCAGACTAGGGTGTACCTCGAATACTGTTTGCTTGAAGTCCATACCAAGTACTCCACATAAGGAATGCAAAGTATTCAGATATTCCATTACTTGCTTTAGCCGCTCACTCTATCAGATATTCAAAAAAATAATAGAATCAGCAAATGTGAAAGGTAGAAAGGAATCCAATGGGGTGCACTGGGCAAAGGCATGAATGGACCTTCTCCTTTTCAAGGGACTGTAGCTCCATTCTTAACTCTTCAAGCTTTCGTAAGGATAGATCAGATTGATCCACAGGTACTTTAAAAGGTACGAAATCTGCAGGCCTTATCTCGGATGATATCTTTTTAATCTGCCCTACAACATCAAGAAAATGGCTCCATCGTTCGACCTTTCTCTTCTTCATCTCCTCCAAATATGGAACGATTGCACTCAGCTCCTCCCGTAAGCCACATGCCTTCTGGTTAGACTGAAGAAAACATATAATGGAAAGGACTTGTTACTTGTGGAGTCCCTACAGCAAGCTTCAAGCCTTTGAAGATTAGCGAAATTAACAATACGCATAAAGTGAACCCATTAGTGACCAACTGACCGTTTTGCTCAAGTCGTAGTTTACAGATAAATTGGCCAGAATTAATAATGCTTATTTTCAGTGTTGTTAAGGCGTCGCCTAGGCAGCCAGGTGATGCAACCAGCACACCATGGCCACTCGCCACGCCTGGCCGGGAAAGGCGGACGCCTGGAACGTCCAGGCGTCACCAGGCGAGATCGGGTGAGCGACTTGGCTGGGTTGAAGGGGACAAGTCGGGCTGACCTTGCGTGTGGAGAAGAAGAGCGCCGCCGCCGCCATCACCCTCGTCGCCTCCACCGCCGGCGGCTGCAGATCGGTAAGATCCATACCCAATCCGTCGCCTCCTCCTCCGCGGGCTCTGCTCTGCGTCTCCACCGCCGTCCTCTACGCCAGTCGCTGCTGCTCTGCATCGCGTCGTGGCCGCTGCTCTGCATCGCGTCGTGGCAGCTGCCAGCGCCCGCCCTTGCCGACCGCCGAGGTTGTGCTGCCGCTGATGCTCTGCTCTGCTGTGCTGCCGCTGATGCTCTGCACTGTTGTGTTGCCGCTGATGCTTGATCTGCAGCAGCCGTAGGCAGGGACAGAGGAGAGGGGAGAGGTGTCGGCGACCATAGAGGGAGGGGGCCAGAGAGGGGAGAGGAGTCGGCGGCAGCTGGGATGGAGAGAGGGCGACGGCTCATGATGGAGAGGGGGAGGGGAAGGGCTAGGGTTAGGGTTAGAGGGGGAGGCTGGCGCCTGGGAGTGGGCAGGGCACATGGGCCAAGTCCAATATTTTTTTGGTCGTCTAATCTTCGTCTAGGCGCCCGCCTAGGTGCCTAAGCGTCCAGGCGCTTGGCTGACGCCTCGCCTCGCCTTGTCGCCTTGACAACAATGCTTATTTTGCATGGACTACAAATGGTATGATTCCAACCAAGTTTACATGGACGTTAATTCTTCTCCATAAGGATTGGGTTGGAATTCCCAGCCATTCTGAACCCATCCAAATTCCAAACGATCCATAAGGGCCTGTTTGGATCCAAATCTAAAGATTCCTAGAGCAATCCCCCTCTCCAAACAGGCCCTAAGGGGTTTTTATTGACAATACCTACTTAAATCCAATTCAAGAAGTGAGATTTTAGTAATCTGCTTTCTGATTAGATGAGCAAAGTCACAGAAGGAACAAATACAAATGACTGCTCGTGTCCCTAGTATTTACTGAAATTTTCAACAGAGCTAATCTGCCTTTGGTTGGAACCAAGCGCTGGCTATGTTGTTCAAGCTAGAACACAGCAAGATTGTCAATAGAACAACAGAGTTTACTTGTGCATAATAACACAACCAGAAATGGATAACAGAATGGTAAGAAACCTATGTTCTCTTTTAGTCTTATATGGTGTATACTGCACAAAATCAGCACAGTAGTTGTATCAACACAGCATTTCTCATAGAATGCTTGTACTTAAAACTACTGGGACAGTCACCAACCTGCCTGACGTGGACTGGCGGCTCGCCCATTGCGGAGCAGATGGCGGCGAGCTCGGCTTCAGAGTCGGCGATGGCTTGCCGCAGCTGGGCTCGGCAGCGGTTAGCCTGGTCCACCTTTCTCCTGTAAACCTCCAGGCACTCCTGCTCGAGTTCGAGCAGCATTCTGTCCCTCGCGGCGTCCGGCTCCCCGACCTCATCCCAGATGACCTGAGCACAAGCAAAACACGAGCAATCAGACCCGCGGGCCGCAACAAACCACTCCATCGCAGCAGCCGCGGAGGCAGCGATGCGCACCTGAAGCTCGTTCATGAGGGACCCGCAGGTCGTCTCCATCTGAAGGAGCTGGTCCTTCGGGTGGCCGCTCATCGTGGCGAGGGTTCCGCAGCCTACAAGGAGATCACACGGAGAGACTTAGAAGAGGTCGCGGACGGAATTAGGGTTCGCTCGGGTGGTAGATGCAGCGACGCATGCGGCTTCCCCCCGCTGCGAGTTCACCCACCAGACTGCGGTGGTTTGTTCGGCCGGCGGGCGAGGTGGGGAGGCCGACTGGGGCGCGCGGCGGAAGGATTTGGCCGGAGACGGCGGCGCGATTGCGGGAATAGATGCGGGGGACGCGAGGTTTGAAATGGTTTGAAATGCGGAGGGAAACAATTTCAGAATACCGAATTCGGGGCAGGGTTAAAATTTTCGTTTTTGGGCAAATCTCATCAACGTCCGAAATCCGATTTTTCACCGAGATTTTGTTAACGAAATTCGAAAAGCAAAATTTGAATCCGGTTTTTTTTTACCGAAATTACCGAGATTTCGGTTAAAAAAACCGAAAATTCGGCCCGTTTAGCCGAGATTTCGGTCCATTTAACCGAGATTTCGGCCAAATTAAAGTGGTCTAAAAAGTGTGCAAAATTCGTTAATTTTTTTTTGAAATTTTGGTCAAACATGGTAAACGACTTGAAGAATCCAATCCAGTCAAACTCCGGTCAAATCCGATCATTTTTTTTTGTCAAATTTCGGTCAAAAAACCTAGATTTCGGTCCATTTAGCCGAAATCACTAGCACTTTTAAAAAAATTTAGGGTTTTTTAAGTTTCGTCGGGATTATGGAACTCGGGGGGGTCCGAAATCCGAAATTTCGCGGGATTTCGGCAGAAATTTGAACCCTGATTCGGGGGACGGGGATGGGTGCGGCTGTCGGGCGATGGGACGGGAGGAAGTCGTATATTTAAAAAATAATATTTTTAATGAAAAAATACAGAAATAATACATCAATTAAAAAATAATAAAAATATGTCTTTATAGCCATTTGAAATTACGCTATTTTAGAAATCGACAAAGAGTCTATCGCCATTTTAAATGATGACAGAGGTCTGTTAACCGACGATCACCTCCCTATCGCTATTCCAAATGACAATAGAAGGGTATTTAGCTTTGGCCACCAACGTACTCTGGCCAGAAGGTCATTCACGGAGCGGGCAAAGAAAGAACAAAGAAAGAAAGAAAGAAGGAGAGGAGAAAGAGGAGGGGAAAAAGAAGGAGATGAGTAGGAGGGAAAGAAGAGGAGGAAGAAGAAAGGCGTCGAGATTTTACAGATAATTTTTTATATTTATTTGAATTAAAATTTAAAAAAATGATTTAGTGACTACATTAATTAAGTTGTAAGTAATTAGCTATGAAGAGTAGCAATGCTTATTTAGATAGCCGACTTAGCGACCAGATTAATTATGTTTGTAAGTAATTAATTATGTAGAATAACAATAATTTTTTAGACACACGATTTAGTAACCAGATTAATTAGGTTTGTAAGTAATTAGCTGTTTAGAATAGCAATAATTATTTTAGATACATGATTTAGCGATCACATTAATTAGATGTGTAAAATAGCAACAGTTTTTTACATATATAACTTGGCGCCCAGATTAATTAGATTCGTAAGTAATTGGCTGCATAGAGTAGTAATAGCTATGGACATACAAAACTCTAAAAAGTATGTAGGATAGTGTGTAGTTGTAAAAATAAATTTATGTATGTCTACAACGGTTGTTTCAAGTAGTGTAAAGTACGTTATCGTGGTACATATGTGCAGCAGTATTAAGAATTTTATAAAATACTTGACAGATATGGATGAACGAGTGCAATTCAAAATGCATTATGAAGAATTTCGCACATGGGTGCAAAAGGGGTTGAACTAAGTTATTTTTCAAGTGTCGTGGCTAGCCTGTCACGTGCAGGGGAGCATTCATGGAGCAAGATTACAAGATGGTTGTACCGGATGTTCTTGTTGGACCGTGAATTGCATGATCTGAAGCTGCACAGAGTAGGATATCGAAGATAGAATTGCACATACTGAGATTTAGTTGAACTAAAGATACCAAAGTCGTGGAGTTCGTATGTAAGAATCACGACTGAGAAATGATAGCCATTAGTGTTGTTGGCTCAAGCATTTCTAAAAATCAATGCCGTCCACAGGAAGAGGTTATTAGTGATGAACTGGAGAAAGTTTGGGAGAGCAGCCAAGTTGGAGAATGCTTAGCGACGCCGGATGTTGGTTCATGTCTGGAGGTGTAGGAACCAATAGGTGTGATAGACAAGGAAGAACATATTGAATCGCTGGTGCAAGCGATGGACGTAAAAAGCCAGGAATACGAGGCTTTAAGTAATGATAAAGATGATGAAGAACTTTTTCTGGCGAAGTGGGATGAGTGTCGGTTCGATAGGCTGATGGTCAATGAGGATGAACACATCGCATGGGTGTACGATCGGAATGAGGTGTGGTAAGGTGCAATTTACAAGAATAAGGGTGAGGTACAGGAAGCAGTGACATCATAAACAGTGTCGCTGTGTAGAAGGTTTTGAACTCAGATCAGCGGGTGTATGATGTCAGATGCAAGATAAAGAGTTGCTCATGGCGTGTTCATGCTTACCAGCCTTAGTGGGACACCATTTTGAAGTGTTATATAGTCGTCCCACACACATGCGCGCTAGCGGAGTCTATGCAATCGCATATAAACACAACTTCAGGCTGTGTTGCTAATGCAATGTATGAGGAGATTGTGGGCAACCTGAATTTAGACCCACGTGAAATCGTACTTGCAATAGAATATGGGTTCCAATACACCATAAGCTATACCAAGGCATAGATAGCGAAGCAGAAGTCATTGGAAGCAAGATTTGGGACGTAAGAAGACATATCATAACTTACCAGGTATGCTTTAGGTGCTTAATGAAAGGAATGCTGCGACTTATGTCGATATTTGTGAGCAGCTTTTGCAGTGCTTCTCTGGGAATATGGTACTCAAGCAGGCATTCTTTGCTTTCGGTGCATGTATCAAATCTGCCGTCCATTGTTAAGTGTGCACGAGACATTTCTGATTGAGAAGTATAAAGGCCAGATACTGACTGCTATAGGAGTATATGGTAACAATCAGGTTCTTCCTGTAGCGCTCGCATTCCTGGGGTGAAATCAAAGATAGCTGACTCTGGTTTCTAAGTAACGTGAAAGTCGACGTCGTGGATTAGCAGCATGAAGTGTGTGTCATACACGATCGCCATCCCGGACTGTTGAAGGTGATCTTGAAGTGGCTGCAAGGTGCAGATGAGACATCTATGGTTTGATTTGCGAAGTAGGTGGTGCAAGCAATACATAGGTGCCAACTTCTACAAGTAGTTCAAAAACAAGGAGCTGATGAAGCTTTTCAAGAGGCTGTGCGACCAGAACCAACAAAAAAAGTTTGATACAATGTGGAAGAAGTTGGACGAGCTGACATTAAGGCATACAACGGAGGCAATGAAGACGGTAACACCTAGCCTAGGGGAGGCACCAGTAGCACTGAAAGAGTTACCCACGGACCCTTCTCACATGGTTTGAAGGAAAACCTGGCTGAGGTTTACAATTGGGTCATGCAGAGCCTGAGACCCTTCTCCTGGTTGCTATAGTGGAGCATGTGTCTTCGTGGCATCACGAAGTACTTTGTGGATCGCCATGCTAGGGCAGTCGCCCGCATAATAATCCTGATGTGAAATACTCCGAAATGATTTCTACATACATGGAGGAGAAAGACAAGAAGGAAAAGATGCATAGACCATTAAAGATTGGCACGGAGGAGCTTTATTTTGAGATATTGTGTAAATAGAAGTCGATCGTAGGACGAACTGATAAAAAGTTGCTCATGAACGCATCATATATAGGCAAACAAATATGGTAAATCCATTATCCGTCAGTATCCGATCCATTTTCACCCCTACTAGCAGCTTTCTCAGAGTAAAATGACAACACACTGGATACTCCTTTATCAGCTCGGTTTGACAATATGCTGGCAGTTACTTTTTTAGATTAAATTGGTAATATACTGCCATGTACTTTGTCAGATCTATTTGACAACTCGTGAGCAGCAACTTTCTCATGCCGCTTAGACAACACACTACCACTGAAAACGTACTATAAATATGGAGCCATGCCTAGTATATACACCCCACACTACACCAAGCCAACATCCACACCGAACACCACATCCCTACCAACACCAAAGACCCTATCACTGGCGGGTTTATGATGACCGACTACGGAGTGATTCTTCGTAAGTGGAAGTAGCTTGCCAAGAACGCAAAAAGCTACACAGATGTTTCTCGCAAGGATGCACCTGTGCCACCAAAGTTTCCTCGTCCAAACTACAACCGCGGTGCTCTAGTGTGGATAATGCAGTTCAAACATCCCGACATCGCTAAGCGGGTACACTACATATGCAACAACGAATGGTATGTGGTTAATAACATGCATGTTAATTCCGTAATGCGATTTTCATACTTCTAATTTTGTCCACACATGACACCAGCAAGACGTGTGACGGCCGCAAAGCCCGCAAGCGCCACCAAAGTGGGTTGTGGGCGTCCGTCTTAGGTTTTATGCGGGCTAAATTAAGTGAGTTAGCGGACATCTCGCATCCACTTTCATCCCTACAATTGGATACTCCTTTTGGTCACAAAAGAAGAATATAGTTTTAGGATTCATTCAGTCAAATTTTCTATCTTTATATATGATTTTGATTGGATACGTAATATTGTTTTGTGACCAAGGGAGTACATCTATATCAACCTGCGTCTCTTAGATCTTCTATCAAGGTTTCAAATTTTGTTTTAGGGTTTCATCTCGGCATCGTCTGAAATCCGAGCGAAATACAAAAAGAAAATTTTGAATCCGGTAATTTTTTTAACCGAAATTTTCAAGTTTTCAGTTCAAAATACTGAAATCTCGACGAAATTGTAGGTGAACCGGCCAGCAAGGGCGACGGCGGTGGCACATGTAGAGGGAGGAGGCGGCGGCATCACGAGCATAGGAGAGAGAGAGGGGGGGAGAGAGAGAGAAGAAGGGGAGGGGGGGGGGGGAATTAGGGCCTTAGCGGTGAGAAAAGAAAGGAAGTTTTTTCTCCTTTTATTTTTATAAAATTTATTTTTTAAATAATCTCGTTTATAATATAAAATTTACATGTAAATTTAATAAGATATTTCTTTCTATACAACTATTTATTCTATCTTAGCTATATATATTTATTTATTATCACCCACAAAAAGTATACCATTCATCTTTTAAGACAATTAAGTAAATGTATCCAAATCATTTTCTCTCATAATTTTTTCAATCTCAACATAATTTTAATTATTGTGTACAGTCAAAAGTCTCAAAAATAAATGGAGAGAATGGTACAGATAGGAGCACTCATGCCGCATACCGCACACGCAAGGAACTCTGCGGAGATCCATCCAGTGTCTCAACGGTAGGAACTCGGAACAAATACCTCAGTACTCAGTAGCCTCACTACATGTCTCAATTCTGTTAGTGCCGTAAGACCAAAAAAACAAAGGTTCTACCAAGAGAGAAAACATACGCGTGAAAAAAAACGAACGCCGCTACGTAACAAAAAAGGTCAACATTAGTCTTTCGTGCTGCAAAACATTTGAAACGCATGTTCTGAGATTTGTACCGCAAAATTTATAATTTCAGGTAGCAGGTAGCGATCAAATTGCAGAAGAATGGCAATCGTCACAAACGGCCAACAAGCTGATACCGAACTACTATCTAATCAAGGCAGCAAATTTCCTACATCTTAGGGCTTGCCTCTACTGCGTATTCCACAACCGAACAAGTAGAAACATGCAACAAAGTAGAAACTAGCAGAAAACCATGGAACAATACCGGTGTCCAAATCTGGTGACAACCAACTTTGCCAACCAGAAACCAAAACTTCATGGTCCGATGGATCTGCATTACAAAGGGCAGTGTTTAGGATGTCAAACTTTATTGCATCCAAACCATTGTCACTGCAATGGCTTATTTGCGGTAAAGTGGAGGAAAAAAAGGGCGAAAAAAACAACCATCCCTCAGCAGGACATGGCTAACACTGAACGAGCATCAAAGCTGTAATCCAAAAATTTAACTTGTACAGGGTTTAACAATGAAGAAATTTCATTATGAAGCAGACTCCTTGGCAATTTTCTCGGCCTTGGCAATTACTTCCTCAATGCCTCCAACCATGTAGAATGACTGCTCGGGGAGGTCATCATATTTCCCATCCAAAACACCCTGCACATTACCTGATACTTTAGCAAAACACACGTGGTACACAGAAGAGCTCTACATTACTAAACAGTCTAGGAGGAACAAAAGAATATAAGCATAGTTAAGAAACAAGAAGACAGCTAACTACATAAAAAAGAATGTCTACAAGTTATACGGCAAAATGAGCATAACACTTGGCAATGAACATACAATATGTAGAAGAACTATACTGGATTTAACTTTTGTGTAATGTTCATAGTGCATGCACTATTCCAGTTTACCAAACATAACACCAAACAAGCAAATGTCTGAAAGCAAAGCAATGCTGACATGCGATACTGTTGTTCTAGAAAAACTATGATTAAACTCTTACCTGGAAACTTTTAACACTCTCCTTCAGCTCCACATACTTCCCTGGAGCACCTGTGAAAACTTCCGCAACATGGAAAGGCTGGCTCAGGAACCGTTGAATCTTCCTTGCACGAGCGACCGTCAACTTATCATCCTCACTAAGCTCATCCATACCCAAAATTGCGATAATATCTTGAAGATTTTTGTAGTTCTGAAGAACCTTCTGAACACCACGAGCAGTGTTGTAGTGCTCCTCACCCAGCACGTGGGGAGAAAGCATTCTGGATGTGGAGTCCAGAGGATCAACAGCAGGATAAATACCAAGCTCAGAAATCTGCACATGTAGCTCATGCCAGTCATAATGAGCACATTATGTGCATAATGTACTAGGCCAGGTGTACAAACCTGTCGTGACAACACAGTAGTAGCATCAAGATGGGCAAAGGTAGTAGCAGGGGCAGGATCCGTCAAGTCATCAGCAGGCACATAAATAGCTTGCACAGATGTAATAGAACCCTTCTTTGTTGTCGTAATTCTCTCTTGCAGTCCTCCGAGATCAGTAGCAAGGGTTGGTTGGTATCCCACAGCAGATGGAATACGTCCAAGAAGAGCAGACACCTCAGAGTTTGCCTGAAATCAAGGGTGTCCAAAAGCACAACACAACAGCGAGACTTAATAGCAATGGCAAATTCAAACAAGTATGTAAATCGTTCAAAAAGGGTGTTTCTGCACTAAGTGGAGCACAAGCAGTATCATGGCAGCAAAGCTCATGTTAACTAATGCCTTTCATGCACAAGATTGAGTTGGTACTGTTGGAAAGTTACCCACCTCTTGTTGGTAAGTTACCCACCTCTTGTTGGAAAGTTACCCACCTCTCTGGACACGATTTCGGTTGTGGTGCTGCCGAATGCACACCTTTTCCATTGTCTATTGCCTTGCTTAAATAGAGAATTACATGGAAATTAATTAAAGCTATTTAAGACCTCCAATTAGGCGCCATTCCTATATCGCTGCCCTTCTATTCTTAGCTAAAACAGCAAAGGAAACTAAAGATAGGATTTTCCTATTCCTAAAATGAAGCGCCTGAGAGCTTATTCCTACAATCTCCTCCTAAGCCCTGTGCTCACTTTGTTTTACATGGATGAGGCCCGATCCTTTTACGCATTTCATGAAACTTGGTCCTTCCAAAAGCGCTTTCGTTAGAATGTCGCTAGTTGGTCTTAAACCGATGAAATCCACATTGATCAGACCTTCCTCTCAGTCTCGACGAAGTGATATTTTACCGAATGTGTTTACTCTGTCCATGGAGAAGCTGGATTCTTGATCGAGTAATGGCAGACTTGTTGTCCACCCTCGGCATTACGCTTTTGTTCTTTGTCCCCTGCATTAGGACCGCCACACAAGCCACAATGTGACTAGCAGCATTCTGCTGCTATATATTCGCTTCGCATGACTAGATTTCGCCATACCGCTTCATGGATTGCCAGGTGATCGGATGCCATAGCGAGGAAGAACATCCGCCAGCCGGTTGTGCTTTTGCTTGCATCAACATCCCGGCCAAATCACTATCAGCGAAGCCGATCAGGATGAGGCTTCTCCTTCTCCTTCCCATCAACCGAGACCCGTTCTTGGGTCCCGAGCCACATAGCGTAAGATGCGCTTCATAGGCTGCGAGATGATCCTCGAGGATCTTCGAGCAAACTCACATACCCAACCGCAAATGCCAAATCAGGGCGGGTATTGACCAGTACCTTAAGCTCGAGCGATACTCATGCGTCGTCGCATCAACGATCGACTCACTGGTGATTTGCTCGATTTGAGGCCGAGGTTCCATGGGGCACTTGAAGCAGGATTGCATCCTGCCATGCCACTCTTCTCGAATCTTGCCGTGAGGGCGCTTCGCGCAGTGAGATCCTCGCGCCTGCCGCCACCTCAATGCCAGGGGTAGTAGTGAAGTAGGCCGAGGTCGCTCATCTTGAATCGGCTGACCATCCGCTCCTTAAACCGCTTGATATCCCCAATGTTACGTCTGCGGTGATCACAAGGAGTCGTCTACATAGACCCGATCACTGTTTGCTGCCATCATCGTCTTGCCGTGAGGTAGATGGCGTGACGGGCTCTTTTGAAACCAAAAGACAACAGAGTGTTGTCCGACCAGCGTTCCATGCGATGCTTGATGCACGGCACGTGACAAGCCTTAGTAGCTTGAGCACCTTTGTGCTCCTTCCGTGACTATGAATCGATCCGGTGCTTTCGACATAGACCTCTTCTTCTAGGTCGCCCGTTTAGGAATCTTGACTTGACATCCATGTGGTGCACCTCCGCGCTTTGTGCAGGCGCCGAAGCGGCGCCGAAGTCAAGCCTCACGCCAGGTCGCGAACACTTCGTCGTAGTCGATGCCGGCGTACACACTCTTCACCATACGAGGCGTGCCTTGTGCTTGGACACCGCCCATGCTCGCCACGCTCACCTTGAAGACCCATTTCGAGGCCAATCGCGTGCCGAATCCGGTGGGAAGATCCACCGGCGCCGCGTTTTGTTATCCTCGATGGATTCCATCTCTTCGCCCATTGCCTTCTCTCCGGTGAGGTTGCGCTCCGCCTCATGAATAGCGGGTTAAATCGCGACTCACGGCGTTGAGCTCTCAGCGACCGATACTCGCGGCGCAAGGCCGGCGGCGGTGGCGCGATGATGTTGTCCGCCGTCATCGGAGTGTCTCATCGTCGTCATGGTCGGCGTCGGTGACTCGTCGTCCGATTGGTGGAGAGGAGAATTCCACCTCGGCGGGTGCCTATTCTGGGGTGGTATCTCCCGTAGGCATGAGGTGACGAATGGCGTCGGCTTCGCCTTCTCTGCCGCGACCATCGGAGCCTCCTCGGTGCCTTTGGCGCCGGAGGTCCTGGGTGAGTCGAGTACTCCACCGTGAATACGTCGTCGTTGCCGGTGCGTCTCCATACCGGCGTCCTCAGGCGCGATCCGGCTGGGCTCACCGTCGAACACCACGTCGCGTGTCACATGGACACGCTTTCGGCCGAGGTCCTCGCTCGATGCGCCTTGGGCGCGCTCGTGGCCAGACGAAGATCATCTTCGCCACGATCCTCCGGCTTTTTCAAGTGTGGCGTCGTGTTCTGGCGTGAGCGATGCGTACCAAACGTTCTCGGTGGTGTCGCCGGCTTCTTTCCATGCCATGCCTCAAGCGGCGTCATGCCGAGTTTACGCTCTTTCGTTGGGCGGTTGAGGATGTACCGCGATGGTCATGGCCTCGCCCAGAACCATCCCTTAGGCCTTTTGCCTTGAGCATGCTCTTGCCGCCGCCACCAGTGCCCATTTCGGCGCTCCACGGCGCCATTTCTTTGCTTGAATTTGTCAGCGGCCCGGTCTTGTGGCGATGAACTCCATCTGCAGCGCGATGCTCAGCGAACTCATCGAGTTGAATTACGCTCGCGGTCCGATGCGGGCGTCTTGAGCCAGCTTGGGACTCTCTCCTCTGTAGCGGCTGATCTCATGATCGCCTCACTGCCGGTTTTGGGCGGGATCATGGTCACCACATGAAACGGGTGAGATCATCGACGAGCAACAAAAGTACTTGTTGCCGGCTCGGAGATCGCCGTGATCGCGAAGATCACCGTGCGCGACTCGGCGGCAGCCGCCTGTATTCGTAACCGGCTGAGAGCAGTGCGCCTCGCTTCCCGACGTACACGCCTCGCACGCCTCAGTGACTTGCCCGAGCTCTGGCGATCCGAACTAGCTCTCAGAGCTAGCTTCTGAAGTGCCGCCATGTTAACATGGCCAAAACGCGCGTGCCAACGCCATACGCCTCTTGTCGCGGCGCGCGTATTGCCAAGCTTGCCGGTTCTTGTTTATCTTGATGTGGAAGCGAATCTGATCGATTCACCTCGCGGCGTCACCTTGAGTGGCCGATCCCCGCCAGGCTCGAATCCTCATTACGGCGGCGTTGATCACCGATCTTGAAGCCGGACTTACGTCCGGTGGCCTAAGTGGCGATGTTTGTTGTTAGCCGGGGAATGAAGTAGACCGGCAAATGGCCGGAGTTCGCCATTCTTGCACTCGAAGATGACGGTGCCTTGCCTCGTCCAGGTGCCACGAATCATCGGCCGAAAGCGCCGCAGTGCCTCGCACTGGGATCGACTTGAGAATCGCGGCCTAGACAGGACATATGATTAGTTGCCGAGTCGGGACCCATGTCTCCGCCTCCGGCTCCTCTTTTTCTCCGAAATTGCCCACGAAGACCTTCTCTTGGCGTATCTCGTCGAGCGAGCCATCATCGTGTATTCTTGGCGTGCCGGCGAGGAAGGATGGTGGAGCGGCTTGAACAGCAGTGAGGCTTATCCTCTCTTCTTGATCGCATGGGCTGCTCCTTCTTGGGCCGGCCGCAATCCCGAGCCCAATGGCCGTCTTGCCCTCAGCCCCTTTCATCGCCAGCGCCCACGCGCCACGTCTGCCCTCAGCGCCCACTGACGTCGCGAGCAGCTAACGCCTCCGCGGCCAAATCATTTGCTTGTGCCTCGCTGTACTCCGCCTCCGTCTTTTCAGCCAGCGCGTCCCAGCTCTCTCCGTGAGGTACTGGTTTTTGCTTGCTTGCACTGGCAGGCGGCTTCGCCCGAATGTCTCCTCGCCTCCTTGGGGCGGTTAGGTTGAATCGACCACACGTCATACAAATACCCGTCGTCAGCGTCACGATGGCGAAGCAATACAAAGCTAGGGGCGTTGCGAAGCATCTTTGCGGCGATGTCCGCGTCCTTCACCTCTTCGCCTAGGCGTGGTGGTGAGCGCCGCCATCCCTTCGAGGCGAGCCCAAAATCCTCAGCGGTTTCCTGCGTATTGAAAGGCCGAGATCAAATTTCCGCGCGGTATTGCGCGTTGCCTTCCTCAGCGGTCGTCTCGACTCTCATGGTCGTGATCGCGTCCCAGGCCTCCTTCTTTATCCCCTTCTTGGCGAGTCGGTATCATCTCCGGTGGTCGCCTGGGCGATCAAGCGCCATCGCTTCTTCTTGTGCGTTGGAGCGGCAGTCCTCGATGGCGCTCCATAATGCAGCGCCACGAAGCCACCTTCATCGAGCCTTCAAGTAATTGGTCTTGGTGAGGAGGGATAGCTAGATCAGCTTCCCGCCTCACGAATCACCCTACGGATCACTGGAAGTGTCATCCTTGGCGCCGGCTCTTTAGCTTGTCCATCGCCCAAGTTCGAAAACTAGTGCTCTGATACCAGTTGTTGGAAAGTTACCCACCTCTTGTTGGTAAGTTACCCACCTCTTGTTGGTAAGTTACCCACCTCTTGTTGGAAAGTTACCCACCTCTCTGGACACGATTTCGGATTTGTGGTCTTTGCCAGAATGCACACCTTTCCATTGTCTATTGCCTTGCTTAAATAGAGAATTACATGGAAATTAATTAAAGCTATTTAAGACCTCCAATTAGGCGCCATTCCTATATCTGGCTGCCCTTTCTATTCTTAGCTAAAACAGCAAAGGAAACTAAAGATAGGATTTTCCTATTCCTAAAATGAAGAGGCGCACAGGCTTATTCCTACAGGTACTCCCTAGACCAAATTAACGTCCTGTAGAAATTACCTGAGTGAAACGGAAAATGTTGTCAATAAATAAGAGCACATCTTGTCCCTCTGCGTCACGGAAATGTTCAGCAACAGTCAAACCGGTCAACCCAACACGAGCACGAGCACCCGGGGGCTCATTCATTTGCCCATAGACAAGAGCACACTTGCTTTCACTCTGCCACCAAAACAAACATATAAGAAGAGCTTGCATATGTGAACTTCACAGAGAAATTGAAATATCTGTACCAATTACCTGCTTATCACCAAGCTTAATGACACCACTTTCAATCATTTCCCTGTACAGGTCATTACCTTCACGGGTACGTTCTCCAACACCAGCAAACACAGAGAAACCACCTGACATAAACAAATCAACCAATTATAATCAGCAAAATAGAGCAAGCAACTGAAATACATAGACCATTAAACCATGTACAGTACTAACCATGGGCCTTAGCAACATTATTGATCAACTCCATGATAAGTACAGTTTTACCCACTCCTGCACCACCGAAAAGACCAATTTTGCCACCCCTTTGGTAGGGTGCAAGCAGGTCCACGACCTGTAAGAAATAGAACCATTGCACTGCAATCAACACTCAGGACACTATCGCAAATATACTACCATACTGAACTCAAAAGACTTTACTAAATAATCATAGGCTCAAGGAGGGGCATGGAAAAATTGTACCTTAATTCCAGTAACAAGAATTTGCTGCTCTGTGGCTTGCTCAACAAAAGCAGGGGCCTCACGATGAATAGGGAGGAAGTGATTTGTAGCTACAATATAGAAAATCATCAATAAAAACAAAATATAAAAATAAAACATGATTACACACTCTTCTGTAAACATGTACAATAAAACATATCAAACATCCAGAGTCACATACTTATGTCGCCCTTCTCATCAATCGGCTCACCAATAACATTTATGATGCGTCCAAGTGTGGCCCTGCCAACAGGAACCTACAAAGAAGAATAACTTCCAAGTAAAAAAAACATAGTGAAACATACTATAGGCGAAACTTCCAAGACAGTGCTACTGATTTAAGAGACTGGTATCGTAATATCTTCAAGATACACATGATTACATCTAGAAGCTTCTGCAGCAGACTGTCAACTGATCCTACAAAGTCCCATTTTCAGTTGACCTAAGACAGTTTTCTAATATTCACTAAGCAAACACCTGACATATAGCTTTCTACAAAGCAGCCTCGTTATGTCATAAAAACGAGGGATAATGAGCTTTGGCAGTTAATGTATGTATCTACTAGACAACAAAAAACCAACATAACAGCATTTGGCACTTGATGGACAGAATCAATTTTAGCATTTCACATATACAACCGATAGACCACCACAAGCCAGCAAATAACCTATAATTAAGTGAGCCACAGCAGAAGGTGTAAAATCTCAACATGGGCCACTCAGATCTGTACATCCAGATCAAGTCTAACACACACTAGTAGATCCACATTTTCATTAGATCGAGATGAACCAACATAAAAGGAAATGTACGACCGGAAACGATAAGGAATAAGGCGGATGTGTCATTACAGTGATGGGGGAGCCGGTGTTGAGGACGCGTTGGCCGCGGACGAGCCCCTCGGTCCCGTCCATAGCGATGGTCCGCACCATGTTCTCGCCAAGGTGCTGCGCCACCTCGAGCACGAGGCGGATGTTGTTGTCGAGCACCTCGAGCGCCGTCAGGATGGGCGGGAGTCCCTCATCGAACCGCACGTCCACGACGGCACCGATGACCTGGCACACCTGCCCGACAGCGCCGGCTCCAGTGAACTCATCGGTGATCTTGCCACCCCCGGTCTTCCCGGTCGCGGGCGGCGGGGTAGACGACGGCGCCTGGGCCGCGGCGGACGTGGCGTAGGTGGCGGCCCGGTTGAAGAGGTAGCCGGCCGGGGACGGGCGGTGAGGGGGCGCGCGAGGCCGCGGCGCGGGGGAGGCCCCGCGGAGGCGGGAGGCGGAGCGGAGGAGGGAGGAGAGGGCCCGGCGAGTCGCCATGGCCGGGGATCGCCGGAGACGCGGTCCGGATCTAGGGTTACACTTTTGCGAGGTGAGGTGTTTGGTTGCGGCGGCTCCGCAGGGAGAGAGGGGAGGGGAGGGGAGGGGAGCTAGGAAGAGGGTGAGGGAATATGGGCAGTGGAGATATCGAAGGGAGGGATCGATGGATGGAGTTGGTCTACGGCGACCAAGAAGTGTGGAGCCGCAGCCCGTTCGTCGGTCGCTCGCAGGGTTGGTTCTCTGGTGTATGGAGCCGGTTCAGTGGACAATGGATTATGCATTTTGGGGATGAATTGGTGGAGAGTTTTCAGAATTTGACACACTTTAAAATTCGTGATTTGACTCGACACTCCTACCACTGTCATACACACAGACGGTCCCATATGTCATCCAAATAAGCCGAAAGGCCTGCGAATTGAGTGTCAAATTCTGAAATTACACTGAATTGGTGGTAGCTTCAGCTTGGTTTCGCAGCTGGAAATCGGAATATGCTCAACCCTTTTCTCTGTGCTGTCATCTGGCAATTTGTTAATTGTATTTGATTTTTGCAACGCTGTTCTTGTTGATTCTTATCGAGTTTAGCTCTCGTTTGGCAATTTGGAACCGGACCATTTCTACTAGATTCTAAAAGAAATTTAACTAAACAGACTAAAGCTCGAAACTAGATCGTTTCTTCTTTTTTCACACCGTGGCTAAATTAGTCTTAACACAGTTCCACCTGATTCACAGAATTCAACCTAAAATGTTTCTACCAAAAATCTAGAACCGTTTCCGTATCTACTAAAATCTGAAACCGTACCAAACAGGACCTTAATAATAGGGGATTTAGGGTTGCAACTAGCATTGTTATTAATCCTGGTCGAATGATCACGTGTAACAATAGTTTCTGAAGTCCAACACCCGGAAAACTTTGGTACGGACGCTTTACTTGAAATCACATAACGGCACAAGGCCATCTGTAACAGCGTTTTCTAAGTTTGAATTCCTATATCCAACTTTGAAATCACGTGTAACTCTAACGAAATTCCCGTGGCCGCGAATACCTTTAAAATAAAATCCGTGCGCCCAGGTGGCGCAACAACCGTGTGGCCGTAAGGCCGGCGGAGAGGTGGCCCATGGAAGTTTTCGCCATCCCGTCGGCCCGTGTGCGTGGCCGTGCTGCCGGCCCGTTAGGCGTTAGCCCAAGCCCATCTGCCTCCCCTCCTCTACCGGCATTGCCAGTGTTCCCGCAAAAGCGCCGTTCGCCCTCGACCGCCTGTGCGCATCCAAGCAAGCAGACGGCGGCCAGCCCGCCGGCCGTGGTGCGTACAGGGCTGACCGCTTGCTCACGGAATTGGTCAGAACGTAGGTTTTCGGGGCACGTCATATTTGGTTTATACGCTAGGGTCGTCATATTTTGTTTTTGTTTTTGTTTTTACTAAACTGGTCTGACTTTTTTTACTAAACTGGTCTGAAGTTAGATTATCAAAATTGAATCCCTGACTAGTAAAAAAGTTTTTATCTACTTTCTTGGACCATTGATGTGTGAGACCTGAATGATAGGACATAAATATTGCTTCAAGTAAGAGTGTAAGACTATGGACCAAATATATGCCTAATTCAGTTAAACTTAGCTAACTCATGTGTAATAAAATGTGACAAGGTTTCAATCAAGCCCTTCACCTTTGAACTTCAAAAATGAGCCCACGGATGGAGTTTCACCCGCTCATGCGACCGGTAAGACAGAAGGTTTACCCGAACTACACGATTGCGAATACCATCATTCCATTGTGAATCCACACTTTGGCTAGTAAAAAAGTTTTCATCTACTTTGTTGAGTCACTAATGTGTGAAATCTGGATGATAGGAAAAAAATCTTGCCACAAGTAAGATTATGAACCCAACATATGTCTAATTTAATTAAACTTAGCTAACTCATGTGTAATAAAATGTGCCAAGGTTTCAAACAGGCCCTTCTCCTTTGAACTTCAAAAATGAACCCACAGATGGAGTTTCACCTGCTCATGGGACCAGTGAGACAGACGGTTTACCGGAAATACAAGCTGTCAAACAAATTAAGAGGAATTGGCATGTGATATTATTGGATGCTTTATGGTCTTATCGAATTGCTGCCATAGAGCTATCAAGTTGCCACCGTATCGACTTGTGTACGGACAAGAGGCAATATTACCGATAGAAATCGGTATAAGCTCGTTGAGGGTCGCTAGGCAGGGTGACTTACCGGCTCAGGACTGTAGAGATTTGATAGCCAATAATTTAGATGATCTAACAGAATTAAGGTTGCAGACATTGGAATGAATTTAGAAAAATAAGGCTCTTATAATAAAAAGGTTTTGCCTAAGTCATTTGATGAAGCTGATTTAGTATGGAAGATTATTTTACGCATCGGCTCAAAGGATAACCGATATGAGAAATGGTCTCCTACGTGGGAAGTGCCTTATAAAGTTAATCGACTAGTTCATGGAAATTCCTATATTTTGGAAACTTTGGATGGAGTATTGTTTACTAAAGTGATCAATGGGAAATATCTAAAGAATACTACCCAAGTGTTTGGATTGGGGCTTGATCGGCTAGAAAGAGTATTCTGCAATGAATTATAGTTGAAAGAATTTTTTGATCAGCCGATCGTAAGAGGAGACTGAATTAATTCATTGTGGTTAATTCTAGTTTATGGCCGGTGTAATGCATCATCCTTAGAGCGAAAACTCATAAAGCAAAGTATATTAAGAGAACATCGAAAGCATTCAAAATCAGTTAAACAACTGATTTAAAAATTATAGTACAACGTTCAAAACACACAGCATTTAAATATTATTTTCAGGAGGGCAAGACATTATTCTTGGAACAGCCGATGGAATGATTCAAATGTTCATAGCATGAGGTCGACACACAACCCTGGAAGCGCAACAACAGCTTTAGCAATGATCTGCTCCACCTTGTAGACGATCTTTTCATCTTCCTCGAAGGTACCTGGATTTTTGACAAACTTGGCCGATTTGACGGCGAGTGAAGACCTCTTGGTCTTTGCCAACAAGAGATGCTTCTGAAGAAGTTCATCGAAGTCAACCAATTCATCGGTTACCTTGGCAAGTCCTTCCTCCAAGGATTTTTTGGCCGTAGTTCATCCAAATTTTCTTTTGTGCCCTTTGACTTCTTAGATGACTTCATCATATTGGACCTTTTTAGTCTTTGCATCAGCTACGAGCTAGTCCGATCGCTTCTTATCTTCACGCTAGGCCTATCATAGCTCGATCTTGACCTTGGCCTCATTGATACTTTTTTTTGTCATCCAAGAAGCAGGCTTCTAGGAGGGTTGCACAAGTCTCTTGGGGCAGGTCGGCTTTGACTTCATCCATCAGGTACCTAGCCGGCTGAGAATTCTCCACAAGAGCTGTCGAGGGACCATAAAGCAAGCTAAATAGCTTCTGTAGAGATTCTTTAGTGCCTGGGGTAGCAAGTACCTGAGCCGGTGCCCCTTCTGCCTCCTTAAAAATTTTGTCGATATCCGTGGGGATGCGGTCATCTTCGTACTCGATGTCCGACCAGTTGAAACCCACTAGGTCGCCAAGTTCGGTGCTCGGCTTGGTGGTAGCAGTGGAATGTGCCAGGGCATTCTCGATCGGTGCAGGTGACGTCGGATGGGAGGGTGGGGGGAGAAAGATCACTTGTCGTATCCTCCGGTAGGCTGATATTAGCAGGCAGAGAAAACGAAGGTGGAGAGGACATATGCTATGAATTTTTAAAGATTGTTAGCCGATTGATTTCAAAGAAAATTTCAAATACCTTTCTCGCAGCAGATGAACGGGGAGAACTCTCAGCAGAACCTTCTTGAGCCGACGGCCCTCGTGGAGCAACCCTCTTGACCATTCTCTTGTAAGGGTGTCCACCCTTTGTCTCTGCAAGAGAATTGGTTTTAAACAATTAGGATGAAATTTCAGCAAATAAGCTATATGCGTAGTTGATGAGGAGAAGGACTTACATGGCTGTTGGCCCTTAAGGTTGGAGAGAGGGGGCCTGGACACCCAAAGTCCCAGATGGGTAACCTGATAGAGCAGTTTTGGCCAATGGGCACAGTTTCTTGCTGGTTTGCTCAGTTTCAGTGGGATCCCCGACAAGTCATTTTCCAGATGCCTTGGTCTGCCAAAGAAAAGGAAATTGGTCAATTTCGGTTGAGAGAAGCAATTTGATGGTTAGTATGAAGATATCTACATCGGCCAGTACCTCGTCCGTAATATTGATTACGCTCGTGTTAGCACGGTTACAAGAACTAGCATCGTTGCTGAAACTTGAAGTACTATCAGCAGAGTCCGAGGATTCTGAGCTGCTAGCCAAACCTGGGTAGAAATCGGCTACGAGGGCAGAGAGCATGAGTTCCTCTAGGAACATTACCGTTGCTATTTCTGACCATTAAGTGGTGAAGTCCCAGGAGCATCGGTTATGCAGGAAGAAGCGGGGCATATTTTTAAGTTGAAGGTCGTCAACCATGTTTAGAACCATGGTGGCAGTGGTAGCCTTACTTACCCGCTCCCTGGGACTAAGCCGACCGAGCAGAGTAAGTCTTGGAATGACTTGCCCAAAGCCGAGCTGACAGGCGTACACTGATGGATGATAAAATTCATACGAAGAGTGGAAAGTCCAATTCTTTGTATGAAGGCCGACTGACAGTATGTTTGGGGAGAGAAATGATCTGAACAACTCAATGATCTCATCCGGCATATCATTGCTATCTGACGCTAAGTGGATAAATGATAGATGAGCGAAACCATCGACTTCCTTAGAGCAGAAGAAATCACTTATTGAGAAGTCTCTCTTACTCAGTTGAAAAAAGAAGGAGATGAAGTTCTTCACTTCGACGAGATTCAACTTTGTGTCTTCATCACTGCTGCAAAAGATGAATTTCTCCCCAAAGGCTCAGCTACTTCTATACTTCAATTCTTGGTCTTATGGGTTTTCTTCGCAGGAGAAGGTTGTTATTGTGGTGGTATCAATACCGAAGGATCGGCTGAAAACACAGTACAGCCAAGCTTGCACGAACCAGAGAGGACCGCCAACATTGCCAACCGAGTACTGACCCTGACATGTGAACAGCCGATTTCTAATAATATGCATTGTCTGGTATACAGCTTCAAGAAACATCTTTCCTAAGGTTAGCCGACGGTATTTTACTAGTTGCTCTGCCAAGGATTGATAGACCTGTGTCGGCCCCAGGGATGCCCCGTAAAAAAGGTACTGGTCGCATAAATGGTTACGGCCTTTTAGAAGCTAGTTACATCCTTGTAAAAGTGGCCCATAAAACGAAAAGACACAGTAAATATCTCATAATTATTCGGTTAAAGTTACTATTGACCACGTAAACAACTACCTGATCTGTAATGTAAGTCGAACGAGAACTTATCTTATGTCTCTGATCTGAGCTTCTACTAGGTTAGGAACAGTCTGACCTATGAATCTTTATAGGTCGAACATAATCACACCGACCTAGACAAGATCGGGTAAAGGATAACCATCGCCCCGACTTATTCAGGTCGGCAAGGAATCTCTGTGTAAGGATAAAGTGCAGAAGAAGCTTTCTCTGGCAGGTATAGGCATCCGTTTGGAAGTTACTCCCTACGAAGAGACGCCCCTCTGACGAAAATACATCTCTTCAGTGAGAAGACGTATTTTAATCAAAAGACACCTCCGAAGATAACAACTGTCGTCCCTTCAACGCTACAAATATGATACTCCCGCAAGGATTCAGGCATGGTGTGTTAGTGTTGAAGTTTAAGAATAGTCTGTACAATGTAAAAAACATTCGTGATATAATGCTATTTTCATTTCTTTTCTACTCCTTTTGATCTTGTTTTATAGGGCAAAATTCGTATTTGATACAAGTTGCAACCCATAATTTCAAAATGATACAACATTTCGGCGTATTTGCCAAAAAACCAGTCATGGCCGGTTCCCCGTGTACCATACAAGCCATGGCCGGTTCCCCGTGTACCATACAAGCCATGGCCGGTTCCCCGTGTCCCATACAAGCCTTGGCCGGTTCCTCGTGTACCATACATGCCCATGGCCGGTTCCCCACTTCCCATACATGCCATGGCCGGTTCTCCGTTTCCCATACATGCAATAAAAAAAGGAAAAATAATGTTGTATCGTTTTTTTCTGAAATTTGAAACCGAGGGAATTGGGAAAAAATCGTATTTCATACAAGTTTGAACCCCTAATTTCAAAACGATATAACTTTTACGCGTATTTATGAAAAGGAATTTTTTTTTAATTGCCGCTGAAGCTTATAGTGGCAAATACCGACAGTAGAGTACCGCGAACAAAGAAGACAACCTGAAACTTTTCGGCAGGCCGTGGAGTATCACGTTTGAGTCCAATTTTTTCGAATGACGAAACTGATGTGGTCTCCGGTACACAGAATACCATATTCTGGAAAAATATTGCCACTGCACCCTACGTTCCATGTTAATTATGGCAGTGCAAAAGCGCTAAGTATTATAGTCGCGAACAAAGATGATAACTTAAGCCTATTCGGCAGGCAGTAGAGTATCATGTTTGAGTCCAATTTTTTCGAAAGACGAAGCTGATGTGGTCTCCGGTACACGGGCTACCATATCCTGGGAAAATATTGCAATTACACCCGGCGTCACATGTAAATTATGGCAGTGCAAAAGCGCTAAGTATTGTAGCAGAGAAAGGTGTAAATAAAATATTTTCCCAGAATATGGTACTCCATATATGAAAGAGCAAATCTGCAGTCTTCTTGCAAAAAATTACATTTAAACGTGATATTTTACTGGCACTTAAAAGGCTTAAAAGTTAACGTTGACAATAAAACTTAGGGTTATTGCGCCAGCATATTTTTGTAGCAAAGAAAGGTGTAAATAAAATATTTTCCCAGAATATGGAACTCCATATATCAAAGAGCAAATCTGCAACGTTGAAAATAAAACTTAGGGTTATTGTGCCAGCATATTTTTGTAGCACAGAAAGGTGTAAATAAAATATTTTCCCAGAATATGGTACTCCATATATCAAAGAGCAAATCTGCAGTCTTCTTGCAAAAAATTACATTTAAGCGTGATATTTTACGGGCTGCCGAAAAGGCTTAAAAGTTAACGTTGACAATAAAACTTAGGGTTATTGTGCCATCATATTTTTGTAGCAAAAAAAGGTGTAAATAAAATATTTTTCCAGAATATGGTACTCCATATATCAAAGAGCAAATCTGCAGTCTTCTTGCAAAAAATTACATTTAAACGTGATATTTCACAGGTTGCCGAAAAGGCTTAAAAGTTAACGTTGACAATAATACTTAGGGTTATTGCGCCAGCATATTTTCGTAGCAAAGAAAGGTGTAAATAAAATATTTTCCCAGAATATGGTACTCCATATATGAAAGAGCAAATCTGCAGTCTTCTTGCAAAAAATTACATTTAAACGTGATATTTTACTGGTCATTTAAAAGGCTTAAAAGTTAACGTTGAAAATAAAACTTAGGGTTATTGCGCCATCATATTTTTGTAGCAGAGAAAGGTGTAAATAAAATATTTTCCCATTATATGGTACTCCTTATATGAAAGAGCAAATCTGTAGTATTCGTGCAAAAGAATACATTTAAACGTGATATTTCACGGGCTACCGAAAAGGCTTAAAAGTTAACGTTGACAATAAAACTTAGGGCTATTGCGACAGTCTATTTGTGTAGCAAAGAAAGGTGTAAACGAAATATTTTTCCAGAATATGTTACTCCATATATCAAATAGCAGATCTGCAGTTCTGTTGCAAAAAATTACATTTAAACGTGATATTTTACGGGCTACCGAAAAGAGTTAAAAGTGTTTACAATAATACGTTTTTAAAACAAAAAATATAAATTCAAAATGGTATATTTTTTTAATTCATAAATTCCAAAAAACAAAAATTAAAATTGCCGAAAATTGTTCAAGCGGTTTTTAAAAGAAACCAAAAAACATAAAAAAAATAATGAAAATATAGCGGTCCCAGACCGCAGGATATTTAAAAAAAATAAAAAAAATTTCAATTAAGCGTCCCCGGGCGCGGCAATTAAAAAAAAAATTCCTTTTCGTAAATACGCGCAAAAGTTGTATCGTTTTGAAATTAGGGGTCCAAACTTGTATGAAATACGATTTTTTCCCAATTCCCTCGGTTTCAAATTTCAGAAAAAAAACGATACAACATTATTTTTCCTTTTTTTATTGCATGTATGGGAAACGGGGAACCGGCCATGGCATGTATGGGAAGTGGGGAACCGGCCATGGGCATGTATGGTACACGAGGAACCGGCCAAGGCTAGTATGGTACACGGGGAACCGGCCATGGCTTGTATGGTACACGGGGAACCGGCCATGACTGGTTTTTTGGCAAATACGCCGAAATGTTGTATCATTTTGAAATTATGGGTTGCAACTTGTGTCAAATACGAATTTTTCCGTTTTATAGACAAAGACAAACAAAATTATATTCGTAAGCTCAATCTAGAGATCTCCGGATCTTAAACATCGACAATGATTACAAAACCCGAATATGGTATTACAAATTTACAATGCGATGCAATGTTCGTACCTTCTGAAACAACCTCAAATTCAAAATGAATTTGTTTGCTTTTTGTTCGAATTCGCGTTTGATTTGGTTTTGGAAAATTGGAATTGAGTTTGATTTCAAACCTTGTTGGGCCGAATCCTTGCTTCTTGGGCCGTCGGCCTGCTCCCGTCCGGCCCGATGGCCTGCCTCCCCTCGGCCCGTCGGCCCGCTCATGCGGCTGCCCGGCTTTGCTCTCCTCGGCCGGCCCAGCTCGCGTGGCCGACCGCCTCCGTGGCGCTGCCGCTTCCCGCCTCCGGCCTCGCCCGTAGCTTGCCGCCGCCTCGCGCCTCCGCGCTGGCAGCGCCTGCCGCCGCGCCCGTCGCCAAGCCGCCCGCCTCCTCGCCGCCGCCGCGCCGTCTGTCGCGCTGCCGCCATTTCCGGCCGCTGCGCCTTGGCTATAAAAGCCGGCCTCCTCACCGCTCCCACTCGCCCGCCTCCCTCCTCGCCGTGGTGAGCCCCTTCCCTCACCTCGCCCTCACCGGCGGCCGCCGTCGGCGCCGCTCGCCTCGCCCTCGCCTCGCCTCGCCCTCGCCTGTGCCTAGCCCTCCTGTGCCTCGCTTCGACGAGTGGGCCCCGCCCCACCCGTCGGTCCCCTCTCCTCCCCACTGCGGCGTGGCCGCGCCCTCCTTCGCCGGGCGGCCCATGTGGCCTTGCCCATGCGCTTGACCACCGTAGTGGCCGTGGCGTTAAGCCACCGAGCGACCCACACTGTTCTAAAACAGTGTTTTCAATTTTCGATTTATTAATTCATTTAATAAATCCGAAAATCCGTTTTTAAATCCAGAAAAATCCCGGAAAATCCCAGAGCCCCACCAAACACTTTTCCCGAACCGTTTCGACCCACTGAGTCCAGAAATGCTGTCCGTTTCCAAATCCGAAGTCCAGAAAATCCCCAAATCTCAGTTTTGCCCCGTTCCTTTCCGACTCGATTTCCGGTTTTCCATTTTAGTTTCCGTTTTCTTTTTCGATTATTGTTTTGTCGTTTATTTATGTTGGTTGTCTTTTCGCGTTAGATTCGACCGTTGAGACGCCAGTGGAGCCGGAGCAGTCCCTGGAGTCGGAGCAGTTCCCGGAGCAGACGTCGGACCAGGCAGCGCAAAGATTTACTACTTCCTCGACGACTCATCCGATCCAGCTGCCGCGCAAGGCAAGCCGTACACCCTTTGATCATGTTGATCCTATCATGCCATGCTATAGTAGTAATTATTTTATACCGCATTATTTTACTGTATTTGACTTAATGAAATCCAGTATTTTAGAATGACATGATAATTAGGTAATACCGAATTGCTCATGGAACCTCCTTGAAATAATTGAAACCCCATTAATCCTTTGGAACCCTAGTTAAGTGCTTATTGCCATGATTAGGTTAGATAATACTGTTAGGTTAGTTCAAAACCTGGAGTTAAGAAAATGCTGCCGAATCTCCGATTCGGATTGTTTATAAAAGTCGCGATCAGGGGGATGATCGGATTAATCCGGAGTGGATGAGATTCCGATCCCTACCGGGTGATTAATGCCTTGTTGAGTGCAGTGGCAGATCATGCGAAATCTGGAATGGGTTTGTGAATGAAGGCTTGGTCGTTGGCAAAAGTGTAAGGTTAATAAATCCTTGAGCAAAGTAAATAACTTAGTTCCCGCTCAACCACAGTCGGATCGGGTCGGTGGACCCGTGATCCGACATGGCTTATTAAGTTAGTCATTCTGAGATAATAATCGGATCGTCTTGGTGGCTACCATTCTCCGGAGAGAATGGGGACCTAGCCTTCCCTACAGGAAATGGACCGGAGGGGTGGAACGGGAATGGTCCAGAGTGACATTCTTGGTTCTCACAACGGTAGACGCTAATGGGGACCCTGAGTCCAAGGTAGCGGTACTATCGGTAAACAACTAAAGGACCGGAATGATTAAACGAAATGCCGTGATAGTCTAAACTGGGCCACATGCATTTAAGTTGCATGAAAACTCGAGATTGGCATAAAGGTTATAGATATCTTGTGGGTAAAGCTGAGCCGCTCTGCAGAGTTAATCTTAATTGTAATCGGTTACGCCGTACTTCCGGTTAATGAAGTTAAGTTGGAATCGGGATTGATACCCGTAACTAAGCTCAAGTTACTGTATTGGTAATTGTGAATGAATTGGTTAAGTGTTGTTGAACCTTGTGAAATTCAAATTACTTATTTGTTGATTTGCGCTTCAAATGTAAAATGAGTTGTGAAATAAAAATGCATCCAGATACTTAACCCTACTGCCATCCCTTGATTACCCCTACATATAGTATTCAGTGGTTCCGTACGACTTGTTGAGTACTCTGTACTCACCCTTGCAAACCCCCGCCCTTTCAGAGTTCGAAGATGCTGGAGCCTACCAGGAGGTCGTAGATGGCGATTTAGTCTGGTTTTAGGTCTTGTCTTCGCTCAGGCCCTGCCTGTGGTTTCTCTCTTTTGGTAGTGTAAGTCTAGAAGCTTGGATGCTTCTCCTGTAAAACCGGTCGTTAGACCAACTATATTGAATAAAAAGTGTTGAATTGGCTTTTGGCCAGGTGATTTTACTCTTGTTTTCCAACAGTTAGTCTTCCTGGGTAACTGTTGTGAGTTTCGCACTGCCCCTAAAAGGCGGTCCGTCACACCTTCTGTTTTCCACGCGTGAAATCAGTGTGTTGCGCCAGGATTCCAAGTGTCCTTTGCCGTCTGCAAGACGACGATAACCTACAAGAAGGGGATGAATTAGCATCGGCAACATGGGGATGGTAGTGGCTGTAAACAACCCTAGCCATGCAAGATTCTTATTCCTTTGCATAAGGTTTATGATAATGAAACCACATGACGAACCACATGACGCGATGCCCACATTTTGAGGTCCACAATGGCAGTGTGCACGCATAGTTCTACTAAGTCCAGCCAAGAGCCGTCCTAGTAGCCTCTAGGCAATAATATAATTGGGCTGCCTGTTAGTACTTCCTATAAAATGCACCCTTTTTTTTTCAAGCCCATATGAGACATGACAGCCTCCCATATCTTAATCATAGCCCTGTCAACACCCGGCGAACCCATTCAAGCCGATTATTGAGAAAAGAAGGCCATCAAGTTGTCCGTCTTGTCACACAAAAGGCGCCAATTATCAATCAAGAAGTTCTCGCCACCTAGAGATGTATATATGGGCATAGCATATCGGCCCCTCAAGTCTCTTTGTAGGCTCCATTTTTCTACAACTTATCGTGTAGAACAAACCACTTCCTTGGCAGCTACAAGACACCATCAGCTCACATCCCCGTGTTTCAAACCTAGATTGCCACTAACTCTAAAGGGGTCGCTTATTTTTCGCTCAAGCCTCGCCGCTTAATAAGCTCGTAATGATGATCACAGTGTGGATCGTCACCTTCTTAGAAGTTTTACTGGCGCTAATGATTGTCGCCGGCCTTATATACTGCGTGTTATCGCGACAAAAGTGTACCATTTTTTGACTTGGAGCTGAAAAATCGATGCGTGACAGAAACCAGAACTGACTGGTTCGGCCGTTTCTTCAGAGAAATGGACTTGAATGTTACTCTATTGGCCGTGGAAACTTGTAGAAATGAAACGTAGGCCTGGCCTCGCTGCAAAACTTCAAGGATTAAGACAAATGTGAGTTGCATTGGTGGAATTTTGTATTTTTGGCTGACGTAGAAAGCACTCCAGATCCCTATGAGGCCATCCACCGACTTTACTTTGCGCGCTTGATATGATAGAGAGGAGTTCTATTCTATCCAATAGGTTTTTAAGTAGCTCCCAGCTTGCTAGTGCATAAGAAACTCAAAACATATTCAACAAGAATGCATGTACATGCGTGCTGGAGAAAGCGTGACGAGAGACGGTACATTTTTTTTTTTTTTTTAAAAAAAAGATACTTCCCGACCCTTTCACGGTCGAGCAGAGCGTAGTCAACAGTTTCGTTTTAAGAAAAATAAATAAATCAAGAGATAAAAAAAATGCACAAATAAAAGACTCGTGCAATTCTAGAACCTATTGATCAGTGGCAATGCAAAGGAGAAAAAATAGAATCCTTACAAACTCCCATCTTAAGTATGGCAGCACTGATCCTCACCCAGAAAATGTTGAAACATTTTTTTTTTCTGAAGACTGGATGTGCAAAAAATAATACCACCTTTGTTGACAAACACCATTTCATTAAACTTTCCTTTTCATTGATGTACTACCGAGGCTTCTTTACTCGAGAGCAGATGTTGACGCCGCGGCTGCGGGTACCGGTTTGTCAATCGCGCTTTCGGGGATGCGAAAACAAATAGCATATGTACAGCGGCAAGCAGTGTGGCGCTGTACACCAGTACATGGCTCGTCAACGTGCAGACGCGCACGCCCACTAGCCGTTGTCGCGCCACACGCTTCGTACCCCCGGTCGTTTCGTTGGCCCGGGCCGTGTCCCGTTCGTGGTTCTCAAGATTTCTCCTCACGTTCTAAATTTTAGCAGGATAAATAAAAATAAAAAATTCAAATTGCTATAGTAAAATAGGTGAAATTTGATGAATATCACCGAGATTTTTAGCATTTTGGACCGGTTTGCATGGTTTTGAACCGAATTTTGCAACAATTTTTTTCAAACATGATTTCAGGAAAGTTCAGGGGCTCTCTCACATTTTCCACACACACACCCCTCTCTCTAGATCCGTGCACGGTTGCCTAGCTCCGGCCATTTCACAAGGTTTTGAAAATTGCCGAAATTTTGATCAATTTCACCAAAATTCTGGCAATTTTGGTTGAAATTTAGGTTTTGCCGAATTTCAAATTTGGTTTTTGTATTTTAGATGGATTATGCGAAAATTTTGGATTTCGACCGTATCCAAGATGTGATCCGAGAACGAAATTTGAAACCTTGGTCCCATCGTGAAATCTGGGTGGCTTACGTGATATAGTGGTACAGAGGGTGGCTGTATGTAACATACATGCATATCATTTATAGTCAGGACTAAATATAACTCATACAATAGACTGTTTATATAGCTATCTATAATAATCTCTTGCATAATTAATAGATTATTTATACAATGGTATACATAGTATAAAGCCGTCTATAAGATCATCTGTTAAATAGTAGACATCATATTTCTCTCTCCTCTATATCATCTAAAATCCTATATAGAATAGTTTTACAGACATCTGAAATGTACTATTGTACATATCTTTATGGAATCGGTGACACGACGAGGTGGAAGACTAGAGAGAACAAGGAACATGTAGCTAGTTGACTATTTGTTTAATGAGTTATTATCGAGTTTTTTTGAGTTAAAATAATTTAATATAAAATTATTTTATCTATCATTTAATTGATTGTTTTAAATTTAAGCTAACGAGCTTATTCTCATTAATAATTTTTCATTCAAAATAAATTTATTTAAATTTTAAACTAATTAATTACTGTAATCAAATTTATTTTAATTCGAACATTTTTTTTTTCTGACCGAAGACCGCGCCCGTGTGAACGGCGCCAACCGTGACTCTGTGAGTCTGATAGATTCCTTTTCTCGAGTTCGACTCGACCCTGAGTTAAAGCAGTAAAAAATTAATGTGAGCTCGTATCATCTGCATTTCCAAGCAGTGATACAATGGAAATGAGATCCTCTGACGTGAGTCACTGATATGTGGGCCCTCCAACGCGTAGAGCCCACATGTCAGTGACTCAACGTCAGAGGACTTGACGTCAGAGGATACCCTCCCGATTCAATGAGCGAGTGATTCATTCAATGACTGCTAGTCTACGACTACTGGTGGTAAAAATTTTAGCTAGTGGCCGCCAGAACTTCTGACTTGCTGCGTCTGCGAGTGTACGGAAAGCTCGCTTTAAGATTCGTTCGCTGGTTGCTGGAACATTCTTGCGACCTGGTTGGGTTATCTGAAAGCGATGATCTCTGACAGCTAATGCTAAATGGAAATTGGAAAAAAATGCCACGTCGGACCGAAACGGATCACAGGAATATGCCCGTGTAGGAAGAGCAAACAAGGAGAAACAGAGGCCATGCAACACAACACAAGCTCCATCGATCCCACATTCCCACCATGTGGAAGTTTACAGTGTTGGCTTCGTCGACCATCCGGCATGCAGGGTGTGCAGGTAGAAGGATCAGTAGCCACAGCAACAGATATATGAGTGCTCTCCAGCTGTTCAGTTCGTTGGATACTTGGATGTCATCTACCTTTCCAACATCTACCGCCATATTATCTCCGTGAGTTGTAACAATACTTGCTAATCTTTTGAAGGAAAAAAACACACATGATGCCGACGTTGCTCAGCTTTAGCCAGGCTAGGCATGGTGGATATCCCCATCCTAGGAGCCTTTAACATTTCTCATCAGATGCACGGATTAAAAAGGCGGTTTTGCGGAATATTCATGGCCTGGTACCGACGAGCGCAAGCAGTCGCTTGAGTCGGGGTTAATTTTTCAGCACATATATGCTAGTTGCATTGTTAAAGGGCCATATCAGCGGTTGATTGGGAAAGATTTATGGCCATTGCCGTTGTTATGTAGGCTGTCTATCTGCCTAACTTTAAGAGAGTGACTAGGGAACGGTATACCGTTGCAACGGTATAGCCATGAAACTTATGAAACTTATCAGTTTCAGTGCTGGTTTCATGAGTTTCAGTGTTTAGTTTCATCAGTTTCATGTTTTATCAGTTTTTAGTGCTAAGTTTCATGAGTTTCAGTGCAAAAAAATCATAAGTTTCATGAGTTTCAGAGGTATACCGTTGCAACGGTATACCGTTTTTTAGTTTTTCTGTAACTTTAATTTGTTTGCAATGCTCGTCACTAGCAGTCAAGGCTCGGAATTCTCCTTCGAATGTGGTGGGGTAACGCTGCCGGCACCTGCTAGTCCGTAGGTCTATGGTCTTGTTCCGGAGCAAATGGCACGTTTATTAGGTTCGATCCATTGTTTTGCAATCTTTTTACCTACAGATTTTGAGACAGCCACTGTAGGACTGAGAAGGCAGCTGAGGGGGTTTAAATAGACGTCTTATGAGCAAATGTCTTTCAAAAACATTTTCCTTTAAGAAGATCACGGTTTTTTTGTCCCAATAGTTATAGGGAGCTATGAAAAATAGAGTCTAATTGCGAATAAAGAAAAGCTCTAAGAAAAACCGAGCAAAAGTCTTTTCACCTTTGGACGGTCTAACTTACAATTAGAAACGGTCTGACTGATTATGAGCAGTTTGACCCCTCTTTTAATAGTGGTCCGGACTCTCTCAAGGGCGGTCTGACCCCTCCTTCAGGATAGAACTGAAATTCAGCATCATTCCAAAGACTCAAAAGTGGATAATTTTCCAACGACTACACCAAATCTCATGAAATGTGAAACATAGATCTCTTAGAACCTTAGAAACCTATTCCAATCAATAATCCTATGGATCATTGTTAAAGTCACAACTTTTATCCATTACATCAAAACCGAGCTAAAAACGAATCTAGAACTTAAAGCTTGCTCGTGGGCTAAGGATGGTCAAGATGACCTTGGATCAACTCCCACATATCCTAGCAAAATAAACCACAACAAAACTCCAAAAAAAAAAAACACATAGAACAAAACCTCTTAATGAATCACTCCTTCCAAACTCAAACCAAGAAAACATAAGGCAACCTTGAAGAGCTTGCTATTGTGATGTCTAGATGGATGAGATTTGGCCTGTAAGAGGTTTTTCCATCTCTTATGCATCCTTTGCAACAAGAAAGATCAACAGGAGAAGAAGAAACCAAAAAAAAAAAAAAATCAAGCCAAATCAAGATTTTAACAATTGAGTAAAGAGGAGAAAAATTGGATATCTATTAATACTTGAGATGAATATTTACATCCACTTCTTAGTCACACACAAGCTTAAGGATGACCAAAAAAAAAAAACTCACACACAAGAGCCATACTCCCTCTCTAAAAAGTTCTATCCAAGAACCTTAGCTCTCCTCTACTTGGCTTCACAAAGCTTAATCTCTGAGCCAACTCTACGTCTCCTTTTGTAATGGTGGCCAAGGCAACCACTTCACATCAAAACCTTAGATCTGAATACGAAGTGGATTTCATCCATCAACACATAAGCAGACCTGATATCCCAACATATAATGGGGTTTTCACTTACACACATATCCTTCTCAAAGCGCCTCTTCCACTTAGCTCCAATAACCCAATTAACCTTGTCTTGTCCTTAAAGCATCCTAAAGCCAATCAAAGCATCTCTGCAAGCTTTGATACGTAGCCTGTGATGCCAAAAAAATACCATCAAGTCTTCACGCATCTTGTCTCCCACGGATCATCTCTACTTGTACCAGCCCAGTCACTTGGTACGCCACATATACAAACTTGTGTCTTCACGGTCCTTGTCTTTTCCATGTTTTCCGCTTGAGCCTCATAGCCTCACCCCAGGCTTACTAAGACTATATGGACCTCAGCTTTCCTGTCTAGTCCCAATCAATTGTCGTTGATTGCTAATGTTCTCCAAATCACCTGCACATCCAAAGACGAAGCAATCATCTCGAGCAAAGTTCAATGCACTTGACTAACGTTAGTCAAAACATGCATCAAGCAACACAGCACAACCCATGCATGAGCCATGTAACCTCACTCAGACTTACCTGATCGTACAGGCCTCAACTCTCCCACCTAGTCCCAATCAATTGCTGTTGATCACTAATGTTTTCCAAGCCTTGTCCTAAACTTGAACCAAAACAACACTCAACTCAACAACCAACTCACTTCTTTTTGGAAACTCACCACCAGTTTGACCACATTTTACATGCCGATAAAACCACCGCTGATCAGACCACCAACCCATGGTTGGTCTTATCGACATCCAATCCACTTGAACCAACCTAAAACCTACTCTAGTAACAAGACACCAGTGTGACCACATCTTCAATGCTGGTCACACCACCCAACTCAAGTCCAGTCAACCGCCAACCTATTGGGAGAAAAGGGTAGCAAGAAGGATACAATTTCAAAAATTCCGTCGATCCAAACCAAGAAAACTCGCTGCATATGATCTAATATTACATAATAGGGTTTCAGCGTTACCACTAGACTTGTAGGTGTGACTTCTCAGTAGCAAAAGAAAAGTATGTCAAATCGCATTAGCACGTCGAGGGAGTAGCAACCTCATCCCACGAGTATCCACACGAGCGGGAAGATGACTCTGCATGCTGGTATGCTAGAACCCCATCAACACGGCCATGGAATTAGTCTCTCGATTTCAGTTATCCCCATGCAACCAAGGTGTGTCTTTATTTATAACTGAGTAGTCAAAATAAGATAAGCCCGAAATGTTTCTATTTCATAACTGAATAGGATTTGAGATAATCTTTATCAATTCAAATCCTTATGTGACTGACTCCTTATTTAATGTGTATTACATTAATCCGAATCATAAAGGCTTGATGTTATGGATTCGAATAATCCAAACCAAACAAAGACTCATTCCATTTTTAATAATTCCATTGCATTAATGATCCATATACTACTATAGACAATTTCTTAATAAACTAATAGGCCTATTGTGATGTTGGCAGTGTATCGAATCACCATTCGACACATAAGTCACAAGTGGTTCCTAGCTGGACATTATGACTTCCCAAACCGTATGGATATCATTTATTTGACAAGATATCAACGAATATATATTTGATCCTTTTGTCACTTTCAATTATCAAGACTATACTCAATGCGGGATATGTGTCGTCCTTGTGCTATTTAATTCATTGTTTCTCGAATCTCCAAAGCTAGACTAAATAGATTAAGCGGTTAACACCTCAATCTGTTCGGGCATGGCTATGCACATTCATTGGTCTATTTTTCTTCCATTGGCCTTAATATATCTTTATCCTTGCATAATAAGGATGACAAAATTCCATCTTGACCATACACATCCCTCCACAATTGTCAACATATTCCCAAGTGTAACTAATATAATTATCCTATTATGGACAATGATTAGTAACATCAAAGAATACGATACTCATGCTGGGATCCATATATGTCCCAAGTCAGAAGATCAATCATAAACATTGTATGAAGCCAACCGATGACACACATGTAATGCTCAATATGATGTTTCATAATTGGTCTATCCAATAACATGTTCATAATATGGTATCTATATAATTATATTTATATCGTATATTCATGATCCTCAAAACATGATCATCACACCGGTAGTTAATTCCAACCCGACCATGCGTACCATCGGAGGATTTTCCTGAGGATGGCCCATGGGCATCCAGTTCCATTGCTTGGGTCAGCCAATCGAGATAGGCCCGATGCTCGGCTCCAGCGCCCGAGCATGGAGTCCGAGCATACTTGCTCTGTCCTAGCTCGTCTACAGAGTGTATGATCGGATGGTCGTAATCAGCGGTAATGCTTGAGTAGCGATAATGACGGCATGATGTGGAGCCATTATGCCCACGATGAAAACATGGCATGAATTAAGGTTCAGTTACAACAAACACTAGCCACGATCAAACGCTCTGTTACTCGGACTGCAACTAAGAGAATATCCTTGTAACCTATAAATACCTCTCGTGCATGTACGAGGGGGGACCCCCTCTTTTTCCAGAGACACTGGTGGGAAGAGCATAGACAATACACAGAATACAATACAACCACGCTGAAGTAGGGTTATTATCTCCTCAAGGAGAGGCTCGAACCAGGATAAATCGTCGTGTCATTCTCTAAGTGTCCTCTGTCCCGTGAAACCGAGCATCCTCCGGAAGCAACCCTTCACGTAAGAAAGGGAATAGAGTTGGCCCCCCAATCAACCAAGTAAGCTCGACGGTGGCCTGTTCCCCAATCGTCGACATATTCTGACACTAAACTCGAAATAGATTACACTCCAAGAATGAATCATTTTGCAAAAAAAAGAAGAAGATAAGTGCGATCAATATGTCGAGAATATAAAGTAAAGATGAATATTATCACTAAGTAAAATGGTCAAGCATAATACTCCCTCGGTCCAAAATTATTATCACCAAACACTTTGTATATACTCAAAGTAAACATGTAGAGAATATAAAGTAAAGATGAATATTTATTAGATGTATAGAGGGAATTTCATACTAATTTTTAAAAGTTTCTAACGTGGTTTGCACCATTTTTCATTAGGTTAAAATTTTCCGATCGGCCATTTATCAAGACAGTAGCACTATTAGAATTTTAAAACTTCATTAAGCTTGATCATCATCTAAAAATTTTATGATAATATTAGTGATACATTATCATCATCCACAAAAAATTTTTAAAATTTTCTAACGTAGTTTGAACCATTTTTCATTCAGTTGAAATTTGTCGATCAGTCTTTAGTAGCACCGTCCAAATTTTTGAAAATTTCTCTAGATTTATCATCATTTGAAAATTGTATGGAAATATTATGGATGTATCAGGACCATCCAAATTTTTTTTAATTTTTTAACGTGGTTTGCATCATTTTTCATTCGGTTGAAATTTGTTGGTCATCCTTTTATCAGGGCAGTAGCACTGTTAGAATTTTTATAAATTCCTCAGGCTTGGTAATCATCTAAAATTTTTATGGGAAAATTAGTGATGTGTTAGTAACCTCCAAAAAAAATTTAAATTTTTTCTCCAATTTTTTTAATATTGTTTGGACTATTTTCGTTCAGTTGAATTTTACCAAAATTTCGGTAATTTCGAACTAAATTTTGGTTTTTCGGTCGAAAAAATTCTGAATTTGAATTTTGCTTTTTGATTTTTGTCCAGATTTCATCCGAAATAACGAGATTTCTCTGAAATTTCGGATTTCAGAGGGTGATGAGATATGAACCGAAAAAGAAATTTAGAACCTTGCAACGCAGCCACTGATCTGACTGCACCATGTATGCCTATCATACCGCTTGCGCCTGAGTTAACTCAAACCAAAAGGCAAAGTCAATCAGGCCACGCACCCACTTGACAACAACACTAAAAACTGTAAACACTCAAAATCAAGTTCAACCTTCGACAACTCTTGCACAACGAAGTCAAATACTTATCACACAATGAGGTGACATCCACATGATCTTAAAATTGTTAAAGGGGAAAGCATCAAAATTTATACGAATCACTTTTTTGATAAAAACTTGTGACACGATTCGTGCCTTTTGACATCCAAGAATTTTATTAGAAACCAAAATACTCGAACAGATGCGGCAAATATCAATGAGTTTTTATTCATCATTCATACCTTTTTTTTCAGAAAAACTAAAAAACGGTATACCGTTGCAACGGTATACCTCTGAAACTCATGAAACTTATGATTTTTTGCACTGAACTCATGAAACTTAGCACTAAAAACTGATAAAACATGAAACTGATGAAACTAAACACTGAAACTCATGAAACCAGCACTGAAACTGATAAGTTTCATAAGTTTCACGGCTATACCGTTGCAACGGTATACCGTTCCCTAGTCACTCTCTTTTTTTTTGCAAATTAGTCAAATTTTCTTGTCATTCGATTGAGTTCATTTCATATCAATTCTCACCCTCCCTTAGTCCCTTATACCATCCTCATCCCACCCTTCCAATCCAGTCACGCTGAGGGCATCTCCAATGGTGTAGTCAACTACTAGCTATAAGAAGTGTACATATCATCTATAGATAGCTAATAGACAACCTCTCCAATGGACTAGCTATAGCATTATCTACAAAACTAAATATGGGCGCATATGTAAGAGGTGATAAATGCATTGGAATCAGCTATATCCTGACTATAAGTTAGTAGCCAGTCTATCTCTCTCTTCATTTTCTCTCATCCATCTAAGCAAAATGCTGAGTTGGTATCCTTATAGCTAGCTGAAGTGGCACCATTGGAGATGCCCTGAGTACGTCCTAGCGCCACCACCAGCCGATGTGGCCCCGTTGCCTCGCCGTTGACCCACTCCATCCTTCTGCTGTCGCCTGCCTCCTCCTTTCTTACTACAACAACCAACGTCCTCCAATTCCACCAGCCTACCCTCTTCCCGTCTCCGCTGGCTACCGCCACTTGATCTGGCATTGTTGCCCGCCACCGCCTCCTCCCACGATTGGTCCTCCAATGGCTCCACCACCGCTCTGCCGCTGCCTCCGGCCAGTCCTCCCGCCACCCTAGTGAACCCTAATCCGGTAAACCTAAGTCCTAATCTAGCGAACCCCACACTAATTCGTCACCGCCACCATGAGAGAAGATAACCTCGCTGGACGAAGCACGAATCTCTAAGCAAACTATAAGGTTAAAAATTCGAATGATTTTCAAAAAAAATAAATCATTCGGTAGCTATGTATAGCAATTTTGTTTTGAAAAAAAAACCCATGAACCATCGTTGTCAGGCTGACACTGCATCCCGGTTCGTTTTCATTGCTGAGTAGGCTGACGGTACGAAAAGATCAGATTCTCAGCTTCGGGAGTCCTCTCAATTATAGCATCCATGAATATTATCTGAAAGTGGGTATCCTTTTCCGACAGCTTACGAACAGCGGGCAATGCTGATTGCTGCGAGATGCGACCTGCTGTTCTTGCGATCCTTGGGTTTAATTGAGAAAGAGGCAGCAGCAGCGAGCACGCTGCCCATTGTTTCGACGGGCCTGCCACTGTCAGCTCATCACTTTACTTGCAGGCATTCCGCACAGCGGCGGCGTCGTGGCATCGTCGTCGTCCTCTGTCGACGGCCATGCATGCCGCCCCACGGTGATCGAGATTGCCGGGGCGAGGAGGCCGGCCGGCTCGTACGTGAGCGCCACCCGTGCGGCCGTGCGTTGGCGAGAAGGGACACACGGCGCCTGAGGCAGTTCGTGAGGCGCTTTTCTTTATTTTCGCAATTTGCATGTAATACTATTCTAACTAACACACACACACACACACACTTCAGTGCCTTTCGTGAGTAGTAGTTAGAGCAAAATCAAAGCAAAGCAAGGCCTGAAAAGTAAAAACTTATGTACTCTGTCTTAACACTGATCTGAGCTAACAAGTGGGCATTCTGAAAGGAGCAAGTTATCCAGTCGGGAGCACAATCCAGGCATGTCGTCCTTACACTCCCATTTTCTTCTGTCAAATCAGAGAGAAACCTCAACAGACTAGTAGTAACAAAGAAGTCCGCGCCTCAGAATGTATCGCTCGAACATACATTAGTATTTGTCTTCGACTGATTGCATGTTGCCACCTAATTCTGACATCGAAATTTGCTAGCTGGTAGCCACATACTTTGAGTTCATGTCAAGGCATCAACCGAACCAAATCCTACAGGCGTAAATGAGCTCGAAAACCCAGTAAGATATCGTAAGTGCTTTTGTCAAACGCAGGCTAGAAATAGACGGTATGACCGTATGAGTGGACGTAGACGTCAGTATAGCATGTCATTGGTAAAAATGCGTTAGATGCTGCACATTTTTAATTATCTCTTCCTGATTTCCACGTGTCCCAGAAGGCCACCGATCTCTTTTAACTTTCTCTGATCCACCGTAAGATACTAAGATAGTGGCAGGCAACGAAAAAACTAATTTAAGAATTTGCTTGACAACGCCGGCCAAAAAAATACACTTTACTAGTATGTTTCTGAATAAAGACGGGGCTATACATCTGCTTTCCAAACTCCAAAGGTAAACTTCGTTATCTTGAAGATTTTTTCAGCTGCTCACATAGATAAGGATTGCTTAGCTTTTCCTTCCATCGCTATGTTCTACTTGGCTTTTGCAGATGCTTCCCATGCTGACCACAAAGACCTGGACATGTGTGGTGGCAGTAAATAGTAGTAATTTAACAACCAACGGAGGACATAACACTGATGGTTTTGCCTAGGCTTAGATAAACCTTACACCCAGCAAAGTAAAAGTAATGTCTGAAATGTTGAACATGAACATGCAGTGCTAGAGGTTACCATGTTAAATCGGTGTAAAAGGGAAAGATTTACATTATCGTGTTGTGATTGAATTGTATTTACATCATAAGCATTAGAATTGCATAACAAGCACAATTCTTTGAATATATGCATTGTATTATTTAGCCGTGCAGTTGTGCCAGACATTCGGCTAGTTTTAAGGGGTGTTTGGCAGAGCTCCAGCTACACCAAATTCTTGGAGTTGGTGGAGCTGGGTATTTCTAGCTTCACCAAATTCGTGGAGCTGGAGCTGTGGGTATATTAAGAGTGTTTAGGTGAGTCATCTTGTTTACATTTTAGAATAAAATTATAAACTTAAGTCACTTTATTTCAGTCTACAAGTTTCAGCTTTGAGATGGAGCTGGGATCTGGAGCTCTGCCAAACAGGGCCTTAAAAAAAGAAATGCAATAATCCTTGCTTCGAGTAGCTTGAAAGTTATATATGTCTGAGACCTCCTTGAGTTGTAGTTTACAGTTTACACCAAATTTACTATAGTTACTACAAGTCGCCGTAGGACTTTAAAAAATTATATTCTACAATGCGTCAAAAAACCATAATATTCAAGTCTTAACGCGATAACTTCGCGTCAATGGAAATCTTCTGTAGGGTACATTGATGAAAGGTCTCCCGATCAGATTGCCCCTCAAGAGCATGACAAGGAAGCTTCGCCGAAACCGATGCTCTTGCCACAGTCAACTAGTCTCTTTTGTCTTGAGCTAGAAGTCTCCGATCACTTTTACAAGAGCCAATAAACATACTTTAGTGCGAGACTAATCAAATAGAAGAGCGTTGGCAAACTTTTGTACCTCTTGCTATTTCCATCTTTTAAACTTTGGTAACTTTTAGTGCTAGCTCAATGAATAGCTTGTTAACCCCTAGAAATACTAAAAAAAAATCTCTATATAGAATGGCATAGCCCAATGACCATGTGCCCAAATCTGATAGACTATGATCAAGTGGTACTTACTAATTAAAGAGGGAAATTAGTTGATAATTGCAACGTGACAGGGAGAAGAGAATCGTTGCAAAGGTTCCGTGCGTCCACACGCCCCTCTCCCCGTTGTCCTTCGGAACGGGTCAAGTCCGGAGACACTGTGCATCCGCATGGAACGCAAGCCTCACGACTCACGAGTCATGAACCGTGTGTACGGCGCGTATGGCATGCATCACCTTGCCTGGAGTAATCACTTTCAGTACAGAAGAGGCGTATTCTTGCCGAGAAGGGAGTATGAATTGATAGGAAGGCGTAAATGCGCGCGTGAATGCAAACCGTATTGCCTCGGTCCAGGCAACGTCAGTCATCGATCATTATCCGACGTGGCGGTCAGTCTCCGCTGGCGTTGCACTCGCGAGGCAGACGCGCGCAAGAACTACTGGAACTTCGTCTCGACGGGACGGGGTTGTATCATTGTCACACGACGCGGCTACCTGACCAGTACTGTATCGGAGCTAACTCCACGGCGTACGTACGTACGTACGGAGGAACGTATGAATTGGCTAGACATTTCAGTTCTTGAGTGAACTCGAGCTTGGATAAATTCACACCTAAATTATACATCTATATAGCATAAGAGAGTTTTTACAAGTAATCCATCACTCATACACAACAAACATCAGCTGCAGCATCTCAAGTCTCAAGAGGGGACAAAAGTGGGGGGAGATAAACGAAGAAGGATCGAAGAGCAAGAACTATACTGGCAATGGATCGATCAACCTTCGAATCATGCATGAATTCAATGGAGGAATCTTTTTTCATGCAGCAATCCCATGGGTTTTACTCACCTCCTATGTCAAGGTGTTGCAGAGACCCTGTGGCTTGGCGTGGGCGTGGTCGGAGGCGACCCACATCTCCGCCATGTTGGGGAAGTAGCACGCCGAGAGCTCCAAGGTGGCCTTGTCCTGCAGCCCGGCAAACCCACCGAACAGGTCGCCGTAAGGGAACAACAGCTGCTCGCCGCCGCCGCCTCCGAGCTCGGGCAGGAACACGTCGTCCAGCGTCACGCCGTCGCTCACTGCAGGCGTGGACGCCCAGCCGCCGGGGGCATCCTGGGCAACGGTGGCCGGTAGCACGGCCGCGAGATCGGGCTGCGCCTTGCACGGCGGCGGCGGGTCGAAGTGTAGCAGCCCTTTGGGCTGCGGCTGTGGTGGGTACATGGCGGCGAAGCATATGTCGCCGCTCGAGCTGGTGACGGACGAGGAGGCGGACGCGGCGGGCGAGAGCGCCGTCTGCAGGGATGTGCACTGGCCCCGGATGCCGGGCGGCGTTGCGGGTGCGGAGAATGCTCCGCTGGCGCAGCCCGGCTGCCCGGCCATGGCCTTCTTCTTCAGCTTGGTGTTCCAGTAGTTCTTGACGTCGTTGTCGGTCCGGCCGGGGAGCTTGGACGCGATAATGGACCACCTGGCATGCAGCAGAGTAATGGTGTCACGCACAGACATCGAGACATGTAAAATTCGCAATTCGGTGTAGCACACACAATACAAGGATAAACTGCAGAGTTTAGAGCTGAACACTAGTGTAACTCGCCTGCTTCCAATTGAGCTGTAGAGCGAGCAGATGATGTGGTCCTCCTCCTCGGTGTAGCCGCCGTGCTTGATGTCCGGCCTCAGGTAGTTGAGCCACCGGAGTCGGCAGCTCTTGCCGCAGCGGTTGAGCCCTGAATCAAGAGGAGCAAGCTTTACACACAAATCCTGGAAACCAACTGTGCAAGAACAGCAAAATTTCAACTTTTTTACCTGCTTTCTGAGGCAGGGCGATCCAGTTGCCGCCGGTGCCATGCCTCTGGACGTAGCTCCTCAGCTGCTCGTCCTCCTCCGGTGACCACGGCCCCCGCTTCACGCTCGCCTTGTCGCAGCACGGCGCGCGCCCCATAGACAACTTCACTTCGATCTCCTCGAGCAAACCGCACGGACAGTCTCACTCACGCGCCCACCGGATGGAAGCAATCAACCGAGAGAGGGTATGGCACACAGGGCTGCAGCTTATTATACACAGAAACTGCAACCAGTACGCGTGTGCGCGCAAGTACAGCACGGCAGCGAGCGATCAATTGCTATTGCTACGCCTGCGAGTTTATTTATAGTACTGGCCTCCGAGACGGCGAGAGAGTGTCGCCATTCGAGAGCGGGGCATCCAGGTACGTACCGCACGCCTCCTTCCCCTGCTTTCGAGCCGTCCGCGTCGTATCGTTCGATGGTCGTACGTAGTGGTACAACCGCATCAGATAGACGTTATTCAGATTGAATTTAGATATTTATACTGTATAGTTATAGGATTCAGCATCGATTTCAGATAATTGATTTCATATTCAACATCGGATTTAGGATATTACTATTCATCTGATCGAAATATTATGATTATATTTAGGGTGAGCATTAGATTAATTCGGTCTTTTCGGTTCGTCTTTTTCGTTTTTTTAAAAAAAATTCCAGTTTTCGAAAACTGTTAACCGAACCAAATAGATTTCAAAACCGAATCGAATTAACCGAAAAAAATCGGTTTGATTTTTCGGTTTTTCGTTTCACCGAACAATGACAACACTCGACTCAATCGTTGTCCATACTCTCCAAGCCTCCAGATCGATCGGCTTCCTCCTCCCTGCCGGTCTGAACCACACCCATTTCCTCCCCTCCAAGCCTCACCCCTCCTACACCCATCAAGACCCTCAAGCCCACGAGATCCCCCGCCTACGAGCTCGCCAACGCGGCCGCGGTTGGTCTCCGCACATTGCAAGCGGAGCTATGTCGGACTTCAAAAACGCGCCGGCGCTCTCCGTAGAGCACCACCGCCTCCCCTCCGCATTCTCCCTCCTCGACCACCTCTCCCACCATGGTGTCCCTGCTAGCCCCTCTGCCTTCGCCGCGCTCCTCTCTGCCTGCCGCTCCCTTGCCCACGCTACGCCCGCCAGATCCATGCCCACTTGCGCGTCCATGGTCTCAACTCCAACGAGTTCCTCCCCGCCAAGCTCGTTGAGCTCTACCTCGCACTTGGCACCGCGGAGGACGCACGCCAGGTGCTCGACGGCTTGCCCCAGCCAAGTGCTTTCTCGTAGAACACGCTACTCCTCGGGCACGTCCATCGAGGCAGAGGCAAGGCGAACGGCACAGTCGCGGGCGGGTTCACGGAGATGCATCCTCAAGTCGATCTCTGGGATTGCTGGTGGGCCACGCGGGGATGGCACATGGCGGTGGAAATGGAGAGAGTGGTGGCCGTTTGGCCACGCGTGGAGGAGTCGAGGTGGTTGGATCAGAAAGGAGGAGCGTGCTCTGGTTTCAACAAATGGGGAATAACCGAATAAGGAATGGGAACGTCTGCTCTCTATGCTCTGGTTGACTGCTTCTTCGGATTTATGAGAGATAGAAACCGAACTGAATCCCAAAACTGAATAGTATTGAAATAAAAATCGCACCGAAAATCAAAAAAATCGGTTAATTTGGTTTGGTTCAATTCGATTTTTTGATTTTGATTTTAAAATGCTCACCCCTAATTATATTATCGGATATTCCGATTCAGATATTTACAGCCTATATTCTAGTAGCTTTAATTGGGTATAACCAAACAGTCCAAGTTAAGCCTTCCCTCCACAACTCCACCCTCCTTCTATCATCCTATCCATCATCCCGCTAGTCGGTGCTGGCCATCAACAGAGCTTGACATGCAAGAATATACTTCCACTTTGTCAATGTGAATACTTGGTATTCATTTATGAAACATAAAGGAAATTTTGATTCTTTTGCAATTTTATTGTACTACCTGATAAAATAACTTGTTAAATTGCGATAATAATGTTGCATATCGAACCTATGCGGTTGATTAATCATTATTATATGTGTGCTATATGCCGTATTTGTTTTGTGTGATATCCGATTAAAAAAAAATCGGTACCATATCGATTTGCTTTATATTTGATTCGAATTCGTGACCGATATCCGACCGAAAGCACCCCTAGTCGTATGGTATGATGGATTGATACATATCATCTTAATTTTTTAGTGAATTGGCTGGTGTATTCAACTCAATATGGTATTAGAGCCAATATATTTTCAGTTCAAGACTCGATTGGTGTAATTAAAAAAAAATAATTGTAAACCACTTCTATTCCACGTCTTAGGTACGAGGGAGCATACACATGAGAGGAATGTTAAAGTATAAATTAGTTATTCAAATGTTGAAGTATAAATTAATTATCCATTTTTGAAATCAACTTAAATTTTTAAATGAATTAGCTGGTGCATATATATCTCAAAACATACTTGTTTTGTTATCCGAAGTGCCTTTGACCAAGTGAGTTCACTGCTTTCACACGAAGACTTGAACTGGGGCACGTGCATGGCCAATTTCTTTGTTCTTACTTTTTACTCCCTTCAATCAAAAATAATTATTATTTTAGATATCGATATGGTCTTTAAAACTTAATTCTGATCACTAATTTTTGTTATAATATATTTGAAACATTCAATAAATTATAATATTATAAAAGTACATTTCGAAACGAATTTACATGTATGATTTTTATACATACAATTTAAATATTTAAAAAGATATTGATATTTAAATTTTCAAAAGTTTAACTACGTGCATTTTAAACTGACAAGTTTTCATAAACGGAGGAGGAAGTAATACTAATCACTGCCTCCCTTGGAGCTAAGTGTGTGGAAAGAGTTCCTTCCGTAATCGGAGTTCTGATTATTTGGAACGTGCGTCCAAACAGTGGGTTCAACTTATATATTTTTTTAAAAAAAAAATTGTGCGATTATAAAAAAATCACTTAAAAATCGTTAGAAATTGCATGGTTTTGAAATAAAAAATTTTTTAAAAAAATAAAAAATATATCTATTTTGACCGATTTTCTTCTTATTTTAGCCAATTTTCTCCTAACTTTTATTGGCCAGCTGAATGTTTCTCAAAGCCGATTTTTTTAGTGATTTTTTTTCTCGATTTTCACCGATTTTCCTGATTTTCATTGGCTAGTTGAATGTTTCTTAAAACCGATTTCTTGAGCGATTTTCTCTCGATTTTCATTGATTTTCTCTTGATTTTCACCGATTATCACGATAATTAGGTTATATATATATATATTTTTAAATTTAATTGGTTTAGCGATCGATTTTAGATGCTATAACCCATCGATAAGCTCGAAAATCATAATCTTCACGCTATTTTCGCCATATTGTTAACCAAACACTAGCCGAAGGAAAAGTTGAGCCGGGACCGGAAAAGTTATCCTTCTCAGATGGAAAGCTCAGGTAAAGCTTTTGCCAAGATGGAGCCTATCAGCCAACCAGCCGCAGGTTGGTCAAACTATTGCAATTAGCAGCGCAATGTGTGTCCTAACTTCCAAAGCCGTATTATTCCAACATGCTAAAGAGGAGCGCATGAGCTGGTGAGCATGGCCGTGAGAATAATCCGGTCGATGCTTTCGGTTTCGTCATCCGTCGTGGGATGGGGTGGTCCAAACTCCAAACAACTCCAGCTCTCTGCAAGCAAACCAGTGTGCAATGCATGCATGAATCGTGATGGATCAGGGGAGTGAGTCGAGCGTTTCTAACTCGAAATGTTTGTGGGCGACTGGGCCAGCCGTTTGTTTTGCGGTTACGCGAGTGCCATGCGGTAGTACTAATATTCGACACATCACGGTCCCGTGCCAGTATGGCACACGCTACACTCTCTGGTACTCTTCAGCAACCAGAATAATCAGAATTGCAAGTGATCACTTGTTTAACCTCATTTGTCTTTTTTTTTTTAAAAAATCTAGCTCTCTTCCAAGTGAAATTGTAAATATAGCTCTCTTCCAAGCTGAATTGCAATTCTTGCTCTCTCTTGACCATAACAGGTGCCTCCCGTGCTCGACAGCCGTGGCAGGCCCACTACCATGTTCGTTGACCGCGGCAGCGCGCTGGTCATGTGCCCCTCGCCGGCTGTCGCGCTTCCCAGGCGATGCAGCGACAGGTGTCGCCTGCCACGTCTTTTACAGTGAAGAAGGGACTAAATCTACAATTCTGATCAAGAGAATATAGATTTACAAAAAAAATAAAAAATAAGAGAAGCTAGAAAAGTGATAACTTGGAATCGAGAACATGACATCTTTAAAAAGGTTCAGAACATTGCACATTGCATCTGAACTTCAGCGTTTCTGAACATGGCATCTAGTTATAAGTGATGGGCTTAAGTCACAAAATATAAAATGAGGGCCCACATAGAAAAGCCCACAATCTAGGTGTCTAGGCCAACCCGGTCCAGCCCAACCCAAGCCGGGCCGGTTGGTGGCGCCGAGTCGGCCACCGGACGGCCGCCAGGCTGCCCCCCTCGTTTTCGTCACTTTCCCTTTCTCCGTCCAGTTTGGCTTTCGGTTCGCCCAGCGGCAAGCAGCGCTTGTTTGTTCCTTGCTTCCTCCCCAACTTTGGTCTCGATTTCGTTTGCGGAGGGAGGAATCGGGGCGCGAGGATGAGCGTGATCGACATCCTGACGCGGGTGGACGCCATCTGCCAGAAGTACGACAAGTACGACATCGACAGGCTCAACGGCGCCAACGTCGCCGGCGACGACCCCTTCGCCCGCCTATACTCCTCCGTCGACGCCGACATCGTTCAATGCGTCGAGGTAGATTTCTCTCTCTCTCTCTCTCTCCGCTGTTTGCGGCCGCCGGTGATGGCGGCCCCTGGCTCCTTCCCCTCGATCTGAATCTGATTGGTTGTCGGGGTCCGTTTCAGAAAGCGGAGTCGGCGAATCAGGAGAAGAACCGGGCCGCGGTGGTGGCGCTCAACGCCGAGATCCGCCGCACCAAGGCCAAGCTCCTCGAGGAGGACCTGCCCAAGCTGCAGCGCCTCGCGCTGAAGAAGGTCACTGATCTCTACACTCATTGCCCTATCTGAGTTTTGGGTGAACTATGCTAGATCTGGGAGTTTCGTGGCGCGAGGACTTGCTAGCTACCAGCTTACCTTGACGTTGACTGGCTAAACTTAGGATGCGCGGCTGTTTCTACATTAGGGAGGTGATTTACTGGGTCATTCTGTGGAGTTTAGGACTGGTGGGATTAGTATGTTTGGCATAGTTTTTGCGGGGAATTTCTTTGGTGTTAGGACTGGTAGTCTGTGGCATTGTTGGATTGGGAGTGTTCGAGTGAGCCATATGGTGTTCGCATTCTGATTGGATAACTGGCGTCTATGCATACATGGGGGAAATTGAAGGTCTTGTTTCCATGTACCTTCATGGGACTTCGGTATAGGCTGCCTACATTTTTTTTCAATGGATGGTATAGGTGCTGTCTAGGCTCTTGTTTCACAGATGAGTCCATCCCAGAATGAGGTGCCCGGATGTCTCATTCCACATGATCTTATGTACATTGATGTCCGGTTCTGTGCATATGAGTATAAACGATACAGAGTCTTGTCAGCATCTTCTGTTGCATAGCTATTTATTGGAACTAGATAAAGATAGTGTTGTTGATATTTATCCATTTAATCTTTTGCTGCTATTGTCACGGTGCTTCATGTACTCCTGACTTTGTCCCATTCCTTGTTCTTTCAACTCAACATGCAAGTACTGTTAACTCTATAATAATTATATTGCCCTTGATCTGGATTGTTGTTCATATCACCTGCATATTTGAGTTTGACAACATGTATGTCTCTGCATTAAGATAGAGGTTATGTGTGAGCACTGAGCCAGGAACAACTTGATTGGTTTTACCTGTAAACTTGTATTGTATGTTCTACTTTCAGTCTCTTTTAGCGTATGCCTCTCTATATGGTTCGGCTTCATGGTATGCATAACAGCATAAATTTGGGTAACCTAGTATTATGGCAGTTAGCATCTTTAATTTTGTAAAGAAGTCATTTAGAAAATGGCGCCAAGCATCTGATTCCCTATGCGATAGAAAAGTCTCTCAAAAATTAAAGGGTAAATTCTATAGGATGGCGATCAGACCTACGATGTTGTATGGACCGGAATGTTGGGCGACTAAAGGACAACATGCACAAAAGATGAGTGTAACAGAGATGCAATGCTGCGGTCGATCTGTGGTCATACAAGGCAAGGTCGAATCCGCAATGATTATATACGTGATAGGGTTGGGGTAGCACCAATTGAAGAAAAGCTTGTCCAACATCGCTCAAGATGGTTTGGACATCTCCAACGGAGGCCTCCTGAGGCACCGGTGCATAGTGGAATTTTAAATCATCTCGAAAACATAAGAAGAGACAGAGGTCGATCAAGACTGACGTGGGAAAAAGCAATTAAAAGAGACTTAAGGGATTGGAATATATCCAAAGAGTTGGCATTTGAAACAACCTATATTATTAAATAAGCAAATAAAAGTAGTAAGCAATTAACTAGTATAGTAATCAACTTTTTGCATATGCAAAATTTAATTTTGTGAGTAGAACGAACAGAAATAAATTTGAGGATTGCCGTCAAATCCGCAAGCGAGGTATCAATCACCGAGATACCAGACCCACTGGGGCTAAGTCGGCACCTCTCGCTAGATCGGGTTCATCACGCGACAATTTAACTTACCTGGTAAGGACCGCGGGTGTCCTTAATGTTTAGGAGCCAAATAGCAAAGCCAACCGGTAAATCAGTAAAAGGAGCAATAGTGGGCAAAGTAACTTTGACCAAGCCGTGCAACCAGCCATCAAGCCACACCAAGGTGTAGCCCCCTTGGAGCACATCCACCGAAGCAAGGACAAGCCTATCATGCTCTCTTTACAGCCGAGAGGAGCAAAGGCAGCAACCGGTCAACTTTTAACCATCCCGGCCGAGAGGGGCAAAGGCAAGCAAGCACTCTCTTTTCTTTCCTCAGCCGGGAGCTCTCTAAGCCTCTAGAGCCAAAGCAACTGAAAGCCCTCATTCCCTAGCCACCATCGAGAGCAAACCGAAGAGCAAGACTGGGAGCAAGAAGGCACCCTCAAGCGAGTAGGAGAAGCACCCTAAAGCGAGGAGACGACACAGCCCTCAAGCAAGGAGGAGAAGCAGAACCCAAGGAAGAAGGAGCTGACCCCCAAGCAAGAGAAACTTCACCTGTGCCTTGACAACCTCATCTACCCCAACCCAGCAGCAGTAGCTTCTCCATCCCCAAATCCAAACCTCAGGTGCACAACCATAGCGGTAGCTCTACTAGCAGTAGCAGTACTACCTTGTAGAAGTGCGTAGCTGGGTGGATTGGGTGCATAGCCAATAGATCGGGGTAGATCCTAGCCTCAATAGGTTTGAGCATCCTAGTGGTTGCTTAGTTTGTGTCCGATGACCTCTAATGCTCCCTGGCACATTAAGAATCACAATATCGCAGCCAAGCCCTCCAACCTAGAGCACTTTCCGCTAATTTTCATCATCGGCTAATCCTCTTTAAATAAAAAAATGAGCTAAAAGTAAACTTTCCAAACCAATCATTATCTCCATTAGAGGAGTTCGGCCATTAGACCAGAGGGAGGGAGGGAGGGAGGAGCCGGGTGGGGAAGAAGGGGAGCCATGGAGGCCTTCGGCCAGAGAGGAAAGAAAGGAAGGGGGATGTTGACACCCGAATTTGGCAAGTATAGCCGATTTAAGAAGATAGAGTTTAATATGGATGGAGTCTTAGCCGATATTGGCTCAAAGAAGAATTTATCTCCCAGAAGTTGAGGCCGATACGCATCGTAGATCTTGAGGAGTCAGAGAAGGATACGATTGGCTTAAGTGCTATTGTTGGCACCAAGATTTGGCAGGTGTAGTCGATTTAGGAAGATGAGGTTCAGTATGGATAGTCTTAGCCGATATCGGCTCAAAGTGAAGTTTATCTTTTGGAAGTTGAGGCCGATACGAATCATGTGTTTGCAAGAATTAGAGTATACGATCGGCCTAAGTGCTATATAAGAGATCTAGGGGCAAGAAGAAAAAGAGCCCAGAGCCAACCAATCAACTCGCATCTACTTTCTTTACTTTCTGTCAACTAGGAGTACCATCCAAGCAAGTTCTTTAGTCTTAGAATCTTTTCTTTGTAATTCATTTTGATCAATAAAGTTGCGCATCGCCGATTTTGATCATTATCGACTTACACCAACTCAGGTTTGCTTTTCTCTGATTTTGTTGCGCATCACCTTCTTTGGGAAAAACTTCCTTTATCCCATCTAATCAACTTAATCAGGTTGATTAGATTTATCGATTACCTTTTTAGTCTAAATCGGTTTGAACAAGCTAATCGGATTAGATCTTCATTGAAGTATTAGATCGGCTTAACAGTCGATTGAATTACTTATCGTCCTCTTGCCGATTGCAGGATCAAATCGGCTGGTACGCCTGCACCCAGAATTAAACCCGGTGTTTGCGTGTGTTGGCTGCAATTAACCCTACATCAAGTTTTTTGCGTCAACAGGGGAGAAAAGAAAAGAAGAGAAAAAGAGAAGAAGAAAATAGGAGAGAGAAAAAGGGGAGAAAGAAGAGGAAAAAATTACAAATTGGGGGTTCCCGTTGTGAAACGCGTTAGATGAAATTAAACGTCTTGTAATTGTAAGAAATTTTGAAAATAACTTTAACGACTGAAATTAATTAGGTAATTAATCTTTAAAATTGCCAATTGTGTATTAATTAAATTGCTGATTGGAATGCTCTGAAAATAATGAGTATTGGGGTCGAATTAGTGTATTTTAGCTAAGGGAGCAACACCCCTTTTTGTTGCTTTTAGCCCTCTGTAGAAAGTTGGACACCATAGCAAAATTGTTATAAATTAATTGCCGTAGATTAATACTTCAAATCATTAGGGCCCGAATTAAACCTGCCAGACCACCCACCTAAAATTTGGCATTTTTGGTAAATTCAGGAACCTTGATAAGTTGCATAAAATTATACGGCAGTAAAATTTGAAATAAAGACAACGAGGCTACCTTCATTTAAAATTTTGCCATATTAAAAATGTAATAAGTTCATAAATCTTAATTTTGCGGCGAGCAATCTGTCCGCACAAATTTCAACCTGTTAAGAGAAGGTTGGACGCCTTAAAAGCACAACATAATTTAATTGCTCTTGAATTTTAGGGGGTGTTTGGCAGAGCTCCGTATTCCTAACTCCACCAAATCTGTGAAGCTGGAGTTGTGGATATATTAAGAGTGTTTAGATGGGTCATCTTATTTACATTTTAGAATAAAAATATAAACTTAATTCACTTTATTTTAACCTACAAATTTCAGATCTGAGGTGGAACTAGGATCTGGAGCTATGCCAAACAAGACCTTAATACTCCATAATTTTAGAAGTTTAATTGAACCCATCAAGAGATCACCTTTAGACTCCGGGTGAGGCCGAGTATTACAATCCTTATTCAGACAAGTTTCTTTTGATCATATCTATCAAAGTTTCAAGTGAATTCAAATTTACATTCTATCATCAATGCATGGGTAAAGTATATTGCAAACGAAAGCCTTAATTCGGTCACGAATGAAAAGATGGTTTGAGAAATGATTCATTGAGGTAATAAGTGGATAATGGGTTTGTAATGGATGACCAGGGTGGTAAGACCAGTATGGACCTAGTGAGGCGTATTGGTAAGACCAACTGGTAAGATTAGTAAGGCCGTTGAGGCAAAATTGATAAGACCAGAGATACTGGTAAGGCCTGTTGCGGCAAAACCAGTAAGACCAAGGGAAACTGGTAAGACTAGTAAGGCCCGTTGCGGCAAAACCAGCAAGACCAAGGGAAACTGGTAAGACTAGTAAGGCCCGTTGCGGCAAAACCAGCAAGACCAAGGGAAACTGATAAGACTGATAAGGCCCGTTGCGGCAAAACCAGTAAGACCGAGGGAGAAACTGGTAAGACTGGTAAGGGCCGTTGAGGCAAAACCAGTAAGACCGAGGGAAACTAGTAAGATTGGTAAGGCCGTTGAGGTAAAACCAGTAAGTCCAAGGGAAACTAGGTGGCACAAACTTGTGCAGGGTTGAAATCTTGAAATTGGGACTGTCTCCTGGACTGTGGGCTACGGAAGCTAGTCTGCCTCATATACGAGTGTTAGTGGTTTTTCTTTGGAACTTAATCTTGCATTGTTTTCCTTTTAATAAAACCTCTTTTGAGAAAAAGGTTGAGAATGAGAAAGTGGTGTTCCGGTGAAAGTGAAATTAGTTTCTCATTGTTGCATATTGCTATTAATGCTTGCTGAGTACAAAGTACTCAATCTTGCTCAATTCCCCCTTTGCTTAGAAAATTACTTCGGTGGTCAAGTGGCTGGTTTGGACTTGGATCCCAAGGGTGTCTATGAGGCAGGGGGTGAGGGTCACTCATAGAATCAAGTGTACAAGGATGTTGGCTACCATGAGGTTAGGATGTTGGGTAGACCGTACACCCGCTTGGTTGGACCTTGGGTGATTAGTACTATTGTATTACATTTTTGTTGTATTTATATCTATGTATAATTAATGAATTGAACCTGTAGCCCTACGTGGCATGGAATGTACTAAAGTTCCATTTCAGTCTCTAATTATTGTTCACTTGCAACACTCTGAACACGGTGTACTAACTGATAAAATATCGTGTGCGCTTGATGTTTTGATTAGTTCGTATGCTGAAATTTGTGTAATTATTTCAGTGTAACGACAGATGTTACTGTCGTTCCCTGGGTTAATTATGCGGGTCGCCACAGCGTTGTATAGTAGTGCATGGAAGTTAGCGATCCAAATACCAGAACTATGACATAAGATCGAAGGTTTAAGGGTTTTATTGACTTTGAAGGCTGATGTGGGAAGAAATAGTTAAAAAAGACTTAAGGGATTGGGATATATCCAAAGAGTTGGCGTTGTATAGTAGTGCATGGAAGTTGGCGATCCACATACAAGAACTATGACATAAGATCGAAGGTTTAAGGGTTTTATTGACTTTGATTGGGTTTCATTCCTAGCTTACCCTAACTTGATTGGGACAAAAGGTTTGGTTGTTGAGAATTCATTTATAATTTTAAAGTACTATGTCTGAAGACTTTATTCATTTCTTGTAACAGGTCAAAGGGCTCACAAAAGAGGAACTTGCGACCCGTAGTGATCTGGTTGCTGCCTTACCTGACAGAATACAATCAATACCAGATGGTAGTACTACTGCAACAAAGAAAAACGGAATTTGGGGAGCCTCAGGATCCCGTACTGGAGGAGCCATTAAGTTCGACTCTACTTCTGGTCAGTGAGCATCATTATCGTATCACCGATGTCTTCTGTATATTGATATGTGAAATATGGATTGGCTTCTTAGTTGGAAAGATGTGGCCAAGTCCCCCCTTTCCCCTTATGCATTGCCTGTTTCAGATTGACACTAAGCAGCCTCATTTTGTTCTTATTGGCCCAATTTTTAACTATCATGCCGGTATGGAAGGCAGCTTTCCAATTTTGTTAAGGAATCCTAATGTTAATCTTGCGATTCCGTACATGTGGTTTATTTACAAATTCACTTCTTTGAGCCGATCCTCTTCTTATGGTCAGCATTGTTATGTGCCAAACTTGGCCAGTTTCAATTTTCAAGTGCAGTGTTATTACATGTTCATCCATGGTTCCAGTCTCTTGCTTTCTATATTAGCATTGCATTGACAAACTTTGGATTAAGCATGCATTTAATGCCTAAAGTTGTTTGAGCAATGGATGTTGTGTTTGTTTTCTCGTCACCTCTGGCATGATCATTGTTAGACGCTCTTCTTCTTTAGTTGTTTTTGTTTTTGGTCCTGTTGAGGATCATGAGCTGAACCTTTTTTTCCCCTCTTACCACATAATACATACAGATGGCAACTTTGACGATGAGTACTTTAAGGGGACAGAAGAATCAAATCAGTTTCGTCGGGAATACGAGATGCGTAAAATGAAACAGGTAAAGTTTAATTCACTGAACTAATGTTTTTCTTCTGTTTCATTTTTTGCTGCCACTGGATATGGGACTTCTTGTGTAATGTGACCTGTATTTGGCAATGAATTCTTCAGGATGAAGGTTTGGATATTATTGGTGAAGGGCTGGCAACTCTGAAAAACATGGCATCTGATATGAATGAGGTTTCTTGCTGTGCTTCATTTCTAGTTATACGATGACTATTCCAAGTTATGGATACTGTACTTAATTGTTGTGATCATCAGGAAATGGATAGGCAAGTCCCCTTGATGGATGAAATGGAAGACAAGGTTGGTTCTCTAGCAGCCATTAGTTTTGTTCTCTCATCTGGCAAATCCTCCAGCCATGCATAGTTTGTGATATAACGATGAATGCAGGTGGATAGAGCCAATGCAGATTTGAAGAATACCAACGTGAGACTAAAAGAGACTGTTCTTCAGGTAAAACCTAACCACTTTTCTCGGTGCTTTCTGTAAGTCGTAACTAATGCTTGGGTAGTTGGGTGAGCTCATACATACTTATTCCCCCCACCCCCCGTGGCTTGTTATCAGCTGAGATCCAGTCGCAACTTCTGCATCGACATTGTCCTGCTTTGTGTCATACTTGGTATTGCTGCCTACCTTTACAAGTAAGTAATTTTCTTTTCCAAGAAACTTCATTATTTTGAAGTAAAGTAGTAATCCACTCCACTGGACGTTCTCGTGCACCTTTTTGTTACTTTTGTTTTGAACCAACTGCTGAATGAAGATAGAACATTGTTGTCGTGAGCTTATGACCATGCGTTAGAGGATGTCTTCATCATGTCAGTCGGTTAAACTTGTTGCTCATGATATTGCTCCATGCTTTTCTGTTGCAGTGTGCTAAAAAAGTGAGGTGCAGCGGTGTGTTGGAATCACCCGTGTTGTAGTGGGCTCCTTGCGGTGGCTCTATGTATCATGCCTTCCGGCGACGAGTTTCAATGGTGTGCGCGAGCTATTTGTCTTATCTCCTATGTGTAATATTACGGTGTTCCAACCCGACCGGGACCTTGGTTAGGCTTGTTGAAGCAGTGAGCACTGTGCGTGTGATTGTGAATGCCTCAATGTCTGCTGTATATTTGGGAGAGTAAAATGCTTAGCGAGATCAAAACATCGTTCTTTGCGAACCATGCGTTGAAGCTGTCTTGCTAGCAACAGCAGTTGCTGGCATGCCATCAGAATACTACTCAGATTCCATGTTCCACCCGTGGCTGTCGTCGTCCAGCTCCCCATAGCGTCCGATGCCCGATCGAAGCTGCTCCATAGTCTAGCTCGCGAGTGCTGTACGTGAAGTCGTCGGTGATCTGTGTCGTCGTCAGATCGGCTCGGTACTCGAGGTACTTGCGTTCGGTACGAACAGGTCGCCTGGTCGGCTTGTTTATCTTCCCCACGCGCGGCGCCCCTGCTCGTCTCTCCAAACCTCCAAAGCGTCTCCCGCCAACCCAATTTCCCATTCCCGCCCCCGAATCCACGGCGGTAGCTCGCACCGCGCGAAACCACCCAAAAAAGCTGCGCCCTTTTCTCGGTTCGCTTCGCTAATCCGAAGCAAAGCTGCCGTTTTTTTCATTTTTATTATCGCCTCTTGTTTTTTTCTTCTCTCTGGTCGACACAGCTACCGGCGGCGGCGATGAGCGCGGTGAACATAACGAACGTGGCGGTGCTGGAAAACCCCACCGCCTTCGTCAACCCGTTCCAGTTCGAGATCTCCTACGAGTGCCTCATCCCCCTCGACGACGGTACGGCCTTTCGCCTCCCCCCCACCCCTCTTCCTTCCCTTCCGTGCCTGCTTTTCTTGACGCGTGGCGGCGTGCTAGGGTTTCGTGGGGTTGTGGTCGTTCCGGTGCCGTTTCCGAATCGGTGAAACCGGCCTGGGGCGTTTGGATCTTTGCTGCCTCTAGAGCCTAGGTGCTGGAATTTGGAGCGGTGTGGGATTCGGGCATGGGCTGCATTTCTCGACGGCAACCGCGTAATTCTGTTATGTGAACGAACGATAATATGTCGTGGGAACTTCTGTTCATGAACAAGTAACGCGTCTGTGAGACTGTGTTACGGCGGAATGCTACACGTTCCTCACTATTGATTCATGACTATTGATTCATGACCAAAATAACCAAGTAGAGAGGATTAGGTTTTGGTGGAATATAACCTCAAGTGTCTGGGCCTGTTTGTAACACATAAATTTTACAGGAATTTCACAGAAAATGTTCAATCCCTGCCAAATCGGGAAAATTCCTCCATTCCAAACGGGGCCTTGGTCTTTCTTCTCGTATGAGCTACCTTTGTTGTCTGCATCTTGTAAAAGCGCAATGGAATGAAAATGGACGCTCTTTTGGTTAATTCTTTTGTTGCCTTTATGCAGGATTAGCTCAATAATGCAAAATTGGTTTAATTACATTGTTCTCTGGGTTTATATTGGATATGTTGTCTGGTTTATATTGGATATGTTATCCTTTATTCCTGATGTCAGTATGACAATATGCCCTGGGACTGAAGCTATTATCCTGGCAGCATATGGAGTATTCCTGTAGCTAGCCCCTTAACTATGTGTAGTAGTACAAAAGTACTGGACCTGGAGATGCTAAGCAGCTTGCCTCACTTGATGCTATCCCATAATGAAATTTATGTCCACCCATGTGTACAAGTTGCTTGCCTACATCCTAGCATCATTGGCTGGCCATAAATGTAAGTTAGAAATTATAACTATGATTGTTCTTATTCCTCAACAGCCTCTGTTTCTAGCTGATTACTCCCTCCGGTCACAAATAGTTGTAGCTTTGGACATCGATACGGTTCTCAAAACACAACTTTGACCACTAATTTTTATTATAATGTATAAAATCCAATAAAATTATAATATTATACAAGTATTTTTCGAGACAAATATACACATATGATTTTCATGTATCCAATTTAAATATTTTAAAAGATATTGACAGTCAAAGTTTTGAAAGTTTAACCTTACCAATGTCCAAAATGACAACTATACGTGACCGGAGGGAGTATAATTGAATTGCAGTGAATAAATATCTTGTGTCACTTCTCTGTGATACCTATAACGAATTAGTGCTTGTGTTACTGTTCATGTTGAGGGGCTTAGATAATGGCAGTAGTCAAAATGCCATTTGACTTGTCTCAACTAGGGTTTTTCTCTGGATATCTCAGTTTCCCTCTTCTATTGCTAGTTGTCTGATAAAATATTCTTCTTTGCTTTTGTTCATTATCCTTCTGCACTCTTCATTGACTAACTCGCTGACATCTTGGAGAAGCTACAAGATTCCTTGGGATCCTGCTGCTGTGAAATTCCATTTATAATAGTGTAGAACTTCGTATAATTTTCGAGGAAACATAAGTTTGATTCAGAGATGCTATACCATTGAACTTATATATTGGTACTTCCTAGAAATTATACAAATATGCTCCAACTAAAGTAAGGTCCTTATGACATGGTTTATTCCATGAAACCAAGGCAAATTTTCATATTAGTTGAGCTAGTTTTAATTGACATGCAATATTTATATTTCTAATAGTACTGAAGTGAATATACAGATGTACCTGATGTTGTGGAAAATGGAAATATGCCTAATATTGCTGTTTTCTTTCCTAAATTAGCTTTTCTCATGTGCTTTGAATTTATCTATGTTCATTTCTTGAGCGTATGAGCTCGCTAAAATATTGCTGAAGAGTTTGTTGGTTGCCTTTTAGATCTGGAGTGGAAGCTAATATATGTTGGATCAGCTGAAGACGAAAATTATGATCAGCAACTTGAGAGCGTGCTTGTTGGCCCTGTCAATGTTGGGACCTACCGTTTCGTACTTGAGGTAAAGTAGATTGTGTTATATTAATCAACCAAGTCTAAGATCTTCATGGTGCACAGCGAATCCAGAAATCCTTAGAGAGTTTCAAGTCTTTAATTCCTTACACAATTTTTGATTTGTTACTTAAGTCTCATAGTTCATAATACTAAATTTGCATCGGGAAATTGATGTTCCATTTTCATTTCAGGCTGACCCACCGGACCCCTCAAAGATCCGTGAAGAAGACATCATTGGTGTTACTGTGCTGTTACTGACATGCTCCTACATGGGGCAGGAGTTCATGAGAGTGGGCTACTACGTGAACAATGATTATGATGATGAGCAGCTGAGAGAAGAGCCTCCAGCAAAGCTGTTAATTGACAGGGTGCAGAGAAACATTTTGACTGACAAGCCCCGTGTCACCAAGTTCCCTATCAACTTCCATCCTGAATCCAGTACAAGCACAGGACAACAGCAGCAGGAACCACAGGCGGCATCACCAGAGAACCACACAGGGGAAGGAAGTAAGCCCAACGCCGACCTATGACCGTGTCTTCTAGGATGTCTTGCAATGTTACAAAAGTGTGTGTTGGTCCTTCATTGTACTGGGTTCCTGGTCTCTAGTCATTGAAAACTTTCTGTTCTGTTGCAAATGCCGGTGTGTCTGGTTATTTCCCTAGACAAAGACTAGAGTACTTGGGCCTGTTCTGTTGCAAATGCTGGATGCCTACTTAGACTAGTGCGCTTCAGACTGTAGCGCCCCCCCTTTGGTTAGTCGTGGGCTCTGTGTTTTTGGTATAGATTCTAACCGAGATCCTTTTGCTCACTTGTGCAAATTAGATAGTGTGTTCTGCATGCTTGTCCAGCCTCACTTTTCATGAATCTATTATGGTTATGGTCAAATGGGATAGTTCTGGTCTAGTATATATTAATCGGCGATGGATGGTACGTAGCTGCACTAAACCACTCGTTATAATCGAATGGTGATTTGATTTTCGGCTGGATTTGTGCAGCTGTGTGTTGCTAGAATGCTAGTGTTGAAGGAAATGGACAGCAGATAATTTCGGGATACAGCCACCTGATGGCATGAACTGTCACTTGGACTCGTCACTCTTCCAAGACAAGCCCGTCCAATTCCCTTGCATTTCCACTGAAAAATTGCCCGGATGTTGCCACGGTGCCAAGCCGTCAGCCATCCAAATATTCCAGCGGCGTTTCTCGCATGGTTGCCCAAGGACACGTCCTACCTATGGTCGTCGCGTATGTCACTGCAACGGTTCCCTTTGTGTGTTTCTCAGTTGCTGCTGAATGCTGATAGCCTACAAGGAGTTCTCAGGTTACATTTCCCAACATTTGATCGATCTGCTAATCCAACCTTCCCTTCAAAAGAGTGGGGAACAAAAAGGAGCTTCCAGCTCTGCCTGTGAAGTTTTTTATCATTTGATTTAGCTGTTTCTTATACTTGTTGCCGTCCATTACACCGTACTACTATATCTTTTACCCCTTAGTTTGATCTGCATAATTCAATCTGTGAGCTTTTATCTAATCCGGTAACAAGCCCTGTCAGGTAGCAAGCGATATTACTGTTTTGTCAGTCATGCGATTCATGCCAATGTCGTAAAGACAGCAGGTAACATGCCGCTTCTTAAATTTCCTTGCTCCACGATACCAATGCTATTTTGTGCTGTGGAAGTCGACAGTGTTACTCGGGGAGTTCTTGTTTGTTCCTTCAAACATGTGCTCTTACGTGAACATATGGATGCCGGTGTTTACATCAACACGCATCGAGCAGAGATGTCGCCTTAAGTGAGCTCCACTTCACGAAGTATGCAACTACACCTTTCATTGTCTCACATCTGTTTGCCTCACATCTGTTTCATTGTCTGCACATGCCAAAATTAACTGAACTTGACACCCAAAACACATGCATCTGGTTATTGGCATTTCCAATATGAGCTTAATTTAGGCAATGGGATCCTCATGTATAACGACATCATATCACTCAACTGCATTAGAGAGGAATTACTCTCTTTCTGTTCTCTCTGTAGGTTTAGGGCAAGATGCATCGATGTTTAATACTGATACAGGTTGTATCATGCTCATTCAGGTATCGATCGCTCGAGGTCGCGGGTGGCAGCACCTCGGTGCCTACGTTAACCACGGTTCGTCCTATCTGGTTGGGATTCCTATGGCTCTCCTCCTTGGCTTTGTTGCGAAGATGGGAGGGAAAGGACTTTGAAAGGGCATTTCCTGCAGTTCTATAGTGCAATTCTTGCTTATCGCCATCACAGCATTCCTCAGTAACCGGCAAAAGATGGTTCGTTCTTTATCTCGAAATTTGCAGTTTCTCCACATCAGTCCTGAATTCTTGATCATACGGAGCAACGCAATTTATAACCGATCTGTTGCCGCTTTGCAGTCTGAGAAAGCGAGGGAGAGAGTTTTCAGCGAAGCGCTGTCGGACAAGGAATCTGTGATGTCTGATGGAACGGCTGCAGTCTAATTTTGTCCCGAGTCAACTGATATTCCGATCCCTCGGTCTGAACTCGAAGCGAATGGAACCTTGATTTTGTAGGGAAGAAGCCCCTGTCCAGGTACATTTCTGTTGCCTTGCTTTGAGGGACTGGCAATGCACGGGGAGTTTGCTCAACAAATTTACTGGCGTTCATAGCTGTACTGCTGAACCTGGGAGAATGAGACCAGGCACTCGATATATATATACGATCGCAGTAAAAGGTTGTCATACTGCATCTGCATCTGCATCTGCAGTAGAGGCATGGAATCGCACGGTTCCATCTTAGTTCTTAGCGCACATTAGCTAGCTGCCTCCTGAAGCTCGTAAGCTGTTTCCTGCATGAGGCCGTACGGAGTAACAGGGCCGTTGATGGCCACGTGCCAACTAGGCACCGGCACAGGGCCCCCAAAGTTATTAGGGCCTTCAAATCAGAGTTTAATGCCATTAGTAACGCCCGTAGTTTGATCCACCTTAATTAGTTTGTTTGCTCGTATAGTACTTGAAAATGATAGCACTTGAAAGACACAAGAAAGACTCATTGTGTTGGCAATGATAGCACTTGAAAATGATGTTTTCGAGAAGATTAATTATGAAGATATAATTGAAGATTTTATTTCAAAAAATACTAGGCGGATGCTTTTTAGTAGAACATGATGTCAGTACTATCTTTACTCTTGTAGCATTGATAGTTGATATGTTCCTAAATTTTGTAAGAAAAAGTACATATTAAAGCTATATAATTGTCTGAAAGTATATCTTTTTTATAGTACACATGAATTTTTCAAATTTTAAAACCTCAATTTGCATTTCGCTCTGGGGCCCCCAAATTTCTGGAGGGCCCTGCGGAGTAATAACGGGATGGATCCACAGCGTGTCATTCCCTGCGGCTGTCGTGCCGGCACGGGCATAGCGTGCAGCAACACGGGCGCTTCGTGGCTCTCTCTGTTCCCGCCTAGCAGCCTCGCGCCCTTGTTATCCTGCATTTGCCGATCCGTTGCAGCCGGGCACGCGGCGGAGCGACCACCGCAACCAGCCGACGAGCAGCGCGAGCTTTTGACGCCGCGAAACGGCGGATCGATGCGATTCTGCTCGTGACGGAAGCCACACCGACACATATGGCCGTGCGCACCGGCATGGGCCGTGAGGCTTGGGAGCCGCGGTTGCCAGACCGTGCACTCCTTCCCACTCGGAGGCATGCCATGGATCGTCGGAGCCAAGGGCCGCAGCGCCTGGCATTAGAGACGACGCCCCTTTCAAGGTTTGCATGGCGAACGGTTCACCGAAATAGCCTAGTGGACCTAATTTTATTGTAAATCTAGCTCCTGTATAATAAAAATTACAAAAATAGTCTCTCATTAAACACGAAAGAGCTAGTACGGTACACGTATCTCCTACCGCCCTATGGAGCCGCGGTAAGATGAGGAGGCCGCCTACCGTGAAAGGATAGAGCTGCAGATGACCGAGTGTTCTTGCTATCGCACTTGCCACGAGCTCCAGTGCTCCCCGGCCACAACAACTTGGTGGTCCGATCGGCTTTCGCGTTTAGCCTTGCAGTCGCACTGGCGGTGTCCTAACGATTCTACCAGACTATGACAGCTAACATGCGTCACCTGTCAGTCTTTCGTGCTCTGACAGGAGGACATTTTTGTGAAACTCTGCGTCAGAGCTAGTTTTGGACGGAGAAAAAAAGGCTACTATAGTAAATAATTTCATGCATGGCATGGAATGTCAGATATATTCTTGTGAATTGTTATGGCATGGCAGCGTAGAGTTCGCTTGTTCGTACCAGTAGCGTACTATAGGCATTCTTGAATTCCGTATTTTTCTTTCATGAAGGCGTTCCTGAATTCCACACTTGAAAAGATAGATTAATAGTAATACACTATCCCAGCGTTTCAAATAGGAATTCGGTTCAATAAAGTTAATAACCTTGGCACCTGTTTCCAAACAATACCACTGATGATTTACAAAGAGCCCGAAGACGCTGATGTTATGGAATCACCGGCACAGCATAAAACTACAAGTTACATAACTGCAGTATTTCACAAAGAAAGCAAGGCTTTCTGCTTGAAGATTTCTCAATGGAGCTTAAAGTTACCAGGATCCCACAAACTGGCCCCAAATGTACATCACAAAAATTTTGTCACCATTCACTAGCCTACTAATCTGTTTGTCCATATGACCATATCTTAACATGTCCTGTAAAGTCATTGCATAAAATAGGGACTTAAACGTAAATACATGTAGCTCAGCTACAGTATCGCATAAAAGAATAGACATACAGGCCAACGAAATAAGATAGTACTTGAAATAGCACTTCATCTGTGCGTGTTGTTGATCTCATTTTATAAAATAATTTATTCCACATTTTCTGTTAGTGACAGAAAAATTCACCAACAGAATAGGAGCAAACACACGATGAGATGAACGGAGCAACCAGCATGGTGAAGACCGTTGAGGCTTAAAAATTTCGACTAACATTGGCAGTCCCAGAGTGCATGGTGCGTGCGACAAAAAAAAATTTAGCACTCGCAATCCCAAACTGCATGAGCCATCAACCATGACAAGCACAGTTCAGATTGTCAACAGGACCTGCACGTAGCAAGCAGCATATTGAAATTGCATACATGCGTCACAAATACTTCAATGCAGCACAAGGATAACTTCCACCTAAGACTGCAGCATTTGTCATTATTCGAGCAAAAAGTAAAAAACTTGGGACCAGACTAAACATCCCCGAAGAAGCAAAGGTACACCCAAACTAAAATTTAAGGTTCTTTTAACTCAATTTCCTACACCTCTCCCGATCACAAGTTTACAAAATCATCATCCTCACATCCCACACATAATTAAATGTGACTTATGCATACTAAAACATTCGAAGGATCACATTTAATGGGATTAAAATGCTAGTTATTTCTATTACTCCCTAAGTTTATAAAGGGTATTTCTTCTTTGCACGTAGACAAAAAGACATTAAAAATAAGTAGATTACCTATAATTATTATCACTGATCACTACACTCAATGCATGCATATAGAAAATATAAAGTAAAGATAGATATTTATTAGAGGTATAGAGGAAATATCATATTAATTTTGCATTGGAATATGAAATCCGTCATATATTTATGGAGAAGATTGTTCAAAAAATAAACCTTGAATGGAGGGAGCACCATGCATCATCAATTTCTCCACATTTTCACTACCCCAATCATCCATGCAATTAAAGTTGATCCAAGTTACAAATTTCCGGGATCTCACCTTCGAACGATGCGCTGATCAGTCCATGACGACCTTGGCGCCAACGGCCTTCATCCGCTCGACTATCGCCTCGGCTTCCTCCTTCGACACGCCTCCCTTGATCGCCGCGGGCGCCTTCTCCACCAGCTCCTTGGCCTCCTTCAGCCCCAGGTCCGTGAACGACCGGATTTCCTTGATCACCTTGATCTTGCTCGCCGCGTCGAACGCCTCCAGCCGCAGCTCGAACACCGTCTTCTCGGCCGCCGCCGCCGCCTTCTCGCCGGCCGGACCAGCGGATGCCGCGCCGGCGCCACCGAGGCCCGCCGCGGAGTTGAGGATGGCGATGGGGGGAGCGGAGGGGATGTCGAGGCGGCGGAGTAGGATGGAGGAGAGCGTGGCGGCCTCGGCGAGGGTGAGGGAGGAGACGTCCTCGACAAGGCGCCAGACGCGGTCGGAGGGAGCGGGGCGGGACGGGGAGGAGGGGTCGAAGGTGGAGGGGTCGTAGTCGGTGGGGAGCTTGCGGACATCGACGAGTCCCTCGGCGGCCGCGGTGGAGAAGGCCGCGGAGAGGTGGCCCTGCTGGCGGAGGAGGCGGTGGGCGGAGCGGAGGAGGTGGGAGGCCATGGTGGCGAAGTTAGGGTTCTGGAGTCAGTGCCGGGACGCGCTGCGCCGCTGCGGGAGGTTTTGCAACTTTGGGTCAGGACTTGGGCCCATGAAAACAAGCCAGCCCAATATGTTTCATGCAAAGGTTATGGTTGCATGGGATGATCTGGCCTAGTCTAATCAGGCCCAGCAAATCAGTGGATAACATGAGACATTACTGCAAAGCTGGGAATATCTAGCTGCGGAGTGTTTCTATACTTTCTCTTCTAATACAAATTGTATACGTCTTAAAGCAAACGAAGAAATAAGTAATTATTTTCTATCGTTTATTTATGCTTTAATATTTCATAGAAGCATTATTCTAACTAGTATGAGACAATAGTGAGTTGCTGTTCTTATAACTGAGCTGATTGACAAATAATTATGTATGCTACAGGGATGAAATATAGCCATTCAAGACATGAGAATAAGGGGAATATGCCCAAAATAGTGTGTCCCCGTGAAACAGTCATGCGTATGGTCGGAGGAGTCCACGGTGACGGTGAGGGATGTAGTATGCTAACAGAGAAAAAGAAGAATATGAAAGAAAGAAGGAAGAATCAACAAAACTTAGCACCAAAATCATACTCCAACTCAAGTGCTGCGACCATTTTTTTCTTACTTGATTTTCATGCTAGAAAAAAAAATGTTTTCGCAATTTATAGCAAATCTACGACGCACAGATATGTCGAAAGCATGAGAGCAGATTTAGCTACAGAAGCAATTTCTTTCACATTCCAAGAGAAAGTAATTATAAAAATGATAGATGTACTCCTTTACTATCCCATATCAACCAATGACATCCATAATATTTTGTTAATATCCTTTTTATCGAACTTGTAGCACCTTTTTATTGTACGAGAAGATAATATTTAGGTTTTGTCACTTATATAGTCTTCTATATTTTTTTTCTTCACCGAACTTCTGCGGAAAGTACTTATTATGAAATGTATCCATCATGCTCATTGCAATCTACACAACGTTAAATTACATTTGAAGAAGCTTCTAAAGTGGCATGCTTCTCCAAAAACATTTCTATTCACCGTCACCCAAATCACCAGAATTTAAGCTACGACATGCAGAAGTAGATCAGTTGTGAAATGGGAAGCCGAGTTTGCCTATTTCAGTCTTCCTCTCCAGAGCAATGAACACCTTTCTTGTTGAAGGCCTTGTGATCACTGGAGGAGCATATTCGTAAAAAAAATACATCTACCTATAATTTCAAATATTACACGTACCAAAATGTGTAGTTATCGATGTATCAGTAATAAACAGTGATAATACTAATAAATGAGAGGCAAGAGCAAATATATCTTACTAAGAAAGTGTATACGGTATACTGACTGTTTTATTCGAAAACAGCCACACATATATATACTGATACAGTAAATGGAAACAAGAATGTTTACCCTTACATATCTCTTCAGTTTTGCTACCTACTTCAGTTCAAAAATAATCTATCCAGATCAGTGGCGGATCCAGGAATTCTTTAGAGCCCGGGCACGCTTAAAGAACGACAACAAGTTCAAAGCTATTTAAATTTTAGTTGCTAATTTTTTATACAATTTAGGATGTTTTTTACAAGATGCTAGTAAAGCTTGTAGATTCAGGCTCTATATTTTCGTTTCTGATTTGAAGATTATACTTGTCAGGTTGCGTGAATATGAGATTTAGATATTTGTTACATGGGCTGAGCCCGGGCCCGGGTCCAGGCTAGCCGGGCTTGGGTCCGCCCCTGATCCAGATTGACATCCGTCACAAGACATTAAGCTAAGTCACATATTAGGAACACGAGAATGTATCTAATTGCCTCTAATTGTTCATATAGCTGCTTATGCACCTCCATCTGCAACTTTATAGCCTCACTTATCTCCATTCCCCTGCCATCAATATGTTTTATCAGTGAAGGTATTACAGTCCAAGAACTTCTAATCTCCAATACAATTTTAGCAACTTATAAGCTCTCGTATTCGCTAAGCCCATGATCTAAAGTAAGAAACTAAGTATAGCTCTAGGTAGAAACACATGCATCTCACCCTTCATTTACATATTATTACTCATGGAACATCTAATCTAACACCAAACATCGGATGGCACAACTGAGAAAGAACAGACAATAACAGAGTGGAGGAGACAATACTTGACAACATAATGAAGGCTTTAGGAGCTCTCCTTGAGAGCCTTGAGGACATCGTCAACATTGATTGTGTGCCTCTTTGATTCCTTGACCATATCATTAGTACTTCAAATAAAATCATTACCATATTATTATCCCAAAAGCATCATAAGGAGAAGACTAATTACGCTGAAATTGAAAGCCTTGACCGTACAATGAGGGGGAAATATTGTTAGGATTCTGAGCCACCCCAGCAAACTTTCCCATGGGCAGAGATTTAATCTCCCAAAATCCCCAAACATTTCACACAAAATACATCACTCCGATTCACCAAAATGTGTTATTAATTCTACCGATGCATCAAATCCATGAAGATTACTCGCCTCCTCTCTCATCTAAACACGACTAAACAAAGAACAATGACTCAAAGGGCAAGAATTAGATGCCAGCACTCTCGGCGAAGGCTCCCCTTGGGTGGCCTGTGGCTGGGATTCTCCCTCCTTGGTCTCCACTGCCATCCTTCTTCCCCTTCCATTCTCTTGCGCTGCTCCTGGTGTGGTGCGGAAGGGGCCAGCGGCAGAAACGGAAGGCAGGGGAGACAGACCACGAGAGAGAGGGCCGTCCGGTAGTAGGTCGCCGTGAGGGGGGCAGGCAGTGGCGGCGTCGGCGCACACGAGCGGCGAGGAGGAGTTGGCGCTAGGAAAGGGAGGAGAGGGGGGCGAGACCGGGGAGGTGAAGAAGCGGCTGGGAGCGCGGGGGAGGCGGCGCTATAGATGGATGCATAGGAGAAATTAGAGATGGATCGATCACTTCAAGAAGAAAGAAGAAACCAGATATGGATCATTTCAAGAAAGAAAGAAAGAAAGAAAACTGAGATGGATAAATTTTATATGATCAGTCCTGAAAACTGAATAGTGTTCATTATCAGATCATTCACCCAGCATGGCTGCTAGAAATGATCAGCCACAACTGTTGAAAATCATTGTGGCTAGAAATGATCAGCCACAATAGTGTTAATGAATTGAAGAGTATATGTTTTTCTAGCTCTTCTGAAATACAGGGCTACGCCAAGATAAATGGTGTATCAGCCATCGAATCGACATATATATAGTTGCAGCACACTAAACTAAGCAGTAAGAAGTAACGGCAAAAATGAAATAAAATTTGAGCTATGGTCCCTGTGTCATGTCAGGACAAATCCCGGGTCTGCTTTGTTCTTCTTAGTGTAGCTCTTTCTTTGATCCATCAGAAGATGTGGACAACATCGTAAGCAAATCTGCTTGTGTCAAGGATGAACTCAAAGCAGCAAAAGATCAACACTGCAGCAGTTCAAAAAGGAAGGGGAAAGGGAAATGAACATAAATACGTTTTGCAAGTAGCAAAATAATGCGCAGAACCTATTTTAGGTAATTGCTCCCAAGCATTTTTTTTTTCATTTCTTTCAGTTTGACAAATATTGGGATGCATGCGTCCTTTAACCATACATAAGAGAAAGCATGATGTAACACATCTTAAGTAAACAAGAAACAATATTGCAATCAGCTACAAACACAATGTTAACCTGTTAGGCTTTTAATGGAAAAGGATAAGGGATTGAATGTAACATCTTGCATAGTCTAGGTCCTTATTAAACCATTAACCCAATAAATCTCATGATAGTCATGGTAAGATCATCTTGGCAATATTTTCAAATCTCAAATTAGTCTAACTTAAAGGGTAAGTAATCACCATCTGTCATTTATTTATGCTTTAATATTTGTGCAACGTTCAAAAAGAAAAGCATAGAAGCACCTCTCATTAATTGAACATGCTAAAAAATGCTAGCTACATATTTTAAAAGGTTCCAGTAAAGGAAAAACTGGAATGTTCATGTTAATACGCTTAGCAGAGTTTTTTTAGATATAATGATATGTTGCCCAACCATGCAGTAAATTTCGATGACACTGGATGACCATCCCAGCAAATATATAAGATTTCAGCATATCTAACAACCTAATAAGGACAAAGAATTTTAAAAAATTTAAATTAAGGATACGTCCAGAACAGCACGAAAGACTGCAAAAGAAAATTCATAACGTTAGTACATCATTAAACAAGGCAAAGGTCATTGCCATTAGGGAATTCAAGAATAGAAAGTTTAAAACTTGAAAGAACATAAAGAGTACATATGGCAATTGAATAGAACTAGATGTTGCTTTAGGAAATTTTGCTTTCAAACTTTGGAAAATTTATCAAAATACATAAGGCAACCATCCAACTATGAAATAGATATACCTTGCATACATAATTAGACCTCCCAACTTCCACCAGCACTAAATTATGTAAACCTAGAGATACTCTTTAACAGTGAGCCACACACTAGCTTTGTGCAACTTCTAACTATAAGACATTCAACAGACGTGCTAAATCAAAACTCATTTTGAGCAGATCTACATGGAAACCAAAGCTTTGGACTCCTGCTCTATGTTCAATAGATTACTACATGTAATTAGAATACCAGCTAAGATGAAATTATAGACAAATATTGTGTAGGAAATATTGCAACAGTATATAATAGCAATGTGAGGGTCATATTGCTTAGGCTACAAATGATAAACCACATCATACATTATGACAACAACTTACCATAAGGCCGCCAAAAACTCCTTCAATTAAAATCCTGCCCCAATTATCAAAGTATGTGTGGACTGAAAACTTTGATTTTGCCAAGAGCCCGAGAGATGCAACCATCATTACCAGAAAGTAAAAGACAAATCCCATCAGGCCTGTGAATCCCCAGATTCCAGCAACAACTCCACCAATGATCGACAAGAATGTTCGACTGTAACACCAAACAAAAGGAAATCATCATGTTTAGGACAAACCATATTGGCTTAAGTAGCAATCAGTCAAATATCTATAATAAAATATCTTAATTGAAAGTGTTACGTAAAAAAAATGACATGGGAATTTGGAAAGCATATCATCACATAGAAAACAATCTTTATAACTTTTACGCGGTACCTGAAGCCTGTTACTGGAGAATTACAAATGCCAAGTTGCCAACTACCAATTCAATAGATCAGATTCCTAATTGAAGTGTAAATACATTCTTTGTAAAGCTATGATATCACTTGTATACATGTTCCACATTGAACGCCAATAGATATGCCTAGCAGACCTAAGAGTGGTAGTTGAGTACTCAACCTAAACGAAATCAGGTTTGGCACTTCGATTTTGTTATTCATCAAACATTGTGGGTGTATGAATTCAAAATCAAGGTAAACCTAGTAGGAAGAACTCCATATTTTCAATTCAACTTAGCTGACTCAACAATTAGCTATCGGAAATCCCAATCAGCCGGCTAACATTGTTTCTTCTTTCCCTCCCGTTTGAACTTATCCAAATCTAGCATCACAGCAACATCCTCTCCCATATTCCACTCTAATCAATACTTCAACATTCATGTATGAACATCTAATGCTCCGTAACTAGGATACCCACTCCTAAAGATCGAGAGATACCCAAATCAAACCTAGGATGAAATCGAGCTCATCTCCAGATCAGATCAAGGCCATGGGAAGGAGACGAAAGGAAGAGAAAGATAGATAGAGACCTGTAGTAGATGGACTTGACGTTGCTGGTCAGGTTGTCCGCCTGGAGGATGGGGACATCGGCGGAGGAATTGCTGCCGTCCGCCGCCATCGCCGTGACCTCTTCGATGCCTCGTTTCGTGCGAGATTCGAAGACGAAGGCTGGGACGGCAGCGATCTGGGCAGTTCAACTCCACGGAGATGGGTTGGCGATTTGTGGTACAGGGGTGTTTTGCATTCTGGCCCTTAAATTTATTATATTATCGTGTGCAGGTTATTAACCAGAGAAACCTTGTGGCTATACATGAGCACAAATAGCTTAGGGTGCGTTTGGTTAGATAAATGAGGATAAATTTATACGGAATGGTTTAGCATAAATTTTGATACATACGTTTGGTTGAGTGTATGAAATCATCTCGTACAGGACAGAGTGGTACAGATTCCAATAATATTCTTCAAATATGTTGTACCATACCGTGCTTCCAAATTGGCCGGACCATCCCGTACCATTAGTGACAAAGGTTACCATACCAACCTCATCCCTCCAACCAAACATTATCCCGTACCACTCTGCACCATTCCATTCAAACAACCAAACAAAATCTTGTATCATTCCATTTAGGCAACCAAACACCCTCTACCATCTCATCCTGGATCATTACATCCATCACCATTCCATCACATTCATCCTCTTTCACCCAACCAAACACACCCTTAGTAAATAGTAATACAAAATTTAAATCAATGATAAGAGGAAGTTGGCCGGCCCAAGAACCTATTCCCCTTTCTTTTTGAAACCAAGGGTGAGCTACAGAGCATTGCCATCAATTTTAAGAAGAGAATAATACAATACCGCCTCTAAACGAGATACACCACACACAGGAAAGAAATCCCATTGAAAACACTACAAACACAAGTCCAAAGGCAAACGCCAACTATCCCCTTTCTATCCATCCCTCTAACCTAACTGCCACCTTTCTAACTCTCCCTCCTTTCTTGCTTTCCCTCCCCCATCTTTCTAAATAGAGTCATTGACACGACTGTTGGCAGCAACGACAGGCGTGGGGCAGCCATAGTGATGGTTAGAGTTTAGATATCTTCTCTTGATACGCCTCTCTCTAGGTGTGGCAATCGGCTATGGCGTGCTTCTTAGGCCACGTAGATGTCCAGGCGATGCCTTGATAACACTACTAACATTACCAACAATAAGTCAATAGGGAAGCCATGACAGTGTCTTGTGGGTCATAGCATCATAGAACTTTCATTGAATTTTTGTGACGGAACCTTTTCGTGATAGTAAAACTACATAGAAGTCCAATATATCTAAGTGAGAGACCACTCAAAATTCTTGTAGTATAAGTGACCTCCTGCAAAAAAGAACTCACCAATGTCTATAAATATTCATATATAGCAGGGTTTGTGTGCAGTTTGTTTAGGTTTTATTGTTATAATATTACCAATCCTCCTATATTCAATCACAAAAACCTAACAAACCTTGGTGGCGATAGCGGCGAATGCAAAGAAAATTGCAGGGTTTAATCCAAACACACTTCTTCATAATCATCTTGCCACACGATCTCTTGTATCGCTGCTCACTATGTTTCTTCTTCCCTTGCTCCTATTGAGATGCCATTTCCATGACTCCATCTACTAAAGGATTACCAAATAAAAGATTATCTGTTGGTTTTGTTGTTCCTATTTTGGTGTTAGTTTGTAGTGATGAAGTGATCCATGTATCAAGGAATAATATTGTATTAGCTCTCCAAAATCAATTTTTTTTGTAGGTGTACTCTTTTGTGGTGGTGGTGTTGTTACCTTCTTTCATTTTGCTAAAAGTTTTTGTGCGTACATAGAAAGAGAAGATGCATAACGAAAAGGAAAATGGGGAGTAAAAACATATGTGGGATGCCTAATGATTGCATATGGGTGATTCTTATCCAATTTCGAGAAGTTGCCTGAAGTAAGTGAAATTCACATCCAACAATCATGGATAAGTAGCCCCGAGCAAGGAAAAACATTTGTGGGATGACTTTAGGTCATTGTTTTTCTCTTGGATTGACATCGCAGCAAACTCCTTATGCTTCTGAGGCATTATTATTGTCAAGTCTATTGGGGAGTTGGCCGTACTTTTCCTTAAGTTGTGTCGTGTCTATTCAGTGATGAACTCATGAACCTTTTTTATGGTGTCTGTATCTTCAGAAGGACCGTGTAGTTTGCATCTGAAGTAGCACCCTCTTATCTATTGGACACAAACAAAAGAACCATGCAATGTTCAGGTTGAACTGGATCACCATATGGATTTCATATCTTGTGCATGTTATTATCATGCTCTGGTCCTTGTTGGTTTCCAATCGGTTAGAATTTTGAAATCTTTTGTGTGTGTCCTTTAGTTTGTGGAGCTCAAGAACGGAGAGATGTATAACAAGCACTTGGTGAACTTCGACAAGTGGATAAACATCCACCTCTGGGAGGTTATCTGAACCTCAAAGGTGAAATCATGCACCCCCTGCATTCATCTTGTGATGCATTTCATTTTAATAAGCATAGATTAGTTAATGGTATTGTTTTGTTTGGAGAAAATATTGTACCTGTCTATTGTGGAATTGATGTTGTGTTGTGCAATTTAGCTAAGTCTATACATTGCCATGACTTGATGCTTCAAATTTACCATGATTTGGATTTATTCAAACTTACCATGACATGGATACTCCCAATTTGCTATGACATGGATGCCAATCTAGGATCTATCCAGAGCCATCTATTCGAGCCATAACTATTGGAGAAGTGCTCGCGTGAACCTTTCTAGGTCCAGAACTTCTAAGCCACCCATGTTAGTAGTGCGGCAAACTGTGGTCCACTGCACTTTGCATTTCCCACTATGTAGTTATGTGTTACCTGCCCATAGGAACTTCCTCCAAATTTTATCGAAGCATATCATGAACTTCTTTGGTGGTTTGAGGGTCATTAGGAGGTAGGTCGAAAGACAGGTCAAAATGGATTTGACTAGGATGAGACGTCCTCCTGTCGTTAAATGCCATGCTTGCCATGTCGCCAACCTTCGTGACGCTTTTGTCTTGGATGTGTTGGAGATCAACGCATCTCAATCGTCCAACCCGAGATATTTCATGGGGAAGCTTGAGATAATATCAGTGAAGGGCTGCAAGATATTCTCAAGGTTTATGCCTTGGCAGTGGATTGCAGATATTGAACTTTTTTGTAGGTTGACGCATAGACCAGAATATCACCAAAATGTTGCAGGATGGCAATGGTTGCCTCCAGCTCTTCCCTAATCGGGTTCAAGAAGATTACGGCATCGTCCGCGCAGAGCGAGAACCGAAGTGGTGAGCCTCAACCTTTCAGTGGGGAGAGAACCCCGTGTTTAGTGGCTTTAGTGAGGATGTAGTGCAATGGGTCAATGGTAAGATGAAGAGGTGAGGCGATAGGGGGTCACCTTGCCTCAGGCCACGGCGGTGTCTAAATCGCACTCTAGGTAAACCTTTGAGAAGCACAGCCGATGAGGATGTCGCGGAGGTGATGGTTGGCCACTCGCGCCATCGAGGTCCAAAGCCGCGCGTTTGCAACAGGTCTAGGAGGTATTCCCAAGATACATAGTCAAAGGCCTTCGCGATGTCCTGTTTTAGCATGAGTGCAGGGGTATGGGTTCGATGGTAGGCTCTTGCACAATTTCGTACATACAAGAAGTTGTATTGGATGCATCGCCATTTAATGAAAGCGCTCTTGGAATTCAAGACTAGCAAGCTAATGAGTCTTGAAAGACACATAGCTAGCACTTTGGAGAGGATCTTTGAGACCGAATGGATAAGACCGATTGAAAGTGCATCTAGGCCCCTCAAATTGTTTTGGTGATTAATGATGACACAATTAAAGAGATCTAATGTTTTATCCAAGAATACTGCAGATATCGAGATTATATCGAAGTTTGGAATGACATTGGACACCCCCTCGACTACTTAAAATCAAAAGGACGGCATCAAGACCAAAGTTGTAATCTTTTATTCATTTGTGTCTTAAGGATAGCCGTACTATAAAGAGGGTATGACGAGAAATCGATTTTAGGATGTGCATGTGCTCAACATCAAGTCTTGCATCTCACTTTAGCACTCCTACGCTTGGTTTTGAAAAGTTTCAATTTGAAACTGCTTAGGTAACCGGAGTATCCGGACATTTTGTCCTGAGTCTCGGATTCAATCCGAGTGTCCGGACATTTGGTCCGGAGTCTCCGGGTTGGACCTCTCGGTTGCTTTGTTTCCAGCTGGTCCGGAGTATCCGGTCATTTTGTCCGGAGTCTCCGGATAACCCGGAGTCTCCGGGTTGTTTGTCCGGACACTCCGGCCTGTTCAAAAACGGGAGTAACGGCTAGTTTTCAAAAAGAGTATTTAAAGCCTCCACTCCACTCCAACGGCTAGGATCTCTATTGAGCTCATTCATAGCAGCATTCAAGCCATTCCTAACCATCTCTAAGCATTCAATAGAGCCCCCACTTCCTCCCACCAATTAATTTGGTTGTTGATCTTTTTGGTGAGGAGAGGAAGAAGAAAAGTGCAAAGTGCATTCATTTCATCTTGTTGAGCACTAGTTCATCCTCCAAGCGATTCTTCGTGGTGTTTTTTCTCTTGGAGGTTGAAGGTCTCCTAGACGGCTAGGAGTCACCGGGAGCTACCAACTTGTGTGGTGAGCCAGGTAGTTTGTGAAGGCAAGTCTCGCCTCCGAAAGGAAAGAGACAAGAAGTGAAGCCGTGAGTGCATTTGTGCAACACCGGAGGAAAGCGGGTTGAAAGAGACCCCAGCTCAAGTGCGACCGAGCCACCTCAACGGAGACGTAGGGTTCCCTTCAAGAACCCGAACTTCGGTGAAAATTCGTGTCTCTCACATTCACTTTTACTTCTTAGCATTGCTTAAGTGAATTTGAATTTGTTAAGTTAGATCTAGCTCTTTGCTTGGCTTTATATTCAAATTCTTGCTAGCAATTGTACTAGGTTGTTCATGCTATATACTTCTAGTGGTTTATTGTGCTTGCTAGAATAGTTTTTATCTCGCTCCCGAGCCATCTAACCCGGAGAGTCCGGACTCAATCTGGACACTCGGACAAGCCGAGTATCCGGACCAAAACCCGGAGACTCGGGTTGACCCGGCTTCGGCCAGGTTTATTCCGCTGCGTAAATTTTAATCCGCCTATTCACCCCCCCTCTAGGCGACATCGTTGGTCCTTTCAATTGGTATCAGAGCCAAATCTCCTTTATTTTGGCTTAACCGCTTGGAGAATCAAAGATGTCGGACATAGAGAAGGTTACCGAAACCCATGGCCAAGAGAAAGCCTCGGGTTCCGGTATCGGGGTTGCTATTCCATTAGATTATTCCTCCTTTGGAGTCTCAAACTCCTCATCCTATGTTTCCGTCTCGTCCGGTCGAGCGCCTCACTTCGATGGCACTCGGTATGCGGCATGGAAACATAAGATGAAGATGCATTTGAGATCACTTCATCCGTGTATTTGGAAGATTGTTGAAACAGGTTTCAAGCCCGTAAACCCCAACAATCTCACCTCCGAAGAAGACAAAGCTCAACACTTCAACGATTTGGCCGTCAATGCCTTGTTCAATGCTTTGAGCGACTCCGAGTTCAACCGGGTCGATGGCCTTGACAATGCCAAGGACATTTGGGAAAGATTAATGGTAACTCATGAAGGAGTATCAAGTGTCCGTGAATCGAAAATAGAGCTCATCATTGGAGAATTGAGCCGATTCACACTTGAAGAAGGAGAAACTTACACAAAGATGTTTGATCGCTTGATGTTGCTAGTAAATCAAGCAAAAGGACTTGGAAGCACCGAGCTCACCGACAAAGCTATTGTCAAGATCATCCTCCGAGTAATTACCCCACCAACCGCAATCTTGTACAACTCATCCGCTGACCGCCAAACTTGATACTCTCACTCCTCATGATGTGATTGGCCGGTTGATGACAGATGAGATGATGGTGAAGGAAGCGGAAGTGGTGGAGGAGCTCAAGTCCGGCAAGAAGAAGGGCATCGCCTTGAAGGCCGTCAAGGTGGTGCAAGAAGCCGAAGAGAGCTCAAGCGATGAAGAAGAGTCAAGCGGCCCCTTGACAAATGAAGACATGGCCTTGCTCGTAAGAAGATTCAACAAGTTCTTGAAGAAGAAGGGCTACAAGCCGGGTAGTCACTCCAAGAACTATGGCAACAAGTCAAGAGGGCGTCACTCCTCAAGAAAGTGCTATGAGTGTGGGGAACCCGCCACTTCATTGCCGAGTGCCCACACAAAGAAAAGAAGGAAGAGAAGCCGTACAAGAAAGACAAGTACCGCAAGAAGGACAAGGATAAGAGCAAGAAGTACAAGGGCAAGGGTCATGCATACATTGGCAAGGAATGGAACTCCGACTCCGACTCCGAGTCCGAGTCCGAGTCCAACTCCGACAATGAGGGAGGACTTGCCACCGTCGCCATCGCTACTCCACCGACAAAGTCGAGGAGCCTCTTCGACAACTTGAGCGACGGAGATGAAGATGCTCCAATGTGCCTTATGGCAAAGGGGCACAAGGTATCATCTAAGAGTTCCACTCTTTCTATTGTTGATTATGGCTTAGATGATTGTGATGATGCTAGTGATGATGAGGAAGTAGCATTTAAGTCTATGAATGATTTTGATATTGAAAAATTGGAGGAAGTAGTTGAACAAAAGGAGGCTATTCTTGAGGCTCAAGAGGATCTCCTTATTTTTGAAAAGGAGAAGAACATTGAGCTAGAGAAGAGCCTAGCTTTTGAAAGAAAGAGAAATGAGGATTTGGTCAAAAGTTCAAATTTGACCAAAAATGAAGCAATTAGTCTTGAGATCATCAATGCTTCACTCTTAGAGCAACTTGCAAAAGCAAAGGATGCTTGCAAGGCTCTTGAAGTGAAGCTTGTTGATCTCTCGAATAAAGCTTCTACCTCAATCAACAACTCCAATATTTCATTACCTTCAACGAGCAACGGTTGCGCTAGATGCTTTAATGTTGATGTTGCTACTTGTGCTACTAACCGTGAGACTTTGAAAGTCTTAGCTCATGAAAATGAGAAGCTTAAGGTGATGCTTGAAGATGGACTTCAAAAGTCCTACAAGGCAAGCAAAGGTTTAGAGGAGTATCTCGGTAGCGCCAAGGTAATCCTAAGAGGCAAGGGCTTGGGTATGTTCGTAAAGGGCAAAAAGAGCAACATTGTTGTTGCTCCTTTAAGCAAGCCCATTCACTTTGTAAAAGGCGAAGGAACATCCAAACACAAAGCTCACTCCGAGTTCTTTGCTTCTTATGTGCTTAAAAAGACTAACCTCGGTCGTGTAGTTGCTTATCATGTTGGGCGTAAGCCGAAGAATGCTCCTTGTGTTCGTTCTATTTGGGTCCCTAAATCACTTGTCACTAATGTGCGTGGACCTAACCAAGTTTGGGTACCAAAGAGCAAAAACTAAATGTCATTTTGTAGGCCTATATCTCCGGTGGAACAAGTTGGATTTTGGATAGCGGATGTACGCACCACATGACCGGAGAAAAGGCAATGTTTGCTCAATTGGACGCAAATGGATCAAATAGTGAAAGCATTGTCTTTGGAGACAATGGAAAAGGAGAAGTAATTGGATTGGGTAAAATTCCTATCTCAAACAATTTTCAATTAAATAATGTTTTGCTTGTTGAGTCATTAAGCTACAATCTATTGTCCGTTGCACAATTATGTGAAGCGGGCTATAATTGTTTGTTTAATGAAAAGGGTGTGGATGTCATTAAGAGGCTTGACGGTTCAATAGCCTTTAAAGGGCGTTTGAAGGGTAAGCTCTATCTCGTAGACTTCAATACGGATAGACTTAATCTTGAAACGTGCTTAATGGCTAAATCTAGCATGAGTTGGCTTTGGCATCGCCGGTTGGCTCATGTTGGTATGAGGAATCTTCATAAACTCATTAAAGGCAACCACATTCTCGGACTAACCAATGTTGTCTTTGAGAAAGATAGGATTTGTAGCGCTTGTCAAGCCGGCAAGCAAGTCGGTGCCTCCCATCCCGCCAAGAATGTGATGACGACCACAAGACCTTTGGAAATGCTTCATATGGATCTTTTTGGTCCTGGTCGCCTACATAAGCATCGGGGAAGTAAGTATGGTTTAGTCATTGTTGATGATTTTTCTCGATTCACTTGGGTGTTCTTTTTGCATGACAAGGAGAAGTCCAAGTGACTTTAAAGAAATTCATGAGAAGAGCTCAAAACGAGTTTGAAGTAAAGATTAAAGAGAATTCGGAGCGACAACGGCACCGAGTTCAAGAATATTGGCGTGGAGGAGTTTCTTGATGAGGAAGGAATCAAGCACGAATTCTCGGCTCCTATTCTCCTCAACAAAATGGGGTGGCCGAGAGGAAGAATTGAACCCTCATCGAGATGGCGCGGACAATGCTCGACGAGTACAAGGTTTCCGATAGCTTTTGGGCTAAGCAATCAACACCGCATGCCACAGCTCCAACCGCCTCTACCTCCACAAGATCTTAAAAAAGGCGGCGTCTGAGTTGCTCAGGGAAGAAACCAAATGTCTCCTACTTTCGAGTCTTTGGGAGCAAATGCTATATCCTCAATAAAAAGGCTAAGTCTTCTAAATTCGCTCCTAAAGTAGATGAAGGTTTCTTACTTGGTTATGGAACCAATGCTTACGCGTACCGAGTTTTCAACAATACCAACGGTGTCGTTGAAATCTCGCGTGACGTGACTTTTGATGAAACTAACGGTTCTCAAGTAGAACAAGTTGATCGTGTTGTGATTGACAGGGAAGAACCTCCTTGTGAAGCTATAAAGAAAATGGCAATTGGAGAGGTAAGACCTCAAAATTTGGAATCTCACCCGAACTCCCCAACCTGGAGTCTCCGGCCTGAAACCCGGAGTGTCCGGATTAGTCCGGAGTCTCCGGGTCCAATACCGGAGTCTCCGGATGGGTCAGACTCGGGCGACATTCCCTCCTCGTCCAATCAAGCTCAAGATGGTTCAAATGCCACCCAAGATGATGAAGGCCCTATTCAAGCCTTGGACTCATCCGTACCTCATCCTAGAGTTCATCAAAGCATTCAAAGAGATCATCCGGTCGACAACATACTTGGAGACATCAACAAGGGAGTATCCACTCGATCTCGAGTTGCAAATTTTTGTGAATTCTACTCGTTTGTTTCCTCTCTTGAACCTCTTAAAGTAGATGAAGCGCTTGAAGACCCAGATTGGGTGATGGCTATGCAAGAGGAACTTAACAACTTCAAGCGCAATCAAGTCTGGGAGCTTGTCAAAAGACCAAATCAAAACGTTATCGGCACTAAGTGGGTCTTCGAAACAAGCAAGATGAAAACGGGATCGTGACAAGGAACAAAGCCCGTTTGGTTGCTCAAGGGTACACTCAAATAGAAGGTTTGGATTTCGATGAAACATATGCTCCAGTAGCTAGGCTTGAATCTATTAGAATATTACTTGCCTTTGCTACTCACCATGATTTCAAGCTGTATCAAATGGACGTGAAGAGCGCCTTCTTAAATGGACCACTTTCCGAGATGGTCTACGTTGAGCAACCACCGGATTTGAAGATCCAAGACATCCGGACCACGTCTACTACCTTCACAAGGCACTCTATGGACTTAAGCAAGCTCCAAGGGCTTGGTTCGAATGTCTTCGAGACTTCCTTCTCGGACAAGGTTTTGTAGTCGGAAAAGCCGACCCTACTCTCTTTACTAAGCATATTGATAATGATCTATTTGTGTGCCAAATATATGTCGATGATATTATATTTGGATCTACTAATGAACATTTGTGTAAAGAGTTTAGCAAGATAATGACCAAAAGGTTTGAGATGTCCATGATGGGTGAGTTGAAGTTCTTCCTCGGATTCCAAGTTAAACAACTCAAGGAAGGAACTTTCATTTGTCAAACGAAGTACATCAAGGACATGCTCAAGAAGTTCGGAATGGAGGACGCCAAGCCCATAAAGACGCCAATGCAAGCCAACGGGCACCTAGACCTCGACAAAGAAGGTAAACCGGTCATCCAAAAGGTATATCGTTCGATGATCGGTTCTCTCCTTTATCTTTGTGCATCTAGGCCCGATATCATGCTTAGCGTTTGTATGTGTGCACGTTTTCAAGCCGCTCCAAAAGAGTGCCACATGGTGGCCGTTAAGAGAATCTTGAGATACTTAGTGCACACTCCTCATTTAGGACTTTGGTATCCGAAAGGATCCTCCTTTGAGCTTATTGGCTATTCCGATCACGGATTATGCCGGTTGCAAAGTGGATAGGAAGAGCACCTCGGGAACTTGCCAATTCTTGGGTAGGTCCCTAGTCTCGTGGTCTTCCAAGAAACAAAATTCGTAGCCCTATCCACTGCCGAAGCCGAATACATAGCTGCCGGGAGTTGTTGTGCCCAATTACTTTGGATGAGACAAACCTTGAGTGATTATGGCCTATCCTACAAAAGCGTTCCACTTTTGTGTGACAATGAGAGCGCCATAAAAATTGCCAACAATCCTGTCCAACACTCCCGAACAAAACACATTGATATTCGCCATCATTTCCTAAGAGACCACGCAACTAAAGGCGAAATTGATATCCAACATGTGAGCACAAATGATCAATTAGCCGATATCTTTACCAAGCCCCTTGACGAGAAAGGTTACGTGAATTGAGAAGTGGTCTAAATATTCTAGATTCTCGTAACGTGGCTTGATAAGTGCTCATATATTGGTTGGTGAATGAAAAATGAAGTTCAAAACTTTATTTATCTTTTTCTCTGAATTTACCATGTGTTATTGGCTCTTGATCTTAGGATCGCATCATTACTATGTGACTATAGTCCTGATTGCTTGATTGTTAGCTAGTCACATGGTGGATAGATGCCCTAGGATTCCTTCCTATCTCTCTCCGCGGGTCTCCAAGCTTTCCTTGAAAAATTCTTTTCTTCTGGCGGGGAATCGGAGTATCCGGATTCGATTCGGACTCTCCGGTTAGCCCGGAGTCTCCGGATATTTGGTCCGGAGTGTCCGGATTGGTCCGAGTCTCCGGATTGTAGTCCGAGTCTCGGGTTGGGGCGATCAGTTAAACCCCAAAATCCCGCAGTTCATTTCCTTTTCTTTTCCCACCGTGCCTCTTCCTCTCCCGTGCTCCTCTCTTGGCTAGGGCGTGTTTCTCACCTTCATCGTCTTCTCCAAGGCTCTTGGATCCCCTTCCTCTCCTTGGCATTGAAGATCTTGGTAAGACTCCTTTGCCCTAACCCTCTCCTCTTCGGGATTGGATTCATTTCTTCGGTTCTTAAGGCCTCTCTTCATGCTTCACATCCTCTAGGGTGAGGCTTGACTCTTCGTGGCCCTCAAGATCGGAGAATCTCGCTCTTCCCTCACCCGTGTGCTTCATTCTCCATCTTCTTAAGGTGAGTTCTTTCGAGCCCTAATCCCGCTGAAATCTCTTACTAGATTATGCCCTAATCTTCATTTGTTCATCCTAGAGGCAATCTAGTTCCAATTCTGTTTTGTGCGGATTGAATTCCTCATTTCCCCGTAGCGTGTGCTCGTTTCGGCACATCCGAGTATCCGGACTACGAGTCCGGAGTCTCGGGTAGATCCGAGTGTCCGGACTTCTGTCCGAGTCTCGGATGCAATCCGAGTATCCGGACATTTTGTCCGGACTCTCGGGTTGAGTGCCTCGCCAAGTCCCGAACCATTTGTTTTAGCGTCGCCTCTCGGCTAATTCCTCTCGTTCGCTTTATAAGTCGGATGGATCCTTCCCGAGGAACTTCCGTGGCGGCGATCCTCCTCGGCCAGGTAGGCGGTGGCGATGATCCTCCTCAGTGAGCAGCTAGTGGCGGTGCTCCGCCAGGGCGCGTCTCCCACCAATTCTCCTCCGCAGCCTCCGCAAAAAGCAGAGAATTGGAGTGGCCAAAGGCCCATTTCGGACCTCGAGGCGGCTAGCCTCGGGATCGGCTCTGTCTGTCTCCTCCACCTCGGCAAGCTCACGATCCGGATGAGCATCGGTGATACCCATGCCAGGCCGTGATCGGAAAAGAAGCCGATTCCTGCACTTCCGGGCACTTCATTGGTCCTCCGATCAAGGCCAAGCCCGTGTGGAACTATCCAATGTCCGTGAATCCAATGAGAGTAATTGACTACCGGACAGGACCTGGTAAAGGGAAAGCCATTGTGGAGCACAGAAAGAAAGATCCTTTGGAGCTCCACCAGGATGAGTATGTGGACCGCCGGTTTTGGAACCGGTTTCGATCGACATTACTATGAAACGGTCCTATACCCACTTGAGCACCCAAAGGGTTCGCATGAAGACCATTATTTGGGAGTACATGGCTGCGGCGAGCAATCCAGTCTTCTCTCGAGATCATTCAGATTTGCGAGTGCATCGGATCAAGAACATCATGGCATACAAGTATGACTGGAACAATGAGATCATTATGCAGTTTTATGCCACCTTGTACTTTGACAAGAATGATGAGGCCATTTGGTGGATTACCTACAAGTTATGGTATGTGGCTAGCAAAAGAGATTTGCGAGTGTTCAACCTCGAGATACAATGCCACCCAAAGCTTCATGAGAAGAAAGTGATGACTCTGAGCAGATTGAGGCTTTGTATGACACATCCAGGAGCTTCACAGTTGGGACCATCAAGGGTCCGAAGGACATACCGGTTTGTGCTCAACAGGATGTTGAGAGTCACTCTTTCGCCAAAGGAAGGAGATGCTTACGCCATCGGTTCCTATGGTAGGAACTCTTTGTTTCACCTCGTTGAGAGCCTTGACCCTTTTGACATTGTCGATTTCTTGTGGGAAACAATGAGGCGAGCAGCGCAGAGCAACATGGCGATTGCAGCTATGCACCTTTCGTGATGACCTTGATCTCTTGATGAGTGGGCTGAAGTTTGTCGAGAGATGAGGAGCATCTTTCTTACAAGGTCCGCCCTCGGTCTACTCCAGCCCCTCCGGTGCTCCTGGTCCTCGCTAGACTTCGGCCGAGGTCGTGCCGTGCTCTACCTCTACCCCTGTGCCTCTGCCCGATTCTTTGGGGCGGTCCGAGGTTTCTAGTAGCACTCTTCGGCGGATGCTCAAGCACGTCTTCCTTCTTTGCGCGACATCTCCACCAGGCGAAGGTGATGAGTCGACAGATCAAGAAGAATGGTCAAGACATTCGCAGCATCCGCCGCCACAATGGCGAAAGCGATCAGTCCAGCGACTCTTCCGGTCTTCCGAGGAGAGTAGCGACGCCACTGGCCGATGCCTTGTTTGGGATTGCTTCCTCCTCTGCTCCTCCAGCGCTGGTGACGTCGACAAATGAGGGCTCTGAGTATGAGGCCTCCGGCGACGGAGATGACGAGTGATTTCTGTGTCTTCCTTTTTGGTGTCTTGATGCCAAAGGGAGTGATCTTTAAGCGTTGTCTTTGTCGTGGACTCTTTAATCTTTCCGTGCATCGCGTGTGGACTTGCTTGTGTTGCTTCAGTTATTTGTTCTTTTAGTGTTGTGAACTCTGTCTATTCCATGTAATGTCTTTAATGCTTATTTTATCTTATGCATGGATTACTTTCAGTTACTTGTATTGTATTCTCGCAAGCTGTGTTTGAGGGGGAGCTCTCGATTTTCTCGTTAAATATGTGCATTTGTTCCCTCTCAATTCCTCTAATGCACACTTTTAGGGGGAGCTCCTCTTATTGATCTTATGCCTAAGTCTTGTTCTCGTTATTTTATTTTGCTAATTAATTGTGTTGTCATCAATTCACCAAAAAGGGGGAGATTGAAAGTGCATCTAGGCCCCTCAAATTGTTTTGGTGATTAATGATGACACAATTAAAGAGATCTAATGTTTTATCCAAGAATACTGCAGATATCGAGATTATATCGAAGTTTGGAATGACATTGGACACCCCCTCGACTACTTAAAATCAAAAGGACGGCATCAAGACCAAAGTTGTAATCTTTTATTCATTTGTGTCTTAAGGATAGCCGTACTATTAAGAGGGTATGACGAGAAATCGATTTTAGGATGTGCATGTGCTCAACATCAAGTCTTGCATCTCACTTTAGCACTCCTACGCTTGGTTTTGAAATGTTTCAATTTGAAACCGTTCTGGGTAACCCGGAGTATCCGGACATTTTGTCCGGAGTCTCCGGATTCAATCCGGAGTGTCCGGACATTTGGTCCGGAGTCTCCGGGTTGGACCTCTCGGTTGCTTTGTTTCCAGCTGGTCCGGAGTATCCGGTCATTTTGTCCGGAGTCTCCGGATAACCCGGAGTCTCCGGGTTGTTTGTCCGGACACTCCGGCCTGTTCAAAAACGGGAGTAACGGCTAGTTTTCAAAAAGAGTATTTAAAGCCTCCACTCCACTCCAACGGCTAGGATCTCTATTGAGCTCATTCATAGCAGCATTCAAGCCATTCCTAACCATCTCTAAGCATTCAATAGAGCCCCCACTTCCTCCCACCAATTAATTTGGTTGTTGATCTTTTTGGTGAGGAGAGGAAGAAGAAAAGTGCAAAGTGCATTCATTTCATCTTGTTGAGCACTAGTTCATCCTCCAAGCGATTCTTCGTGGTGTTTTTTCTCTTGGAGGTTGAAGGTCTCCTAGACGGCTAGGAGTCACCGGGAGCTACCAACTTGTGTGGTGAGCCCCGGTAGTTTGTGAAGGCAAGTCTCGCCTCCGAAAGGAAAGAGACAAGAAGTGAAGCCGGCGAGTGCATTTGTGCAACACCGGGAGGAAAGCGGGTTGAAAGAGACCCCGGCTCAAGTGCGACCGAGCCACCTCAACGGAGACGTAGGGTTCCCTTCAAGAACCCGAACTTCGGTGAAAATTCGTGTCTCTCACATTCACTTTTACTTCTTAGCATTGCTTAAGTGAATTTGAATTTGTTAAGTTAGATCTAGCTCTTTGCTTGGCTTTATATTCAAATTCTTGCTAGCAATTGTACTAGGTTGTTCATGCTATATACTTCTAGTGGTTTATTGTGCTTGCTAGAATAGTTTTTATCTCGCTCCCGAGCCATCTAACCCGGAGAGTCCGGACTCAATACCGGACACTCCGGACAAGCCGGAGTATCCGGACCAAAAACCCGGAGACTCCGGGTTGACCAGCTCGGCCAGGTTTATTCCGCTGCGTAAATTTTAATCCGCCTGTTCACCCCCCCTCTAGGCGACATCGTTGGTCCTTTCACCGATTGGTTGATAGTCAGTAGGGGTGCCAGCTGCATCCTTTTTAGGGATCAAGGCGATCACAGCATTATTTAGGAGACTGGAGGCCCCTGCCGAGCAATTTTAGATGCAATGAAAGATGGCTATGATGTCCGCTTTGATAATGTCCCAGTAGTACTTGTAGAAGGTACCAATGAAGCCATCAGGGCCTGAGGCCTTTTCAGCAGGCAATTGTTGAACTGCAAGGCGCACTTCTTGTTCGATGAAGTTTGCTCCAAGTCAGTGCTGTCGTAGGTATGGAGGCTAAGCTGCTGCCAGTTGATGCCTTGCGAAGTTGCGAGTGTGTGCTCGTTTCCCCGAGTAGTGATGAGGAGTGTTGGAGTAGTACATGCGCCTTTTCATCGTAAAGAGTTGCCAAGACGTGGTCAGTTTACAAAGATTGGATAAAGTTCTTTCGGCGTTGTTCATTGGCGTTGAGATAAAAAAAGCAGGTGTTTACATCACCCTCCTTGAGCCATGAGAGGATTGGCGCTTGCGTGTCCTTTCAACTGCCGCTAAAGTAGATATTTTTGAATCTTTTTACTTGCCTCCAAGCCGGCACACTGTTTGATCTCAATAGGATCCACGAAACGGGGCCCTACGTGCCGAGCAAAGCTACTTCGCCGACGCCAAACCGATTGATCGATTGAATGGCTATCATGTACTGCAGTTCATCTGTCGATCGATCAAAAGTAGGTAAAACCACCAAATCCGTATCCTTTTTCACTAAACGATCAGTGACGGCTGGTGCCGAGGAATATTCTCTCGTCCTTGATTGGCCAAATTGCGTGTCGTGCTGCGGTGAGCATGCACACACATTACGTATGGTCCTGTTGTCCTACTTTTTCTTTGTCGCGATTTAGGCCAGATCGATCGTGTCCTAGATTGTATCATGAGTGAAAGTTCTCATGTAAGTATTCTCCAACGATCCAGTTCCTTGCGTGCCTCATCATCATGCATATATACGCATGAATACGGTGGTCCAGATCCAATGGTCGTTAATCCTCATGCACTAATGCGTTTGTAGAATCCGTGATAATGCAAATCAGATTTGCGATCGATCGAGGATATAAGTTGTGAGCTGTATTGTCACGTCTTAGTCCAAAATCCGCTTGATGCCCAGCCCATCCATGAGCAGATCCACGTATATATAATATCACACTTATACTTTGTCATTGCTTCGTTTAAAATGATTAACCTGGATATATATTTGGCCCTAACAGGACCCAGAAATACCCCTTAATACACGTCCGTGTGTCCAATGCCGACACATATATCATGCCGTGTGACCACTCTGAGCCCACACACGCCATGCGTTATTTGTCAACACCCCTATCCCACACGCACCTGTGCAGCGAAGATTGATTCTCTGATACCATATGTAACAATCTGACCTAAAATTCGCTCAATGCCTAGCCTATCCATTGGACGGACCCACATATGCAAAGCACCCCACCTACACTTTTGTCGTCGCTTCGTTTAAAAGGTTTAACCCGAAGGTGCTATGTTTTGGACCCAACAGTTATTATATACTAATATAACTCTCTTTAAATAAACAATGTAGGACTAATCCTATCATCGCTTTACATGAGACTTCACATTAACGAGCTTTACTCTGCCATGAATATGTGCGCACAAAAAATGGGCGCATCGACGTATTCCATGAGACAAATTAAGTTCATATGACATATTTTCTTTTGGTCTATCAACTAAGAACATATTAAAAATAACTAGACTATATTTAATTATTTTATATAATCACTATCAAGTAAATATGGATATTTATTAAGACTATAAATGAAACACCACATTAATTTGTATTAGAACATAAAATACATATGATATTTAACTATTAGAAAAATGCAGACTATAAATATAGACGGAGGGAGTAAGTCCGATTTACTGGCTCAGGCCAGGGTTAGCAATATCGAAACTGAAAAAATCGATGGAAAATCAAAATTGAAATTCAAAAATATCGAGCCAAAAATCTATTAAAAATCATCAGAAACCGAGGGTTAAGAATTCCAAAAAAAAAATCGAAAACCGATCGATTTTGCATCACACAAATTTTTCAAATTTTTTATTTTTTTTATTTTTTTTGAATTTAACCGGTTTATCAACTAGTTTTATATGTCGAACTTGGTTCGACAAAATTAAAAATCGTGAAAATCGATAAATTTTGACCAGTTTTGTAAACCTACTCAGGGAGGGCTGAGGATAAAAGTTAGGTATGGCCTTGCACATGCAACGATGGCCGCAAATGAGAACCACTCGTCTTCATTAGTTCGTTTTCTATAGCTTCGGGAAATTGGATGGGGATTTGATTCTCTGCCTTTACTACTTAAAATACACGATGCATTTTGATATGGTAGAATAAAAAAAATGAAAAAAATCAAATTGCTACAGTTTAATAAAATCTAGTTTAAAAATATCTGTGAGATTTAATAAAATCTAGTTTAAAATATGAATTTCAATCAAAATATCCGAAGTTTCAATGAAATTTACCAAAATCTTGAATACTGTAGCAATTTAATTTTTTTCCTCATATTTTTTTTTATTCTACCAGGTTAAAATAGACTGTGCATTTTGAGTAGCAAAGACAGATAATCCAAATCGAACTGGATGGTGTCTCCTGCAACGCAGAAGAGAAGAATCTTAGGTGATGGAAGAATCTGATGCCAAAGCAGCGAAGCATATCCTAGTGGCTGTTATCAGGAAGGAACCGGCAGGTGTCCCAGAAGGACTGGGACTGGAGCCATTTGTTATGTGTTCAACTTTGGTACTCCTACATGATAACTTGCCCGATCAAATCACGTATGCATAGCTGTTTGGATAAACTTCAAAGTGATAATCACGAGCTATAGATAAACCACAATGTGTATACAAACTACAGAGTGACATTTTGTTTAACATCCCATGCCTGTATCATGTCTCGCCCTGTGGCTTCTGTATATGATCTAAATCTGTTAAACATTGTGAAACAGTAGCTCGTATCTTTGTAATCTTTAGAATAACAATTTTCGAGGTACAATCCTACGTTACCAAGCCTGTCAACACGAAAAGGATTCTCAATCATGACAACCAAATCCCTGTAAAAGTTCTTACAAGATCACCTGTCGAAACACGACATTGTTGTTAAGGAATAATAGTTCAAGGTTCCTAAATAGATCTAAAGTGAAGAATAGGGAGAGACACAAAGTATGAGGAGAAATTGATCTGATATTTTTTATTGCTTGTTGTATGTGTACAGTGGGGTGACCCTCTGCCTTCTATTTATAACCTACAGCTAGGATTTCTGCTAAAGGACTATTGTGGACCTGTATAGACCACGTGGTTTCCCAACAATTGTAACCCACGGTGTTCTCGAAGCAAACAACAAAGACCGGAGCAGAGGCCTGGCAAATGCATCATCTTGTTAGGTGAGTATTGAGTACGGAGAAATTTTAAAGTAAATTTTACTGATATTATCTCTACTATTATAAAGCAGCAGTTGGTGGCAGTGGTGAGTTCTATCCACGTCAATAATTACCCTGCTTAATTGCCCTACTTAATTGCTCTGCTTAATTGCCCTGCGCAAAAAACGAAGCGTTAAAGATAGAAGTTTGATCTTGTGAAATAATTTTTTTATTTTTTAATCTTTATTTTTCGTTATCAATTTTGTTTTTCGTAGCAACGCACGGGCATGTAACTAGTATACTATGAATTAGAAGTCATATCTAGCTATTAATTTATTTAAGTTATTTCTACTATTTCACTATAAAAAAAGTAAAATAAAACTAGCTATCCAGAGACCGCACGGCCCTCGCACCGGTCAAAGGCCACGGCCCGCCCATACCCCCAGGCCCCAGCCCCGTGCGGTCGTGTCCGTTCCCCTGCACGGCTACGGCGACACGTGTGTCAGTCGCTCGACACGCGAATCAGCGCCGTGCGGCGGCGGGAACCGTCGCTCCCCGTGCCGACCTGCCGTGCGTGCGCAGCGCCGAGAGGAGAGGTTTCGATCGTGCGGGTTTGACCGGGAGGGCGGGCGGGCTGCACGGCCAGGATCTCGCTGGCTGCGAATCGTACGCAAGCGGCACGCTTATCGCCTTCCCCTGCGCGCGTACAAGTGGAAGGCCCCGTCTCCTTCCTTCTGTCTGCCTTCTTCTATCCTACTCTACTCAGGTGTGCGGCCCAGGAACCGAACAAGGCAGCAAGCACAACCGAACAAAATTCACCAGCGATCCATCGGCAACTATACCTCGCACTTTATTTTTGAGGCCTTTTGGTTGGTTCCTTGTTTTGCCCTGCCTCTGTATATAAAATCTAGGGCCTCCCATACAGAGCAGCGCTTCTATAATTTTTCTCCTAATACAAATCGTATGAATCTTGACGCAATTAAAGGGGTAAATAATTATCATCCATCATTCATTCATACTTTAATAGTTGCGCAACTTTAAAAAGGAAAAACATAGAATCACCTCTCATACAAAAATTATGGAAGAATTTTATATAGAATAATTCGGTTTTCGCAGGAATTTTCATGTACTAAATAAGATCTCTTAGGGTGCGTTTGGTTTAAAGACGAAGGGAGAATGTGATTGCTCCATCTATCTTTTTTCATTCATTCCGCTATTTGGTTAAATAAATGTGTGGACGAGGGCAGCCAACTCTCAGAAATATTCTTCATAGATGCTGGATGAGTCCATCACATGAAATTGGCTAGATAAGCACATCCAACTTTCATCCCACCAACCAAATTTGAATTCTCATCTCATTCACCATCCAACTCTCATTCCTCTAACCAAATAAAAATTTGGCTCATCTCATCTATCTCTCATCCCTTTAACTAAACATGAATTTGTATGACTTCATTCCTATCAGGATGGATGGCTTCTATTCACCCTTTGCTCTCGAATCAAACAAACCCTCAGGATCACTTATGTACGAAAAGAAATGTCACAAGATTGATCATCCGTGAATTGGCAAACTTTAGCAAAAGAGTATGCTACGATACTAAGGGAGATTTTGGTATGCAAAGGTATGCCGAATATGCTCAACACTACTGAGGCGCCCCGTTTGGAACAAAGCATTTTCACAAGAATTTCGTAGAAACTTCCTATGAACTAGTTTGATTCTTGCTGATTAATAAGATACACAAGAAACACAACTCTATCTTTAATTAGAAACATTAAAGTTCAGATAACTAATGCAACTATTTTGTAGTATGTGGTGGGCAAAATATCAGGAATAAATCGGCTAGTAGAGGATGTTCCGAGAAGCCCAAAGGCCTCCGGAATCACCCCAAAACGATTTGGGAGGCGACACCAAAGAACCCAGCCAAGGGCGTCTCCCTCCTCACCTTCTCCCTCGCCGCCGCCGATGGTGGCCACCGGCTGACCGGTGGGGGGCCTTCCACTTCTTCCTTTTCTCTAATCCCCTGGTGCCCCACCTTCTAGTTTCTTCGTATTGGCGACAGAGGAGGCGCCCAATCGTCTTCGTTGCCAACCTCGGGGTTGGTGAAGAGCGGCAGAGACAGCGCAGTGGAGACGGTGACAAGCGACGATTGCTCGAGTTTGGTAACGAGCGGAGGAGACCAAGTTGTTGCATATCCAAATCTAGGGTGTTCCCCTCAAGATCCACTTGATTTGGGCGAGATGCAATCGCGCGTAGATGTGTTGGGGCCATTGTTGTTTCCCTCCTGGACAGATCTAGACTGGATTCGGCCAAGCGCTACGTTCCTCTCCGACGTCGTGAGTGGTGGCCCATCCCTGCTCCTTCGGGTTCGGGCGGAGCGGCACGGGTAGCGAGGCTCCTTTGCTCTGAGGGCGGTGTATGGTGTTGACGGCGAGGCAGAGCGGCATCTTCGCGTTTGGGTGGCTTGATGAGCTCGAGTAGGATGAGCTGGAGGAGGAGAGGATGTCGTCGAAGGTGGAGGACAGGCCCGACGAGAGCCATAGTTCAGTGGACTCTGGAGGGAACTAGAAGGCGTGCATGGCCTGGGGCAAGCGCGAGAAAGCTGGAGGCGACAGAAAAACTCTCCCAAGGTCTCCGCTGTGGCGACGACATGCTGTAGCAGGGGCAGCTCCTGGTTCTGGCGCTCGACACCGGCAGTAGTGGGTCATGGTGGTGGTGTCTCGTGGCAGTGCTGCACCTGAGGGCAGCGCAGCAGTGTGTACGGGTTATAAGCCGTGTTGGTGGGTGAGCTTGGTGGCGACGACCGTTCGTTGCCGTCGCTCCGCAAGGTATTGATTTAGTTGGTCTAGTTGCTATAATCAGTGTAGTTTCCTCTTCGAAGGTTTCGTTGTATTCTCTTTCTCTGGAATGAATGGCAGAGCTCTTGCCCTAGGTTTTTAAAAAATCAGCTAGTAGAAGAACAAAACAAGGTTACCCACTTTCTGTATGTGTAAAAATAACACGGATAACCAATACCTTGCTTGTTCATGCCTTTTCACTGACTTAAAAACTAAAGTTTAAACAAATAGGTCGAAGTGGAGGTTTTTTTTTTTGATTTTTTTCAAAACTCATAAGTCTCGATATAACTAAAAGCCAAAAGTCAATATATATATATATATATATATATATATATATATATATATATATTTCTTATTAAGGATTGGTTTAGACTAATTCTATTGAAATTAGGTAAAATTACTCACATGTACTACAAATAAAAATCGATAGTTTTTAAGCTGTTTAAACCTAAAAATTGGTTTTAAGCTATAGAACAAAATGTTTTAAACTTAAATAAACATGGACTTAGACTAAGTACAGTAAATATGAGTAAATCGTAATAGACGAGACATGTATCACAAGCCATATAACATGTAGGCCGGTCGATTAGGGTATTTCTAATGCATAGTTTCTTAGATGGTTTCTTAGAGGAGAGAGTGTGTATTAAATGGAGGTTTAGAAACAATGACATCAATGCATGGTTTTTATGTACTATTTCTAATATTAATTAATATTGCAAGTTGGTTTAGTTTGCATAGGAGGTTTAGAAACACTGAGGATAACACAATGCAGTTTTTTTTCATTCATAAAAACTGTTTCATAAAGAAAAAAACGATCTCCTTCACTCCCCGTATTAGTTTTCTTCCATATTATTTTTCTATCTGAATTGACATGCCAAAAACAACCTTAAAAACACCATTATAATAAATAATAAATGCCCCTATATTTCGAGTAGGAAACGAAACACGCAGATCCAACAAGATTAGTTAGTTGGAACTCGGCGACGAACGATCGTACCCGAGTGCCAGCCCAGGAAGCCGGGACCTGCCAGAGCGGCGCGGGGGGGGGAGTGTACTGATGGGGCACCCCGAGGCGGCAATCGGAACGGTGCTTTCGTGATTTTTGGTGGCGCCGGCGTACGTACGACGTACGTCGAGGCGCAAAACCACGAGAGAACCGAGCGAAGCATCTCCCCTCTCTCTTTGCTCCTTTAAAGACGAAGCCACCGCCTCCCATCCCTCCCCTGCTTCTCCACGCGTCGTCGTCGTCGTCGTCTTCTCCCCTTCCCTCCCATCTCGTCTTGCTCTCCTTCGGTTCGCGATTCCGATCGCTGTCCAACCGAAATTATTTTCCCTACCTACTCTGCATGCCCCCCCGGTCTCCCGCGTCAATTCTGTCCGCGTCAATTATCCTTTCTCGGTCGGGCTATTGATGAGGGCGGGCGGCTGAATCCATCCCAATTCTTGCCGGTATCTTGTTCTCTTGCATGTCAATTTTCCCTACTCATGCCAGGAAAACTTACCGTGGATGCGGTAATCTGTGCAGGTGCTGCGGCGTGCTCGGCGTATTGCGTTTTGAGTCTGACAGGTCGTGCGCGGCAGGTTCTGTTGTCAGAGGTAGGCAGCGTCGGTTCCTTCTCTCGTTTCGGGCTTGGAACGTAACATGGAGGCGAAGCAGAGGGCGAGGCACGGCGAGGAGAAGAGGCTGCCGGCGCCCGATGGCGGCGCCGAGGAGTACGACCCCTGGACGGCGTGGCTCTACAAGCCGCACACCATCTCGGTGCTCCTCGTCGGTGCTTGCCTTCTAATGTGAGTACTCTCGATTAATTTCTCTAATGTCCAGGTAATGTTTCGTGCTGTTACTTTTGTGCCTTTGACTTATCGCTGTAAGTTTCTTGGTGCGAAAACTAAAAGGCGTGTGTTGGGGCAAGTACAAGAGCGGCCAGAGCAATCAGGTGCTGCAACAGTGTCAGTTGAAATGTAATAACAGACCGTGAAAGTCCACGTGGAATGGTGATAGAATTAGTTTCATATAAAGTGGGTTATAGTTGTATATAATGTCTATTAAGTCTAAATATAGTACTTTTGGATTAACTCTAAGTGACGATGAAAGTATTAGCAAGTTGCTATGTGCTCACGTGTCCACCCCATGGTTGGGCTGGGCTTTAAACGAATTTGGACCAAGGTGTTACATGAAAGGCAATCATGTACTCATGTAGTTCTTTTTTCCCTTTAAAGAAACAATTATTGGGTTGAAATTTAATGATTTTGTGTCAAAGAAATTGAACTTTCGAGTGATTGAAGAATTCTAGATGGATTGGCAGGCCAAATAGTGGAGTGTACGAGTGGCTGAGGAGAACCGGAATCTTGTTCAAATATCTCATGCCAAAATTTGTCTGAAACATTCTTTTTGCCAAGGCTCCGTCTCACCTCATTTTAGCAAGTGTAAATTACATGAGAAGCGCATTTTCTGACCCTTTTTAAATGGAAGAAATAGGCACACCGAAAACTCGATCTATTTCTGTTGCTTCGTGAAAGGACGAAACCCCCATCAAGCTTAGAGCTAAATCTCAGAAGCAATCCTTAGTTGTGTAACCTGAGTGCCAAGTTATCCCAAATGTGTCACACGGGACAAGCAATTCAGTAACTTGATAGGCTGCAGAAGTTGATACGAACCGTACTGAAGAAATGTGGGGCGTTCTCCTTTTCACTTTCTCGTGGTGCCATCTGACTTCAGATTCATTTCCCACCCTTTCAGCTGGGCAAGTGGAGCTCTTGATCCAGAAGGTGCTGCTTCACACAGCAGTGTGACATCTATCAAGAGGTATGGTTGAAGCCATCTCAAATTTTTACTGTCCTGTTTAGGCTGTATTGAAGTTAATACACCTGTAATGAATACATTTATCCAAGAAAAATCAGGTTACCTTTGCATTCTGATGCTGCCTTTTGGGCTTGAACCGCACTCGTAGCATTCCACGATGATAGGAGAGTGTGTGTGACACTGACTTATTTTCTCACTGACACTTTCCAGGGGTGTCTGGGCTATGATTGCCGTCTTCCTTGCCTACTGCACGCTCCAAGCACCTTCAACGTGAGTTAATATTCCTCCTTTCTTTATGTAGACCAAACATTAGTGCTTTATTAGTGCAGCGCTTATCGTTCGTCAGGTTGCTTAAATGGCAATGGCAGTCCCTTCTCCAGCTTTAGTAGTGTAGTTCTTGTTGTTCGTCAGGATGTTTCAAGTGGCAACAGCCAAATTACCTAGAGGTCCCCACCTATGTTTTATACATGCAAACTTTGTCTTCCTTGATTTCATAATAGTTTTGGATCCTGTAGTAATTCTGTTGTGCATATGTATAGATCAATTTGCTGATATTTTTGGATGAGAATAATTCAGCCTTCTGGCAATATTGTCACAGGATACTTATTAGGCCCCATCCTGCTGTCTGGCGTCTGGTGCACGGGTTGGCTGTTGTTTACCTTGTTGCTCTTACCTTCCTTCTTTTCCAGGTTAGCTACATGCACTATTGGCTATTTTTCTCTTGGCATTTTTAATGCCCAAACTACTTGATTTTGACACTTCAGGATAAAGGCAGTCTAATTGATTTTGACACCTTGGATAGATAGTGCAGTATGCTGTGATTCTAATTTGTTGCTTGTTTTCCAGAATCGTGATGACGCTCGCCATTTCATGAAACACCTTTACCCTGATCTTGGAGTTGGTAATATATTTATATGAAATAGTTTCACAATTGTACAAAAAATGGTGTTACAAACCTCTTTTTCACCTAATGTAGAATTACCAGAGAGATCCTATGGAGCTGATTGCCGTCTGTATGTTCCAGAAAACCCTAAAAACAAGTTCATAAATATTTATGTATGATTTTCCATGTGAACCTTCCTATTTTATGACGATACTCTGCTTGTTATTGTTGTTGTTATTCCATCAAATTTGACGGTTTGATCTATGCATAGGAGACATTGTTTGATGAATTTGTTATCGCCCATGTCTTGGGTTGGTGGGGTAAGGCTGTAATGATACGAAATCAACCTCTTCTTTGGGTCTTGTCGATTGGCTTTGAGCTAATGGAGGTTAGACATTGTTGGAAGAACTTTGTTAGTTTTTCTTCTTAGTCTCGTTGACAAGGAAGTATGCTTATTATGACGTTTTGCAGCTTACGTTTCGACATATGTTGCCTAATTTTAACGAGTGTTGGTGGGATAGTATTATCTTGGACATCTTGATCTGCAATTGGTTTGGTAAGATATTTGAAGACAGTTAACAACTTAGCATTCATGTTTCATACCTTCAGTCCTTTAGTTACAAACCTGAAATGTATGTGATCTAAAATTCTTCAGTAATAGCATTGGGCATATTAAAATAATCAAGTGCTTCTCAGTTTGGATGATTTGATACAGTTTCTTTGGATCTGACCCTATCAACTGCATCATGATAATATACACAATATTGATGTGATGTATCTAAAAGTTGAAAGGGAAAAATGTAGTGCCTGGTTGACGTATTGCTGACATTTTTTTAGATAATACGTATTGCTGACATTTTTTTTAGATACTACGTATTGCTGACATAAAACACTTACTATTGGACAAGAAATATGTCATTTCTCTTTCTTTTGCTTAATGGTAGAAACTAAACTTTCCATTGCTAAAACCTTGCAAAACAAGTCTATCATGATTGCGTTTATTTTAATAAAAAATCCTTATACCATCTTACTATAAAATCTATGTCAAAGAGTGACTGACCTTGCTTTGCTGTAATCATCATCTTTAATTGGTCCAGTTCAAGTAAATTACGTACTAAAATGTCTCTACAAGAGTCCAGGGGTGTTCAGCTGATTGAATATTCATGACATTGGATATCCTTTGAAGTTTAGTAAACCATTTGTATCTAATACAAGAGTTGCTGGCTGCTGCAACACTTGACATCATTTGGCCTGTGAGCATGCAACGCTTATCCTGTCGCAGGTAAAGCCTTATACTGAAATGCTGGTAATCTGTTCAGGTATTTGGGCGGGAATGCACACAGTCCGTTACTTTGACGGTAAAACATATGAATGGGTTGGGCTGAGCCGCCAGCCAAGCATCATGGGTAAGGTATGTTCACTGAACATACATTAACAGACCAACGGTATCTTCATTTCATAAGTCAATTACAGTCTCCCCATAATTGGATTACTGTGTATATATCTATTACAGCTCCTAATTAGATCAGTGACACCGTTTTTGTCCTGTGCTCTTTTGTCATCATGATCCATAGTCCCAGATCCTTTGTACATGTCAAATTGCCCTGGCCTCCTTTGGTTTTTGTAAGAATTATGGCATGAATAATGTTTTGAGTTATGACAGTTTCCTGCCAGAGTGTAATCCAAGACGAGTAACTCAATAAAACAGTGCAGTTAGCCAGAAACTGAGCAAAAGTGTATTGCTTTGACTTCTTGTGTGTGAGATGCCAGGTAACATGTGAGGGCTTCCCAGTGGGGCTGTATTGCATTTTTGTTGGGCTGTCCAAATCTGCCATTTGTCATTATTGATCCCTGAATTTTTCTTCATAATTTATTTTACTGCATGCCAATATCTATGCAATACCTGATACTGTATCCACATGTGAATAATTACACACTGTTTCAGACAAAAACTTGTTAATCAGACTTGCCCATATTGTATCCTTGGGCCAGGACCCATACCGTATTCTCCTGCTAAGTTATTGATGTTGTCTAATAAAAAATTGTTATCAATGAAATAAAGGCATTGTTATGGCCAAGAAAGCATATAATTGTATCGTGTTTTGCTCCTGGAAAGTATTAACTGGCTTGACAGTAGTTCACTGAACAGTTGAAAATACTTTCACATAAGCTGATTGTTTGTACTCTCGATGTGGATTTGTTATTGAAACTTGAAGCTCGTTTGTGCAGACTAGTTTGGTTCAGTCTGTTTACACCTTCAACTATCTCATTTTGACCTGCAGGTGAAAAGATCATTGAGCCAGTTCACCCCTGCACAATGGGACAAGGATCAATGGCACCCTTTCATGGGACCATTGCGGTTCATCCAAGTGTTGTTCCTCTGCATTGTTTTCATGGCAGTGGAGCTTAACACATTTTTCCTTAAATTTTGCCTCTGGATTCCTCCAAGGAATCCCTTGGTTGTGTACAGATTGATCCTTTGGTGGCTGATTGCTATTCCAACCATTCGGGAGTACAACTCCTACCTGCAAGACAGGTCTTCTAAATTCTCCTGTACACGATCTCTAGTATTGCACATCTATTTCCAATTGTACGCTTGAACAGATGCAATCTTTTTCTTGACGGATTGTTGATATTTGGCTGTAATTTTGATCACGTCAGCAAACTGGTGAAGAAGGTTGGGGCCTTTTGTTGGCTCTCTCTAGCTATATGCATAGTGGAGCTTCTTATCTGCATGAAGTTTGGACATGGTGAGCTCTTCTGTTTTCACCTGTCTTGTGTCACATATAATAGTAGCCAACCTACCTTGGGATTTCTTGAGCTGCATATTTGGCAAATTCAGTGGCTAACATTCAGCAACTTGTCCAGGGTTGTTTCATGAGCCAATGCCTACTTGGCTGATCATCTTTTGGAGCTCGGTGGGGATAGCACTCGTGATTTTCTTGGTCGCATGGTCTTGGAGGAACCACCAAAAGTTCCGGAGAAAGCGGCTCTAATGGATTCACCACAAGAACGTGTACTCCAACCACTTGGAGAGCTCTCCTTTTTTGGATACATAGGCTGTACACATGTGATGTAACTTCAAATCTTAGGGAAGCCATTTTTCTGCTGCTCCTAACGGGAACTTGGTTTGTCACAATAGACATTTTTATTTGGGTTTTGATAAGTTTCATCCGGATGTTTTATTTACAACGGAGGGTTACGAACCCTCCTGAACTGAACCTCTTCGTTGCAAACTCAACACGGTTTACATATGCGGTAGCGGTACAATGGAAGGGGAAGAAGCCTGAAAATTCGGGTCCCATTCTGGATGGAAAAGCAAAACGGGTGCAATTGAAGTGACGGGTTTGCTGGCTGGTTTGCCCACGCGGGGCTCTTGACGTCCATAGCCAGCTTGAGGAGGCTTGCGAAGAGGCGAAGCATGGTTGTCAGGTCAAGGAGCTCGCGGCGTAAGGTCATCTGGTTGCGCCGCTTCCAAGTGGTCTAGAGAAGCGAGGAGTAGGATGGTGTTCTTCCATTAGGTGGTGATTGGCGAATGCAGGTTGGTTGCGGACGGCACGGTAGGTACAACGGGCCGTTGCGGTCAGTGGCGGAACACGAACTAAAACTTTGATATGGTAAATTTTATAACATATATAGTAATAGTGGTACACGAAATTATAGTTATCCATACGTTAATATTATAAAACATATTATAATACGATTGTATGACACTTAATGGAATGAAAACCATATTATAAAGCATAATGGATAAGGAAGAAGATAAAATGTGTACCAATATATAGTATATATGTAGGGATGTCCGGTGTTGCCATATTGGTTCTCCGTCACTGGTTGCGGTCTAACACGGTTTATGCACGAAGCACAATGAACCTGTGCCGAGCCGGCCTGACCCACGCCTACCTATATTATTCACAGCTATGTTCAATCGCTTACAAGAAGTGTTTAGCGCTAGTCTTCTGGTGTCGCACGATCTAGAAGAGCACTCGTATTTTCTTTGGAGCAAAGCTATCCCGGTTGAAATGCTGCTGCAAAGGGATGCCGCAGCCTGAACAATAGCTCGTTGTTGCCAGGATTGCCAGCCAGCACCATAAGATCGATAAGATTGAATAATATCAGAGGTGCTTCTATGCTCTTCCTTCTAATATAAATTGCACAAATCTTGAAGCAAGCGAAGGGGTAAGTAATCACTATCTACCCTTTATTCATGCTTTAATAGTTGTGCAACTTTTAAAAGGAAGAGCATAGAAACACCTCTCATAATATCAAGATCACTGCTGTATCAAGGCCTAATGTAACGTGCTAATAAATCGAGATTAATACATGATTGAGTTCGTAGGAAATAATTCGGGGGGAAAAATATCCCACGTTCCGATTGTGAAAAGGAAACATGTGTTGGCACGAGTCTTGATGCCAATCGTACGGCGTAGGTAGGCTCGACATCACGCCCCAAGCCCTAACCAAATAAACTCTGCGTCGGCGAGCGCCGCCTCCTCTTCCTGTCTCCTCGCCGCCCGCGCCGTTCTCTCAGCCTTCCCAACCCCGCTTCCCGAGGCAATGGGGGCGCCACGGCCGCCGCCATGTCGAAGAAAGCAGCAGCGCGCGGCGGCGAGCTGTCCCGTCTCCTGCAGTAGCATATCCAGACCATCAACGACAACTTCCAGGTACTGTACCCAATCAGTCCCGATCACAGGACGGCTCTAATCCCACCCCAAAGACCTCGCTGCACTCGCTACATGCTTGTTTTCTCTGAGTTTCTCAGATGTTGGCGCAGGCGGCGGCTCCTGGGGGCTTTGAGCGGACGGAGTGGTCAGAGGTCGTTAAGCTCGCCGACCAGGTCTCCAGGCAGGCCACTTTTGTTAAGTCTAGAATTGAACTGTTTCTTGAGCTAAGTTTCTAGCTCTTAAGCGTTCGGACCATGCATATGTAGTTTAATTGTTGGAGAATTTATGTGGGTGAACAACAGGTTTTTTCTAGAAAGAATTACCCGGTACGATGACAAGTTAGGAAAATTAGTTTTTTGTCTGAATTTACTAGTTGCTCAAGAAGTCAATTTGGAGACTTGGGAGTTAACGTAGCAGCAGTTTCAATGCTTTAGCTGCTGTGTGAAGCAGGTATATGCTATTTGCAGTTTGTTTCTAGCTAGTGTTCAGGGTAATACATGCAGTCTGTAAGGTTTGTAAATCGTGATACCGTTTTGGCGATGGTTCATCTCTGGCATTGATGACCTATTATTACGTCTGTTTTGGCTGTAGCTGGAATGATCTGGAGCGGGGACTTGCCTGGTGTAGAAACGCTTAAGGAGAACATTGCTGCGTATTTCAACATCCTACAGGGTTTCCTTTTGGTTTGTCATGGAAGCACGGTTGGTGCCGGGCCTACTCTTCACAAGTCTATCTGTAGTTCCGCAAAGAGTGTGGTAGATTCCAGCTTTTCGTTGTTCAAGCAAGCTGTTTCTGCTTACGGTATGTAACATCCAACACCCTGGTAAATCTTATCGCAAGATGCTGCCATTAGTCTAGAGCAGTGCCTCCTGACCAGTGTTACTTAGACACCCTTGTCCAAATTTTTTTGCCGAATCAGACACTTCGAATCCTAGTTAGATTCCAACACCCGTGTCCGATTCCGAGTGGCATTTTCTGTGTCCGAAATTTTTTGCTGAATTGGACACCCCGAATCTGATTTGCATTCTGACTCTCGTTTCCGTGTCAAGTAACACTGCTCCTGATAACCCCCTTTGGCTTTCTGATTATTTGATGACAAGTAGTAATTCAGAATTTTAATTGAAGCGATTTCGGTGATGAACAACTCACGTGACTTTAACTTGTATATTTTGAATTGTTGGTTGACATTGTTATTGTGATTTTAGTGCATGAGTGGATAAGTAGTACTGTAGTAAAGGATCTGTAAAATAGCAATGCGACGTGAAACTGATGAAAGAGAATGTTACTAGCAGTCTAGCACATCATACAGTTTTGAGCCTTGCAGTATAATTGTGTTTCTGTTTAATCCCACTGAAGATCTGGATAATGTTTAAAACTATTTTTTTTCTGATTTAAAATGGTTAGGATCAGCGCTAATACTTTCCTTTTTTATGAAATGCAGAATCTTGCAACCCTGAACTTAAATTAACTATACCTCCGGTGACAAGAACTGTATGGGAGGGCATGTCTTGCTCTCAAGAAGGTGCCTACGACCAACTGTATCACCATAGGGCGAGCTATGACCCAGATAGGCGTCTGTCTGAAGGATGTTCTTCGGGAGATGACGCGGTTGAAAACTCTTCTGATGGAGCTGTTGACACGAGTTGTTCTGATAGAGATGAATTGGCATCTGATGTTGAGCTGGATGATGACTTCATTGGGGAGGAAGTTACCATTGCCAGGTTGATTATCACTGTGGCACCAGATTAGCTGGTTGAGGTGAAAGAAGCAATTCGTTTCATTACTGGTTTGCTTAAGAGCTCTGGTAACCAAAGCTGGGCTAGCGAGGATAAAGGTTGAGCCAATGGAAAAATTGCCGACCTATTGCAGGGAGATTGCCGACCAGGCTAACAACCTTGGGGCTTCCGTGTATTCACCACAAGACACATCTGAGATGAAGTCCAGCGTAAAAAGAAGATAACAATGGCATCAATGGGATGCGTAGGGAAATAGAAGTCCCTGGGAGCTCTGGAGGCGAAGATAGCTGGTGATGTAGTAAACGAAATGGAAAATCTTACCATCCGCTCGTCCTGATTGTTGAATTTGTTTAGATTTGTCATAGCTATCTTATAATTTGTCTTCAAGTTCGAGCTACGAAGCTTGTGCTGTACAAGCAAATGAGGAATGCATAGTCAAATTTCTGTCTATAATACAAGTAGATAGAAATTAGACTATGACTTGCATTAATTTCCTTATAGAAAAAACAAATTTCATTTATACTCATGACTCAAATTGGCTAATTTTGACTGACAGACTTAAAAGGAAAAATCCTTCGAAATTTTTTGAGTCGTCTCTAAACTCTTTTCTTTGTCTCATCTCGAACGAATTGACTTTTATTCCTTTCCAGTGTAAAAAAAATTGAAAAATTTAGTGCTCCGTCTGGTTTGCTCCAGTTTTTTGTGTGGGTGAAACCGTGAAGGCAGCAGTATCACGATTAGTCAAATGCGATGATTTCATGCAACTCCTTTATTTTGTACCAGGCTTGTTAATAGGCTGTATCGCATATTCGCATTGCCCACAGTATACTTTCAATGGGTACTTTGTCAAACGTTTGAACTGCAAATGACAACTGCAGTTGCTTTGGAAATTTCGAAGTACGTACTTTTTCCGTCGAGAGTTTTACCTCTCAACCTTTATTTTGGCAAGAGTTTCTAGAGACCTTTAAAAAGTCGATGAAATATCCGCACCTAGATTTGAATTAAAATTGCATTGATTTGTTGGGTTCCTTCCTATCAAAGGGGGACACCCTCAAAAAATTAGCGTACGCTGCTATTTGTGGCGTGCACACGGTATTCTTTAGTAAAAGGCGAAAGAATAGTTCGCTTTGTGCGCACCACGCAGCCGCGTGCCTTTGTACCGGCACACCACCCCTCCCTCTTATAGCAGTTCCCAGCATCTCGTCCATGGCAACTCCGCGCTATGGTACTAAGGGCATGTACAATGGTGTCTAGTCAGCTGTCTATAACAGTTGCCAGGTAAGTAAATCGCTGAGCTGGATGGGAGAGAAAAGAGAGAGAGAAGGAGGTCGTCTGTTTGTGTAGCGACGGTCGATAGCCCCACGTATCGACGACTTGCGTCGGGTTGTACGAGCGTCGTCTACTACACGTCCCAAACATAGATCTTTTGTGCCGACCCAACACTTCCCGTCGAGCTGCACCCAAATCTGCTCCTCGCCATCTCCGCCAAATCCCCTCGCACTGCCGCCAAATCTTCCCCCTCGCGCGGGATTTCTCCTCATCCCGACCCTACGCGCGCGCAATCTTCGCCAAAAATGTGAGATTTTCCCTCCACAATCCGTCCTCTTGCACGATTTCCTCCCCACGCCGTGCTGCCAGTTTGGCTCCCACTCCAAAATCTGCTCGCCTTCATGAGCTCGACTCAATCCTCTTCTAGTCTATTGCCTCCCCGACGAGCCCCGCCGGACGGGAAGATCCCCTGCCGACGGTCACGGTTGGATCCACCGTCGCTGTCGCCATGGGGTTCTTCTCCGGCCTCTTTCGTGGAGACCGTCGATGGTGCCACCCTCGCCGGCGCCGCATCTGGGAGGGCAAGCGGAACCGAAGCAGACACAAGGGACAAGCATGAAGGTCAAGCCGCTGCGCCCGAGCTCTCATCCCCATCCTCAGATCCAGCTCATTGGTATGAGTTCTTTCATCCTAATTGCAAGTTTTAATTGTTTCGTAGGAGTATCATCTACAAGTAGACGACTCTGAATATGCATTGGCTTTGATATTATTGCCAGCTGAAAAGAATGTCTAGATGTGGTTCTTTGTGAGTGGAGGATAATTTGAAGTAACCTAAGAAATGCTGAAGTGTATGTATACCTTTATGGAATTAGTAATTACTGAATTAAACTCTTCCAGGTTATCATCCTAGATTTACCGAGTGCTGATTTTATGATTCGTTATAGCTTTTTTTTGGACTGTATAGAGTCTGAAATGATGCAGATTGCTGTTATAGAAACATGTCTTAGCTATTGGTTCTTTGTGTGGTTGAACTACTTCTCAGTGGAATTTAGATACTGAATAATTCCAGTAGAGCTATGCCCAGATTGCTGTTTTTTTTTTTGACAATGCATTTTTATCCTCTTGTGATGTTTGAGAGTTATGCCTAGTAGAGCTATGTAAGGTATAAACACCTTGTATATATTCTTTACGTTTTGGTTCTGTCGACAAAGTAATTCCAATGTGGGTCAGCTATAACTTTGAGCATTGTGTTTGTCTGATTTTCGAGTTTATGTAACTGCATTTAGATACTGCATTTTGAGAATACATTTAGATACTGCATTTTACTACTGCATTTAGATACTGCATTTTACTACTGCATTTAGATACTGCATTTTGAGAACATGATGTAGATACTGCATTTAGATACTGAATTTAGATACTGCATTTTGAGACTGCATTTAGGTACTGCATTTTACTACTGCATTTTACTACTGCATTTAGATACTGCATTTAGATACTTTAATGGTAAACCAAATAATAACAGATTGTCATATTCAATACCATGTTTGCATGGATTTTTTATGTTTTTTTTCCAGGGGGAATTATGCTTGTCCGCCTGGTGGTTTCCTTAGCTATTTCCAAAATGCATCAACTTTCCCCAATATTGGACAAATTCCACATCAGTCACAAAATGCATCAACTTTCCCCTATCTTGGACAAATTCCCCATCAGTCACAATGTCATATGCAATATGCTCATACCCCTTCACCAAGGCCATCGGTTCCCGTTGGGATTCCATCGCCAGATGTTTCAAATTCGAGCACTCCACGTACACCATCAAACTTACAATCCCAGCCGCACATTAATGTTGACAGCGGTGACGAGGATGGAGAAATTAGGACTCATAAGCGGCTAGCATGGACAAAAGAGGAGGATCTAAGATTGGTATGTTTCTAATGTAATCTGACTATCTGAGTAATTATGGCTAATATTCAGAATGTTAAATAACAACTAATCTTACTTATTCGCAATGTAGATGAGCTCTTGGTTAAATAACTCTAATGACCCAATCAATGGAAATAACAAGAAGAATGATCGATATTGGGGAGATGTCACTAGCGTTTTCAACAGCACCACTCACAAAACTCGGAGAAGACTAGCAAAGCAAGTTAAGGACCGTTGGCACAGTCTTAACAAGCTAGTGTACCAGTTTCATTGCTCTTGGACCAAGGCATCCAACATTTATGCTAGTGGGCAGTCTGATGACCAATTAATGGATAAGGCACATGCATTCTATGAGGCAGACTACAAGGTGGGGCAGTTTCAACACATTAATTGTTGGAAGTCAGTTCGAGAACAGCCCAAGTGGCAGACATACAATGAGTGGCTAGAGAAGATAAAAAAGAGAAAGGTATCAGAAGAATGGGAGAAAGGTGACCATACGTCGTCCCCTATAGATATCGATGATATCCCACGCCCAATAGGAACAAAGGCAGCAAAGGCTGAACGAAGTTGCAACAGACCACGGTACCCCCGTGAAAAGCTAAACCCGCCGACCAAGCGGCACTAAGGGAAGATGCTCGGGAGAACGAAACGAGCATCCCTCCTTCTCCTCCGAGCATACGCGTTTGCGCCTCCGTTCGCGAAGGACCAAACACACCACGAGCAAGCATGCTCAGGAGGCCACGACCTGCCTGTGTTTTGGTTTGAGTCAGCCGAAAGCGCTGTGAGGAAGGAAGGAGGCAACCAATCAGCTGGAGATCAAGGAAATCATGCACCCGAAATTCAAATAACGCGGGAATCAAGGGCAAAGCATCACGGATATGGATACATAGCGTGATCCCCTGAGGAAGCGATTACTTTTTCGCATCTCTAGTCATAGTATTTAAACCCCGAAGATCTGTAGCAGGGGAGGGCACCTGAAAGATAGAACACAATACAGGAGTAGGGGTCATTATCTCGTGTTGAGAGGCCCGAACCGGGATAAAAACACCGCGTCCCCCTTTTTTCCTAGGCCTCCTTTCCCCACCTCGTCCGCCGAACGCCTCTTCGATCCAGGCGACGGGTTCTCGTTGATCCCCATTCAACAAGTAAGCTCGACGGGAGCCCGTTTCTCCAATCGTCACCGGCGCCGTCGTGGGGACGGCAGTTTGATTCCGCGGCGGATCAAGATCCTCGAGGATGCCAAACTCGGGAGACACTTCCGGGACCTTTGTGTCTTCGACCACGTTGAGGATGACGACGCGTGTACTACGCCGGCCGACAACGTGCCCGGGGTGACCGATCCTATCGATCGAGTCCGGGAGCTTTCTGACACGGGAATGCGAGGGCGGATCCTCCATTCCCAGACATTACCCTCGAGACCCCGAGGATGAGCAACGAGCTCTACGATGGCCTGGACATACCAGACGACGTGAGCTCGACCGAGAGCGTCCCCAAGGGGATACAATGATGTCCCCATCGCTTCCGTCTCGCTCTCGCCGAGTCAACATGGTCGGAAGCCACGCGAGTCTTGAGAGGATCCTCGGGCCGCCAGCACGACCACTATGAGGCGGCCAGACGCCATTGAGGCGTCTTTGGGAAAGACGCTTGCGAGCATTCGCCGCCAGGCAAAGGGAGGCGCCCACGGAAAGGAACTCGCGGGTACCGAACTCCGTCGACTCGGAGCGCCACAAAGCTCGCCGCCGATTCACTGTAAACAGAACGACATGTGCCTTGGCGGCGTCGCGTGACCTGCGAGCTTCCCAGAAACAAGTAGACTTAGAGGCCACGGTGGTCGTGGCGAAAGATTTGGAGAGGCTTGCCGCCGAGCTAAAGTCTCGGATCCTCCCCATGGCCGGGATGCCCGGAGTGTTTCCCGGGACCATCACAAACGCCTCCGTGCGTTCAAGACAGAGATGAATCTGAGCCATGCTCGGAGATCGCCCTGTGTCGCCAAACCGATCCGTGAAAGGCCGAATAGCCATGCGAGCAACCTCGGGCGATAATCGCCTGACATTCTGGCGCTCGAGCACTCCGCAACCATGCGGTCATCGGCGACGACCGACGATGAGGTTTTCTCCACCTCACCGCGCACGGGCGTTGGGTGAAGATCCGCGTGAGGCCCGTGGTGATCGAGGTTTTAAATCATGAAACCGGCCGGCCTTCACGAAGCTCCTCTCGGGGCGTCGCATGGCGAAACAGGTTCAAGCCGGCCACGCCGAGAATTCAACGGGACCCAGGACCGGATGAATTCCTCTCGATATACACACCGCCATCCTCGCCACGTAGGAGGTGATGAGGGGTAATGGCAAATTACTCGACGGTCTGGGCCCCGACTGAGCCGTCACGGGGCTTTTCAATCAAAAGGAAGGATCCATACGGTCACGGGGCAGCTGGCCGACTCCGGCGAATTTCAGAGCTGCTACATCCGCCCGAAAGAGCGCGACTGGAGCGCGGATAGACGACGGGGAAACCTGCGACAATTGCCCAGAGGTTCATCCAGTCGGAACTCGATCCGAACATATCGGACGCAGGCCGTCGTCCGAAGCTTTCCGTCGGGTACGAGCGGCGCTTCACACAGGACTGGAGATCCACCGGATCTAACAAGCGAGCTCTTCCGAAGATGGCCGATCGACACGCCAACGCGGATAGGCCGTCAATGGAAGAAAATCTTTGGATGAAGGAAAGTGCCGCCTCACCGGTCTAGAGACCTCGGCCAGCAAAAAGGGTTCGACTCAGTAGACAAGAAGATCAAGAAGAAGAAGAAAAAGCAACCTCGCCCGCCATGGTAGCCGCAGTGGAACAACAACATGACCCGGCAACTCACCCACCACCAGGCCTAATGCTCGGAAGAGGACAACCACCCAGGCCTCGAGGATCAGGCGACCAAGCGGACCGACGAGGCGACCAAGCGGACCGGCCAGGGCGACTTCATCGCTCCACTTCACCAGCAAGACGGCACGACTCTACGGAATGGCCGAACGTGGACCTCTGCTGGAAGCGATTTCACGGCAGGGTCCCATGCCGACGCTTCGAGCAATGTGGTGAAAACGACAAAGGAAAACAGCCCTTGAGGAAAGTGAGGATGAAATGGAATATCAAGAACCAAGCGAACCACATAGCGGTCATCTTGGGCTCCTCGCCTACAAGTCCCGGACTTAAAGGAGGCTGCAAGGAAGTGCACCATGTTACCTGAGGTAAGCCTCTCTGCAGAAGAAATGAGGCCTGGGAGGTATCCCTCACATTCTCCGCAGACGATTGTCCTTGGGGATGACCAAACCCGAGGCTTCCGATGGTCGTGAACCCCACCATCGAATATCAAGCTGGCCGGTCGGTCCTCATAGACTCCGGGAGCTCTTTGGACCTTATTGCGACCAAGGTATTGACGAGATGCGATTCCTCGTTCCAAAATCAAGAGTGTGGCCGTGCTCTTCTTCGAGGATAGTCCCGGCACTCGATCAAACCTCCGGGCAGGTCGTCTTTGCCCGTAAGTTTCGCGGCCCAAGTAACTTCAGAACGGAGCTAATCACCTTCGAGGTGGTAGACTTTGAGTCGGCCTACAACGCCATCCTCGGCAGGCGGCCTTGGCCAGGTTCATGGCCGCCTCGCATCACGCAGCGTATCGATGCCTAAAGATTCGGGCCAAACTGCGAGTCATAACCACAAGGAACCACAAGTCCGCACTCAATTGCGGCGAAAAGAGCGGCTGGATATGGTTTCTGCCACTTGCCCGCGGCCCACGACTAAGAGCCAAAGCATTCGGCCTAAACTTGCCCTCCAACTCGAGGAGACCAAAGCATCGTTCGCTCAACGAGTGAACTCTGGCCAAATCGTTCATTTGGGATCTTCCCTAGATCCCAAATAGGAACTTCGAGCTCGTCACTTTCCTCCGAGCAAGGTCGGATGTGTTCGCTGGAACCATCAGCCCGGGTCCCAAGGGAGGTGGTCGAGCACAAATGACTGCGGTTCACCGACAAAAACCGATGAGGCAGAAACTTAGACGCTTTTCCTAAAACAAGCAATCATCCGGGAGGAACTTGATAAACTCCTAAAAGCTGGCTTCATCGAGAGATTGAGCACTCCGAGTGGCTAGCCAATCCAGTCCTGGTCAGGAAGAAAGGAGGCAAGTGGCGCGTAATGCGTCGACCACGGGTTTGAGCAGGCGTGCCCAAAAGACAACTATCCGCTTGCCTCGCCATAGACCAATTGGTGGACGCGGCCAGCGGGTCACGAACCATGAGCTTCCTAGAGCGCCTATTCAGGCTATCATCGATCAATTCGTCGGCGAAGACGAGGGAAAGACTTCCTTCATCACCCCGTCGGTACCTACGCTATCGACCATGTCTTTCCCGAGAAATGCGAGCAACCTTTCAACGCCTCATGCAGAAGACTTTCCTGAGACCAAATAGGTCGAAATTTGGAGGTATATGTCGACGACATAGTTGTCAAGAGCAAGAGTACTTCAGGTCACGTGTCGACTTAGAAGAAACTTTACGTAATCTCAATAAGCATCGAATAAGCTTAAATCGGAAAAATGCGATTAGCGTGAAGGCCAGCAAGGTGCTCGGCTACATGGTCGGAGCCACATGGCGCTGGGGGCTAACCCAGAGAAGATCAAAGCCATTGAGAACATGAGGTCGCCCACATGCGTAAAGGAAGTACAAGCTCGACGGGAGGATGGCCGCCTTAAGCCGGTTCGCCTCTGATCCGGGGAGCGAGGACTACCTTTCTTTAAAGCCCTCCGCAAACATGATGGCTTCACATGGACGGAGGAAGCTGATCAGCTGCTTCAAAGAGCTAAAACAAGATTACCTCTCCAAGCCGCCGTCTCGTCACACCCACTGGCAGGAGGAAGAATTGCTATTATACTGGCAAAGAACCCAGACGCGGTGAGCTCAGTGTTGGCAGAGAAAGAGATGGTACCCAAATGACCTATCTATTACGCCAATAAGTACTTCATGGACCAAAGGAGGCGTTACCCGAGGTCGAAACTCAGATTTCCATTGATCGATGGCCTCCTGGTTAAGGCGTCACTACTTTCAAGCACACAAGATCGTGTGTGGCCGGCTTCCCACTCAGTGGAAATCTGAAAAAATCAGACGCTGGTCGCATAGCCAAGTGGGCAATGGAACTCGCCGAAGTTCGAGCCGGGTATTCTCGGCCACACGGCGATAAAATCACAAGTCTGGCCGATTTAAGGCGGAATGGTTTCGACTCGGCACCACCACCACGGACCAATGATTAGGGGAAACTCCTGGACATTGTATTTGATCGGATCCCGAGCATCGAGCCGAAGGCGTCATCTTGGTCTCCCGACGGAGAGCGCTTCTGATCGCCATCCAACTACATTTATTTGCCGCGACTAACAACGCGGCGGAGCACTGCCTTTGGCCTGACCGAACATGCAAATCGCTAGGAGTCCAACGGCTCACCGCGTGAAGGCGATTCACGGTTGGTCGTGAACTGTGTCAACAAGGAGTATCGGTGTTCCGACACTCAATGGCGCTGTACACGGGCAAGGAAGATGGAGAAATACTTAAAATTTCAAGTAATCTACATCCCAGGAAGGATAATTCCTGGCCTTGACCAAATGTCTAAGGTCGGTTCTCCCAAACCGCCCGCTCGTGGGTGCTCGCCGAGCACCTACATAAGCCCTCCATTCCCTCTGAAGAGGAGGCACCAGGAGACCGGCGGGTAAGGTCTCATTCCTCGAAAGAAAGCGCCAAATTGGATGACGCCATTCATCCAATACCTTGCGCATGGGACATTGCCCGAGGAAGAAGCCGAGCGCTCCTCGCCAACAAGGCGATCTTCTCAAGACAGACCGATCGAAGGCGACCTATCTAGGAAAGGCGCATTAGGAATCCTTTCCAAATCGTCTCAGGAAGGAAGGCTAGTACCTTCTTCGTGATATCCACGAAGGAATGCGCGAGCTCATTCGTCCTTCGAACGCTTGTGAGCAAAGCCTTCGATTAGGTTACCATCGGGCCGACGGCCTTGACGGACGCTGTCCAATCGTAACGACTGCCGAGCATGCCGGTTCCATGCTCGCAAAAACTGGCCAACGGCAAGATATGCCCTACAAACCATACCGCTTCGTGGCCATTCTCGACACAGGGGCTCGACGCCTTGGACCCTTTCCCCGAGGTCGAAGAAAGAACTGCAAGTATTTGCTCGTGCATCGACACTTTCACTAAGTGGATAGAGGCCGAGCCTGCTCGACCATCTCGCCCAGGCCAAGAGGTTCCTCCGCAGCAACGTGGTAACCGGTTGGATACCTAACAGTCTTATCACCAGACAATGGGACCAGTTCAAAGGAACTTGTTCCAAAGTTATCGTGAGGAGGTGGGACCAAGGTTCTGCTTTCGCTCATGGCACATCCACGTAGTAACTGAGCGGCGAGCGAGCAAATGGGCAGCTAGTCCAGGGCATAAAAAGAGAGTCTTTAAGACCCTCAACCAAAGACAAGCAAAGATGGGTGGAGGAGCTTCACGCCCGTTTCTTTGGTCTATCGCAGCGACAAGTCGAGCCACAAAGTAGACGCTCTTCCAACTCGTCCACGGCAAAGCGGAGGCCATACACTGCGAAATCGTCTTTGGTTCCCCAGTGGTGCAACCGATCGATTCCATCGATCAAGAGGTTGAGCGCTCGTCGACCTGGACCTCGTCGGCGACACGCTCTGGCAGGCGTTGCTGCCTGCAATTTACCTACAAGCTCTTCAGAGGCATGCAGCCAAGGCAGTCCGACCTAGGGCTCCTACAAGTCGGCGACATGGTCTTCACGAAGAGTTCAAGACCTGTCCGAAGGCCAACAAAGGCGACCCCAAGGTGGGAAGGACTCACACGGTCATGTCTCAAGCGCCTACGGGGCTGTTAAGCCTCGCGATGCGGATGGTCGGGAGTCACCAAAGACCCTGGAACATCGATCAATGCGTGAAATTTCGTTAGACGAGTACTCCTATCTCGCGCCCTATGCTTCTTTCCAATAAATCATTTTCCCTCTTTCGAAGTTTCGTCCTCGCTGAGCGAGCATCGTCGTCTACCAAAGACTACGAGAACTTATCCAACAAGTATGTGCACGCCATCTCCTTGGGCACGATGCTCGCGCCAATCGTCCACTTTCCACGGTAGCTCTTATTGTATGCATGGTGGTAGCGAGCATCCACTTAAGTCTTTCGGTGACCACTCGGGTATGGTGGCTCTACGTATTGTTGGTTAAAGCCTGCTCTGCTGTGCTCACAGTTCACTCAAACACAACCGATCTATTCGAGTAATTCAAAAATCATTACCAAAGCGACCCTTAAAAACTCCCATGAACAAACTCGTGCCATAGCAGTGAGGACACGACCTTTGTCCATGGCAGGGGCTACGTATGATAGAACGCCCGCCCCTCCTTACCAAGGATCGCTTTGCTCGTGTCTATGATATTTGATCTACGAGAACTTGTTTTCTTTGCTCATTCACGCTCCATGCAGGAACTTGCTTTCTTTTCCAACCTGGGATCATACGGGCATATCTTTGGCGAGTTCAAGCAAAAAAAAGCAGGCAAGGACCAAACTCCTGCGAATATGCTCATTTAATCCAAAACGTTGTTTTTTTAAGGTGGGTTTACAAGATAAAAATAAAAGAAAGAGCTAAGTCCTACGGCCAGGCACGGAGGGCAGCGAGCTCGTCCTTAAGAGTCGACCTCCGCCTCTAGGTCCAGGACCTTTCCGGGCCGCGCGACCTTCGCCGCTTTCCGAGGCGCCGCGCCTCAGCTTGGCTGAGCTTCCTCGGCCCTCGAGCTGGCGAAGGTCTGCCGAAGCTTCACCGACTCTTAAATCAAGCTCGGCGCACTTCTGCCTGGAAGTGCTCTTCGGCTGTCTCGCTCTGGAAGAGCTGGTCCGCGCGCGATGAGGCTCCTCGCCGATTCCGCTCAGCCACACCTCGAGACCCGGACGGCTCAAGATCGGCGATCTTGGCGTCTTGCTCAGTTAATGCGACCGATGCTCTTACTGCACGAGACCGAGGTGGCATCGATATCCTCCATAGCCTTCGGCAAACTTGGCAGAAGAAGAGAAAGGAGAAGGGAAAGAGCTGAGCGGACTCCTAAGATCGCTCGCAGAAAAAGAAGAAACATGGAAACTTACCGTAAGAGCCCTGCGGACTTGACATCCTGAAGCCGGCGGTTGGTCGCGCCGGCCGAAAGAAGGATTGACCAAGTCATCCGGCCGGGCGCGTCTGTCTTTGCTCTCCTGAGCAACTCCGGTGCTCCCGGGAGAGCAACGGGCGTTACCACCTTCGATCAACCGGTCGCCCGGCGATCTCGTCAAAAGCGGCTCGTGGTCGCCTTTCCCATGAGTCGGCCATCATTGGGTCAGACGCTAACCACGAAGCGCTGCCACTCCATGCTCGTGGCTGAGGCTTGGTCGATTAGCAACCACCTCCCGCCTCTGTTCCTCTTCAGGAGGCGACCAATGCTCTCCCGGCCAAGGCATTGGATCGAGCGCTTATCACCTCCGCTTGTCCCTCCATAGTCGGAGGCGGCATCGATACTCCATGGCCGGAGGCGATTGATCAAGTACGATCACTCTCCGCCCTTGCACCTCAGTGTCGGGCGCTGGACCCCGAGGGCCAGAAGGAGTTAGGCCGGGGCGACCTCCTCCTCTCCTCCCTCTCCTTGGCTCATGGCTAAGTGTGTCAGAGCGACCAAGCTCCCTTCCCGGGGCTCGGCGCTTGAGCCTCGCCTTGCCGATCATCTCTTCGCAAGGGCCAAGGCCAAGGCGTTTGGTCCTCGCCCCTGCGGGCTCCTGCTCCTCCGCTGGCCGGGATAGGCTCCACGGCCGCTGAAGGAGCGCTGAGTCCCGGCCAAGGAAGCTCGGGCTCCACCGAGTCCGGTTAGCACCGGCCTCCTCCCCGTCTCGGCCATCTCCCGTCGACGACGCGGTCGAAGCTTCGGCGTCCATGCCCGGAGTTGATAATCTCCTCACCATCTGGCGGAAGTCCAAAAGCGACATCCGAAGCTATCACGCCCACGCCAAACAGGGTGGGGTTAGCTCAAGAAAGTCGCAAGACAAGAGCGGAATAAGAGAATGAAGAACGTACCTTTCTCGACGCCGCCAGCGGCGCCATCCTCCCTCGGCCTCCTCGCCCGGGCCACGCGGCGACTCCGCCAGCTGCCTCGTAGGCCTCGGCCACGACCACGGCACGGCCTCTCTCTGCGCGGCCATGCGTGCGGTTATCGCCGGGTCGACATCGCCATGTCGACCTCTTCAAATTGCGTCGAGCGGTTTGAGAGGTCGACCTCCTGCTCCTTCTAACCAGAGCATAGGCGCCTCCTCCTCTTCTTCCTCCTCCTCGGGGCATCAACCACCCGAGTGAGCCGGGTCCCGAGGCCTTGATCTGCCTCCAGTAGCTCCTTGGTCGAGAGATCCGGCATCCTCCTCGGCCTTCCTCGCTCTTTCGGCGAGCCGATCGGCTCATCACTCGGCTTCCTCCGTTTGAAGTCATCGAACCAAATGCGAGTCGCTTACCTCCCGGCGGTCGGCGTACTCAAGGTGCGCGGGTAGGGTCCTGGTCGAGCTCGGCGCCTCACGACCGCATGGCGCGGGAGGCGGCGGATGCTCGGCGACCTCGACCCGCCGCCCTCTCACGGAACCCCTGGTCGGTGCGGCTTGCTGGCGGCTGCAGGCTCGACACCGCAAGCTCAAGAAGCGACCTTCTCTCGCCATAGCCAATCGGGAGGAATGAGCTGGGGAAACATGCCCTCGAACGGAAGTGGAAAATGTACTTACCGCGTCGCCGCTCGTAAAAATATTCTTGGGGACCTGGACGATTGGCGTCAGCTCCTTCTCCTTCGGGCGCCGAACATCTCGGCGACTTATAAATCAACCCGGTCCCTGACTGCGTCGCCAAGACTAAGACAAAAGGCATATACGGATGCATAGCGCGATTCACGAAGCGGCCCGATGCTCGGGAAAGAGGTTCAGAACATACTGCGTTGTCTCGCGGGTGAAGTCGCGTACCACCGGTCACCTCGAAGAAGGATGCTCGCTGGCGCCAGGGGGACACCGGTTGAAGGTAAAGTCGGCGATATCACCAGTGAGCCCCATCTCGGGCAAGCTTCACGATCGTCTGAGCACCCGCTCTTCCTCGGGTTGCACGCGCGCAAGCGGCGCCGTCTCGATGGCGGGCGTCCTCCCGGTGTAGACTGGCCGGGACCCTCCGCCTTCTTACGGTAGGAACCAGGAGGTCGAAGCCCAACCCGACACCGAGTCCTTGAGAGCAACGAAGGGGTACTCGTGATGGGTCGGTTGCGAAGATAACGAACGCAGCCGGGCGGAACCATCGGCCGGTGCGGAAGGGGGAATAGAAGTGAAAGAAGAGGCTAGCCGTGGGCATTACACCCACGTAAGCCTCGCAAAGGTGAAGAAGATTGCGAGGGAAAGGATGGAGTTGGGGTGGAGATGAGAGATCTCGCACCAGTAAGCAAGCATGGAGGCGAGAAGTCGCTCGGCAGACAAGCCCGCTTGATGGCGTACAACTTCAGAGACGAGCCTCTCGTCTCAGCGGTGCGGCCAAGATCATCATCCGGGCACTCGACCCGAGCCTGGGTCGACGTACCCTCGTCCGTGAGCACTGGAGCCTCCTTCGGGTCATCTGGCTAACAGAACGCGCCATGGCCGAAGAAGGAAGGAGAGCGGTAAGGGTTCTTGGGCGCTAGGGCTCTTGGAAGATTTTTTCGCCAAGAGCAGCAAAGAGACGAATGGGACTGACCTCTCCTGAGAAAGGGTTAAAAGGATAGTGAAGAGCGGGATAAAAATCGCCGCTATCGCGCAAAGAACACCGGGAAAAAGCGCCGCTTCGAGAAACTACCGTGCATCACATGGGAGGCTTCAGGAGAGGAACCGCAGAACAACCAAACGACGCGCCCGCTGCCAGAGCAAGCACGCGGCGTAAAGAAGCTCGCCTCAGACGTAAAATGGTCGTGAGCCACGACCAAAGGAAATTCAATCCCCTCAAGTCTTCTTAGGCTCAAGGAAGCCCGAGGGTTCCCACTGAACCCTGGGGGCTAGCTGTCGGGATTGGCTATTCTGCAAAAAGACCACGGTACCCTTTCGGAAAAAGCTAAACCCGCCAATTGCCAAGGCACTAAGGGAAGATGCCTCTGAGAACGAACGAGCATCCCTCCTTCTCTCCGAGCATACGCGCTTGCGCCTCCGTTCATGAAGCACCAAACACACCCCACGAGCAAGCATGCTCGTGAGGCCACGACCGCTCGGGTGTTTTGGTCGGAGGCTGGCGCGCTGTGAGGAAGGAAGGAGGCAACCAATCACCGGAGATCAAGGGAAATCATACCGAAATTCAAATAACGCGGGAATCAAGGCGATCACGGATATGGATACATAGCGTGATCCCTGAGGCGCGATTACTTTTCAGATCTCTAGTCATAGTATTTAAACCCCACGAAGATCTGTATAGGGAGGGCACCTAAAGATAGAACACAATACAATCGAGTAGGGTCATTATCTCGGCGGTGAGAGGCCGAACCAGATAAAAACACCGCGTCCCCCTTTTTTTCCGGCCTCCTTCTCCCGACTGCCTCGGCGTCGCTAACGGCGCCTCTTCGATCCGTGCGACGGGGTTCTGTTGATCCCCCATTCAACAAGTAAGCTCGACGGGAGCCCGTTCTCCAATCGTCGACACAAAGGAAAAGCGAAGACAACTACAATGGATATGGAAGTGCTCGACAAGTTCATTGCTGCCCAGGCTGAAGCTAAAAAAAATCGTAGTGGGATGCTAGAATTGCAACAACGTATCTCGGCCGAGAAGCTTGAATCAGCGAAGATATCAGCCCTTGCAGCAAAGGACAATAAAGAGGCCAAAATACTTCAAAAGGAGTCTGAAATGATGAAGACGTACAGAGCGTTGATTATGCAAGACACATGCGTGATGACGGAAGAAATGAAGAATGAGCATGTTAAGGCACTTAAGGCTATGAGAGAGAGATTGTTTGGCAACACTCAGTAAGTTTTTTTCGTCTACTCCTAGTATGTTTGTCAATTATAGTTGCATAATCGATTGCCTAGTATGATTGGCAACACTCAGTAAATTTTAATTTTCTATTAAGAAGGTTATTTTTTGGACAGTTACCTACTATGTTCGGATACAACAAAAGACACAACAACTACTTTGAAACATCATTCTTTGATTAATGTTTTGATCGATGACCTAGCATGATAATTATCATTGATTGATTCAGTTCTTCCATACCCCTTTGCTATTCATAATCTAATTATTGAACTGTTCATTGCTGCACAGGGAATAGATGGAATTGATCACCAAATTGAACTCTTTAGAGCAGTCATGGTGTGATACTTCGCCGGAGTCCGTAGTGTACTGACTACGCTGTCCACAAGATTGTGTAGTTTACCATTTTATTTATTTGCATGCACTATTATGTAGTAATGTATGTCTTTTAGCTCTTTGCTTCAGATATCTACAACTTGGTCCTCATGTTGCACAGACAGATCTTTGGTTGATATATCTATAGCTTGAACCTCATGATGCATAGAGAGACTTTTCTTTTCAATGGACTTGTTTTGTTTGAACCTCAAGAGCTGCCTGTATCAGTGCTTACAAGTACTGTTTTAAATGGACTTGTTAAATGACTGATTCTCAAGCGACAGATTTGTTATGGTCACTGTTCCGAGAGAGATTGTAGGAAGTCCTATTCTTTTGCATGGTGCAAGACGTATTCTCTTGCATGCTGGTATACCTATTTTTTGGCAGCCAGTGCATTTTTTTTGTTTCCTCAGTAAAAAAATGCATGGTGGAAGACCTATTCTTTGGCTTGTAAGTAGGATCATGAAGCTAAACTTACTTATAAAAGTAGCGCCCAACTCGAAGGACTATTGCCATCTGCAATGTCTATTGCCATCTGCAATGTCTATTGAGTTTGCCAGATGACACAGCAAATCAGGAAGCTGTAGTTGATTACGCGAACCATGTAAGTATCGAAATCAATCCTTTGCTTTAGCATATAGTGCACTTCTGTGTCGTTGCCTTTTTTTGGAAACCTTATTTTTTAATGATGTTTATGTTGATTTAATAATGATCTGAATAAGAAATGTTAGCTAATACTCCTAAAATTTAAATGCTCATGTAGAACGTCATTGACACAACATGTCATACACATCAAGCTCATCTTCTTGCTCTGACGATGTGGATGAAACTGACAATTTTGACGCAACCGAAGATTACATGTTGGAAGACTTCATTGCCGAGCAAGAAGGTTTGGACCAAATAGGCATGCAGATTGGAGAGTATTTGACGGAGAAAATAGATTCACATATTGTTGAATCATCTCGACGCCGAAGTGGAACTAGGAGGCACATATCGAGGGACCATGAAGCCGCCCATAAGGTGCTCGTGGAAAATTACTTCTCTGAACATCCTCTGTACACCGAAGAAATGTTTCGTAGAAGGTTTAGAATGAGAAGACCCCTATTCCTACGAATCGTGAGTACCCTTGAAGAGTGGGATCCATATTTCACTTATAGGGTAGATGCCACAAACAGATTGGGGCTATCACCGTTGCAAAAGTGTACGGCTGCAATTCGTATGCTAGCGTATGGCACCCCTGCCGACCAACTTGATGAGGTACTAATGATTGGTCAAAGCACTGCATTAGATTGTTTGGGCAAGTTCGCGCAAGGGGTCATTGAGAAGTTTGGCGGAGAGTATTTGCGACCTCCAACATGTGATGAAGTGGAGAATTTGCTTCAAATCGGCGAGGCTCGCGGCTTTCCTGGCATGCTAGGGAGCATTGATTGCATGCATTGGCAATGGGAGAAATGCCCTGTCGCATGGAGGGGCCAATTCACACGGGGTGATCATGGTGTTCCTACTATGATCCTTGAAGCGGTTGCTTCACATGATCTTCGGATATGGCATGCTTATTTCGGTGTTGCTGGATCAAACAATGACATAAACGTGCTTAATCAGTCACCATTGTTCATTGAAGAGTTGAAAGGGAGAGCTCCAAGGGTGCAGTTCACCGTAAATGGAAGGCAATATGACAAAGGTTACTACCTTGCCGATGGAATTTACCCTGAATGGGCTGTATTCGTGAAGACTATACCCCTCCCTCAGACAGAGAAGGATAAATTATTTGCACGACATCAAGAAGGGGCTAGGAAAGATGTTGAGAGGGCATTCGGAGTATTGCAATCTCGTTTTAACATCGTCAGGCGTCCAGCACGGTTGTGGAAACGTGTCGCTGTCGGGAAAATTATGGAAGCTTGCATTATTCTTCATAATATGATTGTTGAAGATGAACGAGAAATGGCAATAGTTCCTTTAGACTTGAATGACATTCCAGGGACATCATTTGTTCTGCCACCGGAAGTCAACAATGGCCCTAATATTTGCTTCGCGGGCGTGCTACGAAGGAATTCAACAATTCGTGCTCGTCCAACACATACACAACTAAAGAGAGATTTAGTCGATCATATATGGGAAAACTTTAGGAATAAGTGAAATTTATGCATCCTAATTTGAGTAGCCTTATGATACATTTTTTTCTTATGTCGATAAACAATTTCCATATGTTCTCATTCTGATATATTATATCCCGAATAAATTATATCATTTTTTTGAATTTTTCACTTACAGTTAAAATTACTACACATATAATTGTACCAAAGGGATACGATTTGTTGTTCACTACGCGCCATTGCTGTTAAATTTTGTGATATGGTGATGATGAATTTGCGGCTAAATTGTATCAAGGGATACGGCGATGATGACACAGGTTAGGCATAATACGCCATTGCTGTTAGATTTTGGGCAGAATACGATGATGAATAGCAAAATTTTGCTGCTGTACTAGGCGTGATACGATGATTAATTACACGTCAATTTAAGTTTAAGCAAGAAAGCAATACAACAGACTACAAAGTTATAATATTCTTTTGATCTCCATGGTTCCAAATGCAATGCAAATGTGGTGATTTATATAGACAACCTACAGACAACCCATTGTACAATGTGTCTTTACTGTTGTCTATAGATGACATGGCATAGTATTATAGACGGCAGCTGTCTGTACCACTGTACATGCCCTAAACTACTAATCATCCCCCCACTGCCGGCTGCTTGGTGCTTACGCCGCTCCTATTGCGGTGGGCTGTTCACTTGTCCAGCCCTGGCCCAACAAGCGATGTATCTGTTAGAGTTCGGCCCATCAGGGTTTGAGAGGCATGCGGTGGCGCTGGCCCACTGGGGGCGTAGCCAGCGGGCGACGCGCATGCGGTGTCCTTCTCGGCGCCGAGAGGTGGGCTCCTTCCTGCCAGCGTGCCGACGTTGGTTTCCGGCGAACCGCGGCCGCGCGCGAGGAGCCGTGCGGGGGGGACGCGAGGCAAAGCCGAGGAAAAACGGCGGGGTCAGCTCACGCACCGCCCACCAAAGCCGGCCCGGCGCCCGCCAGTGCCGGCAAAGCCCACCGCGCGCGTGCGCGGGGCCCGCGCGACGCCGCACGCGTGTCGCGCGCCGGCCCGGCAGCGTGCCGGAGACCCGTCCTACCGGGCGACGTGCACGGAGTTGAGTACCCCAATGATTGGGCGTATTATACTCAACTCCCCCCCGTTCTCGCCTACCGGACTCCTTTTCTTCTCTGGTGCGTCGTCGATTCCAACCAAGTTATCGATATCCCATTCCTCCTACCAATACCAACCATCTCCAACCATATTCTCTTTATTTCATTCCCTTTCATGTTCTCTTCCTCACTCACATTCCCTTTATTTGTCCTCATTTCTAACAGATTCCCTTTAAAGGGAATCAGATATGAAAGAGTTATAATCCCTTCACGGCTAACGCCGGGCTTTGAATCCGTTGACCGTGAATTAATCCTTCGGGGAAAATGAGAGGGGAAAGGACACGATTGGAGATGGTCTCAGCCCGGACATTTCGCCCTTTTTGCTCGATCCTTTGCTTGGAAGAGAATGGAAGCAAAGATTTTCTTTCCCAGGGAAAGGATTGCTGCTGCACTAGGCTACGTGCCCCATGACGTGTGTCGAGCGAGCGTGGAGGGTGGGCATGGGCTTGCATGCTGACGCTGACAGGTAGGATTTGTTTCATCGACCAATGACCGATCGTTGCGGTGATCTTAGCGTTGGCGCCGGGTGCAGCGATGCGGTTCACGCTGCGCGGCTTTTAACTAGACGAGATAAGCTGACAGCAACGCAGCCGCGGTAACGGGGATGGTTGTGGTCTCAGGCGTGGCAGACAAGTATGATGAATTCCTTTTGATATATGGATTTCGCCGATCCTGAACTCAGTGAGCCGCAATCTGCTCTGCTATCATCTCACTGTGTTTTGCATCATGCCTGCTTTTACCTGCGCAAAGTCACGGTTCTTTACACCTCAGCAACAACATCGGTCTTATGTTTGCGAATATATATATATATATATATATATATATATATATATACACTAGTTATATGCCCGTGCGTTGCTACGAAAAACAAAATTGATAACAAAAAATAAAGATTAAAAAAAAAATATTTCATAAAATCAAACATCTATCTTTAACGCTTCATTTCTTGCAAAAGCTGGCTAATTAAAGCAACGCTTCGTTTGTTACGTAGGGCAATTAAGTAGGGCAATTAAGTAGGACAATTAATGTGACGTGGGAAGAAACTCTCACTTTATATAGTAGATATATATATATATATACTATTCTAAAGCAGTACTTGGTGGCAGTGATTCATTTTTCTCACGTCATTAATTGCCGCTTAATTGCCCTACGCAAGAAACGAAGCGTTGCTTTAATTAGCCAGCTTTCGCACGAAACAAAGCGTTAAAGATAGATGTTTGATTTTGTGAAATAATTTTTTTTATTTTTTAATCTTTATTTTTCGTTATCAATTTTGTTTTTCGTAGCAACGCACGGGCATGTAACTAGTATATATATATATATATATATATATATATAGGATAGTTAGTGTACTATCGATAGTACAGATTCTCCGTGCTATAAGGTTGTGTTTGCAAAATTCGAAGACGAAACTGTCGATCCAAGCCGTGCATTCTATTCATCTCATTGAAATTTTTTGAACTTTTTCTCCTATTTATTTTGTATTTTTAAAAACTAGCTTTATTGGACGCCCCACAACTAATTAGATCGTGGATTTTGAAAAATACAAAATAAATAGGAGAAAAAGTTCAAAAAATACAAAATTTGGTGGGTAGTGAGATTTCAATGAGATGAATAGAATGCACGGTTTGGATCGACAGTTTCGTCTTCGAATTTTGCAAACACAACCCTATAGCACGGAGAAAAAGTTCAAAAAATACAAAATTTGGTGGGTAGTGAGATTTCAATGAGATGAATAGAATGCACGGTTTGGATTGACAGTTTCGTCTTCGAATTTTGCAAACACAACCCTATAGCACGGAGGATCTGTACTATCGATAGTACACTAGCTATCCTATATATATATATATATATATATATATATATATATATATATATATATATATATATATATATATACACTGGCAGAAAAAGGAAACAAAAAAGAAAACACCAGGCTACGAGAAGAGAACGGAGAACTGCAACACAACAACGCCAAACTGCATTGCACACTCCACACACTGAACAAAGGGGAAAAGATGGACAAGACGAACTTTTTTTTTTCTGAACTGGCCAAGCTTAAAAAAGCATAGGCCTTTTCCCCCCTCCTGTCATGCATCCTAAAGTGATCATCTACCAGCAGATTGAGGAGAGAACGCGTTCACATGCCAGAGCGAGTACTGGCAGTGCGAGCACCAACACCAGCACCAGCCAAGCCAACCAGCGAAGCCGGCTTCCTAAAAAGGGAGCGTAAGAGAATTTATCAGTTTTGACCATTAGCTGAAGCCTTTTGTCCGTTGAGGGGGACATCTCCTTCCCCGTATGCACTAGTGCATGCTTGTAGTTTACCGGGAGTAGATCTCCCCAAAAGCAGGTTTACTGCAACCAGGGGCGGAGCTAGCCCAGGCCCAAGCTCTGGGCTGGACCAGCTGATCTTAGATTAAATATTTGTTTTCAATAATTTTTCGTAGAATTTTAGTAGGCTTTCGGTACCAGACCTCGGGCTACAGTCTACTCTACCTGGGGTCTGGATCCGCCCCTGACTGCAACTAAATGTTTGTGCATATTGCTGAATATATGAGTCCATCATGGCAGCTGAAAGGCAACATTTGATCTGGCGGTAGAAAGGGCGAAGCTATAAGCTGATACTACCACTAGTAGTGGTTACTTGTGGCATATACTACCTAGTGGTTCAGTGCTATCCTTCCTGTAATGGTGAGATATATATCAAGGCACGCTTAAGAGATACAGAGGAATGGATCTTCCTTGGCCACAGGCGTGATGGGCAGACGAGGCAGCAGCATGCATAGCGGCAGTGGTGACGTGGTGCATGCGAGCTATTCCTTTCCTTTCCTTTTATTTATTTTTCTCCTCTGGGGGAAGGGAAGAAATTCGACGTGTGTGTGTGCCTGTGCTTGTTCCCTGCTGGCTGCTGCTAATACATGCATGCCCATGCTCAACCGTCCATGGATGTAGCTTGTGGCTTGTTTTCTTCTGGATTAACATATAGAAATATTTGCCGAAGACATTTCCAGTGACATCTGGTGGTTAGACTATCTCCAGCAATTTCTCTTCATTCCATTCCCTTCCCTATTTCCTTCATCATATTTATTTCCTTTATTTCCTACCATCTCCAGCAGCAGCCCCTCAAGGGATTTGTGAAGGGATTGGAGAGAGAATCCCTTTCTAAAGAGATTCACTGTTTGAATCCCTTTCAAAGGGAATCGTGAAGGGAATCCGCTGGAGCACTTGGAATCTGTTCGCGAAGGGATTTGGAGGAGAAGGGAAGCTGCTGGAGATAGTCTATATTGCCAGCAGGAATATGCTTCCTGGAAAGTCCCATTTCCCCCAACCAAAATCACTTGAACTGTAGACTAAACTGTGGAACTGATAATCGGATAGCTTTTGCATTAGAAATAGGAGTATTGCTTTCTTGTTTTGCAAGGTTATTCTTGTTCAGTCTGTCTTGGGCTTTGCATCTAGCACCTATAGTGTTTTTTTTTTTTTGGAGTGGATTATGGGTTCGTCTACTGTTTAATACTGCATGCCCATTGTTTCCTTGACCTTGAATCCTTGGTACATGCACATAAGCACTACTCCAACGGGTGTGCTAGCTAGCTAGATTTTACTACTATACAGTACCATATAAGGCGTTTCTCTCCAATGCATTACATGAAAGTCATCAACTACCTATAAACAATCATCTGCTTCTCTTCTATCATGGGGAGAATCCTATTCTATACCAACAGGCCACTTCTCGGGAAAACATTAATTATTAAATAACCAAAGGAAGGTCGTCAAAAGTATTCCAGCGTTAGTAAGATAATATATACAGGGACCGTTTCTCTGCATGAGCAGCTAACACGCATGTTACCTGTACTTTGCATGCTAGCAGTAGAAAAGGGCAAAAGCATAGGGAGAGAAGAAAGGGGCTGAAGCTTCCATGCCTAGGTGAGCTGATAAGTGACACGCACATGCATGGAAAGTTTTGTTAAGTGTATACCTAAACATGCTTTAACAAACGCTAATCTCCACTAATCCGACAAAATTAAAGTTAGTAGGAGTATTAACAAGCTAATGAGCTCTCCTTAATTAAGCGATCACTGGCTGCACAAAGGTGCATCATGAATTACTTGCTAGCTTCATGCATGCAGCTAGCTGATTATTTACATATGTATGTATGTATTTATGCATGTATGTATGTACGTACGTACGTGTGTGTGTATGTATGTACATACGTACGTGTGTGTATGTATGTATATGTATTGAAATATGCTTGCTGTCATTGCTTACTACCTTGATGTTCTTGATTAATTCCATGCTATTGTAGGCAATAAGTGATGTATGAGCAGTAGGTTTTCTTGAGTTTGGTGTATTGAAATCTATTTCTTGCAAATCTGATTGGTAAGACCATCACAAATTAGTCTATGATCATGTATCTAATAGTGAGAAGATCTTTTAATTAAGGTAGCCCAACATCTAAGAACAAACTAAATCAACTTGAGCTTTTTATTGCTGGTTGTGAGCCACTGTTATTGTTCATTATCATACATACACACACACTTAAATACTTGATTATGAGCTATTCTTTTGGTTTGCTATTAATTAATATCATGCTTCAGTATCTATGATTTTATGACTTTGTTAATTTCTGGTTATTAATTATGCTTAAAATTAAAGTAATAAAAAATTGCTAATACCACAATATATCCAACAGAGACATCGTTCCCCATCTTGTTACGGTGAGAGTCATGAGTGATCGATCCATTCACAATACGCAAAGTTGCATAGAGAAAATTTACAGAAGTAAATCAGAATCAACCGTCACATTGCAATTTATTTTCTTCAAGTAGCCATCAACTTTTGGATTTATGAAAAAAAGAAAAGACATGTTCTTAAAAATGTATCATTATTATTGCTGCAAAAAAATTATGATTGTCTCACAAGATCTCTACACCCTTTATTTATAGTGTTAATTACAACCAAACTCTATTCCAACTAAGGTTCTAATCCAACTCATACCAACACTCCCCTTTAAGATGGACCAAAAAAATCAATCATACCCATCTTGTTATATATTGTATCGCACTCGCTAGACCTAGCCCTTAGTGAAACAGTCAACAAATTATTCACTAGACTTGATGTATTTCATCTTTAGCATTTTATCATCCAGTTTCTTCTTGATAAAAAAAATATCGATTTCAACATGCTTGATACGGTCATACTGTAGCAGATTGTCGCAATGTTGATCGCATATTTATTTTCACAATACATTACCAATTGACCACTCCTCAAAACCTAAAGTTAGACAATAAACCCTTCATACAGATTATCTCACTCAAGCTTAACGCCATTGCTCTATACTTTGCATCTGCAGTAAATCGAGCCACAACCTTCTACTTTTTACTCCTCCATGATTAGGGCTAGAAAAAAAGCCCGTTGAGCTGGCTCGGTGGCTCGTTTCAAAATTGCTCTGATTACATTCATTTTTCTTTTAAAAATAAAAATTAGTTGATTTGGAACCAGAGTCAACTTCAGCTCGGCTCGTTAAGCTCGGTTCGAAGTTGGGTCTCAAACAATACAGGAGACTATATAAATAAGAATAAATCAGTGTCGAAGAAAGCTCGAAAAAAAAGTTCAATTGGCTCGTTATCCACCCCTATCCATGATACAAGGTTACCACCCACAAATACGCAATATCCATATGCAGACCTCCTATCACAATATCCTTTCACATTCAAGTGTTCGTTCTTCCATAATCAAATCACTTTCCTAAGACTACTCTTCAAATACCATAGGATCCGATAGACAGTTTCTATGTGCCTCTATTCTAGGATCATGCATATATTGATTTATCACACTCACCGCATATGAAATATCATGTCTTATGTGACACAAATAGATGAGGCACCCAACCAACCTTTGATTAGACTCCTTGTCAACCGGAAATCTACAGGTCTTCTATGCTTTCCTTCCAATACAATTTTCGGAAATCTTGAAGTAAGCGAAGAGGTAAGTAATCATCATCTACCTTTTATTAATGCTTTAATATTTGTGCAACTTTCAAAAAGAAAGCATAGAAACATATCTCTCAATTTGAATATTTTAAAAAATATTAACAGTCAAAATTTTGAAAGTTAGATTGCACCTGTAATCCAAAACGATAACTATTTGTAACTGAAGGGTACGTCGCTGAAAGATAAAGATGGCAATCAGAGGGAGGGTGAATGAACCAAAATTAAAAATTTTCACCTACTAGACAAGTAAAGATCAATTAAACACCTCACTTAAAGAGAATAAACTCGAAATTTTAATCTTGGACTTGCTCGTAGGGTTTAGATGATCAAGATGATCTTGGGTACTGCCCCACATGTCAAAGCAAGCAAGAAATAAAGATAGAAACACGATCTACCAAAGATTCTCCGTTTTAAGCAAAAAGATAGGTTTTCTCGCAAAGATTGAATCAAGTCTTGCCTAGAGGATTGGGATATAATCTGAGAAAAGACTCATCCATCAATCACTCATCTTCGGCAAAAAAAAAAAAAAAAAGCAAGTAGAAGGAGGGAGAGGAAAATCCAACTTGAGAAAATTAAATTACGGGAATGTAAGTGCGTAAAGTAATTATTTAATTTAAATTGCGTAAAGTAAATACATAATGTAAATATGAAAAGTAAATTCAGAACAGAGAATAAAAATTAAATATTCATTGCTTTGAGAGGAATGGTTTACAAAGCCTCACAACAAGGTGGGCAAAGCTCAAAGACGTACAACCAAAATCATTCTTCAAAGACTTAAAGGAGAGGCATAGCTCTACCCCTCTATTTATAGTAACCTTGGAGCAATTTCCACCCTTGATATTTTCTTGGTCCTCAAGAAACCTCTTCAAGGATTGAGATTCATTCCCTCATATATGGGTTAACCCGCAACCCAATAGCATAACCGGTTTTGCACATTTCTCAAAGCGAGCTAACTTGGCCGCATTTCCATCCTCTAAACCGCAATCCAACGGTTCTCCTTGACCCAAGCAGGCAAGCAGCTCCAAGATAGCATCTCAGTCGTTCCTTTGCCTCCATGGCTTGCAGCAACTCCCTCTTCGCTCATCATCTGGCGATCCTTGACCGTTTGGACTTTCGGCGCACCTCGTCTAGTCCCGGTCATCTTTCGCCCCACTATGACCTCATACCGACGTCCTGCAACCATCAAAAATAAGGAAACACATCACATAGTAATATCCAAATGATATGTAATAATGATCCAATTTCCTAAGTCTCAAACCTAACTCAAATCAAACTCAAACCCGAGCACACCTAACTCAAATAAAATCAATTACTCATTATAAAAATATGGATAAACCTTCACGTGATCTTTCAGTCATAGCAAGATGAAAAGCCAGTTATATCTCCTACCACTTAGTACAATTTATATATTCTGATTCAATTGTTTGACCAGTTTGATAATCATGGTAACTTTTCTGGCTGTTTTCTGGCTGCCATTATTTCGTTTCCTCATTCATCAATCATTCTGAACATGCATCGCCCTCCCATGGTAGCGCAGGAGGACGGGAAAGTATATTTTCCTTCCGCATTAGAAAAGCAAAGAGGTAGCAGCGCGACACGGCAGTCAAACAGAAAAGCCCATTCGATTCCTTTTCCCCTGTCCTCCTCCATGTAAGGTCATTCCTCCTCCCAGCTCCAAAATACAGGTGTACATATGCTGCATGGGCCAGTAGGCTGAAGTTACGCATAACAACGCATAGAAACAATACTCATATCATTATCACCTCGCTCAGTTTAACCCTTTTGCTTAGCAACCCCAACATGCCTCGGAAGCCGTGCAAGTGCGTTTTGCATTCCCCACAAACATGCCTCCCATCTCTATGTCCTCGCAAGGCCAAATACAATGGCAAAACCCACTATTTACTCTAACTTTCATCTATTATATCATCTAAAATAAGCTAAAAGTTAACCATCTAGAGTAAAACTAAAAACCAGTTTGTACAATAACCGTCTCTAGATATTATGCAATAACTATCTATTCTCTTTTGTACATAAATAATCTACCTATACTTCCATACAAAACTGGCTCTTAGCTAAAAGCCAGCTCTATTCTCTCTTCTCTCTTCTTTCTTTTTTATATAGACCCTCTCAAACTGATATTTACAGGCTAAAAATGAGCTAAGATAGTCTTGTTATACATGCTTTAAGCCCATAAGCATTGTTAAAGCAATTGCTTTCTCCTCTGTCCTTGCAGGCATGTGAGTGGCTTTGTATATAAGAACCACTCTTTCCTCTGTCTTGCTTGCTTCTGCTCCTCCTTGCTCTCCCACTAAGCTCTCTCTTTGGAAGAACCGGGCTGCCTTGTTGTTCTCCTCGCCCTCCTTGTCCAAATGGAGTTCAGTGCTAGCTCGAGAAGTAATGCTTGGCCAATGCGTGGAGATGCAAGCGGGGAGCCGAAAGGAAGGCCGCACAGATAGGAGGAGCGTGCGTTTGGCTCCCACTGCTGGCTACCTCTCTGTTTGCTCCATGAGTTGAGCACGAGGAGGAAGACGCGGCTGGTTTGAGCTTGTGGGGAATTGAGGCTTCATGGTCCGAGATATATATATATATATATATATCTCTAGGTATCTGAATTAGTATCTACTAATTAGCCTTCCTAGCTAGATCATTTTTCTTGCTCTGTTTCTCTTCACTTTATCCTCCTTTTCTATTCTTTTTTGCTATTTTGAGAGGGGTGTAAGTGGGGTGTTCTTGGCTGGAGGCTTGGGTGTTACAATGTTAGAGATCTCAATGACCTTCTGAGCAACGTAATAACAGTGCTGGAGGTAGCCTCAAGCTGGGAATGCATCGGTTACACTTTGTAATGCATGTAATCTCTCGGTTTTTGCATATTGTGTTCGCTATTGTTAGAAACTTACATACCCCCATTTATCAATGCTGGCTTCCTTCCTGTGATGACTTTGATGCGAAGCACACCGGCTGCAATCTGCAATGCGTTTGGTTGATCTCTCTTTCTTTGCATGGAACCCATCCCAAATTCGTCTGCAGAAGCGAATGTGTTTGGGGCAAATGTGTGAGGCTTTTTTAAAAAGAAGAATCCAAGAAAATTACTGTACAGTCACGATTAGTTGAAACTGCGGACTCAGAACCAACTAAATGCAGAAGCATTACAGATTTGGGACAAGGATTCAACGAGTCGTGACATTCCAATCCTGCTATTTTCCCCTATTCCTGCGTTCTTATAATTTTGTGAATCAAAGAGGCCCTCAAAAGCTTGGAAGAATTAAGCATTCTTCTGAATGCAAATGTGCTTAATTTCCCTCTCGATGCCTATCATTAGCATCAGAAAGAAGAAGAAAAAAACTAGCCCATATGACAGAACAACTGAAGGTCTAATTTACACTCGCAGGTTGTAGCCACAGCAAGGGGTCAGAGCCGTTCTGAATTCTGAAGCCTAACGATCGATGCATCTATGCAATGTGTGCGACGCAATCCATCTGCTGCAACCCCATGGAGTCGTACTCGCGTAGATGCCCACGGCCCTGGATGCATTTAAATCGCATGGACCCTTGTCACTTGTGCTGTGTGTGAGCGTTGCATAGAACAGAGCAGACTAGACTAGGCAGGCAGTGAGGCAAGCGAGGGAGGCAACGCTAGTGCTGCGTGACTACTAGTGCTTTGTCTTTGCCCCCCTCCAAACTCTGGCTGTTAATGGTTGGTGCAGGGAATATTCAGCGGCTGCTCAGGGTCTAATGCATGCAACGCATGTGCCGTGCAGCTCTGCTCGCTCGGCTGCTCACGTATGGCCCCTGCCTCCTCTAGCCCTCCCATGCCTTTTTTTTTTTAAAAAAAAAATATCTGATCCTTCTACACGTACAACTACAGAAATAGCATCTCTCTCTTTCTCCTAGATTGCGTAAGCGTCGACAAATGACATATGTCGTCTGTCGCATTCGTATACCGCAGCAACAGGCAAATGATGCACCGCGGCAGTTTTGCTGGTGCGCCACCCCCGGATCGACAGTAAAGTGTCGAACACCTCAAGCGCGGCATCAAACCGGTCCTGCCGTTGTGTCTTGGCTCGGCAGCGCCTCCTACTGTGGTCGTTGTCTTGCCGCGGGCCCGATCACCCACCACGGGCCCATCCATCTACTTACGACACAGATGTGGTAGGTGATATGTGTCATTTGCCATGTCTTCCGATATTAGGGGTATACCATTTGTGAGAAAAAAAAGAGAGAAATGTTTGTGTAGAGGCTAAATATAGAAAAAAGATAAGTTAGGAGGCTTAAAAAAAGCTTCGGCTTCCTAGCCCTCCTGCCGCTGCTTTATGCTTTTGCTTTTAATTGCTGTGACAGCACTCGCCCGCTCGGTGCTGCTGGTTCTGGTGGTGATGGCCTTTGGCCCTTGGATTGGATGGAGGCGGGTAGAAACGCAACGGCGCGCAGCAGCAGCAATAGAGGAGCGTGTCCTCTTATCCCCGTCCTGTTGTTGCCTTGCCCTTTGGACTGTCGCGGCAGCGTGCCTCTGCCCCTCTGCGTGCGTACGTACGTGAACCGGAGGGATGGTTTTCCTCTGTGGCTCACGAGCTCTCCTCGGCCATTTTGGCTGGGACGGTTTGTTAAATTATAGGCAAGATATCTGGTGTAAAACCACTTTAAAATACTATTCATGTAATTTTTAATATGAACTATTCGATTTAGACTGAACATATGAGATTGATTCATGTAAAAGCGTCTTAAATGGTTAGGAGTCTATCCCACGTCTATGTGATATGTTGAATCCAGATCGAATGGTTCACACTGAGAATTGCACGATTGATGCTATAAAATATGCACTAGGAAAAGAAGGGACGAAAAGAGGGAGACAAGGAAAGAAGGGAGAAAGAATAAAAAGGAAGGAAAGAAGAAAAGTCAAAGAGTTGACCCCAGAAAAAAAAACACCCTCAAAGATGACGCGGACCTGCAAAAGACCAATTACGAAAGTCATCCTGAATATCTTGAAGTAATTCGTCGTTGGATCTCCAAATGTTCCGGAAGATTATGTTATTACTCTCTTTCCACCACCTCCAGCAAGTGAGAATGATCAGACTTTCAATCCCCTTTCGACGGCTGAATTGGCTTCCGATACGCTATATTGTCCACTGTTCTAAACTGGATGCAGGCTGCCAATGTTGTGGCGATAGAGAGGGAAAGCGTACCCAATGTGCGATGGCCGTCCATATCCGCCGAAACTGGGGGCAATCGACAAAGAAGTGATGGATCGTTTCCAGATTTCGACAACACATTTGACAAAAAATATTGGTTTGGCCATCCTCGGATTTGCAGTCTCTGCGCTGTCCACAATTGGTTTTGTTGCGCTAGCCAAAAGAAAATTTTGTAGCGCATCGGCGCCCAAGCTGACCAGATTGTCGAGCTGAAGGTCTTGTAAGTACTTCCTTCAAACTGCATGCGGTAGGCCGAGGCCGCTGTGTAATCCCCGTTTGAGTTCTTTTTCCAAATTATTTGATCTTCAATTTCAGGTTGTAGGATAATTTGATGAATTTCCAATCATAACTTGACGTATTCGAATAAAAGATATGAAAATTTGTTAACAATGTTCGATAATGTCTATGTCCCTAAGAGCCAACTCATGGTGGCTTTGTTTATACGAGGAGTTTCTTTTTTTTAATTAAAATTAAAAAATCAGTAATATATATTTATACTTTGGTTACATATTCAGTTTGGACTCCCTTTGCATGTACGGACCATGCGCAGGATCGACGTGGAGTTGTGACTTGCAAGTACTTATTTTTTTTTAAGGGAGAAACTTCTACCTGGACGTCTGATTTTTTTTTCGAACGCCGCGCAACATTTTTTTAACGTATGGAACATTTTTTTTAACGTATGAAACATTTTTTTACTGTTTGTCAAAGAAAAATGTTTCACACGTGAAAAAAAATGTTACGAAAAATCTGCCGTCGGATCCCTAGCAATACCGTTTTTTTAATCATTTTAACCCGTGCATACCACGTTTACTGAAGAGCCAACGCTTTCACTGTACATAAAGGTGCCGTCAATCAGAGGCGGAGCCCAGGCCGGGGCCTAGGTGGGCCTGGGCCCCGGTCATAGCTTTCCAAAAGTACCGAGTAGGATTTAGGAGTTTAGGACTTCACCGTGAAGGATTAGCATAGCTTGGCCCAGGATAAAAATCGAACCGGGAGACCGAGCGCATCGAACCGAGAGACCGAGCGCCAATATTCGATGAATCGATGAAATTAGGGAGCGCTCGAGACATCGCGTGCGGCGGCTTCTGCGTCTAACGTCCCGGCGTGTGGAGCATCTGCATCGTGATTTCTGCTGCGTGACTGCGTCTAGCGTGGCCATCTTCCGATCGCCAGCGTCACCGCCTCACCGGCGCCCGTCGCTGTGACTCGCCACTTTGCCCAGCGCCGCCAAAAATCAAGGTACATAACTACATAAGCTAGCCACCATCGCCATCAGTAGTTCGGTACGTACATCCAGAATTATAGATGTTGCTCTTGCTCTCAATTGGTATTACTCAATTACTGCAATACTATTTCATTTATTCGGCTAAAAGAGTTGCCAATAAATAATAGTGCTTGGATTCTAGACCACACATATGCGGGTATTTTTCTTGCTGTATTGAAAATTTGGAATTATGCCACATTGTGGTTCTTCTCTTGATCCATTGTAGTTAGGTTGATTGATTCTGCTATTTTATCCTATATGTATTAGATGAAGAGATATTTTACGCCTTTGTCAAAATCAAAACCATTCAAGGAGGCACTATCTGCATCTAGACAACCCGAAGGCCCTGACCCTGATCATCAAAATCAAATCATTGAACTTTCTAATGTGAGACCTTCCGCCGCTGCTGAAAAGAAAGCTCGTACTAGCACTAATTTCAGTTCGAGTGACATTGTTGCCGACCGGGGTTGCACAAGCCAATTGAACAGTATGAGTTTAATATTATAGATAATGTCAGAAGAGCGTACTTGTTAAAGGGCCCTTGTCAGCCTATTGGTCATGATTTTCCCCGTAAACAACAAGGAAACCATTCAAGATGCTTTCAAAAGATATGGTTTGATGATTTTGATTGGTTGGAATATAGCATAGAGAAAGATGCAGCATTTTGCTTTTACTGTTATCTTTTTAAGCCATCAGGGGTTGATAATTTTGCAAATGATGTGTTCACAAAAGAGGGGTTTTCCAATTGGAAGAAGGCAAGAGAATCATTCCATAGACATGTTGGTGGAGTAAACAGTGGCCACAACAATGCAAGAGGTCTTTGTGATGCTTTCAAAGATCAAGAGCAAAGCATTCGACAAGTGATAGAAACTTGCACCAGTGATATGCAAGTTCAATATAGAGCTCGTTTAACTGCTGTTGTAAACGTAGCTCGGTTCCTACTATCACAAGGTCTTGCTTTCCGTGGACACGATGAATCATCTAGCTCATCAAATAAAGGAAACTTTAAAGAGTTGCTAGAGTGGTACAAAAAAAACAAGGTTGAAGATGTTTGTCATGCTATTGATAATGCTCCCGCAAATAACTTGATGACTTCACCACCAATACAAAAGGACTTAGTCAAATCATGTGCTGATGTAGTCGTAAAGATCATTATGGATGAAATCGGGGATAGTTGTTTCTCTTTACTTGTTGATGAGTCCCGTGATGTATCAATTAAGGAACAAATGGCTGTCATTTTGAGGTTAGTTTCACAATATTTCTTAAATTCTTGTGTTACTGTTGAAGTTAGTAACATATTAAAATTATCATTCTTATTCAGTTATTCTAATTCCTATAGGTTTGTCAACAAAAAAGGACAAGTTATTGAAAGATTTATTGGTGTTGAGCACGTTCGTGATACATCTTCTGCTTCATTGAAAGCGGCTTTGGATTGTCTATTTGCTCGCTATGGTTTGTCCATGTCTAAACTGAGAGGACAAGGTTATGATGGTGCATCAAACATGAGAGGTCAGTTTAATGGTCTAAAGGCACTAATTTTAAATGAAAATCCCCATGCTCACTATGTGCATTGCTTTGCACATCAACTACAATTGGTAGTTGTTTCTGTTTCTAAGAGTAGTCGAGTTGTTAGTGATTTTTTCAATTATGTCACTATGATTGTCAATATTGTTGGAGCTTCTTGCAAAAGAAAAGATGCATTGCTTCAGGATCATCATGAGCGTATGGTTGAGAAATTGGAGAAAGGTGAGATAGTAACAGGAAAAGGCAAAAATCAAGAAATGTCTCTAGTAAGGCCAGGTGATACTCGATGGGGTTCACATTTAACAACTTTGATTCGTGTTAGTACAATGTGGGATTCAGTGTTGACAGTTTTAAAGAATGTTAATGATGATGGATTTGACTTGAGTCAGAGGGGAAGAGCAAATGGATTGATGGAAACAATGGAAACATTTGATTTTGTGTTCATCTTGCACCTCATGATCAAAATATTAAGTATGACTAATGATTTGTCACGTCTCTTACAACAAAAGGATCAAAATATTATCAATGCAATGGTGCTTCTTGTTGGTGTGAAAGCTCACCTGCAAACATTTAGGGAAAATGGATGGGAAACCTTGTTGGAAGAAGTAAAGAGGTTCTGTGTTGCATCGGAAATTTAGTGCCAAATATGGAAGATCGAAAGCACGCCAGAGGTCACATGAGACGCGAAAGGCAATTTGTCACTTATTATCATCATTATTATGTTGATATTTTTGTTGTTGTGATTGATTCACTTGCTACTGAGTTAGATAGTCGGTTCAGTGAAACTTCTACAGAGCTTCTGAAGTGCATTGGTTGTCTAAACCCGAGAGATTCATTTTCTAACTTTGATCATGGCAGTCTTATTCGACTCTCAGAGATATACTATGATGATTTCTCGGCAACTGATCGTGTGGTTCTAAAAGAACAACTTCACTTGTTTCTTGTTGATATGAGAAGAGATGAATTCTCAAGTTGTGATGATCTTGCTTGTCTTGCCGTAAAGATGGTTCAAACAAAGAAGCATGTGGTTTATCCATTAGTTTATCGACTGATTGAATTAGCACTTATTTTACCGGTGGGCACAGCTACAGTTGAAAGGGCTTTCTCGGCAATGAAGATTATCAAGACAGATTTACGTAATAAGATAAGTGACGATTGGTTGAATGATCTCATGATTTGTTATATTGAGAGAGATGTGTTTGCAAAGATAGATATGGAAGATATTTTACAGCATTTTCAGAACATGAAGACTCGCAAATATCAACTATCGCCTCATGTGAAATAATTAGTGGTATGTTTTCATTCCTAAATTCTTGCAAATTACAAATGTTACATATTGTACTTATTATATACTGAATTTTGAATATCAGTTATTAGTAGAGGTTCACTTCATTCTTGGCCCCCTCCTTTAGAATTTTCTGGCTCCGCCACTGCCGTCAATAGTGTACAACAAAGGAGCATCCGGATAGGTGTAGTATCACTGTATGTGCACAAGGAATAGCAGCAGTACGTTGCTGCTAATAGTTGTAGTTAACCCGAACGAGTGGAGGCTGCACTAAGCAACTAAAGTTGGTTTCACCCTAAAAAAATAAAGTTGGTTTTAATCACCGTTTTAAAGTCACTGTTACCTTTTTCCATGTGACTTACGGCAAATCTCAGGACTAGTGTGCGGTGAAGTGTTAATTTCTGCCTTTCTGATAATTTGCCCTTCTGTCTTTGCTCATGAAACGCTGTTACTCCTACTATTTACTAGTATGCTCGATTGTTTTTTTCCCTGTTTCTTTTAAGTATATGGAGGGCGCACACGACGCGTATACCCTACTCACACTCACACGCACACGCACATACGTATTCAGTACATATGTTGCTCTATAGTTTCACGGAGCACGGACAAACGTTTTTACACTGAACGTATATGCATATACATATTTTTAAAATAAATACGGTACACCGTATTGATCACAGGGATCAAACTTGGGTAAATGGTAATGAACACCCCACCACTAGTACGCTCGATTGCTTTCGTCCCCTGGAAGATATATTTTCTTTCACTTTTCTGTAAGTATTTCGTTTGATTTCATCGTTCCTTTCTGTAATGCTAAAGATGTAGTGTGATGTACTCCATGCAGGGCACATTTTATTGCGAAAATTGACTCGAAAATTTTGAAAACCGATCATATTGAGTTGGTTTGAAACCATAAACCAATCAAAATTAAAAAAAACTTATGCCACGTAAAACTAGACGGAAATCGGTGAAAATCGAGTGATTTTCGATGCAAATCAACAAAAATCGCTAAAAAAATCAGACGCAAAATTTTTGATTCGCTAGTTGATTTTTGAGAAAACCGAATGATTTTTTATTTTTTTAAAACGTTTGATTTCTAAATCCTTCGATTTTTAATAATTTTTGCTCGATTTTTGCGGTAAACTGATACCGCCAAAACTCGATTTACAATCTTAAATGGTTCGGTTAAGGCGGACTCCATGCCGTTGCTGGCAATGCACCACAATCTTCTGCTGCCGCAGTGCCACTGCGATGGTCCAGGGCTGAAGACGCTCTACGCATGGGCCTCATGGGGACAAAGTGCAAACTAGCTGGATAGGTCGATAGGTTCAGCACCAAGTGTGCACTGTACAGTGTATCCTAGAAAGATCATGCGTGCATCGGCGCATGGGGTGCAGAGCTGAGCAGGTCAACACAGGGGAGTCAATGGTTTATGTGGGCAAGAGGGCAAAGCCATTAATACCAACAGGAGCGCTACGCATATGTTGCTACCAATGCGCAGCAGGGCATGGAGTGGCATGGGTAGGGATGGCAACGGGGGCATTCCCCGCCGGGGAGTGCCTCCCCATCCCCGTCCCCGCGACATGAAATTTTCCCCGTCCTCGTCCCTGTTCCCCGTCTCGGGGGAGAAAATCCCTCCGTCCCCATCCCCGTTCGGGTATCGGGGCCCCGTCGGGGACCCATCCCTGCGAAAAGTTCAGACAAGAGAAGAGCTCTTATAGCCATTTTAACTCTAAAATTATATTAACAGGCAAAGAAAAAAAGAATGCATGCATTCATTGAAAATTATGTTGTCCCGTTTATGAAAATGTGATTATGATGGGCTAGAGAATATGTTTGCAATCTAACAATTTAATTGGACTAAACTAAATTCGGGTCCCCAACTGGTCCTCATGGGAAAGAAATTCCCGTCCGTCGCCCCCGCCATCCCGATGGAATCATTTTCCCGTTTCATCCATGAAACGATTTCTTCCCATACCCGTCCCCTAATAGAGGAATTCCCCGCCGGGGATCGGGGAACGGGTCCCCATTGCCACCCCTAGGCATGGGCTGCCTCCTGCCGTCCCCGCTAAATCTGTGGCACCAACAGGCAATGTGGTCTCCATCCAGCAATGCCGCCCATGGAAAGGAAGGGAAGCGCTTTACATAATTGCAATGGACGCCAAGGGAACAGTGCTGATCAGCCTCCCTTGACTGGCAGAGAATGTGCAGAGGTAAAAGTAGAAGAACGCATCATGTTCCATGTCAAGACTCTTAATAAGAGCGCCTTGATGCTAGTCTGCTATTGCATTGTTCAACGAAAAGCCCGAGCTGTTGTTGCTCGTGAACAGATCACCGGTTGTAGCAAAAGTTTCCGGTTCCATCGTGTGTTTGGAACGGACGAGGTGACTTCATCTTAGGTCTGTTAAGGCCAAGGCATCTAGTTAAGTCGTGGTGCTCCCAAAAGAAGGAAAAAAAATAAGGGCAGCGGCAAGCGGCAAGGATGGGACGCTGGAGTCAGTGGCAGCAGGCGGACGAGACCTGAGATCCGGGAGATGCTGCCCCGCCTCAGAGTCGCAGCGCCGCCGCGCGTACGCTTTTTATTTAAGGTGTGCCGCGCGACGGGACGGGACGGGACCGTGCCGTGCCGCTGCACAGCTGGCGATACGCGCGCGTGCGCCTGCGCCGTGCGGTGAGGAGCGGTCGGCACACGGCACGCGCTGCAGGCGGGGGTGGCCGGCCGCGTGCTGTCGCGTACGACGCGCCGCTACGCCTGCGGATAGCTGCGCGTTGCCGGCACGTACCGGCTGCCCGTCTTGACTCGAGAGCAAACAACCGCCCGTGAGCGCTGTTGGAATTGGCCGTCGGCTGACGCGTTACTTCGCGCTTCGCACGCTACGGGCCTCTTTGCTTCATGTTCAAAGTTTATTATGTTTTGCCATAATTTTTTTACCAAACTTACCTAAGGTTAGGTTATCAAAATTGGAACCACACTTTGGCTAGAAAAATAAAGTTTGCTAAACTTTTTTGAGTCAATGATGCGTGAGACCAGATGGCAAAAAAGAATCTTACCACAAGTGTGGCTATGAATCAAACATATGCCTAATGTTGGATTATTTGGGCCAAGCCCATTTGATTGAGACAATAAATCCTAGAAAATCTCAAAGGCCCACCTCATGAGGAGCATGTGCACTAGCAATAGTACCACATTGCTAGCCTAAAGTGGTGAGCACTAGTTTAAATAGTGGAGTGTGCTACACCATGGTAGAACCATGTGGAGAAAGGGAGAAAGAATACACTGCAGCGCTCGCCTCGCCTCGCCTCGCCAGGGCTCGGGCGGGCGGCGAGAGAAGCGTGGCGTGAGCGTCGACACTGCGTGAATGGTCCGTCGAATTCCGGTCCAGGGCTTTGCGTAGGCGCAGCCTCCTTTTGCAGATTACTCTTTTGCTACTCGGAATCGCGGTTGTAGTATGAGATAAGGACACCGTAACAGATCCCGTAATTGTAAGTACAACCTCCATTAGGTTGATCCATTAAGTTGGTTTTGGTGATTAATGACAAATCCTAATATGAGACTAATGTTTAAGTAATTACTATTTTCATCTCATCAAGGATGATTGATGATCATTGACAAATCTAATTTATAATGAGACTAACATATTTATTGAGCTTATGTTTAGTAGCCTCACATTTGGATAAAAAATGGAAAACCCAAGGTATGCATTGTATCAATGTTTATTATTTTATTGCATACTTAGGATTTAAGTTGAAGTATGAATTTCTCCATTGCTTTAACCAAAAACTGTGTATCATGTTTCCCAATCCATATATTACATGGATGCACACATTTAGGGGGAGTTCACACTCTAACTTAATGTTTCATTGCATTGATCTATTTCTCATTACCACATATAAAGGATCAAGACATTGAAACTAAATCTTTGAGTATACATTTAACATGCATAGTTGTAGTATACTCTTGGTATCATAGGATATGCTCCAAATCAATAAAATTGAATATGTGCATATTGATTCAAGGTCAATTATATGTATGCACATATACTTGTGGAGTTTATTCTATAATTGATGGTTTAGAGTAATGATCATTTCCATACATTCCACATATTATGGATCATTACTTTCCATCAACATGAGTATATGAAAACTCGTGTAGTTGTTATATACTCATGTCAATTTAAATGAAGATTTAAATTGAAGTCGTTTATCTCCTAATCATCAAAGAACATTGCATCATGAGTTGATGGTGCTCCTGTGATCGATTAAGGATAATCGATAGTTCTTGAGTATAATGAAGCATTAGTTGCATCAATATACTTAAGACACAAATACAATTATTCATTTAAATTGATTTAGATTGTGCTCAATCATTATGAAGGCATTCATTATGTGTTAATTGAGTGCAAGGATGATTGAGACAACCATGCATCTTGGACTAACTATTTTCATAAGTGATGATTGAGCCAGGTTAGGTCCAATGATGGTTAAGATAAAGAAACGGGACAAGGACGACATCATGAGGTGATGAACGTCAAGAGGAGATTCCGTTGAGAAGGAAAGAAAAGAATGTTCATCAAGAGGAGATGAACAAGATGTTGTGAGAGCCGGGTGATGATCCGGTAAAAGAGAAGTAGAGCTGTGTGACAATCTTGAAGAGAAGATGATCGTAAATCATGAGGACTTCAAGAGAGAGCGATGTGACAATCCGGGGGAAATGAGGTATGATTGAAGATCATAAAGACCTCAAAGGGGATTGATCGCGTCTGCATCAAAGGTAACTAGATAGAGTGTCTTGTTATAGGCGTGCCATACTATTAAGAGGGATGCAACGTGGATGATTTAGAAGTGTCTCTGTGCTCAAGTGTTATCTATCCTTAAATAGATGAGAGACACAATACACATCACGTACACCGGGTTGTTTGTCTTTTGTGCGGATCGGATGTTCGATTGGGGATCGGATGTTCGATCCATCGGTAAATCGGTGGTGTGTTGGTGAGAGTCTAGAACCTCTCTGTGAGGATCGGATGTTTCGGTCTTTGGATCGGATGTTCGATAAGTGTTAAACTCAAAAGGGTGCTCCTCGGTCAAATCGGATGTTCTGATCGTGAAAACCGGAAGTTCCGATCAGTGTTTTCAGTTTGCAAGTGTGCTGATTTTTTTGCCTGATCGGAAGTTCCGATGTAAGTTCCGATGTAAGTTCCGATGTTGGATCGGAAGTTCCGATGTCAGATCGGAAGTTCCGATGTAGACTTAGAAACTTTTTGAAAGGTTTCTGTAAGGTGCCTCTCTGTCCAGATCGGAAGTTCCGATGCAAGTTCCGATGTATCGGAAGTTCCGATGTTAGTTCCGATGTGTTTATTGGATTGAGTTTGTTCTGGAGTTTTAGCCTGATCGGAAGTTCCAATGTTGAGATCGGAACTTCCGATGTGTGTAAAACGGCTAGTTTTCTTGCTCCAACGGCTAGTCTTTGGGTGTTGGGTATAAATACCCCCCTTGGCCGGTTGGGAGAGATTGTTGGGGATCTTGTTGAAGGGCTAAACAAGAGGTTGAGCTAGTGGAGTAGAGAGAATACCTTGTGATGCATTTGTTGCTCCTTGGTCATCTCATGAGCTAGAGAGAGCTCTAAAAACTTGTGTTGTGATTAGGAGTGGATTGAGTGTTCCTCCTTGCTCCTTCTCCTTTGATCTTAGTGATCCCTCTTTGAGTGAGGTGTGGGAAGTGAGAGTTAGTGCGAAGAATGAGTTAGATTGAGATACATCTTGAGCACTAGAGTTCATTTCCAAGATCATCCATTTGTTGGATTTGTTACTCTTGGAGTTTGAAGACTCCTAGACGGCTAGGTGTCGCTCACGAGCAACCAAAGTGTGTGGTGTGCCGTGAGAAGTTTGTTGAAGGTTCGATTTCACCTCCGAAAGGGAAGAAATCAAGAAGTGAAGCCACATCTCAAGTGTGACCGAGATTGGCGAGGAATAGGGTTGGAAAAGACCCGGCTCAAGTGTGACCGAGCCTCCTCAACGAAGACGTAGGAACCTCCTTGGAGGAAGTCCGAACTTCGGTAAACAAATCATCGTGTCAATCCTTTACATGTGCTTATTGCTTTACTTTGCTATCTTGTATTGAATTGATCTATCTAGGGTTGATTACTTAGCTAGCTAGCTTTACTACTAGTTGCTAATATTTGCTTGTGCTAGCTTCAAGTAGAAATCATTTTGTGTATAGGCGTAATTAGTTTTGCAATTCACTAGACTCTGTTCTAATCGGATATTCCGACCTCATATCGGATATTCCGATTAGACACCGGAACCTCCGACTCCATATCGGAAGTTCCGATCTCTTTTCCGCTGCGTAGTTTTAGAAAATTGTAAATCGCCTATTCACCCCCCTCTAGGCGTCCATCCTCGATCCTTTCAATTGGTATCAGAGCCACGGTCACTCTCATATTAGGCTTTACCGCTTAGAGAATAAAAAGGATGACGACTAGCGGATTAGTGCACTCTCACGATTCACTAATGCTTTATGGTTATAATTATGCTCATTGGAAATTATGCATGATTTCATTCTTTAAATCCATGAGCCCACAATTATGGTGGATCGTAGATGTCGGCTTTTCTCTTCGTCTAAACGAAGTGGCTCCAACTAAAGGAGAAGAGAAATGCTTACATCTAGACGCTCAAGCTACTAACGCTATTTTTAGTTCTGTAAGCGATGAGATATTTGATGAGATATACAACCTCAAGAGTGCTCATGATATGTGGACAATGCTTCAAGACAAATATGATGTGTCCACATCATCAAATGAGGATTGCATACAAGAACGGATGTCGGTTGATGATTCTTCAACCTCTACATCAAGTGATGAAGAACCGACACCACCATCTACCTCCTCTTCCGCCCCAAGCAATGACAACACTCCTATTTGCCTCATGGCAAAGGAGAAGAAGGTATCACACACATCCAAATCTCAAATTGTAGATGATTCTAGTAAGAGTGATGATGATAGTGATACCGATTATGATGATAGGTTTGGTGATATTAGAGAAATATCAATTTCCAAAATGCTTGTCTTGCTTGATACAATAGAAAAGCAAGAAGACACTCTCGAGAGGCAAGAAGATTTGCTCATCTTTGAAAAAGAAAGAAATCTTGAACTTGAGAGTGCTCTTGCTAAAGAAAAGGTGAAAAATGAATCTCTTGAGAAGGAGAGAACTAAATACAAAATTTTGAAGTTGAAGCTAGACTCACTTCAAAAGGATTATGATGTTCTTAACGAAAATCATGAAAAGATCCTTCTCAAGGAATTCACAAAGCCTAGAGTAGACATTAGTATTCAATGTGATTTAATTGATGAAATGCCTTGCTCAAATGTCATTCCTTGCATTTCATCCAAAATTAATATGTCTACTCCTAGCATTGATATGCCCTCATGCTCTAATAATATTGCTTCAAGTTCCTCTATGTTGTTAGATACTAATCTTGTAGAGGAAAACAATAAGCTCAAGAAACAAGTCACAAAGCTGGAAAGTGACTTGGAGAAGTGCTACAAGGGCAAAGCCGTCCTCGACAAGATCTTGAGCGAGCCTCGGGTGCCTCAAGATAGAAGAGGACTTGGCTACATCTCCAAGAGGGAGAAGAACAAGCCAAAGCACCATGGAAAACTCTCGAAGATCAAGAGGTGCTTTGGATGCAACAAGAAGGGTCACCTTGCCTCGGTGTGCCCTAATCAAGTTGATGGCACGGGAACGTCATCAAAGATGAGGCTTGACGGCAAGAAGCAAAACCTTAAGAGGACTAGAAGAGGTCGAACTCAAATTTGCTTCAATTGTCGGCAAAAGGGGCATATCGGTAAGGATTGTCCCAAAGGTATAATCCCTAAGCCTGCTATTCATTATAATGATTATTTGCTTAGGAAGGACAAGAATGGTAATGTAATTGCCAAGCTTGTCAAGTCCCCTATGCCCGCCAAAAATGATGTTATTCATTTGCATAGGAAGAGTAAATCTAGAAATGGATTTGCAAAAATTGTTAGGACTCCTAAGCCAACTCAAAGCAATTCAAATAAATTGCTTAGGAGAAATAACAATAGCAAATTATTTGCTAGATATACTAGATCCTCTAAGCCTTCTCACTTTAATGATTATCACTTGCTTAGAAAAGATCAAACTAGAAATAGGGTTGCTAAATATGTTTGCCCTCCTAAGCGTTCACTACTCAATGACAATTATATGCTTAGGAGGAATAAATATTGCAAACCTATTCCTAGAAATGTTAGTCATTCAAGTAATGCTAAAGTTAGGGCCATTTGGGTTCCTAAATCTATTGTGACTAATATTGTTGGACCCAACAAGGATTGGGTACCAAAAACCACCTAAAAGGTTTTTAGGCAATGAGAGATGGATTGGACACTTGGCTCAATCGAGGAAAACAAGATTTCATCATGTCAAATGGAGCCAAGCATGAGGAAGATCATTCTATTATCATGAGCCAATGCCATCTCGGTAACTTGCAACTTAAATTGATTATTTTATTGCTTCTAGCCTTGTGTAGGTTTAGATGCATTAGTTTCATGAAAATCAATTTAATTGCTTGTTGATTGTACCTTGCTCATGCTTCTTACTTGTGCTTTAATTGTAATCTTGAGCAAGTTAGATGTGGCACATTTAGGGGGAGTGCTAATTCATAATCATGTGTATCACATCCCTACGTGTGCCCATATTTATTATAAGTGCTTATATATTTTTAAAAATCAACCTTTTAGCCAAAACTCAAAATTTGCTAATCTATTAGTAATCTTTTGAAAACTAGTTGAGAAATGTATACAAATGCTTTCAAAATGTTTTTCAAAGGTTTTTGCTTCATAAAATCTATTTTGAAAAGAAAATGAGATTTATACCAAAAACCTAGATAGAAGCATCTTGTTTTGGATTTAAATGTATAATTTTCATAGAGTTAAAGTAAAAAGACTTTGAAAATAATTTCAATACAAAAATCTTTGAGTTGGTCATTCTTAACATCTTTCGTGTTTAAAAGATTTCCAAAAGACCAATCAAACAAAAGTTATTTTATTTTGAAACTCGATTTAAAAACTTAGTTTGACCGATATAGATCAAAATATTGCACTTAGTGAGTTTCACCATGTGGACTAGATCTTGTGCCATATCTTAGTTCAAAATGGTATTCCAAACTCATACACAAAAGTTCAATCTCTAAATCTTATCTCATTCTCTTAAATTGGATTTGATCTTTTGTGTTGTTGAGTATTTGATTTATTGGATTTTCATTTGGTTCTTCAAAAGAACCCTCTTTGGACAAAAGCAAAAATTATGTTTTAATTGACCCAAATTTGCAAAAAGCTTTGTAAAAATATTATATTATGTATTTCAAATATTTTACAAGCTTCCAAATTGAAAGACTCTATTTTTGGAAATTAATTTGTCCTAAAATATTTGTGCTTTAATTCAAAAATACCTATTCTAGCATTTTGGCATTCAAAATGGATTTCATTGTTTTATAAAGTGTCATGGCTTCAAAAATTCATTTCAAATCCTTCAAGCCATGAGGGTTCAATTGTTGGTGAAATCCAAGTTGAAGTTGCACATTGAGGGTTTATGAAATTTGTTTTCATCTTTGTACCTCAAAGCGCATTTTGCCAAAATGAGCTATATGAAAATACTTTGCAAACAAAAGTTATCCTAAAAATGTTTGAAATAGTCCAAAGTTAGTTCCCTAATGATTTCAATTTATTTGGACTTCATTTGCAAAAATTCTTGATAAATTTGCAAAGGTGGACTGAACTTTGAGTTTCAATCGGCTGAAAAATTCAACTCATCGGAACATCCGATTTTAAATCGGAGGATCCGATATTCTGGAGTTTAGTGCACATCGGAATATCCGATCCATATATCGGAATATCCGATCTGTGGTACAACGATTTTATAATTTCTTTCGAGTTTGGCTTTGGGATATCTTTCCTTTGATACTTCCTTTTTCAAGAATTCTTTTTGAGAAAGATTCTTGTATTCCAAAGTATCTTTGTGCAAAAATTCAAAAGTTTTGCATTTTATATGAATATGTTTTCAAATGGTATCAGTTTTGAGTATTCAATTGATTTCAAAAGTGGTATTCACTTGATCTTATAGCTAGACAAAACTTGTGCAATTCAAATGCAAAATAGCTCCATGATTCATTTATTGAATATCTTGTGGAGCTCATTTATGTCAAGTTTTGAGCACTTAATGCTTCCAAGTGATATCCTCAATTGTTTAACTAACTCTAAGTTTTCAAGTTGTTCTCTGATACATTTGGTTTTGCTTTGATCTCTTGTTTTTGATAAAATCTTGGTGATTTCAAAAATCAAATTCAAACTAAGGGGATTTGATCTTTACAAAGGTTTATTTTCACCCCTCATGATTTTATTTGTAAAGCTCTTTTGTCTTCTCTAAATCTGTGGTTTAGGATTTCAAAAGGCAAAACCTTGCAACTTTTATTTTTCATACTCTAGTTTTGTGTTTGCAATTGCTTTGATACCCTTAAATGCTTAATTGCTCTGATACTCATCGATTCAATCGATCATTTTTTAATTGGTATCAATATCTATGTGATTTGATCCAACAAGTAGTATCAAGAGAGCGTTACTCATTTATTGTGGTTACTAGTGGTATAATTGGATACCTGTCTTCTCAACTTGTGATGTCATTGAGGTTATTGTTCATTCCTACAAATGACATCTTCGGTTATTTGAATTCTTTCAAAGTGGTATCAATGAATTTTAAATCGTCCTACAAGTGGTATTTTGATTGCCTCTTGTAGCCTCTACCTTGATACCCAAAATTCTTTTGAGTTGGATTCTCCACAAGCTTAAATGCATTGTAAGTTCAATCGCTTAAGAACTCTCTGTGTGAGGTTCTTTATGAATTGAAATACATAAAAAGGAGAAATTCCATTTGAGCATTATTCTTTATGAATAATTCTTTATTCTCATTCTTGAATGAAGATTTTCAAGCAAAACCCTTGAGATAGATTTTAAATTGATATCTCATTTCTTAAGTGGCTTTTGTGTTGGGTTTCTCGCTTAACCCTATTAGGCAAAATCATAGATTCTACAAGAGAATCTTGGTGTTTATCGTAAAGCCTAATAAAATGAAGTGATTTATTTGAATTAGTTTCAAAAAAAACTCTTGTGATACCCACATTTGCACTTTAAGTTTAAATCCTTTCAGTTGGTACTTGAGCTTAAATTCCTTCAATTGGTTTCAATTGGTATCCAAACTCAAAATATGGTCTCCTTTCAAGTGTTTGCTCTTCTTGACCATATTTCAAAAATTTTGCCAAACTTGTTTGCTTTGCCTTGCATTTGGTATCAAGCCATCAATTTGTATTTTACATTTAATTGGTATAAAGCCACAAAATTGCCACAAGTGGTGTTATTGAAACCCTCCTTCATGCTTAATTTATTCAATACCAAAAGGGGGAGATTGTAAGTTCAAGCTTATGAAGTTCAAGTCTCTCTTCCTCACATTATTTTAAGTTGGATGTTCATTTGCTTTTGGTGCTTATTGACAAAAAGGGGGAGAATTATGTGAGCTTTCCTCAATTGCCTTGCACATGTGTTTATCTCATGCATCTTCATATGCATCATGTGCATAGCATGCCATGGTATGGATATAAAATGCTTAATATTTGTTCCATATTGATATATATCCATTAGTGCAATTGTGGAAAAAGGTTTTGTCATCAATCACCAAAAAGGGGGAGATTGTAAGTACAACCTCCATTAGGTTGATCCATTAAGTTGGTTTTGGTGATTAATGACAAATCCTAATATGAGACTAATGTTTAAGTAATTACTATTTTCATCTCATCAAGGATGATTGATGATCATTGACAAATCTAATTTATAATGAGACTAACATATTTATTGAGCTTATGTTTAGTAGCCTCACATTTGGATAAAAAATGGAAAACCCAAGGTATGCATTGTATCAATGTTTATTATTTTATTGCATACTTAGGATTTAAGTTGAAGTATGAATTTCTCCATTGCTTTAACCAAAAACTGTGTATCATGTTTCCCAATCCATATATTACATGGATGCACACATTTAGGGGGAGTTCACACTCTAACTTAATGTTTCATTGCATTGATCTATTTCTCATTACCACATATAAAGGATCAAGACATTGAAACTAAATCTTTGAGTATACATTTAACATGCATAGTTGTAGTATACTCTTGGTATCATAGGATATGCTCCAAATCAATAAAATTGAATATGTGCATATTGATTCAAGGTCAATTATATGTATGCACATATACTTGTGGAGTTTATTCTATAATTGATGGTTTAGAGTAATGATCATTTCCATACATTCCACATATTATGGATCATTACTTTCCATCAACATGAGTATATGAAAACTCGTGTAGTTGTTATATACTCATGTCAATTTAAATGAAGATTTAAATTGAAGTCATTTATCTCCTAATCATCAAAGAACATTGCATCATGAGTTGATGGTGCTCCTGTGATCGATTAAGGATAATCGATAGTTCTTGAGTATAATGAAGCATTAGTTGCATCAATATACTTAAGACACAAATACAATTATTCATTTAAATTGATTTAGATTGTGCTCAATCATTATGAAGGCATTCATTATGTGTTAATTGAGTGCAAGGATGATTGAGACAACCATGCATCTTGGACTAACTATTTTCATAAGTGATGATTGAGCCAGGTTAGGTCCAATGATGGTTAAGATAAAGAAACGGGACAAGGACGACATCATGAGGTGATGAACGTCAAGAGGAGATCCCGTTGAGAAGGAAAGAAAAGAATGTTCATCAAGAGGAGATGAACAAGATGTTGTGAGAGCCGGTGATGATCGGTAAAAGAGAAGTAGAGCTGTGTGACAATCTTGAAGAGAAGATGATCGTAAATCATGAGGACTTCAAGAGAGAGCGATGTGACAATCCCAGGGAAATGAGGTATGATTGAAGATCATAAAGGCCCCAAAGGGGATTGATCGCGTGCGGCATCAAAGGTAACTAGATAGAGTGTCTTGTTATAGGCGTGCCGTACTATTAAGAGGGATGCAACGTGGATGATTTAGAAGTGTCTCTGTGCTCAAGTGTTATCTATCCTTAAATAGATGAGAGACACAATACACATCACGTACACCGGGGTTGTTTGTCTTTTTGTCTGGATCGGATGTTCCGATTGGGGATCGGATGTTCCGATCCATCGGTAAATCCGGTGGTGTGTTGGTGAGAGTCTAGAACCTCTCTGTGAGGATCGGATGTTTCGGTCTTTGGATCGGATGTTCCGATAAGTGTTAAACTCAAAAAGGGTGCTCTCTGGTCAAATCGGATGTTCTGATCGTGAAAACCGGAAGTTCCGATCAGTGTTTTCAGTTTGCAAGTGTGCTGATTTTTTTGCCTGATCGGAAGTTCCGATGTAAGTTCCGATGTAAGTTCCGATGTTGGATCGGAAGTTCCGATGTCAGATCGGAAGTTCCGATGTAGACTTAGAAACTTTTTGAAAGGTTTCTGTAAGGTGCCTCTCTGTCCAGATCGGAAGTTCCGATGCAAGTTCCGATGTATCGGAAGTTCCGATGTTAGTTCCGATGTGTTTATTGGATTGAGTTTGTTCTGGAGTTTTAGCCTGATCGGAAGTTCCGATGTTGAGATCGGAAGTTCCGATGTGTGTAAAACGGCTAGTTTTCTTGCTCCAACGGCTAGTCTTTGGGTGTTGGGTATAAATACCCCCCTTGGCCGGTTGGGAGAGATTGTTGGGGATCTTGTTGAAGGGCTAAACAAGAGGTTGAGCTAGTGGAGTAGAGAGAATACCTTGTGATGCATTTGTTGCTCCTTGGTCATCTCATGAGCTAGAGAGAGCTCTAAAAACTTGTGTTGTGATTAGGAGTGGATTGAGTGTTCCTCCTTGCTCCTTCTCCTTTGATCTTAGTGATCCCTCTTTGAGTGAGGTGTGGGAAGTGAGAGTTAGTGCGAAGAATGAGTTAGATTGAGATACATCTTGAGCACTAGAGTTCATTTCCAAGATCATCCATTTGTTGGATTTGTTACTCTTGGAGTTTGAAGACTCCTGGACGGCTAGGTGTCGCTCACGAGCAACCAAAGTGTGTGGTGTGCCGTGAGAAGTTTGTTGAAGGTTCGATTTCACCTCCGAAAGGGAAGAAATCAAGAAGTGAAGCCACATCTCAAGTGTGACCGAGATTGGCGAGGAATAGGGTTGGAAAAGACCCGGCTCAAGTGTGACCGAGCCTCCTCAACGAAGACGTAGGAACCTCCTTGGAGGAAGTCCGAACTTCGGTAAACAAATCATCGTGTCAATCCTTTACATGTGCTTATTGCTTTACTTTGCTATCTTGTATTGAATTGATCTATCTAGGGTTGATTACTTAGCTAGCTAGCTTTACTACTAGTTGCTAATATTTGCTTGTGCTAGCTTCAAGTAGAAATTATTTTGTGTATAGGCGTAATTAGTTTTGCAATTCACTAGACTCTGTTCTAATCGGATATTCCGATTAGACACCGGAACCTCCGACTCCATATCGGAAGTTCCGATCTCTTTTCCGCTGCGTAGTTTTAGAAAATTGTAAATCGCCTATTCACCCCCCCTCTAGGCGTCCATCCTCGATCCTTTCAGTAATGGACTCCGATCGTGGGACGTCCTCGAGTCGTGTTCGGTTACGGACTGTTACCAGGGCTCCTTTATATACTGCATCGCCGTCATCTGGGTAAAATAGAGTTTTCTGCGCCCTAGCGTTTTGCCGCTTCTCGCTGCGCCGCCATCAAGTTCGCTTCGCCCCAGACACGCGGCGTGCACCAAATAACGGAAAGGTGTCTCGAAACCGTCTGGCCCTCGCGTTCTTGCACCGGAGAGGGCGAATCAGGTTTTTGGGAAGCGCTCGGCGCGACTGCTTCCACGACACCGTCACGGCACGTCTTCCTAGACGTTCAGGAGCGGCTGTTAGGCATCGCGCTGATCGCGCGGCTCGCCCCTAAGATCAGACGCGCTACAACGCTTCATCGCTTCCATCTGCATTACCTAACAAGACGTTACAATGTTTCTACTGTTTATTTTCAATCTATTGATTGTGAGCACATTAGATGGATATATGTGTAGTCTTCTAGCATATGCATCTATAGTATGCTCCTCGTTATTAGATTCTTGATAGTCAATCACATGTTGTTCATGATTTACTTTTGGATTAAATTAAACCTAGATGTGCCTTTAATTCTAACAATCCAAAACCTCGATTATAGGCGCTTAGGTTTATCAATGGCTTGCTTTGCCGAGGCTCTGAGGCCGGAAAAATTCACCGGTGTGCACTTCAATTGTTGGCAGACAAGGTTCACCTTGTGGCTTTCTGCTATGAACGTGTTACGGGTGTCGAACGGCAAACCAGAGGATATGGATCCAACTCACGAAAAGGAGAAGGCATATCGGGATGCCAACACACTCTTTGTGGGAGCCGTTCTTAGTGTTCTTGCCGATCGTCTGCATGCGATGTGTATATGCACATTAAAGACGCGAAGGAACTATGGGATGCTCTGAATGCTAAGTTCGGTGCTTCCGATGTCGGGCGGTGAACTCAGATATCATGGAGCAATATCATGACTACAAGATGGTGGATAACCGTTACGTAGTTGAGCAGTGCTCATGAGATACGTGTTCTCGCCAGGAACTCGAACTTCTCAAAATCCAGTTACTGACAGGTTTGTGGCTGGGGGCATTATTGCCAAATTACCTCCTTCATGGAGGAATTTTGCCACATCTCTGAAACATAAGAGACAAGAGATTTCTGTTGAGAATCTGATTGCGTCTCTAGATGTTGAGGAGAAAGCTCGAGCTAAGGATGCACCTGTGAAAGGAACTGAGGGGCAGTCTAGCGCCAATGTGGTGCAACAGTTCTCATATGGCAAGAACAAAGGGAAAAATAAAGCCAAACAAACCACTAATTTCAAGAAGAAGAAGTCAATGAACAAAGATGAGAAGCCCTGTGACGGGTACCCAGGCCATGGGTACCCCCAGCGGCCCGAAAAAGCGCATGGGCCGAACCAGGCCGGTCGGGGCCCGAAGCCACGGCTGGCGAGGAAGAACCGAATCGGCGAAATCCCTGAAGAAGCGACAGCATTTATTGCGTATCGAGCGCATTAAATGCTGGCCGTAATGATGACGCAGCAGCACAAGTCCCCAACTCTCGCATTTACTACGAGCGGCGCAGCAACTACGCCGACCACCGGCGAGGCAAGGGGCCGGCCAATCCCATCAGCCCGCCACTTGCGGGCTGACTAAGAGCACAGTCTTTTTTCCCTTTTTTAAGCAACAGTGTAACCTCCCTCCTCGCCTATATAAAGGGGGAGGGAGCGAGCATGTAGGACAACGGACGACCAAGGAATCAATACAATCAAACCCACACGAACTGGAGTAGGGACGTTCAGCCCGAACCAGTATACATCTTGTGCTCACCCGAGTAAGCCGTCGAGGAGAGGGAGCGTGCACCCTCTTACCTATACAAATTCATTGGCGGTGCTCGAAACAAGCGGTTAGCGCGCCCAGTAGGGGCTTTGTGCACGACGTTGCCGCCATTTTCCCGCTTAGCTTCCTCGACGGTTCCCTTTCTTTCTCCGACATCGCCATGCCGAGAAGCGTCGATCCGTTCGGCTCCTCGACCGTCACCACCACGGCGGGACAGATAGTGATCGTCCCGCCATACTCCGGCGCCAAGTGTCCACCGAGGACCACGACGCCCTCACGGCGCGCCAGAGACCTCCGGCTCGAGGTCCCCGCGAGGACCCCGACGCCAAGCACGCCAGAGGCCCCATCACCCCAAGCCGATGCGCGGAGGCATCGAGCGATGGCGGTCGCACCGCCGCGACCTCGCGCCGTGGCAATGGTCGACCACGTGCGGCGACCACCACTCGGACAACTCCTCCGACCACGGCTCTAGCGGAGGAAGAGATAAGAACAGACCACGCTACCGCGACCCCGACACCGCGGCAGGCGCTGCTACCCCGGCCACGCCGAAGACTCTCCGCCAACACACCGAGGAGGATCACCGTGCTCGCCGCGCCGACCTTCAGCGGCGACGCGACGAGCTGGAGGCTCAAAAGGCCGAGCTCGACAAGCTCCAGGCCGACCTGGAGCAGTGCTCGCCCGCTCCACTGCGCTGGCGGCGCAGGCCACGCACGCCAGGTCCACCACCAGCTGGCTAAGGGGACGGACGATTCATCGTTTTTTCCCCACGCTGGCCAAAACATCGCCGCAGCAGCAATGCTGCTCCGCGGCATTCCCGAGCCAGACGATCCTGCAGCCAGGGCTACCCACCAGAACCTCCGGGGCCTGGTGGAGCGAGCGGCCACAAGAAGACGCCAGCGTATGGCCACGGATCGCAGCTGCTCGGACGCCTCTTCGGATGGCTCGCGCCGCAACGCCACCGAGGCCGTCGGAGCGAAACAAGGGCAGCGTCACCTTAGGACAACCCCAGGCATCGCGCACCCGGTGCACCAACGTTTGGGGGCGAACGCGACGCCGCACCACCCTCCAAACGCGAAGAACGAGGAACGACCCGACCGGTCGTGACGTCGCCGACAGCGCTCGCGGCGTGACCGCACTCGAGCCCCGATGGCCGGGCCACGGGCGTTCTGTCGAGAATTCGCAGCGAAGTTCCTGCCGGTCCGGCGCCGGTCAACATAGCCAAGTACACAGGGGCTACAAACCCGCATGTGTGGTCGAAGATTACCGCTCGCATGTCGGGCGCGGGGAGCGACGGACGACCTCTTTGTCATCCAATACCTCCCCATCTACTTGGCGGACTCGGCCGGGCATGGCTCGAATATCCGCCGCCAACATCATCCGGTGGGCCGACCTCAAGCACCACTTCGTTGGCAACTTCCAGGCACCTACAAGCGACCAGGGAATTTCGGGACTGAAAGGCTGCAAGCAGCCTGTGGGAGAACCTCCGGGACTACATCCGACGCGTTTTTCCCAACAAAGGTAACGAGCTCCACGACATCCGCGACGCCGATGTCGTGGGGGCATTCATCTACGGCACCACTTCCAAGACCCTGGTCCATAAGCGGGGTGTGCGAAGCCCAGGACCACCAAAGAACTCCTGGACATTGCCACCAACCACGCCTCGGGCGAGGCCGTAGATGTCATCTTCGACAAAGGGAAGTTGAAGCGAGGATCGGCACCGAGCCCAGCCTCCTCCGACCGCCCGACAAGTTTAAAACGCCACGGCAAGAACAGTCCGCGAGGACCGCTGGTTGCGACCACCGATCGGGAAAGCCGCAAGGCCGCAACCCCGACCACTTCGAAGGCGATGGAGAGCACGTGTCCGAACCACGGATACCGTCGAGCACAAGTATCGGGGCTGCGAAGTCTGAAGCGTTTTCTTTCCGGAACCCCACGACGCCACGGGGCAAAGGAAAGAAGCAGACGCCGGCTTCCCGAGACCGACGGTTGCCTCATGATCTTCGGCGGGCCGGCAAGCTACGCCCGGCCGAGGCGGCTCAAGCTCGCTGCCGAGAGGTGTTCGCGGCAAGCCCAGCCGTACCTAAATACCTTCGGTGGTGAGTCCCCGATCACCTTTGACCGGGCCGACCACCCGACCACGTCCCGCAACCAGGAAGGTACCGCTCGTCATTGACCCCATCGTGGGAACAAAGCGCTGACTAAGGTGCTCATGGGCGGCGGCGATCTCAACATCGCTTTACGTTGAGACCCTCGACGCCATGGGGATCTCCCGCTCGAGCCTTCGACCAAGCGAGCACCCTTTCACGGCGTCGTTCCTGGCGGCGAGCCCACCCGCTCGGGCGGTCGACTGCCCGTCACGTTCGGAGCCCGGTTAACTTCCGCGACCGAGACCCTCACCTTCGAGGTCGTGGATTTTCCGGCTCCTACCACGCCATCCTGGGGAGACCATGCTACGCGAAGTTCATGGCGATCCCCAACTACACCTACCTGGCGAAGATGCCCGGGCGCATGGGGTGATCATCAGTATGCGTCTTTCCAGCTCGCCTACGGCTGCGAAAAACGATTGCGAAGTTGGCCTCGGCGGTCGTCGCATCCAGAGCTCGCCGGCCTCGAAACGGCACCTCAGAGTCCGCTCCCGACTCTAGCAAGTCGGGACCGGGCTCCTTCAAGTCCGCCGAGGACACGAAGGCGATCGAGGTCGACCAGGAGGACCCGACCAAAACCGCTCGGATTGGGACCACGCTTCTGCCAAATAGGAAAGCGGCTCGTCGACTTCCTCCGCGCCAACCGACGCCTTCGCATGGAAGCCCTCCGACATGCCGGGATCCCGAGGGAAGTCGCCGAGCACTCCTCGAACATCCGGCTGGGTCTAGACCCGATCGCCCGGCGTCTGCGCCGCTTCGACGAAGGAAAGCGGCGTGGCCATAGGGAGGAAATAGCCAAGCTCTTGGCGCGAGGGTTCATCAAAGAAGTTCGCCACCCGAGTGGTTAGCAAACCTGTGCTTGTAAAAAGAAGGCGGGAAATGGAGAATGTGTGTCGACTACACAAGCCTCAACAAGGCATGTCCGAAAGATCCATTCCCTCTGCCCCGCATCGACCAAATGGTAGACTCCACCGCAGGGTGCGAATCCCTGTCCTTTCTGGATGCCTACTCAGGGTACCACCAGATCGCGATGAAAGAAGACGACCAGCTCGCAACTTCCTTCATCACTCCGTACGGTTCGTTCTGCTACGTGACAATGCCGTTTGGCCTGAAAAACGCGGGGGCTACATACCAGAGATGTATGCAGACCTGCCTTTCCGACCAGATCGGCCGCAATGTCGAAGCATACGTCGACGACATCGTTGTCAAGACCAGGAAGACCAGCGACATCATCGCCGATCTGGAGGAGACTTTCGCGAACCTCCGACGGTTCCGCATCAAGATCAACCCCGAGAAATGCGTTGGGTACCCAAGGGAAGCTACTCGGCTTCATCATCTCCGAGCGGCATCGAAGCGGCGAGACAAGATCTCCGCGATCTTAAGGATGGGGCCGATCGGCAACCTCAAAAGGGCCCAAAGGTGGCGGGATGCCTAGCGGCCCTGAGTCGCTTCACGCCCCGCCTCGTGACGCGGCTTGCCTCTATACAAACTCCTGAGGAAATCCGACCACTTCACCGGGCGAAGGAGGCTCAGGGGCGCCGACGGCCAGCTTAAAGGTTTTCCGACCACCCCTCGATCTTTGGTCGCCCGGCGCCGAGAAGAGCCTCTGCTACTCTACATTGCCGCCACGACCAGGTCGTCCAAGACGGCACTTGTCGCGAGCGCAGCGTAAGAAGGGCGGGTCCTTAAGATCCAGCGGCCGGTCTACTTCATTAGCGAAGTACTCTCCGAGTCCAAGGCACGGTACCCGCAGATTCAGAAGGTGCTCTACGCAGTTCTGATCACGAAAAGGAAGCTGGTACACTACTTCAACCAGCACCACGTTTCCGTGGTAACTTCCCTACCACTCGGCGAGGTCATCCACAACCGCGAGGCCTCCGGAAGAATTGCCAAGTGGGCACTCGAGCTCAACGGGCATGACGTATCCTATGTCCCTCGGACTGCCATAAAATCTCAAGTTCTAGCCGACTTCGTCGCCGAGTGGACCGAAGCCCAGGCCCCACCTCCGCTCGAAGACCCTGAGTACTGGACGATGTACTTCGACGGGTCCTTCACCAAAAACGGAGCCGGGGCCGGGGTCGTCATTCTTTCACCACTCGGGAACAAGCTTCGGTACGTCATCCGGCTACTTTTCGACGCAACCAACAACGTCGCCGAGTACGAGGCCCTCGTTACTGGTCTCCGCATCGCCGCCGACCTCGGAGCTCTGCGGTTATGCGTGCATGGCGACTCAAAACTGGTCGTCGATCAAGTCATGAAGGCTGCAGAACCTCGCGACGATCGGATGGCGACCCTCTTGTCGAGAGGTGCATAAACCGGAGCGAAGTTCAAAGGATTTGAGCTCCATCATAGCTCTGACGGAACAACGGAGAGGCCGATCACCTGGTGGTCTCGCCTCGTGAGGGCCGGTCCCGCCGGAATTTTCGTCCTCGACCTACACCAAGCGTCCATCGGACCGATCGCCTGACGATCGGCCAAGCGACCCGACAAAGGTCGAGCCGGTCGAGCCGTTGCAACGCCCCGATGACCAACACCGATTGGAGGAATCCCTTCATCGATTGGCCGAGCGGTTCCCTCCCGACGACCGGCCGAGGCCCGCCGCCTCGCTCGTCGGGCAAAATCCTTCGTCTTGATCGGCAACGACCTCTGAAGGAGCCCCTCCGGATCCTCGAAGTGTGTCGGCCGACCAAGGAAGAGAGCTGCTCCGCGACATCCACGGCGGGGTTTGCGGACACCACGCTGGTCACGGAGCCTGGTCGGAAAGCCTTCCGACGGGGTTTCTCTTGGCCGACCGCCGTGGCCGACTCGAGCAAATCATCCGGACGTCGCGAAGGGTGCCAATTCTTCGCTCGGCAAACTCACCTCCGGCGCAAGCCCTCCAAACGATCCCTATCACCTGGCCCTTCGCCGTTTGGGGACTCGATCTGGTCGGGCCCTTCAAGAAAGCGCCCGGGGGCTTCACCCACCTGTTGGTTGCGATAGACAAGTTCACCAAGTGGATAGAAGCCAAGCCGATCACAACAATCACTTCAGCGCAGGCAGCGGACTTCATCCGCAATATCATCTACCGGTTTGGAGTCGAACTCCATCATCACCGACAACGAACGCAGTTCACGGAAAGGAGTTTCGAGCTCTGCGACAGCCTTCAAAGATCCGCGTGGATTGGGCGGCCGTCGCCCACCCACGGAGCAACGGCCAAGTCGAACGCGCGAACGGCATGATCCTCCAAGGGCTCAAGCCACGAATCTTCGATCGACTGAAGAGGTACGCAGGACGTTGGGCGGCTGAGGTACCTCCCGTACTTTGGAGCTTACGGACCACCCCGACCCGGTCGACCGGGTTCACGCCGTTCTTCCTGGCATTCGGAGCAGAAGCCATCCACCTTGCCAACCGACTTGGACTACGGCGCCTAAAGGTTCAGGCCTTCAACGAGACCGGGGCTCGAGTCCCAAAGAAGACGTCGGCCGGCCGATGAAGCGCGAGATGTCGCCGTCGTTCGCTCGGCCAAATACCCGGCCAGACAACTGCGACGCTACCACGACCGCAAGGTTAGAGGGCGGCGTTCAACACAGCGACACAGTTCTGCGCCAGGTTCAGTCCAACAAAGGCAAGCACAAGCTCTCCCCTCCTTGGGAGGGTCCCTTCACTGTAGTAGAGGTCCTTCGACCTGGCACTTACCGGCTCAAGGATCCCGATGGCAACATCTTGTCAAACGCCTGGAACATTGAAAAGCTAAGACGATTCTACCCTTAGCCCTTTTTTCTACCTCGTTCATTACCATGTTCACCTTTTTTACCGGGCCTACGCGTAGCATTTTTTCCACTCGGGTCGACACCGCGTTCAACCGCTGTCATCTGCCCGATCAATCGGTCTTCTTTTCTTTCTTCCAACCCGAGTACCACGGCCTACGCCCCAGCGGCTACGGTTGCGAAGTGGTATCTCGCCAAGGAAAAAAGAGACAGAACAGGATGGTATACGGTTGCCCGGGGGAACTAACGCTCGCGCTAAAACCTGTTTTTCCTACTTTTTTCGGAAAACGCTGGAACATGTCGATCACTGGTCGGTTGGTCCCCGCAGACCCAAGAACCATGACCCCGGCATATCTTACCAGCAACAAACCGAAAAATAGCGAAAAATACATGTAAAACCCGAACACCTTTATTTTCTTCCAATTCAACGGCATTTACATTCTTTAGAAACAAGAAAGTCTAAGAAAGCTTTTTCTCGTTTAAGGGTCTTCCTCACGGCGATTGATCTCGGACTTATCGTCCCTCTCCAAGCCTGACCTCGGCTTCCCGCACAATTTTTGCCGCGACGCGACAAAAAAAATAGCCGGTCGCCAAACCCGCAGCAGAGAGCCCCGATCCGCCGGACGCACCTTCAAGCGGCGGCCCTGCGCCCCTGTGTGACCTCTATGGTTCCCGGGAAGCTTGGAGTCCGACACGAGGGGACCGCCCGTCGGAGAAGTGTCTGGCAAAGACGATCGGGCGATCGGCAAAGACGGCCGTTCGGCGCTTGAGCCTAGATGTCGTGATCGACTCCAGGCTCCCGGAAGGAGAAGGAGCGTGGGGGAGGACGGTGCCCCGCTCCCCCAATTGCTCAGGCGCTCACGGTGGCGGTTCCCTCAGCCCGACGACCGCGGCTTGTCGCGCCCGCTCTCGCTCCTCCTCCTCCGCCTCCCGCTCGGCCTCTGGGCCAACCCGCTGTCCGACGGAGCCGCGCTATAAGACGGCCAGCTCGTCGCCCCAACTCCTCCTCATCCTCCGCCTCTCGTTGAAGGGAGTCGATCGATCTCATCGATCGGTGGGTTCTCATCCTGAACGGAATGAGAGAAGCAGGCGACCATAAAAGCAAGTCGGCGGCTCGTCTCAATGTCATTGAATGAAGTCGGCGCCCACCCTCCGCCTATTTATAGGCGATCCGGCCAAACGAAGCGAAGCGCCGGGATACCCGCCAAAGATTCATGACGGCCGCACCTTTCGGCCGATGGCGTAGAAGCCGAAGCGCCGAAGCAAGCGACGCGGGAACCGAAGCACCGCCAATTCCCCGCGTTGAACAAAAACCTCGCCAGTCATAAAGAAAGACACCGACCTATGCCCGACCCCTGTGGTCCCTAAAGCAAGAGACGGCGATGATATCCACCACAGCAAAAAATGGGCAAGAGGTGAGGACAAGGCGAGCCCCCAGCGGGCCCCTAGTTGGGTCGGCGGACGACCCAATCGCCTTAACTCACGTCCGGGATCACACCTCACGCTCTCCCGCAGAGCCGTCGGCCGGTGTGACCGGTACACCTTGGATCGTGAGCGATCCAAGGTCCGATACGGATCGAGTAAGGAAAGATTCTTTATGGATCGCCCCAGTGGGGTCGGACGCCCGCCACGGATTGTCCGCTAGGGGACCCCCCTCGCGAGGGGGGCCTCCAGGTTCCACCCGGATCACTCGCTTGTAGCCCCACGAGAGCGGCGCTCGAGCCAACGAAGGCAAGCGCGCGTTTCTCACCCCCTCCTGGTCCCCCACCAGCGGACGGGGCGTAAAAATGGGACTCAACACGGGCGCCACGTGCTCGCCAGGGCGATCAGCCCACTACGCGCCCGAAGGCACAACCCGGGCACCACGTGTTCGCCAGGGCGACCAGCCAGCCGAGCGCCCGGCGGCACGACCATGGCGCCGACGACGACCAAGACATCAAGGCGCCGACGGCTCGACCCGGGCGCCACGTGTCCGCCAGAGCGACCGGCCACGTGCTCGCCAGATGACCATCGAGCGCCGGCGCGCTCGACCGGCGCCACGTGTTCACGGCGACGCCTACGCCTAACCCGGGCGCCACGTGCTCGCCAGGGCGGTCGCCATCATATAGGCTCGACCGGGCGCCACGCGGTCCGCCAGAGCGACCAGCCGGCGCGGCTGGCTCGACCAGCGCCACGTGCTCGCCAGTGACCCGCTGCGCTGGCGGCACGACCCGGCGCCATATGTTCGCCAGGGCATCCAGCCGAGCGCCCGGCAAGACGACCATGGCGCCCGACGACCAGCCATTGCGCGCCCGTGATGCGGTCCGGCGACCACCGCCGGCGCTGAAGCCACGGCCCGCTTGCCATCTGCTCCCCGGCGACCACCTTTGACACAGCACCGAAGGCGCTCGGGCACAGATACATACTGCGATCGGACCTCCCCGATACCGCAAAGCAACGACCAAGCAGCGAAACCCCCGACCGCTCTCAGGCCGGCTCGGGGCTCAAGAACTACACCGGAAGGCCACAAGCCCGGTCGAAGACTCTTCCCGACCAAACCCGTGAAAACCCCCAACCTCGCTCTCCGACCATTTCGAGGGCTCGGGCTACACTCCACGGCCGGGCTTCGCGCACCCGGTCGGAGACTCTGATCAGGCCAAGCGAATCACGGCATCACGGCGCGGAAACAAAACCCCCCGGGCACCTCTCCGACCTGCACGGGGGCTCGGGGGCTACTGACGGGTACCCAGGCCATGGGTACCCCCAGCGGCCCGAAAAAGCGCATGGGCCGAACCAGGCCGGTCGGGGCCCGAAGCCACGGCTGGCGAGGAAGAACCGAATCGGCGAAATCCCTGAAGAAGCGACAGCATTTATTGCGTATCGAGCGCATTAAATGCTGGCCGTAATGATGACGCAGCAGCACAAGTCCCCAACTCTCGCATTTACTACGAGCGGCGCAGCAACTACGCCGACCAGCAGCAGGGCAAGGGGAGCCGGCGGCCAATCCCATCAGCCCGCCACTTGCGGGCTGACTAAGAGCACAGTCTTTTTTCCCTTTTTTAAGCAACAGTGTAACCTCCCTCCTCGCCTATATAAAGGGGGAGGGAGCGAGCATGTAGGACAACGGACGACCAAGGAATCAATACAATCAAACCCACACGAACTGGAGTAGGGACGTTCAGCCCGAACCAGTATACATCTTGTGCTCACCCGAGTAAGCCGTCGAGGAGAGGGAGCGTGCACCCCCCTCTTACCTATACAAATTCATTGGCCGGTGCTCGAAACACCGACACCCTGCTTTGTTTGCGGTGAGATTGGACACTGGGCCAAACAGTGTCCAAATCGCAAGGGCAGGAAGGGTGAGCAAGGACAGAACTCAAAGTCTGTCAACGTGACCATTGGCAAACTGGAGGAGGAACTTCTGGGTATGGTAACGTACCTATTGTTCTTTCAGTAAATCAGACCACCGATTGGTGGATTGATACTGGAGCTAATGTTCATGTGTGTGCTGATCTCTCTTTGTTCTCTTCTTACCAGGCCGTGCGGGATTGCTCCGTGTTGATGGGAAACAGCTCGAATGCTTCGTTCTTGGTGTTGGCAGTAGATCTGAAGTTTACTTCGGGAAAGATCGTGCGACTAAAGAACGTGCAGACATGTCCCCTCAATAAATAAAAACCTGGTCAGCGGCTCCCTTCTATGTAGAGAAGGGTTCAAAGTGGTGTTTGAGTCTAATAAAGTAGTCGTGTCTAAGCATGGACTTTTTATTGGTAAAGGCTATGAATGCGGAGGCTTGTTCCGTTTTTCCCTTCGATTTTTGCAATAAAGTTGTGAACCATATTTGTGATATTTCCAATGGAGGTGAAGCCGATGTTTGGCACTCACGGTTATGTCATTTAAATTTTGGTTGTATGACTCGGCTCGCTAGTATGAATTTAATTCCAAAAATTCCCTCTTGTCAAAGGTTCTAAGTGCCAAAGTTGTGTGCAATCAAAGCAACCTCGCAAACCTCACAAGGCGGCGGAGGAGAGAAACTTGGCACCATTAGAACTCATACATTCAGATCTTTGTGAGATGAATGGTGTGTTGACTAAAGGAGGAAAAAGATATTTCATGACTCGATTGATGATGCATCTAGATCTTGCTATGTTTATCTATTGAAAACTAAAGATGAGGCTTTAGACTACTTCAAAGTCTATAAGGCTGAAGTTGAAAATCAATTAGAAAGAAAAATCAAAAGGCTTAGGTCGGATCGTGGCGGTGAGTACTTCTCTCGAGTTCGACTTATTCTGTAAGGAACATGGAATTATTCATGAGAGGACACCTCCTATTCGCCTGATCTAATGGGGTTGCCGAAAGAAAGAACCGCACTCTAACCGATTTGGTAAATGCCATGTTGGACAACTGCGGGTCTATCTAAGGAATGGTGGGGAGGCCTGTTGACTTCTTGTCACGTTTTGAATAAAGTTCCTTCTAAGAATAAGGAGAAAACCTCATATGAAGAATGGGAAGGAGAAAACCATCACTTTCATACTTGCGCCGCGTGGGGTTGCTTGGCGAAAGTCAATGTGCCCATAACTAAAAAGCGCAAACTTGGACCTAAGGCAGTGGATTGTGTCTTTACGGGATACGCTCATCGGAGCATTGCCTATAGATTTTTAGTAGTAAAGTCTGAGGTATCGACATGATCGTCGGTACAATCATGGAATCCAGAGATGCCACCTTCTTTGAGGGCATATTTCCCATGAAAGATTTGCATAAGCGTTTCTAGTCAAAATCTGAGATAATTCCGAACCTATTGCACAAACCGAGGATTACGAGCAGATACTCCGAGCAAAATCTGAGGAGGATGGCGGTGAGGCTCCTAGGAGGAGCAAGAGACAAAGGATGGTTAAATCCTTTGGTAATGATTTCACTTGTGTACCTTGTGGATGATACTCCCACCTCTATTTGAAGCTTATGCATCTTCCGATGCAGACTCTTGGAAGGAGGCAATCAGTAGTGAGATGGATTCTATTCGTCTAACGGAACTTGGGAGCTCTGAAGCGCCTTATGGTTGCAAACACCGTGAATTTGTAAGTGGGTGTTCAAAAAGAAACTAAGGCCTGATGGTACTATTGAAAAGTACAAGGCTAGACTTGTGGCTAAGGGTTATACGCAAAAGGAAGGAGAGGATTATTTTGATACTTATTCACTGTTGCTAGGATCACAACCATCCGGGTACTTTTATCCTTGGCTGCCTCTCATGGTCTCATTGTCCATCAAATGGACGTGAAGACGACTTTTCTTAATGGAGAGCTAGATGAGGAGATCTACATGGATCACCAGATGGATTTGTGCTACAGGACATGAGAGCAAGGTGTGTAAGTTCTTGAAATCTCTTTATGGCCTTAAACAAGCACCTAAACAATGGCATGAGAAGTTCGATAGAACATTGACACAAGGCGGCTTCGTTGTAAACGGCCGACAAATGTGTGTATTATCGCCATGGTGGGGGTGAGGGAGTTATTCTGTGCCTATATGTGGATGACATTTTGATCTTTGGAACAAACCTTGATGTGATCAATGAGGTCAAGTCTTTCCTGTCTGGAAATTTTGATATGAAAGATCTCGGAGAGGCCGACGTGATCTTGAACATCAAGTTAGTCAAAAGTGAGGATGGGATTAGTCTTTCTCAATCCCATTATGTGGAAAAGGTTTTGAGTCGGTTTGGCTATTCGGATAGCAAGCCTTCTCCAACACCTTATGATCCAAGTGTGATTCTTCGGAAAAACAAGAGAATTGCTAGAGATCAAATGAAATACTCTCGAGATCATTGGATCTCTCATGTACTTGGCTAGCGCTACAAGGCACGATATCTCATTTCTTTGTAAGCAAATTGAGCCGATTTACTTCTAACAGGAGATGATCATTGGCGTGCACTTCGAAAGAGTTATGCGTTACTTGGTGGGTCTGATAAATTATGGAATACACTATACCGGGTACCCTTCGATTACTAGAGGGTTATAGTGATTCAAATTGGATCTCTGATCTTGATGAGATTAAGGCCACCCGGTGGATATGTGTTTACACTTGGTGGGGCGCTGTCGTGGAGGTCTTGCAAGCAGACTATTTTGACACGGTCAACTATGGAGGCAGAATTGTTGCATTGGATACGACCACTGTTGAGGCGAGAATGGCTACGTGAACTCTTGATGGATCTTAGGTGGTTGAAAAACCAATATCAGGCCATTCTTATGAACTGTGACAATCAAGCGATTATTGTTAAAGTGAGCGATTCTAAAGATAACTTGAAATCCTCAAGACATGTGAAAAGACGTTTGAAGTGTCAGAAATTGAAAAACTCGGAGTGATAGCATTGGATTATATCCAGGCGGCTAAAAACCTGGCAGATCCCTTCACTAAAGGGCTATCACGGAATGTGATAGATAACGCATCAAAGGAACTAGGCATGAGACCCATGTGAGTTATACCATAGCGGTAACTCCAACCTATGTGATCGGAGATCCCGTGAATTAGGTCCTGGGAAAAACAAGCTCTTGGTTAAGCTGGAGGAGAGTAATTTTCTAACTAGTTCCAAGTGAAGATGCAATACTCTCGAAATCTGTATGGCGAGGTTGGCTTTTGCCTTAATGTGTTCTGTTGGCTTTATTTAGCGAAGATGTCATCCTACTGAGCATCTTGAAAGAACACACCTATATGAGAGTGATTGTTGAAAGTCGCGATCTATGAGACTTGGGTAATCTCTAGTAAGCTCATGAAGAGACCATGGAGTACGACTTATATGCTCCACCCGAGGAAGCCTATTGGCGACCTAGTATCGCCTAAGGCTTTAAATGAAACTTCGATCGCACAAAACTTGCAATTCAAGGCTTAGTCCATTGTTCAAGTTGTGGTGAGTGTAATTTGGAGTCCTAGGTGCAATTCAAGGCATAGTCCATTGTCACCGAAATCTTTGGTATATTAACGACTTTGGGAACAGGCAAGATCGGTGGAACTTTGAGATCTGGTGGGGGATTGTTGGATTATTTGGGCCAAGCCCATTTGATTGAGACAATAAATCCTAGAAAATCTCAAAGGCCCACCTCATGAGGAGCATGTGCACTAGCAATAGTACCACATTGCTAGCCTAAAGTGGTGAGCACTAGTTTAAATAGTGGAGTGTGCTACACCATGGTAGAACCATGTGGAGAAAGGGAGAAAGAATACACACGCGCGCGCTCGCCTCGCCTCGCCTCGCCGGGCCGGGCTCGGGCTCTGCACGCAGTAGGCGGGCGGGGGCGCGGGCGTCGGCACTGCGTGAATGGTCCGCCGAATTCGGTCCAGGGCTTTGCGTAGCGCAGCCTCCTTTGCAGATTACTCTTTTGCTACTCGGAATCGCGGTTGTAGTATGAGATAAGGACACCGTGAATGCATCCCGTAATGGACTCCGATCGTGGGACGTCCTCGAGTCGTGTTCGGTTACGGACTGTTACCAGGGCTCCTTTATATACTGCGTCGCCGTTATCTGGGTAAAATAGAGTTTTATGCGCCAGAGCGTTTTGCCGATTTCTCGCTGCGCCGCCATCAAGTTCGCTTCGCCCCGTGCACGCCGGCGGTACCAAATAACGGAAAGGTGTCTCGAAACCGTCCGGCCCTCGCGTTCTTGCACCGGAGAGGGCGAATCAGGTTTTGGGAAGCGCCGGCGATCGCTTCCATGTCACCGTCACGGCTCGTCTTCCTCGACGTTCAGGAGCGGCTGCTAGGCATCGCGCTCATTGCGGCGGCGCTTAGTCCCTCGACTGATCAGACGCTACAACGTCTTCATCGCTTCCATCGCACCTGAGCGATGCGTTACAATGTTTCTACTGTTTATTTTCAATCTATTGATTGTGAGCACATTAGATGGATATATGTGTAGTCTTCTAGCATATGCATCTATAGTATGCTCCTGTTATTCGTTACTGATAGTCAATCACATGTTGTTCATGATTTACTTTTGGATTAAATTAAACCTAGATGTGCCTTTAATTCTAACACCTAACTCGATCAAACCTGCCTAACTTAACGTGTCGCAAATTGTGGCTATACACCAAACAGCCCATACATCATTTTCCTTACCATACTAGGGTCATTCAAAAAAGAAATTCAAAAGAATTGAACTTCATTTATTTTAAAAATTCAAAAACAAAATGAACAAAACTGAGACCGTAATCATATCAGAATTTTATAAATTCGCTCGAGTGTGATCTTGATCCAAAAAATTTAAGAGATCTTAAGTATTTTCTCAAAACTCTTCTCTAAAAGTTTCAAACAAAATTTAAATATGTTTTTGTTTCTCAACCAAAAATTGTAAATTGTACAAGCATACACTCTAAAGTCCGAAAACTCTAAAGTCTGAATACATGTGTAAAGTTGTAAACCTTATGAATGAATAGATATTTTTGTCAACATAGGCAACCAAATAATCTCATTTTTAGCCCAAAATTTTGTCATGTATCATCGAAATTTAGCCTTTTATGCCGGATTCATGATTTTATGTATTGGGTTGGTGTTTTTAGGACCAGATTTGATTGGACTTCACCTCAAGTGTTGGCTGATGTTGTTGAGCTTAAGTGCCTATGTCTGTGCTTGTTCACCTTAAGTGTTAGCTAGCAGACTTGCCCTTGACTTTAGGTACTTCGGTCTGTTGAGCTTAAGTACAATTAATATATTACAAGCTACACAAGTGATAATGATGCTTCACGCGGATAACATTTTCAAATAGATTTTTACATACATTAAACATACAAGAGTCCATCAGTAATAAGCAAAAGAAGCTGCAAGATCTGATGGAGGACTAGTTTCCATTTGATCAGTCCCCGATCACTATAAAAATCCATACTCCTTTCTCAATATATTCTAGCACGTGTTATCTTTCAAAAATAAAAAACAGAGGAAACATAAATGATACGTTACCCTTGTCAGAATTTTATAACTTTATTTGAGTGTGATCGTGATCCAAAATTTTTTTGAGAGTTTAAGCATTGCCTCAGCACCCTTCTCTAAAATTTTTAAAAATTCTAAACCTTCTTTGGTTGCTCAAACAAATCTATATATTGATCATCAGGCTTTTATTAGGACAATAGCACTATCAAAATTTTTGAAAATTTCTTAAGCTTGATTATTATCTTTTTTTTTTTCTCAGCACTCTTCTCAAAAAAATTTTTTCTTAAGTTTGATTACTATCGCCGTAAAGTTTTGATTTTTTTTTCTTCAGCAGAAAAAGGCATAGGAAGTTTATTTGGGCCGGCTTGCATTCCTTAGTAGGCTTAACTGGCCCAAAATGTAATTGGGCCTCCACCCTGATTGTGTGTTCGTTCCTCTCTCTCTCTCTCGTGAGAGAGAAATTCAACAAACAAGACAGGTTTGCTTTCGGAGCTTAAATTTCGTTATGATACATACATACCCAGGCTGTGAATTGCACTTGATCAACAACTGCGTCGCAAAATCAATCGCATAGTTGCACAGGGAATGCAATCTTTTTTTTGAAACGGAACGGGGAATACAAGCAACGAGCGCATCACGCACATCCAGACTCAGCCATCCGCTTCCAGATCTGCATATGGCAACTGAACTTTTCCTTGTCATATACTGGCCAACGAGAAAATCGATGATATTTTCATCTAACCGAAATATCAGCTTTGCTAATTGAAAGCACGCCTACATTTGATAACTGTTGCTCTAAATTTCATCCTGATCGATCATTTGTCTAGCCACAATAGGAGACGTAACATAACAGCGATAAAACGGGTGGCACAACGCATTGTCAATACACTGATAATCAGACACCAGTTTTGATCGGGGTTCACTTTACGGTGAAAATCGGCTCGAAAATCACGAAAACCGATCGTATTGAGCTGACTGGGCATTAGAAACCACTCGGTAAACCGGTCTGATTCAAAAAATCTAAAAAAAAATTTATGCGACGTAAACCGATCGAAAATCTATTAAAATCAACGAAAATCGCTCAAAAAATTAGCCGCAAAAAAGGTCGATTGTTCGGTGAAAATCAACTGGTTTTCAATGAAAATCGATTGCTTTTCGTTTTTTTTTTAAAATCTTGATTTCGAAACCCTTCGGTTTTTTACGAAAATCGCTACCAAGCTAAGGCATTTTCCGAGGTAATTTTGGCAATGTGATCCCTGGTTTTGACTACATTCTTTCAGACATCAAAAGCAACATAGGAACAGTTTGTTCCGTAGCTGAACAATGACACTGTCATCAAACTGACGCCAAGAGTTGTGGCTACTTTCTTTCAGAGATCAACAACAATTTAGAAACCATTTTTTCTATATCTGAAATTCTGAACAACGATATGCACACCTGAGAAACACTAAATATTAATTAATCTTACCAAAATAAATAAGTTAACAAAAAATAACATATGCATCGGAGAGTCTCACAATTCACTAGCCTGATCTTTGCATCCGAGGATATATGTGCTGAACTTAAATGAAATTGGCACCTCTACATAAAACCGTTATGGGCGTTATCTACAGCATGAAGCAAGCAACAATAAGCGAGATCCGGGCAAATTGGAAATCCACCGGCCGGTTGAGAGCAAAACGCGCGAAACTTCGGCACAAAATCAATGCACTTGTTAGACAACCTCGCTATCGAATAGTCCGGGGTTGCCTAATAGATCTCAAGTGGAGAATAGAGAGAGAGGGCGAGAGACACAATATGAGGAGGAACGGGTCTGCTTTATTATTCCAGATGTACATTTACAAAAGGGGTAGCCATTTCTCGCCTCCTATATATAATGTCACAGAGATAAAGGAAAGTCCATATCGGATACAACTGCTTCCTAACAGATACGAATCCGTTCCTAACACTCCCTTGACTCTTCTCATGAGATGCATATGCCTCATTAAAACTCCATAAAACTCATGGAAAAATAATTGGAGAAAGAGTACATAAGACACGCTGTCGTGTTGCACGGATTGCCTCATCAAAACCTTATGTAAGAAAACTTCAATGAAAAACTTACTTAAGGAAAGAGTACAATCCACCCAAACTTCAATGTTAATCTTCAAGATTTACGTTGGGTACTCAAACTTCATGTTTGAGATTTATGTAGGAGTATGTGAAAAATCTCCTCGAAATGCGCACTTCTCTAAGCCTCATCATCCCGATTCCTCTAATACATCTTTCAAAGGAAGATGCCGGAGTGACTTAGTGAATAAATCATGCGAGATTTTCACACGACTTAGTATGCAAGATATCTTTATCTCGCTCATCTTATGCATTTCATGAGCATAAAAGAACTTGGGGTTGATATGCTTTGTAAGGTTACTCTTCACATATCCCATTTGTACTTGTGCAACACAAGGCTGCATTATCTTCATAGATAATAGTGGGGTTTGTTCCATGTTCGTGCCACATGACTTCTCGGATGTGGTGAACCATTCTTCAAGCCATGCACATTCCCGAGAGGCTTCATACAAGGCAATTATTTCGAGTGGTTTGTCGACGCCGAGACAAGAGTCCGGCTTAGATGACTTCCACGAAATTGTTGTTCCACCGCAAAGGAAAAACATACCCGGTTGCTAGACTTACCAAGATCACGGGTCCGATAGGGTACTCAAAGATTGGCATAGCCAACCAAATTCAATTCATTGTTCCTTCTATAGAACAAACCGAAGTTCTTTGCTTCCTTGGAGGTAACTAAGACGCCCTAACTCCCCTTTCCAATGCCTTTTGGTGGGTTCTGACTGCGTGCTAGCAAATTCACGGCCGAACGTAATGTCCAAGGCCTAGTGCTATTCAAGAAGGTACATGAGCGCCTCCAATTGCACTCAAGTATGGGAATTCCGCTCCCAAGACTTCCTCCCTCTTCTTTAGGCCTGCACGGGTCTAGGTCTCGCTTGGAGTGACCTTCCGACCATTGGGGTCTTTATGGGTATGCCTTTTCAAAACCAAATTTCTCCAACACTTCTCAAGTGTAGGAAGATTGGTGTACCAAGATTCCGCCTTGGACATGTTCAAGCCGCGCAAGCCTAAACAAAACTTGGTTTTACCCAAGTCTTTCATTTCAAATTCAGACTTCAAGTATGTGCATGCTTCTTCAATTTCTTCATCCGTCCCAATGATGTTCAAGTCATCTACATAGACGGAGATTATACAAAATCCATTAGGGATCAAGTTGTATAAATACACATGGACAATCTTCGCTGTGTAGCCTTTCTTGCAGAAAGTCACTCAAACGATTGTACCACATTCTTCCCCGATCGTTTTAGCCCATACAAGGATTTCTCCAATTTCACAATCGTATAGGTTTCTCGTTGCTCTGTCTTTTGGTTCGGGATAGGGATACCTTCCGGTACTTTCATATAAATCTCCGAATCCAAGTTTCCATACAAATATGCTGTGTCAACATCCATTAGCTTCATTCTCAACTTCAAGTTGACTACCATTGAGATTAAGTATCTAAAGGTAATTCCACCCATGACCGGAGAATAGGTTTCTTCATAATCAACCCTAGGACGTTGAGTGAAACTCTGAACAACAAGCCTTGCAATGGTTGTTGCTCTTTTCATAGATTCTCCTATTATTACAAAAATTTATGGCCATTTCGTCATGGTGTGCTTCATGCACTTACTTGCTCTTCATTGCTATTTCCCATTCCAGAGCAAGTTCCTTTAGTTTTTCTCCGCCAATGTGTGCGCACACATTATTTCTCAAGTGTTTCTTCCAATGGAAGGTTCGTGATCTGGAATTGCCTTTTCACGTGCTTCTTTCCAAAGGCCAGTCTCAACTGCCTCTTCTTTGGGGCACTTTTTGTGATTGGTCGTGGGTAAGTCCTCTGCCCATTTTTCCCAGACGCTCAGTACTTTGGGTTTGAGAAGCGATTTCGTTTCTTTTCCTTTGAGGCCTCGAACGTGATGAGGGATACCTTCGCTTTCTTTGGTATTTCCACCTCTCCGTGCATTTCTTCTTGGTATATGCGACTTAACCACGCCTTCGTTGATCACAAAAATGATCGCGTACCATTTGCTAAATTCTCGCAAATCGATTGTCTTCTTGACTTCATGATTTGCTTCATTAGTGCGAGGGTCATGCACGGATCCCAATGGAATGCCATATGATTTTCGGCATTTTTCATCCAATGGTTCATTTCTCCCTAATGACGGAAAGCGATCCTCGCGTCAAAAAAATGCAATCGTAATTGGGTCAGATGCAAATCTCCGATGGGTTCCAAATACACCGATTATGGATGCATTCTCATAACCAACGTATATCCCAGACTTGCGGAGAGGGCCCATTGCGCAGGGGTGGTATAGGTACATATACCATTCATTCAAATATTCAGATGACCCATTGCACTAGTTGCATGGTTGAATGGATGTTGTAGGGCCGACGGTCTATAATTGATGAGTGTCGGGCCAAGGCAGGATGCGTGTCCCCAACAAGTGTTGGGCAAGTTACAAACTCGCAAGAGCGGTCCGCAATGAACTTAATCACTCTTTATTAGTGCTTTCAAATAGCCCATTTTGCGATGGACGCAAGGCATGTACAGTGCTCAATAGTTATTCCAGCTTGTCGTGCAATAATCATCAAATGCCTTAGAAGTAAATTCGATGGCATTGTCCATTCGAATGGACTTCACGCGATGATCGTGAAAAACATTCTAATTCGATGATCTCATGATTTCGCATAATGCATGATTCCTTGTTGACATGACAAACATGTATGCTAATTACTTCGAGGAAGCATCAATGAGCACCATAAAGTATCAAACTACAAGGGCTGAATCAGGACCGCATAAATATCCCCTTCGAATCGTTCCTGTGAATGCAGGATTCGTGTTGCACTTTCATAATGCAGAGGGTCTAGTTATTAATTTCGATAAGTACATGCATGGCACACAAAATCTTCGCGGATTCGGAAATCCTTAACATTAATGCCATGACCTTGTGAGTTGTTAACTATATTTTTCATCAATCTCGCATCAGATGACCTAATCTACAATGCCATAAAGCAAATAATTGAGCTTCTAAAGACAAATTCTTCAAAGAAGTATAATCGTGTGTGCATTGATTTTCGTAGTATAGCCCGATTCATACGAGGATATTTTTCTAATACCATTTTTCATACTCGCTGCTTCATAATGCACAAATGCTATTTGCCATTTTCTTCATTGGTTTCTACGTGAAACCCATGGGCGCGGATATCCTTGAAACTTAAGAGAGTGCGAAAGCTGATTCAGGGTACAAGAGGCTTCTTCAATTACCAAAGTTGTACCCATTGGCAATATAATTGTGGCTCTTCCAGCCTATTATATGCAGATCGCTCAAGGAGAAGTTGTAATCCTTCAAATAGTTCTTCGTGGATCGTCTGGAAGTATTTCACTTCTCTTAAGATGGTATTTGTTGTGCCACTATCAACAATGCATATTTCCTCCATTGGGCGCCACACGATTTCTAGATGAAAAGAAAAATAATTCTAATCATACAAAGTGGTGAGTAATTCAAAATTGCTTGTAAATAAAGAATACCGAATAAAGAATAAATTGTAATTCTATTCATGAGAAAAGTATGCTCTTCGAGCTTACTATTCATTATGCACCGATGTCTATGTGAGATAATTCACAATTCATGTCAGTTCTTCAAAACTCACGTTAGATAATGCCACACCTTGCACATTCATAAGGTTCTTCCATTAGATTACTACGTAATCTAATAGGAAATGGTCATAGATTCAATAAATGCATAATTGAATTCTCATGAGTTTCCAAAGAAACTAAAAGAAAGCAATAATATCAAGATTCATATATTCAAAGATGAATGCAAAATTCATAAGTACAAGATTCATAAGTACGAATTCATAAATGCAAAATTCATAAGTGCGAGATTCATAAATGCAGATTCATAAATACAGATTCATAATCGCAAAATTCATATATACGTGATTCATAAATATTCGTAAATACAACTACGATCGATTCATATGCACGATCGGGCCAGTCGCGATCGATTTTAACGCTGGCTTCATGCGCTTGCGGTGCATTCGTTCCATGCGCTGCGCCTTCGGCGCGACGGTGGCCGCTTCGCGGCGTGCTTGAATTTCATAATAAATTATATTAAAGCAATAAATACAATGCATGGAACAACAATAATTGCAGACAATTCATAAATTCGTAATAAACAATAATTGCACAATTCATAAATTCATAAATGCGGAAATAAATTCTAGAAATTTCAATTTTTCTTAGTATTTGGCAATTTCTGTTAATTATACAAAGAATTTTCCATCATCACTTGATAACAGAAAATAAATTGCAACATGAATTAAACATGGCATAAGTCTAATTACAACTTATATAATTCTTGTTGGTCGAAACTAAAACAGGTAATGAATATCTCTCATTGTCAATTTGACTCTTGGCCAGTCAGCCTTCTAGGGCTCACATGAGGGGAAGCACTTCCCGCTTCCCGGTGCCAATTAAAGAACCAAGCCTCATGTGTGTTTCCTAGACACCAATTGTCTCATATCCGCTTATTCATTACCAAAATCAAATCCCAACCACTCATGTTCTCATTTTATGCCATATGAAATATTCTGAAATTTTCCTAGCACTTTTCATAATTTCGCTTAATTTCCAAGCAATTTTCGATCAGACAACAGAAATTGAATTTCATCAAATATCAACATGACATAATTCATAATTCAGAATAAACAATAATTGCACAATTCATAAATTCATAAATGCGAAAATAAATTCTTATGAATTTCTGATTCTAAACAGCAATTATTGCAAAAATTCATACAAAAATTCATAAATGCAACAAATAAGGCTAAGTAAAATTAAAAATGAGCCAAGAAATTTTCTCGATTTTTCTAGATATTTTCATAATTTTCCGCAATCTTGAGATTTTTCCGAATTTTCAATGCATTTTCTCGAATTACTAATCAATCCGAAAAAGAGAAATCGAAAACAAAATAAAAAGGGTAAAAAAAGCCGAGCAAAGGGTCTTTTCCTTCCGCGTCGCGTCCCAATGATCCAATCCGGTTTTGCATTTTTCAGTTCCGCTCAGATGAGGATCGTAAGTCCTGTTTATGGACTTCATGTCCTTTTCAGTGATTCACACTCAATGGAAAAAGGTACTTCACGTTGAAGTACGACTTCGAATGTCCTGTTGAAATATTGGACTTCATGTCCAAAGAAAACAAGTGGTGCTCATGAGGCCACTACGCATGGCGACGAAGAAGGTGCTCGGCCGGGCATCGCCGACAATGGCGCCGCGCTGGCCGGTGCGCGCTCGCTTACCGGCGAGCCATTTACGGCCGCTGGCAAACAAAGGCCGAGTATGGCGATCTCGCCTAAGGGCGGCGCGATCGGCTAAGTTTGATACGTGATACGCCATGGCCGGGGCGTAAGAGTTCGACGCAAGATCGTGGCTTTCGCCACGCAGCGCTTCTTGCGTGGGTTTCAGATTACTATGGTAACTGCGAGGTTTTGGCCATGGCCGCGTCATTGCCGCTTGGCGCGCGCACAAGCGGCAGGTGGCCGGGCCCGGCGCGACAAGAAGAAGCCGGGCAAAGCGCCGCGCAGACGGCCAGGCGCGACGTCGGCGAGGTTAGCGCGGTAACCGTGGCTTCGTGTCGCTCGCGACGGTCGGCTGGTCGTCATCGCGATTGCGCTTCGGTGTTGGAATAGCACTGGCCGGTCACGATATGGCCGAGCATGGCGGCGGATCGCCGTCTTGGCGGCTGCAGGAGTTTGGTCGCTTCATCGCGGCGACGAACAGGGGACTCGCCGTGCGGGCCTCGGCAAATGCCGTTCCGGTGACAGAGAGCGCGCTTCGTGCATTGGCTTCAAGCCGCAGGTAGAGCAATGCGGCAAGGGTCGTCAGCGGCCGAGCCTGGCCGGCAACGGTGGTCTATGCTAACGGCTTCAGCCGATTCAATGTATCGTAGCATGATGCTATAGATTTGTAATAGTTGCTGAGTACTATAGATGCATTCATACGGTTGTACTCAAGAAAAAATCACCAGCGAACTCGTAGCTTCGCGGCCACGAGATGCTTGCATAGGAATCAAACGAGCGATTAGATTAAATCACTCGATTCTCACCTTTCTCACTTTTCAATCGCTTTCAGGTAGACTATCGCGTGAGGATAGAGTCGCCAGGGACTTTATTTCGCAATCCGGTGGATGCCGCTTGATGGCGAAGTTGATTGCAGATCGGATCGCGATCAATCGCCGTAGTAGACGTCGTCCGCCGATGATCCTTCGCTTCTTGTCTTTTCTCACCTTTCAATCTTTCTCCCAGAGCTTCAGGTCGATTAACGTGTTAGACAACCTCGCCATCGAATAGTCCGGGTTGCCTAATAGATCTCAAGTGGAGAATAGAGAGAGAGGGCGAGAGACACAATATGAGGAGGAACGGCCCCGCTTATTATTCAGTAAGCTTCTGTCTACAAAAGGGGTAGCCCCTGCCTCCTATATATAGCGGTTCTGCTAGAGATAAGGAAGAGTCCATATCGGATACGAATCCGTTTCCTAACAGGATACGAATCCGTTTCCTAACAGCACTATCTCTTGCTCACGCCATCAGTGACAGTGGATCTCCATGCTGCCGCCCAACTCCGCTGTGACCGTAAATGTGGCGATCCGCGCGTTTAGTCCAGGGTAACGATAATCATATCGTTATTATTATGAGATAATTATACGAATCTCGGTATATTAACTAATCAAAACATCGAGTGCACCCGATGTTTTATCAGCGAGTACACCATAATCAGAATGTTATAACAAAACAATAATTAGATTGGAATAAAAACTTTATTATAGTACTTTACCATGCATGGTTACAAGTCTAGTGCCTTAATTATATATATGATCTAAGTACAATAAAAATATAATACAAAGGCACTAACTATACCAAGAATGACAAAGCTGATGTATGGTCTCCTCTTGGAAATCCTCTTCCTCACATCCTTGGTATCGCGGGTGATCCTCACCCCAAGTGTCATCGGCGCTAGGATCTAAGTAGAGGGAGAAATAGCAAGAGAGGGTACAAATATACTCAGCAAGAATTCGTAGCAATGTGCAATTAATGAGAAAATAACTCTGCTTTTACCGGAACATCCCTTCCTCCTTCTCAATCCCATTTTTCTGAAATTAGGTTTTATTAAATTGAAAATGCTCCAAGTTCTAGTTTCAAAAGAAAGACTACTAACACTTGTATATGAGACAGACTAGCTTTTATAGCCTCTGGTCCAGGAGATAGGCATGAATTCATAATTTTTAGCTATGCACAGGTTCATACCACTTTACCCAAAGCCACTCTGATTATTCAAAGCCCAGAGTGTTTATTCTAGTTAGACGGCTATATCTCCAACCCTACTAACTACGAGTTGTGGACACGTTTCCGATGACGTCCCCGCCGACTCGCTGCTAACAGTTGTACCATGCTACCATAGTAGTCATGATACTCTTCTTATGGCATTTGAATATAGTGCTTCTAGGCTTAATGCTTTTTCCCTATGGGTCTTAACGCTTTTGCCCGAAGCCCTGGTCTTAATGCTTCTAGGCTTAATGCTTTTTCCCTATGGGTCTTAACGTTTTTGCCAGAAGCCCTGGTCTTAATGCTTTGGCCACATGGGCCATAATGCATTAAGCAGTTGCCCTGATTTTATCAGTTTTGCCTTAACAGGTCTTACCGGTAGTACCAGTTTGGTTTTACTCATATGCCTTACCGGGTCCATACCAATCTTACCACCCTAGTTATCTATTACATACACGTTGTGGAGATACAGTGTCTTTTATAGAACAACCTTCTCGAGTGATCCTACAAACTATGGTTGATACTCATTATACGGCCCATTGCTTAAGTGTTAGTTTGTTCAACCTTATATTCTATCATATGTAGAGGCCCCGCTAGCAACTCAAACATTCATAACCATGGGCACCCTTTACCCACCATATTAATATAAATGCAAGCCAATTGCTACTTCAGCTGGACTTGCCATTCCTTTCACCATTCATTCAAGTCCCCAATTCCTCCTTTTTGATTTCAAAATAATTTTTTTGATATGCAAGTAATGACCACAGTAAATTCAACATTTAATTTTCATAAAACCTATATTCAAAAATATGATCAAGAAAACTTGCCTACAATTGTGTAACAATAATCGTCCTCACTCGGACTCCAAAAAGGGTCTCCTGTCTAATTTGAGTCACACGCAACCAGATGACTAATTTAGGACTAACATTCTTGCAGTAAAGTAGGAGCTTCAGCTAGTGGTGCTGCGAAGTTAAGGGCATGCTGAGTGCTGACACTGGCCTTGCCCTCAACGCTGGGCGGGAAGGACGGAACTGAAAATGCTGGACCAGGGAGTTTGGATTTGCTGACTGACACACATCAAACTCCAGTGGTAAATTGACCACGTGGTCAAGCTGTTTTTCAGACAGATGGACAGCTGAAGACTGGTGTATATATAGATCTGATGCTGTTGATTGTTTACCTGACTCCGAGTAATTTTTGCTTATCAGCACTAGCAGGGGCGGACCCAAGGCCCGGCTAGCCCGGGCCCGGGCCTGGGCTCAACTCATGTAACAAACATCTAAATCTCATATTTACGCAACCTGGCAAGTACAATCTTCAAATCAGAAATAAAAATATAGAGCCTGAATCTACAAGCTTTACTAGCGTCTTGTAAAAAACATCCTAAATTGTATAAAAAGTTAGCAACTAAAACTTAAATAAACTTAACTCATTGTCTTTCTTTAAGCGTGCCTGCGCCTAAAAATTTAGGTCCCACATCGAGCACTAGTGACTAGCTCATCAGTCACGGTTGGTTGCACTATGATCCGGAAGTCTCAAACTGTCAAAGCCTTTAATGACATGCCACTTCATTTTGACAAAAATGTCGCCCCAAATCCGAGCTTTTTCTTGGCCCTAATTTGAGATGGTAAGCTGCCATTGTCCGTTACTCTCCTGGTTATTCTTTCAATCCTAGCTTGCCACAATTCTTTTTTTTTTTGGAGAGGCAACGGAGAGCTTGAAGTTTAAACCTTCCTGAACGTCTACATTGCCGCCACAAAACTGTTTACATAAAAAATTACATGGAGGTAGGCATCCCACAGAGCAGACACGTACCTCCTCACATCAGGAGCAAAACAACAGGGAAAAAGTAACAAGGATTAAGCGACTGGTCCTACGATCTGCCCAAAACTTGCAGTGATCAAATTTAGGCCTCCTTCGACGGATTTATGTTGCGATTTGTTTTTTTTGTTTTTGCAAAATTTCTTGCAGACAAGCTATATTAACTTCATTTGCCCAGGTTGGCAAAATATGATCTGCTTCTTTTTTGGGGGGTAAAATTCACTCCTAAATCCTAATTGCTTCAGTACCCACTAGATTCACAACTGACTTTTTTTTTACTGTTGCCATGAAGAAACGCAGCTAGTGCAACTCGAAGCTGCTAGCTAGCTCCTTGAGATACAAAGATCTCATCTTGTCGTCTCATTAGCGTTACAGTTACGAAAGACAGGAAAGTTTATTCGATGTTGTTGTGCCTGGCACATCTGTGCATCAGCAGCATTCATTCCTATCATGCTATAGAGATAGGCAGATAGCCAAACGGCCGTCCGATACGAACGACACTACTCATTTAACATGCGGTACTATCTATTCCCATCAAAGTATGACTAGCCAGCATGCTGTGCTGGTCTACGTACCGAGGCCACAGCCCAAGCACGCCCTGATGGTGATGGCTCCGTGCTGGCATGGCACTCTTGGGCCGATGAGCCATGCTTGCCGAGACCGCCTTGTTTGGCGTGAAAACATTCAAAATTTTTGAAAAAAACGAAAAATTGGAAAATCGTAAAATTTTAATTTTTTTTGAAAATTAAAAGGAAATATAGAATAATCGAAATAAATATGTCATGCCATGTTAAATGGGCCGAGCCTAAACGGACATGCCGAGGCTACAGCACAAGCACAGCTCGCCCTCTTAGGCCGTGCTGGCACGATCTATTTACAGTTGGACCGTGCCACATATTAACCAAGGTGGCACTGGCAGAGCCTATCTGACCATATTTGATGCTACCATTGACATTGCCACAGTTTAGACTCCGTTTACAACACATAAATTTTACTACACTTGTGCAGGATTTTCATGAAAAACTGTTCAATTCTCGTATGAACTATTTTACCTTATGTTTCAAACGGAGCCAGGTGATCGGTGGAGCCATCTCACATGAATATATATACACACACACGCTAATGCAGTACAAAACTGAGCGGATTACCGCTACCATTGATGCCCCCAAGTACCATAACAAGAACACTTCATCCCTGCGGTCCCCCGCGGCGAGACAGCGACGGAGCTGCACGGAGGCGGTCGGTACGGGTGGTCCGGCGACCCGTGACGTCACCGTCTATTTACAGCCGCTGCCCCCACCGCTCGCTCGGCTCACGGGGCAGCACGACGCGACCGCCCATCTGACTCCGTCCGTGCGGCTACCCTTTTCCATCCAGCGGCCGCGATCGCTCCGCCCGTGACCGCATCTTTCGAATTAAAGGGCTCGTCGGCCGGGCCCGTGCGCCCAAGGACCGGGCTCTGATTAAAGGACGCTATTTGCACATGCAACCCTGCACTTGTTGGCATTTGCACCGTTGCTAGTACCAGTCTGGAGATTTATCGCCGTAGTATGGAGTGGTTATTGGTTAATCTCCGTGTAATAAACCAATGGTCTTTAGCTTTAGAAAAAGCTCCAGATTTGGGATTATTTTCTAATCGGCACGGACATCGTAAGCCGTAGACAAATGCTTTTATAATGATCCTGACCGTACATACTTCCGTATAAACAAAAGAATTCCCGCAAGAAACAAACGAACCAGCCCTTCCCTTCCTCTCCCCTTTTCATCGCACTCCTCAGTGCTCACTCTCTCCCCAAGAAGCGAACGAAGCGAGGACCTGCAGATTTGAGATTTCGATCCGGTTCCCAATGCCTCCCAAGGTTGCCCTGTAGCGCCGCTCGATCCGCCGCGGCGCGGCGCCCGGATCCGGCAAGCTCTCGGCCGGAAGCCCCAGATCCGGGCAGGACCGAGCCTTTTGGTGACCTCTTTGCTCCAGCCCGAGAGAGGTAGCTGCCGTTGTCGCATCCTCCTCCTGGTTAAGGTTTCGAGACTAGCTCGCCACAGTTTGGGTGATTCAGGGGTTGGGTTGGGTTTTCTTCGGTTTTGTTTGCATTTGCTGGGTCCATATTAGCTGCATTGGCCGGCCCGGATTGGGGTCTTGGTGTGACAAAAATCTAATCTTTCTGTAAAGTTCATCCCTGGTTGCATCAGAGCTGATCTTGCCGTCTAACTAGCGCTAGAGTTTTAGATCTTTTGGTTAGCATCTCCGGTTCTTGATCCACTTTGTGCTAATCTTGACATGTTTGTTCGAAGCTTTACTGTGGCCATGGTAGCGACGTGAGAAACTTGGTGAAAGATGTGGAAACAGTTCCTCAGCAAGCTGCCCCGGAAGTCTTCGGCCTCTGGGAGGGCCGACTTCGACTCAGGCCAGTGTAGCAATGGCACTGGGAATGGGAACCCGATACATCGCACGAGCAGCTGCGGCAGCATTGCACCTGCTCGTTCCGCTTCCACAATCAAGCGCATGTCATCCGCCGTCTTCCCCTCGAGCGTCGTGGCTGGCATTGAACCTCTGGTTTCGTTCAAGGATGTCCCGAGCTCGGAGAAGCAGAATCTGTTCGTGAGCAAGCTCAGCTTGTGCTGTGCCGTCTTCGATTTCTCAGACCCAAACAAGAATTCGGCGGGGAAGGATATCAAGAGGCAGACATTGTTAGATCTTATAGATTATGTTGATTCCACCAATGCCCGTTTCTCTGAGCCAGTGATTGCTGCCTGCTCTAGGATGTTTGCCGTCAACTTGTTCCGGGTGTTCCCTCCAAATTACAGGTCCGGTTCATCTGGTGGTGGCGAGGGTGAAGAGGAGGAGCCGATGTTTGAGCCTGCATGGTCCCATCTGCAGCTTGTGTATGAGCTACTACTGAAATTTATCGGATCCTCATCCCTGGATGCGAAGATAGGAAAAAAGTACTTTGATCACTCCTTCATCGTGAAACTGCTCAATCTTCTTGATTCCGAGGATCCAAGAGAAAGGGATTGTTTGAAAACCATTTTGCACAGGATTTATGGGAAATTCATGGTACACCGCCCTTTCATTCGCAAAGCAGTGAGCAATATATTCTGCCACTTTGTCTTCGAGACTGACCGGCATAATGGAATTGCTGAGCTGCTGGAGGTATTTGGCAGTGTTATTAGTGGCTTTGCATTACCTCTGAAGGAAGAACACAAAATCTTTCTTTGGAGAGTTTTGGTTCCTTTACACAAACCAAAATCAGTTGGTGTGTATCTCCAGCAGTTGACCTACTGTGTGTCACAGTTTCTAGAAAAGGATCCGAAGCTTGCGAGCTCCGTAATTGTTGGTTTGCTAAGATATTGGCCAATAACAAATAGTCAGAAGGAAGTGATGTTTCTGAGCGAAATCGAAGAGATCTTGGAGGCTACCAGCATGGTGGAATTCCAGAAATGTATGGTTCCATTGTTTCGGCGGATTGCCCATTGCATCAACAGTTCTCACTTCCAGGTAACTTACCCCAACAAATGTAACCTAGTAATTCTTTATTTCAGTTTCTTGTCGCAATATGCATTTCCATCACCTAAGAAAAAAGCCATACACAGTCTAGCATCATTGATATCTTGGTTGTATTCATGAATTCACTATACTTGTTTCTAATTTCTACCACAGTACCACTTCAACTAGACACTTAATCATATCATAGGTACGGATGTTAGGGGTGCAATCGGATCGGATAGATGCCGACCGACCGACCGGATTTGTTCAAATCAAATTCGGATAGTCGTGTTGGATAGTTGTCGGTATGGTTATCACGGCGCCCCGGCGAGGCAAGTCGCCTTCGGGGCGCCTGGACGCCTAGGCGACGATTAGGCGACCAAAAATACTAGTAATAAAATTGCATTTGCAGCCATATCACATATATGTATATAACATATATAACTTGTAGGAATGCAAATAAATAGCACAACAAGATGTGTGTAGTACCTTGTATGAATCTTTGGTGTGATCAATCCATCGAGATCCAGCAGCTTGCCTTGATTTTCCCTGGAACAAGCAGGAGATTTACTTGATGTCAGCAAAATGAAAGTATGAAACACTAGGTTGTTGGATACATGGAGTTGACATAAACTACAAAAATATCTTGACAACAGAATTGAGAATGTTCCAAGGATAAAAACATTGAAAGTTACAAACATCAAGTAATCCTCTGCTTCCCCAACTTTCACAGCATTCAAGCATTCAACCCTTTGCTTCCTAGACATCAAGCATTCAAGCAATCCTCTGCTTCCCATCAACATCAACTATCAAGGCATCAAGGGACAAGGATTGAAGGCTTCAAGGTTCAAGCATCAAGTGCTCTGCTCCAGCCGACCAGCCGTCGCCCACGCCGTGCTCTTCTCCTGCCGTCGCCGCTCTGCCTCGCGCGCGCTCGATCTTGACCTCGCCGATCGTCGGAGGTGGAGGCGCGGGCCGCGCGGCAGCAGATCGGCTTCTCCGGTTCCGCCTCTCCCTCTCCTCTCCGACCGCTCGGCCCGGCTGGCGCCGCCAAACGCCCAAAACCCTAATCCACTACTAGACCCCACGGCCCACACGGCCACACCCCGACTCCAGTCCCAGTCGCGCCGCCTGGCTCGCCTGGGAGACGCCTGGACGACCTGGGTCGCCCAGGCGACCGACTTTCCGCGGCCAGGCGAGGCGAAGCTCCACGGCGACGATCCTCCGGCGATCGGACGCCTAGGCGGCGCCTAGGCGACGCCATGATAACCCTGGTTGTCGGATTCGGCATCGGTTTGGGAGATCACTATCCGTCGGATTGGAATATTCTGATTATATTCTCGGATAATTCTGGATAACTCTATTCGAATATTCAAATTCGGATATTTACATCTCATATTCTAGCAGCTTCAATTGGGCCCAACCAAATAGGCAAAGTTAGGTCCTCCCTCCATGGCTCCACCCTCCTACTGTCGTCCAATCTGCCATCCTGCTGGCCGGTGCTAGCCGCCAACAGAGCTTGACATGCAAGAATATACCTCCACTTGCCTACGTGAATACATGGTATTCTTTTCCGAAACATAAATGAATATTTGATGCTTTTGCAACTTTATTATACTACCTGATGAAATGATTTGTTAAATTGCGATAATCCTGTTGCATATTGAACTCATACGGTTGATTAATCATTGATATATGTGTGCTATGCACAATATCTGTTTTCGTGTTATATCCGACAAAAAATATTCGGTACCATATCGATTCTGCTTCGTATTCACTTCGAATTCGTAATCAATATTATCCGCGATGTATTCGTATCCGTCACTATCCGTATTCGACTCCTAGTCCGACAAAAAAATATAGCTTAGGATACGGAAAGAACAATATCCGACTGAATCCGAGCCGATTGCACCCATAGCGTAGGTGATAAAATCTGAACAACTCAACATCGTTCAATTGGAATGAATGGTTCATGATCACAAACAAAACCTTCACCGGCTGTCCCGGCCCCTTTATGTGCCTAATGTTTGTAAATATAACTTGTGGAGAAGGCAAATGAACAATAGTCAGTAGACGTCTGATAATCTGAAAAAAAAAAATGTGGACAACAATAGTGGGCCATCATGTTATCACCTAATTATGCTTTGTATGTGGGACCTCTCTGTACTGTTAATATCACACACATCAGACATTTGGACCATAAATCCATCCCAATGGTTGCCTTAACGAGATGGTTTTTTTTCCAGGTTGCTGAAAGGGCGCTCTTCATGTGGAACAATGATCATATTATCAGCTTGATTGCACAAAACTGCCAAGTGGTCATGCCTATTGTTGTTCCAGCGTTGGAACAGAATAGTCAGAATCACTGGAACCAAGCAGTACTGAATCTGACTGCTAATGTAAAGAAGATGTTCTCTGAGATGGATGAGGAACTCTTTTCGGCATGCTTAGCGAAGTACAAGGAGAATGAAGAAAAGCGAGTGTCATTGGAAGCAAAACGGAAGTTGACCTGGGAGAAGCTAGAGTCAGCTGCAGCTTTCCAGCCAGTGATCGGCTATACAGCCGTCCTGGTAAGTCGCCAATCATCAGCGAATTTGATTGGCACCCTTATTTAGTATATGCTCAGTGGAGGTGCAAATGGTGCTCTTCTCCTTTTGGGTGAAGCACCCAGGTGAACAACTTCAGCGTTCGCTATTTTACTCTTCTTTATTTATTTATTGGTATTAGTAATCAGTGTTGTAAGTTGTAACTATTTCTGTATGTCTGTGTTCTAGAGGCAAGCATACCTGTAAGAGTACTGACTACTGAGTGCTCAACTGCTCACACTCCTTACCTGTATCTTTGCCTATTTATGTCTGAGCAATATCCTATAGCTAAATTCAAGCACTCGACCATTCTGCTTTCCTGTTCGATTGGTTTACCGAATTCTCTTGATTTAAATATGGGGTTACCAAGTGCAATTTCGTTTTGAAATGTGGCTTTAATCTTGTGTTTTTATTCGACTATTTTTACCATGTGGTATTCTTGCCAGCGAAAAGAGCGGTGTTCATGCAAATAAAAACGGTACTACAATCTCGTTTCTGAATGATACTTGCAGATTTACACTACATTGTATACAACCTGTAATGTTAGAACAAATCAGACAAGAACAGTGGCTATGAAGAAGATTTAACAAAAGTTGTGCGATCTCACAGGCTGAGTTACCATGTAATACCGGATGTATCTGGAAAAAAAATCACTTAAACAAGAAGTTTGGATATCAAAAAATGGATTAAAAAACAAAAGAACTGCCGAGCAAAAAGTTTCCGTTGCCGGGACTCGAACCCGGGTCTCTCGGGTGAGAGCCGAGTATCCTAACCAGCTAGACTACAACGGATATCGATTACGTTGGCATATATAAACCTAGTTGACTGACTAGATCTCTCAGAAATCAGCAAATACACCCACGACCACTTAGAAAAATGAAAAGGTCAGCCATTCAACATAATTTTACATATGGCCAAGTCAAGGAACAAAATCACGACGTACTTTTAAACATACAAAATCACACACGTTCTGCTAACAATTCATACAGGGAAGCAGAAAAGAGGCAATCGTTAGAGATGGCATTATAGTAGATGTCTTCTTGTTGTGTTCCTCTTTGTGAGCGAACAAGTCTGGCAATGCAAGAGAATACAATCACATGCCACAGGTAAACAGTTAAGTAAGCTCAGACTTGTAAACTATCAGAAAACTGTTCACAATTTCACATGGGAACGAGTGCTCAACGTTGCATTGCAGATACAACCTGATCACATGCTGTTAGTACATCAAGTGTGCAGTACAAATCATTTCTTCCACTGCGGTCAAGTGTGCAGTACAAATCATTTCTTCCACTGCGGCAGCCGTTGGACGACAACCTGATAAGAGAAAAAAATATGGTATAAATCTCCTTCAAGCCACGTTGAATAAATGCATTTAGGTTGGCCAGATTTTGTTCCAGTTGTGTGCTGGGAGAACATAGGTTAACTAACTACAACATATTCTTGCCAAACATGCCTTGCCGGAATTTTCTTTGTTTCCTACAATAGTCTGACAAGCAAGCCTCCATGACTCCGGTTTCTGACAGAGACAAGGAAATGCAGAGAACACAGTTATTTGACAGCTATTTTTTGTATGTAAACCACAAAGGAGACAACGTAGAAACTCCAGAACCAGAGTCCCAGAAGCAGCATTTACCCAATTACTGGACATACACCGGCTTACCTTCTTCAGGTACCCATTCTCGGTGTTCGTCCTTTCATTCAGGAGCTCCTTTCCATCAATTATCTGCGACGTGCTCACAACACCACGCTCCCATTAGTTATTCAGTTACAATTCAGAATTGCCATTGTGCTAACGAGATGCCGTGCCATTTTCAGTTGCATAGCCAAGAAGCAGGTGTAATAATATTTCAGGGTCGCTTCAAATCATGGATCCACTCCACACGTGGCAGAACATTGGTTGACGCAAGAACAACGCACGCGGTCGATTAGGCAGGAGAGCAAAATACCTCGACGATGCAAGTGCCGCAGCTTCCCCCGCCGCCGCAGTTCATGACCTTCCCCTGCACACACCAAGACCGCTCTGTGTTACCCGATAGCACTCTCTAGTCTCCTGAACGTAGTATGGAGGTATCGGGTCGTAGGGTCGTAGCAACCTGACATGAGCAACAAAATTTGAAGAGGAGGGCAAACAAGGTGAGGGAGCCTCACATATGGGGCATAGAGCTCGATCTTGTTCTCGAGCATGACGTCCCGGAGGAGCTTCTCGCCGCCGGCCGCCGCCGCCCGGTCCACCGGGTACGACCCATCGGCATCCGCCTTCGGCTGCATATCCATCCAACACTCGAACCAGCCAGTCATACAGCATAAACAAGCAAGACTATGTATATCCTTCCGGCCGGTGGCTTGAGTACTCTCGAGAGCTTACCCCGACGAACTCGAGCTCGATTTGGGGCTTGGGCGGCGCCGCCGGAGCGCCAGAGGACAGGTTCGGCGAGGCGTTGGAGCATCTGACGGGGGGGACCCTGAAGGGCCTGGCCTTGTGCTGGCCTCGAGTGCAAACGTGGGAGGAGGAGGTGGGGGGTGGGAGGGAGAGGAGCGCAGCGGAGCTCGTGGCCGCCATGGTTCTCTCTTTAGGTGCGGACTGCGGACGTGGCCTCTCTTCGGTTCGAAACGGACGGGGTTCTTCTATCGGGGCCCTGTGGCCACACGCGAGGTTGGCTGCTCGGTCTCGGTGGAAGCCATTGGAAACGTCTGGTGGGTTGCTCCCGTCCTGTCTGCCGTTTGGTCTGGTTGGTCGGGCCCAAGAAGCGCGGGCCGCACGCGCATGTGCTTGTGCGGCCGGCTAATACTTTGGGTGGCTTTTGCGGGCGGCGCGTTCCGCGGAGCACGTCAGAAATTGGCGGAGAGGCGGGGGATTTGGCGAGCTAAGCCCCTCCTGGGCCGGGCCGGACAGGCCGGTTCTGGGGATGCATGCGCTACGTCCAAACTGAGTTCACGTGGTGGCGTAGGCCGGTAGGCGTGTGATAACCAATTATATGCCTCGACTTAACGGGTCCACTGCTCTCTCTCTCTCATCTAATTTGCAAAAATAATCATATTATCGAACACGAAAGCAGCGATAGGTGATACGTATTATTTGGCAGTAGCACCGAACCCACTGCGATAGATGAGATCCCACACTCCCAGCTCGGCAACAACTTGCAGCTCCACAACCATGTTTACCGCGATGGGCTTGGTGCTGCGGGGCAGGCCACCTACCGTGATATGTGTGTGATAGGTGATAACTGTTATCTGCTGTTGCCAACGTGATTAGAAATAAGCTTATTTGTTAATTTTATTTGTAGAGGATCAGATTTAAAAAAAAAACGTGCAAAGGGCTGCTTCGACCAAATAAGAAGCAACTACGATCAACTTTACATCCCGGAAGAAACAAAGGTTTGCGGAATATTTGATGCATTGAAAATCTTCACCGTAGAAGTATTTGCAAAATGTTCTTTCTCTTCCACGTGGCAACGCCGATAAGGATTCATCAACAGGAGACATTGCTGATGAGTGACGCCTGACGAACGATTCGGATGTATGATGTGTATGTATCTCGCGGTTATCACCTGCACTGACGCGCGCATGGACCTGTGAAGGCTGCAACACGAGAGAGAATACGGCAATACGAGAACCGATCGATCATTCCTTCCCAGGGGAAAAAACAGTTTCTCCTCCTTTTGGGACCTGCGAATTAAAAATCGATTCTATGTCCTATACCTCAGGAGTGTGTTTAGCTGGTGGAATAAGGTTAAATAAGATCACATGATTCTTTACTATTTGGTTCCATTATTTTAAATGAATAAAATGATTCAGTATCTATAAAAAATATTCCTATTTGTATCCCACCATTTGGATCGGATGGCTCTATTCAAGTAACCAAATATATGGATAACTTTTTTTTAACTATCTCATACATATACTACTTAGTACAAACTGTTGAAGTATAAGTGAATTGCCCGTCTTTCCTCACTTATCAGCTTAAGTTTTTGGGTGAGCTGGCTGGTGCATGCAACTCAATATGGTATCAGAGCCAAGAGGTCTCGAGTTCAAGACCCGGTTGGTGCAATTAAAAAATAATAATTGCAGCCCACTTCTATTCCACGTCTTAGGCCTGAGCGAGCCTACACGTGAGGGGGAGTATTGAAGTATAAGTAAATTGCCCGTCTTTCCTCACCAGCTTAAGCTTTTGGGTGAACTGGCTGGTGCATGGAACTTAATACAAACAACCAAACACAACCTTAGAGCATCTCCAAGAGGGGTCTTAAATATGGTTCTAATTTGAATTATAGGACTTTTGGGGAAAAGATTAACTCTAACAAAGACCCTAAATTGTTAAAATTTAGCAAATTGTTTTAGGGCCCCTAGGAGAGTAGCTATATTTAGTAACTCTGTGATTGAGCCCTATTTTCGTTGGGTTTTAGGGCCTAATTGTTGGAGTGAATATTTCGTTGAAGCCCTAAATCTAATTAGTTGGGGTCATAAATTAAAGTTTAAGGCTCATTTTTAGGGCTCTCTCTTGGAGATGCTCTTAGGCTCTCTAGTCATTGGAACAACCATCATGTTCTATTTGATCCAGTGCTGTTTTGTTCTTGCCGTGGTCCTTAACCTTTTGTTGATTAACTGCAAATCAAATGGTGATATTGTAACACCCCAATATTTTCATGTGCTAAAATATTACGATAATTTACATTTCTCATCACTTTACCATGATTTTAACTATAATTTCAATAAACATCCTAAAACAACTATCACTTCTACTAAACAATATTGATAAGAATTTGCATAATAACAAGAACAAGAACATAGTGGATTAAACATTGGAACCACACGCCAAAGCATGCCCGATTTCACGTGCTCAGGAATGCCCAAGCTTACGCACTTGGGTACGCTCAGATCACATATGTTCAAGAGTAATCTTTACCTTTTGGTGACATCAATAATTTAGAGATAATTAAATAAACGACTAAACTTCTCCATTAACTTTAAACACCAACTAAATTCGCATAACCTTTATTATGAATATAGAGTCTATCGACTAAATTGTCTAAACACTATATTATTCACGAGTGGACAATAAAACTAGGTATTTGTGAAAGATGATGTAACAAGTGACATAATGGCATTACTCCCACCCATGCATGTCGTTTTCAATGACCACTTAAAACATTAAAATAAGAAGAGGTGAGTCCATAACTAGCAAGTACATAATAAAACAATAACAAATTATTTATCACATTCATCTCATTAATCATCTTTAGGTGAGTCCACGATTCAATAACATAATCATTTATCATGTTTATCTCATTAGTCATCATTCATCATTAGCGATACAATACAAATATATCGACATGCTCATATGCTCATCATATAGCATATACTGGTATCGTTGAGTGTATACCCATTGATATCGCACCAACTCATACACTTTATCCCGTGGAGATGTCTACCGAAGTAGGTATTTTATGCCTATACCATGTAGCGGATGAAATGAGAAAGCATGCAAATTTCTCTAATTCCATAATATTCAAAAATATTATGGATAGATGCACATTAATATATAATAGAAAAAGTTAGGGTTTTTTTTAATATTTAATATTGACACAATGTCTTTAGACAATAATAAAGAGGCTCTATCGCAGTTGGTTCTCGTGCAACAGTGATAATATGATTATCACTGTCGGTTCTTAACTAGAAGCGAAAATCATATAGGTCCACATAAGTTACATCTTCCATTATGAATATACATATGCAAATGACATGAGTTATTAACATGTTTCATCATCTCTATTATTCTCATCATCATAACATATCATTTTTTTCATGATAAACAAAAGGAATAATGTTAAAGCATGATGATAGTAAGTTTACAATAAGAACAACAAGAATTAATCATCCATGTCATCATTCTACCATGCACTTAACTTTTTACCCACATGGAATGGAATGGCGTGCAGTTGAAGCCAAAACCCGTAGTTACACCTCCTACAGTAGGTAAATCCATCCAAAAAATATATCATAATAGTACATACATCAAATGTAGCAATACCGCTCCTACGCATATCCCCGAACTTAACTTTCTTCATCGCCGGATAGTTTACCCTTTGTTGTCCCGGCGGTTGGAAGAACATAACTCTTATCTTAGGAACCCAAATATAGTAAACAATATACTCCCTCCGTTTCTTTTTATAAGGCGTATTTGGTTTCGTTAGGACAAGACTTTGACCAACAATTACTCTATTAGCATATAATTTTTATGACACAAAATTGATATTAGCAGATTTGTATTCAAAAGTACTTATATATAATTATGATTTTGTATTGCATAAATGATATATTAATGAAGTAATCGTTGGTCAAAGTCTTGTCCTAACGAAACCAAATACGCCTTATAAAAAGAAACGGAGGGAGTATGTTCTAAAAGCTAAACAAGATTGTCTATAATTTTCTAGTTATCCATATTTTCCAATTAATTCATTTAGCCCCTCATTTCCAGCCCTGAGTACTGATATGTTGTTCTACTGGACAGCAGACTTCACAATTTCGTAACTATTCTTATACAACTCCAAACATAGTAAACCACGAAAAATTATCTACCTTTCTTTAATTATGGACACAATTTAATTCTATGATCTGTTACAATTAATCCTCATAAGTTAACCGCGCAGATTCTGAATGCACCGCTAGAGGATACTACTTTAAAACACCGTAACTTTTGACCCACCTAGTAAAATTTTATGTTCTTTGGCTCTATGAAAAGGAAATCGAATCATCTATAACTTCTATAACAACACTATTCCCAACCGATCGAGGCCTAAGTATCCTCTAATTTCAATTTAATCTACAGCACACAAATCTGGATCGATCTATAGAAAAACTGACTCCGGAATTTGCACGGACATCCTCAGATATTAAGGCCCTGTTTGGTAGAGCTCCAGATCCCAGCTTCACTTCAGAGCTGAAACTTGTAAACTGAAATAAAGTGACTTAAGTTTATAATTTTATTCTAAAATGTAAACAAGAGGACCCACCTAAACACTCTTAATATACCCACAGCTCCAGCTCTACGAATTTGGTGAAGCTAGGAATACCCAACTCTACCAACTCCAAGAATTTGTTGGAGCTGGAGCTCTGCCAAACACCCCCTAATTCACTAATTACTCGACTAATCTCAACAATAACCAGAGAAAGCATCGGATTCAATACTTATACGCCAACAGATGATCAGAACTCACTCCCTTCTTTATCCTTCTCTTTCCTCTCCTGCTTCCTCCTCTTCTGGTCGTTTGCCTCCCTCTCATCCTGCTCTCGTTGTAGCAGCCTAGGGCAGCAGCGTTGGCCACTAGTAGCCGTCCGTCCGGCAGGGTGGAGCATGGCAGCAGCAGCACATCAGCTACGTACACTCACGAGAGTACTGCATGCATGCTTACGTTGATTTGAGGAAAGCTAGCCGGCCGTATGTACGCGCATGGTCTCCAAATGCACTGTAACGCAGTGTCTTCTTGTCACACAAACATCCATCAAGCCGAACAGTAGCAGCATTTGCAAGATGTTACGCTTATATAGCCCAACTCATTGACGTGCATGTGTTTGTCTGCAACTGGCACAGTGTGACCCGCTGTTGCTTAACCGCGATGTTGAGCTCTAGCTAGGGCAAACAGGGAGCAGATCGATGGTCTGCCCTTTCGTGCGTTTGGTTGGGTAGACGAGGGTGAATGGGATATGCCTATCTATGAATTTGGAGTTATCCAATTGTTTGGATGGGTGGATGGATAGGATATGGTCATCCAGTTTTTAGGAATATTCTCTCAAGATGCTGGATAAAGCCATCCAAATAAAAAGGCCGGATGTACTCATCTAGTTTGCTGCACGAAGAGGTGTACACGGTCAAATTCAAATTTCGGCAAAGTTTTCTTGACCAAAATTAAACTTCGCTCAAAATATGGTCAAATTTTAGTAAAAAAATGTCCAAAAATAAAAATTTGATTGAAAATGCAAATTTTATTCAAAAATTCAAAATGTGTATAAAAAAAATCAAATTTTGGTCAAATTTTATCCGAAAAATCAAATTTCAATTAAATTTTGTCCAAAAAAATCAAACCAAAATTCGAAACCTTGATTACAACTAGCTCATCCATCTAACCAAACAAAAAATTAGCCCATCTCATCCATCCCCATCCATCAACCAAACAAAAAATTGACTCATCCTTATCCACCAAACCAAACAACTACCTGGATGGTTCCATCCTATCCAAGTTGGATGGTCATATCACATTTAACCTCATCCATGTTAGGAAACCGGATTCGTATCCTATATGGACTCTTCCTTATCTCTAGCAGAACCGCTATATATAGGAGGCAGGGGCTACCCCTTTGTACACACAAGCATACAGAATAATAAAACAGATCCGTTCCTCCTCATATTGTGTCTCTCGCCCTCTCTTTCTGTTCTCCAGTTTAGATCTATTAGGCAACCCCGGACTATTCGATAGCGAAGTTGTCTAACACGTTATCAGCACGAAGCTCTTACGGAGAAAGATTGAAAGGTGAGAAAAAGACAAGAAGTGAAGAATCGTCGACAACGACGAACGACTACTACCGGCGATTGATCGCCCGATCCGATCTGCAATCAACTCGTCACCACGCCGGCATCCGCTCGGATTGCCGAAAAAGTCCTACGCGACTCTATCCTACGCGATAGCCAATACATCTGTCATCAAGAAACAAATCGTGTAGCGCCCAATGGAGGAAATATGCATTGTTGATAGTGGCACAACAAATACCATCTTAAGAGAGTCGAAATACTTCCAGACGATCACGAAGAACGCTGGAAGGATTACGACTATCGCAGGAAGCGATACGCATATAATAGGCTCAGAAAGAGCCACAATTATATTGCCAATGGGTACAACTTTGGTAATTGAAGAAGCCCTCTTGTACCCTGAATCAACCCGCACTCTCTTAAGTTTCAAGGATATCCGCGCCAATGGGTTTCACGTAGAAACCAATGAAGAAAATGGCAAAGAACACTTGTGCATTGTGAAGCACGCGAAATATGAAAAGATGGTACTAGAAAAATGTCCCTCATATGAATCTGGGTTGTACTACACGAAAATCAATGCACACGCAGTGTATACTTCTTTGAAGACTGTCTTTAGAAGCTCTGAATTATTTTCTTTATGGTATTGTAGATTTGGTCATCCTGGTCTTAGATTGATGAGAAATATAGTTAATAACTCACAAGGTCATGGCATCAATGTTAAAAATTTTCCGAATCATGAAGATTTTGTGTGCCATGCATGTGCCACCGGGAAATTAATAACTAGACCCTCTATTATGAAAGTGCAACATGAAATCCCTGCATTCCTGGAACGCATTCAGGGGGATATTTGCGGCCCGATTCAGCCCTTGTCAGGGCCGTTTCGATACTTTATGGTGCTCATTGATGCTTCCTCGAAATGGTCGCATACATGTTTCTTTGTCAACAAGGAATCATGCATTCGCAAAGCGATCTCGCAGATCATCGTAATTAAGAATGCTTTTCACGATCATCGCGTGAAGTCCATTCGAATGGACAATGCCGCGAATTTACTTCCAAGGCATTTGATGATTATTGCACAAAGAACGGGAATAATCGTTGAGCACTCTGCATCGCACGTCCATACGCCAAAATGGGCTAGTGAAGCACTAATAAAGAGGATTAAGTTCATTGCCGGACCGCTCTTGCAGAGTTGTAACTTGCCCAACAATTGTTGGGGACACGTGATCTGCAAAGCGACACTTATCAATTATAGACCATCGGCCTACAACATCCATTCACCTATGCAACTAGTGCAAGGGGTCATCAGAAGATTTCCCATCTTAGAAATTTTGGTTGTATGGTATATGTACCTATACCACCCCCACAATGGACTGCAATGGGCCCTCTCCGCAAGTCTGGGATATCGTTGGTTATGAGAGTGCATCCATAATCAGGTATTTGGAACCCATGATCGAGACTTGCATACTCTGATTCGCCGATCATTGTATCTTTAGCGAGGACCGTTTCCGTCATTAGGGGGAGAGAATCAACCATTGGATGAAAAATGCCGGAAATAATATGGCATTCCATTTGGGATCCGCGCGCATGACCCTCGCACTAATGAAGCAAATCAAGAAGTCGAAGATAATTGATTTGCAGAATTTAGCAAATGAACTGCTGATCATTTTTGTGATCTCAAGAGCGTGGTTAAGTCGCATGTACCAACAAGAAATGCACCAGAGAGGGTGGAAATACCAAAGAAAGCGAAGGTATCCCTCATCTGCTCAGAGGCCTTAAAGAAAAAGAACAGAAATCGGCTTCTCAAACCCAAAGTACCGGAGGCGTCTGGGAAAAGCGGGCAAGAGGACTTACCACGACCAATCACAAAAGTGCCCCAAAGCAAGAAGGGGAGCAGTTGAGACCTGGCACTTTGGAAAGAAGCCTGTGGAAAAGGCAATTCCAGATCTGAACCTTCCATTGGAAGAAGCCAGGAAATAATGTGTGCGCACACATTGGCGGAGAAAAACTAAAGGAACTTGCTCTGGAATGGGAAATAGCAATGAAGAGCAAGTAGAAGTGCACGAAGCACCCCATGATGAAATGGCCATAAACTTTGTAATAACGGGAGAATCGATGAATAGAGCAACGACCAATGTCGGTGCATACTTTGCAAAGAAGATTGCCACGATCATTAATCATGATCCCGAGCCCGCATCTCTCGCAGAGTGCAAGAAAAGGCTCGATTGGGAAGATTGGAAGAAGGCAATCACCGCATGAGTTAGTCTCTCTAAACAAAAGAGAGGTGTTTGGGCTGTGTGCATACGCCTCCCCATATAAACCCCGTGGGGCACAAATGGGTTTTTGTTCGGAAGAGGAATGAAAACAATGAAGTTGTAAGGTACAAGGCAAGGCTGGTCGCTCAAGGTTTCACTCAACGTCCTGGGGTTGATTATGAAGAAACCTATTCTCCTGGTCATGGGTGGAATTACCTTTAGATACTTGATCTCAATGGCGATCAACTTGAAGTTGAAAATAAAGCTAATGGATGTTGTCACAGCATACTTGTATGGAAACTTGGATTCGGAGATATACATGAAAGTACCGGAAGGTATCCCTATCCCGAACCAAGACAGAGCAAACAGAAACCTATACAGTGTGAAATTGGAGAAATCAGTATGTAAATTTGAAGCGATCGAGGAAGAATGTGGTACAATCGCTTAAGTGACTTTCTTTGCAAGAAAGGCTACACGAACAGCGAAGATTGTCCATGTGTGTTTATACAACGATCCCCGAATGGATTTTGTATAATCTTCGTCTATGTAAATGACTTGAACATCATTGGGACGGATGAAGAAATTGAAGAAGCATGCACATACTTGAAGTCTGAATTTGAAATGAAAGACTTGGGTAAAACCAAGTTTTGTTTAGGCTTGCAGCTTGAACATGTCCAAGGCGGAATCTTGGTACACCAATCTTCCTACACGCAGAAAGTGTTGGAGAAATTTGGTTTTGAAAAGGCATACCCCGCAAAGACCCCAATGGTCGGAAGGTCACTCCAAGCAGACCTAGAGCCGTACAGGCCTAAAGAAGAGGGGGAGGAAGTCCTGGGAGCAGAATTCCCATACTTGAGTGCAATTAGAGCGCTCATGTACCTTGCGAATAGCACTAGGCCGGACATTGCGTTCGCCAGTGAATTTGCTAGCGCTGATGCAAAGGTCTGAGAACCCACCAAAAGGCATTGGAAAGGGGTGAAGGACATCTTCCGTTACCTTCAAGGAAGCAAATACCTTGGCTTGTTTTACTGAAGAAACAATGAATTGAATTTGGTTGGCTATGCCGATCTCGGGTACCTATCAGGACCCACATCTTGGCAAGTCACAAGCTGGGTATGTTTTCCTTTGCGGTGGAGCGACAATTTCGTGGAAGTCATCTAAGCAGACTCTTGTCTCAACGTCGACAAACCACTCAGAAATAATTGCCTTGTATGAAGCATCTCGAGAATGTGCATGGCTTCGAAGAATGGTTCATCACATCCAGAAGTCATGTGGTTTGAACATGGAACAAACCCCCACCATTATCTATGAAGATAATGCAGCTTGTGTTGCTCAAGTGCAAATGGGATATGTGAAGAGTAACCTCACGAAGCATATCAACCCCAAGTTCTTTTATGCCCATGAATTGCATAAGATGAACGAGATAAAGATACTGCATACTAAGTCGTGTGAAAATCTCGCAGATTTATTCACTAAGTCACTCCCGGCATCTTCCTTTGAAAGATGTGTTAGAAGAATCGGGATGATGAGGCTTAGAGAAGTGCAGATTTCAGGGGGAGAATTTTCACATACTCCTACATAAATCTCAAACATGAAAATTGAGTACCCAACGTGAATCTTGAAGATTAACATTGAAGTTTGGGTGGATTGTACTCTTTTCCTTAAGTAAGTTTTTCATTGAAGTTTTCTTACATAAGGTTTTTGATGAGGCAATCCGTGCAACACAACAAGCGTGTGCTATGTACTCTTTCTCCAATTATTTTTCCCACTGGGTTTTTATGGAGTTTTAATGAGGCATATGCATCTCGCAGTGAAGAGTCCAAGGGGGAGTGTTAGGAAACCGGATTCGTATCCTATATGGACTCTTCCTTATCTCTAGCAGAACCGCTATATATAGGAGACAGGGGCTACCCCTTTGTACACACAAGCATACAGAATAATAAAGCAGATCCGTTCCTCCTCATATTGTGTCTCTCGCCCTCTCTTTCTGTTCTCCAGTTTAGATCTATTAGGCAACCCCGGACTATTCGATAGCGAGGTTGTCTAACAATCCAGACAACCAAACACACCCTTAAAGAAGCACACGGGAGAGGAAAAGAAGCAGCGGCTGCCGAGAGTACCGCAACTACCGCCACACATGGGAGGCGGCACGACGCGGGCGCCGCCACCGGCCCCTCCCCCTTGACCTGCTCGCCTCCCCCCTTCTCACTAGCTCGGACTGAGGCTAGGGCACCGAGAGGTAGTGCCTTAACCTCAATCAACTAGACCGGTTGGGTCGGATCAGCCCGGTTAGCCTTTCCCAATTTTTCTTTTTTCTCCTGAAATTTGATAAAAATCAAATTCATACAACGGAAAGTACGTTTGCTCGCGTTGGATGTTAATTACTTTCGAGAGCAGCGCAGATAATTGCCGCGTTTTGGGTGCATGCATGCCTCGTCAGTTTTGTCACATCGCCTCTCTTTTAGGCCATGTTTGGATCCCAGGACTAATTGTTAGCTGGCTAAAAATTAGTTCTAGTCTATCCAAACAAGAAGACTAATAGTTGGGCTAATTTTTAGCCAACCCCTTAGCTAACAATTAATCCATTAGTTGGTGGAGGGGAGCTAATTTGGGCTAATAGTAGGTAACACGTTGAAAAAAGTCTGAAATACCCTCGCGCTGACCTTATCCTCACTTCCTCACCCGCAAGGCCCACTCCGATCCGTTATGAGGGGCAAACATGACTTTTCTAAGAAATTAGCCCAACCATTAGCCATGTATCCAAACAGCCCTAAACTAATTATAGATGGACTAATTATTAGCTGACTAACAATTAGCTCTAGCCATTAGTCAGCTAATAATTAGTTTTAGCCCATCCAAACATGGCCTTAGCACCACCGAATTGCCGTACAGCACACCGGAAGCATTGGTCGTGTACTCGCCGTGAAGTCATCGACGCTAGAAAACAAAGGAAAGAAACTACACCAGTACACTTCCTTCTCTGCTAGCTCCGCAACGACACATGCAGCAGCAGTAAAATTGTCTTTGGCGATTGTGATTTTGTGATCAGGCATAAATGTACGACACAAGCAGCTATTTTACCTTTATTTTTAGATGATACAAAGGTATGTATAGAAAGCAGCCGTCTGTGCTGCTGTAGGTGCTCTAAAGGGTGACGATTTTCTTTTCTTCTTCCTTTTTCTTTCTGGATTTTGTGATCGACAGATGAGCTTGTTCTGGTGCTTCAATCTCATGCGGATGCTATTTTAGTTGCAGCCAATTGTTTCGGGCGGCATCAATCTGATTGCTAGTTGGATGGTGGTTGCCTGCAATTAAACAAGTCCAAAACAAGAAAAGGACGGAGATATCATTGGATAGATCACGTAATCTTTCAGGAAACATTTTGACGGTAACTTTATAATAATTGATTGGTTGTGTGCATCGTACAATGCAGAGGCCGAAAGTTATCTAAAAAAGATCACGTCCGTAAAGTTTTTTAATCATTTATTAGATTCATACCTTTAATAGTTCCTAGCTTCGTTAATTAGTTTAAATACTAGCACGAATGTGTGAAACGAAAAGTGAGTAAAAATTGTTGGGTGTCTTCTGAAAAATTTCTCGGTTACCCTGCCTATCCATTTCTTCTCAATTATCGGATGTCTTACGTACGTACATCCAAAGAGAGATCAATTCGCTTGTGAATTATCCTCTAGCATTGACTTCACTCCCGAATTAATCTCGTTAAAACCTCTTGTGTGGTTCATCTTGAAAGAGGAACAAAACATCAATGGCCACTGGGCGATCATGTAAGGTGAAAATTGGACGCAAGAAGTCGTATGTTTCTTGGGCTTCTACCGATCGATCGTCAACAAATTAAACATAAATAAAATTAAGAGGACTTGGGATAAGATTGCGCGATTATGATATGGTGATAAGGAGAGATGCGGCATTGAGCATGCGATTTGGACTCTCTTCCAATCCATCGGTGAGAGTTCAGGGCATGGCGGGCGTTGATTGGCTCGGGCTAGCTGTAGCACTAACGTACACTGTATAGTTCAATTTGCTGACGCTACAGGACGGATTTCCCGATTGTCCTGTTTGGCTCCTCCGGTTTAGGTTGGGTAACACAAGGGGCCGGAGATTCCGAAGATATATTACACCTCCTTCCTTTGCTGAGTATAGATACTCTCAACCATTCCTCGTAGCAGCGTAAAACAAAAAAAAAATTCAAATTTAAAAATAGAATTGAATAAATTTTTTTATTTGGAATCAAGATGTTAATTTAAAATACCATCTTTTCCCAATTTCTTCAATTTTGGTCCTACGAAAAAAAACAATCACAGTATTAAAGTCATTTCTCTTAAATTGAGCAAGCTAAGAAAATAAAATTTAACATGATCATATGTTGGATTAAAAATTCTGCCTTTTCTGCCTTTTCTTGAATTATGGTTTTTAAGAAAATTCCTTTATATTGAATTAGTAAAAAGATGAAAGTTAAACGGTAAAAATAAAATAAAATATTGGAAACATCTAGAGTCACTTAAATGCAATCAAAAAATCAGTTTGAACACTTTAATTAAAGAAAATATATTTTACTTAATGTGTATTGACTACAAACAGTAAAATAAAATATTTTTATAAAATTTTACCTAGCTTATATTCAGCCCAAATTTTTACTACACACTCCTTAAATCAATAGTTACCTTTAGTAAAAATATTAAAAATAAATAAATAAATTTATTGCCTTTTCCAAATAAAAATCTAAAAACCTGAAATTATGAAATTTGGCTTGAAAGATTTATTAGAAAATAAATATTCAAGTTTTAAATCTAAAATTTTTATACAAGATCACTTAAGTCATTTTAATACTTGTCAAAAAATTTATAAATTTTTTTACAAAAATAATACTTCAAATTTTTTTTTTTGGCATGAGACACAGTTTGTACAGAAAAGAAGTTACTTCTCCGGTTTCTTTCTTGCTTGTGGGCCTATCACTGTGTTTTGTCCCACTGTCAGGTCGACAGCACACCAGGCTCCCCTATCTTCTTTCCCAAATCGACACCCACTTTGCTTCAGAGCCTTACTCTCTACCACGGCAAGGAAAACAACCAAGGAGAACCCTCATATAGAATTTTCAACTTAAAAAGAATGTGGTATGCCATGCATGGCCCCTGGTATAAGTGGCGATTTTTTTTTTTGAAATAATCATTTTTTATTCGAATATTATAAAAATATACCTACATTTATTTTTTTTACAAAATTAGACGCATGTCGCGACAACGTGGCGCGAAAACGGTCTAATCGCGCCACCGTGGAGTAATAGCTACTTATCGCGCCACCTTGGAGCGAAAATAGTGACGTGGCGAGGTCCAGCGAGGAGGCGCCACGCGGCAGGGGGCAGGCGGGTGTCGCGCCACCCTGGCGCGACGGGCAGGCGGGCAGGGGTGCGTCGCGCCACCCTGGCGCGATGGGCTTCTTTTCTCTCTCTTCTCATGCAAGTCGCTGCATGCTTCTGCGACAGAGGTTTTTTTTTATTTTTTTCTCCCATTTTTCCATGTTATTTGATTTTTTAATTCAGTATTTTATATCTTTTGCTACGAAGCTCCAAATACAACGAAATAAATTCCTAAATTTATATTAAACTATAACGATTCAGATTATACAATAAAACTATTATGTTCTATGTAGATTTAAATTGTTTAAATCAAGTTTACTTAAAGAGCCTTTTATTTATTATAAGAAACTATACAAATTATGGCTCCAAAAATCATGAAGTAAACATCACTTGTTCGTAGGGTCTTAGATGTCCCATTTTTACAAAAACATTTAGGAATGAACTCAGTTGAGCACGGCACCAATCGCTGCCACGGTGGCGCGACTAAGCACCACGGTGGCGCGACTGACATATATTTTTGTATTTCGCGAATAAAATATGATTATTTTAAAAAATTCTATAATCTTAATCCTTACATCTTAATACAAATTTATAAAATTATTTCATTATTTATGAGATTAATCTATTTATTTTCGCAAATTTTGAAATCAAAACTAATAACTGAAATGTTTGAAAAGAAATTTTCAAATATTTTTTCCATTATTTCATTATTATTTCTCTTTTTTTTCTCTTCTTACTTCTTTTCCTTTTTTTTCCTTTTCTTCTTCTTTCTTTTTTCTTCTTTCTCGCGTTGTCGCCTGCCCGCGCCTAATTTTGCAAAAAAAATAAATGTAGGTATATTTTTGTAATATGCGAATAAAAAATGATTATTTCAAAAAAAAATTCTATAAGTGGCTGGCTATTTTAATTAATCTTCCAACAATTTAAAATATTAGGAGTATAATTTAATAACTCAATTAGTTTAAACAATTAAAACTATATTAATGCTCTAAGTTAAGCAAGCATAATAAATAATCTTTACCTCATATACACACACACATGTATGTTACATAAGGTCCCCATATGAATTTTGCCCTTAAGGAGATGTGAAATAAGAATGTAAAATGCATGGCCGCTCACAATACTTAAAATCTTGACATAAAATGTCAAAACCCTAAGTTAGTTTATTCGAATGACCCTTATCCCAAGTGAAGATTAAATCAAGTAGGATTATGATTGTAAATGGTTTAATTAGAATTCCCACTCAGAAGTTAGTTTACTGAACTTAACTTGATTCAACAAATCATTAATTTCGAGAATTAAAAACTAAAATCAAGAAAACCCTAACCAGTTCAATATTTGACTTTATTATGTCCTTTATACATGTACAATATTTGTTTAAACACGCTATAGGTCCAGAACATTTAATCCTACAAAAATATATAATGTTTAGCTGAGTTTGAACTAAATAACTTTGCTTCCCATATACAAAGCACATGTAGACAGTCTTTAAATGTTCCCTAGGACAAGACCACTTTATATTATAAAAATCATTATGATTAGTCATAATATGTACTGCCCCTTAAATTGGAAGTATGCTTATATATAATATAAACAAAAATAAAATATCACAAAATAAATGTTAGATCACAAAGGACCAGCTACAAAACATTTTAAGGTCAAAATCATATTAATCAGCAAAAAATCCAATTTGAATTAAGTTCATAAAAGATTTCATTTTCCTTATACATGCTGTCGGTGTTTCGTGCACCGGCAATACGAATTTTCGGTTAGTGGGGGTCGCGCGCTCCCTCTCCTCGAATGGTTGACTCAGGAAGTCAGCGATTTATACTGGTTCGGGCCGAATGTCCCTACTCCAGTTCGGGCCGTTGAGGTGTATTGTATTCGTGAGACGAACCAAGGGCTACAAGCGAGACAGGGGTTTGAACGGATCAATCTCCCTTGCTCGATTAGTCTTTTCGCTGGGTTGCTTGCCTGATTGTTTGTTCGCCTCTCCGTTCTCCTCCTCCCGGAGCCCTGCTTCTCCTTATATACTCGGAGGCAGCAGGTTACATGGGAGTTTGGAGAGAAAAAGAAAGGGGTACTGTACGCCTTGGAGTCTGGTCTTCTGTCTTGTCGTCAGGCCAGGCCTCCGCCCAACCCTCTGTTGGGTTGGTAGTCCCGTACAAGGAGTCTTCGGGAGTAGCAGGGGGTGACGCCACCGCACTCCGTCTGACGTCGGCTCCGTGATTAATGGTGTTTGACCTCAGCTTGGCCTCGAGAGGGAGCGCTCTCCTCCGTGGTGTGTCAGTGACGATGGGACCGGGGCTTGACTCCCCTGCACGTCCTCTGACATTCTCGGGAAGGGACCGCCTACCCGTGCAGACGTCGAGGGCGTCGTGTGCGTAAGCGATTGGCCCTCCACCAGCGCGGGTCTTGGCCCCTCGAGCGCTAGTGGAGCCGACCGAGCACACGCCCCGACCTAGGAGGTCGGAACCTGCCGGCCGTCCGGGGCTAGCTCTAAGCAGGGCCAGGCCCACTCTTTGCGGCCCATGGACTTTTCGCCAGAACTGGGCTTCCAAGGAGGTCAGCCCGTTCGTGGTCCCGGGCTGATGGGGGTACCCATGGTATGTGCACTCGTCACATGCAAACTAGAATACAAATAATTTTTAGAAATAAAAGCTAAAAGTAAGCGAAACTAGTTTCAAGACACTTCTAGGGTCAAGACTTGCTAATGATATACAAATGATTGTATAACTATGTAAAATGTAGTCGAAAACCTAAAACAAAATCTAGTCGTTTATAACGTAAACTTTGGAATTACATAAGATTAGGAAATGAAGAGAATGTTACATGTAAGTATTAATACATATAGGACCAGCTTAAGAATACTCCTTAAGGTAAGACTGTCCTATTTAGTAGAAATAATTCTATTATAATATGTTTGCATCTAAATCATATTAAAAACATAACCCACGTAATATAAACCCTAAAAATCCGTAATACAAATAAATGAACATAAACAATAAGAAATTAGTAACTAAAATATTTGTGTCACCAGAAACTTACTAAAACTATAACTTGGTACTCTATAACAGTAACTTAAACATAGACCTTACACATGTTAATTTATTAATTGTTAGTACCTCTAGCTCATTAGAGTTTACCCATGCATAGCCTTCGTAAGCAAGCTTTACAAGTTGTAAGTTAGAATTTATTAGAACCGTGAGACCTCACCCTTATATAAATCGGTACAGGAACATTTAGGATTAAACACTAGATGCACATGATTCACTCCATAGTGACTTTATATCTGAAAGTTATTAATCCAAATAATATTAGCATATTGAATTCAAAACTAATCATATACATATACATAATTTTAGCTTCTTGAATTCATAAAATAAGAGCGAGCAATTCATAGAAAACAAGTAATCCTATCGTAGCAAAACCTAAGACAGCTAATCCTAAGTACGAGTAAATTCATGAAACCCTAACTCGAAACCACACTTGTTTTATGTAGTAAGAATTCTATTTGATTCTTCATCTGATTTCTTTTTGTCCTTATTGAAAAATTATTATTTGTTATTTGTTTTATTTCTCGACGAACAACGTGTAGAATCCAACATTCTAGATTTTATCATCGACTACTCCAACTACGAGTTCGACTCTGTTGGATAACAATAATCAGTAAGGCAAGCACCCCATGTAGATCCTAGCATTTCAAAATTGATTAAAACTTGCATGCATGTGCTATGTTTCATAAAATTGATATATTGTGGGTACTGGTAGATATATCCTTTAATTATTGATAGCTTTCCTTAATCAATAGTGATAGGTGATAACCCTAGATTATGGATGGACACACACTGATATCAAAATGGGTATATTCATTTATACATGCATCTGCTTAGTATATGTGAGACCCTCCTTTTTATGATACTGTGAATCATAAAAGAAAGGTTCTAAATATGCTTTATGTGCTAGTCCCGTGATCAGTAGTAGCACACATATACACAAATTGTAATCACAACCATACATCATATTTTATTACATTTGTCACCGAAAGCAATTCTTACATACAATTATTACAAACCAAAAGTTAACATAGTAAAGATAACTTTAACTTGCCATATGCCTAACTACCTATTTTCCATAGGCAACCGACAAGGTAAAACCCTAGATAAAAGCATTGTCTCTATCTTCATATTTCTTCACCTAAAACAACGTTAATAGCAAGGTTGAGTACATTGTGTACTCAGCAAGACTTGAAGTGTTTGCAAATTCTAATTACATGCAAGTTGATACAAAAGAGGCTACTACAATTATTTGTATAAAGCTGAAATGAATGTAAATTCTGAATAGTAAATTAAAAGCATAACTTGTAAAGAAATTTGAGAAGTAAGTAAAATAATAACATAAATAATAGTATAACTCAAATGATCATAAGCATCTATCGCATCATTTTTCTAGCCAACACATGGCACAATTTCATTATTTTGCCAAAACACGGCACAACAGCTGAAATCAACCTAGCCAACGCATGGCCTAGCGTTGAATCATCAGTAAGGTAAATTTCTCCAAAATTTTCAATTCCAATTTATTTTATGAAAAATCTCAAAATTCTAAATATGTGATGACTTTACCAAGTGCTCATGACCGCGAGCGTGGCTAATCAATTAGTTTTAACTCTGCAGAGGTATAAAGCTTTACCCATAGGGAATGATTATCTCTTTTTGCAATGCATATTTAATACACTTCCTTTGATGTGCCACAGAGAAATTATATGTAACTTTTACTTTACTTAATTCTAACTTTGCACCAGCCCAGTACCGACAAACCCTTACTATGGCAGCATGATGCATTTGTACACTAAGTACAACGAACGGTTTCACACCTCGATGTCCCACTTCTCTCCATAGTAAGGCGTATACTATTGTATTGGTATGTGTTTGACCCATACCTCTGTGTGAACACCCCTACAAGCAATCCAACTAGAATAATCCGTGCTACTACAACCTTTCAATGTGCAAAACCAAATTTAAGTAACTTAATCAGTTATGGTCGTCCCATACTAGCCCTTGTGGTTGTATGATTATCTTGGCATGAAACAATAGCATAGTTCGGTCCTTACATTGACTCGAGTGACAAATCTTCCCATATCTATGTGCAAGTCACATGCACATCCGGCTATTGCCAATATTCACCCATGTCTAAATCATAGTTTTATTTTTATTTTTATTAACATACCATTGATCATACTATCCAATATGTCCATATCCAAAATTCATGATTACCAAGACCAACGGTTAAGTTCTTTGTGAACAGTATATCCATATATCCATTTTTCCATAAGTCATATGATCAATCGATACGTGTTTGTTTTTTTTACATTCATGGTTCATGCATGCAGCAAGACATTAACCAAACATAGCATCAAAATCCAAAGGAGTGGATGCAAATTTGCACCCTAAGAACAGAATAAAGTGCTGCAAAATCTGATATCACTGCTTTCATTTTGCCATATCATTGACTAAACTGTCCATCCTTAATGATAATTAAGCCCTTGTAGTTTACATGTGTTTAACCTTCTGTGTCACTGTGTGGACTAGCACAATTCATGGCGGTGGCCTTAAGGTAATGCATCTGGAATAAATCAGATTCCACATGTACCCATGACTGGGAATTATTGGCAGGCCATGATTCGCAAGTCTCCTAATCAAATTAAGATCCAAATTATCAAGGACAGAGGGAAGTGTGCGTCGCCGTCACCTTTTGCTTTGTTGCATTTCTTGCAAAATTGCTTTCACTCGCCAACCTTTGTAGGGTCTATATATATGCTTACCTGTGAGGTGATGACCACATGATCATCTCTTTTCTATTATTTACTTGTCTTTGTTGTCCAATAAGACAAATAGTTTTTGAAACTAATGCCAAGAAAATGAAGTTCTGTTTATTGTAAATGGCTAGAGCGAAAATTGCTTTGACGAACTTCCACAACCATCCAAAAAATCTATTTCATGCATTGCACTTGCACCACGTATCCCTTTTGCCTTCTCGATGTTGTATCATATGGCGGTTTTTTCTATCGAGATGCCATTAGCTAGGATCAAGCGAGAACCCAATTAAGAATGCTTACCAGCTAATTTGACAATGACCCATGCTACATTTTCATGCTTGGATCAGATTATATATGCAAAATACTCCTCCTTGTGCTAGTACACCTCTTGTCATTTTTTCTGTAGACAACTCTACCCATTGTTTGTGGAACCATTGTCAGGTTCGGGATCTTCGTACAAGGCTTTGTAGGATCGATAGAAATTGAACAAAATGGGTATATTGATCTATATATAGAGTTGTGTTGAATCATGAATGTTAGTAATTTCTTGTTGCAAGTTGATGACTTCTAGTGTCTGAATTCATAACAAGGAGCCCTTGGCACTTGGTTTCTCAGGCTGAGTCCTTTGTTCGGTAGTGTTGCACCGCGTGATCTCACTAATCGCGTCATACAAAAATGCAAACTATTTTGTCCACAGTGTTTATTTAGAGAGATTCTCCGTATGCCGTTATTGACACACCTCTTGAGCCATCGGATTCTCATTTAGCTTAGCTGACCTGAATATACGAACAGACGTCAAGAATTGAGCAATACATTACTTCATGTGAAACTAGTATAATACTAGTGGAGAATTCAACGTCTTATGCTCTCCAATTGATTAGCATTTCGATGCCAAATATATCAACCATAATTGCAAATCCCTTTCATTTTTGTCAACTCTTCATCTTGGTGGTAGATGATGTGATCATCTAGGATAAACCTTGGTCAGTTTTGTGCATGTCGTACGGCAATGTGATTGACCGACTTATGCATATAGTTTGTGCCATAGATTTGATTAGTTAAAATCGAACCAGTGAAGCTCTCAGCTTCCAAAAAAAACTCTTAGCTTCCAGTGATATAAAAACCTGCCATTGCTTGCAGACTGAAGTAAACTACAAAATAGCTAGATGGTTTCATCGGCACGTACCATTAAAAAATCCTTATGAACTCCACTTCTAACTTATTGTTTTTTACAAACAAAAACTTTAATCCAAATCTATAGTAAAACATGGGTTTAATTATATATAGTTCACAAAACCGTCCACTGAAAATCGGACGTATGGTATCTCTGTTGTCTTACATATTTCCTGTTTGGCTTTTGTCGCATGCATGCACGCACGCGCCGGCGGCGCCGAGAAACGCAAGCGTCGCGCCTCCAGCGGAATGCAACGTAGGGATGGCAACCAAACGAAATGGCCAATGGGTGGTTGGACTAGTCGATAAGGGGAGGTAAATACAAGATACAGCCGGGTTCCGCCACTGAAGCGTGCGGCTTTGGCTCCCCGCGTTGGCATTGGGAGAGGCGCCCGCGGCCGGCTGCTTCCCGGCCGTCGGATGTGATGTGGTGCTGTGGGCCCCGCGAGCGGCTGTCGCGTGCCGCACGGGGCCACAATACATTTCCCTACGTATGAGATGTGAACATTTGCTATCTTGCCGTGTAGATCCTCTGCAATGTAGATATTGCTATCTTGCCGTGTAGATCCTTTGCAATGTAGATATTGCACATTTGAGTATTGTTTTAAATAATATTTTTTTAAAAAAATGAATTGCGGTATTAATACGCGGAAACAAATTTACAAAAATAACACCTATTCACCAAACAGTATGGCGAAATAGCTATTTTCGTCGAATGGTACGACGAAATAGCTATTTTCACCGAACAGTGCGGCGACCACTACTTAATTATGCAGTTAACAGTCGGCCCTCAAAGTTTAGGGGAAAGACGCTATTATCGCCGTACCGTATGGCGACAATAGCTATTTTCGCAAAACCGTATGGTGACAACTCTATTTTCGCCAAACGGTTCGGCGATAATACCCTCGTTTCCCGTGGAATTTATCGCCTAACGGTTAACTATGTAATTAGGCATTTGTCGCCACACTGTTTGGCGAAAATAGCTATTTCGCTGTACCGTTCGGCGAAAATAGCTATTTCGCCGTACCGTTTGGCGAGTAGGTGTTATTTTTGCAATTTTTGTTTTCGGCATATTAATATCGCAATACATTTTAAAAAAAAGTATTATTAAAAAAAAATCGCACATTCGAGGTTGCTCTGTTTTGGGAGGTTTGGTTGGTTTTCCCTTTTTGCTTGTGGTTTTCCTCCGCCTGGCCCACCGATTTTGCCGCCATATGTGATCTGTTTTCGAACAACTATCTATGAACCTATGGTGCGAAGTAGGGCCGTTTAAAAAGCTCGACGCTTGCAAACTGCTCGAGCTTGACTCATTCCAGGCTTCGAGCCCCAAACAAGCTGAACTTGAGCCTGCACTGAAGCTCACGAGCCCTAACGAGCAAACTCGAATAGTTTGAGTAGACTCGCGTGCACAGTTGTCTATCCTTTTGCTGTTTCACCCACCCCAAAGCCCAGACGGCCCAACGTCCCACTCCCACCTCAAGTCCTCAGATATCAGACCTGCAGCTGCACACCTGCACCGACTGCTAATGCCCCATTTTCAAACCCTAAATCGCCTCCTCGACTCCGCTGTCCCCGGCGCCTGCCCCTGGTTCCCTTGGACGCCGCTGCTCCACCAGGTAGAGGCAGCTCAAGCAGGCAAGCTCCACCACAGCCGATGGGACGTCGAGGAAAGAGGCTTGGAACGTGGACGAATGGGGTGAGCCAACGTGGCTACACCTCTCCTTCTATGCTGCTGAGTAGGTAAGGCGAGCACCGATTCCCTTCTCCTCCTCTACCGTGAAGAATGTCCTCAGCTCCTTCAAGTTCCATCGTCGACCGAGAGTATGAACTATTCGCCCAACCTGATTCCCCCTCTCTATTTCCAAACTGTAAATCACGAATCTACTTGTGCGATTATGGATGTAGATCTATAGAATTGGAGACTAAATGTTGGATTTTTTGGGTGTTTGTTCATCTGCTTTTTGAATGATGATTTATATTAGAGGTTGTTTCTGAGGATGAGCCAAGAGCTCTACTAGTGTCGCAAAAGAATTGATTTGCCATTCTGATCCAAAGCACTTGTCATCCATTTGTCTCTCTTTATTTCTGACGGTAGATCTTGTGTACGTGTGATTAAACCCTGCACATCAGTCTGATCCCAAACACTACAGGTCTGAGATTAAGATTAAGGCAACTGGTATGATATGTGATTTGCAATTCTTTGAAAAGGAAAAATACCTTATTTTTGTCTAAACATGTGGAGTGTTTTATTTGTTTATTTTTTGGGAATGAAGATTTGCTCAGAGGTTGTTTCTGAAGAAGGTTTCTCCTGGCATTACTCCATATTGGGTTCACATAGATTGTAAGCAAATGGAGATGCTTGTTACTGGCAAAACTAGGAAGAAATGGCAAGAGGGAGGTTATGGAAATATGCACATTAAGTAAACCAATGGTGTAGCCGTGTAGGTTTGTTAGTTGACACCAAATAATAGGCAAACATTTAGTAGCCCATAGGCCAATAGAGCACATGCTACTAAAGCATATAAAATGCAACTGAAACAAAGTTTGTCGATAGTTGTGATGCCTATGATAATTTTTTGAACTTGTGATTGAATATACCTCATATGTCACTATGCCACTAGAGGTTGCTTAGTTGATGGAGTGTTGCTGTGCACAGAGCACCATTTGCTGAGATTATACATGTAGTACATGAACCTTTTTGTGAAAAAGCCATTATTTGCTGAGATTATACATGTAGTACGTGAAACACAAACTTAGCTTGCCATGGGCACTGAATCCATGATCTAGAAGTTGTTTGCTGCTGAACAGTAATTAAGTTTTACAGTGGACAAATTTCCATGATTGTCGTAGCATATAGGATCCAATTTAGTAAGATACTTAATTTTGTTGCTTGTTATATTTGCTAACACTGTATGAATTCTTGTAGATGTCTCAAAGTCAGCAGTCAACACAACAATCTATTGATTCGCTGGCAAGGAAAAAAAATGGAACCATGGTAGTAGCAGAACCAGCAGATCAGCAAGACATTGATCTATTGATTCATGTTGGCATGAGGAAGTTAAACTGAACTATGTTGGCATGTTGAACTATCTTGCAATTGATGCTCTGATCCTTGAATTGTCTGTTACTCTATTTGCTCAATTGAACTATGTTGAACTATCTTGCAATTGATGCTATGTTCCTTGAACTGTCTGTTTGCTCATATTGACTGATTGACATATGTTTGATACCCGTCAGGTTCGGATTCGGGTATATGTTTCTACCCGAAAGGTTATTCGGGTTTGGGTCGGGTATTCGGAATCGGGTTCGGGTTCGGGTCGGGTTTTGTAAAACCCGCACCTGACCGTTGCCATCCCTACCTCACTCGGAGTTCGTATGAGCAATAACGAGCAATTTGAAGTTTGAAAATACATTAAAAAGAATAAACCGAATTAAACTATTTATTTTTCTACTGGAAAATTCGAAATTATGATGTCACCTGATGTCAGCATCAATTTTCTTTTCAGCCGAATTAATTTTCTAAAGAAAATTCAGAATTATGACATCATGTTGACGTCAACAACATATTAAATAAAAAATATTATTTTTCTAGAAAATCGTATTTCACTGACACGTGGACCCCCATTGTGACGTCACTGATGACGTCAGCACATCGCGGTTGGCCCGACTGATAGGTGGGCCCCGCTACTGACATCATTGCTGACGTCAGCACGACCGGTGTGCTCGGCTGCGATGCCTCGAAAACCGCACATCCAAAAAAGATCCCATGCATCTAAAATAGATCCGATGGTCGGAATCCAATCTAAACCCGCACGGATATCGGGTTACGTGGCGAGCTATTATTTTGTGCACGTGTCACATTCTGGACCATACGATCAACATATAACGACCATGAATATATCCAAACCACAAGGATGAAGGCGCTACGTGGACAAACTTGGAGTCTTGGATCGGAATCGGACGGTCGCTGTGCTTTGCGCAATTCCGGCAATGGCACGGTGTGAAATTTGGCTGGGGCTGGGGACGACGACCCTGCTGGCGGCTTATGGGGCTTCCTCCAGTGAAGTGAAACGTCTCCCCGGACGTGTCTCGTTGCCACAAATTCGGATCTAGGGTCAAGTACAGCCGAAGCGACTTAACGGCGACAGCAGTAACGAAAAATTGCGGCGGTGCATAAGTCCAATTCCAGTAAGCAATAACGAAAGCTAGGCGACTACTGCGGTGATGTGGTCTGGACCAAAAGATGCGATGTAATCTGGCGATCCTCGTAGGACGACCCGATTCTTAAATAACCTCGGAGTTCGCGCCCAAGACGACGAGGAGATGAACAGACACGGCATTTACGCGGCAGCGAGTCCGAGTCGGGGATGATGAATGGTAGCCGTACATGCGTCATGATCAGCGGCCAGGATTGCCTGATGTGATTTGATCTAAACCGACCACCTTCGACGCGACGTGGCTCGTTTTACGCCGTTGGATCAAAATCCAATGGCTCGTCTTTTGGGGTTAGGGTTGGACTCAGTTATGACGCGAGTTGGTTGGGCCGACGCTAATGGGCTAGGCCCAAAGACTGGTTTACGATTTTCCATGATTTTCTATTTTCAATAATTCTAGAAATTCAAATAATTTGAGAAAAATAGCAAAAATGTCAGAAAATTTCTAGAAAAATTCTGAAAAATATTTTGAGACATTTTGAACTCAAATAAAATATTTCCAACAAAACATTATATGAAATTTCCAAAGATTTAAATAATCTAACAAAAGACTTAATTCAAATTAACTCCAAATAAATTCTAGAAAATTCCAAAACAAAGTAAAGCTAGATTATTAGCATAAGGGTTCACGTAAGACCCGACATCAATTATGATGAAACTTGTTCTCTAGTTATGGATGACACTATATTTATGGCAGAAAGCATGAATATGAATATGAAACTCATGGACGGCGTGACTGCATATTTGTATGGGTCACTTGATTTGGGAATCTATGCGAAGATTCTCCAAGGAAGGATCCCTGGGTGAGAATAACAATCGCAATATGTATACTGTGAAATTGCAAAGATAACTATACAGATTGAAAGTAGTATAGTTGTATGTGGTGCAACCAATTGTGTGAATTCCTTCTGATGAAAAGATATGTCAACAACGGTGTATGTCACCGTGTGTTTATAAACAAATCTGTGATAGGACTCTGTATCATCTTAGTGTATGTAGATGATTTGAGCATTGTTGGAACCAATAAGGACATCATTGAAGCTTACCCATACTTAAAGACAAAGTTCGAGATGAAATATTTGGGTGATACCAAATTTTGTCTCAGATTGAGAATCTGTCTGGTGGCATATTCTTGCACCAAAGTCCAACACTAAGAATATATTAGAGAAATTTGTTCATAATGAATCAAAATCACTTAGGACACCCATGGTCGTTAGGGCATTGAACATAAAGATCCATATGGTTCTAGACGAGAAGATGAGGATGTGTTGAGGTTGAAGACTCCGCATTTGAGTGCTATTGGTGCACTTCTATACATTGCCAATTTTACTAGGCTTAACATTTCTTTTTGCAGTGAATTGTTTCGCAAGATGTTCATCTGAATCCACGAAGAGGCACTAGATTAAAATTAAACACATTCTTAGGTACCTGAAAGGTACAATGGATCTTGTACTCTGTTTATCTAAAAGGTTAAGATACCATAATAAGTGATTGCTCTGACATTGGCTATTTGTTTGATCCCCATAATGCGAGATCTCAAATTGGATGTCTTTCTAAGCAGAAGAACCACGATTTATTGGAAATCGGTAAAGTAATCAATAACTGCTACGTATCGTATTATATGAGACAAATCGTGAGTGCATTTGGCTTAGAAGATTGATTCATTGTATCCAAGAGTCATCCAGTGTAGAGATGAATAAAATCCCATAATTATCCATGAGGATAATGCAACATACATCGCACGAATAAAAGGGAGTTATGTCAAGACGAACACGACAAAACATATATCTTGTAATTATTTCTACTCTCATAAGCAACATGAGATGGGTACTGTTGAAATATAGAAGATTCAAACTAGTGAAAATGTAGTTGATCTATTTAACAAAACCTTACCGACTTCCACATTTGAGAAGGATGTGAGAGGCATATGCACAAAAAGATTCGTAGAGTTGAAGTCTTTAGGTGAGATTTTTGAATTTTATATGTGATTATCTGTGGGATGATATGTTGTATTCTTTTTCCCTTAATTGAGTTTTGTTCGACTGGTTTTTCTCAGTTGAAGGTTTAATGAGCAACCTATGTAATGGCATTACACGTGAGCTATGTACATTTTCTCCCTTTTTTTCTCACTAGGTTTTCGGAAGAAATTTCTAACGAGTCACGATCATAGAGTTGGAAAACTGTTTAAGAGTGAGTGTTGCAGAATATTCTATTTTATATTTTATATATGTGTGAACACTTTTCTAAACGGATTCTTATGAGGTTCCTAATGAGTACTTAGAGTCATAATAAATTACTCTATGATTTATCTTTTTTCTCCTACAAGGAAAATCCCCTCGAGCCATAGAGGCACATGATACGCACATTAGAAAATATTCATAAATAGGAAAGAGATATAGATCTACGCCTTATTTATTCAGTATCTTAATACTTAAAAATGATAACATCTAACGATGTTTAACCCCAAGCAAATTTTTAATTGAGATTAGAGTCTCCCATGGTTCTCTACGGAAAAAATCATTGTGATGCCACCTAAGCAAGACAGAGGGCAGCAGCTGGTGCGGGTCCCACACACAAGATCCCTATAAATCCTACGAGGTGAAGCGAAGGAGAGCGAGAGCCGAGACTACCGAGGGGAGAGGCGTCGCCCGCCCCCATCATCCATCTGATCCTTCCCCGGTCCTCCCTTTACCTCCCCGTCCGGGAGCATTTCTTAGCATCTCCAGGTGAAATCGCGAAGAAAGGCAAAGAGTTTTACAAAGGCAAGAGGTATCTGTTGCTCGCGAAATGAAACAAAAACTGAGTTTTCGCTTGTGTTGGTGTGACGCAATTGATCTGTTATTCTCTGCTTTTTGTGTGCGTGTGTGTTTGGTGTAGAATTTTTTTTTGGTTTTGATCGGGTGCTTTTATTTTTCTTAAGAGATCTCATTGGTTCTACCTGTTGTATGAGAGGAAGAAGACAATTCTGAGCGTTCTGCAAGCTAATGTGCTGCGAGTTTAAATGTGACACAAGAAGCCCTTGTAATCTCCAGCGTTGTATGTTACATATATGCAGTTAAGTGAGCGGAGCGGGGGCGAGGCATTTCCTTCCCGCGGAGGCAATGTCGGCGGCGCAGGGCCTTGCTCTGAAGCTGCGCGCCGCGGCGGCCGCGGCGGGTGCAAGTAGGGTGCCGCGTGACCGGTCGTCGGCGGTGTATGGTGAGGCGCTGCAGCGCAACGGCGGTTGCGTGTCGCTGGAGGACGGGTTTCTCCGCGGCGCGTTCCCCGCCAATGGGCGCGCTGCCGCGGGCGCGGGGGCGTCGACGCAGCCGCCGCCCAGGTCAATGTCGAAGATCCCGGAGAGCAACATTGGGCTCTATGACCCCTCGTACGAACGCGACTCATGCGGCGTCGGCTTCATCGCCGAGCTCTCCGCCGAGTACAGCCGCAAAACTGTGAGCTTTCGCGACTAAGCGCGCTGCTGGGGTTGATTCCTCCACGCAAGCATCGAAGCCTCGGTGTAGCGTGCATGTTTGGATTGGCTTACGATGGGCTTGTGTTTTGCAGGTCGACGATGCCATCGAGATGCTCGAGAGAATGGCTCACCGTGGCGCCTGCGGCTGCGAGGAGAACACCGGTGATGGCGCAGGCATCCTCGCTGCGCTGCCGCACGACTTCTTCAGAAAGGCAAGCCTAGTTGAAGTTTTAAACCGGGAAATGAGAGGGCTTTCTGTGGTTTGGGTGGTTCATTTTGGGTGTCGTTTTCGTGTTTTTTCAGGCCACGAAGGACGCAGGTTTTGAGCTTCCGCCGCCAGGTGAGTACGCTGTCGGAATGTTCTTCATGCCCACCGACGATGAACGCCGTGAGAGGAGCAGGCTTTTGTTCCACGAGGTTAGTCCAGTGGCAGCAGAATGGAAAGGCTAAATCTGAATCTGATAGCTACAAAGGATCGTTTTGACCCACGCAGATAGCGGAGTTTTTGGGAAATGTTGTTCTCGGGTGGCGCCGGGTTCCTACGGACAACTCGGACCTGGGCAAATCAGCACTTGATACTGAGCCAGTGATTGAGCAAGTGTTTGTCACCAAGAGTCCACGTTCAAAGGCTGATTTTGAGCAGCAGGTCATTTGACGAGCTCACATATTTGAAATTATATCGATTTCATATGTGATGAGCATTGTTCCTTAACTCCCTTTTTGTGAATTACAACTGCAGATGTACATCCTACGGAGGTTCTCGATCATGTCCATACGAGAAGCTTTGGGTGTCCAGCGTGGAGAACCAAAGGATATCTACATGTGCTCTCTATCTTCAAGGTTCTGCTTTATCACCCTATTCAATTATTTTGCTTAATTTTGTCTAGCTTGAAAGCTGAAGAGATCAAGGATTTCAACTACGGACAAACATGTTTTAAAAAAAGAGAGAACCAGAAGAGAACTTTTGGATGATATTTTTTTTGTGATCTGAGCTCCTCCCATGTTTTATAAATTAACTGTGCATTCCCTTTTTTGGCAAGCAATTATCAGGTGAAATACATTTCTATGATTTTTTCAGAACTATTGTTTACAAGGGTCAGCTTAAGCCGAGTCAACTTAAGAGGTACTTCTTTGCAGACTTGGGTGATGAAAGCTTCACAAGTTACATGGTGCTGGTACGACCTTGTCAATCTTATTGGAATAAAAACAATTCACGATCATTCTGGGGAGCTGCTAGTAGCAACTAGCAAGATGGTTGTGGGGTCAAGTAATGCTTCCAAGCAAGCATCAAATACTGAATCGTCTTATTGTGTTAATCTATACGTACGCTATTTCAGTCCTGGTTCATGATGCCTTTGACCAAAGTTTTAGAAACTGTGTCAGTTGATAACCAATAACCATTGTGCCGAGTCCAGTTGCAGTTCTGCTATCGGTGACTGCTATTAGAGCTATACCAACACTTCAGGATGTGTATTTAAATTAGGTGGTGTGAGGAAATTGTGTTTGGTTTGAGGTAGCTTAGGGCTCTTGAACTACTTTACATGCATGATAACATATGGGACTTACATTTTCTTCTCGGATAGTATTGAAGATTCTTCTGGAAAGGGTATTGAAGATTCATTTGAAATCATAACCCATATTGTATAGACATGCAAAAGATGAAGGGTATGTTTTAAAAGTCAGGAATGCAAACAGGTACATTCAAGATTCTCCACGAACACCTTCCCTAGCTGGGATCGTGCACAGCCAATGCGTGTTTTGGGACATAATGGTGAGATCAATACCCTTCGAGGAAACAAGAACTGGTAATTTTGCTATATATGTTTCTTCTTGGACGTATCCTTATATTGTAAGCAAGGATCTCCATATGCGTATGGAGCATGAAGTCCATTACGCTTAATTGAACTGTTTTCTCTTGCCATGTTTGGTAGGATGAAAGCACGAGAGGGTCTCTTGAAGTGCAAAGGACTGGGTCTATCAAGGCATGAAATGTCGAAACTTCTGCCTATAGTGGATGCTACCTCCTCGGATTCAGGTTCCATTTTTTATTCATAATATACACATCTGAACACAACAAAAATAGTAATAGGCATAGGCTGCTAGCTCCGTGTCTCTGAAACAAGCAATGTGTATGTTTGGCACTGTATGTACCTTTTCACTTTGCAAATGAAGGTATATTCATATTTACAAAGTTATCAATTGAGTGACCCTTGAGAATTCAGGTGCATTTGATAATGTTCTTGAGCTCCTCATCCGATCTGGAAGAAGCGTGCCAGAAGCTGTCATGATGATGATCCCCGAGGCATGGCAGAATAATGTAAACATGGACCCTGAGAGAAAAGCTCTGTATGAGTTCTTGTCGGCCCTTATGGAACCATGGGATGGACCAGCTCTAGTATCATGTAAAAAGGATAAAAACACAAACTCTCTTCTTAATATTTCTGCAAGTATTATGATGGATGACTTCATCTCGTTTGACATGGTTCTTTCGCACAGTTACTGATGGACATTACCTTGGTGCTACCTTGGATCGCAATGGTTTGAGGCCTGGCCGTTTTTATGTGACCTACAGTGGCCGTGTAATCATGGCTAGTGAAGTTGGTGTCGTTGATGTCCCTCCTGAAGATGTGTTGAGAAAGGGTAGGCTAAACCCTGGAATGATGCTTTTAGTTGATTTTGAAAACCACTGTGTTGTGGATGATGATGCATTGAAGAAACAATACTCCGAAGCTCATCCGTACGGGGAGTGGCTGAAGAGACAAAAGATACAACTCACAGATATTATAGAATCTGTACCTGAAACTGAGAGAATTGCTCCAATGATTTCTGGTGCACTTCCAGTAAGTCTATTTTATCATTCTGACTTTTTGAGTGTTCTGTAGAGCTAGTAGTTTGTCACCGCAAAAACTTTGATGAATTATTTTTATGGTTTTTTTTACACTTTGATGCAGCAAATGGGTGAGAATAAGGAAGCTGTGGGTATCCATGGAATTTTAGTTCCACTGAAGGCCTTTGGGTACACAACAGCTCGATCTTTGGTATGTTTCTTCCTCTCTTTTTTTGACAAATTACCTAATTGATTGGTTTCAGGTATACGGTAGAAGCCCTGGAAATGCTGTTGCTGCCAATGGCCAAAGATGGAGTAGAAGCTCTAGGATCAATGGGAAATGATACTCCCCTGGCTGTGATGTCAAACAGAGAGAAGCTGACTGCCGAATACTTCAAGCAGATGTTTGCGCAGGTTACAAACCCACCAATTGACCCAATAAGGGAGAAAATTGTCACATCTATGGAGTGTATGATTGGTCCAGAAGGTGACTTGTCTGAAACAACAGAACGACAGTGCCATCGCCTCACACTTAAAGGTCCTTTACTGCATATCAATGAAATGGAGGCTATTAAAAAGATGAACTACCGTGGTTGGCGCAGCAAGGTGCTTGACATAACTTATCCTAAAAAGTATGAGAGGAAAGGTTTAGAACAGACTTTGGATAAAATTTGTGCTCAAGCACGTGAAGCTATTCATGAGGGCTACACTACGTTAGTTCTCTCTGATAGAGGTCAGTGAGATTTATAATACAGAACGTTTCAAAAAATAAGATATGTATAATACAGATACTCCATACCCATCAGGCATGAATTATATATGCTCAATGAATTTATGGTCATCTAGATACAGCTTCATGTTCATTAATATTAATATGAATTATATATTCTTCATGCGCATGAGCACTACCTTTCAACTGAATGTGCTTGGAAATCTATTTATTTCGTATTACTGTACCATAAACAGATATCATGAATGAGTACATTTTCTAGTGTCATTTTCATGGCAGCATGTTAGAAGGTAGCATCTTAATTTTATACCTTCGGTTAGGCTGATTTTAGTTCTGTTTGTTCTTTGTGTGAGTCGGTGGGGGTGGGGGCACAACCAAGGTTTCAAATCTCGGAGGTTTCCAAAATCCGAAATCTCAGTGAGATTCGGAAATTTCGGACAAAATCCGGACGAATTGCAAAAACCAAATTTCAAATCCGGTTTTTTTTCAACCGGGAAATCCGAGATCTTGGCTGAAATCACCGAGATCTCGCCCAAATTGAACCGGCCGAAAAATGGTCCAAAACACGTCAAAAAAATTTGAAAATTTTTTTGGATGGTCCTCACACATCACTAATGTTCCCATAAAAATTTGAGATGATGATTAAGCATGAGGAATTTTTAAAAAATCCAACAGTGGTAAAGTTGTGATAAAAACCGTATGTAAAATTAGTTTTTGATTTTTCAAATGTAACAAATGAACTTCAAATCATTTGAAAAGTTTTATATATGTTCCTAACACATCCATAATGTAAGAAGGAGATTTTTGAACCGACCGAAAAATGGTCCTAACAATAGAAAATTTTTGAACCGACCGAAAAATGGTCAAAACTCATCAAAAAAATTTGAAATTTTTTGTGTATGATCCTGACCACCAATCCAATCAAATGCAATGCCCAAAAACAAAAGTCCGGTCCGAAAACCCGAGATTTCGCCCGAGATGCCCGAGATTTCGGCGAGATTTTAGTAGTACTGTAGCAAATTGAATTTTTTTTAAATTTTTTACCCGGCCGGGATTTAGGATCTCGGGGGGGGGTCCGAAATCCGAAATCTCGGCCGAGATTTCCGGATTTCGTCCGAGATTTCTATCCATGGGCACAACCCTGTTCCCATAGAAACCAAGGTTTTTCTTATTCATTATTTGTGTTTGCATTCAACTTTGCCCATCTTCATGCATATGATTGTGCTCCCCATTTCACTGTTTCGTTCTGGAAATTTTACTTCCCACATCCTCTGTAGCATCTGGAGGATTCAAACATCAGGTTTTAACTGAAAAAATTTTGTACAGGTTTTTCTCCGGATCGTGTGGCTGTCAGTTCCCTGTTGGCAGTTGGAGCTGTGCATCAGCACCTTGTATCTAATCTTGAGAGGACACGCATAAGTTTGTTGGTTGAATCCGCTGAACCTCATGAAGTTCACCATTTTTGTACCCTTATCGGATTTGGCGCAGATGCTATATGCCCTTATTTGGCTATAGAAGTCATATGGCGGTTGCAGATTGATGGGAGGATTCCTCCTAACGATGATGGGCAGCGCTATACACAAGAACAGCTTGTCAGGAAATATTTCTACGCTTGCAACTATGGAGTAATGAAAGTTCTCGCAAAGATGGGAATATCCACCCTGGCATCTTACAAAGGTGCTCAGATTTTTGAGGCCCTTGGTCTTGCTTCAGAAGTGGTCAGCAAGTGTTTTGAAGGTACTCCCAGTAAAGTCGAGGGTGCGACATTTGAAATGCTCGCACAAGATGCTCTTCGTCTCCATGAGTTGGCTTTCCCATCGAGAACTTTGCCGCCTGGAAGTGCAGAGGCAAATGCTCTTCCCAACCCTGGGAATTACCACTGGAAGAAAAACGGAGAAGTGCACCTTAACGATCCTTTTTCAATTGCAAAATTACAAGAAGCAGCTAGAATTAACAGCAGAGAAGCATACAAAGAATATTCTAGGTGCATTCAGGAGCTGAATAAGGCCTGCACTTTACGTGGTATGCTAAAATTTAAAGAAATTCCGGTCAGAGTTTCCTTGGATGAGGTTGAACCTGGAAGGGAGATAGTGAAGCGATTTTGTACTGGAGCGATGAGTTATGGATCCATTTCCTTGGAAGTTCATACTTCCCTTGCTGAGGCTATGAACATACTCGGAGGAAAATCTAATACAGGTATATAAATCCCACCATACATTAGATCTGATTTTTTTCTCTTACCACTCTGATGAAGCTCATATACTTTTAGGGGAATTTAGTACTCTTAATGTCAAGTGTAACTATATGCTGCATATTTGCTTGTTTTAGTTCTGTCCTTTTGTTCTAAGCTTCCTTATATCAGATGATAACTTCTAAAAACTAACTGCCATTTTTAGATCAATGCAACATAACTTATTCCAAGATCAATTTATTTTTGAAACAATTCTAAGATCAATTTAGATATGCTTACTTAGAATTTCAAAATGATATTCACCTGAAACGTGGTAATAATATGACTATTAAGCGGGGCAGTAATGCCTTATTAAGAACTCAAATCCACCTTCACTGGCCTAGCTTAAGCTTTTATAGTATCTATACTGCTTGTTTCCCATTCCTTTTCAAGGGAGTGTATTGGGTAGGAACTACCCATAAAATAGGAGAATGGGAACTATATAGGATCAACTTTAGATGCTGTAGATTAAGGAAGATTCTCCGTATCTCCAAATGGTGGGAGGGCGTAAGCGTAGAGTGCAATGGCTTAGATTGATGCCAGCCATCTAGATTCAATCCAATGGCTTGGATTGGATTTCTGTTATCCTATTTTAAGGCTAGTCCTCATTTGATATGTTCCTTCCTTTTAAATATGTTTCTATACCTCTGTTTATATGCCACACACCAACAAATGGGAAGCCTGTTGCTGGCGTTTGAAGCACAACAGCTGGGCTGAAGAAAATTGTTTCTCAATTCTTGTTCGTTGCATTCTTAAATTTTCCTTATAATATTTGGAGCTCCTATCTTCAGCTGTGTATCTTATATTATTTTATTTATGACTTATTTGTGCATATTATTTACTCAGAATATCCTGTCACTAGTATAGTTGGTAATTAATTCCATTTTATCTGTTAATTGGGATACATATCTATGAAGGCGAGGGAGGGGAACAGCCATCTCGCATGGAGCCTCTTCCTGATGGTTCAATGAATCCAAGAATAAGTGCAATCAAGCAAGTTGCCAGTGGAAGATTTGGAGTTTCCATCTACTATCTGACTAACGCAGTTGAGCTGCAGATAAAAATGGCTCAGGTATTCGACCACATTGGTGCTTTGTACAACTATTACAAGCTACAACTGTATGTCTGTGTATACAATGTTCAACTCAAAGTACATGCGTTCCTACAATTACGATATATTCATAATGACTACTGCTAAGGTAATTCATAATCTAGTAGAAATTTATGTCTTGTATCTGTTATTATACAGGGTGCTAAACCTGGTGAAGGCGGCGAGCTTCCAGGTCACAAGGTCATTGGTGACATTGCAGTTACAAGACATTCTACACCTGGTGTAGGGCTCATAAGCCCACCTCCTCACCATGATATATATTCCATTGAGGATCTTGCACAACTTATCCATGATCTTAAGGTATACTCTCACGATTATGTTTCCAATAGTCCTATCTATGCTTATGACTACTTTTTTAATGAGAATATGTTTATGATTGCTTAGTGCAAGTCACCAGTTTGCTACTTCTGCATTTATTCCTTCTACAGTGCCATTTCTATCTAATTCATGTGTCCGAGAAGCTTCTGTAGTTGAAATTGCACGTCAGCATATGTTCCACCTTACAAATTTTGCTTGCTTATCTTATGGCCCTTCTTTCTACTGTAGAATTCAAACCCAGGGGCCAGAATCAGCGTCAAACTAGTCTCTGAGGCTGGTGTAGGAGTTGTTGCTAGTGGTGTTGTGAAAGGACATGCAGACCTTGTTCTCATCTCTGGGCATGATGGAGGCACTGGAGCTTCTAGATGGACAGGAATTAAAAATGCTGGACTACCTTGGGAGCTTGGATTGGCTGAGACACATCAGACGCTCGTGGCAAATGGGCTCCGTGGTCGAGCTGTTCTTCAGACAGATGGACAGTTGAAAACTGGTAGAGATATTGCAGTTGCTTGTTTACTTGGCGCAGAGGAATTTGGATTCAGCACAGCCCCATTAATCACACTTGGCTGCATTATGATGAGGAAGTGTCATACCAACACTTGTCCTGTTGGCATTGCTACACAAGATCCTGTGCTCCGACAAAAGTTTGCTGGGAAGCCAGAGCATGTCATAAACTACTTCTTCATGCTTGCTGAGGAGGTACGAGAGATTATGGCTCAACTTGGTTTCCGCACCATTAATGAAATGGTTGGGCGATCAGATATGCTTGAAGTTGATCCGGAGGTCCTGAAGGGCAATGAGAAACTTGAGAACATTGATCTCTCACAGATCCTGAAACCAGCTGCTGAAATTAACCCAGGGGCTGTTCAATACTGTGTTGAGAAACAAGATCATGGCCTTGACATGGCATTAGATAATAAACTCATAGCCTCCTCAAGAGTTGCCATTGAAAAAGGCATTCGTGTTTTCATTGAGACTTCAATCCGGAACATTAACCGAGCTGTTGGCACTATGCTCAGTCACGAAGTCACAAAACGATATCACATGCATGGACTGCCTTCAGATACCATCCATGTTAAGCTCAATGGAAGTGCTGGTCAAAGTTTCGGTGCTTTTCTCTGTCCTGGTATCACACTTGAGCTTGAAGGAGACAGCAATGATTATGTTGGTAAAGGATTATCTGGTGGAAAGATTGTTGTGTACCCACCCAGAAACAGTCAATTTAATCCGCAGGACAATATTGTGATTGGTAATGTGGCTCTGTATGGTTCTACAAAGGGAGAGGCGTATTTCAATGGTATGGCGGCAGAAAGGTTCTGTGTCCGCAATTCAGGTGCTCAAGCAGTAGTTGAAGGAATTGGCGATCATGGATGTGAGTACATGACAGGAGGCACTGTTGTTATTCTTGGAAAAACTGGTAGGAACTTCGCCGCTGGCATGAGTGGTGGTATTGCTTATGTTTATGATGTAGACGGGAAGTTCAGTACCCATTGCAATCATGAGTTAGTTGACCTGTATGGTGTAGATGAACAGGATGACATTGTAACACTGAGAATGATGATAGAACAGCATCAACTCAACACAGAAAGTGACTTGGCCAAACATATACTCTCTAATTTTGATAATCTCCTTCCGAAATTTGTAAAAGTTTTTCCAAGAGATTACAAGCGGGTTTTGGATCATTGGAGAATGGAAAAGGCTGCTAAGGAAGCAGAACAAAAGGCAAGGAAAGTGGTGGTGGATAAAAAGGCAAGTGAGGTGCTTAAAGCTCCAAATAGTGTTCCAGTAACGACTAAGGTAAAAATTATGGTTTAATAGAAAATTCGTTCATTCTCTACATTGCCGTATCTAACTTAACTTTTGGAAGTTACTTACTGATATCCTTCAGAAAAATAGTTATTTTATCTGATGTGGTTGTTACTCAATCATGCAAGTTTTCTTGATCTAACTTCTAAGTAATTTTTGTATGCAGAGAGTAGAGGATGAAAAGTCCCTAATCCGACCAACACAAGTTGCCAATGCTAAAAAGTTCCGAGGTTTTTTAAATTATAGGCGAGAGGGGATTTCTTATAGAAATCCAAATGAACGTGTTAAAGATTGGGAGGAAGTTGCAATTGAATCGGTGCCTGGGCCACTACTAAAAACCCAATCCGCTCGATGCATGGATTGTGGCACTCCTTTCTGTCATCAGGTGAAACTCAAAGTTTAGTTCTTTCAGTGTTCTAGGGTTGCAGAATTTGCGGCATTGTGCATTGAACGTCTTTTACATATAGTTACTTGGCACGATCATTGTCATCTTTATTTTTCTGCATCTTATATCAAAATAAAAGTAGAGCCAAGAGCGATATTTAAGTCAGCATTGTCACAGGCATATAGTTCTGTTATCAAAGATAGTTTGTTTATTGTTCAGGTAACTCTTGCTTATCCATACAGTATCTTTACATGCATGCCCTTGCTGCCAAATGTAAGCTTTTTCATGTTCTTATCCGTGGAAGAAGTTAAGGTTTAGTGCTATCGTTTTTTTGTAATTTTCTTATTTAAATTTTTTTGCAGGAAAGTTCTGGTGCTGGTTGCCCTCTTGGAAATAAGATCCCCGAATTCAATGAATTGGTTCATCAGAACAGATGGCGTGAAGCCTTGGATCGCCTGCTTGAGACAAACAACTTCCCTGAGTTCACTGGACGAGTTTGTCCTGCTCCTTGTGAGGCTTCATGCGTACTTGGCATTATAGATGATCCAGTATCTATAAAAAGCATAGAGTGCGCTATCGTAGACAAAGGCTTCGAACAGGGATGGATGGTACCACAGCCTCCGCTTCAGAGAACAGGGTATGCTTTTGTTGTCATTTTTTTTAACTTTGTTATTGCATGAATGAAAATTTGTAATGATAGTTGCAACTGTTTAATTTTTGCAGAAAGAAAGTTGCCATTGTTGGCAGTGGGCCAGCTGGTTTGGCTGCTGCAGATCAACTCAATAAAATGGGTCACTTTGTGACGGTGTTTGAACGTGCTGACCGTATTGGAGGCCTGATGATGTATGGAGTTCCAAACATGAAAGCAGACAAAGCTGGCATTGTTCAGCGCCGAGTTGATTTAATGGCTGAGGAGGGGATTGCATTTGTTGTGAATGCCCATGTTGCAAGTGATCCTTCGTACTCCATTGAGCGACTCCGTTCTGATAATGATGCAATTATTTTGGCTTGTGGGGCTACAAAGCCAAGGTGATTTACCATAAAACACTTCAACACGTTGGAATTTGACTTATCTGATGAACATCATCCTTAGAACCAACAACTTCCACTATAAGTCTGAAGTACATAGTTTTGTTGTCGGTCATGTCTTTGAAGATTATGCTGATGTTTAGAGTATTATCCTTGAGCAGGGATCTCCCTATTCCTGGACGTGCATTGTCAGGCATTCATTTTGCTATGGAATTTCTTCATGCCAACACCAAAAGCTTGCTTGACAGCAACTTGGAGGATGGTAACTACATATCTGCCCAAGGGAAAAAGGTGGTTGTAATCGGAGGGGGAGATACAGGTACAGATTGCATTGGGACATCCATTAGGCACGGTTGCAGCGACCTTGTAAATCTAGAACTTCTACCTGAATCACCAAGAAAGAGGGTGTTAAAGTATCTAGATAAGGTTGTAAATATTTATCTAGAGTTTGTTGAACCCGATCAGGTTTGTTGTAACCACCAAGTTGTAAGATCCTGTAACACGTCCGGCAACGATGATTATAAAAGCTAGCGCCTAATCAATTCAGGTATTAGCGCAGCCTGCATATCTCCATCTCTCCCTACTTGTTTTTCATGGTATCAGAGCTTCCGATCTACAAGAGCTTCCGATTGCTATGTCTTCCGATCTTTCGTCCTCTGCTGCTGTTTCTGCCGTGCCGGCTGCTGGATTGCTTCCGGCTCCTGCAATCAATCATGTGATCAATCTCAAGCTCACACGGGAAAACTTCCTTCTGTGGAAAGCTCAGATGTTGCCATATCTGCGAGGCCAGCAGTGCCTCGGATATGTTGATGGCACACTTGTTCGTCCTCAGCAATTCATCACGAAGACGACGGACTCTGGTGCGATTCAAGAAATCAATCCAAATTACACAGTATGGCTACAACGCGATCAGCAGGTGTTGAGTGCACTTCTGTCTTCGCTCTCTGAAGAAGTGTTATCTCAAGTGCTTTTCTTAGCATCATCCAAGGAGGTATGGGATACTTTAGAGCAAATGTTCTCATCCCATTCAAAGGCAAGATCTATGAATGTTCGCATGCAACTTGCGAACTTGAAGAAGAATGACTTGTCAGCTACAGAGTATTTCACCAAGGGAAAGCGGCTTGCTGATACCTTGGCATCTATTGGTCAGCCTCTGCGTGAAGAAGAGGTGATCTCCTATCTATTGTGTGGCCTTGGTGAGGAATATGATTCTCTGGTGACTTCAGTTACCACACGCACTGATGAGATCTCGCTTAGTGATCTCTATGCTCATCTATTGGCATTTGATCTGCGTCTTGAGCAGCGCAACTCAAATGTTCAGATTGATGGTGCATCAGCAAACTTTACATCCAAAAGTGGAGGCAAATCACAGCAAGGAGGACAAGGAGGTCGTGGTGGTTTTCAAGGACAAGGGAACAGACCTCGTGGAGGCTACAACAACAAGGGTCCCAATAGGAACCCTAACTTCAATAGTGGCAACAACTCTGGATCTCAAAGCCGTGGTGGCAATTCTTCGCGCCTGACTTGTCAAGTGTGTGGTAAGCAAGGACACACAGCTCTCAGGTGCTATAACAGGTTCAATCATGCATACCAAGCAGAGGAAAAACATGTTGCTGCGCTGGCTACTTCTCCATTCTTTAGTGGAGGTGATCCCAGCTGGTATAGTGACACTGGTGCTACTGACCATATCACCAGTGACCTTGATCGTCTTACAATGCGAGAGAAGTACATTGGGAAGGAGAAGGTGAACACTGCAGATGGTTCAGGTATGGCTATTGCTCATGTTGGTCAATCCTATATTCATACTCCACATAAGTCTCTTGCTCTCTCTAATGTCCTTCATGTTCCACGAGTTGATAAGAACTTGTTGTCTGTCCATCGTCTCACTCAAGATAACAATGTTTTCTTTGAATTTCACCCGGGCTACTTTTGTGTGAAGGATCGGGTTTCGAAGAAGCTTCTGTTTCAAGGCAGAGCTAAAAATGGACTCTATCCCTTCACCCCGAAGCAATCCACGGTGGACAAGAGGGCCATGGTAGCTGCAAAACCTTCGGTGGAGCAATGGCATGGTCGTCTTGGACACCCATCCTTTGCTGTTCTTCGTCAGGTCCTGCAATCAAATAGTTTGTCTCATGTGTCTAATAAAGATGGCATCACTGTGTGCAATGCCTGTCAGATGGCAAAGAGCCATCAACTTCCTTTTTCGCTATCTTCCAGTTCCTGTTCGGTTCCTTTAGAGCTTGTGCACTCCGATGTGTGGGGGCCTGCTGTTAAAACAATAAATGGATATCAGTTCTATGTTAGTTTCATTGACACTTTCAGCAGATACACTTGGCTTTATCTTATAAAGCATAAATCTGATGTTCCAAATGTCTTTCTTCAATTCAAAGCTCTTGTTGAAAGGCAATTCGATAGAAAAATTCAGAGTATCCAAACTGACTGGGGAGGAGAGTATAAGAAACTAAACTCTTTCTTTAGTCGGTTAGGTATCCATCATCGTGTGTCTTGCCCTCACACGCACCAGCAAAACGGTTTGGTAGAAAGAAAGCACCGGCATGTGGTGGAAGTAGGCTTGGCATTACTTGCTCATGCCTCTGTTCCTCTTCATCTTTGGGGTCATGCTTTTATCTCTGCTTGTTATCTTATTAACCGACTTCCTAGCAAAGTGATTAATAATCAAACCCCTCTTGAGCGTTTGTTTCATGTTAAGCCAGATTACACCTTTCTTCGTCTCTTTGGCTGTGCTTGTTGGCCTCATTTACGGCCATATAACTCTCACAAACTTCAGTTTAGATCTCGACATTGTGTATTTCTTGGTTATAGTGAACTTCATAAGGGATACAAGTGCTTACATATTGAGACAAATAGAATCTATATCTCCCGGGATGTAGTTTTTGATGAAGGATCCATGCCCTATCGTGATCGACGAGCTTCTAACCGAGTCTCTGAACAATCTGTTCCTGATCAGAGTTGTCATGGTCATTATGTGCCTCTTCCTTTGTCCACTGATAAAAATTTTTCCTCTATGAATGAGCAACCTAGACCTGTGTGTGAGTCTTCAGATTCTGATCAACATGACAATATCCATATATCTGAACCGTTATCTACTTGTGAACCTTCTAATGATTCTTTGGCTGTAGCATCGGATCCACAAGATGATGTTGTTTCACAGCGGCTAACAGGTGTTCGCACTAGAGCACAAAATAACATTCGAGTGCCTAAGGTGTGGACTGATGGCACAGTTCGATATGATCACAAGAGTAGGGCGCTGCACGTGGAGATGATAAAATTTGATACTGAACCAAAGTCACATATTGAGGCGATGGCTCAATCTGCATGGAAGGATGCCATGGACGAAGAATATGCATCACTTCAGCATAACAAAACCTGGACACTTGTGCCACATGAACCAAATATGAATATCATTGATTGTCGTTGGGTCTTCAAGTTAAAGAAGAAAGCAGATGGAACAATAGAGAGGCACAAGGCAAGGTTGGTGGCAAAAGGCTATAAACAACGGTATGGAGTTGACTATGAGGATACTTTTAGTCCTGTGGTGAAGCCACCACAATCGTCTTGTATTATCATTAGTCGTGTGTCAAGAGGATGGACAATCAGGCAAGCTGATGTCAAGAATGCCTTCTTACATGGTGATTTAAAGGAAAAAGTGTTTATGCGCCAGCCTCCAGGGTATGTGAATTCCAAATTTCCTACTCATGTGTGTCAATTAGATAAAGCACTCTATGGGTTAAAGCAGGCTCCACGTGCCTGGTACTCCAAACTGAGTAATAAACTTCAAGAATTGGGATTTCAACCTTCAAAGGCAGATGTGTCATTATTTGTTTTCCATGAAAATGGCATCATCATGTTTGTTCTTGTTTATGTTGATGATCTGGTTATTGTCAGTTCTTTAGCACAAGCGACAGATGAGCTGTTGAGTAAACTGCAAGCTGCATTTGCTATTAAAGATCTTGGTCAGTTGCATTATTTCCTGGGGATTGAAGTTTTACACGGCAAGGATGGTCTATGTCTTGTGCAGAAGAAATATATCAATGAAGTGCTTGAACGTGCTAGTATGAGCAAGTGTCGTCCTGTATCTACACCAATGTCTACAACTGAAAAATTGGTGAAGGATCAAGGAGACTTGTTGTCTGAAGAAGACGCTACTAAATATAGGAGCATTGTGGGTGCTCTACAATATCTGACCATTACAAGAGCTGATATTTCCTTTGCTGTAAACAGAGTGTGCCAATATCTACATGCTCCAACTCGCTCATTGGGTGCTTTGTGAAGCGAATGCCCGATACTTGAAGTTCTCAGTTGATGCTGGTCTTCAGATTACTAAGTCATCGTCTAGTCTGTTAAGTGCATTTGCCGATGCGGATTGGGCAGGATGCAGTGATGACCGACGATCAACAGGTGGCTATGCAATTTTCTTTGGATCCAATCTGATCTCCTGGAGTTCAAGGAAGCAAGGAACTGTATCTCGATCTAGCACTGAGGCGGAGTATAAAGCCCTTGCCAATGCCACGGCAGAGCTAATCTGGATACAAGTTCTTCTCTCAGAGCTAGGTGTTTATCAAACTCGGCCACCAGTGCTTTGGTGTGATAACTTAGGTGCAACATATCTCTCGACCAACCGTGTTCCATGCGAGAACCAAACACATTGAAGTTGATTTTCATTTTGTCCGAGAGAAGGTTGCTCAACAAGCTTTGGACATTAAGTTCATTACAACGCATGATCAGCTGGCTGACGGACTGACAAAACCCTTGTCAGAGAAAGCGTTTAGATCCTTGTGTTTCAATCTCAAGATCTCTTCGAGTCCAGAGTTGAGATTGAGGGAGGATGTTAAAGTATCTAGATAAGGTTGTAAATATTTATCTAGAGTTTGTTGAACCCGATCAGGTTTGTTGTAACCACCAAGTTGTAAGATCCTGTAACACGTCCGGCAACGATGATTATAAAAGCTAGCGCCTAATCAATTCAGGTATTAGCGCAGCCTGCATATCTCCATCTCTCCCTACTTGTTTTTCATTATAAGTGAATTGCCCGTCTTTCCTCATCAGCTTAAGCTTTTGGGTGAACTGGCTGGTACATGCAACTCAATATGGTATCAGAGCCAAGAGGTCTCGAGTTCAAGACCCGGTTGGTGCAATTAAAAAATAATAATTGCAGCCTACTTCTATTCCACGTCTTAGGCCCGAGGGAGCCTACACGTGAGGGGGAGTGTTGACGTATATAAGTGAATTGCCCGTCTTTCCTCATCAGCTTAAGCTTTTGGGTGAACTGGCTGGTACATGCAACTCAATAGAGGGCACCTGACAACCCCTGGCCACAGGTTAGTACCATCCATAGTTACTGGATTCACTGTAAACCCCTGCGAATCATGAACCGGATTCGTCGAACCCGAACCGGTTTAGAGTACAGTGTTCATGTTCATAGTGGAAATTAGAAGAAAAAAGTGGCAAACTACGAACCCGAATCCCATACCGTGATTCGGACGAATCGCGTTTTTGGTAACTATGGCACCCTCATTATGAAAAATGATAATGTCTGTTATTACTTTACTCACTTGAATAAATTATGAGTTGTAGGTAATTTGTTGTTAGTTGTACCTTTTCCTGTGCTTCCATTAACATTCATGTTCTGAGATAAATTCTCATTTTCGTACTTATATGATTACTTTTAGTGGCCGAGGATCTTTCGTGTTGACTATGGGCACCAGGAAGCAGCTAGCAAGTTTGGAAAAGATCCAAGAACTTATCAAGTCCTCACAAAGCGTTTTATCGGAGATAAGAACGGAAATGTGAAGGCCCTCGAGGTAGTGCGTGTGGAATGGGGGAAAGTGGATGGAAGGTTTCGATTCGAGGAGATTGAAGGATCACAAGAAACTATCGAGGCAGATATCGTCCTCTTAGCTATGGGATTCGTGGGTCCTGAAGCGGTTAGTATTTCCTGCCTTTCTCCTACAGGGTTAGCGTGATACTACTGTGCATGAGAGCCTTTGGCTCGATCGAAAAGTGCTTCTATGCTCTTCCTTTTAAAAGTTGCATAACTATTAAAGCATGAATGAAGGGTTGATGAGGATTACTTATCCCTTCGCTTGCTTCAAAATTTGTGCAACTTGTACTAGAAGGAAAAGCATAGAAGTACTGCTCGATCAAATAACGTATAGTGCCTACCGTTCTGCAGACTATTGCTGAGAAGCTTGATTTAGAGCAAGACAAGTGGTCGAACTTCAAAGCTCAGTTTGGAAACTTTGCGACTAGTGTGGAAGGCGTGTTTGCTGCTGGAGACTGCAGACGCGGGCAATCACTGGTTGTTTGGGCCATCACAGAGGGGCGGCAAGCTGCAGCAGCTGTAGACAAGTACTTGTCGAGGGATGAAACTAACGCCGTTGAAGACATCGCTGCCTCAGGTACTGCAGGTCTGGTTCAACCAGACCCGTAGCTGCATAAACAAAGTAACAAATCAAACGCTTCTGCTAGTTTTCCTCTAACTCTGGACTTTTTCCGCCCTTTAATTGAATCGGCAGAGCTCCTGCCTTCCTTTCGAAAAACGCTTCTGTAACTTTTGGTACGAGCAATGACAGGAACTAAGCTAGGAGAGGTTCGTATGTTTCTCCTTTTAGTGGGAACAAACCAGTAGCTGCCGTTGAAGGGCTCGCTATAGTTGGAAAGAAAGGAGAGCCCTCATGTTATAGAGGTTGATAAATGTTAAAAATGTTTGAGGGCTCATATATATCGTTCTTTCCCCACGTCTTGTTTCCTTGTCGAAAAGGCCAGTTCTTTAGGTTCTGTAGTACGAAGAATGTATAGTTTTGTTCAACAAATGGATGAAAATTTGTTGAAAACATTAATACAGGTAAATATCGTCCTTTTATACACCCTTTTGGGATGTGTTATAAACCTGCTACTGCATGGTTTGTAGTGTTTTCGTATTGTTGAAGTTGAGTACCATGTGGATCTGTAATGAAAATCGGTCTTGCAGTTGTAGAAACGCTGGGAACCATGGTACGGTTTTGCAGAAATTCAATCATGTGATGTTTACAATCTTTGCATGGCATGTTTGGATGTTATTGAACTGTTTTATGCTTTTGTATAACTGAGTCAAAGTCATGCACCATTAGTCTAGAAGATGTCGGTGTCATCGGATGCAAAGAAAATCAGTTAATGGTGCTTGTTCTAGCTAGCGTCTATTTCTCATTTTGACGACAAACGTTTTGGCAAGATCACTGTATTTTAGAATAAACTGCTGGTGTCGTAATAAAAACAGTCCCATCCATTCTTGATTGAGCTTAATTACCAGCCCGTGCTTGACCAGTTTTCTCGCATTGCCCTTCACTGTTTGTTGCAGGATTTTCTGAGTGAATGACGAAACAATAAAGGAATTTATATAACACGTAACAAGATTGACCTTTGAATCCTGAAGGCTGATCCAGGCTGGGCATTCGGTTTCCAAACGTATTAGCTTGTTAATTTTAAATGGTAGACCCCTTTTGATATAGAGACTGAAGACTTAAAAAACTTTGGGCATATCAGCTTAGTAAATTTTGCAATACCTTATTTCAAAACATTAAAAAATTACATTTCCTCTGTTTTTCCATGTAGCACTATTAGAAGTTCCGATTCCATTCTAGGGCCTGTTTGGAACCCTAGAATTTTGCATGTGATAGTGCAACTCCTACAGATGAGTACATATTCACTGCAGCATGTCCATGTTCCAGCATGCATGACCATCAGCCAGCCCTGCCCAACTTACGCTGATCAGTCTTGAGCGTACTTGACGGTCAATAGATCCAACACATACACAGCATATCACCCACATATGGGATATGGCCCTCTTCTTCTTCTTTTTTGTAAGGCCCTCTTCTTCTTCTTCTTCTTTTTACAGAATACCAATAATAGGTTCTATGTGTTTAATATGCTAGTCCTATGATTAGCAGTTAGCACGCACATTTAAAAAGTTGAAATCACATACATACACAAAATATTACATCTAATGGCGGAAGCATTTATTTAATATGACCGGTAAGGTCGAGTAAAGTACAACGGAAAAATCAAACGTCTTGTAGTGTGCCACATAACTCTCAAGCAACTAACAAGGTATAAATCCTAGAAAGCTCGTCAATAGATTCCATGTATCCTGCTTAAAGAAAGTATCGTCAAGGTTTGCTTTGCCTTCACCTAAAAACAACAATAATAGTAAGGGTGAGTACATTGCATACTCAGCAAGATTTAAAGTGTTTGTAAACTTATAATAAATGCATGCAGTTTCAAGAGAAATGCTACTACGGTTATTTTGCTTGGAGCCAAATTGAATTGTAAATAATGAATAATAGATTGAAAGCTAAATGTCAATATCACTGACGATTTTACTATAAAACTATTAATGATGTTCCTCATCAAATATGGTTTTAAAAAACTATACCGTGCACATACTGCAGAAACCTTACAAACATAATATATACAGGCCTGGGAGGGTGGCCCTTACATCTGCCATTGGGACCGGCCCATATTTGCTACAGGCCGATGGATCAGGTAGGCTGCTCCCCTCCGGCCTTCTTTGACGGTCATCTTGACACAGATCGGACGCAATCTCGGCCATCCAATCTACCACTGGAAACTTTCAAAATCCCACGCCCTAGGGTTCATTCCTCCGAGCCGTCACTTCCTCCTCCTTCCTCCCCACCACAACCCTCTCGATCCTTCTCGGCGACCGGCGGCGACGATGGTGAAGGGACGCCAAGGCCAGCGCGTCAGGCTGTACGTGCGCGGCACCATCCTTGGATACAAGAGGTGACCGTCCTTTCCTGCGCAGCGTCTGCCGTTTATTGATCCGTGCCGTGGTTGTGAGGTTCTCTTCTTGCTGTTTTGCGTTGCGCAGGTCCAAGTCGAACCAGTACGAGAGCACGTCGCTGTTGCAGATCGAGGGGGTGAACACCAAGGAGGACGTTGGGTGGTACAGCGGCAAGCGCATCGCCTACGTCTACAAGGCCAAGACCAAGAGCAGCGGCACCACGATACGCTGCATCTGGGGCAAGGTCACACGCCCGCACGGCAACTCCGGCGTCGTCCGCGCCAAGTTCCGCTCCAACCTCCCGCCCAGCTCCATGGTAAATCTCGCTCGCTTGCGCGGCGCACTTCATCGCGCTTATGTTTCTTGGTTTTGTGTGCTCATTTCTGATGCTTTTGTCTGGTGGTTTGGGTTGTGCAGGGAAAGAAGGTCCGCGTCTTCATGTACCCCAGCAGCATCTAAGGTAGAATGCTGTACTGATTTTTCAGCGATTTAAGCTTGTACAATGCGTGCTGTGTTCCTTGTTGCTGTTGGTCTTGGTGTTTACTGTACACTAATCGTGTTGAGCTTAGCAGTTTGGACTCTGGAATGGTTGCAATTGTATCTGGATTCCATGTCCGTGACGATTACTGTGTGATTCATAACGCATAGTGATGCAATGATGTAGTCCTAGGTTGTTATGCGTTTGATCGTAATGTTTGTGTTCAAGGGCCCCATGCCAGTTGGGGGAAGCTCTTCTGTTAGCTTCGAAATACCTGCAGGTTCTCTGCGGGGTGCTCGGAAGTTGGGGCCCTAGATAAAATGCAGTGGTCTCATAGTACGAGGCTGTGCATTGGTCGATGGGTCTCTCATCGACCGGCTCGTCACAGCCTTGCCTCCAATGACCTCAATATTTGCTATGTCGCCTACTCATTACTTGTTAGTTCTTATGCTACACTATATGTTTTGCTGTCTAGGCATTCTAGGTGTTCCATATCTCACTTGGTGTAGATTTTTGCTTGTGAAATTGAAGGGAATGCATATAGTGAACCAGATGACTCTATCGATTGCTCCATCTGTGTTTTCTGGTCATAAGAGTTTGGTGATTGGTTAGGCGGTCAATTATGTTCTGGTATTTCATAGTGAATATTTGGAAATAATATTTTTGGGTTATTTTAGTCTAGCAGAATTCCATTACCCAGAAATAGGAAATCCTACGCATTCATGAACTGGATGAGATTTGGTATCTTAACCTTAATGCACTGTTTTTATGTCATAATGCACTTCTCTTTGGCTGATACTGTGTTTCCTGGTATATTTCTGTCGCAAGCTAGTTTTTTTTTTTGGTCTAGACTACTCTTGCTTTATTTTGCATCAATGGCCAAAGTTGTAAACTCATGTTGTTTTCCATTTTTACTGAACAGGTATCTTGCCTACCATGTGAAGTTGTAGTTGGCTTCATGGAGGTTTGATGTCAGTTGGTCACCCAGTTAAGTTAAACAAGCAGAAGAGTGTTCAGAGAGATTTGAAGAGTCTAGCTTGTTTTTTTTACTGGACGGACTGTTTGTTGCATCTTCTACAACTTCTGTCAACCACTCATTTGCCTTGAAATGAAGTATCGCGCAGTGTTAATGAATTTTCGCTAGAGTGACAAAATGAGATTGTCTCGATCTTGCGATTGAGTTCCAAACAAAAACGGTAAGGTAGAGCATTTAGTTTCGTGATTCTGTCTAAACTAGACTTCTTGTCAGCCATAAACTTAATATCGAGTTGTTACCTGGTGTGGTGATGGCGGCACAATAGTGATGATGTTATACCAGATTAAGTTTCGGATTGCACGCTTCTATGCTTGATTAGCTTGTGAAAATGGGACTACAATGTTGGTGTGGACATGGCATTAGATAAATTTTTAGAAGCATGCTCATAGGCCATATTGTGGGCTTGCGTCAATCTTGATGTGGACATGGCATTAGATAAATTTTTAGAAGATTGCTCGTAGATTTGTGCTGACCTGTTTTAGCAGCGACGGTGTTTGCCTTGTGACATGTCCTAGTACGTTCTACGGCTGATAAATGGAAGGGTTGGTTGCACTGGCTAATTTTGGACTTCTGGTGAGATGTGTCGGTCTGTTCTTGCTGGCTCGAGGAATTGCTTTCTAATAGGTTCGTCCGGTGTAGAGGGTGTAAGGATTCAAATTTTGTTTTCGGTATATATATCAGAATTGACCGAAATTCGAAATTTCAGTGAGATATTGGAATTTCAAACAAATCCGGATGAAATTCAAAAAATAAATTTCAAATTTGTTATTTTTCAACATGGATTTTTTATTTTAGCCGAAATTACTAAGATCTTGGTTAACTTTTAAACTTTTAAAAAATGGTAAAAATACGTTAAAATTTTTTGAAATTTTTTGTGGATAGTTTTGACCACAAATTCAATCAAATTTAGCCCACAAAAATTAAAATCTGGTCAAAATGTCCGGTGCCTCGGTGAGTATGTACGTTGGTAAGGTGATGCTAGCGGCCAGACGTTCCACACGAACTTTGTATGGTGCAATCCGACACGACATATCCTTCGAATGTGTGCAACAAAAATAACACATCACTTACAATAAATCGGATTTGATCTCCGGATAAATTTTTGGAACCCCCATTCTCTCGACAAAATTCACTTAAAATTACAGGCCTCGTTCCTACGTGAATATGTGCTTTAAAAGCTAGCACATACTAGTTTCAAGCATAACATATTTATGATGTTAAAACCATTGCAACATTTTAATAATACATATGCGATAAATCGGAACAACTCTTACAGTAAAATTAGAATGATCTTAAAAAACTCTTGCACATTAAAAATAGTAGTTATAACAAATCGCAAACAAATATGCAGCAACAATGATAAAATAATAAATCAAGGAACAAATTGAGCTGCCGATCTAGAAACAACGAAGAAAGGAGGCATGACAAATTGAAACTCATCTAGCAACAATGAAGAAAGGGCCTGCAACAAATTTGCAAAACACATGCAATGCAATACAATGCAACGACCCAGCGGAAGAGGATGCTCGCGGATGGCGGCGAACATGAGGCCTTCAGTGATGGCAGTACGGTGTCAATCTAGCCCGGAATAGTAGGGTCAGGCACGGTGGTCGCGTAGGTCACTCGAACAGGTTGCCGCCACACCTCAAGCACGGCTCAACGGCGCGCACTTGGACTGGATCTTGCCTGAGTAGGGCTTGAAGACACCTCACTCATCGCACAACAGTAGCTTGACTGTGTGCACCATCACCACACTGCTGCAACACCATCCTTACGTCTTACATGATGAATGTCCAAAACGTGAGCTGCGCAAAATGTAATCCGGGCCTTGTTCCTTCACCTCAATAGTCAATCGTGATCTGTGCTGCGCAAACACTAGAATCTAGACAGCCGGTTGTGAATATACTTTGGACCCGTTAAGCCAAGTCCAGAACTGGCTGGTTATTGTGTGTTTTCAAAATTAATCATTCTTTTCTTTCAAAAAAAATTCGCAGGAATGAGCAGCTCTAGTTTCCAAGTAAAATTCATTATCACCAAGAGGTTTGTCAGCTCACCTTAACAGAAGTTTGCTTCGTTCATTTATTTGGAAGAACAAACACTTGTATTTGGCGCTGATTTATACTTTTCCGTTGACTAATGTCTATTAACTTCTTCTACCAGTTAATTCCACCAAACGGAGCACATACATTCAGGGAGTATTCGGAAAAACTGGTGAACAAGTATTACCAAGGGAAAACGTGAATGGTTGCCACGAGAAAAGGCTCCAGTAGATACATTCCTACTCGCAAAGTAGCAAGTATGATCTTACATGTCATTTTAGCTTTTACTACTCTGTACAGGTATAGCCATTCAGCGAATAGCAAAACTCAGTTGCATAAGCAAACTGGTCTGAATCGCAGTAATGTACGATCAAACTCGCTCCGTGAGGTCTGATGTAGCTAATACCATTGAAGAATAAGAAAGTTTGATGAATGATGAGTGCAAATGTATAGCCGTTCGGTACTTGGTTATATTACGTCTTGCACAAATTCAGACGCCTAGAGTTTCGTCTATTTTTCCATTGGTTCCGCACGGACAAGTTCGCCATTTTTTCCTGACTTGGTCCGGAGAATATACTCCGAGGCGGCGGGGCCTCCGGATTCCAGAAACACTAGTATGCGTGTAGCTTCGTGGCGTCGTCCGCAAGCGGCGGCCACGCGTGACATCTTACAGGTCGAGCCAGGAGCCGCCGCAGCGTAGCGAGGTGTGTCAAGACAACGGCAGCATCACTTGCAATTCGAACCTCCTAATTTTCAGTTTCACGCTCTCCAAGGTATGTTTGGTTGACGGCTAACTTTGCCTAATTTTTGCTATAACTAAACTTAGATAAAATGTGGCACGTCACAAAACGTCTAATCAACAAATTACAAACCGCAAAGTTAAGCAATAATTTAAGCCTGTAACATGTGATGGGATCGATGGGGCTACGAAACCATAGCAAGGCACAATGGTGAACAAAAACCAAACTATCTAGGAAACTGCGGTACACGTGTCAACCTTAGGTATCAAACCAAAGATGCCATATTGTGCCAATACTGACCTTCCAGTTCCCACTGCGCATCAGAACGCACACAATATCATCCGCGAAGATTTGAAAACTTCAAATGTAGCTGCAAACAGATGGAACAAAAAGAATGGGCAATGCTAAGCACAACATATGAACTTGTTCGTGATTCAAAAGTACAGCAGCCTGGTGTCTCCTTATATCCTCAAGCACAAGGAATAAAAGAGCAACCAAATGACACCTTAGAGCTGCGGTCTGCGGTGATCTATGAATGACCTAGAACGGAAGAAAAAAAATCAGCTATATGGGCCCAAGAATAGGGGAGAGAATCACCAATCAAGGAGTAAAGGAGAAAACATATAAGAGCAGGATAAGTTGGCGATCAAGACTATTTGGACCATGCAACCGCGTCAATTTCTGCTTGCGCGCTCCGGTACAGCTCCAGCCTCTTCGCAAGGTTAGTCCTGCGTTCCATGACCGCAGGGTCTTCATCAAGAAGCTTCGAAAGTTGCTTGATCTGCACACAAAATGGTAGAATTTTTTAGTTCCAACAATCCCATTAGAGTTCAAATTTAAAAGCCATTCCTCACAAAACAGGAAATTAAAATATCCACCTAAGGCCTACTAAGCAATCCCATTAGTCTAATGGACTGGCGAGTGCTAGTGACAAGAATAGGCAGAATAACGAAAACATGAACCAACATGAATGGAGCTGGACTCAAAACTTGCTTAATAATCTACAGCTTAAGGCTTTCCAGTGTATGAACAAATTGCATACACACCATCAACTACAGAAGATAAAGCAAGAAAACTCTTTTATGTAAAAACATTACACATAATAGACCCCTGGATTAAATCTATAGTAACATGACTTATTCTATTAGGTAGCATATATATGTGATTTGTTAGATATGTCTCAAGAATCTCACCTCTCTTGCTCCCAATTCAGTAAAGAAGTGATCGAGCAGTGAACGCTTTGCCTCCCGGACTTGACAATAGACAATAGATTTCGGGATGGAGTTCCTCAATGTCGAACATACCATATTAACATACGACAGGACAGTTGTTCCTATTGATTGTGAAGTACAGTAAGATGTGTTAGACACTTGTATTCCAAAATAAACGGAACTCATGAATCATATTGCTGAAGGCTCCAACAGTTTGATAAAGCCATTTTCAACCTTACAAAGTTATAATTGTTAAATAAATACAAAGTAGAAGCCTTACCAATTCGTCTAAGATAAGAATCATTATATCTATCAAAAATTGAGTGGCTTGGATTTCCACCCTTCTCAACATCCTGAGGAAGCTTCCTGAAGAAATCTACAGTTAAGTAGCTGCATTCCATATCAACTAGCTTTAACGTGTTTTTCTTGCTTTCGTCCCTCATTCTGTCCAATGACTCGAAGGCTGCATTGCCTACTTCCACACGAAGAGTGGGGAACTGCTTCAGCTCCTGCAGAAAGGTAGTTGAAGACTTGGTGATCTGCTTACATATCTAAGCATGTAGCAATGAACATTTTCCAAACATGCTTATTAGTATTACGCTAGTTTTCTTTTCAAATCCGCAGTTTCTTTCTATGAAACATTATTTCCTACAAACTTGTAAACACAAAGTTTCAAACAAGTGCTGAGTTCAAATTTGATTAGACAGGCCTATATGGGGATAGTCCATATGACCATATTCCACTTCTTATAAAATCGAAAGTTGTAATTTTGTTCTAATTGAAAAATCCATTCCCTCCTGATACAGCCAGATTATAACTCATTGCACCACCAGAGTGCACATATGCCCAGCAACAAGTTATATAAAACACTTGCATCATGCAGATAGTATATAAAAATATTTGATAGGAACAGTAGGAAGACTTACATGTGTTTCATTGATAGCCTTGTGGACTAGTTCCTTCAGGATTGCATGGACCTGCAAATGTGACAAAAATCGACTTACGTTCTGAAACTAGTAAGGGCAGTACTGCCAAATAAGTAACAAGCCTAATGTACTGGTGGGGTTCCCAGTGGTGAAAATAAGTAATTTTGAGGTCTTGGAAGCTGTTTTGTTATGACAATGAAACACTGTGGACATTAATACATATAACTGGCATACCGCATCAACAGCTGCCTCAGCAGGACCTCTGATACTAATCAGACAAGATTCTATGAGGCGTCGATATCCTTGCTCTGGAGCTATCAAGTGAGGCTGGTATCCATCAGCTTCTGTTATGAGCTTTCTCACATTTTCCATTGAGAGTTGCTTATCAAACTGCAACCGTTTAATAGCCACAGGAAATTGATTGTCGAAGACATGGTAAACTTTCTCACCACCAGGGCGCCTAGACAACAGAACATTGGGTTGGTCAACATCAGTAGAAAAGCAATAATATCGCAATCTCACAAAAGAACAAGCAGAGTTGCAGACATCTATCCACAAGTTGAACCAATGTGAAATTGCACATTAGCAGTAAAATGATTTAGTTGGATATTTATCAAGCATTTTTTAAGGTTCTTGTGGACAAGATAATGATCCTTTCAACATCACTGAGAATAAAGAGGGTGAAAAAATATGCAACATTGCAATAGCTGATGACATAACCATGCCATACCAGCCTATGCACGGTATTCATCTTGTATGTTCCAAGCTTAATCTCTAGACGGTTCCTTTCTTCTGAAAGGAAGCTACCGGAAATGGTAAGTCAAGTCGGATAAACCTTATTCAATACAACAAGTTTATTCAAGACAAGCATAATAATAAGTATGTTTAATTGCATTGGAGTATACAAGTTTATGCCATGACACCAAAATACGTCAACTAGATTAGGAAATTTTACTAATTTTCGAAGGTCTATACAAATCAGAAAAGAGAAAATGTTATCATTCAAATTCCAGGACGGCGCGCCAGACATACATGCATAATATTTGAAAGAAAAAACAGAGCAAAAGAAAAATATTGTTTGGAACATACACTCCATCCAGATGTTCCTTGTAGATACCATCAAACATGCGACATATTTCCATAATTGTGTACAGCTTTCCCTGCATGTAAAAAAAAAGATGTCGGTTAATTTACAAGGAAACAGCAGTGTGTGCGTGAGAGAGAGAGGTGATACATGAGTGCCTCATACTAGGAAAAAAAAGGCAGTGGTGCTAAAACTCACGTGTTACAGTGAAAAAGAACATCATTGCACACAATATAACTGGTAAAATGGGAAAAGAACTAAAGAAGATAAACAGGGGGCAACATATAGGGATGAAAAAGGTACGAAAACGGTCGGTAAATAGATGTTCTGTTTCCGTTTCCACATTTTTTATCGGTGACGGAAACGAAATCAAAAACCCTGGAAACGGATAGTGACAGAAACGAATGCGGAACGGAACGAAGCAGATACGGAAACGAAAGCAGAAAATTCCACAAGAACATAATACAGAATCACAATATATATGATCACAAGAACAATATAACCCATTCCACCTCCAAGGAAGACACAAAAATAATGTTATGTTCACTAGCATCACTAGAAAGTTTTTTTCTCAAGTTTGTCAGCTGAAGGCTCGTTATTTGTCCCCCATATCATACCATCATGTCCTCCATATCATTATCATCGACATCCTCTTCCTCCACCAAATACAAAGGTCTAACGCTCTAAATTCTGCATATTATTATTCCATGTTCATTTATGATTTTTTGAAATTTATCCTGAATTTTTTGGAGTTTATAAATACCATTTTGCTATTTTTAGATTTATAAAATTAATTTATTCATGAAAAATAAAAACAAAATTAAGCTGAAAATAACTTTCCTAAGTTCAAAATGTTCCAAAGTATTTTTGAGAATTTTTCTGAAATTTTTGAACTCTATTTGATATTTTATATAAAGTTATTTGTATTTATGAAATTATTTTAATTTAAAAATAAATGTAAACTCTCCCTTCTTTTTGGGCCAAGCCTATTTCCCTTTTCGGGCCGTTTCGTTTTTAATTTCCGGTTTCACTTATACGGAATTTCCGTTTCCATTTCCGTTTTTGTTGGAATGAGCTCTCTTGCTTTCGTTTTCGTTTTCGAAAAAGGGTTTTCGTTTCCGTTTTTTTTTCCAGAACAGTCAGAAACTTTCCGTTCCATTTTCAACCCTAGCAACAAAGATAGATAATAACACCCAAATATGACTATTAGGATAAAGGAGAAAATCGAAGAGTCGAGATTCATTACTGTGCCAGCAGCATAAAACATAAAATAAAATATCATCATGTATAAACTATTAAGACCTTGAGCAGGATGATCAACAACAATGCACAATAATTTATGGGAAATATGTTTACTTCGAGTAAATAACTAAGGCCAGCAAATGAACATAAACACTGATGCGATTAATATATGTATGCAGGATCAGGTGCAACAAACTAGATTCTGATTAAAGAATAAATAAACTCCAGTCTTACTCCAGCATCCGTAGCGATGGGCTTTCCAAGTCGGTTAAGTTCAGTTTCCAGTTCTGCAATTGTCTTTGTTATAAGAGATTGGATCCCCGGGATTCTTGATTTAATAACAGATTCCAAATGCTGCATATATATATACCAAAAAGGTTGAAGTCAAAGAGCCAAACAGCATTACACATATTCTACATTAAAGAGGAAGACATACCTTCGAGAGCATCTTTGCTAAATGTTCTGATCCCATCCTATGAGCAAGGTGCTTGTATTCTGGTGTATTTGCAAAATACTCACGCTCTCTACGCCTAGCAGCAATCATGTCCACATTCTTGTTGATATCTTGCTGGGATCGATTGACGACACCAATCCATGGAAATTGGAGCCTGTAAGATCTCCCTTCCAGCATCTGCAGAAATGAACTCGATAAGCAAATCCAGTTCAAGAAGTCATAGGATAACCTAAATTCATAGATTAGCAAGCCTGTGTTCTACATTAGTTATTCAACACTCGTGATATGTTCAGTCCATATAATCCGACAAGGGCTAAGTTACAAATTTAGGGTAGTGTAAGTGTTTAGCACTTGATTTTTAACTGATCCAAACTTACATCAACAGCATCAGTACCCTTATCCATTAGATCGATTTTGGTGAGCACACCAAAGGTCCTTTCACCTGAATCAACAATAGCAGAATTCAAGCTCATAGATAATTTAAGATAACCAAAGAGCACAGGTATATGAAACACAATTATTTTCTGTGAGTATACCTTTTGATCTATGAAGTTAGTAGCTCAAAATAGAATCAGACAAAGATATATAGTTCATACTCAACAAAGATACAAGGTAAAAGCATATGAAAATTAGACAATTACTTGTCATCATGTATTGTTTTGGTATATCAAACTAGCTGAAGATAACATCATTATGAAGCTTCTTAGCATATCGAAAGTAAAGCACATGGGATAACAAACTAGAAAGACAGTAACAAAAGGAAACAGTATATGACATTAACCAAATACCTTTGGGATCAACTTCTCGTGAAATCTTGATTGCATCAGAAGTTGCAAGATCCTGATTGGCTGGAGAAACAGCCAGAATGATACAGTTTGGCTGAAAAACACCAAAAAGTTTACTATTTGTGCGAGTTTTGCAACGTTGCAGACACAATGCATGGCAAGTGTAAGGACCCACTATATTAACTAGTTAAATAATAGTATTAGTGGTTAATGAGGTTATTAATTAGTGTTCTTTGTTAGTGTAAAATTTAAAAATGCGAATAGAGCGAATAGAAATAGAAAAGAGGATTGCCGTCAGACCCGCATGCGAGGTATTGATCACCGAGATACCAGACCGTAAGGGCCGGGTCGGCACCTCTCGCTAGATCGGTTCATCACTCGGCAATCTGTACTTACCTGTGCGGATTGCGGGTATCCGTAGCAGCCTTTACCCATCAAATAACCCGCAGCATGGCAATACCAAGAGAACACCCCAGCATTTAAGTATTCTTTTCCCCAGCCAGCTTGCAGCCAGCACAGCAATGCATTGCCTCAGCCAGCAGCACTCGTGGCAGCAAGGGAGGGGGCACGGCTGCCACCCGTCCCTTTCCTTTCCCTTTATGACAAGCATTCTTCCTTCCTCACTCCCAGCCGAACCAGAGAGCAAAGCAGCAGCCATTCCCTTCCTCTATTTTCTCCAAGTGCGAGCACCACAGAGAGCACCAACACACAACCACACTCAGTCCAGAGAGGGAGCGCAAGAGAACAAGAAGCCAGCAGGAGCAAGGAGTAAGAAGGAAGCCCCAAGTGGAGGCAAGGAGGATCCCCAAGAGCTGGTAGAACCAGGAAGAACCACAAGCCGGCATAAGGAGATCCACAAGAAGCACTGAACCAGGAGGTTCCCCAAGAAGCAAGAAGGATCCCGAAGCATCAGAACCCAGAGGAACCACAAGCCAAGAACCGAACCTGGTGATCCACAAGAACAAGCTGCGACAAAGAGGATCCCCCACGAACCGAACCAGCACCATCATCCCCAAGAACCCAACCGATCTCCCAGGTGCACAACCAATCCTAGTAGTAGTAGCAGCAGCTAGCTACTCCTCAGTGCACCACTGAGTAGATAAGGCATTTGTAGTCTCAGCAGTATTCTAGGGTTGCAATGATTCAATCTTGCCGTCCCCAACTAGAACCTTTGCATCATCGATTGTAAAACTTGCAATAAAAATGTGTGACCCAGCAAAAAGATCATCAGGGGCAGATCTAGTAGTATCTGTTCTCATCATTAACGCAAATGCGAAATCAAAGTAAAGCATTCAGTAAAAAGGGGCAAATGAATAGACCAAGTAGCATCTGTTCTTCCTTAGCCATTAGGGCAAGCAAGGGAGTAGAGGGAGAGTAGCAGTAGAGAGGAGGAAGAGGGATGGAGAAGTAGAGAGGACTTAGCCGTAGAGGAGAGGAGTCGCGGCGGCTCTGGCGCAGGGAGGCGGTCGGCCCAGGGGGGGGACCAGAAGAGAGAGAGAGAGAGAGAGAGAGAGGAACCGGGTGGGAGAGCGGCGGCGGTGAGGCGCCGGCGTGGAGCAGGGAGCCGAGTGAAGAAGCGCACGGGAGAAGAAACCGAAGGGGCTGGGTAGGCTTCGGCCACCAGAAAAGAAGAAGGGAAGGGAGTGAGGAAAAGAGAGAAAAGAAAAAGAGAAGAAGAGAAAGGAAAGAAAAGAAAAAGAAAAGGAAAGAAGAGGAAAGAAAAATAAGAGAGGAAAAGAAAGAAGAGGAGAAAAATAGGAAAAATAGGAAGTTGTATATTCCGTGCATCTGCGTAGGTTAACTTGCCGTATTCATATCGTAGGAAAATTGCATTTGAATTTCTAAAAGCTGCGGGTTAGTAGTTAATAAATGTGTAAATTGTTAATTGTTGTATTAATTGAATTGCTATGTTCATTGCTGCTAGAATATTAAGAATCGGGTTAAGTTAGTGGGTTTAGTGAGAAAGTATTGTCCGTAGATTCAGACGCCGTAAAGTTGCTATGGGTTAATTCCCGTAGAGTTGATACGTTGTATTTGTCAGGTCCAGAACCGAACCAGTCGTACCAACCACCTCTGTATTCGAGCGAGGCCGTACTTGCAAATCCTACTTCAGGCAAGATTTCCTTTGAGCAAATTTCATTAAATGTTTTCAACTTGATTTCAGTATTATTACGAGTATCATTCATGCATTGCACACTTTATATATAATTTGAAAGTACCCGATTGAATATGGGTGGAAATGTGGTGTGGTGGAAACGAAAGTATGGATGATGATGAGGTGTGGAGTGTGTTGGCAAGTCCAGCTGATGGAGCAGCTGGCTTGTGTTATTTATTATGTTGGTGTGGTGTTAATATGGTGGGTAGAGGGGGCCAAGGTACTTGGAATGTGGCCGGTGGGACCCTCTACATAGGTTATGATATAAGAATAACCAACTACACTCGGGCAATGAGCCGTATTTTGATATCAACCATAGTGTGTGGAAGCGACGAGAAAAGGTTGTCCTAGGAAGGTATTATGATCTCCACATTGGGTAAGAGTAGATAAATACGCGTGTGAAGTCGGGTATCTGGAAGGCCCAGTGAGGACACAGATGGTTCTTTCAGGCTATATATGAATAAAGCCTTGGGTTGAGTATCGGTTGTGCTACTACGGTAGCTGGATAGTTCGATACAAGCTGATAGTCATGGCCGGCGGGATTGCCTAGTGAAGGAATCCGCGACTCGGGTAACGAGGTTGGAGATCTAATCTTGGACTAGTGATAAACATGCAGGGCCTCTCATGCTAGGGGTCACTATGGGTAAAGTGGTACAAACCTGCTGAGGTCAAATCATGAATTCATGCCTGTCTCCTGGATTGGAGGCTACGGAAGCTAAGTCTGCCTCATATACGAGTGTTAGTAGTCTCTTGAATTAAAATATGCAACTCTTAAAGAAAATCAAAACCTATTTCCAATAAAAAATCAGATTTTGGAAAGGAGGTAAGCTGGATTTGGAAAAAAGGAGGAAAAACTCATGTATTGCATTCTATACTATTACTTGCTGAGTACTCTGTACTCACTCTTGCTAACTCTCCCCCTGCTAGATATTTGTTCTGAGGGTCAAGCTTCTGGTTGGGACGTGGATCCCAATTGGTCCGACCATGAGACTTGGAGTGAGGGTCATCCGCAGAACCAAACCTACGCGAAGGACTACCAGAGAGAATAGAGTGCTGAGTATCTGTGTTACACTACGTCGGTCTTTTGTGTAACTAGTAGTTGTGTCTTATGCTTATGTTGTACTTGGATCCTGTCTAATTATGTATTGGACATGTAAGCCCTGCGTGGCTGAATGTAATATATTTCAGTTCAGTCTCTAATTATTGTACTGTTGCAACACTCTGAACACGGTATAGTAGCTAATAAAGTACCGGGGTGCCCGATATTTTGTTAGCCACTATGCCGAGATTCGCTTAATTAACCAGGGGTAGTGCCAGCTGTTGCTAATTACCCCAGGCTAATTGGGCGGGTCGCTACAGCAAGATAATTATTGCTCAAAGATGCTACAACATGTCTGATAACAGAAGCATGTCAGACTAAATATGGATTAAATAAGTGGCTGTAAATTTGTGCATAACCACATAAATCACTATCTTATCCAGATATAGTAAGAATGTAAGCAATGATGGATAAATATTGATGTGCAACAGACAAGTAGGTTACAGCAAAATACCTTTTCAATGTACAAGCGAACCATGTTTTCAATGTCCTGAACAATACTGTCAGACTGACCCTCTATAAAGCGTAAAGCCAGTAGTAATTAGAGAATAAACCTCTTAAACAGGAACAAAAAAAAGAAAAATAGCTCATAATTGATAATAACTTACCAACAGCAACTTTAGTAAGCCCAGGAAGATCAATAAGAGTCAGATTCACAACTGCAATGATTAAAAGCATTAGACACTAAACAAAACCATATCAGAAAATTCGTATAAAGCAACAAATACAGTATGACTACCCTATCTTACGACAGAGATGTCAGTAGTCAACTAATAAAGGTACAAGCTAAAGGTAACCAAAAGTCCATCCCACAAAACAACAATCTTTTGAAAGAGAATAATGGGGGTGTACGTGATATAGGCCCCCTTTGGGACAGCTTTTGCCCCGCTTCTGCTTAAAAGAAAATTGGATACTTGCCAAATAGGAGGATTCTGGACAGCTTCTCCCACAATCAGAAGCTGTCCTCTACATAGAATCAGAATCCGGATGCCAGCTGATTCTTGCCAGCCCGATTCTCCACCTCCACGGGCAGCCGGTCCGGCCCGATTCTCCCACGATCAAAAGCAGCTTCTCTCATAATCCAGAATATGCACAACCAGAAGCTGTCCCAAAAGGGGGCCATAGCAACACTATCAAAATATTCTCATCTGTACCGACCATAGTTACCGAATTCGTTGTCAAACCCGTGAATTGCGAACAAAATTCATCGAAATTGAACTGGTATAGGGTACATAGTTCGTGTTCACATTGGAAATTAGAAGAAAAAAAGTGGTGAACCGTTACTCGGACGAACTGTGTTTCTGGTAACTATAGTACCAACATTTTACCAGCATTATTATCTTACCATTTGGAGAATATATGCTTAAATGAATAGGGACGGGTGATATTTGCTTTGAACGACCGGTTTCTCTGTCAGTTTCATCAGCTATCTCCTTCCTCACAAGAGCTGCAAGAATACAACTGTGTCATGAACCAAGTATAATTCAGATAAACTTAAACTTATAGATAAAGAACTGAAAAGACAAATTTAGCACTTAAAGGATCATTTTATCAACAGCTGCAGGTGTTAGCTTATGTTTAAGGAAAATTAGACAAACTACAAGTTAGTGCAACAGCATGAATAATTGTGGCATCGAATAGATGAGCATCACAAACTTCCATTACAAGTTCCTCAACCAAAATTGCCAATCTAGTTCATTATCATTATGAGATCTCTTCAATTTTTATTTTCTTACTTCTAATAACAGAATCATGCAGCTCCAAAACCAGAAGAAGGCTGAGGAATTACCGAAATCTGTGAATCTCTTCCTGGGAATGTGCATGAACTCCGCATATTCTCGGTCTCCATCAATCCTATGGAGCTGCAGCACCAGCGGACGACGGGTTACAATGCCTGCACGATACCGTAGAGAGAGAGAAAAAGACAATGTTTCAGATCGCACAAAACAAGAACATAGCAAACTTTACAAGCTTTTACTGTTGGAACCACCATACCTGAACCCCTCGGTAGGAAATCCTTCCCAACAACGCTCTCCAACACTGAGGATTTACCCGAACTCTATCAAACGTATCACAAATGTTCAAACGTCAAAATATGGAATCATACCCATTCTGCGTGCTGAAATAAGTTTAAAGTAATCGCAACAATACGAGTCCACACACAATTGCACCGGACTCCATCGTTTTTCACAACTAAAACAATATATCCGGATCCCCATACTTGGTCCCAACGAGTGGAAATCATACAATTACTAATCATGTGGGTGACTCGGCGCAACGAAACCAACATATTCACACATGTAACCGACCCAAATCTAGCTTCCTGCCCGCACAGTAATCGCAGATCCAAGCGTAGCTAAACCGCATCCACCACTAGACCGCGCAGTTCTACCGCTAACTCGCGAGATCCAGACCGCGCAGCTGGGTAGCCAGCACCACCGGATCCGATCAAGCACAAGTGCACAACCGAAAAATAAAACAGGGCTGAGGAAAGGAGTGGGCACCTGGCCTCCAACGACGGCGATGGCCGGCAGCGAGTCCCATAGGGTTGGGAGGGCGCTCTCCTCGCCGTGGTCGCCAAGGGCGGTGCAGGCGCGCTGCAGCTTGTTGACGAGCGAGATCAGGTTCTCCATCGCCGCGGCGCCGGAAGCGAGATCTGGTCGGGTCGGATCGCGCGCGCGGGGCGGTGTGGAGTGGGCGAGATCGAGGTGCGGAAGAGGCAGAAGGGAAGGGGGGACGCGGGGGAGATGAGATGACGCCGACTGCCGAGCCGCGACTAGGCGTCGGTGGGTCGGGCCCGAGCGGTGGCCTGCCGCCTGTGTGGTGTGCGCGGCGACGTACTTCGGAGTTTGGGCGTGTGCGCGGGGCAGATTTGGATTTTTGAAGTCTTCGTGGTGAAGAAACGAGCGTGCGCTGGCTAGGTCGCCCGCCCTTGCAAGTTTGTATGTCAGGCGCGTTTTACCGTTTTAGTAGTAAGATTTTTTTATAGTAAAAAGTGTTTTAGTAAATTTTTTGACTTTTTTTAAGTCACGCTTATACCCCACTCCGCACTACACATGCATGATGCATGGGCGACCCATGGAACGCGTGTATACGCTTTTTACACACGCAATAAAGTTTGTCATTCACGGTCTTACGGATCACGGGCATACGTTTTTCCCGCTGACCATACATGTATGAGTACTTTAAAAAAATACAATACACCGCGTTGATCCTAAAGATAGAATACGGATAGTAGGAACAAATCCAAGGTTCCAAATTTTATTTTCGGCTTACATCTCGTCACCCTCTAGAATTTGAAATTTCACTGAGATCTCGGAATCTCAGATGAAATCCAAATGATATGCCCAAAAAAAAAAATCCGGTATTTTTCCACCAAGATTTCCGAGATCTCGGTCCAAAAACCGAAATCTCAGTGAGAAATGCCGAGATTTTGGTCAAATTAAAGCGAGCAAAAAAGTATTGAAACCGCGTTAGAAAATTTTGAAAAAAAATTGTATGCTTCTGACATATCACTAATGTTCCCATGAAATTTGTAGATAGTGATCAAGTTTGAGGAATTTTCTTAAATTCTTATAGTGCAAAATACTGTAGAATGATATTTCACGACTAGAAAAAAAATAATGAAAGAATTTATATTATATTCTCTATTTGTTTGAATGCAAATTACTAAGTTTTTAAACATAAAATACCCTACAATTGCATTGTACTGGAACTTGTCAATGAATGCCTACACATAAAATACCAAGCACATCCAATGCTTCATGCTGCTTCAAACCCTTTTGTATTCTACCGTGATAGGGATTGAACTCAACGCTAGTTTCTTGACCAAAGGAAGGGTTTTTACATGCCCTAAACTAAACCGTGTAGGCTTTTCCCATTTTTCTTAGTATTATGCAGAAGGACAGTGTAAGCAACACAAATAATAAAAACAATCCGGTTAAATTCGGCCATTAAAAGTATAAATCCGGTTCAAATACATAAAATTTCGGCTAGATTTGACAAAATCTTGCCGAGATTTTAAGTATTGTATATCAATTTGATTTATTTATTTTTTCAAATTTTTTCATTTTGGCGAGATCATGAGTCTCGGGGATTCGAAATTCAAAATTTCACGAGTTTTCGCTGAGATTTCTAACCTTGACCCCACCACTAGGCAACATGCCCTTCCATGTTTTAGTAAGGTTTTAGTAAATAGAATTCGGTAATATAACCCTGATTTTAGTAAATAGACAAACACCTACACATACCACATGTGAGTACATTTTCTTAGCACACGCCTAAACAAATAGAGACCGAAAAAAAGCATTCATGTATGTGTAAAGGTGGGTAACAAATTTTAAACCCCTGGTGGCCACAACTTTATGCTGCTGCAAAAACCAAAATAATTACTTTTGACGAACTTTAAATTTAAACCAGCCCGCACTTGAAAGTTTCTGTTCTCTGGAAACCTTTTATCAATTTTACAGGATTTCTTTAAAATTCATTTCCCGACCCTTTAATCCAAACAAGCATGTACTTGGAAGTTGGAACTTGAACCTTTACGAATTGTTTGGGGACCCTTGATCATGATCAGATCGTCTAGCAAGTTAGTACTCCATATTAATCTCAAAAAAAAGTCAGTATACACCATACTAATCTCGAAAAAAAAAAGAGTAAGTACTCCATATCATAGGGGCACATTCATAATAGCTCAAAACGAGCACCGACTCACCAGACACGTTTACCGCGCGTTTGGCTGCCTGCATCTGCGCGTGCTTGCATCGTGGGATGCAGGTAGCTGCTGTTTGGTTGCTGTGAGTCAGGCTCTGCGCGTGCGAGCTCTGTGTTTGGTTGCCTGCACGCAGATTTGGACTCAGGCTCGTACGATCCTCAAAGCACCCTGGGCCAGGCTCTCCAGATACGAGCAGATTGGTCGCATCTCCGGAGCCAGGCTCCAGCGGTCCTGGCTCACACAGCCAGGCTGCCGAGAGAAGCCAACCAATCACGCCATAATGGTATCAGTTGTCCGTGTTTTTGGATCAGTTGATGATTTGTCCTTATCTATATGTACCACATATCAATGAAACATCATGAGACAAATAATCAATTGCGCTATAAAAAAGAGGTAAATGATCAAATTTCTCCGTGATTTTTTGAGGGGCAGGACGTGGGGAGCGCATGTCCCCTTGGCCGGGCCCCACGTGTGATCTGGACCGTCTATCCGGCCCGCTTCTGGCTGGGGAGCGCAGGCGGATCGCGGATGGTCGCCGTCGACGAGGCCGTCGTGGGGCCGGCTTCCGTTGCGTTTGAATTTTGAAAGCCCGTCTGCCCGTTTGGCCCTTTTCTAGCCGTTTGATGGAGCGATTCCCCCATTGTACCTTTCGCTCTCTGCACCATAGTTACTCCTCCTTTCACTGTTGTCACGTGCCTGCCGTGTGAGAATCTCTCTGGACAGGGCACGGTGAGATTGGCCAGCATTTACCCACCAGGGTGGATCTGCTGTACGTCATCGTATCACTGTACAACAGGAGCGGCTCGGTTAGGTCAGTGAGGCCCATCAGGCTTGGCCCAGCCCGAGCCCGAATTTTGGGGAAGGTCGATTCTGTTTTAAACCCTGTAAGCAGCTACCCATATCAACTTCTTTTCCGAACTCGGCCCAACTCACCCAGCATTTTAGACTAGGACAAACTGCTGCTAGCTTGCGCGACAAACTGCAAACCCTGCGATTTACATCAGGCTATATTTGGATCGCTGGGCTAATTGTTAGCTTGTTAAAAATTAGCTTTAGTCTATCCAAACAGGAAGACTAATAGGTGGGCTAATTTTTAGCCAACCCCTCAGCTAACAATTAGCCCATTAGCTGATGGGTGGGAGCTAATTTGGGCTAATAGTAAGTAACACGTTGAGAAAAGTCTGAATTACCCTCGCGCTGGTCTTATCCTCACTTTCTCACCCGTGCGTCCGCTCACCAACTGTTATGAGAGGCAGACATGACTTTTGTAAGAAATTAATCCAACCATTAGCCATGTATCCAAACAGCCTTGGGCTAATTTTAGATGGGCTAATTATTAGCTGGCTAACAATTGACTCTAGCCATTAGCCAGCTAACAATTAGCTAACAATTAGCTCTAGCAGATCCAAACATGGCCTAAGCACTTGGTGACTAGTGCTAGGTATCACCGTTTTTCTTCCATTAGACATCAACTATTCTAAACAGGGTGCTTTTGAAGCCTTAAGCCTATACTAACGCCTTTTTTGAAGAGCTTTTTATTTTTCTTCATAGGCAATCCATGCCAACTTCCGCATGGAGACGTACCATTGCCGACTGCCATCTCCAAAGCCCAAACGTCATAAGAGACAAGGGTAGATTAATAGAGAAAGTTTATTGTATGTTATTGAGAGTTCATCCCATCCCTGATTTGCCATTGAAAAAAAAAATCAGCTTCTCTACAAGCCGTTCCCATTAGCTCTATTAACTAGGCTTGCCGTTAGACCCTAAAAACATGTGAGTTTTTTTCCCCACAAAATGTCCATCTTACCCTCGCATAACCATGGCCTAGATTATTTACCAAACGGAAAGATTCTGATCAGCTTCTCTTATAATCAAAATCCGTTTATATAGAATCAGAATCCGGCTGAAACCTGATTCTCACTGATTCTTATCGGTTCAGTTCGAAATCTAGAAGTCACAGCCGACTCGCCCCGATTCTTCTATAATCAGAAACAACCTCTTCCATAATCTATAATTTATAATCTAGAAGCTGAAACAAACTAGCCCTACGATCCTACGATAAAGAGGAAGAGAAAAAAAGAAAAGAAAAAGAAGGGTAAATACATTTTTTTCCCATCTAAGTTATCAGCAAACTCACGGCTGTCTTAACGGGAGTGATATAGAGCAGCATAAAGACGAAGCTCAGCCACACATAAGGAATCGTGTTTTTTTTTTCTAGTTGCAAATTAATAATCGGGTTAACTCCCAGTTACGTACGAAGAATTTTCTCAAATTGATACCGCTGGCAAAAGGAGGAAACGGCACGCGCATCTTGCCTTGCCAAACGCAGATGGGCCTGAACCACTGGCTCATCAACAAATGGCGTGTTTCAACTGAAGCCATCCTATCCCCCAGTCCGGGTCGCCTGAACGTACTGCAGACTCTGCGGAATGCTGAAAGTGTGCATCATTTTGACCTCTTTGGCACGTATTCGCAGTAGAGCAATACAGGACGCATCTGGAACACATGAAAGTGTGCATCATCACGTATTTGCAGTAGAGCAATACAGGACGCGTCTGGAACACATGAAAGTGTGCATCATTTTGACCTCTTTGGCACGTATTGGCAGTAGAGCAATACAGGACGCATCTGGAACACATGTGAACATACTACGACGGTCTCGCACAGTTGCACTCTCTCTTTTCTGAAAGAAGCACAAGTAGCCGCACTCTTTCTGTATGCTCAATGGCGGAGTCGACCGGTCAGGCACCGGGCTGCCGCGTTGTTGGCGAAGAACGAGCCTCGAAAAGCTTGACATAAGCTGCACCGTGAGCAAACGAGCCAACTAGTGAAAGGTACTCGCAACAAACCAGGCCGTGCCATCAATTCGCCAACGGCATGGGCTACTGCCGAAGGCAAGATAATTCACGCTAAAAAATGGTGTCTGTTAGGTTCAATTTTCAACATGTTATTAACTTCCAAATCCACATGCTCGAGCGAGGGACAAGGAACTAATGGTATAGTCAAATCTGATCAATTATTTTTCGAGTCAAACTGATCACGCTACTAGCAAGTAGAGCAGTGGAGTCCAAGTTTATAAAACATTTTTAAACGATCTTATTTATAAATATAGAATGTATTTTATATCAGTAGTGTAATATTTACTCTATATATTTAATAAATATTCATCTTTATTTATTAAATATATAGAGTAAATATATTGAACACAGTACTTAGTGATAATAATTAGAGTAATTAAACTATTTTTAATATTTTATTGGTTTATATACCGAAAATAAATACGATGTATAAACATAGAATACATAGCTAGTGGTACTAGTACAATTGATCCATGTTTTGTAGAGGGTAGTTCAGATTCCTTCCGTTACCAATCGGGCGCACCGACCGAACCAGACCCACCCAGCCAACCCCGACTGTCCACGCGCCAATTACCAACCCAGTTGCCTACACTAGCCTGGACAACTCTCCCGGGGTTCGCAAGCGCCCAAACTGCGACGCCGACGCCCCCAAGACCTAGACAACTCTCCCGGAGTCCGCAAGCGCCCAAACGCCGCCGTCGCTGTCGCCACCGCATCCACATATACCTCCACCGTACGTACGCCGATGGATCCCCGCGCGACGGCCGATCTAGCCGGTTCCTCCTCCGCCACCTCGTTGCGGAAGCGGGTGTTATCGGTAGACACGTCTCGAGGATCAGGAGGAGAGCCCACGCCTAGCAGGGAGGGAGAGAGCAAGGCGCGGCAGGAGCAGGAGGACGACGGCGCCATGGCGGCGAATCAGGAGGCGATGGAGAGGGATGTGGAGGCGGCCGAGCCGGTGAGCCCGGCGGGGCGGCTGTTCCGGGAGACGCACTTCAACTGCTACATCGTCGCCGTGATCGGGCTCGGCGCGCGGGTGGACGTCGAGACGGCGCGCGCGGGCCTCGAGGCCACCCTCGTCCATCACCCCCGCTTCTGCAGCGTCCAGGTACGCACCCTTTACGTGACCCTCCCTAGGCTACTCATCGATCGATTCCCAGCACGCAGCTTGCACCAGAAAGGGCCCGCGTTTGGTGGCAAATTTTGGTTGTTGCATTTCGTCCCGATCGAGAGAAAGAGAGAGCCCATGCCGCCGTTGACTCGCCAATCTTCCGATGCTCACACGCGTGGGCAGGCCATGGTGCACGTGCTTTCGTCCTCGTTTGGGCAACTTTATTTTTGCGCAAAGGTTTGGGGCCATGTGGAGGGTTGGCCGCGCATCGAGTTCTGCCGGCCGGACAGGTACGGCGGCGTATTTCCGTTGGACGCGCCGCACGGACCGGTGGATGGGCCTCACCACCTGTCGGTTCTGCACAGTTCTTTTCCGTTGCGCGCGTAAATCACGGTCACCTAGAACTGATTACTGAACTGGCACTGGCAGTGGGAGCCTCCCGCTTGTCTGGGCTCGAATGGCTGCCTCCGGCGATGCGTACGGCAGGGGATATGCCTTGGGAAGTTAGGACAGACAAGCATCACAGTGCTCCTATCTACGCCTAAATAGGTTCCTTGTAGCCTTGTAGGCATCTGATTCTGATTCTGAATTTCTGATGCCCGAGGCCATTGGTGCGAGCTTTGCGGTAAAGATTTACACGAATCATCCGTCACATTTAGCCTTTTCTTTTCTTTTCTATTCTTTCCTTTTGGTTTGCTAGGGCTAGTTTCGCTTTGTGGCCGGTTGATCCTGACTTGATTGGTGCGAGCATTGGAGCAAGTTGCGGTATGACTGAGAAGTGTGCAGGGAATCTGAACGGCACCTGTCCAAGATAAGCCATTTTGTCCTCGGATACGCACGGTACCGGCAGGCGAAGAAGGGCGCCATCGCTTCCAACGAACGGTTATTTTTTCCCCATTTCATATCCCAGTTCTATTCCTACTCTTCATCTCTTACTGTCCAATGGTTCCCAAATCCCAAATAGCAAACATAATGATGATTTCTCCTAATGTTTCTCTTTTGGCGGGAAGTAGTAGTGGAGGCCCCTACGATGTATATATTAGCAAAGGATTTCTGTTAATGGAGTGATCAGTCAGATTCCCCCCAAAATTTTCAGTCAGCTCGCCTTCAAGCCTGTAGCACGAAACTGATGTTTTCTCTACTGAAGTCTGAAGCTGGAATACTCGCTGGCTGCGCCTGTGGCGTTACAGTACACGTGTCCCATTAATTCGCTCCAACGAACGGTCAACCTCTTGTGGCAGAGCAGCCGTTCTAGACTAGCTTACCATAAGCAGCCGTTCTAGACCATACCATCAGTAGAGGTTTGACTGAAAATTTAGAGAGGACAACTGCACAGTGTAAACCAACAAACATCCGAGGGACCGGCCTGGTTCTTAAAACCTAGGACGTGTTTGATTGTTTGTATCGAATGATATATATATATATATACACACACATATGAGATGGATCAAGATAAAAATTATTTATGTGTTTGGTTATTTGAATAGAACCTTTTTATTCTGAACCAAGTGATACAAATATGAAGAATATTCTCTATAGATGCTGAACCATTCCATTCATCTAAAATAATGGAACCAAATGTTTAGAACTATCCCACCCATTCAACCTCATCCTATCGACTAAACACACCCTTAATTCATTGCGATGGGTCGTCTTGACCAGAAAGAAATGGATCGCGGGCAGAGACATGGATTATGAATCATGCAGATAAGATGGCAGTTAAACGTCCAAATTAAGTTAGGAGATATTTTATGTATCACTATTTAAAAGTTATACATATTGTAAAATGTAGTCGTTCACCCGCATCAATCAATAGCACGCCCACACGAACAAAAGTAGAACCACACAAAAGTATGGGGCAATGTTCTCTCTTTTTATTAGATTAATTTTTCTGTTCAAGATAATGCCTAATATATAATAGAAACACCTAAAAATAAGTTCATATTCGTCCACCAATAGATAGAGTACTTCAAAATATGGACCAAGATTCTACATGTATCACAAAACTCCCTCTTGGGTGAATACTGCGCAATGCACATATCTCATTAAAAACTCTTCCCCAAAATCCAGTTGAAAAAAAGGATGGAGAAAAAAGTACATTGCACTCGCACTCCGTGTTACACTTAATTGCCTCATTAAAACCTTCATGTGAAAAACTTCAGAAAAACTCATTAAAGGGAAAAAGAACACAACTTATAATCTTTAGGATATAAAATATGATCTTCAAGATATTGCAAAAGGGTCATAGTTTAGGGATTTACCCCCCCCCCCCCTAAACTTTGCAAATCTCTAACTCGCATCATTCCAATGCTATTAACGCACATTTGGAAAGCAGACTTTGGCAAGATTTTGTCAACAAAGTTGCTAGATTTTCACATGGCTTTGTTTGCATTATCTTTACCTCACCATTCTTCTGGAGTTCATGAGGGTAGTAAAATTTAGGGGCAATATGTTTCATGATATTGTTCTTTATATAACTCATTTGTATTTGTGCAATACAAGCAGTATTATCTTCATAGATAATGATGGGGGTATCGATGGTATTAAAATCATATGACTTCTGGATATGGTTAATTATATGTCTTAGCAAAACACACTAACGTGAGACTCATATAAAGCTATAATTTCTGAGTGGTTGGTAGAATTAGTTACCAAGTTTTGCTTAAAAGATCGCCAAGAAATGGTTGAACCACCGCAAAGAAACACGAAATCAGTATGAGATTTGGCACTGTGGAGATCAAACAGATAGCCATCATCCGTATATCTCACCATGGTTAATTCTTGGTTCTTTTAGTAAAACAAACCAAGATCTCGGGTACCTTAGATGTATTTGAGTAAAGTCTTGACACCGGCCCAATGTCTTCTGATTGGGACTGCACTGTGTCTTGCTAGCAAATTTACTACGAATGGAAATCAAGCCTTGTGCAATTTGCAAGATACATAAGTGCACCCATAACATGGGACTTTAGGTCCTAAGACTTCCATATTTTTCATCCTTAGTCTAAATGGATCTTTATCCGCTTTAAGAGATCTCACAACCATAGGGTTTTTTAAAGGATGAGATTTATCCATATTAAATCTTTCCAATACATTCTTGGTACAAGCAGACTGGTGTACAAAAATTCCTTCTAAGAAATGCTCAAGCTGCAGGCCTAAGCAAAATTTGGTTTTACCCAAATCTTTCATCTCAAACTCCGTCGTGAGGTAAGCACTTGCTTCTTTTATCTCCTATGTGGTTCTGATGATGTTCAGATCATCGACATATACCGAGATGATACATAATTCATTCTGGGATTTTCTTTATGAATATACAGGGACAATCATTATTATTTGAATATCCTTTCTTTAGGAGGAATTCACTAAGTCGGTTGTACTATATTCTTTCTGACTGTTTTAATTCGTATAGCGATCTCTGCAGTTTAACGCTATACATGTTGCAATTATTAGGATTTGAAAATTTGATTCCTTTAGGGACGTTCATATAAATATCCGTATTCAGTAACCCATATAAACATGTGATCATCACATCCATCAACTACATTGTTAAATTTAAGCTTGCTGCTATTGATATTAAATATTGAAACGTTATTGGGAGCTGTCGCCACCGCTTCAAGCGGGCGTGCGGTCGCAGAGCACCGCCGTCGACCGGTCGCGCATCGGACGCGGTGGTACGATCTTTGGAACGGAAGCCAAAGGGCCGCTATCGACGGACACGGGATACGAGGAATAGTCCCGTGGCTTGTGCACGTGCGGCGCATTGGGTGTTGCCGATATGGGCGTCAGCCATCATGCATCAGGTGCGGCCGTGGGAACCCCCGACGAGATCGCGACAGCATGCTAGCCGCCACGATGCGCTATACGGGCGCTGGCCGTCGCGCTTCGGGCACAGCCGTAGGCCGTAGGAGTCGTTGGCGAGATTGCGGTAGCAAGCTGGTCACTGCGACACGCTATATGGGTGCCGGCCCCGCGCTTCGGGCGCGGCTATGGGAGTCGCCATCGATGGTGGTGCCGGACAGAGGCATTTGGCCTCCTGGCCCAAATTTTTTTTATTGTTGAGCAGCATAGTTGTCCCGGCGGCCGGAGGGGGACACCAGGACCGGCCGCCTCGACTGGAGAGTGTACCTGAGGCGGTTGCAGAGGCGTCTGCTTTTTCGAGGCGCGGCACTCCGCCGCTCTTCCACGTCTCGTCACGCCACGCCGCCGCTCCTTTGGGTTGGATGGGGGACGCGACAGGGTTGGGGCTCGATTGGGGAGGCGATGGGGAGGGGGAGCTCAATTGGGGGAGGGGGTGCTCGGCGGAGGTGTCGAGGTCGGGGAAGGAGTGTGCGATGGGGTCGGAGGATCGGAGCAAACAATTGGGCGCATGCGTTATGGTCGGGGTCGGCAAGACGCACTTATTAGTAGTTCTCAGCATAGCAGTAGCAGTATTGTAGGAGTAGAACTGCTACTTAGTAGTAGTACTCGGTAGAAGTAGTACTGCTACTTGGTTGTAGTACTTAGTAATAGTACAGTAGTAGTTAATTCTATGTCATACTAGAACTACTTATTTTCTTGTTTGTTGTCTTTAATTTTCTATCATATGAGGTATATTTAGATAATTCTGTCACATGATATATTATTTATTATTTTCATCGTCTAATCATCGCCTAGGCGGGCGTCCAGACGGTCCGGGCTCGCCGCGCCTAGCCGGACCATCGTGACAACTATGTTGAGTAGTAAAGACGCGATAACATATTAGATTAGGTAGTAATTAATCTAATTGACAAAAACTAATCTGCAAGATTTAGTATGATTACTTGTGCGATCGACGAACGCAGTTTGAACTTACGTAAGGCTTGCGGTAGGAAGATCGCGAGTTGCAGGATGAACTCGTTGAAGAAACACCTCGAGATAGGTTTGGATTCACCTACCAATAGATAATGTCCTTCTAAACATGAACCGGGATTATATCTGTATCACAACAGTATATATATTAAAGGAATCCCTATATTAAACTATGAAGAATGGTAGATGGCGATTAATTATCTCTTTACTTTGAAGATTTATATAATTTATATTGAGAAGATGATGCATGGAAACATTGATCGATTAAGTTTCATCCTATGCGGGCTCTCTTAATTCTAGGTCCTGTGGGATTATCATAATCTAGCCTGTCCAAAAATGTCGAGCCTGGCCTAACGAAAAAGAAAAGAGCAGTTGCTTATTACCAACGATTAGGTGCAAATAGGGTGATGTGAATTATCAAATCAACTGAAACGATCTTCTCAATTATTCGTAAAGTGACTTGCACTTGCTTCATCTGCTCCATCGAGAGAGAGAAAGAACTGTTGCATCCATCATCTAAAAAGTGGAGTAATATTTCTATCTGCTGCAGGTGCAGGCTGAGGTGAGCAAGAACGCGAAGCCGCAGTGGGTCCGGACCACAGTGAACCTGGACGACCACATCGTCTTCCCGGAGCTGGACCCCACCACCACGTCGGTAAACCCCGACCAGGTGGTGGAAGACTACCTGTCCTCTTTGTCCACGCTGGCGATGGACCACTCCCGCCCTCTCTGGGAGTTCCACGTCCTCGACTTCCCGACCTCTGAGGCGACGGCCACCGTCGCCATCCGCATGCACCACTCCCTCGGCGACGGCGTCTCGCTGCTCTCGCTCCTCATCGCGTGCACCCGCAGCGCCGCCGACCCGACGAGGCTGCCCGCCCTGCCGTCCCCGCAGCGCCGCGCCGGTCCCATGTACTCGCGGCCGCGGCCGCCGCTCTCGGCCGGCTTCGCGGCGTTCGTCGTGTGGATCTGGTCGTACGTTGTGCTCGCGTGGCACACGCTGGTGGACGTCGTGTGCTTCGTCGCGACGTCGTGGTTCCTGCGCGACGCGCGCACGCCCTTCATGGGATCCGAGGGCGTCGAGTTCCGCCGCAAGCGCTTCGTGCACTGCACCCTCAGCCTCGACGACGTGAAGTTCGTTAAGAATGCCATGAAGTGTGTAAGAGCTCCTGTTATTAATTAACTCCTAAACATTAGTTTACTCTCGAATGCTGTTTCTCATGTGTGCTTTTTGCAGACTGTGAATGATGTACTAGTTGGAGTTACTTCTGCAGGATTGTCGCGTTATTATTTCCGGAAGATCTCCAGTGAGCGGTGTTCTACAGTTAACCGTCGTTTGCTATATAGTGCGCGTATTATCTGTCTCCATTAATTTGCACGTCACGTTTCTTTAACCTGATCAGGTGATACTAACAACGAGAAGAGAAAACCACAGAAGAACATCTGCGTGCGATCAGCTCTTCTTGTTAACATCAGGAAAACACCTGGCCTGCATGTAAGTCTAAAATTAATCTCTTGATTGTTCGTCTCACTGTGTGTTTTTTCCATGCCTGGATATCTCTTCCAATCATTCCTAGGAATAAAACCAGCAATTTAGTTACCCCTTTGCAGTACCCGGAACATTCATGACTGGTTCTGAACTTCTAATTTGTCTCTAATTTGAGCAGACATTGGCAGCAATGATGGATTCTAATAAGGACAACACTGCAAGATGGGGAAATCTAATTGGTTACATCATACTTCCGCTCCATATAGCCATGCACGACGATCCTCTTGATTACATCCGGCAGGGGAAAAGGACAGTGGACAGGAAGAAGAGCTCGTTAGAAGCGGTCTTCACATATTGGAGCGGAAACCTAGTAGTCAAACTTCTTGGCATTAAGGTACTGTCTTCTCCTGGAGGTGTCACTTGATTCCATTTGCTAATTGCTTAGTACAGCAATTGTATATTCTAGAAATTGTTTTGTAAATGTCTGCACTGGATTTCTTTATCCTAACAGTACGGCTTTTATAGGCAGCAGCAGCTCTCTGCTATGGTATGTTCACCAATACCACCATGTCATTCTCAAGCATGGTCGGACCTGCTGAGAAGGTGGAGTTCTACGGCCATCCCATCGTCTATATTGCCCCCAGTGTCTACGGGCATCCACATGTAAGTACTCGTTAGTCGTTAACAACGTTTTACACTTGCACAGCTTCCAGGTTCTCTATCAGTTAATTGTTCATCTGATTGATTATGTATAGGCTCTGACTGTACATTACCAAAGTTACATGAACACTATCAAGCTTGTCCTTGCAGTGGATGATGCGCAATTTCCAGACTCTCATCAGCTACTGGAGGACTTTGCTGAGTCCCTCAGGCTTATCTGGCAGGCAGCTTCAACACAATCGTAGAAAGAGCTAGACTGAGATTTTTGGTAGAGCGCACTCACAAATTGTGCAGGGCACCTCCCGATCAGTTACTCGATAGTCTGGTCAGTTTTCACAAATAAAAAAAGAGGCAGCCTCTGTTGGAACAGAATACCGAAAATTTTGAGGCAATTTTCTTTTGTATTATTTTTGCTTTGCTTGCTTACAAAACTCAGGATCACATCTGAATTTATAATCAAACTACAACGCTAAGAAACGAAACAGGATTATACTTCCTTGTCTTAATTGGGCTCTTCATTCTAATCAGACTCTAACCAAAACTTCTAAACTGATTACAAGATCATCTCTAACATTCACCCCCTTGTAACACCGACTCTTACTTATTGAGGCAATCGGTCGCAACCACGATTTGTCCAACACATACTCGACATAGGACGGTGAACGCATCTCCAAGGAGTTCTGTCTTCTTCATCCTATCCATACCTCCGGTGACGCTCCTTGCTGGTGATTACAGTTCTAATTGTCTTTTCACCGGCAACGCAGCTTGACGACGACGTAGACTCGTATTAGAGATTATCGACAAGAGAACTTGGATGCACGTAAAAGAACTCTCGTGCCCAGACACAGCTAAAACGATGATGATAACTCCTCAACGTCATGTACTCGACTTACTCGATCCAAGACAATAAACACATTTTCTCAATATCTTAAACTTGACTTTCTATAACTAGACTAATCTCTATTTTTGCTTGCACATCCGTACTGGAACGTGTCTTGCTTTCTTGTTGCCTCAAGGAGCGTACAGGCATACGCTTGATGCCACTTTGCTGCTGCCCATCATGTTAACACCTGGCAGAAGCGTAGTACGACGCTGTCAAAGCTTTTCTAGCCGCGCGTCATGTAGCTTGTCCTGCAGCCGGCTGCGACTTCTCGCTGTTGCTGTTCTATGGTGCGGGACTTCCCTGCCGAACGGCTTCTACTACTGTTGCTTGGTGGTCTATGCGACGGACCTAGACCCGTCGAGGCCGAGCGCGTCGTACACAACCAACTTGACCAGCACGCCCCTCGTGCCTGGACGCCAAGCGGCCAAGCCGCCGCCTTCCCGTTCGGAGATACGGGCCTGGAGGCGATCACTAGCTCCGCGTGCCATGTGCCGCGTGAGATGGCCACCCTTTGTTTTTGCGTCCTCAGCTACCGTCGAAGCTTCAACACTAGGTCGCTCAACGACAATAGGCTGCCTCGAGAAGCAGCAGTGGTGATCTTCCCCGGGGCAAACATGATACTGCAAGTTCAAGTTCTATTGATTTTGGTGATTGATTTTATTTTAATATTTAATCCTTGTTTAAATGACAAATCTAATCTTTAATGAGACTAACATGTTTATTGAGCTTATTGCTAGTAGTCTCATAATTTCGATGAAAAATGAAAAACCCAAGGTATGTAATTGTATTTACTCTATTATTTTAATGCATACTTTAGATTCAAGTTAAAGTATGAATTCATTCATTTTTTAAACTTCAAAGCTGTGCATTATATTTCCATTCCATTATTACATGATTATCATTTGATTTTAATTCCAAAATTTGCATGTTGTTGGATCATACATGATATAGAGTTTTTTTTTACATAGCTTTAAGTTTGAATAGTCTAGGTAGTGTGGAAAGCATCCTTCTGTGCTCCTCGTGCACGAAAGCGTGTTTTATCACAGTACCATAGATCCAGGCACTTGTCGGCTTGTCGCGCTACCAGATCGTGGCAGGTGACACACGTAATCTGTCAGATATTTCGCACTCAAGCAGGAGGCTATTATTATAATTTTGAATGTACGGAGGTTAGATTTGGCGAAAAAATAGGTCTACAGAGTCATTTCGGTGAACAATCTAGAAATATCGCCATTGTTGGATCAACCTAGCGTAGCTAAGAATGTAGCATCTTTTTCTGAGAGGTCGGACACTCATACTAAAATTTATTTCAGTTCATAGCTGCGAGCTGGAGCATCCCCATCAAGGTTTCAAATTTCTTTTTCGTTATATATCTCAGAGGTGGCCGAAATTCGAAATTTTGGCGAGATCTCAGAATTTCAAAAAAAAAATTGGGCGAAATGCAAAAACTAAATTTGAAATTTGTTTGTTTAAAACTGTGATATCTAAGATTTTAGACGAAATCACTGATATTCGAACAAAATCATCGAGATTTCGCCTGAAATATCCGAAATATCGAGCAAATTAAACCAACAAAAAATGGTCAAAAACACACCAAAAAATTTTGAAAATTCTTTTGGATGATTTTGATTTACTAATAATATTTCCGTAACATTTTGAGATGATCAAGCCTGAGGAATTTAAAAAAAATTGTGAAATTGGTAATGTCATGATATAAGCCTTATGTAAATTCATTTTTTGATTTTTCAAATGTAACAAATGAGGTTCAAGTCATTTGAAAAGTTTTATATATGATCCTATCTATTCTAATACAACATACGAAATATTTTAACATAAAATACTAAAGTTAGAAATTTCGACAGCATTTTAACTGATTTTCAAATTATGATAGTTACAAATGGCAATAATCAATATATTGTCATGACAAATGATAGACATGAAATAAAATTAACACATATGACAATTCAACATATATAGCAAGAAGATGTAAACTAATAATTACAAGAGGGGCTATGGACATGTTTTACAACAAGGGGCATAATTAAAATGAGTATGAACATGCAAAGCGTGGACAACTATGCATTGATGTACCTATGAGTAGTAGTATGAGAATGGTGAAAATTATACCTCCACGTTATCGACAATGATCTTACCACGCTTCCTCTAGTGTTGTTGCTTGTACTCTTTCCAGCTCATGTCCTGTGGCAAACAGGTGGACTTCTAGTGTTCATAACGTGACATCCAGATCAAAGGATTCTCTGACTAGTATAGGTACCTAGCAGGCGTGTGTCGTGCATATGGATCAGCGTAGGGATTAGTGTAGTCAAATAATGATGATATGCTCGATCCGTCGTGACTCTGTCTATGATTGTACCCAGGGTTCACAAAACCGTACCGCCAAAACCGGCTCGGTTTTCGCGGTACGGTTTTCGCAAAAACCGCGCGAAAAACCGCAAAAAACCGAAGAATTGAAAAATCCAAAAAAATTGAAATCAGTTCGGTTTTGGCGGTAAATCGCGGTTTTTCACGGTAAACCGCTCGGTTTTTACGAAAAACCGCTAAGGTTTCATGAAAAACTAACCCGAACTCTTCGAAAACGGTTTTCAGCGGTTTTACGCGAAAAACCGCGGTTTTTGACGAAAAACCGGACATACAAATTTTTTAAAATTTTTCAAATTTTTTAAATTTGTTTTTTAATTAGACCGGTTTACCGAGCGGTTTTGCATCTCGAACCGGAGCGGTACGCTCGAAAACCGCGGTTTTCGGCGGTTTTGTGAACCCTGATTGTACCCACCCAAATCCCCTCTGTAGGGCATCGAGCCATACCATAATACGGGGTACCCAGGGTGCTCACTGGGGAAGCCCCAATAACAGGAAGACTAGCTGCTATACCACGAGCCCATGTCATCCTGGGACTGTCCTGCTCGCGTCCACGCCCACCACTAGTCGCGCTACAAGTCTGCCTCTGTGAGCCCTTCCTTGGGGCACTTCCCCCTGTTGCAATCCTCCCGGTGATTATGGTAGTGAACGGGGTCAGAGGGTGTAGCAGCCATCATTGCCTCCAGAGTCTGTTGCTGAGCTGCTAGCAACATTCACCTTATGGGGGTTGTCTGTGTGTCATCCTCGCTGCCCACATCCAGCTCATCATCGCTTTTGGCCTTTGCATGTCCCTTCCCATGCTGGTTGGCTGACAACTTTGCCAACCCACCTAAAGTACCCGCTAACGTGTATCATCATTGTCGTAGGTACCACTCTTCCTATTTGTTGTGTGGGTGTCACCGATCGCGACCTCAGCTCAATCTAGGAGGCTCTTCCCACCTGCAGCCAGTTTGAACAAATATTAACATCATTGTGAGATTTTGACATACATGATAACCAAGAAGAATAAAAATAATTTCACATTGCTTGTTGTCTTGTTGAGCTCTTGTGAGTGGATGCTGTCAACCACCAATCTTGATAGAAGGGGCAAGTCATACCCACTATCCTCATCGAGTAGAGGCTTCCCCAGACATGGACGACTCAAACCATTCTCCAATAGGGTCTCTACCTGAATGCATCACATACTCAATGAGGCGATCAAGTGGGTTGACGTCATGGGCCTAGCGAGTGTATTCGTAGTCCCGTAGGCGAAGTCAAAGATTACAGTGGACGGACATCAGCTGCTGCAGCTTTGTGTAACTTAATCGATTCTTGACCTGTGTGTGCACTAAGGCAAATGTGCTCCAATTTTGCTCATAACCGCTGGATGATGCACGCTATGACACCAATCTCAAGGCGTATTTCTTCAACGTCGGTGTCTCATTCTCGAATGCCATCCACCATTGTACTGCGGACAACAACAATACAATTGTATTTCTCCACAATAAAATTACATTACGTCAAATTAGCAAAGTACCTGCCGTCATGTGTAGATCAAGAGCGTTGCTCTGTGTAAGATGGGTGGCGAAGCGTCCCCTCCTAAGATGGTAAGTGTTAGCTTCTTGTAAGGCTAGCATCGTGGTGCTGTCATCATTAGCTAAAATGTTCAGGGCGGTGGAGAGCTGTCCCATGAACACCAACGTGCTGCATATATTGAACTTGAACTGAGATTGTGGGTCGAGTACATAGGTTGCAACAGACAAAACATTGTGGAGTTAGCACAATATAAACAAACATATCTCATGTCATGCGAAAAATTTGTATTTCATGAATCTGCTTGAACAATAGTGGTATCCCTTATATCAACAAACCTCTTTTCCAGGACTCTATGGAATGGCCTGTACTACTCGTTGAACTCACACAACCGCTGGTTGCACTCAGTTCTGACAATACAAATATTGCATTATAACACCATTGATCATTGGCAACTTGTCTTGATCAGCAAACCTCAACATCTTGTACAAGGGTTCCACAGCTTGTGTAGACCATTCCAAAAGGTCCCACCAATCCTTGTTGAGGAGGTGATCATATGTGAACTTGCCCTCCTCCATCCCAGCCCACCTGCTACCTATCTAGTCTGGATTGGTCATCCACTGCTAGAACTTCTCCTTCTTCTTCTAGAAGCTATCCAGGAAGACGAATGACGTGCCAAACCTAATGGCATTTGGCCTCACCAACTCTCCACCTATGTGGTCCTTCATATGCGCATGTAGATTCTTGTGGTTGTACAAGAAGCGGCAAATCCTTTTTGCCCCTCCACGACCCCTTTGATCCCAAGAATGCCGCACACATCTTTCAGCATGAGGTTCACCGTGTGTGCCAAGCATGGCTGCCAAATAATCCATGGGTGCTGCACTCATAACATCTGGCATGCTTTCTTAAAGTTGGTAACATTGTTAGTAACCACTTACACCACGTGCTCGACACCAATTTCCTCGGTCACCATTTCCGTTATCTTGCATAGCAGGTACTTGTGCTGTCGGATCTTGCTTGTGGCATCAACGGTTTTATGGAAGAACATTACCCCGTTGGAGTACACCATGAAGTTGATGTTGCTTTGCATTGTAGTCCCAGTCCACGCGTCACACATGATTGTCACACCAAATGTGGCCCAATCATCCATGAGCTTCTGATGGTACTTGACAATTTAATCTTCGTTCTCATCGAGGTACTTTTCGTCGATTTTGTGGCCCTGTGGTGCATGAACCCTTGGGCCTAGCTCCTGCGCCATCTTGAGTGCACCTATCCATAGCGGTTGTAACAGTTTAGTACAACCATGACAAGAAGTTTTACTTACAAACTTACGAGCGTTGCATACCTGTGAAGTACGGACACTCGACTTTCCTTCCTAGAATTGCATTTGCATGGAACCACTTGGACCAAGTCCTCCCAAGCTTCTGCCTCGCCCCTGTCTAAATGCTGTGTCAATATGGGGTTGCTGCCGGGCATCACTCCACGAAGGTCAACATCGATGAAACCATGGCTTTCCTATGTTGATTTGAACCTGCCAAATATTTTGCTGATAGTGGATTGTACTGAGAGTCTCGCAGCACCACTTCCAAACCCCGATCCTAGAGTCAAACTCTGGCTCCTAAGGTAAGCCTCTTCTTTAGAGACCCTTATGGCAATTTTTAGCTGCTCCTGCTCTGTACGATAGTCGTAGCCCAATTGATGCAAGCCTCCTCCTTACGCAGGCTCTCCGCCTCCTTCTCCTTCTTCCTTTCCCAACCTCCACGGAGATCCGTGAGCATGGCTTGCCTAACCACTTTAGGCACGCTAGGGCAAGTTTCACCTCATCGGAGAGTCCGGTGAGATGTTCTTTCAAACGGGTCGGGCCTCCCCCTTCATTACATGTGGACAGTAGTTGCATTTCGACCCTTGCCCGACATGCTCCCCATGCTCCCAAACGGTATCCATCACTAGAATCTGCAACGAAAGACAAGAATTAGTGATATATGCTGCATAAATTGAAGACTACTTCACGAAATACATCAACCCCATCTATCCCAAATAACGGATTTCAACCATTAACAAACATGCAAACACTTTTATAAGGGTGCATGTTCTACTCATAAGTGCAACTGCTATTTGTGATTTTCAACAAGAAGGGAAAAGGAGTGACGGAAAACAAGAAGTGTAAAAGTGGATAAGTGATTACATGATTAGTCAGTGAACTTCCTTTTTGAACCCAAAACTGGAGCTCAACTACTGCAAACTTCTCAGAAGTTACTTACATGTGAATACACCATCTATGCCATGAACATTAACTTACATGTGAATACACCATCTATTACAAACCTTGTGAATAATAGTTTCTACTTCATTCAACTTATGTATTATATCCCCTACATCAATACAACCACACAAATGACCTAAAAATTGCTGCTATTGGACGAAATTTTGTCCTCAAACAGAGAGTATTTTTATACAAAAAATCGAGATTTCGGTAAACTAACCCAAGATTTATGTTGGAGGAGGCGAGATCTCGTTCTTGCACGCCGAGATGCATTGCAAAGCTGATCGGAGATGATCGGATCTGGTTGGAGATTGGCTGGAGCCGAGAGAGGAGACTATAATGAGTGACCAAAATGTGAGAGTTTGGTTGTTGTTGTGACCCTGTGAGGAAATGAGGAAGATTCTTTTGTTTCTTCATCAGGAAATAAGGCCAAGGCTATAAAACTTTCTAAGCCATACGAATCGAGCAAGTTGGCTCGGCTGAGTTGGTCACTGGCGTGGGATAAAGCTTTGGTGAGAGCTGTTGGGCATGGGTTCAAATCCCACTTCCAATAAATTTTTTCACATTTTCCCACATATGTTGTTCATAGATGGCATTACAATGTTCCAAAAAAAATTACACAAAATCTGGTAAAAATTCAATGCAATCTTGTCAATATGTAAAATCTGGCCAAAACACTGAGATTTTGGCAGTTTTTTTATGATTTTTTTGATTTTTTTCAAAAAACATTGTAGCAATTTAAAATTTTTATTTTTTTATTTGGTTGGAATTTTTAATTTTGTTCTCGGCTGAAATCCAAAATCTCACATAAAATTTTCGAAATTTCATTGGATTTTGAACCTTGATCCCATCATATATTGCTCGGCTTGCTCACTGGATGCCAACATTGCGACATGGCGCGGGGAAGGGAAGCCACATGGATGTGGGCGGCCTGCTCGCTCGACGAGGTGGCAGCCGATGAGTCGGTTACATCCTGCGCAAACGGTGGGTGCAACTAATACTAGTTTTAGAGGAAGAAAGGAAACACGAGAAGATAGCTTGAAACCGGGGAGTTAGGGGGTGTCTGGCAGAGCTCTAACTCCACCAAATTCGTGAATTTGGTAAAGCTGAATATTCCTAGCTTCACCAAAGCTGTAGAACTGGAGCTGTGGGTATATTAATAGTGTTTAGATGGGTCATCTTGTTTACATTTTAGAATATAAATATAAACTTAATTCACTTTATTTTAATCTACAAATTTCATATCTAAGATGGAGCTGGGATCCGAACCTCTGTTTGGCAGAACAACTAAGGCAAATTGGCACATCTACATGTATCCACAGCGGGCATTGTTATATGTACACGTGCTTATCATATTCTTACAGGACTAAATATTTATTCAATTCTATAATTGGCGGAAGTGCTCGAAGCTTGAATGTTTCATGATGGGGTATCATTTTTTGTTTCATGATGGGGGTATCATTTTTTTAGACACGACGACACAACAGCTTATCGCAACTCACAACAAGTTCAGTTTTGCAACAGCCTATCGAGGGACCGAAGAATCAAACAAGCAATCTAAGGCACTCTGAAGAATCAAACATGCAATCTAAGGCACTCTGAAGAATCAAACATGCAAACTAAGGCCTTTCTGCCCTTAGCACAATTCCTGCGCAGTGTAGTTTTAATCAAGCGTTTCCCCGCTACTGAGTCGTTTGCAGTCACAGACAGAACACGTACAGCCACGATTGCTTGCGATTACTGTGTGCTGCAGTGGCGAGTCTCTCTTTTGCCACATTCAACTAGGATCATGGAATTGGTGTGAAGCTCAAGTGATTTTGGCAGCTCTCTGTGGAAGGTCGGACACTGGATGTATCATGAGAATCACCCACAGTTCTGAATCACTGTGATTCAGGAAAGCTAGCTGATTGCCTGATTCTACCAATCAACAATATCCATTGCTCAGAATTCTGCCCCGGCAAGGATTTCAGGTAATCTGTCAGTTACCATCAGTCTTCCAACCACTTGAGCAACTTATCTAGTTCAGTGCACCCTTCTGTACTTGGCTTCGGTCATTTTTTCTCCTGAGGATCTGCATCCCAACCGAAGCAACCTGGATCACACACACACACACACACTGACACACACTGACACACACACAGCCTTTTGCCCCTGTTACACTCCAGCTCCCCGTGCAGCTCTCACTCTCCCAGATCTGGAGGCTCGGCTAGGCGAGGACAGCACACGCCGAGCGAGAGGGACTCCCAAACCGGCACCACCAACCATGCTTCCGCGGGCATCAATCATAAGCCGGCAGGCGTCCAACCGCAGTGACACACCACCAAGAGATAAAGAAAAAATCACACTACCAACCGACTGCAACCTCCCAACCCCTCTCCCTCCCTCCTAAACTCGTCCTCTACCTCTGCGCTTAACCTGAGCTAGCTGCGTCGGTGCCATTGGTATTGTTGCGGTTGCCGTTGCCTCCGAGGAGAGCCAGCATGGCGCGTGCGGTGGTCGCTGCTGCGCTGGCCGCCGTGCTGGCTTCGGTGCTCGCGTCGGCGGCTACCGCGCAGATGGAAAGCTGCAACACCGAGCTGCCGGCCGTGCTCGTCGGCAACTACTCGGGCCTGGCTTGCCAGCCGGTCTGGAACAACTTCGTGCTCCGGGTACGTCATTGTTCTGGAGCATCTACACTCCCATGCACCTAATTTGGTGTGTTTTTTACAGTATGCATACGCTGATATGCATATAATTGAGTGGGTAATCGAATTTTGATAGTGCTGTTAGAACATCGCTAGTTCGATCCTTTTGGTGGATGGTGTAGTTCACTGTCTGTTTGTACTTGCAACGGGCTGAGATCTGTGAGGATTTCAGGTGGATCTAGTTTGTTCCTGTAGAATGTAGGAGCCCTGCTAAGTTATTGCCCGTTAAAACTTGGAGCAAGCAATGGCTTGTTAGTGGCAGTGACGCCAGAATCCGAGCCAAACAACAATAATTGTGAATATCTGTAAGGTTTCATGAACAATTTGAAGGATTAGAGCTGGTTTTGGTAGTGTCAGAGCAAAAAAAGTTCATATATACTTCAAAACTCTTACCATTCCCAGTTGGTGAATGGCGATAACCGAGAATATAGTGGATGAGAACAACGTCCGTTGCAGCATCAAGAATCAAGATCTCCTGCGTGTTCTCGAAAGAAAAAAAGAAAAGATTTCTGACGTACATATCAACACTCTCATCCGTTGCAGTATCACCAAGACAAGAACAACGTCCTGAGGATTGTGCTGTCCACAATGTACAGCACGGGGTGGGTAGGCATGGGGTTCTCGAGGGACGGCCTGATGATCGGCTCGAGCGCCATGGTGGGGTGGATTGGCCGGAAGGGGCTCCCTCACATCCGGCAGTTCGCGCTGCGCGGCAAGTCCGGCGGCAAGGTCGTCGTCAACAGGGGGTTCCTCGTCTCCAACGACCACGACCACACCGTCGTCGTGCAGCAGGCCAGGATCTACCTCGCGTTCGAGCTCAAGTTCTCGTACCGCATCACCCACCAGCACATCATCCTGGCGTTTGCGCCCAGCATCCCCGTGAACAACAAGCTCACTAAGCATCAGGACAAGACGTCCTTCACCTTTGATTTCGCAACAGGTATGTCTCTCTCCTCCTCCTTGCAGCTGAATTTGCAGCCTCCTTGCAACCAAATCTCGTGATTTAATTAAGAGAGTGACTAGGGAACGGTATACCGTTGCAACGGTATAGCCATGAAACTTATGAAACTTATCAGTTTCAGTGCTGGTTTCATGAGTTTCAGTGTTTAGTTTCATCAGTTTCATATTTTATCAGTTTTTAGTGCTAAGTTTCATGAGTTTCAGTGCAAAAAATCATAAGTTTCATGAGTTTCAGAGGTATACCGTTGCAACGGTATACCGTTTTTTAGTTTTTCTGTTTAATTAATACCCGTGTAATTTTTTTGAGCACTTGTGTAAAGTTTAGTGAAGTCCCTGCTGGAGAACAGAAAATCGTAGTGCTCTTACTTTAGTAGCTGATTTTGCACTCAACTGAACCAAGAACAAGAAATTGCACCCGTCAAAATTAATATATCTTGGAAAACTATTCGACGAGCCCACTTGAACTGTGAGTCATGTGTCAGTTAGCAAAAAGGCATTTGTTTCTTCAAGCTTCAGTCAGTCACTTTTTAGTTGCCAAATCAACGTCTGCCATTGACATCATACCAGCAACAAAACGACTTTTCACCCAAAAGAAAAGAAAAGAAGAGAAGATCTTACAACAAAGCGGCACATGATCATCACTGTGCAGGTAAAGCGTACGCGGACGCGTCCTTCCCCTACGGCCTGAGAAGGGCTCATGGGGCGCTTAACGTGTTCGCGTGGGGCGTCCTGATGCCGATCGGCGCCATCCTGGCGCGGTACTTCAGGAGGGTGGATCCTCTCTGGTTCTACCTCCACGTCGGCATCCAGTTCGTCGGCTTCATCATCGGCCTCGCCGGCGTCGTCGCCGGCGTAGCGCTGTACAGCAAGATCCAGGCAGATGTCCCGGCGCACAGAGGCCTCGGCATATTCGTCCTCTTCCTCGGCATCCTGCAGGTCTCCCGTCTTTCTGCAAGAAGTCGCAACAATAGAAACCGAACCTTGTTGATGATATGGATGTTGCATGAACTGTTTACAGATTTTGGCCTTCTTCTTGAGGCCCCATACGGACTCCAAGTACCGGAAGTACTGGAACTGGTACCACCACTGGGCGGGCAGGCTGGCCCTCTTCTTCGCGGCCGTCAACATCGTGCTCGGGATCCACGTTGGCGGCGCGGACAGCTCGTGGAAGATCGGCTACGGCTTCAACCTGGCTGTGATCCTGATTGCCGTCATCACCCTGGAGGTGCTGCTGTGGACGAGGTGGTCCAAGAACAGCGCTCCCACGCCGACGTACTGAGATCAGCTCAGTCACGAGTAGCCTCTGTTGATGCGGTGATGATGAAGGTTCTATTTAAAATTTTTTTTTGGCTGGGTTCTTTAAGTTTTTTTTGTCTGATGTTGTGGTGTTTTTTGGCCTTTTATTTTGTTTGGGTTTCTGTATATTGTTGAGAACTGAAAATGTAATTGTGACTATGAGCCGAGCAGGTGCAATTGCACTGCTGGTAGTTCTGGCTCGGATTCGGTTGGATATCGGTCTTTCTGTATCTTGAACCGTATTTTTTGTTGGATTAGGATTCGGATACGGATAATGCCGAATACGAATACGGCATGGATAAATATCGGATATTTGTTGTCGGATATCCGCGACAATAGATATTACATATAGCAAACATATAACAATTATTAACAAACCGTATGAGTTCAACATGCAACTAGATTATCGCAGTCTAACAAGTCTTTTTATCGGGTAGTCCAACAAAGTTGCAAAAGCATGTAACCATGACTTCATTTCTTTATAAAAGAGACAATAAGACAAGTTGATAATATTTGGTTTATATCATACAACATACAAATAGAAAACCCAACAATGACACAACCTTATATAAGAATTTAATGACCGAAGTGGCTAAGATAGGCTAGCAACATCTCAAGGAGATAACAAGTGTATGACCACGGCTAGTTGGCTACTTGTCCTCGACAAGCACTTAGTCATTATCAATCTCAACCATAGTCATATCCTACAAAATAAAAGGTAAGAACAAGAGTGCATGACATGTTTAGCATTAATAAAAAAAAATGTCATTTTGCTAATTTATTCTACTATGAACCAAACTATTTCAGTTTTGAAGCAAACTATTTCAGTTCCATATGTATACTCCATTTGGCCATAATGTGCTATGCTCCAAACCTAGGCCTCCCAAAGGTCACTATTGGAGCCTGAAACCTCCAGGCCTGATATATATTGGACAATGCAGCAACTGGGTTGAACATAAAAATACACAATCATTAGGCCATTGCATTAAACATAAATCATTTAAAAATGAAATAAATTGATTCGGAGGGATCCAAACTTCAATCAAATAGTAATTGCTTACTAGAAATTGAATATCAAAGTATAAGAATTGAAACTAGTATCTTTGCCCTTCATATGTTTTGAGTTGTTTCGGGCTGCTCGTAGTAGAGTTTATGCAACTACTGATAGAAAATTATTTGCTCATTTACACAACAAACTTTTTCTTATTGTCCGTGCAGTACTTTTGATCATTGACCCTTTAATGTTTGATTCTGATTAAAGTGTAATGTCAGGAATCAAAATGGCAATGCGCAAAGTAGCATACCCGATCAGCTAGACATTTTTCCGGTGAGTAAATGGTCATTTGTAACCACATATGAGGGAAGGCACAATCATGACTCAAGTCAATCAGATTACATAAGGTTTATTGACAATTTTCTCCCACAAAACTGTAGATGATTGTCAGATAATGCATTTCTAGTACTACAAATGGATAATATGGTTAATGCTGAAATTGAATCTGCTAAGTTGTTTGTCTGATCAACTTGACCTTTTCTAGGATATGTTAATCGTGTAGTTTGAGAGCTTATAATGCTTGTAGGTACACGGATCAATATGGATTACACATTTGTACCAAGTGTTATAGATTTAATCCTCATTCTATCAAGTATCAACAATCTGACATGTTGAGTGCTAGATTGTACTGAGATTATTTAAAGCAACCCAAATGTCTTCTCTTCGACAAGTTCACCACATTAAGTGCTAGAACATTCCAACTAGGCATTTAAATTTGTACAGCCACCAATTCAAATATCCCTAAAGGACCATTATTTCAGTATTTATTTAAGGTGTCTAAGATTCTCACTATGAGATATCGTAGCGCGACAGCTGCCAGCAAACTTGTTGGAACGATTTTCGGGTGACAAACCAGTGGCAGCAATCTCCTCTTAAGTAGCGAAATGCATTCTGTAGCAACATATTTTGCATCATTGCATCAATCACATATCCAACTACACAATCTACTTATCTACACAATTTGGGTTCCATACACTTAGTGCGGGTCTGCGGGAGAGGAGTATCCTAGGAGGGATGTGAGATGTATCAACAGAGGTAGGGAACTGGCAAGATGCCACTGAGTGCTGGCGCCTAGAGCCTGGAGGGTGGTCGGCTGGTTGAGGTAGGGGCGAAAAGCAGCGATAGGAGGGGCGGAGCCGCGGAGGTAGGGGCAGCCAGAGGAGTGGAGATTGGCGAGAGGGGCGGCAAAGGGAGCATGGCGGTGGGGAGGCAGAGGGAGTGAAGGGCGGTGGGAGGTGCGGAGGGCAACGACAGGAGGGGTGGCGGAGGGAGCAGGGGGCAACGGAAGGGGTAGATCGAGTGGAGGGCAGTAGCGTCGACGTTTTAGAGGACGGTCAAACGGGGGACTGGGGAGGACCAAAGATTCTCACGAGGGAGTCAGGACGGGAACCACCGTACCCAAGCTAGGGTTTGTACTGGGCCATACGAGCCATCATTTTTGGACCCGAATTGATTGGTTTGGATATATCTGGAAAAAAATCTCGAAATATACCGACCCGATGAATAGTAATCTATCGAATCTGAATCCGATTCTGAATCTAAAAACTATCTTAAAAAATTATCTGAATTCGAAACGAAGCTATTCGCTCGGTCGGAAATTATCCGATCCGATTGCACCCCTATGGCAGGGGGAGCAGAGAAAGAGAGTTAGTCAATTAATGCTTATATGCATCATCCTTGTAATATAATTTATATAAATTTTGAACCAAACAAAGAGATAATTGATCATCATCTACCATTTATTCATATTTTAATATTTATATAATTTTTAAATAGCAATACACATAAACACCTATAGGTCAGCGTTGTCAACACGACAGCCCGTGGGGCTCTGATCTCTAGTTGTAGCTCACTGCCACACGGGCCCAGTCCACTCTAAGCAGGAAATCACTAGACCCAATGTGCTCAGAGAAGCCAAACATCGCGCGTGGCTAGTCCACCCCCCTACTGTGCCAGCCCAACTTCACATACGGGCTACCCAACGAGTCGCCAACATGAAATTGGAGCACTTTGCTTGGTCCACCATCCTCCACGTGTAACGTGGCCCACTCCCACCATCCAGAAGGGCTGCGCGGCTGCACTCAACGTGCGCGGCAGTGATGCCATGCACGCACGAAGCCCTCCCGCTCGATCGGCGCCAGCCGCCCACAGCACGCACCCCAGTGCCCCACGTCTTGGCTTGCTGCCGTCCATAGCTCTCACGCCCTCCACCGCTCAGCGTCCGCACCCACATGCCGGAGTCACGACACGACATTGGCAGCCGCCACAGGTTCCACGCATCTAGCTTCCAAGTATTGGCTGAGCCGACCTAATTCGTGCTCTAGAGTTGTAGCCTAGGTTCACAAAATGGACGAATTGACCGTTTCAAACTTGTTTGAAACACAAAATCGGTAGGTAAATCGGTCAAATTTAAAAAAAATTTAAAAAATTATGTGACATAAACCGATCGAAAATCGTTGAAAATCACTCGCTTTTCGATGAAGATTGATGAAAATCGCTAAAAAATCGTGTGCCAAACAAAATCTGTTGGTCGGTCGATTTTTGATTTTTTTTATTCCTTTTCAAAGAAGTTTGATTTTGAAACCCTCTGTTTTCGGTGATTTTTCATTTGATTTTTACGATGAATCAGTGCCATCAGACCTTCGATTTTCAACCTCGATACGGTTTTGCAAACTCTGATCTAGCCAAATTTGAAAGAGAACAAAAACCGTGCACCTCTCATGAAGCCGTGGAGATTAATTGGAGATGCAAATATAGACAAACATGGGATGGGGAGATGGCACACGTCCGCGCGTATGTATAAGCAATCTGGTGTTCCCATCAATGTCTATACATGCATTCACGCGTCCTCATGTACGTCAGGTGTCCTCTTTCCATCCATCAAGTGAGGGGCGGACTCCCTGACGATAAGCAGTGAAACTTTAATACAATCTGCTCATTATGGGACACTATAAAAACCACACTTTTTCAAATAAAATCTTGGTCATAATAAAACTTGCTTAGGCTCTTAAAAATTGATGGCTACACCACTACATAAAGTCGAGACTGTGACATGACAACATACCATATATTAGAAAGTGTGGTAAAACCGCATAAAAAGCGAATATTAGGGTGTCGAATTTTAGCCACGGCCCATGGGTCTGCACAATATATATGAAAGGAAGAGATCCAGCCACCACAATCCAACAACAAGCACCGTATATTCGAGTCATGAACTCGACAAAACTTCTAGTACATGAGGAAAGGGCAAAACTGATAACAATACGATGCCGATGTTATCATTGCAGGCGAAGCAAGCTGCTTTTGAGTTATATAATAATCTGGTGACAAAAAATAGCAAAATTAAATGATGCAAATAATCCATGAGTGGCTCTCAAACCATGCTCCTGCAGTATGATTTCTGTGTCAATACAAATCAGCAAGGAACAAAGACGGTAAACGTGGCCTGATCTTGTTTAGATGAACAAACCATTTGAAGAGGCAGTATATCTTCGTACATGTACTGCATGCAATGTACACACACTGCGTGCAGCCAAGTGGCCGGCCGTGATGTGCATGTCCAACGCTCAAAGCAGGAACACGTAAGCACTGTCGCTATTGTAAAGCCACGCAACAGTGGCGCATTGAATTTGCATGTGACCTGGCCTTATCTGTCTTGTGGCCAAACGCTTCTCTGCTTCATTTGGCAGATCCCAAGTCCCCAACTAGCAGCCGATCGAAGGGAAGGCAAACTGGTACCCTTGTGAGATCATCCGGGAGTTCAGTTCCTGATCATACGATCTTGACTCTTGAGGATGAAAAGGCCTTACTGTCGCATGAACGAACGCGTCAATGGGCACAGTACAGATGGTTCATGCAAAAGTTTAATCATTATTCATTGCTTCAGTTGGGCATAGTACAGATGGTTCTTGTAAAAGCTTAATCGTTCTTCATTGCTTCAGTTACAAACTCTCAGTCACTTCGGAAGGAAGTATTCGACCTGCGAAATGAGGTTGCAGAACCGCGCGGATTACCTCCTCCGGTTGTTATTTGCCAACGACACGCAATGCCAGGAACAGAAAGTAAAGGAAGACGGGAAGCCAACAGCGAATGTCAAGGCCATGGCCGCATTGTTTTGACTAAAATGATGATGGCATCGCTGCACATCCAATATCCAATGCTCTCCATCGTCTTCACGACAGAGGCCAACATTCATGGGCACACTGCACACACATTGCGGGTGTCTTTCGGATCTCAAAATCATGAAAAACAACAGCAGTCTTGATCCTTAGCCCTATTTGTTTGGTCTTCAATAGAGGATTGAAATGTGGGCCGTCTAGCAAGTTTGCACCGTTTTGAAGAAATGGCAGGAGCTCTGTTTTTCATTCAAAGAGGGAAAGAAAGTGACGCCCTATGGATCCAGTGAGTAGTCCAGAATTTCAGTGTACGACAATTTCCAAGCACGATCGTAGTGCTCGCATTGAAGAAACAGCGGTCTATCTCGTCGCATGGCAGGACCATGCTAATCCAAGGCCTTTGAACTTCTTTCCACTCATACCATAACCATTGTACGCGGAGTGCCTGACTGAACTTATTAAAGTCTTTAACTTCCAGTCCTCCTAGATTCTTCATCCTACAGACCTTAGCCCTATTTACTAAGCAGTGCCCGCCCGAACAAGACTCATCACTCCTCCAAATGAAATTTCTTCGTAGACTATCCAGCTTTTTTTGCTGCCCATCTTGTAAGGGGAGGACAGTGTTGTGATAAATGGCCAGCGTTGTAAGGATCGAATCCACAAGAATGAGGCGTGCAGTCCTGGAAAGCATTTTCCCCTTCCAACCTGCTAGCCTGGTGTAGGATCAAGGATAACCGACTAGAGAGGGGGGAATAGGAGGTTCTTTAAATTCTCAGTTCTAATTGCAATAATAGAACAAGTAATACTAGAAAGGGGAATTTTAACAATTAAAACCTAAATCCTCTAGGTTTCACTAAAGTGCACCAACAAGATAAGTCTAAGCAAATACACAATTCTAGTTACAAGAGCAAGAACAATTAAGCTTGGAAAGTAAATTTGCTCAAACAAGTACAAGTATTAAACCACAAGATGGACACCGAATTTTTATCATGTTGTCTCGGAGACTTGCCGGTCTCCCTTAATCCACGTTGAGGTAGCTCGACCAACTCAAGATGGCTCCTTGCACAATTGAGTCTCCATCGATTACTAGTGGTAGCTCTTTCCCTCTCCGGATAGGTGAGCTCCGGCCTTCACATGCCACCGGGGCTCCTCACAATCTTCCTTGAGGAGATCACCTGTTCCACATGTCTCCAAGCCGTTTAGGAGGCAGCAACCTCTAAGAGAATAGACTTGGCGCTTGCTTGAAGGAATTTGAGTGCACTAATGGCTCAAATCAATGCAATACACTCAATACTCTCAACAACACAAATTTGAGAATTAAATGCACTAGCTCAAGATATATTCAATATGGTCACCAAGCTTGCTCTTGATGCAGGCGAAGGGGTATTTATAACCCCCACCAAGAAAATAGCCGTTGGGGATGAAATCCCAAAAAGTCTGCCGAGTCCGGCAATACCAGCCTTTGAGGCCCGGTAGTGCCAGACATAGCCGCAATGGTAGACCTAGTGCATTAAATGCACTAGGTTCTAGCCGTTACTGACTTGCCCTTAGAAGTTCGGCACTACCGCCCACTAGGGCCGATAGTGTCGTATTTTGAGACATGGGTAAAAGCAGAGGTTCTGAAAAATAACTACCTGAGTTACTGGGGCGGTCTACTGCTCACCCGGCAGTACCGCTGCCTTGTTATGGTAGTGTTGCTCTGAGACCAGCCAAAAAAATCAGTCGTTCCATGAAATGATTACCGCCGTATTAGAGGCGGTACTAACGCTCACCCAGCAATACCGCTCCCAAGGCGCGGTAGTGCAAGTCTTAGAAGGTTGCAAATTGTTGCCCTATGGTAAATAACTACTGCCACCCAGTGGGCGGTACTCCCACTCCTTCGGTAGTACCCTCCTAGGGGTTGGTAATGCCGCTTTTATTAGGAGAACAAGACTTGAAAAATAGTTTTAGTGCAAATGCATGAGTATATGCTATAATAATAATTCGAGCCATTGGATCTACTCAATTTCATGTTACTAACCAGGTCCCCCTTAATAGTACGACACCTAATATAGCTACCCAATCTTTCTCCAAACACCGAGATCGGCAAAAAGTTATAAAAGGTCTTTAAATCCTTTATACCTTGATCTTGAGCTTGACTTCAGATTGCGGCTCATGACATTGCTTTTCATATTCTTTCGACGAGGACCAACCACCTTTTGTATACTCAAAGCAAATTGTTAGTCCATAAACATTAATTGTCATTAATGACCAAAACCAAGCAAAATTAGGGGCCTGGGTGCTTCACCTAGCTTTTGTTTTGTCGATGATGGGTTGCACATCAATCCTCCTTATCCTAGTTGGGCACAATGGCAAACCTAGATATCTGCACGGGAACACCTTCATTTGAGCTAAGAATCCCTCCAGGATGGATGACAAGTCAAAACCCTCACAACTAATCGGGAAGATCTCATTCTTCTGGATGTTTGTTTGAAGTCCTGTGGCTCCCCCAAAAATGTTGAGCATGATCTGGATGACCTGCAGCTCCACGCGGTTGGGTTTGCGAAGATGGCCGCATCATCAGCATATAGTGAGATGCACAGCCAAACCAATCGTAGCGGCAACAGAGGGATTAAGTCATCCCTAGCGGCTTTGGCGATGAGACGCTGAAGAGTGTTGGTGAAGTGTGTGCCCCTAGCGGATTGGTATCGTGGATTACATGCCTTCTTAAACTTCGATGCCAGCTACTTTCTCTATATTTGGGACTCACATTATACATCCGTCCTTCATTTTCATATAATTGTGGTTTACTAGTAGATGGGCCCATGGATGCGTAACATCCCACATGTCAACTAGTGAGAGTTAAAGGAATTTGTCAAAAATATGCTTCTTTCTATTTTCTCATGCAGAGCGAGGTAGGTGTGTGATTTAAATATGGGTTGCTTTGGGTCTATCGCCAAATCGCCTCCATCCTTTTCTCTAACCATCCTCATGATCCGTCTCAAAGCATCACTTCCGGTGAGATCTATACCTTGAGCCCTGCTTTTTCCTTTTTCTCGGAGGTCCATCACAAAAAATTGCATGATTGTTTTGAGATCTGAAGATCTATCTTCACTTCGATCTTCTTTTCTCAAAATACTTATTCTCAATGTATTGCTACTCCACAACATAATTCCTTATAGTTATAAAGATTAGTCCCAACTTGTTCTATTTCTTTTCACAAATTCGCTCTTCTAGATCTATCAAACCCTATCACAAACTTCTTTTGAGATTAGAAGATCTATCCCCCATTCGTTCTTATTTGTTTTCTCAGATTTCCTCTTCATGGTACATCATGATTCTATCGTATGCTTCTTTCGAGATCTAGAGTTCTCAAGATTATTCCCAACTTGTTCTAGTTCTTTTTTCAAAATTGCTCTTCTTGATCTATCAAACCCCATCACATACTTCTTACAAGATCTTAAGAAATATTCTCAATCCGTTCTTTATTTTCTCACAATTCCTCTTCATGATACATCACGATTCTACCATGTTCTTCTTGGAGATCTACCCTCGATATGTTTTTCTTCTTTTCCTTAAGATTTCTCTTCATGATCAACCACAATTTCTTCTAAAATATCAAGATCTATTCATAGTCTTTCATAATTATTTCCCCTAAAACGGTCTTCTTCAACCATAAAAGGTATCACATACTCTTTTCACGATTTCAATATTAATTCTAGTTCTTCATTCTTTTGTTCCAAAGACCTTACTTTTTTATGTATGCAAATATTTCACTTCTTATGAAATCTCAAAGGAAATGGAAGTATGCTCGGCCATCTGAGAGGGCGATAGGTGCTAGAATGAGAAAGTAGGAAAGAAAAATTACCTCGTTACATCTTCGACAATCATACATGCCAAAGAAGAAGAAACGATGCGGCTCACATCAAAAGGAAGGAGAATGCCACTCAAAATAGGTTCCTATACCATTCTCACCACTTTTTTAAGTTTTCCTTTTTGATGTTTTATTTTACTGTTCGATTGAGTTACCTTCTGTATTTAATATCATAATGTTCTAGGTTTCAAACATAGCATTGAAATAAATCTCCATAATAACCTAGCAAAAGTATAAAAGGTTGTATATCATGCTCAGTTGTTTGACATAATCAAATATCCTTATATTTGATATGTCTAAATCGGTTGCTATCCTAGCCAAAATTTCAAAGGATTGAGCAAAGAGACAACCAAGTCGGTTTGGGTCTAACTCCTTGAAGTAAGTTATTGGATGCTTTGTTGTGAATTTTTTATGATATATTATTTATTAGTTTAGTTTATTAAGAAAAATTGTGTTTGTTGGTGTCAAGATTACCAACAATAACTAATTTCACCAAATGTCATGAAGAAAAGAGTGAATGTAATCAAGATATTATTGTTTTATGTCATTCTTCGTGGGTCCACTAACTCATCATTTTTCCAAGCTAGTTTGTCACCTTGCTAATAGAAAAGTTCATCTTCCAAGCCATATCACATAGTTCGTATTTGCAAGCCAAGATTAAAACTCTTTACTGAATGAAAAAGTAACTACTAATGGATATTTGAGCGTGTATTGTTTACAGTGTCAAAAACTTTTTTATGTCACCATGTAAACTTGTATTTTTGATATGCTTCAAAAGAAGGGATTTTATTCTAGCAAAGTGACAAAATATTTTGTATTTGGTGGAATTCATTTATTAGTATTCCTTAAACTGCTTATCTTAAAAAGAACTTTTGTATGTCACTGGAAATGAAGAAGTAGTAGTGACAAACATTTGGGTGGATATAATCGAGAGACTCTTGTGTTGTTTTATCTTTATTCTTCACTGGGTCATGAAGTCCTCCTCTAGTCCTCTACCATACTAGTTTGCAATTTTGCTAACAGAAAAGACCATTCTTTTGAAACATATCAAGCGAAGCTAGCTTGCATTGTATGATCAAAAACCTTCTTGCCAATGCAAACAAGATTCCCAAATGTACACTACCACTTTTTTTTTAAGAAAAGTGAAAGGCAGTGTCCTGTTATCTAAAAGGTAATATAACCAAAATTTGTTATGTTGTCAAACTAATAGGTGAAAAATATGTGACATCTAATGCTTAAACAAGTATATTCTAGAAAAGTTAACAACCACACTACAAAAAAGTCATTTGCTATGATCACACTGGATTGCCATCCTTGACAAAATTGATACTTTTAATGAAATATCCAATAGCAAAAGTTGCCACAAGTGTATAACATCACAACATTAGTACCACCACTACAAAGATTGAAAATGTGAGGAAGATCTAGTGTATCAAAGGAGGGCATTTGTAGTGTACTTCCTTTTATGGTGAGTCATAGAACTATCAGTTTTGATGTTGCACTTTTGCTCTTGTATCCTTCCATTAAAGATGTATTCCTTGTTGGAAAGGATGGCAATGTAATGTCATGGTGACAAACAACATCTCTCCTCATTTGGTTGCTTACTTGGTTGCTTACTTATCCAGAGCATACTTGTTGGTCATGTCAAAACCGATATATGACTCAATCTTATAAAGTAGCAACCTAAAAAGTAATCTTGGATTGGGCGTATCAAAACCCATAATTATGTGATTCAGAAAGTAAAGAAGTACACCACAAAACAAATCTTGGATACATCTTCCTCTTAGTTGCACTACATCCATAATCTCCCAAAGATTGGTCCTTTTTATTACACACTAGCAACGGCACAATGGTGTGAAGCCGGCGTTTCCTGCAGTCCTTGGTGGGCGATCGCATTGGCTCACACGCTCCGTCCCACGGCTCACATGACTCGTCAGGGTGTGACGTGGTAGTGGATACACAACACATCCACGTGCCACGCCATCGAATCCAGCCGTCCGATCCAAATCCTGTGGCCACCTTTCTCATTCTCCTAACCCCACATGACAGTGGCCACACGTCTCTTTAGGTGACATGTTGTTACTAAAGTTTTTCCTATCTACACCGCCTGTGGAATACATGGACCCCGCGTATCTACATGGTTGGTCGCTAGGACCAACCGAGAGGGCACGGGCCGAACCAGCTACATGAGACTGGGCACCGCCCGGACTATCATCACCGTACCTAACAAGGAAGGACAGAAGATGGTAACCGACTCTTGTTAGGAAGGATACGATTATAATCTCGGAGGATAGTGTTTCTGACAGGAATGGTCAGAAATAGAATTTCCACCCCGTAACCGACCAGGATTCTACCATGTAACCGACTCGGACTCTTCCGCCCCTTTCCTATTTAAGGGGGGCGGGGGCCCCAGAGAGGGTCACGATAGAAAGATCAAGCTACTCATAATTCCAGAGCACAGGACTAGGGTATTACCTCCATTGCTAAGGGTTTAAACCTTTTGTCTTGTGTTTTCATCGAGTTTGGATCCAGCGCCTAGCCTCATATTCATTATTGTCGATAACAAACATCGACACCGCCAAGGTGGCATTACAATGTCAACCATGGCCCATATGTCAGTCATAGTAGATGTGGGTGAGCTAGGAATTAATATCTCCATTGACTTGCAGGGTTGAGCAGTGCACGAGGAAGGCTAACGCTTACGCAAATCCCCACTGAATTCTGAGTTAATCACAGGCTATGCCACAACCAGTTTATGCACTGGCCCCACATAATTTAGTGTTAATCGCACAGAATGCCACTGAACAGGATTACACAGACGCCCACCGTGGTTTTCTATTAATCTCAAGCATGCCCTAATGCCTTGCAGGTGCACTTCAGCACTTGGGTGCAGGCGAAGGGTCTAAATACGGGGTAGCCAAATATATAAAAAAAGCTATCGTGGTTATAACAGATTATTACGGAAGCTAAGTACATAGTCTAGTTAATTAATATATAATTTGCTATGTTTAAATTCAAAGTACATATTATATATGATCATTATATATTAGTCGTACGATGTGTAACAAAAAATAGTATATATAATTATATAAATTTAGAATATGTATTTATATATTAACTACTATTTATTATTTCTAGAAGTTAAATTAATTGTTTTTTAAGTAATACAAATATGATAAAGGCGAAGAGCATAACACATACAATCAATCTTTGAAAATTCCAAAAGAATTAACATATATAAGCATAGCAGAGCGTTATCGTGGCTACAAAAATAACACAAGTATTGATCAATTTAGCAGTTTTAGTTATATTTGCAAACTTCTATTCAATGGCATAGCGTTTTATATATATATAAAAATCTATAACAGAGCTGTCACGTACATTAGGCGGGCTATTTAAATCACGGTGCAGCATTGACGTGGCAGAGGTGCAAATTAGTGTGAAGAACGGAGGGCATTATTGGAAGAGTGGAAACGATAAAGCCTTGGGAGTTCGGGCTATGCTCCCCATCGCCATTGCTGCCCTGAGTGCCCTCTCCTCGTCTCTGTGTTCTTGATGTCAGATTCCCCAAGAACCCTTTTCCCCGTGCAATTTCTCCTCGGTTTCGTCGTTCCAGATGTTTGATCTGTATAGTGAGGCGCAGAGGTGGTAGGTCGTGTGTCTGCGCGATTGGAGGAACGGAAGGGAAGAAGAGTAGAGGGGAAGGCTGATTTGATGCGTGGCTCCGTGGAGGCCGTCGCGGTTGCTCGGGACGTCGCGTCGTCGAGCCCGTCGAAACCCACCTCGGCATTGGACATGATGAGGTGCGCCTGAAATCTCCAATCCCCTTCTCTTTGTTGCCGCTGCTGTAATCTGTGCTGTGCTCTCGGTGCTGTCGTGCCGTGTTTGTTCGTTCCTGAGATCAAGGTGCGATTTTTGGTGTCTCGTTTCCGCTTTCGGTGCGTGCTGTTTCGGCTCTTCCTGGGCGATTTGAACAGGTTTATCTCATCCTTCTACTGGTCGCCGTGGTTCTCTGTTCGTGTGCCGTCTTCTTCTCCTGGTTGGTCAAAGCTTCGTTTGATCTTTGTTGTGCTGTTTTCCTCTCGTCTTGCTGCTGGAATTTGCCAATCTGTGCCGGTTCGGTTCGATTATCTTGTGATTATATCAAATTCCTTGCTTTGCCTCCCATTTCATGGCTATTTTGACTGGCTTCTGAGTTACACCTATCGATTTCGTTCTGTGCTTGGTTTTTCGTTGGCTCCATGCTTGCGGAGATGAAAGCTCATGGCTGAAGATTCATTCCTCACGTGATTGTTTCGTATCTTTGCCGCTCTTCTGTGTTTTCTGTATGCCTGTGTTGTGCTGATTTCTCGTAAACAGATCTCTGAATGGTCGGCTTGGCCTTCGATTTTGCAGTTGGCAAACATGGTGGTTTTCTGCTGATTTTGGTTTCGAACTATCGCAGAAAAAGAAAGTTTTTGCTATTCGTTTCGTCCTCCATTCCAAATGTTCGACTTGGTTCTTGTCCGATCCAATCGCTCATGTGGTTTCTCGATTGTTTGGTTTTTCTGTAGGTACCAGAGAATCAGCCCGGATTGCCTCTCGCTCGCCAATGGCGGCGGCAGTGGCGGGAGCCGGAAGCCGGCGTCGGCGGCGCCCAGATCGAGCAAGGACGACGACGTCCCAGCCGTCGCCACCGACAGCTCGCGCCTCGCGTCCTACCTGGCCACCACTTCGCCCGAGCCCAAGCCGCGTGCTCGCGCTCCACAGCCGCCGCCACCGGCCTCGGCGTCCTCGTCCGCTGCCGCCGTCGCGACCCGTAGCCCGGCTCGCGACCACGGCCACCACCACCCCTCCGACTTCCCCGAGCCCACCTCCCCCCGCTTCACCGGAGGCGGCGCGAGCGGCAGCGCCGGCCCCGACGCCACCGTGCTGCTCCAGTGGGGCCACAATAAGCGGTCGCGCGGCCGCCGCGACGCCTCAGCGGCGTCCGCGGCCGCGTCGGCGAGCACGCCCTCGCCGCAGCGCCGACAGGCCGTTGTCAAGATCCAGCGCCGCTCGTCAGCCCCGGCGGAGAAGCTGATGCCGCCGCCGAGCCACGCTCGCGGGTCCAGCCTCCGCGTCAGCTCGTCCCTCCCTGCGCGCGGTGGCGGCGACGGAGACGCGCACAACGCCCGCAACTCCCACCCCCACTACAGGTACGCTTCGCCGGCTCACTCGCTCATCATTAGGTGGCCTGGATGGCCTAGCTCTTTCGCCGCCACCATGGACGCGCCCCGCTGAGGCGTCTTCTCCTTGCGTTTTTTTTTTCCACTTCACTTCCACTTTTACCCCTCGGACCGAGCCGTATTCTCGGGGTCGTGCCATCGTGGGCCCCGTACCTCTCGAATCGGTTTCTGCTTCGATCTCGTTCGTGTTGTGGGTTCGGGTCTCTCACGGTGAGCTGTCACGCCCACTCCCTCCATCTTTACAAACCGAAGGTGCGTTTTTAGATGATAAGATACCCTCTCATCCTCTCCTTCCACAACTTTTTTTTTTGTTTTCTGATATTAACAAAGTAGGTTCTGTCTTCCATGCAAGTAGTACTAGTACTGATTTGATCATATTACTAATCACTCAATTACTCCTCCTTTTAAATGTGACGTTTATATATATATATTTTCTTTTGTGATTTCCTAGATCTTTTTAGGCAACGTATGGTGTAGTATTGGCCTCTCTGGATCCGTGTGAGGATCACCGAGCAATGACGAGGAGGCGGCACTTTCCCCTCCTCTTGGGTCTCGACGAGTAATCCGTAGCAGGCAGGCGTCAATAATAACACCATCCAACACATCCATAATCCATTTATCGCCCACTTGCATTTGCCCTTTTTCTTTCCGTATGCAGTCCTTGTCCGTTAATGGTTTCCCTAGGTTCATTTGGGGCGTGTATCATGTATGTGTGCTGGACTGGTGAGTTCTGCGTGGACGATGAACGGTGATGTGTGCACTGTGTAGGGCAAAGGTGTAGTAGATATAGTAGGGCTTGATGTATGATGGGTACAAATACAGGGTACATACATCCGTCCACGCCACCACCGTTCGCCCCCCGTCTTTTTATGTGGAAATCGGCAGTGGCTTTTTGCCGGCGTTGCATCCATCCGTCATTTCCACCACATCGCCGTGTTGTGTTGTAGTAATAGATACTTCAGTTGTTGCTACTAACCCCACCCTCCCATTTACCCCAACCACCGGTGCCGTACCGATCAATCGCCGACGAATAATCTTTCCGTTGCGTTGCTGCTGCTGTTGCTGTGTTCTGATAGTATGATGATGATTAGATCCGTGGAGGAGCGTGCCGGCGGGCAGTCGTCGTCGTCGTCGTCCGCGGCGGCGGCGTCGAGGGCGGAGAAGCAGCAGCGCCCGGCGGCGGACAAGGCGCACAAGGGGGAGGCCGGGGTGGTGATGGGGACGGGCACCCAAGAATTGAAGAAGCATCAGCAGGGGACCGGCGGCAAGGCTGAGCACCAGGGCCCCGGGCCGTCGTCGATGGCGGCGGCAGGGCAGCTTCCACGGATCTACACGACGCTGTCGCGCAAGGAGAAGGAGGAGGACTTCCTGGCCATGAAGGGCACCAAGCTGCCCCAGCGCCCCAAGAAGAGGTCCAAGCAGGTCGACAAGGCAGTCAATGTATATACCAGTACTAACCAACGCTAGTCTATCAACTCATCGACTTATCAATTTAATATATATATATATATATATATATATATATATTACTTTTCTATGATAAAAGTATAAAACTGACATGATATTGTGTGTGTGTGTTTTGTATGTGCGGGGATGCAGTTTATCTGCCCAGGGACGTGGCTCTCGGATGTGACCAGAAGCAGGTACGAAGTGCGCGAGAAGAAGTGTACCAGGAAGGTAATACGATGCATATCACAGGCCTTTACACTTGTTTTTGTTTTCTCTCGGTCAGATTAAATAGACCCATTTGTGTCTTTTCGTGGGAGAGAACAAAGCTTAAATTGCGTAGATTTGGCGCAGGGGCCTGGGTGAAAAATTAGAGGTTGGAAAGTTAGGGGAGAAAGGAGAGGAATGGCTGGGCTTTCTCTCTCTTCTCCTCTCCCCTCCCCTGCTGCTACTATCACGCGGGGCCCACATCCCGTGAATGCGCGAGAGTGCCCATTGATGGCTGTGCTTGGCCTACATCTCCGCCCTTTATTATTGCCGACGTGCACAGGCGCGCGAGGTGCGCCGCGCGTGGCGTCGCCTGAAGTGGCCGGTCTCCTAGGGTAGATCGATCTTCGCGTGGGGCCCGGGGGTCAGTCTCATGTTATCCTTTGTCAGTCTAGGGAAAGAAACGCACGCGGCGGATGTGGAGTGGAGGGGGCGTTCGCCGCTAATCCCCCTACCACCCGGACATGTGGGCTATGAGTAGAGTAGGTGTGGTCCGCCGCGGGGTGCGACGTTGGTCGCTGACTTGTGGGGCCCCGTCTCCACGCTGGCGCGGATACGTTGACCGTGGTGGGAGTGGGACCACGTGATCTGGCGCCGAGTATAGATCGAGTACCAAATCCTGGCCATCCGTAAAGATGCGAAGGGAACAGACGGAGTACCACTGTAAGAATCCTATAATTAGTACTCACTCAGTCTATTTTTATAAGGTGTATTTTGGTTTTACATCAGGATTAAGTTTGTGTTGAAATTGATTTTACATCAGGATGCTCTCACTTGATTGTTTTATAAGATTAAAGATATTTTTTATGTGGGTGGTAATGAATAAATTCATATAATTGAGAGAATAGATAGGGATGGTAGAAGAAAATATCCTATTAAATTTACATATAAATCTTACATTTGCGAACAAAGATATTTAAAAATAAGTAATATAAAAGTGAATGGAGGAAGCACTTTAATCGTAGCATGGAATTCTTGTTCTTCACCGTACACGTAATTGACACCAACTCCACCATTCGTTGACTTGTCTAATAACTCCGGCCAACTCGTCGTTTGTCTCCTGTCATGTTTAATTTTACAAAGCATTCAGCTTTCAATTCTCTGTTTAGTATTGCACTGACCGGACAAGAAATCTCTCTTGAATATTTGCGGTTGCAGCAGAAGCGCAGGGGCCTGAAAGGGATGGAGATGGACAGCGACACCGACTGATCCATCGCCAAAACCTCGAGTGCGACGCCCAAACGGCAGCAGCGGGAGAAGAAATTGGCGTCGCGGTTCGGAGTGGGAAGAAAAAGAAGAAGAGGAGCCAGTAGATGCAGAAGAAGAGAGGTCAAGGATGGCGATGAACCTTCCTTGGGTTGAAACAGAAAAAAAAAAAAAAAGTTTCCTTGTGGGGATTAATTATAGTGCCGCGTTGTTCCTTCGATTCCATTTTGTATATCTGGGTGGCGAGGGGTAGCCGGCTTCTTTTTATTTTATTTCACTCTCTCTCTCTCTCTCTCTCTCTCTCTCTCTCTCTCTCTCTTATGACATTCGGTGGTTTACATGGTGGTTATTTGGCCCCATTTCCATGCGTGGTGGTGGTGGGTTGTTAATACTTAGTAGTGTTAGACAACCTTGCTATCGAATAGTCCGGGGTTGCCTAATAGATCTCAAGTGGAGAACAGAGAGAGAGGGCGAGAGACACAATATGAGGAAGGCAGATGCTTTTATTATTCAGTATGCTTGTGTACAATGGGGTGACCCCTCGCCTCCTATATATAAGCGGTTACACTTAGAGATAAGGGAAGAGTCCATATCGGATCGAATCCAGGTTTCCTAACACTTCCCCTTGGACTCTTCATCATGAGATGCATATGCCTCATTAAAACTCCATAAAAACCAAAGTGGGAAAAATAATTGGAGAAAGAGTACATAGCACGCTATCGTGTTGCACGGATTGCCTCATCAAAAACCTTATGTAAGAAAACTTCAATGAAAAACTTACTTAAGGAAAAGAGTACAATCCACCCAAACTTCAATGTTAATCTTCAAGATTTACGTTGGGTACTCAAACTTCATGTTTGAGATTTATGTAGGAGTATGTGAAAAATCTCCCTGAAATCTGCACTTCTCTAAGCCTCATCATCCAGATTCCTCTAATACATCTTTCAAAGGAAGATGCCAGAGTGACTTAGTGAATAAATCTGCAGATTTTCACACGACTTAGTATGCAATATCTTTATCTGTTCATCTTATGCATTTCATGAGCATAAAAGAACTTGGGGTTGATATGCTTTGTAAGGTTACTCTTCACATATCCCATTTGTACTTGTGCAACATGTATTATCTTCATAGATAATAGTGGGGGTTTGTTCCATGTTCGCATACATGACTTCGGATGTGTGAACCATTCTTCAAGCCATGCACATTCCCGAGAGGCTTCATACAATGCAATGATTTTCTGAGTGGTTAGTCGAATGCCGAGACAAGAGTGCGCTTAGACGACTTCCAAGAAATTGCTTTGTTCCACCGCAAAGGAAAATATACCCGGTTGTAGACTTGCGGTATGCGGAGTCCGATAGGTACTCAAAGACATCGGGCGTAGCTAACTAAATTCAATTCATTGTTTCTTACGTAAAACAAGCCGAGGTCTTTGCTTCCTTGAAGACAGCGGAAGATGTCCTTCACCCTTTCAATGCCTTTTGGTGGGTTCGTGTCATCGCTAGCAAATTCACTTCGCGAACGCAATGTCCGCCTAGTGCTATTCGCAAGGTACATGAGCGCTCCAATTGCACTCAAGTATGGGAATTTCGCTCCCGAGACTTCCCATCTTCTTTAGGCTGTGCGGGTCTAGGTCCGCTTGGAGTGACCTTCCGACCATCGGGGTCTTTGCGGGTATGCCTTTTCAAAGCCAAATCTCTCAACACTTTCAAGGCGTGTAGGATGCTTGGTGTACCAAGATTCCGCCTTGGACATGTTCAAGTTTGCAAGCCTAAACGAACTTGGTTTTACCCAAGTCTTTCATTTCAAACTCAGATTTCAAGTATGTGCATGCTTCTTCAATTTCTCATCCAGTCCCAATGATGTTCAGAGTCATCTACATAGACGGAGATTATACAAAATCCATTCGTGGATCGTTGTATAAATACACATGGACAATCTTCATTTGTTCGTGTAGCCTTTCTTGCGAGAGAAAGTCACTCAAACGCGATTGTACCACATTCTTCACGACTATTTTAGCCCATCTGGTGATTTCTCCAATTTCACCTTTGTATAGGTTTTACATTTGCTCTGTCTTGGTTCGGGATAGGATACCTTCCCAGGTACTTTCATATAAATCTCCGAATCCAAGTTTCCCATACAAATATCTTTGTGACAACATCCATTAGCTTCATTCTCAACTTCAAGTTCACTACCATTGAGATTAAGTATCTAAAGGTAATTCCACCCATGGCCGGAGAATAGGTTTCTTCATAATCAACCCTAGGACGCTGAGTGAAACCTCTGAACAACAAGCCTTACAATGGTTTGTTGCTCTTTTCATAGATTCTCCTATTATTACAAAAATTTATGGCCATTTCGTCATGGTGTGCTTCATGCACTTCTACTTGCTCTTCATTGCTATTTCCCATTCCAGAGCAAGTTCCTTTAGTTTTTTCTCATGTGTGTGCGCACACATTATTTCCGGCTTTCTTCCAATTGAAGATTCAACTGGAATTGCCTTTTCGACATGTGCTTCTTTCGGTGCCAGGTCTCAACTGCCCTTCTTGCTTTGGGGCATTTTGTGATTGGCTATGGTAAGTCCTCTTGCCCATTTTTCCCCAGGCGTCTCGGTACTTTGGGTTTGAGAAGCCAGATTTCTGTTCTTTTTCTTTGAGGCCTCTACGAGCAGGATGAGGATACCTTACGCTTTCTTTGGTATTTCCACCTCTACGGTGCATTTCTTGGGTACATGCGACTTAACCACGCTCTTGAGATCACAAAATGATCGAGCGAGTTCATTTGCTAAATTACGCAAATCAATTATCTTCCGACTTCTTGATTTGCTTCATTAGTGCGAGGGTCATGCGCTGGGATCCCAAAGGAATGCCATATTATTTCCGGCATTTTTCATCCAATGGTTGATTCTTCCCCTAATGACGGAAACGGTCCTCGCTAAAGATACTGATCGGCGAATCATTTGTATGCAAGTCTCCATCATGGGTTCCAAATACTGATTATGGATGCACTCTCATAACTAACGTATATCGCAGACTTGCGGAGAGGGCCCATTGCGATCACGTGGGGGTGGTATAGGTACATATACCATACATTCAATTCTTGAGTTGACCCAATGCACTAGTTTGCATGGTTGAATGGATGTTGTAGGCCGATTGTCTATAATTGATGAGTGCTTTGCATACAGACTGCGTGTCCCCAACAATTGTTGGACAAGTTACAACTCTGCAAGAGCGGTCTAGCAATAAACTTAATCATCTTTATGAGTGCTTGGCTAGTCCATTTTGCGTATGGACATGCTGCGACAGAGTGTTCAATAGTTATTCGATTCTTTGTGCAATAATCATCAAATGCCTTGGAAGTAAATTATTTGGCATTGTCCATTCGAATGGACTTCACGCGATGATCAAAAACATTCTTAATTCGATGATCTGGCGGATCGGCTTTTGCGAATGCATGATTCCTTGTTGACAAACATGTATGCGGCCATTTCGAGGAAGCATCAATGAGCACCATAAAGGATCGAAACGGCCCTAACAATGGCTGAATCGGTCCGCAAATATCCCTGAATGCGTTCCAGGAATGCAGGATTTCATGTTGCACTTTCATAACGAGAGGGTCTAGTTATTACTTTCCGGGCACATGCATGGCACACAAAATCTTCGTGATTCGAGAAATTCTTAACATTAATGTCATGACCTTGTGAGTTGTTAACTATATTTCTCATCAATCTAAGACCAGGATGACCTAATCTACAATGCCATAAAGCAAATAATTCGAGCTTCTAAAAGGCAGTCTTCAAAGAAGTATACAACTGCGTGTGCATTGATTTTCAGTGTAGTACAACCCAGATTCATATGAGGGACATTTTTCTAGTACCATCTTTCCATATTCGCGTGCTTCACAATGCACAAGTGTTCTTTGCCATTTTCTTCATTGGTTTCTACGTGAAACCCATTGGCGCGGATATCCTTGAAACTTAAGAGAGTGCGAGTTGATTCAGGTACAAGAGGGCTTCTTCAATTACCAAAGTTGTACCCGTATCAAGTAATATAATTGTGGCTCTTCACGAGCCTATTATATGCGTATTGCTTCCTCGCGATTGTCGTAATCCTTCCGTTCTTCGTGATGCAAATGCGGAAGTATTTCACTCTCTTAAGATGGTATTTGTTGTGCCACTATCAACAATGCATATTTCCTCCATTGGGTGCTACCACGATTTCTAGATGAAAAGAAATATAATTTAATCTGAATCGGTGGCAAAGTAATTCAAACATTGCTTGCAAGTAAAGAATCTTGGAATAAAGAATAAATAACAATTCTTATTCATGAGAAAGTAAAAGTATACTCTTCGAGCTTACAATTATTCAATATTAACTAATCAACCACAATCTAAAAGAAAGTGCTAACAATGTTATTCATGCACTAAACGGAATCAGAAAGTATGCATTCATTTCGCTTCTATGTCATCCTGTATGTTTTCTTCATTTGCCAAGGGCTTGGCATCATTGATTCTAGGTCGTGCGAGGATGAAGCATGTGGGGTGTCAACTTCCATGACATCATCATTGCCTACTTGACGAAAATGTGCTCTGCCCGGTGCATTTCCTTTGGCCTTCTTCTTGGCACGATATGCATTGATCACTTCTTTGATTCTCGGCATATTTTTGACCAATGCCCCAAGTGCAGCATTTGAAGCACGCTTGGTTTCTTGTCCATACGGCTTGCCTGCGGCTTTTCCTTGTCATTCTTCTTCTTTTGGGCTATGGACTTTCCTTTGGCCCGATGTTTCTCTTTTCCACCCTTCTTGACCCACTTCATGTGGCGGGCTTTCACCTTATAGGCCGCTGGCATTGATTTACGGTACAATGCCCCTTCCAGTGGTCGTGAGACGAAGTTCTTTCTGAGAACTTCATCTTGTGACTCAAGAACTTGCATGTATAACATCAATCGTTCGCTATACTCCTTGTATGCGTCCGGCGATAGCTGCGGGCATTACTCGGATATCATTGGGGTGAAAAGTGGAAAGAGTTTTCTCAATCTTCTCTTCTTGATCTTCTTGCCACATAGGGAGAGATTAGTACAAATTTCGCGTGCAAGGCAATTGTACTGGCCATCGCTTTTTGTAGTCCGCAAACCTCGACGCACTTTTGAATCTTGCTGTGGCAGGGGCAAGATTGTGTATTTGAGCTTCTCGACACGCTCGAGTTCATAGCTCAATTGCACTTTCTTCACCATATATTCATTTTTCGTGGTGGTGAGAGATGGTGCTGAGGAGTGCAATGCTTGATCGTTACGCTTTCGGCATTAGGTGGTAGCGCCCTTGAGGACCCTAAGCCAATAGCAGCTGAGCTTCTTGCCCGAAAGTACGATCTTCACATCGGATGCCCAAGTGAGGTAGTTTGGCCGTCTTTGGGCCAATTCTTCAAACTCACGGCTCACAATGCGACATCTGCATTTTACAAGATTCCTACATTAGATTACCACGTGTAATCTAATAAAGTGTGATTGCATAATTAGTAAAATGCGGAAAAGTAAATTCTCATGAATTTCGAATTTTTTCTTAGTATTTGGCAATTTTCTTAATTATACAAAGCAATTTTCCAAAGCATCACTTGATAAATGTAAAATAAATTTCAACATGAATTAAACATGGCATAAGTCTAATTACAACTTATATAATTCTTTGTTGGAATAAACGAAACAGGTAATGAATATCTCATTCAATTTGACTCTTGGCTTGGTCAACTGCTCAGGGCTCACATGAGGAGGAGCACTTCCCGTTTAGGTGCCGATTAAAGAACCAAGCCTCATGTGTTTTTCCTAGACACCAATTGTCTCATATCTGTTTATTCATTACCAAAATCAAATCCCAACCACTCATGTTCTCATAAACTTGTTGTATGAGAAGTTCGAATTTTCTAACACTTTTCATAATTTCGCCGATTTCCAAGCAATTTTCAGAATTACTTTACAACAGGAAATTGAATTTCAGCAAATATCAACATGACATAATTCATAAATTCATAAATTCGGAAAATAAATTCTTAGGAATTTCCGATATTCTAAACGGGGCAATTATTGCAAAAATTCATACAAAAATTCATAAATGCAGAAAATAAGGCTAAGTACAAATTTAAACAGAGCCAAATAATTTTCGGATTTTTCTAGGTATTTTCATATTTTTACGGTAATTTTCAGGATTTTAAATTTTTAATCAATTTTTCACGAATTTCTAATGCAATTTTAAAAAGGAAATTATTAAAAGGAATAAAGGAAAGGGGGAGGGCAAAGGTAATTTCGCCTTTCCCCGTGTGCGACGATTTTCCAAATCCAAACCAAGCCTCAGAATCGGGACTTCGTGTCCATCGTCCCAGGAGGCAAAGTACTTCATGTCCCAAAGCAAGAACAAAGAACTTCGTGTCCAAACCTGATTGAAGCTTAGCTCTCTGGACTTCAAGTCGGTTTGGATTTCATGTCTTGATTGGATGGGGTGCCCGCCGTCTTTGGCGTCGGTGGCGATCTTTGGTCAATGGATCGAGCGGCCCGGTAGCGGCTTTGCCAGGACTTCATGCTTGGCTGTGCTCGTCGGCGAGCGTAAATGGTCGGTAGCGGCGTTGGCTCAGCAACGAGCCAGCAAATGAGTGGGGCGGCGGGTACTACCATGGTTCCCGATCTAATAACACGAACGATAAGCGGCATCGGTGGCCGGCTTTAAGCCGGGTTAGGGCCAGGCGTGCGGCCGAGCCGTAGCTGTCCGATCGGGCCGGCGGCCATTTGTCACGGTGGCCGTGCCATGGGCAATGCTATATATTGTATCTCTGTTTTCAATAACTTCATGCGTAGTGGCGGCCGCGATCGGTGCGTTTCGTGGTACGAGGTCGGTAGGCTTTCGGGTGGTGGCGACCCGGCCGGCCGAGGCGTCGGAATTCAAGTGGCGTCTTTCATTGTCGTTAGCGCCGCTTCGCCGCGTGCGATGAATGAAGGTCTTCGTGATAACGGATCAATCTACTAGATGCATCCAGAAAAATCTAAGCGAGATTCAATCTAAAATTGCTAATAGATTGTCAAATAGATTGATTTTAGAACTGCCGCACTATTAAAAATTCATAGTAGATGCGACTACGGCTCATGTATTCGATTCAATACCTTTGCTTGATTTTGATCACATTTAAATCGCCGATCGTGGGATTTGTTTGGCTATCGGCGTAGGATAGAGTCGGCGTGAGGACTTTCTTTTCGGCAATCAGTGGATCTGGATGCCGCTGATGGCGAGTTGATTGCAGATCGGATCGGGCGATCAATCGCCGGTAGTAGTCGTTCGTCGTTGTCGACGATCCTTCACTTCTTGTCTTTTCTCACCTTTCAATCTTTCTCCGTAAAAGCTTCGTGCTGATAACGTGTTAGACAACCTCGCTATCGAATAGTCCGGGGTTGCCTAATAGATCTCAAGTGGAGAACAGAGAGAGGGCGCAGAGACACAATATGAGGAGGAACGGGTGCCTTTATTAATGCAGTATGCTTGTGTACAATGGGGTGACCCCCTGCCTCCTATATATAGCGGTTCTGCTTAGAGATAAGGAAGAGTCCATATCGGATACGAATCCGGTTTCCTAACAAGTAGTACTAGACTAATCAGACTTTCCGAGACTCAAGAAGAAGAAAGAAGAAGACTATTAGCTTTTGCTCAGTTTTGCGTATCATCTCTTCTACGTTTCTACTTATCCGAGGTTTTCTTTCTTTTTTTCGTTTCTTTTCATCCCATAGTAATTCTTTTTCTTTTTCTTTTTTTGCATCGTATAGTAGTGTTGATGTTTAAGACCTGTAGGTTCTTATATCGAGCTTACGAATATAACGGTGAGTTACTTTTTATTTATAAAATAATATTAAAAAGGACAGATAATTGTATTACAGGTATTTTTTTACAAAGTACATACTTCTTTACACTAGAAAACTATATGCTATTATACCTCTACACACCTTGTTACACTTTATCAAGCTAAGAGTTATCTCTCAATCCTTGGGAAATAACATATTTATAGGTCGAAGGGATGTCAGTTGTCATATTTGAATAGGTGCCTTTCCGTCAAAAAAGTATTTTCTCACCGAAGAGGTGTCTTCTTATCTATATAAGGAGTAACTTTCAAGCGGTTGTCTATATCTAATAGAAAAAAATTCTTCTACATGTAATCCTTGCACAGAAATTCCTTCCTGACCTAATCCAGGTCGGGGCTATTACCCGATCTCCGCTTAGGTCAATGTGATAAAGGACACTATGACCCAGTTCATTTCAGCTTCTGGATTATAGATTTTGGATTATGGGAGAAGCTGCTTTTGATTGTAGGAGAATCAAGATGGCCTGCGACTTCTAGGTTTTGGACCAAGCCACGAGAATCAAAGAATCAATGAGAATCGTGTTTTGACGATTCTGATTCTCAGAGATGCTGTCCAGAATCCTTTTGTTCGGCAAATAATCTGTTTTTTTGAAAGCAGAAGCTGCCCAAAAGCTGAAACGAACATGGCCTATATCTAAATGTAATGGTTTTCAGGTCGATTTGTTGTCAATTTGGCCTTTTTTCAACCGGGTTGAAACTTAGATTTCGTCCGACCTATATTCTACGATAGACAATTATTTTCTTGATCAATAGTAATTTTTTATTGATATATTTAATGTCTCTTTGTTATATTTAACAATGTCGTCAAGTAGTTATTTCTTTATTTCTTTTTGGTAATGGCAATCCTAATGCTACTGTATCAGCAATTTCTTAACCATGCCATGTAGGATTAATACTGATACGTAGAGAAGATTAAATAAGGGAGAGATGGAAGCCATTTCTTGCATGAGAAACAATTTATGCACACAAACCTATGGAAGATATAACAAAAATATGTATTGAGAAGAGGATGATTGTATCTATGTGTTGCATGATGTTCATTTAATGTTCTTTGTGTATTTGTGCTAAGATACAAAAGGTTGAAGGGGTTGTATCTAGTACTATTTATTAATAATATAGATAACTTTAGATATGACTCAAGAAACTTTGTATTGGGAGTGCCCTACAAGCACTGCAGTTTGCAGGTTCACACGGAAATCAATAAACAAACAGTGAAGTGTTACTAATGCGTGGGCAGTGGCGGAGGACAAACTAAAATTTTGATATAGCAAACTTTATAGCATATATAGTAATAGTGGTACACGAAATTAACGTTATCCATATGCTAATATTATAAAGCATATTGTAATATGAGTGTATGATACTTAATGGAATGAAAACCATATTATAAAGCATAATGGATAAGAAAGAAGATAAAATATGTACCAATAAAGTATTAATTGCGTGTAGGAGACCTTGGCAACTGTATTTGACGAGTTTTTATCTTTTGAAAATACTTCTATGCAGATGAAAGCCACGGAACAAGAACACAAACACACTACACATCAACATATACTGTATATATACAGAAATACCTAGTATAGACTAGGTATGACAGCGCACGAGCCAGCATGGGTCTTCTAATCTTTGCAAACACACCTGCTACTCGAGAATTTTGGCAGCCATGATGATCGATGGCACATCGACATAGCTGCAATACTGCAATAGTTAGCATGGTAGCAAACTAGCAATATACATACATGTAGCAGTATAGATTGACGAATGCTGGAATCACCCAATCCTACTGGCTGCCAACCTTCGCTAATTGCCTAATTCCGGGTTGAAATTATGAAGAAGCCCTTGTCCATTGTCGCAGTGCTACAGCGTAACGTTGGAGTGAGTAATGCTAATATGGTATTATGGTGGGGGCTCGCTGCACACTAAATGGCCTTCAGGCCTTGGATTCTTCCCTCTTGACTCTGTGTGACCTGTGAGGCTGTGACTGTGAGTCGCGCCTGCCGCGAAGCAAGGAAGCGTACCGCCTCGTCCACGACTCCACGGGCAAAATCCCCAAAGAGTTGCTAGTGATTGCTGTACTACTAGCCTTCCCGTGGCCGTACATGCTTGGTATGTACCGGTTTTAAATTTCGTTTTCTCTGTATATTTCGGAGATATCAAAATTCAAAATTTTCATGAGATCTGAAATTTTCAAATAAAATCTAGATAAAATCTAAAAACTAAATTTCAAATACAGTTATTTTTAACCGGAATTTCTGACATTTCGGTTGATTTCTGAACTTTTGAAAAATAGTAAAGGACATATAAAAAGATTAAAAATTTATGTGTATGGTCTTAACCTCAAATCCGACCCATAACATCAAAATTCGATTAAAATATCTAAGATTTCGGTTGAAATCATCGAGATATCGATTTTGAAAGTTATTGTAACATTTTAAATTTCTTAAAAAAAATTTATCTGGTCAAGATGACCAATGAATCAGAGTTTTTTTTTCTTCTTTTTGTGAGTAGAGGCTGCTAGATCTCATACGGCCAGAAATCGGGAACGAAGAACAGCCGGGTCAGAAAGATCTCACCAGAAAACAGAGACCAGTCGGCGAGGCGGCGAGCAGGAGCCGCCTAACGGCCACCGGACAGCCGGACGACGGTGCCGGCACAGCGTCCTAGTCTCCTCCTAGCTAACCGAGGAGCCCAAACCAACCAGCGTCTGGGTTCGCCGGCAACGAGGGCCGCGCGCTGTAGATCAAGCAGCGAATCAGGTGCGGCGTGGTGGATCCGAAATCGTCGGCCGGAGCTCGGAACAGAAAGAGGAAAAGCCGACCCCCCACACCAAACAAACCACTCAACTCGACAGATGTGATGTGTTGGCCTGTTGGGCTCGAGTATATTTCTTTCAAGGCGATGGCCCACACGGCAGGCACCTAGGAGGGAATTGCAGTGTGTAGGCTGCCACGAGCCGAGTCAGAGACTCAGAAGTCATGAGGCATAAAACCAGGCATGGAATGTAGGGATAGGGTTCCCGCAGGTACTCTAAGCTGCGGCTTAAGCAGTTTTTATAGACGAGGACTGTTCGATTAAGATACTGAACTATTCGAATCGAGTTAAAATAGGATAAACAGTGTTGCTACAATACTAACAGTGTTTCCGCACAATAAAAAATCTGTACAGTATTTTTAACCGATCTGAGCCACCTGTTTTTTACGGTACTGCAAGGACTGTTTAAGGTGCAGTCCTGACTACGCGGGACCCAGCATGGCATGTAGGTAGATCCATCATCCATCGATGGATGACATCCTCAACTTACGTTATATAGACTAGAGCATGGCCTGCCACACCCACTTGTTTGTTTCTATATATTTCGCCTCTTATCTTATATATATACTGAGCCTGTTTAAGGGTACGAATAACAGGTGTGCTTACACGCAAAGGACATGTCAGGCCAAGCTGCGTTTGCTTGTTGCTGCATTGATTTGCCGGTTCAACCGTGTACACGCACTGAACGAGCCAACTTTGCATAGTCACACTACAAGCAGGTCAATCATGCCTGATTGGAGTGTACCCTCCGGTGATGATTACTCCAAGTCAGGAGAGTTTTCCCAGAAATCGAAAATAAAAAATATCGAGTGAAAAATCGCTCAAAAATCGTCAAAACCCAAAAAAATAAGAATTCAAAATTTTTGAAAAAACATTGAAAATTGATCGGGTTTTACCGAAAATCGGCCGATCTTGACCACGAGCTGAAGCCTGACGCACTACCGCACGATTTTTGATACAAAATCGGTCGGTTTTGCGTCGCATAAATTTTTCTAAAATTTTGAATTTAACCGGTTTTATATATCGAACTGGCTTGGTACAGTCGAAAACCGCAAAAAATGATCAATTTTTGTCGCGATTTTGTAAACCTGAGCTTTTTCTCATGCCTCAGCTGCCTTGCCAACCATTATGACCACCCGACCAGCGGCCCAGGCAACGACCATCCGACGTTCTCTAGGACAGGGCCACAGGGGTGGAGTCTGTCTAGGCCCAGGTCTCAGCCTAGACCAACTGTGTTTTTAGTTAATTTATAATGTTAGTGATTTTTTATGAGATTTTTCGTGGACTTTTCATCCTAGCCCCCACTGGGTCATGCTCAGGTGGTCTAAGACTATCTCCAGCAATTTCCCTTCATTTCATTCCCTTTATTTTCTACCATCTCCAGCAGCATCCCCTTAAGGGATTTGTGAAGGGATTGGAGAGAGAATCTCCTTCTAAAGGGATTTACTGTTTGAATTCCTTTTGAAGGGAATCGTGAATGAATCACGGAAAGACTTGGAACTGCTCGCTGGCGATTCGGGCTGAAGGAAGGAAGCTGGAGATAGTCTAAGACCTGGCTCTGCTCCTGCTCGTCGTCGCTTCAGCCTTCAGAAAAAAAGCGGGGCAAAGTCCATCCGGCCGCTTCAGGGGGCGCACGCTAAGGCCAGAAACAGGAGTTTGCAGCAAGGCGTGTCCCGTCAAGATCGAAGCGACATGCAGTTCACCGCGTGAAAGAAGCCTACTTTTATCAGACGATCCTTTAAAGACTATTTAAGTTGCAGTCTCAAAGAACTGCATCCCATCCCTGTCCCTTGCGATGGAGATGCGGTTGGAGCCAGGGAGATACGTGATCTCCTCTAGCCGGAGACATCACCCGGCCGGTGTTTGTAATCTGTATTATCGGAAGCATTCGCCGCCCAAGCGCAGTGACGACGGGACGGCTCCACCGCAAGCCCTGACAAAGCGGGACGGCGAAAATGGCGGGCAGCAGCTGGCCCAATTCATCAGCCTGCCACGACTCCCTGCCAGAACCGGGTACAAAAACGTCAGGCTCGTCCGTTCCAATTCAAAACCCCCGGTCGAGACACGACACGATCACGTATTGACGTCTTCCCGTCCCGGCCGGCGCAGCGTCTTTCAATTGGCCGCCCCCGCCTCCGTACTGGCAAATCCGTGGCCCACAGCGCCAGGTTTTTTTTTTTTTTGCCCCCGGCTGCTGAAGCTGAACACCGGTCGTTCGATTTAAATTCAGCAACAGGGCCATCTCGCAAAGACAAGCAGCCTCTGTACGTCTGCACCGTTGATCGCGAATTGATGGCTCCCTTTGCTGCAAACAATCGGGCGCAGAGGAGGATAAGTACTGTAGGGGAGCGTATCCTTTGATGTTGTATCCTCTTACGTTGAGTGTCATTGGACCCATATGTCAGTGACTCAACGTCAGAGGATCGACGTAAAAGATCTTAATTCGTACTGCAGATGCTAGTAGATACTAGATACTATGATACAGGAGAAAAAACTGGGGAAGAAATGCGTATCGCCGCTATTTTTCGCTTTATTATTCAAGAGAGAAAGGCAGTAATAAACGTGGAGACGAGACTACCGCCCGTCACAGCCTGAAAAAAGTGAGAAGCGCGGCAAATCGCCCCATCTGACGCGAAAAAAAAAAAAATTTGTACTGGTGTCACTAGACTGTAATACAAAGTCATTGGACTATAGGTATCCATCCTGCTGCCGCAAGTGTTCGACATCTTCGAAAGCGAGCCGTGAAAAAAGGACTTCTGAGTAATTATACTCCACTAATTACTGGAATCTACCTTAAAACATTTTCGTGTAGAACAAACTACACAAACGTGGATAAATTCCAACCACTTCAGATGATAACATGTGCTACTAGCCAGCTAAGTAAACCCTCCACTCCATATCTGCCGGCATAAAAGCAAAAGATGATTTCGAGCTGTACAGTCGTGACAAGTGATTCTCCGTTTCCGAATACACATGTGTCTCAGGGGAAGTGCAGTTACCTAGATTTCTAGGAGTAGATGATAAGGATGCATCGTGTCTGAGAGGAGAGGCAATGCTGCCAAATACTGCGACATACGTCGGGCCCGTGAGTTTAATGGGTCCTACCGTAGCAGCAGAACAGCCCAGTAAGGAGATGGGCCTGGGACGGGTGCGAGGCTTGGGGTGGCGCCTTATCACGCCGCCCGCGTGGAGGCCGCCGGAAAAGCTTTCATCGGGTTTCCTTACGGTTTGGGCCGCTACTGCATCGGGCACCGAAAATCGTCGATTTTCGAACAAAAATCGCTAAAAATCGTGTGAACTCAAAATTAAAAAAAATAAAAATAAATCAAAAGTCATCGATTATCGTGGTAAATCGACAAACTTGGTGAACTTTATTGGCGGCCAATTTTTTAGAGCGATTTTCGACTGGTTTGTAACACGTAAGCTTTTTTGAATTAGACCGGTTTATCGACCGGTATTTTATATCAGACCACGACGATACAGACGAAAATCATGAAAATCGTGTGATTTTCGTCAATTTCGTTAACCCTGATTCACCCTCTCGGGCGGCGGAGCAGTTGGCATATCCGGCCGGTACGGCTACGGCCGCCCACCCGCTGTAGTAGTCTGCGGATTCGCGAGCGAGTGGCGAGGCGTGCCGCGCGCAGCACAGAGCGAGGAGTCGGCGGCTGTGATGGACCACCTTTTCAGGGGTGCGTTTAAATTCCGAAATGACTACCCAGGAAGATTAGTCACCGGAAACCAAGTTGTACGTTACCCGCAAAAGATCAATACAATTGTTTTTACATCACATAAGGCCTAACGGCCAGAGTTTTCAAAGGAAGCGGCGAGCTTCAGAGTATATATTACATCACAAAAGATAAACAACAAGAAAAGCGAAATCCACAAAGTAGTCGAGCTAAGATCGAGACTTAGAACCACACTGTGTCGCCATCTACGATCTCTTGGAAGTCACCAACATCTTGATACTCTAAAATGGGTTAATTAAGCAAGGGTGAGTACTACAACGTACTCAACAAGCCACACAGTGAATCCTGATTATCATATGCAAGGGATAACACGAGATAGCCATATGTCTCATCTGGTGTATGCAAGTTTTCATAATATTCGGCATTTCATTTAAAACACAAATAATACTAATAACATGAATAAGGGGGGTTTCCAAAGTTATCCATTCCCATATTTGTTAATCCAAAAACTACTTGAGCTTAGGTTCGGGATTCACCCCATTTTAACTCAGCTTCATTTACCGGAAGCACGGCGTATTCGAATACCATTTGATTACACTCTGCAGAGGTGTTCAGCTTTACCCACAAGATTCCACGATCGTTATGCCACGCGATTAACATGCAACTTTTATGCATGCGGCCGGATCGAGGTTATCATAGCTTTTCGTTGGATCTTTCCCCTTTAGCCCCTATCCGGTAGAGTTTTGGTCCATATTAACCCGGGGTCCCCACCGCCGAGTGAAGTTCGCGATCCGTTCATCGTGGACACCTACCGCTGTGAACCCGAATGCCACGCTTTCCTCGTGCACACTTTCGTTCCACCCCATAGCTGCGGACCATCTCCCATACCGGAAGGTAACCTCGCTCCTATAGGTATTCCGGGGAAAGTACAATGTACCGAGCTACGTTGAGTCAAGCCAACGAAGTTGACCGGCCCAACCTGTGGTTGAACGGTTTCTTAAGTTATTTACTTTTGCCCAAGGTTGTAAGTCCTTACTTGTTGTAGACCAAACCATTACATTCCACAGCCCCTGGTATCCGCAGTACCATCATCCATCCATACCTTGGTATCAGTCCTCGGCCGGGGATCAGACTAACACCCATCCGGTAGTTAGCCCAATACTGTCCCCCGGACCGCAACATTTCATAAACATTCCACATCCAAGTACATCGACATTTCATGTTTCCTTTTAAAATGATCTAATTAACTATAATAGAATACCTAGCCAAATAATGACAATAGTGATGTTCTAGGGTTACAAAGGATTATTCGGATTTAATATTTGTCAAGGAAGTTCCATGAGCCTTTTTGGCATTAACTAGCTATCATGTCATTCAAACATACCAACTTTGCGATATTTCAACATATAGTTCGGAAATAATGCGGTAGAAAATAATTATGAAGTATTTTAGGGAATATTAGGTTCAACATGATCAATGGAGTATGGCTTGCCTTGCGGCGGAGGGTTCCTTAGTTAGAGTTGGTGTAGTCGAGTTCGGCTTCACACCGGTCCTGGCCTCTGCTCCACGATCGCTCCTCGCTTCCTGGTCCGGGAGTTGGTACTGCTTGGTCGTCGGCTCTAGCGTAAACAAACACTATAAGATAAACAATAAACAATAAATAACACAAAAAGAAATAAGAGAAAAGAAAAGAGAGAAACCGAGAGAGAAAATAAGCCGGGAATGGGTCGGAGGGCATTTTGGGAATTTTTGGAACTTGGTTTGGCGGAACGGAGGTCATTTTTGGACTCAGTGGCTCGAAACGGTTCGGAATATGTATTTTTGGGCATTTTTGGACTTTCGGGCATTTTTGGGACATTTTTGGATATTAAATGAATTAAAACAATTTCTGGAAATCCAAAACCAAAAGGAAAAACAAATGAAAAAGGGTACTGTTCATTGGGCCGCGCCCAAAAACCGGTTCGGCCCAAGAGCCACGCTGGGAGAGCTAATGGTCGGCCACATTCGCTGTGGCTGACGTGACATGTGGCCAGAGAGAGGGAGAGGCTACAGGTGGGGCCGTGGACGCGAGAGAGGAAGGGGCGAGGTGGCGTCATGGGGTCGTGGAGTCACGGCGTGGGGGGTCGGCGGGCTGATGAGCTGGCGCTGCCACGAGTCGGGAGAGAGGTACAAACCCCCGTTCTAGGGCACGGGACATGAGTGGGCGAGGGGGAAAAGAGAGAGGGGAGCTCACCGGTCCTAGGGCTGGCTCGGGGAAGTCCAAGGGGCAGCGGAGCCCGGCCGGAGCGGGGGAAGGAGCTCTTGGAGCGGCACGAGAGAGCTCGGGAGGGCACGGGAGAGAGAGGAAAAAGGGAGAGGAGAGTGCGGCGAACTCAGGGGACCAAGAATGGCGGCCGGGGAAGGGCTTAAATAGCCGGCGGGCGCGGCAAAGTTGCCGGCTTGATCATTGCGGAAGCGGCGATGGGACGGAGCAGCGTCGCGAGGCTCGGGACGGCGCCAGGCGCTAGCGCGGCGGGGAGGCGGAGTGCCCTAAGGGGCCTAGGGCGGCGGCGACGATGGCGGCGGCACAGCTCGCGGCTCTGCCATGGCAGGAGGTCACGGCGAGGGCGAGAAGATGCACAAGGCATCGCACAAGATCAGGCGGAGGCGCCGGCCAAGAAAGTGCGAGGCAAGAACGCAGCGCGGCACACGCGGGAAGGCGACCGAGCGGGGCGGGCGCGAGGGCGAGGAGGAGGCGTACAAGCCGAGAAAGGAAAGCGCCCAGACGGTGAAACTTTTCAAAAACGGAAAGAACTCGTAATTTGATCAAATAAAATCAAATAAAATCCAAAAAAATTCAGAAAAATTCATAAAATGCAACTAAAGTATAAATTAAACCCATTTTTGAAAGTTTTGGGGTATTTCAGCGGCGGTGGCGGCTACTCGTGTTCCAGCCCGTGCACATGGCGATATCGATACGACCTAGCGCTCTGCCGTTTTCAGCGAATGGCATCACGCCTGTCAGGCTCTGCACCAACTCACAATTCAGCGGCGTGCATCATGCCTGACGCACAGCCGTGATTCGTGGATCTCGATCGGCCCGACAAAAATCCTGCGATGCCAGAGGCATCTCGGGGCACTATGGGCCTGTTTGGGAGAGCTCTGCTCCTCAATTTTTAGCTTCACTCCAAATTCGTGTAGCCAAACATCTCAGCTCCATAGAACTCTAACTCCAGGAAAAATGTGAATCTAGGGGGCTGCTCCATGGTTTTTGTGGAGCTCCTCAAGGGGTACTCCAAGAAACACCATTTCATACCCACTCATGAAGTTGCTAGGTAATTACCCACCTTTGCCACTGGTTACACATATAGGTAATTACTCACCTTTGCCACTGGTTACATCAACACCCAAGGGCATAAATGGATATCCACACCAAAACCATTTATTCTTGAAGCTGGATCTAATTTGCAAGCCAAACACCTCCCTTCCCTACTTCAACTCTATGGTGAAGCTACTCCATGGTGAAGCTGGTGGAGTGGAGCTGATTTTTTTGGAGTGGATCTCTCCCAAACAGGCCCTATATATCACCTCATAGGGCTTATACAATCAACTGGACACAATTCTCCGTCTCGTGTGTGCCAACTGGGTAGCATATACGGCTAGTTTGTGAGTTTGCATTCCACAAGGTGCTTTCCGTTTTGCCTGCTCGTGTTCGTCGACTATTATTTGACACTGTTGGATACCACGACACCTTGTATAAAGTGCTGCTTACAATATGCGCTCTTAAGTCACGCTCCATGATTCCATTCAGAGGCAGAGAGAGAGGGGGTGTTTTATGCTTTTTTTTCTTTCTAAAATTACATAAATATTAAAACATGAATGAAAAGTATATGATGATTTCTTACCATCTTGGGTTCTATGATTATACGAAGGGTTTAGACTGGTAATATTTTTTTTACAAAAAGATCTTGGGTTCTAAAAATTTATGAAGAGGTCCTACGTCAGCAATTTTATATGGAGGCCCTCAGGGTTTTGGAAATTTATGGAGAGGCATTATGTGATTTTACACAAAGATCCTTGGGGTTCTGAAAATTTATGAAGAGGTTCTACGTCATCGCATCGATAAAACTCGGCATCAGAAGTGGATGGGGTGACGTCACCCTCCTCCTCCTCTTTGGTGTACTTGTCATAGAGGTAGGAGGAGAAGCCCCAGGCAGCGACGAATTTAGGGAAAAAAAGGTTATTGAGATCATCTGGGTTATTATGGCCCTGTTTGGCAGAGCTCCAGATCTTAGATTCACGTCAGATCTGAAATTTGTAGGGTAAAATAAAGTGAATTAAGTTAAAATAAAGTGAAATTTGTAGCTCCATAATTACTATAGTACCCCTGCAGTCAGTCCCGACCAGACCATACGTATCCTCGGAGGACGTTCCCGAGGATGGCTCACGGACATCCAGTTCTGTTGTTCGGTTTGACCGGTTGGGATGGGCCTGATGCTCGGTTTTAGCGCCCGAGCACGGGGTCCGAGCATACTTGCTCGGTCTCAGCTCATCCGCAAGGTGCATGGTCGGATGGTCGTGATCGATGGTTACTCCCGAGTAGCGATAATCGTGCCACGATGTGGAGCCGTTACACCCACGATGAGAACGTGGCGTAAATTAAGGTTCGGTTACAACAAACGTTAGCCACAGTCAAACAATCCATTATTTGGATTGCAATTAAGAGAATATCTCTGTAACCTATAAATACCTCTCGTGCATGTACGAGAGGGGAGGCCACTTTTAAGAGGAACATAGGCAATACACAGAATATAAACTCACCGTGCTGGATTATGGTTATTATCTCCCTAGTGAGAGGCTCGAACCAGGATAAAACCACCGTGTCATTTTCTGAGTGTTCTCTGTCCCGTGAAACCGAGCATCCTCCAGAAGCAAGCCTTCACATAAGAAGGGGACAGAGTTGATCCCTCAATCAACTAAGTAAGCTCGGCGGGGCATGTTCCCCAATTGTCGACATTTTTATTCTAAAATATAAACAAGATGACCCATCTAAACACTCTTAATATACCTACAGCTCTAGCTCCACTAATTTGGTGGAGCTAGGAATACCTAGCTCCACTAGATTTGCTGGAGCTCTACCAAACACCCCCTATAAACTCATAACACTAACTTATAACTTATAATAAAAGGATTATATGTCTATATACTAAAAGAACTATGCACACTGTATTGGTGAACTTTGGTGTTGTTTGACCCAACGATTATAGATCCTCCCCAGGCGCAGAGCGCGATCGCGATGGCCTTCTCTGCGCCGAACGGGTCAACGAACACACCGCCGCCGCCTAGCACGTTCGTGGTGAGCACGGCGGCCATGCACACGCCGCTGTGGAGTGACGATGTGAGGTAGATCACGCCGGCCGTGCCCATGAAGCACGTCTGCCACGTCAGAACCAGCGTCGCCACGATGATCCAGTATAGGGCGGTCGAGCGCTTCGAACGCGCCACGTCCTCCTCCAGTCCCCCGATGCCACCAGCCCGACTGCCACCACTAGTGAGGCCATGGCCTGCTGCATCAGCGCCTGCACCTCCACGGCAAGGATGAACCCATCGGACATCGCCTTGTGGTACAAAAGCTCCATGACCGGCAGGTACTTGGAGAAGAGTCCGGCGGCGACCAGCGTGGCAACGAAGGTGATGACTGATGAGGTAGGTCTTCTAGCCGCCCCCTCCAGGTTCTCCCTGGCGTCCCCAGAGAGGAGGGTGAGGAGCACCAGCTGAGGTCAGGAGGACGATGGCATTGAGGTTCACGCAGGTGAGCGGGTGGCGGATGCTGACGACGGCGAGGACCAGCATGAAGGCGAGCTGTGTGGACAGTGTTGAGTAAATCTCGTTGGGTCAGTGTTAAGTTGTTAGTAAGTGCACTGTATATTTGGTTAGCGGGAGTGTATAGACATCTCCTGGATGTTTTTGTCTTAAATAACATCCAAATTTTGAACTGTAGGATTAAAAATTCAACCGTTTGATCAAATCATAGGATCGGATGTAATCGATACTCCCGAATCTCAACAATGATCCAATGCTCTCAGATTTGGGTGATTTCAGCAAATAAAAACATCCGGATGATGTTTATCAAATTCCTTATTTAGTACGTTGCATGGTTCTATATTTGTGTTTTGTCAGCTGATTAAGCATTTAGTTGTATGTATGCATAGCTAGTTGAGCGCTTCTTTAGGAGACGTGCGTGAGTGGTGGATCCAACAGTAGTTCTCGCTGTAATTTATTATGAAACTATCTGGCTGACGAATGCCTAGTATGGTCTTTTGCTAAAACTCTAATTGTAGGCTATAAAAGGAGGAGGGGTCCCCCCATTGTATATGCAATCAGAAAATAATAGATCAATCTATTCCTCCTATATTGTGTCTCTCTCTGTTCTCCACTTTTGCATCTGTTCGGAAACCCTAGACTACTCCGGCAGCACGGTTTCTTAACACGTTATCAGCACGAGACTTTACCGAGACAGATTAAAAAGGTGAGATATGGGGATTATTGATCTAATCGCATGTATGAATCCTATGCATACATCTACGTAGCACGAAGCTAATGTACCCCGGCTCGAAGTCGTCACTGCCGGCCCCCACGGTCGTCGCCGCTGGCTCAGCCTCCCTGCGCATGAAGTGTTGCCTTCGGTCGTTCCCTGCTCGGCCACACGCGACTAGCCACCGTGCACGTAGTCGATCAGCTCAGTCACACGCGACTAGCTGCTGTGCACGCAGCCGACTCCTCCTCATCGAGCTACAGGATGGTCTCTGACGTGCACGTAGCAGCACCCGACACCTGGCGTCCGGCCGCCGCTGCTCCGCCGCGCCCAGCCGCCGACGCCCTGGCCGGCTCCGCTCGGCTACACCACCCGCACGTGCCAATGTGCTCTTTTTCGATCAGGCATGAAGCTGGATCAAATCCAGTTAATACCAGATCAAATTGTCATATTATTTTTCATATAATTTAATTTCTGTAAAACTAGTATTTAATTGATGTAAAAAAAGGCCATGCAGAAAAGAATAATCTGTATTGAAACATTACAAATGTACAATCATATGCTAATAACTAAAGAGCAAACTAGTAGACAGAGGCAGATATACATCCAATATATAAACCATTTAGTGTTCCTAGACAAAATAGTACTCGAATGAGAGGAGACCAATGTTCATTGGGAAGTTTAACTAAACTAATAAAAGGGCTCTTAAGAAGACTCATAATGAAATGTCGCATTGACTTAGCCAAATGAGGGAGTATTTGGGATACTACCGCAGGTCCTTCTGGAACTCCTTAAGGTTAACCCCAAGAAGATCGTCTTGATCCATGGGGTGTTCGCATCCTCATCCATGGGATCGACAACCATGCCATCACACTTCTCGATGTCCTTGTCAACAACAGGTTGAGCGGTGAAGTTTGTCTTGACTTTGTTCCCCTAGGTCTTCTTAACTTTATAAGTGGGTTCAATATAAAGGTCCACCAAATGCTTCAGGTTGCGGTCGGTGCGAGACCAATGGTCAATGCAGTCACATATAAAGAAGGGTTGTGGAGTATGAACATCCTTATTGGCTGAGTCTTACTTTTTGAACTTCCCTAGCCCTTTACCTTTACCTCTCCACTGGAGATTGCCTCTTCCCTTATGTATTACACCATTCTTCCATTTCCCTCTTGATGCCTTTAGCCTTTTCGTGGCCATATCTATTGCCAGCCTGTTGAGCATTGGCATGCGCTTCAAACTTTGCCAGTGTTTCATTGGAAAAAAATATGACAATTTTTCATCAAGCGTTCATCACACTTTTTAGCTTGTAGCAAAGTGTAGATAAGCTCAAAGTACTTCTGGTACTTGACATGACGGTATTGTTGCTACAGTGTCCTCCTATTGGGACGAAAGGTGCACAATGTATTGTCTATCATCTCACCGTCTATAGCTTTTTGGTTATACAAGCACAGCTTAGCAACAAGTTTGTGCATACCAGAGTTTAAGCTACCACTATTTTGAAATCCTAGAAGCGTAGGAGAGTCCATTTGTGTTGTGCTTTTGGTAACAAGATGGATCTTTACTGGTTATGGCATTCATTCAAAGAATTATATAGTGCAAGTGAATCCTCCTTCATTAAATACTCTGCCTTCAAGTCCGCATGGAGATGGTGCTTTAGAAAGTGCAGAGCATCACACTTGGGGGCTTCAAGGAGAGCAGGTTCAGGCTGGGTGATAGCAGCTCTAAGAGATTGAGCTGTCAGGTTGATCTTGGTATACATTACCCTAGGTGAGGTAATTGCTACCATTTTGGGTGAACTCAGCAAATTCCTTTTTTGCGATGTCCGACATATCTTATGTTATATTCATGCGAAATGAATTTTATTCCTGGTAAAATCAATATATTGCATACTCACTTTTGAATTAGTAAAGATTGATCTATATCTATTCAATAGATAACTATCTATAATTTCCATAACTTCCCTAGCCTTTTTAATATTTTTCTACTAATTACGAGATAATTTTTAGAATTACCAAAATAACAAAAAATAAATTTAGCATATATTCATGGAGTTATGCTAGGAAATATAAAACCAAAGATATGAAGCTTCCAATATGTGCTAGGTTTTAGGTTCAACAAAATTATGAAAGCACATATACTTGAAAATTCAGTTTCTAGGATTTAATTTAAAATTTTAGAGTGTTAACTATTTTTTGGCATTACGGGAAACTTTGAGGTCAAAAATATAAACTTTCTTTTATCCCGATAAAATTTTGAAATTATGTAGAATTTCAAGGTCTTTTTTCACAAAATCTATCACACCGGCAAAAATACTAAAAAAAACCCAAGGCTTAAATTTCAAATTTCCAAGGGCCTCCCTTTTTTCTATTCGGCCTAACGCTTAATGGGCCAATCGACCTGTAGGCTGCAAAAAAAATTTTGCATGGTGGCACGATGAGCGCGCCAGCGCACGGTTGTCGGCGGGAAAAAATAATTCATCCGTGAACAGTACCAGGAAGATCCTAATTGCCGATTGGATTAATCTTGCCTCTAATCATCGATTAATCTAGGTAAATAGGGCTAGTAATATGTAGGATTAAAGAAACTGCTCAGACGAGATTAACTCACGTGCTTCGAACTTACGTGCGGCTTGTAGTAGATATATCGCTTGATGTAGGTCGAAATTTCATGCAATGTGAATTTATGCAGGCAGAAAATCCGGTTCAACATGTTGAATACCCAAAGAACAACCATAAAGATTAATACAAAACTAGTTACATGCCCGTGCGTTGCTACGAAAAACAAAATTGATAACGAAAAATAAAGATTAAAAAATAAAAAAAATTATTTCACAAAAACAAACATCTATCTTTAATGCGAAAGCTGGCTAATTAAAGCAACGCTTCGTTTCTTGCGTAGGGCAATTAAGCAGGGCAATTAAGTAGGGCAATTAAGCAGGGCAATTAATGATGTGGGAAGAATGGACCACTGCCACCAAATGCTGCTTTAGAATAGTAGAGATATAGGAGATCTGATCTCTTCTCTTTCATAAACATGCCTGGATAGTATGCACATGTGTGTTTGTTGCATTGCATATGCAGATAAGTTGTAGTTGTGCACTGATTTATTTTTTCTTTATGTGTTATTAGAAAAAAAGGAAATTAACGGGGATCAAGCAAGAGGGTAATCAAGACTGATGGCGCATCAACCATTATATATTACCAGTATAATGTATTTTAAATCTGATCTCTAATTTTTAGCATAGCGATAGCAAATGCACATGCGCTCGGACGTGGCTTGAGGAAGAAGAAGCTTTGCTAGGTGGATAAGCTGCTTTATATAACATGTGGCTTAGTAGGCCATAGCTTATTAGAGTCCTAATTTGGTAATTAGCGACTCTGCTTGCTACTTTCATAACTAGACTCCAACACTATACGCACGCAAAGACCATATAGCAAAGGAGAGACTGCACGGCTCAATCTCTCTCTGTCGCAAAGACATGGTAACCCACCGAGTCAAGGATGTTTGATGTGCATCACGAAGAGCGGATACCGGGAAGCTAGCGAGGGTGCGAGCGTGTGGCAACGGGCAACTCACTGCGGCGATGGCGAGCGAGCAAGGAAGACAACGCAACCTGCCTGACCGGTTACTAGGCTGACCAAAACAATAGATAAGCATTGTGAGCCTCTCTTGTGGTTTTTTTTTTTTTGTCAATTGTAACTATCTAAATGGGTTGAATAGAGGCAATAGTTGATTTGTTTGATTGATTGGCGTTAACTTGTTTATAGATTTATAAAAGTTTGACAAGCGAATGTTGTACAAGTATTTCTTAAATAATAAAGTATTGTTAGTAATCATCGAATCGATAAGAATACAACACAACTGTTTAATATGTTTATCTCAATCCAACTCAATTCTTCGAGCCTCCCCTCTATTTTTTTACTGGCTTTGCCACTGATATCACCGTTTTTCTTCCATTAGGTTTTTTTTTTCTGTGTTTTCTAGCTGCAAAAGAGATACTTTCTACACACATAAGGCCTATTTTTGAATGGTTTTCTTTATAACTATAGGACGTATTTTATACTTCCTATATTAGTATAATGTTCTCTTTGTACCCCTAATAAATAAATATCTTTATTTTATATTCTCTACATACATGCATTGAATATAAGGCTTAGTTGTAATAATTAGAGGTAGTCTCCTCATTTTCAATATTTTTTTGATTTATATAAAAAATACGTATTATAAACTTGAAGAAAGGAAATACTTTCTGAACTCCACTGTCAGAGAAAAGAAACGCAAGGTAGAGGGAAACAGAGAGAGACCATTTTTATGGAAATTTCTACATGTGGTCCAAAGCCCATTCCCGTCGCGAATATCATATGGCCCTGAACACATTCGAAGAAAAGCCCACCCGTTTGTGGCCTACCCCTGCGTGGACTCAACGCACAGCCCAAAAACAACTAGCTCCACGTATGTGGACTCCACAGCGCCGTTCTCCCACTCGAGACCTCTCGTCCGCGCCGTCGTCTCCCAGCCGCCGCCGCCGCCGCTTGCCGCGGAGGCTGCCTCCTCGCCGACGAGATGGTACGGTATTCCCTTCCCCTAATCCATGTCTGCTTTGGTCCGTGCTCTTCTGCGTGCAGAGTTTAGCTTTCGTGCCTGTCGGGTGTAGGAACCAATCTAGGTTTGGGCCTGTATGAGTAGCTTGTACTCGGCGCTTTAGAGATATAAAGCCTTTACAATTAGATTTGCAGAGGTTTGCCAGTTTGCGTAAGCAGGTCAACAAGATGAAGGTATCCCAGCGCTCCAAGTACTTCTGTGAGTTCTGTGGCAAGGTAATGTCCGAAGCATTTTACTTCTGTGATTTAGCGGATCACAACCATTTTACTTGTGTTGTTTGTAAAATGGTTAAGTATCCACAGACTTGTTGTAGTGTGCATCTACTGTATCCACATATTTTCTTTTGTTTGCTGCTTCAGTAGGTTGCATTAATATTGGTTATTAGTTTTTGTCTCGTGTGATGCCTGTTTAAGAGGGCAACATGAATAACGTCTTAACTCTCAAGTGGCTTAGTTGAATATGCTGACTGACACAACCTAAAGAATTGTTATGGTACTGCTATTGCAATCTCGTGTGTTATCATTGTACATCTGGCATTTTCTAGTTGTGAGTGCTTGTTCTTGTTTGAACTCCATTCTAGCCTTCTAGCTAGGGAAAATAGTGCACAACAGCATCTGAATCTACTCACTGTATGCAGTGCTGAGAATTCATTTTTCTTAACGAGTTTGTTGGAGAGGTTTTCTTTTTCTGCCATTGGTCATTCAACTTCTTGCTTAGGTTGTTAGTAATCAGGCTCCACCTATTGCAATTCCACAACCTCCTGCACCACCTCGATCAAGGCAGTCTGAATTCATGAAGGCTAGACTACCAACATTTACAAGATCAGCTACCCTCAAGACAGCAAGAACTAGGCTTCAAACCATACAGGAGAATGTCCCTCTTAAAGATGTCGTGATCACAACAAATCCAGATAAGCATGCTACTCTTATACCCTATATTCTATCTGGACGTTATCAACGACCAAACAAGTCAGAAGATCATTCATGTATTTGTTGTGGAGAGATAGGACATACCGATGATGAGCACCACATTAATTGTTCCAACTGTGAACAAAATCATCCACTTGGAGAATGTTCAATGGGCAAGATTACATGTTTCCTTTGTGAAGGACAAAATCATTACCCGGTACAATGCCCTATGTATTCGATATTAACCTCTTCAATTCAACATCAGCGAGAGAATTTTCGAAATGTTATCATGCAAGAATTAGCAAGACAAGGCAATTTGTCATCTACATCCGCTACGTCATTTGAAGAGTTGCAACACTTCAACCATTGCAGTCTACCTCCGGGGAAACAACAAGCCGATGTCTCATGTCACCAACAACTCGTCTCTGTTCTGACAAGAAAGGTCATTGGGACAAGAGATGCCTTAAAAGACAAGCGTCAACCTCTAGCAAAGTCAACAACACCACTATGATAAATGTAGCCCCAGAAAGAAAATGCAAAGTTACTTGTTTCAAATGCCAGGAGATAGGTCATTACGCTAACCGCTGTCCTAAAAGGTGTAGCACCAAGAGCAGATGGTAAAGTCCTCAGAGTCATTTTCTTCAAGAAGGAGCAAAATACAAGCTCAAGCATGAACAACTCCAGTACAACCAATGTCACTGTTATCAATGCAACATGTTTGCCACATAACTCTGGAAAAATACGCTTGAGCAACGTCATAGCTCAGGCTACTCAGGGCATGAAAAAGGAAGCATGTGATAAATCAAGTTAAAGGTCTAGTAACCTACCTTCTTGCTAACCTTTCTGAATCTCGCGGACGAGATTCTTTTTAAGGGGTAGTTTATATCACAAAATTTTGCTTCTAAAAAATAAAAGTTAAAAGAATAAATGTTATTTGAAATTGAAAATATTATTTTATTGTCTTCTATGAATTTCATAGAATAATTTAATTTTCTGATTTTTCTAATATTTATTTTAATTCTCTGGGGATTTTCTTTGAATTTTCTGAATTTTAAAAAGGTTTGTCCTACTTTCAGAAATTAAAAGGTATTTTTTGTATAACTATAAAAACCAACTTTAAGAAGGAAATAATTTTATTAAGGTCAGAAACCTACCTTCTTGCGCAGCGAAGAATGCAATCCATTTTGTTTGCGGGGTGTCACATTGCTCTCTTGTTTTGTTGAAGTTAGATATCTACTAGAAATGTATACGCGGCGGCACGCCGCGTAAGCTAGTGTTTACGAATAATATAGTAACATATGAAATGAGATAATAAGCTGGAGCGCTTTTTACTTGGTGTTGCGATACGGTGTTGGCGACGATTGGGAGTTAGGTAGGGTTTGGTTAAAGTTTTCGTTTCTTTTGTTGGTTATATTTGCCATAACACATCATAAGTAAAAAAAGAACGCGATAAGTTTATATCAGTATTATGGTGTTTTTTTATAAAAAAATGAGCGGCATGCATTGAAATTGTAGAATTTGTATAGTTTGGGAATAACAGATCAACAAGATAGGGTTAAGGTGGAATATGTACATATGTAGAAACATATTTGAGTACTTTTGTAGAAGCATAACATAAGTATTTAACAAAGCATACCTGGTTAATTCCCATCTTGTAAGATAGCAACAGTGCCATCATCCATTACACGCTATATCACATGGTATTATTATTTTTATTGCATGAGGGCTATTTGTGAGAAAACATAACTCTAGTATAAGACAAATTAGACCATTGTTTCAATAGATACTATAATAGGCTGCTCCTGTTTCTTTGTTTGTAATTTGTAAGTCCGTGAACATATTTGAATAAGTAAAGAAGTATAAAAAGGCTACTGAATTGGGGCGCTGGAAAGTTATCATTTTAAGTAAATCTCTGAACCAGACAGTAATGAGGAAAAGGATATGTTTGTTATGGCGTTGACTATTGGGGACAACAGGAAAGTGCTCGGTAAAGTAACAAACACAAGCAGCCACGGTATGGGAATGTTACCTGATATCCCTTTTTTTCTGATTTGCTTTTTACAATTTGGAAATGCTTTAACATGAAGTAGGATGTAAGTAGCTGTAAAGACAAGAACAAAGAAAGAAAACACAATATGAAAGAATGAAAAGAATCTTGAACACGAGTTTATACAACACAGACAGTGAAACAGCAAAAAGGAATAGGCAACAGGAAGTCATCTAACTGAAAGAACGAACACACTGGTAAGAATTGAACAAAAAGCGTAATAAATATGAAGGAACAAGTGCTGAGCCTTTTAGGTAAAAGATATACTCTTTAGAAGCAGGAAACGATGGTACTCTGATAGAGGCAGGAATAGCAGCGTGCGCAATACCAATCACAGGAAGATTAAGATTAAGGGAATACAGCAGCGTCTAACAAACTACAATAGGAAAAGATTACAAGTAAGGCTAAGCCAATAGTCTTTTAGACATTCTTTCGAACAACCTATGGGCAAGTTTAGGACATTCACTGGTAGCAAAAACTGAAGCCGTGCAACTAAAAGAACATTGGAAATAACCACTCTACATGATTTCCATTTGCTTTTGAAGCTCCAGCAATAGGACTGGGATATGTTTAATCATCTGGCGAAGCAAAAAATTATGGAAATTGAACTTGCTGCTATTAGTACACCACGCAGCAAACAAATCCGCAACAAACCTGGATGGATCGGAGAAGAAGGATTTGGACTTGATTGTTCGCAGTAGATTTGAGGGGGAGCAAAGAGCCAAGGACCCGTTCTGCTATCGCCACAATTCCCCAAACTGAGCTGCATCGCCGGCTCCATCGCCCAAGCCGTCGCTACCCCTAACTTTGAAGTGTTAAGGCGAGTCGTGCCATGCGACTTCGCCATTATCCACTGCCGCATGGCACAAGATAGCGGCCGCAGCTGAATCGTCCCAAATCTCAAAGACACCATCGAGTCTCCTAGACCCACCGATGCTTCTCGAGCCTCCGCGTGATGCACTCTCCAAGCGAACACCGTACAGCCACCGCCACAAACGCGTCCCGCCCCAGAGCTCCTGATCGAAATGAAACGAAATCAAAGCAAGTTAGGGCTTCCGCCTTACCATCGATGGCCATTGGCCATGGCAGCAGCAGGGAGAATGGGGAGTGGGCGGAGGAGAAGACATATGGGGCTTGGAGCGGAGTTTTCCGCGGTGGCTTATTACCGAGACCATATATATGCCGTCGGTGTGGCGGCGACGGGTGGGAGACGGGAGGGAAGAGGAGGAGAGCGAAGGCCGTCGCGAGGCACGTGTCGCGACCGCCGTCAGACAGAAGGAACCTGACGGTGGGCAGCAGTAGGGGAGACGCAGCGTGAAGGGCAATGACGAGAGGCCGGCGATGCGGCCGAGCGGAAAAAGCTAGGAGGCAACGGGCAAGAGGGTGGAGGCGAGTGTGCTAGCGGAGGAGGCAAGGAGCGTGTCGGGGCGGCGTATGCGGGCGGAGGGCAAGGCACGGGAGTGAGAAGATGATCTCAGCTGCACATTCACAATCGGACGGCCTGGACGTGTTGGGGCGACGTGGACAGCGTGAGGAAACCGGAAACCTTCGGCTAATGTTTAAGGTAGTATTGCTGCTGTACAGTGCAAAGCAAATTGGAGTACGGCGATGTGCTTTCGTGTTACAAGGTATTTCTCTCTCAGACACGCTCATAAAAATTATCGTGCTCAGCCGGCGCAACATAGTGCGCAATCCTTCCTATAGGTAGTTTCAATATTATGGACACCGATACTACCCCACAACGTCAAAATCAGGTAACCGCCTCTCTGAGACATAGTTTATACATACATTCGCAATCAAATCAGTACAACAAACTCTTTCTACGTAGATGCTTCCAGGTCCAAAAATGGTGCCTTCGGCATAGGCATCAATGCTTCCATAGGAGAAGTTTCTTACAATTGCAGGATACAAGTTCGGGCACGAGGACTGCAGTCTTCACGCATGGAAGCTGAAGCACATGCTCTCCCGATGGCATTAAGGTTTTATTTAGTTTTACATTAGATCTGAAACTTATAGGTTAAAATAAAGTGAATTAAATTTATATTTTTATTCTAAAATATAAACAAGATGGCTCACCTAAATACTCTTTTAATATACCCACAGCTCTACGGATTTGATGGAGTTAAGAATACTCAGTTGGAGCTCTGCCAAATAAAGCCTAAGTACGGCCAGCTTGTTGAACCTGCCAACAAATTCTCCCTTTCTTGATTGTCAGGTTCTTGCAAAGGCTATTTCAGTAAGCGATCCGCTCCTGAAGCCAGGGCACTGGAAGATCCGACCGATTTTGCTTCAGATCAAAGAGAGGTGCCAAGCTATGCGAGTGGAATCCATCCATATGAGCAGGCAAAAAAAAAAAAACAAACAAACAAGAAGCTGATCGGCTAGCTAGACAAGCTCTAAAAACTAATTACAGAACAAAACATAGAAACTGCTGTAATTCTTTGCACCAAAACAGCTGTCCCGTCTTGACAGCCCTCTGTAACCATGACTATGTCATGAACATTGGTAACATCTCTTGCTTGCAATGCAATCAGCATCAGCTCCTATGGGGCTTTTATCCTTAAAAATGGTTAACCATTGTTCCATGCTTTTCCAAAAGCTAATCTGCATAAATTGTTGTGCGAGGTAACCGGTGGCGGAGCAGTGATATCAGCAAAGTCAGAAGCACTTCGCAGTGTTTACTTCTCGTTCTGGTCTCAGGTCCAAGAGAGCGCTTCCCAGATCTCTCGGCGACAAGCATGCTCATCAACGAGGCGAGACAAACTGCTCCAACTGCTCTTCCATCAAAATACTGTGCGGGTCCGGATCCCATGGAGTTACAAAGTTAATTTTCACCGGACGGGGTTACCAACCTCAGGCTGCACGCTGATCGACAAGCTGCCGGAGGTGACATACTCTGAGCCTTAATCGATTGAGTTAGAGCATCCCCAATGGAGACATGTCAGCAGGCTATAAGGAGTCCATCTCATCTTTTTGCTTATGTGGAGGAGAGAAGTAGAGGAGAGAGACAAGAGCTGGCTCTTAACTAAGAAATGAGCTATAGTGTTTTTCAAGAAAAATAAAAGACAATTACATGTGGACCCACATTTAATGTTAGAGAATATGTTATAGCCAACCCATTGGAGAGCTTGTCTTTAAACTAGCTATAAGTGACATGGAGCTTTCTTATAGCCAATAGTTGGCTCTACCATTGGACATGCCCTTAGGAGGAAATGAATGATTAAGATTGGCAACTCTATCGATTGAGTTAACTTTGCAACTCCCAAGGGATCTAGAGTTCTAGACCCCGTGCGCGCGGTATGTGCCTCGAATCTCGATGTTGTAATAGGGAGGTTATTATTTAACCGAGTACTTCCTCTCATCACAAATAAGTTATCGTTTTGAATATCGACACGGTCTCTAAAATACAACTTAATCACTACTGTATATTATAATATAATTATAAAATTCAATAAAATTATAATATTATGAAAAGTACTCTTGAAGACAAATCTATAAATATAATTTTTATGTATTCAAATTAAATATTAAAAAGATAATGGCAATCAAAGCAAGTTTAATTATACTTATATCCAAAATGATAACTATTGAAAATTTCAGGAAAAAAAATGATAACTATTGGTCAGAGGAGTATAACTCAAAAAAGAAAAGAGAAAAAAGCTTAGCCAAGTATGGTCAGGAACTGATCCAGGAGACTGAATCACTGAATGCTTCTGCGCGGACGCGATTCTAGATTGTGTGCTGGATTGGCTGTGAAGTGATCTTCTTTTCTGCAGAACATTCTAGCAATCGAGTATCCTATCAACGTGAAATTACCATTGCTGCAGAACATTTTTCTATTGCACTAACACCTCCCCTTTTTTTTTCAGAAATCATTCCATCGCATTATTAACACTTTGACCAAGAGCCTTACAAAAATTAGCGATATTATCACCACCATTAGAACTTGCATCGGCTAAAACGAATCGTGCACCGTCGAAAACTCGAAGTCATTGGGTGCACGGCGTCTGCCTGAACCTGAGCCACCGGTTCCGGAGGTCGAACTCCCAGAGGTGCTCCTGCTGTAGGATGTTGCCGATGACGGACACCCCGGGCCACGCGCCCTCCTGCAGCCCGATGCACTTCACGCCGGGCGCAGCGTCGATCACGTAGCTCTTCGCCGGCGGCTCCAGCCGCGCCGACCCGGCGAACTGCACTATCAGCTTGGGGATGGCCGGCGCGTTGGCCGTCCAGTTGTAGCAGTAGTCGAACGGGTCCATGCTCACCCGCGGCAGACCGGCGAGCTGCTTGCTCAGCGCCGCGACCACAGCCTTGTACGCCGGGGTCGCGAGGATCGTCAGGCTCGTGCCGGAGTCCAGGATCGCGCCGCCCTTCCTCTCGACGTCCCACACCTCGCTGGGGATGTCGAGGGCCTCGCCAGCGATGGAGATGGCCTCCACCGTCACGGCGTAGAACGGGCTCATCCGGCCGTCGAGCAGCAGCGGCGTCTGCGACGACGACGCGGCGGCGAAGCTGGAGGCCGAGCCCGGGCCCGGGCCGAACGTGAGGTAGCTGGTGGCGTTGCGCGGGGCGAGGTGGTCAACGAGGCAGTAGGAGAAGCGGCCGCCGAAGCGCGCGGCGGCGCGGGACGCGAATGAGATGTTGCTGTTGCCGAGGCTGAGCACGCCGTCCGAGGCCTGGAAGCTCTGGCCGTCGTACGAGGTGGTGCACCCCAGCACCAAGTCCTGGAGCTTCGTCTTCTTGTCTGGCCCGCCGCCGGACAGCACGACGGTCGCCCAGTCGGTGCCGACCACGCCGCGCGCCGACGAGCCGTCTTTGTACCTGCCACGTCCACGATTAGGTAACGTTAGTTGGTTTAGTTAGTTAGGATGGGGTCGATGAGCAGTTGCCACATGCAAAGATTCGAGCAATCGATCGAGATACTTGAAGAGCAGAACACACAGAAAAAATAAATCAAAACTTTATTATAACTCCATTAGAACTAGAACCGCTCCAGCTAAAACACGCTGTGGTCTTGACGGATCGGCTAATGTTTCTAGACCAAAATGCATGTACTTAATTAGAGGTGATAGTACGGTACTTATGACTTTGGGACATTGCCTTTTTGGAAGGCGACACAAGGTACCCAAGAACCGGCTCGCAGCTTGCAAGTCACTCATCCTCTGTATGCTCCGTATCAAAATCATTCAGCAGATAAGATACTACATCTTGTCATGAACTGTAAAGCAAAGAGGGTCCAAGAAGTGGACCAAGTACAGTGGAGTGCATAAAATTATCATCCATGTATACAACAATTTGGCGGCAGGGTGACCAAGCCTCTTTTGGGCAAAGAACAGTAGTGTGGATGTGATAATGTCAACCTCATGAACCCAGCTACATATGCTCGGAATATTAACATATGCATAGCAGCATCCATGAAAAAAGAGAGCAGGATGGTACTCCTGGAAGGCTCGAACAGTACATCCCCCCTTTCATTTTTTGAGTGGGATTAGCACAGCTGGTGCATTTGACCTATTAGCTGTAAAGAGGTGCAAAGCGATCACCGATCGACACGCTGGGTCAAAAGCTGAGTTGGATAAAAAAGAACATGGCCAAGATTTAGATATGGTCAGAGTTTGGATTAACTACCAACGCGTTTCCCCTTCTAGGATCATCTGGGAGTTAGCTTGAGGTACTACTAGTATAGGAGTATGACAGTAGTGCATGCACGAGAGTTGATCATTGCACACCCCCTATTTCTCCACACAGAAAAAAAAAACAGAAATACTAGGGAACGATATTTACCCCCTATTTCTACACACACACAAAAACAGAAATATCCCTGTCTTTTTAACGGTACACCATGCCACGCCTTTGGTCCCGTGCATTTGCCACCATGCGCTTGCTGCTGAATCAACGGTTGAACTCATCACGTCGGTACGTAACCTGTCCTATTTGCTTACTGCAGTAGTAACGGTGTACAACAACTCGAGATATACAAATCCAAGCTTGTTTTCTCGCTACCATTCCAACATCAAGATATGAATGAAGCAAGGAAGGAAGCAAGGAAGCAAGGAAGGAAGCTCTTCTCTCTGTAGGAAGCAAGGAAGGAAGCTCGATCGATGACGCTCGGCGGTGTGCGCAGCAGGCGTTCCAACTCCGCCACCTTATCGCTCACCACGACATCACTGGAGATCTATCCACACACACGCGTCCTCGCAGCAACCTCTATGTGAAACAACGACGGATAGTCAAATGTGTCTTCACACCCCTCAATTGTTTGACGAAATGCCAGTGTAGGACTTGGTTTTGAATTTCATGCATGAAACTTGCCACCAGCAAAGCCTTGCTTGGTAATAAGCGGTCGTGATTTTCATAAGACTTGGATCAAAAATATAAAGTTCATGTTTAGGTGTTCAATTTGGATGTAAATCCACTCGATATACAGCTTGTATGCGTTTTTCTCTGATGATAAGTTTTATGTTCCAATGGTTATTGTGTAGTGTTTCATGGTACACGTGAGTTTCAATGTTCATTTCACTTTGCGCGGCTGAGGGCGTGGAGGCCATGGAGGGGGGGGGGGAGTGATGAGGTGCGTCGGAGAGCGGGTATCATGACGAGAGCCGATAGGGTGGGAGCGATATCACAAAGGCGAGCGAGTGCGACGGCGACGATCATGCGCAGAGGAACCTCATGAAACTTATCTGTCAGACATCACGAAACAAGTAGCCTAGTTGACGAAACACTATAAAACCTATGGAACTTATCTATGAAACATTATAAAACTTGATAAACGTATCTGTGAAACTGATTCATGGAACACTAAAAAATCTAGTAAAAATTACTAGTTATCGATTCATGGAACACTATATATATCCAGGCGTACGTTGAGCACATGGCGCGCCAACCTCCTGCCGCGCGCGTCCCTAGTCCGGCCACCCGCCCCCACTGTTCGGAGCTCGGCGCCGCTAACTGCTAGCTTAACAACACCAGAGAGTTGTTCCGTTTTAAAAGCAAGAAACGGCAGCGCATCGGCGGCGGCGGCCGGATGGGCCGCAAAAGGCACACGATGCTGCTCCTCGGCTCCTAGAAGAGCATCGTGCCAAGATCTGTCGAGCCGAGCGCGCGCAGCAGCGGCATGCATCCAAATCCCGCGCGACAACGTGACGCGGCCGTCTGAGTCTGACGCCAAGATTAAATGCGCCTGCGCCACTGCGTGCCTCTCCCCTCCTCCCGACAGCACCGAGGCCACCCCAACATTAACTCGTGAAACACTACAGAGTAGGAGTACTACTCAACTCTCGATCTAAACCGAAACAACAAAATTGACTCTTCCCTGGGACTCAGAAAAAAATGGGGCGAAGCAGCAATCAAAATCCAACGAACTTAGAATTGAGCACAAGCCAGGCAGACGGAGATGCAGTCTGCTCGTGCATGTTTGCCTCCTCCCCTACGCGCAATAATAAATGGTCTTGAGAACGCCGCAAAAGCCGAAGTAAACCAGGCAAACCCAGCGACACACTCTTCCTTCGCGGCTTCCGCCCATCAGCCCGGGCGAGCACATCAGATTCTGAGCAATCCATTGAATGCTGCGCCTCCAATACGGGCTACCGGCGATACCAGCAGAGCCGTAAAAAAGTCGCGAGATTAATGGCGCGCGGGATACCGACCCACCCACCCAACAACCAACACTTACTTACTACGTGCCACTGCCGCGCCAGCCCGAGCCACCCGATCGCAAGATCTACTACGTACTAAGCACGTCAATGGAGTAGCGAGCTAAGAGCTTTGGCAATGGCGACTGGCGAGAAGGTACTGACCTGTAGTCGTAGGAGCAGGGGCCGGACGGCGTGGAGCAGTTGGCGAGGGAGAAGGGGACGTAGGACGTGCACGTGTCCGACGAGCACGGGATGGGCGCCCACGACTTGGAGTCGCCGGGCCGGAACACCCGGGGCGCAGAGGGGGGCGAGGCGTCCGACGACGGAGGGGACGGGCCGCGGCACTTGACCCAGGTGAGGTCGCTGCCGGTGTCCGCCACCAGCACAAACGGCTGCGCCGGCGTGCCCACGCGGAACAGCACGAAGTACTGCCCCGTGCCTGTGTACGCCCCCGACGTCAGCGGCATGGCGAAGGCCGACGCCTCCGCTCCGGCCGCCGGGGAGGTCTCCGCCGCGAGGCGGCGGCGCGACACCAGTTTGGCGGAGATGTAGGCGTGACGGTGCCGGTCGTCCCACGCCCGCTCGCCCAGGGACGCGTCCGGCGCGGCGGGGAGCAGCTGGAGCCTCGCCGACTTGCCCCGGGGGTGTCGCCCGCCCTCAACTGCCGCCGCGGCCACGGCAAGGAGCGACACGAGCAGGAGCAGTCGAACGCGCGCCATTTCCTGTCCCTTCCTCACTTCTTCACACCCCCACAAATGGCAATGGCGAACCGGAAGCAGCAAGCAACGTACGTGAACTATCCTATCCTACGCCTCAAGAGGCGATGCCATTTCGCCTCCTTGTCTCCACTGTCTTGCTTCGTGGGCTCGCCGTGCGTTGGGGAGTTGGGATGGAGAGCTTGCTTGCTTTTCGATCGGCTGTGCCCGGCATGGCGACGGGAGTTGTCTTTTATAAAGCCACCGGCTGCCTGCCGCTGTGCTTTCCATGGATAAAACGCGCTTCTCTCGGTCGGTTTGTGCGTGCCTCGTTGGCAGCTCGCTTGGATTTCGGGCCGAGAATTATTTCCTGCCCGAATTCGGTTCAAACCGTCGAGGCGTGTGGTCTGGTCGATCTGTTCCGGTGGGCCATGCGTCTTGGGCTCGGTCGGCCGTGGTGGCTGCATGGAGCCGTTTTTTCACGTGTGCAGGAGACCTTATTAACGTCACCATGCCAAGTGGGTCTCAGCTCTCAGGCGGCTATGCGTGCAAATTAGGCCACGGCAAAATGCATGGGATTGGCTGTTTAGTTTGATATATAGCAAATTTACCTTGACAGGCATTACTAAAATTTAGTATTGCTTAAATTTGATTACTAAATTAGTTATCAACGTTTTGGCTAAGAAAATCTTACAAAAGTTTGGTAGTCAATCAAATACTTACCAAATTTTGTCAGCATTAGTACTAAAAGTTGGGCACAGTTTGGTTGTGATTTCCGTGATTTCCATGTCCCAGGATCAATCACGATCCGTTGCAGCTTGTGCCGTCATTAATTTGGAATATTTGCGTTCCTCCAAAAGAAATTCGGAACATTAATTGCCGCTCTCTCGATCCACGCAGGATTTGAAACGGCGGGTATGATCGAGCATCGGAGTCGGTACGGACCTCATGTGCTAATGGCATCTGATTTCTGCAATCAGATCGAATAGTTCCGGTTCTCCCGCGATTAGCAAATAGCAATACGCTGAACCATGCATTACCGCCTGATTACATGTCTCTTGAATTTTTTTTTGTGTCGCTTTATGCGCGGGTTTTCAACCTGATAGCACCGTAATGTCCAAATCAAATCACACATTATTAGCTAATTAAACCCTGCACGCTATCCCACACCAACCGCGCCATGTCGCCACTCCATTTCTTCCTCCCAGGCATCGTTGGCAACTTCTACCTCCTTGTTTGCATGCAATCACCAAATATTTCTTACCAAAACAATCCTTGCTCGCCATGTGTCAGTTGGGTCGTGGACACATGTCCTTTCTGCCGATGCATGAAAAGGAGAGCTAGCTAGGATAGCTGGCCAGTGGCACATCACCCGGTGACACGTCCGCATATGCATGCTCTCGCTTTGTCACAGCTCGTGCGTTCTTCTCGCCGCGTCAATGGCGGTGACGCACGCGACACCGGCCGCCTTGGCGGTAGACAGGTCGGTCGCAACGGAGCCGGATGCTAGGTGGCTTACAAAGACGTACTACCTCTCTTAGCTAGTACTAGTACTGTGTTAGGAAAGACTGTCCACAGCCATGGATGCAAAGCCATCGTGCAAGGAATATAGCGAGTATGCGTGGTGGCGGAACCAGATAGTCGGAAGAGCCGAGTAAAATTGTGAGAATACTGTCTACATATATATATTTTTTCAAATGTAATCCTCTTATATATATTTTTTATAAAAATAGCTCTCCTACCGTGAAAGTCACGACAGCCGATACGTGTCTCTTGCGGGGAGCACGACAGTACTCCTTTCGCACCCGAGTGGCGTGGCAGCAAGTTGCGCATGCGCTCACGACTAGCTTCCGTGCACTTGTGCTCGCGTGAGCTCCCGCAGAGCCCGTTTGGTTTCACTCCTTGGGTGCGGCAGGGTAAACGTGTCGTTGGCCGCGTCTTTCACGGTAGCGGAGGGGACTATTTTTACAAAAAACATGCGTAAAGTGGCTAGTTTTGTAACAAACAAAAAAGGTGTACAAGAGGTTAGATATGAACAATGTTCAAATTGTGAGACCGATCTCCACCGAGAGCATCCACGACAGTAGCCTTCTGGAGCAAGCGTCGAGGTACCTCAGGGTAGGTTAATGTGAACATTTGACGAATTAGGTAGGGTTGTAAATGAGCCGAGCTCGAGTGAGTCTGGTCTCCCAGGCTCGAGCTTTTTAAGTTGGGGTCTGAACTTGACCCAGGCTCGAACTCTACACGGTCCAAGCTTGAGTAGCTCGAGCTCAGCTTGATTAAGCTCAGTAGCAATAAACAATTTGATATGCACTATTTTTTTTAACTAGATAAGAGTTAATATATAGTAATATTTAATAGGTAAATAGTGAATGTAACGGGCTCACGAGATATTTGAGCTCGATTTGGTGAGGCTCGTGAGTTCAAGATCAAGCTCAAATTCAACCTATTTAAAATTCAAATTAAACTTAAAATGAATCGAGCTCGGCCAGCTTACAAACCTCAGTTTTTTTTATAGCCCTGGACTCATGGCAATTGCCTGGCTCACCCCTACGGTGGTTCCGCCATGCGTACCAAATCAGCATAGAAAAGTGAAGAGAAATGCCATCAATAAAACAGTAGTTGGTGAGATGGAACATGGTACTACGTGATGACGCGCGCGATAAACATATATAGAGCAGAAGGTATATAGTAAGGGCCTGTTTGGGAGAGCTCTGCTCCTCAATTTTCAGCTCCACTCCAACTTCGTTTAGCCAAACACCTCAGCTACACAGAACTCCAGCTTCAGAAAAAATGCGAATCTAGGGGGCTGCTTCATGGTTTTTGTGGAGCTCCTCAAGGGGTACTCCAAGAAACACTATTTCATACCCACTCGTGAAGTTCATAGGTAATTACCCACCTTTGCCACTAGTTACACATATGAGGTAATTACCCACCTCCATTCAAAATCCAAGGGCACAAATGGGTATCCACATCAAACCTATCTATTCTTGAAGCTAGATCTAATTTGCAAGCCAAACACCTCCCTTCCCTACTTCAACTTTATGATGGAGCTACTCTATGGTGAAGTGGGTGGAGTGGAGCTGATTTTTTTGGAGTGGAGCTCTCCCAAACAGGCCCTAATATAGCTTGGTAGGAGATGCATGGCCTGGCCAGCTAGACAGCAACTTATAACAACAGATATATAGGACCTGGCCGGGCGGATCGCTCAACAGAGAAGTCGTCCCTTTTCTAGCACTCTATACATTATTTTCTCTCAAAATGTATTAACAGATTTAGCCCTATCCTTTACTATAAAAAACACGACAGACGATACATATTCCATACCGCACCCAAAGAGCACTGGAGTGGACGAGCGAGCGCAGGAGCAGATGCGCTGCCACACCCAGGTAGTGCGAGAGCATGCACTGCCATGGCCGGTGGCCAGTAGCACGGAAGGTGCACTGCCGCGATCCTGGTCCTTCGGTGAAGGTGACATGCATGTGTCTTTTGGTGTTTTTACGATCAAAGTTGATATTATTTATATGATTGCGTTAAAAAAAACTAAATTCTTTTAAAAAATTCTACAGAAAAAACTAAATGCTTTGGGTGGAGCATCAGGAGAGATAGCGCAAGACCCATGCACGCATTAACATGATAATGGGATTAGCAAAAAAAAATGCCGGGTCTCTCACATGGATGCACGTACGGGACATGATCGTGTCCAGTTCGACCGGGCCTGGGCACACCCCCCCGCCCCCCCTGCGCCGCATCGATCGATCACCTGATCAAATTTAATCTTGTGCGCACGCATCATCATGCAGCGCGTCGTCCGCGTACGCCGGCCCATCAAATAACTGCGTGCTACGTACGTACGTACGATACATCCTTGTGTGGTTCACCACATCACCGGCCGAGCTAGCCAGAATTGTGTAGTGATCGATAGATCTTGGCCTCTGATCAGAAAAGTATGCTGGCGAGGCGATAAGTGACCGTCTCGGGGTCGCACGTACGTTCGTGCATCCGGCGATCGACGGCAAATATAAGCTCAAATACGCAGCTTTAATTGCGTAGGGTGTTAATTAACCTGTGTTAATTCGGCAGTAGCTAGCTGTAAGCTGTTAGGTACGCGTGCACGTGCCCGGCGGCGCATTGATGGTTGGCCACGTTGATGGCGCCTAGCCGGTCGCGCGGGAGGGCCGGGTACGTACGTTCGCATGCAGCTACTTGTTGCGGAGATTGGAAGCGCGCAGTGCTCGCGGTGCAGGCATGTGCAGTGGGCGCTCCCGGCCAGTTCCCACGTCGTCCTAGCAGCCGCGCGCGCGCGCGGCCGGATCGGAGTGGATCAGATCGAAGTGCCCGGCTGCTGCTCACCATGCATGCATGGGGGCCGGGAGGACGTACGTACGCCTCTCGCACTCCGGCCGGCCGGCTCGCGCGTACATACAGTCTGCTCGATTGGCTTATTGGCTACGGGCTAGCTGCTCCTTTGATGTATGGAAAATGGTTCACGAGAGTACGTACTTCATTTTCAGTATGCTCTTTCTTTAAATAATGTTGATATGTACTTATACCTCTTTATACTTTAAAGTATACGCTAATACTGATTACTCCCTCCAGTCACAAATAGTTGTCGTTTTGGACATCGACATGGTCTTTAAAACATAACTTTGACCACTAATTTTTATTATGGTATATTTGTAAAACTGAATAAAATTATAATATTATAAAAGTACTTCTCGAGACAAGTCTACACATATAATTTTCGTGTATCCAATTTAAAAAAATTAAAAATACATCGATAGTCAAAGTTTTGAAAGTTTGACCATCACTATGTCCAAAACGACAACTATTTGTGACCGGAGAGAGTATAAGATACTCCAAAGTGAGTCCACTCTTTATAGCATAATTTGTTTATATAATCCTTTTTACATATGAAAAAAGCTATATAGAAAGAAATAAAGGGCTCTGATGAATATTTTTCATGCATGTCGCATTAAGTATCTTAGAATTGGGAGTGTATAGGCATCTTCCGGATGTTTTTGTTTTAAATAACATCCAAAATTTGGACCGTATGATTAAAAATCCAACCGTTAGATCAAATCATGGGATCGGATGTAATCGATACTTCTGAATCTCAACAATGATCCAATACTCCCAGATTTGAGTGATTTTAGCAAACAAAACATCCGGATGATGTTTATCAAATGCCCTTAGAATTAGTATTGAAGTACACTAAAAATGATAAAGGAGTATAACACATTCGTTTAAGTAGTATATTAGAAGTGGGAGTTCGTATTCTAGAAGTACGGAAAAAGGCTCTCGTAGTGCAGTGGGACATTGGAATAGATGCAGTTTTGCTACGCGCTATGCTCTGCCAGGTGAGACGCCCCGGGTAGCAGCCTACATTTTAAGAGCAAGTACAATAATAAAGCTCACTACTTGCTCTAACTCTTATCCATATCATCTAGAGTAAGTTAACAGCTAGCTTATACAATAACTGTATATAAAAAGTTGCTTCTAGATGTTGTGCAATAACTATCTTCTCTCTTGTACGTAAATAATCTACATATGCTTTCATGCAAAGATGGCTCTTATTTAAGAGTCAGCTCTCTTCTCTCTCATCTTTTTTTATTCTTTCATATAGATCAAAATTGATATATACAGACTAAAGATCATATCAATTAAGATGATCTTATTGTACATGCCCTAACAAAAGAGTTCACCTTTTCACTTTTCCTAAGAAACTGCATGTCTGGCTGCGTTCGATTGTGTTCCCGGTTGCTTTTCTTCTCTGCGTTGATCCAGCTACCTGGCTTATAAACACATGCACTTTCATCATTGAATGATTTGAATCCATGCATCGTCATAATTTGCTTAGGTGTTCCATTCCACTAGCCTTGGTTCTAAGTAGCCCCGTGCAAGTTATAAGACATTTGTTTTAATGATATTTTTGTCTATAAATATAATAAGTACTTCATATTCTAATATAAATTAGTGTGATATTTTTTTCTATACCTCTAATAAATATCCATCTTTACTCTTATATTCTCTACATACATGCATTGAATATAGTGCTTAGTAATAATAATTAGGGGCAATCTAGTTATTTTCAACATCTTCTTTATATATGTACCAAAAATAAATATGTCTTATCAACTTGGAGCGAGAGAGTATAAGTTAAGCTATCAGTGCTAGTTTCTTGTGTCATCATTAGTGGTTGCCTGTATGCATTGAGTTTTGCATTTATAGATGCAAAATCTTGTTGTTTAGTTGCCTGGACGTCCATCCTAGCCTGTCCCGAGTCATGCAATTTCCCCCTTCCAGACAAGCCCGTGGGCAATGAGAATTTTGGATGTATCCGCGCAGCCAGGCTCGAGTCATGCAAATTGTTACAGCGATGCATGCATTCTGTGTTAGTAGGTTCAGCCCATGCATCTAACCAAACATCATCCCTTCATAGTCAGACTTGGCTAATACAGACAACCAAACAACATCCACATGCATCAGCTTGATATGTCTCCAACCAACCAGGATAACTGAACAACAAGGGGTGACTAGTGGTGAGTTTCTTGGCATTGAAGCTGCGCTCTTTTAATTTCGAATAGAAACAAAACCTAGCTAGCTAGCTTCTACTGTTCTGTACACTTCATCCATTCGTCGTCCAATCTAGCTAGCTAGGTTGAACATATTCTCAGCTTGTACTCCACTAGCTTCCTAGTTCTCCGGACCAAACGAAGCTGTACCGCAATGCTAGTTTGCTTTACGAAATTAATCAATCAGGTAGCAGGACCTATTCTCAGCAGCATGCACGTTCTTCGTGTTTATTCGCGGCAAAAAAAGAAATGTCACGACCCACAAGTTGGATATTGGCCCTAACTGCTGCTGATGACGGGTTGGATTGGAAGCAAGGCACATGCCGTGCAAATATTCTGTCAAGTCACATGGCCAAGGCCAGATAGAAAAAAAAAAGGTTTGGAGAGCGCACTCATTCGTTCTTTGTTTCCAGCGAATCATCCATTAACTGCAAAAACCACACGCCACCACACCACCGCATGTTTGGTACTCTAGCTAGGATAAAAGTGCCCTTGGTTACAACCTACAAAAGTCACAAACTCACAGGTCTATTGTAGGATCCCTAGGAAGAATAACGAATGGTGAGTTCAGTGACATGCTTGCATCTTGCAAAGAGACCTGGAATTTCCGGATTTTTTTTTACTGTTATGGCTCTTTTCTTTTTTTCAAATTTGGCCCCATATGCAGTGAATGGCCGGGGAGCGCGGCAATACCACCACGCGACACATGGCTATTGCCGCGCCTCCACTTAGCAACATTTGAAAAAAGGCTATATATGCATGCACCTATATTGCAGCGTTGCGTTGCTATAGTATCACTGCATGTACTATAGCACCTCGCCTTTTGTTAATCTATTGAGTGGAGGCCCAGTATTGATCGTCGGTATTTGTATTTTCAACGCTCTCCGTGCATGGATTTGTATTTTCTGCGCTCCCTGTGCGCTGGATTTGCGGGCTAGGGGGCCATATTTAAAACAAAATCGCATGGGGCTAGTCCTGAAAAAACAATTTTTTTGGGACTATAAAAGTGAAGAATTCTTATAGAACTAAAAACCAGGAAGAATTGTATAAGGCAAGAAGCGAACGGCTAAACCAAAAACATGATATCATATCAAGTGGCATAGAATATACTCCCTCCGGTCACAAATAGTTATCGTTTTAGATATATGAGTAGTCAAACTTTTGAAACTTTGATTGCCAGTATCTTTTAAATATATAAATTAGATACATAAAAATCATATATATAGCTTTATCTTGAAAAGTTATAATTTTATTAGGTTTTATAAATACATTATAATAGAAATTAACAGTCAAAACTATTTTCTGGTTCATATTTTATAAGGTCATTTTATGCCTTTCTATATATGATAGAACTCTTCATTGTTGTAGCCCCCCAAAATTATTTTTTTCCAGAACTAACCACCATGCGATTTTTTCCTATTAAAATTTATTTATAAAACCTAATAAAATTATAATGCATTTTTTTTAAGAACTAGCCTCCACTCAACGGATTAAAAAAACACCGTGCTACAGTACCATGCAGCGGTATTGTATCAATGCAGCTCTGCAGTACGCTGTGTAGCTATTTTTTTCGAATGTTGTTGGGTGGAGGTACGGCAATAGCCACATGTCGTATCGTGGTATTGCCGCGCTCCTCGCCTGCTGCATATAGGGTCAAATTTGTAAAAAAATGTAACGAGGCTACAGTTGTGAAAATTTCGAATTTTCCGGTCAATACTTGGGGTTGCAGGCCAGGAATTACAAATGGAAGTTTTCCTTGGCAGGTTGCACTTTGCACACAACCTGGATCTTAGTTGTCACTTGGTAGGTGACTAGTAGTACAGAGGAGAGTAGAGACAAGCTTATCTTGTGGAAAGTGCTAGTTAAATGTATATACTAGAACAATAAGCGTGGCGCACGCCGCGTGCGAACGAAAAACGAACTTGCATTTTTTTTTGGAGAAAAAACGGACCGAGATGTATTTTATAATTTTTTTTTTGCGTTTACCGAGCAATAATACATGTTTCGAAAAATATTAGAGATCGAGTTGGGAAAAAAAATCTAGAGATAGAGGTGTACACATATTTCTGTTGACGAAAACATTTTTTCCGGGTAAAACGGAGAAAGGACCTGAACGTAAGGAACGTGGACATTTTTGTTATTTTTTTGGACATGAGCGCTATTCCGAAAAATTAGAAAGGACTCGTTCACGATTCGTATTTAACTGGAGTCTCTTTCCGTAAAGTAACGAACAGGAGATCTAAACGTTATTCGGAAATATTTTTTCTTGCCCTCACAAAAAATCGCAAATGACCATTTTGTAAATTTGCAGAGATCTATCCGTAATTCGAAGGGAACGGAGGCTTTTTTCGCAAAAAACTGGGATGCCGCGTGGATGGCCTGCGGTGCTCTCAAACCTCCCGGATGTAATTGGTTTATAATATGGAAGTACTGAAGATTCCTCTAAACTCTGAAATGCCAGATGACCGTGATATAAAGTGCCTATGTTGGTAGAGTTAGGATACATTATCATTAAGTAGTAAGTACAAAGTGCGATTGTTCACTTGGATTTTACTGAAACGAACGAGCTACGTGCGTGTTTTCAGTAACCCAAGCACTCGACGTCGGCGTCATCTGTTTTCTGCAGGCGATATGTAGGGCATGAATTGCAACTTTGCAAGCCCAAATCAGGTGGTGTATACAGGCATTAAAATTGCCAATCCACCTGCCATGACGGCTTCACTTCAAGCGCACATGGAAGTTGGCCATCCACCATGAATCCAGGGTGATCCATCATGAGTGAATTGAGTCATACGCAGAGGGCCTGGCCAGCCTCTAGAGCTGGCTTACCAGCTCTGAACTTTCCCAATGGGGAAGCGTGACATGGACGTTATCTGGCGAATCATATATGTCCACTTCCTACATATACTTGTCCATAGCTGTTACTATGGATCGGACTGAGAGCGATGCATACAGTGATACAGAGTAATTAAGCAAACACAAGAAGTCGAGAGGTGCCGCCGTTATCAGTGTCTGTGTGTGATTCTCGATCCTCTTCTTGAGATGAATGGTAGAACTCCTGCCTGCCTTGCTCTAAAGAAAAGGTCGAGAGGTCAACTAGCTAGGCACTGTTCTTTCGCAACGCCATTGCAATTTGCAAGTTGTGATTATTGAATTACATGCGCTAGCCAGTTCACCCAAAAGCTTAAGCTGATGAGGAAAGACGAGCAGTTCACTTATACTTCAACAGTGATCACTTGTCACCGGGTTTCGGTACCGACAGAGGGAAATATAAAATCTCAGTTAGGTTGCTGTGTCCTCGTTGCGCGCGGTGCAGTGTCCACCGAAACCGATGCATTTGCGTGCTGCATTGCCGAACAGAAACGGGGGGAAAGAGAGGGTGTCGACGCACGCACGCACGAACGAATGCAATTATACATACAGCGAAGGGTTACAGAGTGTGCAGCGGCAAGTTGCTTCCAGCAACTGCTAGCTACTAAGCTAGTTGCAGTTGACTGCTACTGCTTGTCATGTTCATAAAGCGCGTACACATATGCAAGCACATGGTTCGCGATACGGTGCGAGCGCGAGTTTGGAGTATGATTTGGGGCAAGAAGAGGAATTAACGTGCTGCACTTCCAGTTTTTTTTTGATAGTTTCATCAGCTCGTGCATGGTTCTTGTTTCGATAGAAGTGACGCACTCGAGCAGCTAGCTGTGCCTGTACGCCGATAGTGTTTCGCCCTTTGCAACTTGCGTCTGTACAGCATCTTGCCAATTGGAGCGCCAATACCGTACGCAGGAGCGTTCTTCGTGTGCAACGAGTGGTAGAGAATTCGCAGCTACGGTCGTCGAACTTGTCTACGCACCTCACAAGTACAGGAGCTAGCAAATTAAACCTGAAAGGGGCTTCATACAATGGCGAAATGTACGTGCCAATTAACTAGAGACCGATCGAGTAAGCTAGAGGCAAAACGCCTTGGCGGACCTGGGATATATAGCTAAGATAAGTGTTCAGAGCTAAGAAAATATTATTCAATGGAAAGATTACTGTTCATAATAGCAACGAAATATAGATTTGTTCGTACCAGACCCAAAATAATCTAGAGAAATTAATGCTAGGTGTAGAAGGTGGTTTGCAGCAAGTTAATTATGTTACTATGTACCATCATATATAGAATATGCAATGCTACGATAGAGAAGATAGAAAGTGCGGGAAAATACAGTAGTAAAGTACTAGTCTTATTCAAACTGCAAATACAGACAAAAGAAATTTTCCACCAATCAAACTACAAAAGACCGAGGAAAAAAAAAATCTTTTCCACCGATCAAACTACAAAAGACAGGATAAGACTTTTACAACAATCAAACTACAAAAGACAGGATAAGACTTTTACAACAATCAAACTACAAAAGACCGAGGAAAAAAGTTGTGAGGAAAGGAGGATTCTAACACAGGATCAATCGATTCAAAGGAAAGCTCACTGACCACACTGACCAGCTAGCCACAAATAGACTTGTTTCAAAGTGTACTAAATATTTTAGGTGCTCAGCTGAATACCCTCGAACCACCCTGAACCCGCTCCTGCAGTGCCACTTCCTTATCCAACTGTCTGAAGCATGCTGCATGATGTCTCATTGTCTCAAGCTGTATTCGTTGGTTGGTACGATGAAGCTGCAGGAGCGTACAACGGGAAGGTGGAAAGGCCTAAGCTGGAGGTAATTGAACTGGGCCCAAATTAAACGGTGAAGTCCAATCCGGCCCATAATAGTGGCGGCGCGTACGAGCCTTGGGCCGGGGGAGAAGTGGGTTTAGCCCAAACAATATGACCGCTCACAGACGATCGTACGGCTCGGATCACGCTCGGTTTTGGATGGACGGCGGGCGGCGTAGGTGGGACCCAAGCCTCCGCTCGGGCCCCAGCCTGACCTCCGAGCGCCACGCACGCGGGCCACGCGGCAGGTAGAAGCAAGCAAGCGACTCGCTTGTGAGTTCCGACTAGACCGGGTGCGGCGCGGCCATCCCAGGCTACGCTTTCCCCACCCAGGCCCAAACCCCCAGAGCGCGACGAGAAGCCAGAGCAGATGGAGCCCGCGGCGGCGATGGCGCCGGGCGAGCTGGACGCGATGCTCCGAGCGGCCGCCGACTTCGCGTCCTACCCAGGCAACTCCTTGCTCCCTCCTCCCGTTTTGGCTTCGGCAGCCGGATCGAATTACTCGGATCATTTTTTGCCGCACTGCTCCTCCATTTCTGGGGAGGGGTTTTGCTTACCTACTATCATAGAACAAATCGATTTACCTTGCTGCTGTTCTGAAAAGTGATCCCGCATCCTGTGTAGTGTTAGTCGTAACTCCATGCCTTAGGGTTAGCTTGTGCTATGACTAGTTGGATTATGCTCCATAGGGTTAGATTATGCTGTACATGTGCCTTTTTTTTTGTTTGCATTTCCAATGATGAAAGCTGGGCGATAGCCTCTTTTTCCCACCAAATAAATCGAAGGGTTTCTTTGTAGGCTGTAGCTCAAGTATAAGCCCAGTAATAGGACAAGCGCATGCAGGACATGATAAATTTCGATCGCACTTGTTGCATTTGTAGAAGGCATGGATATAGGTAGCTAGGAACTGACTGAATCTATATTTCCTTTGCCGTAGGAGTGCACGGTGATGACACTGTGAGGCAGTTCGTGGAACAATTTCCTCTGCCTAAGCTGTTATGGTAAAAAAAATTCCTTCCTCTGAAGGTTACTGAGTTCATGTATTTTTTTTTTCTGCAAATGTTTATATGGAAGTTTGCATGGCAAAAATGCTGACTTGTTCAAGCCAGCCCTGTAAATCTGTAGTCCACGAAGAATTCTATGATGCTACCTCTGGCACTGATGTCCATTATTGTGATTGTTATTTTAATTCAGCTTAGTTCTGTAGTGCATTGCAGAGTCAGGCAGATGTACCTGGGATGGACGAAACTGTTGCAGCGTGCTTGGACAAAGTATTTTCTTCTAGCTACGGAGCATCGCTTCTGCCAAGCTATGGTGTATGTGTAACGTACTCTCTCCAGTGTTTTTTTAGACATGGCCACCCACATCTCTTACCTTGATCAGCATGCTTGTGGCATTTTAACCTTTAAGCATCTTACACAACGATCAACGTACATTCTGTTGTAAATTACTTGTCTTATTTCTTAAGCAATTTGTACTTAACGTTATGCACATTTGAATATCCAAAGTTTTAATTCTACTTTGATCTTTCAGGCATTTATTCAAGCTGGATTGCTCACAAACTCGAAGAATATCAGACAATTAACCTGCAAAGCTGTATGTACCTGAATATATATTCTAAGTTAGATTCTGTTTATGAATATATATTCTAAGTGGATGCTATTTGTGAATGTTGTTTCCTTTCTTTTTCTACTGTATATTCTGCTATCCATTTAGGACATTTAGAAAATATAATACCTTTGATTCTTGCCATGAATATCATATTTCCAATTTTCCATGTCATGTGTTTGTTCTGTTGAGCTGATGAGTGTGTAAAGCACAATTCCTTTTACTGCTGAAAAGTATTAAGCTGCAAGGTTTAGTTTAAGCTGGATTTAACTCATCTACTCTCCACCCTCTAGTAGGCTAACAGTCAGAGCGAGCTTTGTGTACAAACAGGCACTCTTGTGCCCCGCCAACTCTTGCAAATCCATTTTCATGCATGATGCTGGTCATTTGTGTAAAATACTCTCAGTATACTAGTTTCAACACCCTGTCTTACAAGGGGAATGTCCTTCAAACTTTTGTTGAAACAATGCCTTCAGACAATCACTCTCAAGTTCTATACCAGGTGTTACATCTTCTTGACAAGGCTGGAGATAGTGCTGCTGCTGTGGAGACATTTGTACATCACAACCTATATCCTCTTCTGATCAATTGTTTGATTGAGGGGTACTGTGTTTCTCCAGTACAAACTACCTGTGACAAGTCCTGTTGCATGACATGCATTCTTCGTGGTGATATTTTAATATTTTATTAAGTTATGTTTTGTTTCATTTGGCTTCTGTAGAGATGAAGAGATATCAGCAATTGTTCTGGATGCCATAAAGCGTCTAGCAGAAATTCCTAAAGGAATTGTGAGTATAATAATTGTTCTTAAAGTATCGAGCATATGTCCCCTTCAATGGTGATTGTAGTTTTTAGTATACTCTTTATTTTATTTGCTCTTAGGATATCATATTTCCACCGGATGGTCAAGGATCTATGCAACTGGACAAAGTGGCAACTCAGTCATCCTCAATTGTATGGCATCCTAAATTTGTTCTTCGAAAATAAATTTTGTACAACTAATCAATAGTGCATACCCTATTGATCCAGTGGTAGTCTACAACTCTACATGCAGTAACAGCTGAAGCACTTCAACAAAACTGATAGTTAATATTCTGTTCTCACCTGATTATTAGCAGTCCACTAGTTATATGTCTTAAATACTTTCAAAAGTATGCATTTGCAATATTTGGGAATAATTTTGTGTGTCATGTAGGACCTCACATCCTTTATTCATGGAGGCACAAAAGTGCAATTAGGCCCTCACACGACTATCTCTAATACACCAACAATTACCTTACTCCCCTACTTTTCCTCAACAATGTTAACAAAATGGTTAGCTATTGCAATAGAGTAGAATCTTTGTTTATGTTGTACTAGATGCTGTTGGTATTGATCTGAAAATCTTGTCATGTTCCTCTTCTTTGTAGGCACGGATTCGCATTCTATCATTGGTAGCTAAGCTCTTTACTGTGTCAAGTTGTGTTGCTACTGCAATTCATGACTCAAATCTTCTCAGCTTATTTGAGGATGAGATAAAGGATAGAAGAGACATGCTAAAAACCCTGAGCGTGCTAGAGGTCCTCTATGAGGTAATAAGATATTTTTTTAGTTCACTTATATGGTTTACTAAGTGTGTGGCCTTTGTTCTCAGAATTTCCTTGTCATTACTTAGTGTATATATCTTTCTTTTCCTGAGAAAACGATGTATCTATCCTTTAAATTGCTTTCTAAGGAGATGAGGGCTTATCCCTTTGGTTCCAGAAAAAAGCTATACAAATGAAAGGAAGTGATGCAGACTAGTATTTCTGATCGAACAAACTTATTTCTGGCTGTATCATTGTGTGGTGGGATTGATAATAAGGAATTAAGGATATTCATCTTTCTTGTTTAGACTCATACTTCATCTGCAAAAGATTTACATTAGCATCACATGCTAAGTCAAATCAGTGTCATTGGATGTTTATCAATGTAGCTTCTTTTCTTGTCTGTCATACCTTGTCAAGCTCAGCAAGAACATGGCAATTACAACAAGTCTTCAGTTATGAAATTTTGGTGGTGAAGATAAATGATTGCAAGATTATGAGATTTTGTGAGCAAAGATGTAAATTCTAGCTAACGATGTGCTGTATTGTTCTGCAGCTTGTGGAACACCCCCACAGCAATATCTTCCTGCTGAAGACCAACCTGCTTCAACTCATAATTGATGTGATCAAGTACTCGGCTAATGCCTCCGTATCTGTGTTTTTTTTTTCTTTTGTGGTTTTCAGCCATTTTATGTTGTCTGTCTTTTGGTCCTTGTACAGCGATTCCTCAGCTGATTCTATTTTACGGTCAAGGGCAGCATTGATTAGTGGGAGGCTTCTTTCTTCAGCTGATGCTTTCATCACAATAGATCAATCTTGTAAGCATATGGTTTATTTTCAGCTAACAAACTCTAGTCTACCATTCGTGCTAAATCTCTCTTCAAACATTTCCTATTTTGGATTGTGTTTACTTCTAATCATCCTGATTTATACTGTTTTCTCCATTTTTGTTTCTTTGCATCTACTTAATGGTTGTGTATTCCTACGTTCATGATTGATGAATAGATATTTCATATCAGGTTTTGAGGAATGCTGATAACTGATTTATTGGGTTGTTGATGACACCTTTAATAGGAATGTTATTAGTTTAAAGTAAATGAAAAATCATCTTAATATCTAACGTGCTAGATCAATGTGTTAATCAAGATTTATCCATGTTAGGTGTTACAACTCTGCTCTTGGCCATAGACAAAATATTGAAAATGGAAGGAAGTCAAAATACTGATGAAATTGAGAGTGCATTGGAGGCCTTAGGTCTAATTGGTACAAGTAAGTTATGCTTCCATTTCCCTCCTGTCATTTTTCGTTATACTGAATCTCCATCTGGTTGAGAGGGAGCCCCATTAACCAGAACACTTTTATCTCATCATTCTGACATAAGCTTATTGTTTGTTTGGCTCTATTGGCGACATAGCAACTCAAGGAGCACATTTGTTGCTAACAAATCCATCAAATGTTGCCAGGCATGTGGTAGAAACATCATTTGATCGACATGGCAGAGGCAAACAGCTGGTAAGTTGTCTTCCTATTTGCTTCTACAGCCACTCTCTTTGTTATTGGTAAAGTTACCTGGAACTATTCATCTTATGAGAGATGATGTAACTATCTTCAGGCTGCTTTACATGCCTTTGGAAGCATATGTGGTGTTGATTGTCAAGAAGACTCAATGAAACTGGATGATCATGCGGAAGAGTGTTTGAAGAGATTGATCTATATGACAGCAACAAAAAGTTCAAAATTAACCCCTTCGGTTAGTAGCAACACTATTTTTCTAGTTTGATCTAATTTACTTTTAAGATTATAATCTGCCTTTCTTAGTAGAGTTGTTTATGTCAGTTCTTGCTTGATTGTTTGCCAGGCACTTCTTCTATCTGTTCTACAACAAGACCCAGATATACGTATAGCTGTAAGCACACCATGCTTGTTAAATTAAATTTTATTTTTTTAATGAATATTTGCTTGTTATATTCCTCATTGCTGAGTTATACTTAGTGTGACTAACCAGATAAATCTCCCTTGGAGTAATGCTATGCTGATTGCATACCATTGAATGTCTGTAGGGTTATAGAGTAATATCTGGACTGGTTGTCCGGGAATGGTGCCTAAGGGAAATTTGTTCAAATTCAGAGATAGTTGGACTTGTTACGGATCCAACAATGGAGACAACAAAACTTGGTAAGGAACTAGGAATACTTCTGGTTCTAATGCAATTATTTTAAATTGTATCATTTCTAATGAAAAAAACTTTTTCTAACCGTAAGTTGATGCAGTATGATGTTTCTTTTAGCATTTGGAAGCCTGTTCAGACATCTTGTTTATAGTTACTAATAGTTTACAATCGAATAGTTGCTAATCCAGTCACGAACTTCACTATTTTCTATTTACCGAATCAACTATTTCAATGGTAACATTTATTCGATATTATAGGTATGGATGCACGGTACAACTGCTGTGTGGCAATAAACAAGGCCTTATCTTCTTCGCATCTTCTTTATGAAGCAAGTCTTTCTGATCTCATTGGGAAGGTACGATTGCAGTTCCAGTATCTGCCGATTTTGCTGTTAAAATTGTTAGGAAACCGGATTCGTATCCGATATGGACTCTTCCTTATCTCTAAGCAGAACCGCTATATATAGGAGGCAGGGGGTCACCCCATTGTACACAAGCATACAGAATAATAAAGCAGGCCCGTTCCTCCTCATGTGTGTCTCTCTTTCTCCTGTCTATTCTCGGTTTAGATCTATTAGGCAACTCGGACTATTCGATAAGCGAGGTTGTCCTAACACGTTATCGACAAGCTCTGGGAGAAAGATTGAAAGGTGAGAAAGACAAAAGCGAAGGATCATCGACGACGACGAACGTCTACTACCGGCGATTGATCGCCCGATCCGATCTGCAATCAACTCGCCATCAAGCGGTTTGATCCACTCGGATTGCAGAAAGAAAAAGTCCTCTGGCGACTCTATCCTACGCGATAGCCCTCACAAGAATAGATTGAAAAGCATCAAAATGCTGTGTTTATCTTGTAGCATGAAGTTACACGAATCGAACATGTAGCATGAAGCTACGATTCAAAGCGATTCTTGCAACCCATGACACGAAGCCACCGTCGACGCACGTTCTCTCATTTGCTTCTTGCAACAAGCTAACCTTGCACGTGGCTTTGCTCCTGCCGATCAAGAAGCGTGCTAGCTTTGCATGTGTGTTTTTGCATGGCAGTAGTTTTGCATGCTCGCATGTAGTGTGCTTTGCACTCACATGCACGCATGAAAAGAATCTGGTCAGCCTCGAAGCTGCCGCCATGTGCATGCTGAGAAAGTCGTCCTCAGCTAGTCTAACGCGCGAGCAGCGTTGGCCAAATGGCGCCGGGCCTCGGCTGAATCGCCGCACCTCGAGCTCGCAGTTATGACCGGCCTCGCCGCTCGACCTCGACCCGACGACGTCGCTGACGGAACCAGCGTCGCGATCGCGGCGCTTCGCCAGCTCGCAAGAAGCGCTCGGCCGTACCGCCGTACGGTTTGCCGCTAAAGCACGCAGACGGCCAGCTGGCGTTAGCCGCGACGGGTCTCGGCCAGGACTTGAAGGAGTCTGGATGAACACGGGAGGGACCTGGGACTTAAGTCGGTCTAAATACGACAGATTAAACCGCAGCAACCCTCGGCTCGATCGAAACACGAAGCCTGGCCAGCCAGGCTGTGGCTTCGTGTCGCCGTCGCACGTACAACTCTAGGCGTACAGCATGAGCGGCCGCGGCGCATACGAGCCGCAAAATCGCTCGCCCGCTTACGAAGCGCCGAGACCGGCGACGGTGCCGCCGTCGATGCCGCTATGCTTCCGCCCCGGCTTCAAGCTACTCGGCCTAACTCAAGTCGCCCGACCAACGGTGGTCGCCCAAACGCGGCATGAAGCGACCTAGCGGCCTCGACCTTGGCCAAGGCTGCGTCGACTTCTTGGCCAGATTGCGTCATACCCAGCGTCGCCAGGTAGCCAAGCCAGCTCGATCGAGACCCCAACAAGCACGAAGTCTAATCGGACATGAAGTCCAAGCACTAGAAAATTCCATCCTAAGCTCAGGACTTGGAGTCCAGTACAAGGTGGACACGAAGTCCATTAGAAAACAGAATTGAACTTGGCTATTGGCGCACGCCACACGGGGTGGGGGCAAGGGGATTTTACCCTTTTGCCCCCCGGTTTTATCCTTTCTTTTCTTGTTTTTCTGTTTTTTTTTACTCCCCGAATTGATTAGTAATCCAGAAAAACGATTAAAAATCCCTGAAAATTGCCAGAAAAATATGAAAATTGCAGCAAAATTTCTGGCTCTATTTTTAATTTGCACTTAGCCTTATTTTCTGCATTTATGAATTTTTGCATGAATTTTTGCAATAATTGCTCTATTTAGAGTATCGGAAATTCCTGAGAATTTATTTTCCGAATTTATGAATTTATGAATTATGTCATGTTGATATTTGCTGAAATTCAATTTCCTGTTGTAAAGTAATTCTGAAAATTGCTTGGAATTGCGTAAATTATGAAAAGTGTTAGGAAAATTCGCAATTTCTCATACAGTTTATGAGAACATGAGTGGTTGGGATTTGATTTTGGTAATGAATAAACGGATATGAGACAATTGGTGTCTAGGAAAACACACATGAGGCTTGGTTCTTAATTGGCACCAGGAAGCGAGGAGAAGTGCTCCCTCCTCATGAGCCCTAGGCGGGTTGACTGGCCAAGAGTCAAATTGACAGAGATATTCATTACTGTTTTCGTTCGACCAACAAGAATTATATAAGTTGTAATTAGACTTATGCCATGTTTAATTCATGTTGCAATTTATTTTACATTTATCAAGTGATCTTTGGAAAATTCTTTGTATAATTAGCAGTAAAATTGCCAAATACTAAGGAAAATTCGGAAATTTCGAGAATTTATTTCGCATTTATGAATTTATGAATTGTGCAATTATTGTTTATTACGAATATTTATGAATCTGTGTATATATGAATTTTGCGATTATGAATACCAGATTGATGAATCTGTGATTTATGAATCTCATTTATGAATTTTGCATTTATGAATTTAGTACTTATAAATCTTGTACTTATGAATTTTGCATTTATCTTTGTATATATGAATCTTGATATTATTGCTTTCTTTTAGTTTCTTTGGAAACTCATGAGAATTCAATTATGCATTTTATTGAATCTAGCGACCATTTCCTATTAGATTGCACGTAGTAATCTAATGGAATAAACCTTATGAATGTGCAAAGGTGTGGCATTATCTAACGTGGAGTTTTTGAAGAACCCGACTGAATTGTCGAATTATCTCACATAGACATCAGTTGCATAATGAATAGTAAGCTCACCGAAGAGCATACTTTTTCTCATGAATAGAATTGCAATTTATTCTTTATTCCAAGGTATTCTTCTTTACAAGCAATTTTTGAATTACTTAGCCACTTTATGATTAGAATTATTTTTCTTTTCATCTAGAAATCGTAGCCAATGGAGGAAATATGCATTGTTGATAGTGGCACAACAAATACCATCTTAAGAAGTCGAAATACTTCCAGGCGATCACGAAGAACGCCGGAAGGATTACATTCTATCGCAGAGCGAACATGATATAATAGGCTCGGGAAGAGCCACAATTATATTGCCAATGGGTACAACTTTGGTAATTGAAGAAGCCTCTTTGTACCCTAAATCAACCCAAGACTTCTCTTAAGTTTCAAAGATATCGCGCTCAATGGGTTTCACGTAGAAACCAATGAAGAAAATGGCAAAGAACACTTGTGCATTGTGAAGCACGCTAATATGGAAAGATGGTACTAGAAAAATGTCCCTCATATGAATCTGGGTTGTACTACACGAAAATCAATGCACACGCAAAGTGTATACTTCTTGAAGACTGTCTTTAGAAGCTCTGAATTATTTGCTTTATGGCATTGTAGATTAGGTCATCCTGGTCTTAGATTGATGAGAAATATAGTTAACAACTCACAAGGTCATGGCATTAATGTTAAGAATTTCTAGAATCAAAGGAAGATTTTGTGTGCCATGCATGTGCCACCGGAAATTAATAACTAGACCCTCTGTTATGAAAGTGCAACATGTAATCCCTCGCATTCTGGAGCAGCATTCAGGGGATATTTGCGGTCCGATTCGCCCTTTATCGAGGTCGTTTCGATACTTTATGGTGCTCATTGATGCTTCCTCGAAATAATTCGCATACATGTTTCTTTGTCAACAAGGAATCATGCATTCGCAAATCGATCCATGGATCATCGAATTAAGAATGCTTTTCACGATCATCGCGTGAAGTCCGTTCGAATGGACAATGCCAGGTGAATTCACTTCCAAGGCATTTGATGATTATTAATGTGCAGCAAAGCGGGAATAATCGTTGAGCACTCTGTACACGCGTCCATACGCAAAAATGGGTTATTTGAAGCACTAATAAAAAGGATTAAGTTCATTGCCAGCTCTTTTGCAGAAGTTGTAACTTGCCCAACACTTGTTGGGGACACGCATCCTCAGACGCTTGACACTCATCAATTATAGACCATCGGCCTACAAATATCCATTCACCTATGCAACTAGTGCAAGTGGGTCATCCGAAGATTTCCCATCTTAGAAAATTTGGTTGTATGGTATATGTACCTATACTCACCCCCCTATTGACCTGCAATGGGCCCTCTCCGCAAGTCTCAGGGATATACGTTGGTTATGAGAGTGCATCCATAATCGTGTATTTGGAACCCATGATTTGGAGACTTGCACACAAATTGATTCGGCTGACAGATCTTTGACGAGGACCATTTCCGTCATTGGGGAGAGAATCAACCATTGGATGAAAAATGCCGGGAAATAGTATGGCATTCCACTGGGATCCCCGCGCATGATCCTCGCACTAATGAAGCAAATCAAGAAGTCTAGAAGATAATTGATTTGCAGAATTTAGCAAATGAATTGCCTGATCATTTTTGTGATCTCAAGAGCGTGGTTAAGTCGCATGTACCAAAGAAGAAATGCACGAGAGAGGGTGGAAATACCAAAGAAAGCGTATGTATCCTCATCCCGCTCGTGAGGCCTCAAAGAAAAAGAGCAGGAGATCACGGCTTCTCAAACCCAAAGTACCGGAGGCGTCAGGGAAAATCGGGCGAGAGGACTTACCACCCAATCACAAAAGTGCCCCAAAGCAAGAAGGGGAGCAGTTGAGACTCGGAAAGAAGCCGTGGAAAAGGCAATTCCGTGATTCTGAACCTTCCATTGGAAGAAGCGCATGGAAATAATGTGTGCGCACACATTGGCGGAGAAAACTAAAGGAACTTGCTCTGGAATGGGAAATAGCAATGAAGAGCAAGTAGAAGTGCACGAAGCACCCCATGATGAAATGGCCATAAACTTTGTAATAACGGGAGAATCGATGAATAGAGCAACACCAATGTCGATGCATACTTTGCAAAGAAGATTGCCACGATCATTAATCATGATCCCGAGCCCGCATCTCAGAGTGCAAGAAAAGGCTCGACAGGAAGATTGGAAGAAGGCAATCACCGCTTGAGTTAGTCTCTCGAACAAAAGAAAGGTGTTTGGGCACACGTGTGCGCCACGCCTCCCATATAAACCCCGTGAGTCACAAATGGGTTTTGTTCGCAAGAGAAACGAAAACAATGAAGTTGTAAGGTACAAGGCAAGGCTTGTCGCTCAAGGTTTCACTCAACGATCCTGGGGTTGATTATGAAGAAACCTATTCTCGGTCATGGGTGGAATTACCTTTAGATACTTGATCTCAATGGCGAGTCAACTTGAAGTTGAAAATGAAGCTAATGGATGTTGTCACAAAGCATATTTGTATGGAAACTTGGATTCGGAGATTTATATGAAATGCACCTAAGGTATCCCTATCCCGAACCAAGACAGAGCAAGCAGAAACCTATACAGTGAAATTGGAGAAATCACTTGTATGGGCTAAAAACGATCGAAGAATGTGGTACAATCGTTTGAGTGACTTTCTCTGCAGAAAGGCTACCGATGAAGATTGTCCATGTGTATTTATACAACGATCCACGAATGGATTTTGTATAATCTCCGTCTATGTAGATGACTGAACATCATTGGGACTGGATGAGGAAATTGAAGAAGCATGCACATACTTGAAATCAGTTTGAAATGAAAGACTTGGGTAAAACCAAGTTCTGTTTAGGCTTGCTTGAACATGTCCAAGGCGGAATCTTGGTACACCCGAAGCATCCTACACGAAAGTGTTGGAGAGATTTGGCTTTGAAAAGGCATACCCGCAAAGACCCCAATGGCTCGGAAGGTCACTCCAAGCAAACCTAGACCACTGCAGGCCTAAAGAAGAGGGGAGGAAGTCACGGGGCGGAATTCCCATATTTGAGTGCAATTGGAGCGCTCATGTACCTGTGAATAGCACTAGGCTGGACATTGCGTTCGTGGAATTTGCTAAGCGGTACAGTGAGAACCCACCAAAAGACATTGGAAAGGGTGAAGGACATCTTCCGTTACCTTCAAGGAAGCAAAGACCTCGCTTGTTTTACGAGAAGAAACAATGAATTGAATTTAGTTGGCTAGGCCGTCTTTGAGTACCTATCGGACCCGCATCCGGCAAGTCACAAGCTGGGTATGTTTTCCTTTGCGGTGGAACGGTAATTTCTTGGAAGTCGTCTAAGCGGACTCTTGTCTCGGATCGCCGACTAACCACTAAAATCATTGCATTGTATGAAGCCTCTCGGGAATGTGCATGGCCAGGAATGGTTCACCACATCCAGAAGTCATGTGGTGCGAACATGGAACAAACCCCACTATTATCTATGAAGATAATGCATTTGTGTTGCACAAGTACAAATGGGATATGTGAAGAGTAACCTTACAAAGCATATCAACCCCAAGTTCTTTTATGCTCATGAAATGCATAAGATGAGCGAGATAAAGATATCTGCATACTAAGTCGTGTGAAAATCTCAGGATTTATTCACTAAGTCACTCCCATCTTCCTTTGAAAGATGTATTGTAGAGGAATCGGGATGATGAGGCTTAGAAGTGCATTCGAGTGGGGAGAATTTTCACATACTCCTACATAAATCTCAAACATGAAGTTTGAGTACCCAACATGAATCTTGAAGATTAACATTGAAGTTTGGGTGGATTGTACTCTTTCCTTAAGTAAGTTTTTCATTGAAGTTTTCTTACATAAGGTTTTGATGGGCAATCCGTTGGCAACACAAATAAGCGTGTGCTATGTACTCTTTCTCCAATTATTTTTCCCACTGAGTTTTATGGAGTTTTTAATGAGGCATATGCATCTCGCAGTGAAAGAGTCCAAGGGGAGTGTTAGGAAACCGGATTGTATCCGATATGGACTCTTCCTTATCTCTAAGCAACCGCTATATAGGAGGCAGGGGTCACCCCATTGTACACAAGCATACAGAATAATAAAGCAGGCCCGTTCCTCCTCATATTGTGTCTCTCTTTCTCCCTGTCTATTCTCCAGTTTAGATCTATTAGGCAACCCCGGACTATTCGATAGCGAGGTTGTCTAACAAAAATCATGATTGTTGACCCACTAAACAATTACCACTTGCTGCAGTTGAATGAAGCGGTGAAACGGGGTCCTTACCTTTCTAATAGGAAGCGTGCGGAGCCACAGCCAGTTGTTGTCCCTGCCGAGAGGTTTTAAGTTCGCCCTAACTCAGCCAAAGCGAAGACGATCATACCGTGTAACTGACAGGAAACTGAGCATGCCCTGCATTTGATGCATTGTGCTTTCCGAATGTTATAAAAAAGAGAGATGATGTATTGGGATATATACATTCGAGTCACCTATGTTCTAATGTACCATTAGCTAAACATGTGTGTGGCTTGGATGATACCAAAATGCAGGTGGGTGATAAGACAGCAAATATTTGGGCTCTTGCAAGTCAGTAGATGTGAGGATGTTGGTTAGTGCCAATCCGTCTATCACGATTTACCTGTGAAAAGATCCCATCATTCGCGGTGTTGAAAGAGTCATGTAAATCTCAAACAGAATCAGCAGTAGTTGTGTAGGACCGGTTCTTTAGGATCTTCAGTCGTGCTTTGCGCTGTATACGGTTTTTCCTCCTCTGTTTCTGCTGAGTCTCTCAACGTGTATAGCTACTGAACTTGTATGACAATATAAATGACAGCACAGCAGCCGGCTCATGAGAGTGCGGATTCAATCTTTCTGTTCTACTCATTTCTACGTGGTACCATAGCCTTGTGCGATCTCATGTCCACCACAAGTGAAACCTCGTCTATTGCAGCCATGAATCCTACCACCGGACTCCTCCCCACTCCGGCGTTTAGTCATCTCGTCACTGTCAAATTGACTGACGAGAATTATCTCCTGTGGAAGGCACAACTTTTTCCATATCTTTATAGCCAGCAGCCGATAGGCTACATCGACGGCTTAATCGTCGCTTCGGAGGCAACAATCACACAGACCATATTTGTAGGAGCCGCTCAAGTCACTGATCATGCGTTCGTGCAGTGGATGCAGCACAAATCAAATAGTTCTCAGTACATTTCTCTCATCTTTATCCCTGATGTATTTGCGCAAGTTATTTCCTTTAACACTCCTCGTGATGTATGGACAGCCCTAGGCCCCTAGAACACATGTTCTCTTCTCATTCTTGTGCCAATGTCATGCAAATTAGAATGCAGCTAGCCATCTTGCAAAAGAATGATCTCACTGTCTGCATACTTTCACAAGGTTAAAGGCTTCGCAGATAGTCTTGCTGCTGTAGGCCATCCCCTCCGTCCCAATGAAATCATCTCATACTTACCAGCCTAGGTCCAGACTATGATCCTTTCGTGACATCCATCACCACTCATGCTGAGCCAATGAGTCTCAGCGATCTGTACTCACATCTCCTTAGCTATGCGATGCGACAGGATCGCCATACCTCCTGTATCTCTGTCAAAATGATGGCTAGAGGCAATCGAGGGGGTCGTGGCCGTGGTCGTAGCCGCGGCGGCAAGCAATCTCCTTCACCCATGCAGTTTCCCGGACGTGGCATGCAACACTCCGGACGTGGGAATGGCAGAGGCACACCTGACGGCAATGGCGGTCGTCCAGTATGCCAGATCTGTAGCAAACTTGGTCATGTGGCCCTGAGGTGTTACAATCGCTTCAATCACTCCTATCAGGCAAAAGAAGGCAAGGTAGCTGCTGCTGCTGTCAACGCTTTTGCATCTTATGATGTTGATCACAGCTGGTATGTTGATTCCAGCGCGACCGACCACATCACTAATGACGCAGAAGCGTTGACAGCAGCAGCAGCTATCTTGCCTTCTTCTGCCTGATAGGAGTGATTGAAGCGATTGTAACACCTCAGGGCCACGTGACCAAGTTTGCCACAGATCTGGCATACTGGACGACTGCCATTGCCGCCGGGTGTGCCTCTGCCATTCCCACATCCGGAGTGTTGCATGCCACGTTCGGGAAATTGCATGGGTGAAGGAGATTGCCTGCCGCCGTGGCTATGACCACGGCCACGACCCCCTCGATTGCCTTTGGCCATCGTGTTGACAGAGATACTGGAGGTATGGCGATCCTATCGCACCTCATAGCTGAGGAGATGTGAGTACAGATTGCTTAGACTCATTGGCTCAGCACGAGTGGTGATGGATGTCACGAAAGTATCATGGTTCGGACCTAGGCCGGTAAGTAAGTATGAGATGATTTCATCAGGACGAAGGGGATGGCATGCAGCAACAAGACTATCTGCAAAGCTTTTAACCTTGTGGAAGTATGCAAAGGCAGTGAGATCATTCTTTTGCAAGATGGCTAGCTGCATTCTAATTTGCATGACATTGGCACGAGAATGAGAAGAGAACATGTGCTCTAGGGCTGTCCATACATCACGAGCAATGGTAAAGGAAATAACTTGCGCAAGCACATCAGGAGATAAAGATGAGAGAAGTGTACTGAGAACTGTTTGATCTTGCTGCATCCACTGCACGAACGCAGGATTAGTGACTTGAGCGGCTCCCACAGATGTGGTCTGTGTGATTGTTGCCTTCGGAGCGACGATTGAGCCATCAATGTAGCCTATCAGCTGCTGGCTACGAAGATATAGAAGAAGTTGCGCCTTCCACAGGAGATAATTCTCGTCAGTCAATTTGATAGTGATGAGATGACTAAATGCTGGAGTGGGGAGGAGTCCGATGGTAGGATTCATGGCTGCAATAGACGAGGTTTCACTTGTGGTGGACATCAAGTGATGGACATGAGATCGCACAAGGCTCTTATACCATGTAGAAAAGAGTAGAAGAGAAAGATTGAATCCGCACTCACATGAGCCGGCTGCTGTGCTCTGTCATTTATATTGTCATACAAGTTAATACAGTAGCTATACACATTGAGAGACAGCAGAAACAGAGGAGGAAAAATCGGATACAGCGCAAAGCACGACTGAAGATCCTAAAGAACCGGTCCTATACAACTACTGCTGATTCTGTTTGAGATTTACATGATTCTTTCAACATTCCGCATCTACTCCAAAGACTCGTTTTGAAGCTATGACAACACCAGTGGAAATCGGCCATGGATGAAGAGTACAAGGCATTACTTGATAATAATACTTGGAGACTTGTTTCTCCTCCAGTAGAGAAGAATGTTATTGATTGCAAGTGGCTTTTCAAGTTGAAAACCAAGACAGATGGGACTATTGATAGGCACAAAGCTCGATTGGTTACCAAGGGTTTCACGCAGCTTTATGGTTTTGATTATGCAGAAACATTTTCTCCAGTTGTGAAGCCGGCAACTATCAGACTGATTCTTGGTATTGCTATGACTCGGCAATGGAAGATGAGGCAGTTAGATGTGAAAAATGCATTTCTTCATGGATTGCTAGAACAAGAGGTGTACATGAGACAACCTCCTTGGTATGAGGGCTCTCAATCTCCCGCATATATTTGCAAGCTCCATAAAGCTATCTATGGCTTAAAAAAAGCACCACGTGCCTGGTACTCTAGGCTGAGTGCAAAACTCCAAGAGATGGGTTTCACACCTTCAAAGACCGACACCTCTCTGTTCATTTACAATCAAGGTGGTGTGACTACTTATATTCTTATATATGTCGATGATATAATAGTCACAGACTCCTCAGATAATGCCATTGATGAGTTGCTACAAGGTTTGAAACAGGATTTTGCTGTCAAAGACCTAGGTGACCTGCATTATTTCTTGGGTATAGAGGTGAAGAAAACTAGTCCAGCAGAGATGGTGTTGACACATCAAAAGTACATTGGTGATCTTTTGAAGAAAACAAATATGCATAATTGTAAACCTGTGACAACTCCCATGTCCATTTCAGCAAAACTTACTTAGCTTCAAGGTTCAGCCCTATCTGAGAGTGAAGCCACACTATACAGGAGTACTGTTGGAGCCCTGCAGTATATAACAATCACAAGACCAGACATTGCATATTCTGTTAATAAAGTGTGTCAATTCATGCACTCTCCAAGGAGTGTCCATTGGTGTGCAGTTAAAAGGATTCTTAGGTATCTGAGACACACCATATCTACAGGTCTAAAAATTCGAAGGTCCCATACCATGCAACTGAGTTCCTTTTCAGACTCTGATTGGGCGGGTTGCCCTGACGATCGAAGGTCTACAAGTGGGTATGCTGTGTTTCTTGGATGCAATCTAGTAGCTTTGAGTTCAAAGAAACAAGCCACTGTGTCTCGATCATCCACAGAGTCAGAATACAAAGGAGTAGCTAATGCAACTGCCGAACTAGTCTGGGTTCAGTCTCTACTCTCAACCGCGTGAGCTTGGGATTTTTCAGAAGGATCCTCCTCGCCTCTGGTGTGACAATATCGGAGCTACCTATCTTGCAGCTAATCCAATTTTCCATGGTCGAACTAAGCATATTGAGGTTGGTTTTCATTTTGTTAGAGAAAGGGTAGCTCAGACTCATGAGAGTGCGGATTCAATCTTTCTCGTCTACTCTTTTCTACACGCAGATATGCTTTTTTTTTGGGTTTTGATAAGTTTCATCCGGATGTTTTCTTAGTAACCATCATCCAAATTCTGGACCATTGGATTTGCTTTCAGATCGATGCACACCCCCCCTGAATTAGAGGTGGGTTGATCCTACGGATGTGTGTTTTGATCGTACGGTCCAAAATTTGGATGATTTTTAGAACAAAAACATCCGATTGATGCCTATACATTTTTTTATACATAGTTCATGCTTCAATCAGGTAATTTCTACAGCTCTCACTGTTCCTACATTTTTATTTACAAGAACGGAAGTGGCAACCAAAACAGCTGCATGCGTGCGTCTGTACGATATATCTGGCTCTCTGTAGGTGTCCGCGCACTCTGCAATGCGCGCGCAACTGAAACGCAGAGAGCGAGGTCTCAAACGTCAGTGTCCTCTTGCACCGCGGTGAGCAAGGAGTACTTGACCTTGAGTGCGACTTTGCCGCCTTCCATGCAGAGCTTTGCGCCGGTGACCACCCAGTAACCCGGCAAGTCGTCGGGGCCCCTCATCACCTCGGTGGTGTCAACGTACCTAGCCATCTTCTGCACAGGCAGCGGCACCGGCGGCCCCTTGGGAAATATGGCGGAGTTCACCTCCACCTTCCCCTCTGGCGGATGCATTTGTGCGACGCCGGTGGACAGCCGTGCACTGAACAGCGCTGACAGCGAGCCCGACTTCCGGGACACGACGAACGGCCCGTCCCACTCCGACCGCCGTATCTTCGTGGAAGCGACGCCGGAGAAGCCGAGCCGGAGGAAGAGCACCTTCTTGAGGCATGTCTCGTGCACCTCCAGCCAGGCCTTGGTCACGATGGCGGCGCAGTCGTCGATCCGCGCCCCGTTGTACTGCACCGGCGCCGTGCAGATGTGCGAGAGCAGCGTCGACTTGATGGGCTCGAAGTAGTCGCGCTCGTTCAGGGTGACGTCCTCGGCGGAAGCCGTCTCGCCGACGATCGTGACCGTGCTCGGCGTTGCTGACAAGTGCTGGAGGTGGACGCCCAGCCGGTCGTTCTTCTTGCCTTCCAGGAACAGCCGAACGCCAGTCACTGGACGGTTTCCAGAATCAACCTGAACAAGCAAAGATACGACGCAATATGGTCGAGTTTTGCTGTTCTCCAGACAATGACAAGAATTACAGCGACAATCTACGAATGCAAAGCGTTGATTTGATGATCACCTTGGCAGTATTGACATGAAGCTTAGAGCCCATGAGGGTGAACTGGAGAGATGGCAAGCTGTTCTTCTTCCTCTGCGGGCCAAGAGCAAGAGGGAGCTCACCAAACTCTGGTGCCCACTGCCGTGGCACCTGGAATTCCAGAAACGGCTGGAGCTCTTCTATGGGCGGTTTGTCTGATGTCACAAGCAGAACACAAGGGCAGAGAATTAGACACGCACAGCCTCCATGTACTGTAACGACTGTGTTGCTGAAATATCTTTCTTGGAATATTTGGTTGTGGCCTAGAATACTTGCATCTGAGGTAGAGATTCATTGCGTGATTCAGGAACCCGCAGCCTCGAACACCGGTCAGCAGAGAAGTTATAGGCACAAATGCCATCGAGATGACATCCGGAAAGGTGTTGATCGTTGGGAGCCAATTGCTGTGATCCTGACCATTATCAACACCCCCTCTTCTGATGTGGATACAGACGATGTCCTGCGAGATGAAGAGACACGCAACCAGATTAGTATTCCGTGTTGTTGGTGTAATAATCACGCTGTCGAAAGAAAACGAGGTGCTTACATCCTTGTTCGAGACAACCGGTGATCTGAAAGAGTGCCAAGCGGCCGAACCAGGGCCGAAATTTCCCTGTGGCAGAGTAAGACATCTCAAAACAAGCATTTTCTTGCAAAGAGTGAGGGCTGAATCCGAAGAGAGCATGGGCCAATTGATACGATATTTGCATGTTTTAAACCAAGTTTCAAATGTAATCTGATGCTACGTGTGGCCTGTGGTACATGTAGGACAGCGAACTCACATTTAGCCCCTGGGAAAATCTGTCATCCCTCGTGGTGAAACTTTCCGCGGAATGCTGAGAGAACTTGTCATCAGCAAGCTGCTTCAGCCGACCCTGCACATCGCTCTGCGTCAGATTGGAGCCCTTGAGCTGCTTGACGCAAACCACATCCTTCCCTCCCATCTTCACTCCCACGATAACGTGAGTCCCATACTTGTCGATAAACCTGCAAAAATTTGCAAACAATGTGAGTTTTTGGCCTTTTTTGCCCTCTTGCCCCTCTTTTTTTTTTTTTTGCAATTTTGGTTTTTTTTGTGTAAACCAAATCGCAAATTTGGCTCTCTTCTCGACCACAGAAAGATCGGAATACCATCCACTGCGGCGGCGGCGAGAAGAAGCAAGATTTACAATTTCGTTCGGACGAGAGCTAAATTTAAAGAAATAATTGAGCCAACCAGTGAAGCTGATGGGCGAGAGCGTCCAGGAAAGAAAAGGGATACTGTCGTGCGGCGTGCGTACCCGGCGAGCGCCGGAGGATCCCAGAAGGGCGGGACGTCCCGCATGACGCGGTCCTGGAGGGCGAGGCGCGCGCGCGCGGCCTCGACAGTGTAGAGCTCGACGAAGCGGCCGTCGAAGCAGAGGCTCCTGGTGGCCGCGGCGTCCCTGTGCCAGCACCCGCGGTAGTCGAACATGAAGTTGAACGCCCCCGACGGGATCTTCCCCGACAACGACAGCGACTGGTTCACCTGCTCCGCCATCTGCCACCAACACGAGCGAGCAAAACAACCCACCAACCCCAGAGCTCATGAACTCAAGCCATCACAGGAAAAAAAAAAAAAAACCAAAGCAGCATCATCATATCTGTAATATCACTTTTCTTACCTGAACGAAGGAGAGGATGTCGGAGCGGAACCGCGTGCGCTCGCCCTTGTCGGCGACGATCCCCGCAGGCACGTCCGGCACGACGGCTCCGCCCGGCAGGAACAGCTCCCGCGCCCGCGCGCCGTCGATCTCGACCAGGCGGCCGGCCGGCTTGGCTCGGCAGAGGCGGAGGTCACCCGTGAGGTCGTACCCGCACCCGACCGCGCGCACGGCCGCCTCGGCCGCGGCCTGCGCCGGCATGCGCCCCCGCCCTCCCGCGGTGGCCGAAGCCGAAGCGAAACCCCTCACCATCCTCTGCCGCGCGGTCCCTGTCAGCGCCAAGTCCCCGCGCGCGCATTATAAACGGCGTGGCGACGATATGCCGCCACCGGTACGGTTCCATCCATCATCTTATGGTGCGGAGAGAGGGTCCGTCTCTGCGAGGACGGCACGGTCGTCGTGTGGTGGTGTGGGCCGTGTGGCTGGGAGCGAAAGCTACAGGCGGTGATGGCGAGTCAAGGCGCAGGTGGGGCACTGACGGGTGGGCGCCGTGGAGGACGCGCCAGTGGTCAGTGGACTGACGTGCCGATGGGGTGGGGCACGGGCGGAGGTTGACGCGGTCGCCAAGCCTCGTCGTTTTCGCCACGGAATGAATAATTTAGGGAGCTACCGGTCAACCGACGCGGAGGGCGAAGGAAACAGGCCGAAACCGGCCGTCGGGCACGGGGCTTTCGGGTGTTTTGCCCCGGCCCGGCCCGGCCCCGGAGTGGGTGGGCCGTCTGGAGTCTGGAGCAGGCGGGTCAGGTACTCGGATGTATCCGTGAAGGGAAGGGATGCATCCTCAGAGATAATGTCTCCCTCAGTAACCAAGTACTTCACAAGTTACCAACTGGAACTACCATGAAATACCCCAAAAAATTCCAAAAGAATTTGAATTTGAATTTTATTTGCTTTTCCCTCGAATTTTCGGTTTTTGAATTTGGATTTGAACCCTTTCGGCTTTTGGGCCGTTTTCCTTCGCTTGTGGGTCGTTCCGGCCCGTCTCCCTTCCGGCCTATTCGGCCCAGCTAGCACGCTCGCCCTGTCTCGCCCTTGCCCTCGCGCTGGGCCGGCCTAGGCCGCTGGTCACGCCTGCGCGCACCGCAGGCCGTTTTCGGCCGAGTGGACCACACCCATTTTGGCCTGACACTGTTCAAGACGTTTTTCTATTTTCGGATCTTAATTTAATTAATAAATCCAAAATTTTGTTTTAAATCCAGAAAAATCCTAGAAACCCCAAAATCCCTAAAAATACATATTCCGAAACGTTTCGCGCCACTGAGTCCAAAAATGACCTCCGCTCCGCAATCTGAAGCTCCCAAAATTCTGAAATGATCGTTTTGCCCTCCGACTCTCTTCCGCCCCGTTTTCGATTTCTGTTTCAATTCCCGTTTTTGTTTTCTGTAATTGTTTTTTGTTTATTCACTATTGTTCGCTTTTTGTGCTAGATTCGACCATCGAGCTGCCGCAAGAGCAAGAGCAGTGCCCGGAGCAGGAGCTGAACGAGTCGAAAGCTGAGTACGACTACGTCAACTACGATTTAGCCGATTTCGCCACCGAGCAAGGCAAGCTGCACTCCATTGATCATTTTGCACACAAATCATGCCTGTTATAATTAGTAATTAATTTCTATCGCATTAATTTAACTGTATGTTGAATTATTAAAAATCGTTATATTGGAATGACATAATGCCTAGTTAATGCCGAAGTGTTCTTAAAACTCCTTATGCTGTTGAACCCTATTAAACCTTGATTAAACCCTAGATATTAATTATGCCACTATAATTAATTATTAATCATGTTATTTTATTTTATAATCTCTTTGAAAAAGGAAATAAATGTTGACGAGCCATCGGCTTGAAGTTTGTGAAAGTGCTACAGTCAGGGGGACAGTATTAGGCTAAACACGAGGTGGATTTGAGTCCGATCCCCGGCTGATGATTAATGCCTCGGTTGGTATGGTGGCTGGTAAATGTTGGTACCGGATGGGTTTGTGGATGTTGTAAGGCTTGATCTTTGGCAATATAAGGTAAATAACCCTCTTAAGCAAAGTAAATAACTTAAGTTTGCACTCAACCACAAGTCGGGCTGGTCAATGGGCCTGTTTTCGCCATAGCTCAGTACATTGGCCATCTCCTGAAAAATTTGATTAATTGGTAGTACCATTCTCAGTGGAGAATGGCGATCAGCCTTCTTGACAGGGAAGTATACTGAAGGGGTGGAACGGAAATGGGCCGTTATGCCGTTCTCCGATTCTCACAACAGTAGGTGCTTGTTTAGAACAGTGGGTTCTAAAGGTAGTGTTCAGACCTATTGGTTAATAACTAGATCTAAGAATGATTCACCAAAATGCTGTGATAATCTCAGCCCGGCCGCATGCATTTAAGTTTCATGTTAATTCGTACGTTGGTATTAACGGTCGTAGATATCTTGTGGGTAAAGCTGAGCACCTCTGCAGAGTTAATCAAAATGGTAATCGATTACGCCGTACTTCCGGTTAATAAAGTTAAGTTTGAACTGGATGATACCCGTAACCTAGCTCAAGTAATACTTTGGAACTTGATAAACTGGTTAATTGCGCAAATTTGTGGAAACCCCCCATTATTACTTATTTATGGTTTGTGTTTCAAATGTAAAATAATGTTAGAAATAAAATTGCATCAGATACTTAATACCTATTGCTATCCAATTGTTAGCCATTACATGTAATATTCAGAACTGTTTTCGTGCGACTTGTTGAGTACTGCCGTACTCACCCTTGCAAATCCCCGCCCATTTCAGAGTTCCAAGACGCTAGCGAGTACCAGGAGATCGTAGATGGCGATCTTGTTTAGTTTTAGATCTTTGTTTTTGCTCAGGCCCTGCATGTGTGGTATTTTGGTAATGTAAGCTATTCGAGGCTTGTGACGGCTCTTTTGTAAAAACCTTCGGCCGCTAGGCCTTATATTGAATAAAATAAGCTGAATTGTTTTTGTCTAGCAATGCACACTTGTCTTTTCCAATAGCTAATCTTCCTGGGTAGCTGTTGTGATGTTTCGACGTGCCCCTGAAAAGGCGGTCCGTCACATACCTACTACTAGAAGTTTATGCCATCGTCTTACAGTCCAGATGCAGGTTAGTTTCGAAGTTTTTCCAGTGGCCCACTCGTATGCACCAAATGTTTAGAGGTGACTTCAGCCAATGGAGTTGACAATGGTGCTGACTTCAGCCACAAAGGACCTTCTATTCGTTGGATTACGAAGGAGAGGAAGCATACGATGGATGCATCAGGTAGGTCGTTAGAGATAACTCAAATTTCTCTATTTTCATATTTTTTTGGTTTTACCTAACTAGATTATTAGTCTAAATCTTTAACAATTCGGACTCTTTTGCCTATATAAGCCCATCCCCTGTACATAAAATATTAAACCAGATTAATAGATTTTTTCTCATGGTTTTTTTTCCGCGAGAGGCTTTTTCACGTTAAATTTTGTCTACAGTTCCGTGTTGTACTTCTAATCCTTACAAGTGGTATCAGAGCATCTCCGCCTCCAACGCCGGCCATCCACTCTCCGCCTTGGCTTGGCCCGCTTGGCCACGACCTGTGCCACCTTCACTCCGCTTGGTCACCAAAGGAGAGACTGCCTCAGCCACCTCATCTACTGGCCAACGTCTACTCCATCGGCCACCCGCACACTAGCACGGCCACCTTGATCCCTCGGTCAGACGCAGCGGCCCCGCCGCGTCGCTCTCCTCTGTGCGCAAGCTCTCCACTCTGGTCGGTCCACGCCTCGGTCGGCCACCCGCGCATCGGCTGACCCCACGACCAGCGCTGCCACCAGCCACCTCATCCTCTGACCTATAGATGTTTGCATAGAAGAGTCCCTAACCAGTGATCAGGTCGAAGTCTTTGAGCAAAATTCGGATTGGGCTAAATCATTTAAAGCCCATCTATAACATGGGACATTGCCCGAGGAAATACATGAAAAAGACATATTGATTCGAAAGGCACAAATGTACAAATTACTCGACAATAATCTTTACAGAAAGGGAACTCATGGAGTTTTAATGAAATGTATATCCCAAGAATAAGGGATAGCATTACTCCATGAAATCCATGGGGGCTTGTGTGGAGCACATGCTTCATATAGAACTCTGGTCGGCAAAGCATTCCGATAAAGATTCTACTGGCTCACCGCTCTACAAGATGTGATGCACCTTGTAAAGACTTGCGAGTAATGTCGGTTTCATGCCCAACAAGTGCATCAGCCCGCTAATCAATTTGTAGGATCGAAGTATATGAATATAGCAATCAGAGGGGGGGTGAATGATTGTGCGAAAGCTAAAACCAAATTCTTGATCTATTAAAAGTTCACCCCAAAATAGAACCAAATAATTGCCTCGTTTTCGACAAAAACAGAATGAAAGAGGTTCGGTAAAACGCGAATTCCCGGAGATACAACCGTCGGAACGATCTGAAATTTGGACAAAAGAAACTAGATTCCAATACGAATCTAACTCAAAAAGAATCAGCTTGATCGGACTTACGGATCAAAAGTTATAAGCTTCGCAAGCTTGCTGTTCCAGAACTTGACGAAAATCAATCTAATCGAAACTTGTAGATTGATCAAGAATAACAAAAGATTTATCAACAAGACTTTGAGGAACACTAGATCGATACCCTAGAGAGGTTTTTGATGGATCAAATCAAGATGAAACTCAAAGAACAAAAACCAATCTAGAACTAGAACAAGTATGCAAACAAGAACCAAAAGAGAATATTGTAGCACACAAGGAACTAGAAGAATTGATCTTTATTTCTTTTGTCTAAAGTACTCCCATCAAAAGAGTACAAACCCTAAAACCAAGCTCAAGCTCCCTTGCGCCTGTTCTGCTACTTGGTTCGATTGATGCCCTTTAACAGGAGACACCCCTCCTATTTAAAGGACCAACCCACAAGGAGTTCTGAATACGATTCCTATTCCCTAGAAGGAATCAGATTCAACACAACTCTACTTGGCCCAACCTGGCCGAGTACAACTCTTGCACGCGTATGGCAATCCTACCATACTCACGTGACTAACACTTTGCACGCGTATGGCCACCTGCCATACTCACGTGACTAACACTTTGCACGCGAATGACCTCCTGCCATTCTCACGTGACTAACCATTCTTCATGTGCACCATTCTCTTAGCCCGAACGTCCCGCATGACATTCTTGACCACCAAGACCTCAGTTCCTCCTGAACCTAGTCCCAAACCTCAGTTCCTCCATGAACCTAGTTCCGGTCCCGTCATCGACCACATTCGTCTTCGAGCAATACCTGCACATGAACAAACCACAAAACAAATCCGAGCACAAGTCCACGACTTGACTCAATGTCAATCCATGCAACTACTCACATGAGCATTGCATAAAGTCCACTTCAAGCATCATGAAATTCTCACAAATTTCATAATCCCAAAAACAAATCAAAATTCAAAGTCCAAATTTGCACAAACCCTAATCGAGCAAAAAGCCATTCACGACGGACCAAAAAATTTGGTCTGGCGTACATGTAAAACTTACTGTCTTTTAAGAACTTGGTCATGGCGTAAAAACGAAACTTACTGTTTCTTGTCAAATTGTCAAACACATGCACAAGCACATTTTGCAAAACCAATTCTAAGTTAATTTTTCAGTTCAAAGCCAATTTTTCAGCACATGATTTCACACAATTGCAAACGATTCCATTGTCATGGCCATTTTCGATATGTGGCATTGATATAGTAGGTCCTTTACCTAAGGCAACTAATGGATATAAATTCCTATTTGTTGCTATTGATACTTTCACAAAATGGATAGAAGCTGAGCCAGTAGTTTCAATTACGGCTCAAGCTACTAAAAAATTCTTTGTAAAAAATATAGTCACTACATTTGGAGTTCCTAGTAAACTAATTACTGATAATGGATCACAATTTATTTGTGATCTATTTCAAGATTTACTGTGATGAATAGGCACAAAGATTTGTTACGCTTCTGTTGCTCATCCATAGAGTAACTGGGCAGTACAACGTGCAAATGGTCAAATCATGCAATGCATGAAAAAACGAGTGTTTGATCGTTTAAGAACACGCTCGGAGGCTTGGGTAGACGTTCTTTACTCAGTACTTTGGGCCTTACGCACAACGACCGACAGAGCTATGGGTGAAACATGTTTTTCGTTGGTCTACAGCGCAGAAGCTGTTCTGCCTAGTGAAATCCATCTTGGTTGAACAAGAACCGTTTCTTTTGAACAGGTTAATCAAGGTAATCAACGCGAAGATGACATCAATCTCTTAGAAGAAAAGTGAGATCGAGCACCTGTCAGGTCCGCGGCTTACCTACAAGCTTAAAAAGGTACTACAATAAAAGAGTTCTGCCACGAACTCTTAGTGTGGGGGATTTGGTTCTAAGACGTATCCAGAACCAATCTAACTTAAACAAGTTATCTTCCAAGTGAGAAGGTCCATTTACTGTAGTATCAATAACCCGACTTGGTTCTATTCGGCTTGCCTTGGAAGATGGTCGAGTTCTTTCCAATACATGGAATATTCAGCACCTTTGCAGGTTTTATGTATGAATTTACATTTCATATTTATAAATTAAATTCATATTCTTTCTGTCTCTATCGTGTTATTTTAAAACTGTTTCTTGCCTTGCTTTCATTAAAAGTAATCATGAAAGCTTAATCCAACCTAATTCCCTGAGCAAAACACAAGGTTGCAGGTCGGGTTGTGAGATGACTTCTAATAGAGACTTTTCATGCAAGCTAGTACTTACTACGTTGAAACTCATTAGACTGACCTTATCGCCGACCTGCTTCTGGTTAATATTGAGTGTATAGCAAAGAGCAAACTGGTCGGTACTCATAATAAAAACTGTTTGTTTTCTGATCACATCATTGATTAAGCCAAAACAAACAGTTGGATGGTATACTTAAAGATCAAATCAAAAGCAGGCAAATAACAGATTAATTCTTAACGCGCAAAAGACAGCTAAAGGAATTTCTCATTGCATTCTAAATTGAACTGTTGAAGAACTGGTTTGATAGTGAGTGCATCTAGGCCCCTCATTTTATTTTGGTGATTAATGATGACACAATTAATGTGATCTAATGCTTCAACTAAGATTAATGCAGTTATTGAGATCACATCAAGCTCGGAATAAGATTGGACGGTCCTAAGCACGTCAAATTTCGAGAAAACAGCATCAAGACGAAGACTTGTAATTTCTATATTGTTTTGAGTCTTAAGGATAGCCGTACTATTAAGAGGGTACTATGGAAAATCGCTTTTAGGATGTGTATGTGCTCAAGGTCAAAACTTGCATATAAACTAGCACTTAAAAACTTGCATTTTCAAAAAACCAGAATTCCAACCGAGCTACCAACTCGAGTATTCGGACTCGATCGAGTCTCGGACTCGATCCGAGTCTCGGACTCGATCCGGAGTCTCCGGACGTTTTATCCGGAGTCTCCGGGTTAGCCCTCTCGGCCAATTTGTGAATTCCGGAGAAGTCCGGAGTATCCGGACATTTGGTCCGGAGAGTCCGGACAACCCGGAGTCTCCGGGTCAATTGTCTGGAGTCTCCGGTTTGTTCGAAAAAGGGAAAAACGGCTAGTTTTCAAAAACGTATTTAAAGCCACCCCTTCTTCCCCAACGGCTCTTGAGCTCATTCATTGCAGCATTCAAGCCCTCTCTAACACTTCCAAAGCATTCAATAGAGCCCTCACTTCCTCCCACCATTTAATTTGGTTGTTGATCCATTTTGGTGAGGAGAGGAAGAAGCAAAATGCTAGGTGCATTCATTTCGAGTTATTGAGCACTAGTTCATCCTCCAAGCGACTTCCGTGGTGCTATTACTCTTGGAGGTTGAAGGTCTCCTAGACGGCTAGGAGTCACCGGGAGCTACCAACTTGTGTGGTGTGCCCCGGTCGTTTGTGAAGGCGAGTCTCGCCTACGAAAGGGAAGAGACAAGAAGTGAAGCCGGCGAGTACATTTGTGCAACACCGGGAGGAAAGCGGGTTGAAAGAGACCCCGGCTCAAGTATGACCGAGCCACCTCAACGGAGACGTAGGATTCCCTTCAAGAATCCGAACTTCGGTGAAAAATCGCTTCTCTCGCTCTCTCTTTACTTGCTTGTGTTGCTTGTGTGGATTTGTCTCCGTAAAGCTTAGATCTAGCTCTTTGTCTAGCTTTAATTCAAATCCTTTCTAGCACTTGTTCTAGGTTGCTATTGTCATTTACTTTTAGTAGTAATTCGTGCAAGTTTGAGTAACTTGTGTTGCGCTCCCGAGCCGCCCAACTCGGAGACTCCGGTATCCAATACCGGAGTATCTGGACAAGCCGGAGTATCCGGACCAAAACCCGGAGACTCCGGGTTGACCTGCTCGGCCTGTTTTAATTCCGCTGCGATTTTTTAATCCGCCTATTCACCCCCAGGCGACATTGTTGGTCCTTTCAATTGGTATCAGAGCCAAATCTCCTTTATTTTGGCTTAACCGCTTGGAGAATCAAAGATGTCGGAAATAGAGAAAGTTACCGAAACCCATGCCCAAGACAAGGCCACGGGTTCTGGTATAGGGGTTGCAATTCCTTTAGATTATTCATCTTTTGGAGTCTCAAACTCTTCATCGTATGTCTCCGTTTCATCCGGACGAGCGCCTCATTTCGACGGCACTCGCTACGCGGCATGGAAACATAAGATGAAGATGCATTTGAGATCACTTCATCCTTGTATTTGGAAGATTATTGAAACAGGTTTCAAGCCCGCAAACCCCAACAATCTTACCTCCAAAGAAGATAAAGCTCAACATTTCAACGACTTGGCCGTCAATGCCTTGTTCAATGCTTTGAGCGACTCCGAGTTCAACCGGGTCGATGGCCTTGACAATGCCAAGGACATATGGGAAAGATTGATGGTATCTCATGAAGGTGTGTCAAGTGTTCGTGAATCCAAGATCGAGCTTATCATTGGAGAACTAAGCCGATTCACTTTGGAAGAAGGAGAGTGTTACACCATGATGTTTGATTGCTTGATGGTACTAGTAAATCAAGCTAAAGGACTTGGAAGCACCGAGCTCACCGACAAAGCAATTGTCAAGATCATCCTTCGAGTGATCACCCCCACCAACCGCAACCTTGTGCAACTCATCCGCGACCGGCCAAACTTCGACACTCTCACTCCTCATGATGTGATTGGCCGGTTGATGACGGATGAGATGATGGTTAAGGAAGCGGAAGTGGTGGAGGAGCTCAAGTCCGGCAAGAAGAAGGGTATCGCCTTGAAGGCCGTCAAGGTGGCACAAGAAGTCGAAGAGAGCTCAAGCGATGAAGAAGAATCGAGTGGCCCCTTGACAAATGAAGACATGACCTTGCTCGTAAGAAGATTCAACAAATTCTTGAAAAAGAAAGGCTACAAGCCGGGAAGTCACTCCAAGGGCTATGGCAACAAATCAAGAGGGCGGCACTCTTCAAGAAAGTGCTATGAGTGTGGGGAACCCGGTCATTTCATTGCCGAGTGCCCTCACAAAGAAAAGAAGGAAGACAAGCCCTACAAGAAGGACAAGTTCAAGAAGAAGGACAAGGAGAAGAGCAAGAGGTACAAGGGCAAGGGTCATGCATACATCGGCAAGGAGTGGAACTCCGACTCCGAGTCCGAGTCCGAGTCCGAATCCGACTCCGACAATGAAGGAGGACTTGCCACCGTCGCCATTGCTACACCACCGACAAAGTCAAAGGGTCTCTTTGACAACCTAAGCGACGGCGAAGGAGATGCTCCAATTTGCCTCATGGCAAAGGGGCACAAGGTATCATCTAAGAGCCCCATTCCCTCTATTGTTGATTATGGCTTAGCTGATTGTGATAGTGATAACGATGAAGTAGCATTTAAGTCTATGAATGACTTTGATATTGAAAAACTAGACTTGCTACTTAAAGACATTGAAAAATTGGAGGAAGTGGTAGAACAAAAGGAGGCTACTCTTGAAGCTCAAGAGGATCTCCTTATATTTGAAAAGGAAAAGAATCTTGAGCTAGAGAAGAGCCTAGCTTTTGAAAGAAAGAAAAATGAGGACTTAGTCAAAAACTCAAATTTGACTAAGAATGAAATAGTTAGTCTTGAGATCACCAATGCTTCACTCGTAGAGCAACTTGCTCAAGCAATGGATGCTTGCAAATCTCTTGAAGTGAAGCTTGTTGATCTCTCGAATAATGCTTCCTCCTCAATTAACAACTCCAATGTTTCAATGCCTTCAAGTAGCAACGGATGCGCTAGATGTTATAATATTGATGTTGCTACTTGTGCTACTAACCATGAGACTTTGAAAGTCTTGGCTCATGAGAATGAGAAGCTTAAGGGGATGCTTGAAGATGGACTTCAAAAGTCCTACAAGGCTATCAAAGGTTTAGAGGAGTATCTCGGTAAGCGCCAAGGTAATCCTAAGAAGCATGGGCTTGGATATGTTCCGCCTAAGGGCAAAAAGAGCAACATCGTGGTTGCTCCTTTAAGCAAGCCGATTCATTTTGTAAAAGGCGAAGGAACATCCAAGCACAAGGCTCACTCCGAGTTCTTTGCTTCATATGTACTTAAGAAAACTAACCTTGGTCGTGTAGTTGTATGTCATATTGGGCGTAAGCCAAAGAATGCTCCTATTGTTCGCTCCATTTGGGTCCCAAAATCTCTAGTTGCTAATGTGCGTGGACCTAACCAAGTTTGGGTACCAAAGAGCAAAAACTAAATATGTTTTTGTAGGCCTATATCTCCGGTGGAACAAGTTGGATTTTGGATAGCGGATGCACGCATCATATGACCAGAGAAAAGGCAATGTTCGCACACTTGGATGAAAATGGATCAAATAGCGAAAGTATTGTCTTTGGAGACAATGGAAAAGGAGAAGTAATTGGTTTGGGTAAAATCTCTATCTCAAATGATTTTCACTTAAGTAATGTTTTACTTGTTGATTCATTAAGCTACAATTTGTTGTCCGTTGCACAATTGTGTGAAGCGGGTTACAATTGTTTGTTTAATGAAAAGGGTGTGGAAGTCATTAAGAGGCTTGATGGTTCAATAGCCTTCAAAGGACGTTTGAAGGGCAAGCTCTATCTCGTAGACTTCAATACGGATAAACTTAATCTTGAAACGTGCTTAATGGCTAAATCTAGCATGGGTTGGCTATGGCATCGCCGACTAGCCCATGTCGGTATGAGGAACCTTCACAAACTCATCAAAGGCAACCACATCCTTGGACTAACTAATGTTGTCTTTGAGAAAGATAGGGTATGTAGCGCTTGTCAAGCGGGCAAGCAAGTTGGTGCCTCCCATCCCGCCAAGAATGTGATGACAACCTCAAGACCGTTGGAAATGCTCCACATGGATTTATTTGGTCCCGTAGCTTACATAAGCATCGGGGGAAGTAAGTATGGTTTAGTTATTGTTGATGACTTTTCTCGATTCACTTGGGTGTTCTTCTTGCATGACAAAGGTGAAGTCCAAGTAACTCTAAAGAAGTTCATGAGAAGAGCCCAAAATGAGTTTGAAGTGAAGATCAAGAGAATTCGAAGCGACAACGGCACCGAGTTCAAGAACATTGGTGTGGAGGAGTTTCTTGATGAGGAAGGAATCAAGCATGAATTCTCGGCTCCCTATTCTCCTCAACAAAATGGGGTGGCCGAGAGGAAAAATCGAACCCTCATCGAGATGGCGCGGACGATGCTTGACGAGTACAAGGTTTCCGATAGTTTTTGGGCGGAAGCCATCAATACCGCATGCCACAGCTCCAACCGCCTCTACCTTCACAAGATCTTGAAAAAAACGGCAGCATTTAATTGCTCACCGGGAAGAAACCAAATGTATCCTATTTTAGAGTCTTTGGGAGTAAATGCTACATCCTCAACAAAAGAGCTAAGTCTTCTAAATTTGCTCCTAAAGTAGATGAATGTTTCTTACTTGGTTATGGAACTAATGCTTATGCGTACCGAGTTTTCAACAATACCACCGGTGTCGTTGAAATCTCGTGTGACGTAACTTTTGATGAGGCTAACGGTTCTTAGGTAGAACAAGTTGATCGTGTTGTGATTGACAGGGAAGAACCTCCTTGTGAAGCTATCAAGAAAATGGCAATTGGGAAGGTAAGACCTCAAAATCTGGAATCTCACCCGAGCACCCCAACCCGGAGTCTCCGGCCTGAAACCCGGAGTGTCCGGATTGGTCCGGAGTCTCCGGGTCAAATACCGGAGTCTCCGGATGGGTCAGGCTCAAGTGATATTCCCTCCTCGTCCAAGCAAGCTCAAGATAGTTCGAACGCATCCCAAGATGAAGAACCTATCCAAGCTCCAAATTCAACCGTTCCTCACCCAAGAGTTCATCAAAGTATACAACGAGATCATCCGGTCGACAATATACTCGGAGACATTCACAAGGGAGTATCTACTAGATCTCGAGTTGCGAATTTTTGTGAATTTTACTCGTTTGTGTCTTCTCTTGAGCCTCTTAAGGTAGAAGAAGCACTTGATGATCCGGATTGGGTGATGGCCATGCAAGAGGAGCTCAACAATTTCAAGAGAAATCAAGTTTGGGAGCTTGTCCAAAGACCAAATCAAAACGTGATCGGCACAAAATGGGTCTTCCGGAACAAGCAAGATGAGAATGGAATCGTGACAAGGAACAAAGCTCGTTTGGTTGCTCAAGGGTACACTCAAATCGAAGGTTTGGATTTCGGTGAAACATATGCTCCAGTAGCTAGGCTTGAATCTATTAGAATATTACTTGCCTTTGCTACTCACCATGATTTCAAGCTATATCAAATGGACGTGAAGAGCGCCTTCTTAAATGGACCATTCTCCGAGATGGTTTACGTCGAGCAACCACCCGGATTTGAAGATCCAAAGTACCCGGACCACGTTTACTACCTTCACAAAGCCCTTTATGGACTTAAGCAAGCACCAAGGGCTTGGTTCGAGTGTTTAAGAGATTTCCTTCTTGAACAAGGTTTTGTAGTCGGAAAGGCCGATCCTACTCTCTTTAATAAGCATATTGATAATGATTTATTTGTATGCCAAATATATGTCGATGACATTATATTTGGATCTACTAATGAGCATTTATGTAAAGAGTTTAGCAAGATTATGACAAAAAGGTTCGAGATGTCCATGATGGGAGAAATGAAGTTCTTCCTCGGCTTTCAAGTTAAACAACTCAAGGAAGGAACCTTCATTTGCCAAACCAAGTATATCAAGGACATGCTCAAGAAGTTCGGAATGGAGGACGCCAAGCCTATAAAGACACCTATGCAAGCCAACGGGCATCTAGACCTCGACAAAGAAGGTAAACCGGTCATCCAAAAGGTATATCGTTCGATGATCGGTTCTCTCCTTTATCTTTGTGCATCTAGGCCCGATATCATGCTTAGCGTTTGTATGTGTGCACGTTTTCAAGCCGCTCCAAAAGAGTGCCACATGGTGGCCGTTAAAAGAATCTTGAGATACTTAGTGCACACTCCTCATTTTGGACTTTGGTATCCGAAAGGATCTTCCTTTGAACTTGTTGGCTATTCCGATGCGGATTATGCTGGTTGCAAAGTGGATAGGAAGAGTACCTCTGGGACTTGCCAATTCTTGGGTAGGTCTCTAGTCTCGTGGTCTTCCAAGAAACAAAACTCCGTAGCCTTATCCACTGCCGAAGCCGAATACATAGCTGCAGGGAGTTGTTGTGCTCAACTACTTTGGATGAGACAAACCTTGAGTGATTATGGCCTAACCTACAAAAGTGTTCTACTATTGTGTGACAATGAGAGTGCCATAAAAATTGCCAACAATCCCGTCCAACACTCTCGTACAAAACACATAGATATTCGCCATCATTTCCTAAGAGATCACGCAACCAAAGGCGAAATTGATATCCAACATGTGAGTACAAATGAACAAATAGCCGATATTTTTACCAAGCCCCTTGACGAGAAAAGGTTCTGTGAATTGAGAAGTGGACTAAATATTTTAGATTCTCGTAACGTGGCTTGATAAATGCTCTCATATTGTTTGGTGAATGAAAAATGGATTTCAAAATTTTATTCATCTTTTTCTCTGAATTTATCCTGTGTTTTTGGCTCTTGATCCTACGATCTTGTCATTGGTATGTGACCATAGCTTGTTTGATTCTTTGTTCACTGGTCACGTATCAAGTTGACATCATAGGGTCTCCTTCTTCCTCTCACTCCGCAATTTCCTTGAGTTATCCTGCGAGTTGTCAAATTCCTAACCGAGCTGGGTAACCCGGACAGTCCGGTATTTAATCCGGAGTCTTCGGATCACCCGGAGTCTCCGGACTATCTGTCCGGAGTCTCCGGGTTGGGCCGGAGTCTCCGGACTGAAAGTCCGGAGTCTCCGGGTTGGGGTGGACGGTTTAAGTCCCCCCAATCCCGCGCGGTTTCTTTTTCATCCCTTTTTTCCTCCGGGCGCCTCTCCCTCTCCTTCTCCCGTGCTCTCCTCTCTCCTAGGGCGTGGCTCTCCATCTCCAAGGACCTTGGATCCATTCTTTTCCTCGGTTTTGGGATTTTGGTAAGATCTCATGCCCTAACCTCATTCCTTCCGGGTTTGGTTCAATTCTTGTGGTTCTTAGGGCCTCTCCTCGTGGTCCATCTCTTCTAGGGTGCGGCTTGTCTCATCGTTCCCCGCAAGATTGGAGATCTTTGGCCCTAACTCACCCGTATTCTTCGCGTTTCAAATCCTCTTGAGGTGAGTTCCTTCTTGTGCCCTAATTTCGCGAAATTTCCTTGCTAGATTGTGCCCTATTCATTTCTTGAATATCCTAGTGGCAATCTAGATTCATATCGTGCAATTTTTGCGGATTAGATTCCAAATTTTTGGGCCGCCCGTGCGTTTGTTCTGGCGGATCCGGAGTATCCGGACTGTTGGTCCGGAGTCTCCGGGTTAGTCCGGAGTATCCGGACATTTTGTCCGGAGTATCCGGACATTTTGTCCGGAGTCTCCGGGTTGATCCGGAGTATCCAGACGATATGTCCGGACTCTCCGGGTTGAGTGCTTCGGCCAGAATGCGTTATTCTTTGAAATTTCAAGTCGCCTCGCGGCTAATCTTTTTCCCTCGCTTTGTCTGGTCAGATGGATCCTTCTCAGGGGTCTTCAGCTGGTGGTGGTGGTGATCTTCCTAGGGACTCTCCGTCTCCGGACAGTCCCTCCAGTTCTCCGTCTGCTCGCCCGGCACCCAAGAGGCCGCGTCACGCCGTGGCAAAGTAGCCCACCTCCAGGGGAAGGGGTGCGCTGAGGATTGGGACGTCATCTGCTCCGCAGCCTCTTATCCAATCCTCCTCCCAGCCTCAAGCTCAGCCGTCTCAAAGAAGCGGCCTCACCCACGATCCACAGGCTCAGTCTCCTCTACCTCGGCTGATCCAGATGAGCACCCTGCAGATACTCATGCTAGGTGAGGGATCGAAGAGAAGGGAATTCCGTGCTTGAGTCACTTCATTGGCCCCTTGGCCAAAGCCAAGCTTTGTGTGGAGGTACCCCATGTTAGTTAACCCCATGAGAGTGATTGACTACGGGGCGGAGTTACGGCAAGGGCAAGGCTATAGTAGAGCAAAGAAAGAAAGATCCGCTCGGTTTCCATCGAATGAATATGTGGACCGCCGGTTCTGGAATCGGTTTCGATCGACTACTATGAGACAATCCTCTACCCTCTTGAGCACCCAAAGGTGGTCGGGATGAAGACCATCGGCGGGAGTACATGGCATTTGCTAAGCATCCGATTTCGCACGATTCTTGAGATTTGTGAGTGCATGAGATCAAGGACATCATGTCCTTCAAGTGTGACTGGAACAATGAGACAAGTTATGCGCTTCTTTGCCACCCTCTACTTTGATAAGATCGAGGATGCCATCTGGTGGATGACTCGACGGTGTGGTACAAGGCCAACAAGAAGAGATTTGCTAGAGTCCTCAAATTTCCGGTACAATGACAGTCCGAAGCTTCACGCTAAGAAGGTTTTGACTCCTGAGGAGATTGAGTCACTGTATGACACATCCAGGAGCTTCACAGTGGGGACCATCAAGGGTCTAAAGGATGTGCCTGCCGTGTTCAACAGGATGCTGAGGGTCACTCTTTGGCCCAAGGAGGGAGATGCTTCTACCATCAGTTCCTATGGAAGGAACTTGCTTTTTCACCTCGTTGAGCGCACTCATCCGTTTGACATTGTTGACTTCATCTGGGAGACTATGAGGCAGAATGCACAGAGCAACATGGCCAGCTGCAGTTACGCTCCTTTTGTGATGGCTTTGATCACTTCGCTGCTGGTGCGAAGTTTGTCGTGACGAGGAGCACCTTTCTTACAAGGTTCGTCCTCCGATCGCTCCAAATTGCCTCGCTGCCTGGTCCTACTCCTCCTAGGACTCGTCGAGGTCGCGCTTCGAGTTCTACGTCTGCTCCGGCTCCTTCTGTGCCTTCGGGCATCCCTTCTGAGCAGACTGAGGTTCCGAGTAGCGTGCTCCAGAGGATGTTGAAGCATGTCTTCTGTCTGTGCCGTGACATCTCCACCGTGCGTAAGGTGATGAGCGGCGAGATAAAGAAGAATGGTCAGGACATTCGCGGCATCCGCCGCCACAATGGCGAGGCGATCTCTCAGCGACTCCTCCGGTCTTCCGAGGAGAGTAGCGATGCCACTTCTGCAGATCGGCTCTTGGCATCACCTCCTCTGCTCCGCCGGCTTGGAGATGACCCCGGAATGAGTACTGGCGTCCGATGACGAAGGCGACGACGAGTGATCTCCCGTGTCCTCTTCCTTTTGGTGTCTTGATGCCAAAGGGGGAGTGATATCTTTAGCATCGTTTCCTTAGTTGTCTCTTTTGTCGTTTGCTGTCGCGTGTGGTCTGGACTACTTGTGTTGCTTTTTATTATTATTGTTTTTCATGCTGTCGTGAACTCTGTTATTTCCTCTCTATCCATATAATGACATTATTGTTTATCTTATGCATGGATTACTTTCAGTTAATTGCAATGTTTGAGGGGGAGCTCTTGGTTAATTCTCATTAAATTTGTGCATTCGATTCCACTCAATTCTTCTAATGCACACATTTAGGGGGAGCTCCTCTTTTTATTTGAATTGCTAAAGTCTATTTCATATCATTTTATTTGCTGATTAATTGTGTTGTCATCAATTCACCAAAAAGGGGGAGATTGAAAGTGCATCTAGGCCCCTCATTTTATTTTGGTGATTAATGATGACACAATTAATGTGATCTAATGCTTCAACTAAGATTAATGCAGTTATCGAGATCACATCAAGCTCGGAATAAGATTGGACGGTCCTAAGCACGTCAAATTTTGAGAAAACGGCATCAAGACGAAGACTTGTAATTTCTATATTGTTTTGAGTCTTAAGGATAGCCGTACTATTAAGAGGGTACTATGGAAAATCGCTTTTAGGATGTGCATGTGCTCAAGGTCAAAACTTGCATATAAACTAGCACTCAAAAACTTGCATTTTCAAAAAACCAGAATTCCAACCGAGCCAGTCAACTCGGAGGGTCCGGACACGATCGGAGTATCGGACTTCGATCCGGAGTATCCTGATCCGAGTCTCGGACGTTTTATCCGAGTCTCGGGTTAACCTCTCGGCCAATTTGTGAATTCGGAGAAGTCCGAGTATCCGGACATTTGGTCGGAGAGTCGGACAACCCGAGTCTCGGGTCAATTGTCCGAGTCTCCTGGTCTGTTGAAAAGGGAAAAACGGCTAGTTTTCAAAAACGTATTTAAAGCCACCCCTTCTTCCCCAACGGCTAGGACTGCTCTTGAGCTCATTCATTGCAGCATTCAAGCCCTCTCTAACACTTCCAAAGCATTCAATAGAGCCCTCACTTCCTCCCACCATTTAATTTGGTTGTTGATCCATTTTGGTGAGGAGAGGAAGAAGCAAAGTGCTAGGTGCATTCATTTCGAGTTATTGAGCACTAGTTTATCCTCCAAGCGACTTCCGTGGTGCTATTACTCTTGGAGGTTGAAGGTCTCCTAGACGGCTAGGAGTCACCGGGAGCTACCAACTTGTGTGGTGTGCCCCGGTCGTTTGTGAAGGCGAGTCTCGCCTCCGAAAGGGAAGAGACAAGAAGTGAAGCCGGCGAGTGCATTTGTGCAACACCGGGAGGAAAGCGGGTTGAAAGAGACCCCGGCTCAAGTGTGACCGAGCCACCTCAACGGAGACGTAGGATTCCCTTCAAGAATCCGAACTTCGGTGAAAAATCGCTTCTCTCGCTCTCTCTTTACTTGCTTGTGTTGCTTGTGTGGATTTATCTCCGTAAAGCTTAGATCTAGCTCTTTGTCTAGCTTTAATTCAAATCCTTTCTAGCACTTGTTCTAGGTTGCTATTGTCATTTACTTTTAGTAGTAATTCGTGCAAGTTTGAGTAACTTGTGTTGCGCTCCCGAGCCGCCCAACTCGGAGACTCCGGTATCCAATACCGGAGTATCCGGACAAGCCGGAGTATCCGGACCAAAACCCGAGACTCGGGTTGACTCGCTTTACTGCTTTAATTTCGCTGCGATTTTTTAATCCGCCTATTCACCCCCCCCTCTAGGCGACATTGTTGGTCCTTTCAGATAGTGTTCAACATCACGGGGATATGTTCAGAGAGATTCTTAAGTTGATCCTTTACCCCCATGACCAATTCATCAATCGGGAGGAAAAAAATAAAATTTTATTCTTCAGTCTTGACTTATAAGTTTTATTTGTTTTCCCTTCAAGTCCGTCATTATTTTCTGCAATTGTGAAAAAATAAAATTCAGGATGGATTTATTCACTCCCGTGATTCTTTTTATTTCTTTGTTAGATTTCATTATTTGCTCTCGCATTTTATTGATTTCCGCTTGAGTCTTGGAATTCAGCTCGGCCATTTGTTTCTTCTCCTTTTCGTCTTCGGCGAGTTTAAATCATTGACTCTCTACAAGGTATTTTAATCCTGTCAAAAGAAAAAGATATGTAAATACTGAGGTGGGAAAAAGTATTTTGCTTTCTATCTCAGTGTTTCCCCCCCAAAAAAAGTACCTTGTATTTCTTCATATAAATTCTTTATTTGTTCCTCATTTTCTTTAAAAACTATTTCATAACGAGCAATCTTTTCCTCGTTAAATGAAAATTGTTCCTTCAATTTAACGAGGTCAAATTGTAAGCCTTTGGCGTTGTTCTGCGCCACCAGAAGCAATTTCTCCAATTCTTTTATTCTTTCTTCTTTTCTGTTTTCAAAAACAGGTAAGTTAGAAAATGACACAATTGTAGAAGATAAACGTGAAAAAGAAGTTGTACGTGACTTACTTTTTTACATTTTCTCTACATTTGTCCTGACTTGCCGACCAACTAGATCGACCACTCCTTGCAAAAACTGTAAAATAAACATAATTTACAAGATGAACTAATCTCTTCTTTTTTTCTTAAGAAATCCTATAAGGAAAAATAAAAAGTACCTTAAACAACAGATTGTCAAAATCTTGTTGATTCACCCTCTCCTGGTCGACAGCACCAAAAGAGGATAGTTGGTCGGTCTCGATGGTCGGAATGATAGCTAGTTCCTGGTTCACCCCGACCACTTTCTCTGTTGCTTTGTGGGAGATCTCCTCCACAGCCGTAGAAGTTCTGCCAATATCTTCCTCTGTTGCCATGGGAGAAGTAATAATCTCTCCCACAGCAACAGACGCCTCATCGAACTCGACAGCAACATTAGTCGGTTCAGCGCTGGCATTTTGCACACTTGGTGCAATTTCCTCGGTGATAGGTTCCAAAGGTGGGTTCACATTGGTCGGTTTGCCATTGAAGGATCCACCTCGGTTTTTGCTTGGATCTGAGGAGTAGCCAGGGGGCTAAAAAAATCGGTTACTAGTCCTAAAAATCGAAAATTTTTAGAACTAAGTAAAATTCAAAGACTTACTTGAAGGAAATTCCAGTTTCTATTTGCCAAGAAAGCAAATGAGTTCCACTTTCCTCCATAGTCTAGACGAGAGCCTTCTTTCTCTTGAAGACTAGAGGGGTGTCATCACTCTCCTCGTCATCCTCACCCTGGACATATAGAAATATGGGATAATTTTTATATGCAATATCCTATACACCATATCGTTTTTTGTTTACCTGAGAAGAGACTCTTTTTTCTACACCAGCTGAAGTGTTTTGGACTTGGGGCTAGTCGGTCGGTCCGGCAGCGTGTGCTCTTTTCACCGGACTAGAGCTGATCGGAGTGTCACCAACCACCGGAGTAGTCCTTCCTGCGGCCCTTTTCCTCTTCATAGTAGGAACTTGGGTAGAAACCGCAGGATGGTCGGCGACTCTCTTCCGACCATGTATCTGAAAATGATAGAAGTTTTTGTTAAATAAAAAGCAGTAGCTTGTCTATTGTACCAAATGTAATACTTGGTACTTACCTCGATGCGTTCATTTATGAACTCATCGCTTTGACCAATCAAACCAGCTGGCTGCTTGTCTAGCACTTTTTGATTGGGTCAATCTGAACGGATATTCAAAATTTGTGCAACCTTCCCACAGGTTTCCCTGTCGATAAGGACTAAAAACACAAAGGAATTCTGTGAGTCCAAATACTTTTATCAAATAAAGAAGATAAAGAAAAAAGAGGATTTTTAGATCCTTACCTCCATATTCGTCCTTAGTACGATCTTGGTCTCCCTCGATCCTACAGGTGAGTTTGCATGGCCTTTTTAGAGGGCCCAACTTATGGAGCAAAAAATCATATACGATTTTATGTCCCGTAAGTCCTTCCACAAAGATGAAGAAATCATCAATAATTTTGCTTTCTTCCTTAGTAAGTTTCAAAGAGTGAACCTCAGGCGACTACCGCCAGGGATCTTTGAATAAAACCACTCCTTCCGGTAGTCCTTAACACTCAAAATCAAAATAGAATTAGGAGGAAGATGATGAAGCTCAATTTGGTAATAATCGAGCAACGGCAAAAAGAAAAATCCCTCTCTCTTGGGGAACGGGTTTAGAATCCTCACTGCAAGGATCCCATCGCAATATTTCGCAAGCAGGGATCAAACCTTCATCAACTAACTCCTGGATCTTCGCCTAAGTCAAGATCAATTTCTCCATTGCAAAAAAGGTGGAAGAAAGGAGGCTAAAGAGAAAAGAAGTCGAAAGATGAAAAGTTTCGAACTTTCTTTTAGTTCTTAAGGCTTTTCACCTCCGTTTTTGATCAAAATTTCTCAAAAACAAAAGAAGAACACAAAATATGAAAAACATGAAGAGCAAAAAAGAAAGAAAGCGGGAAAACAAGTTTTTTTCGCACTAAAAGAGGTCTGAAAGTGTGAAATGCTTTAGGGAAACCTCTTCCCCATATTTATTCCTTTTCACCGTCGATTTGGTTACCAAGGAAATCGAAAAGATTTTCTCGAAACACTATAAGCGACATGATTAGTGTGATACTCTAAGCATCTCGGAAGTTGAAAAGCCTTGAGAGAATACACGTGTTCTCTCAAAACTTGGGGGCTAGCTGACGACGATAATCAAATCTGTCTTAAGGCTCATTAATGGCTATGGTTCTCAATGTGCCCGTCATATCCTCATAAATGCGGGCCATATTCCAAAGAGACACACTAATATTATAATCGGTTAAGATTTCTGTTGACCACATAAAGGCCACTCGACCTAATTCAGGTCGGATGACAACTAAGCGTTTCTAGGTCGGCGATGGCTCGATCTAAGAAACCATCCAGGTTGGGCTATGACGTCTTTTACCATACCGACCTAGATGTAAGTCAGTTCGATCAGGCTCTGGTCGGACAGAAGAAAAATCCTTTTCACAGAGATAACGTGCAAAAGAAGCTTTCTCTGATAGGTACTGACAACCGCTTGGAAGTTGCCAATAGCGAAGAGGCGCCTTTCTAACAAAAGCCATCTTTTCGATAAGAAGACACCTTTTAACCAAACGAACTCCTCCTGACGGGAAGACATCTCTCTGAAGATGACAACTGCCATCCCTTCAAGGCTATAATTAGGCTCCTCCCGCCAAGGACAGGAGAAGAAGACGGACAGACGAATCAAACAATAACAACAATTGCAACAACAAGAAGAACACAAGATAGCATTAGACAGTCTTGTAATCTGTCTTTCTGTACTTCGTCTCGAGAAAAGCAATCCAATCCAATTTCTATCTATCCCTATTTCCCCTTTCAATGTCATTTGGATAAATAAAGGCAACCCAAAATACATTTGTAAGCTCGATCTAGGGACCCTAGGTCCTGAAAATCGAACGCGGGGAAGGGGGGGGTAGCGAGAAGGCTGCGGATTCCTTCTACCAAGTTCGCGCGATTGTACCCACAACGTCCCCAATAGTAAGTTTGTGATCAAGGTCTCCCCTTTACATTCTCCTTCTCCCTACCATCCCCTCAATCCGCGTTGCTAAAATGCTAATTATTATGTTATCTCCTTTGCTGCCAATTCCAATTAGCAACTCACACTAACATTTTGCCGTTCTAACATGGATTTTTGCTTCTTCTCTCGAAAGTCGAAACTAATATAATTCCTTCTCTATTGCAGCTAGGGTGGGTTATCTATCATAACAATGCCATAATAAAGTCTAAACATTAGTGCCTGATTATACACTTCAGTGGTAGCTAACCGTTCGAAATCTTAACATTTGCAGGCATTGCAACGTCCAAACGGAAGAACTTTATTTTTTTATCCAACTGATTTAAGGCTTGCTAAGATGCTCCTGAAAACAACATTTAGACTTGAGTAATACTATCTCCTTTCACAAATAATTGTCAATGTTTATTTTTTATTGTTTCAACTTTGACCATCAATATGTCAAAAATATTCAAAACAGGCACATGGTAATGGTACTTTGACCATCAATTTGTGAACTGTACTGTTCAAATGTCAGCAATGTCAACCGATTGTGATCGAAGCTAGTACTGATTTAAAGTAGACTGCAAAGCAACTCTCATAGTAATGCTGTTCTAAGCACAAGTTGAGGCAGAGCATATTCATGGATATGTTGAGTTGGCTACTCTCACAGAATTAGGCTAGGTGGTCTTGGTAGCTTTTTGCACAAGATTGATACAATGTTATCAATGAGTTAGTGACCAGTTTGCATTGAAACAATTGCAGATATCTCTAGTCTCCCCTTGTACTTCATACTACCCCTTCCTAGTTAATGCCTCACTGGATCACTCACAACTGACCTAATTGATGACTCTTTCTGAAGTGTTGTTATTTTTTGAAACTATGACTCACTCTGAAGTGTGGCAATGCAGTAGAGATAATCCTTGCATTAGATGACCAAACATGTTCTGTTTGATTTGCTTTGTGATATTGTCAGGACACTGGACACATATAGTTCCTATTGCATTATTCAAATAAGTATAGCTCCTACGTAGAACTTTATAAATGAAACTACAGCCTAAAGACTTACCGTTGGTGTCTTGCCTGTAAAAAGTACCTTCAAATGCTTATTTGCTTTCTTGGAAAGAGTATGTATGTCTACATATACACATTCAATCTGTAAAAAAAATTAGGTTCATTCTAACTGGTGTATATGTTTATTTTTCCAGGTAATTTGATTGACAAAGGTTTGTCCCAAAGAGTTGTTCATGTTTGGAAATATTTTGATTTAGTTAGGGGCAAATTGCAGAGTTGGTCCTGTACTAGTGTGCAGATCCATATTTTAGCTTTGAAGAATTCTTGCATGTATAACATTATCCTATGTTTATCTAGATGAATTTATAGGAACAATAGTGAAATTACATCATTTGGTACAATTTATTTTTTAAAGTTTTGTAATATTAATTTTCAAGCGAAATTATATAAAAATATTTTAAATTGATGCGCATTGAATTCATTCTTGTACGAGGGTTTTTAGCAATAAGCAAATAAGTCATTGGAACCATGGGTATTTCAGACAATCCGACAACAAGCTATAGTTCAAAAGCCAAAAAAAGTTAGGTTACAAAACACCCTGGCTTGGCTTCAAAGCTAGATGCTTATAAGCTGTTTAAGCAAAAAAAAAAAAGCTTACTTTAAATTATAAGCTAAAAAGGTTAAACCGAAACAAACAGTGAGTTATTCAAGTGACCATATTGTATTTGTGTACGGCGATAATATTCTCTCCATCTAAGTTTATAAAATGTATTTTTTTCTTGGCACATAAACAAAGAAGACATTAAAATAACTAGATTATCTCTAATTACTATTACGAAGCACTATACTCAATGCATGCATGTAGAAAATATAAAATAAAGATCGATATTAATTAGGGGTATAGAGGAAACATCACACTAAAGTTACATTAAAATATAAAATACGCCTTATATAAGATTATTCAAATAAATAAGCCTGATAAATTTGAACGGATAGAGTAAGTCAATAGGAGCAATAACTTCGATCCGCCGGCACCGGAGGAAAAAGCATGGAGCATGCTACCATGCCAGTGATCTTTGATTTATTAAGGCACTTCTAGGTGAAAATAAAATCTGTATGTTTTTTTGGAAATCTTATGAAACCCCTATAAAATTTACGTGCAATCCTCGCGTTGTAAATAGAGCCTTAATCTACGGGAGAGCGTGACTTCAACACATTGAACGAATTTGCTCGTATTTTGCTTAATGTTTAGCTGTTCATATAGAGAAAAACAAAAGGAGCAAGGACTGGGTTTTTTTTTGTCTGTGTGGAAATCAGTGCAAATGAATCATCAACTAGTACATTTCGCCGAAAATGATTTCGGATTGGCCATGGCTTATGTTATGTACAAACACTGTCAGCTCAACGGGTAAAGTCTCCTTTTCAGAATTGATCGTGAACCATATTAAGGGTTCAGCAAAAGTTTATTTGCGAACCAAACCCGTTGGGAATTGATCGATTATCGTTGACATCTGGATATCAACCGGAGCCAAAAACCGATCAAAACATAGTTAACCGCACCAAAATTATGAACAGGAACTGTACCTGCCGTCCATTGCCTCCAACATCGGGCAATTCAGAAGGAGATACCCTCGAACGGATGGAATCATCCAAGGAGATCAAGGCAGGAGGGAGTATCAGAGCATCATCTTTTAGTAAAGATACCAAATAATAGATAGGACTATGGACATACACAAACCAGCAGATGATCCAATCTAGCTGAGATCCCAAGAACGAATAAGGCAGGGATCAGCTGACAAACTCCATTAGATATTCAGACTACGATGGTGGCATATCAATCATACATGGACATAGGCTGCGGGCGAGGTCTCCGCAGGTAAATACCCTCATGCTAATATGCTATGGTAAAAATATTGTGCCTAAATACACGGATATTTCATTTATGTTTAGCGGAAGAGCTAGACAAGGATATCTACATAGGCTACTGACCGGAAACAGTTAGATTTCGGGCACAATTTTTTGCAGCTCCCATCCAGCTGACGATAGGAGAAATAGCTAGAATGGCTTCAATGGCAAAATTATTACTCCCAGTATGTCTAGATAGCACGCAGACTACCCCTCATAGCCTCAATGTGGTGCCTGCTGTCGCTCTAGAAGCTCCAGATTTCGCCTTCTCGGCTAGGAATTTGTCGCAGTCTGCTCCCTTCACAGTAAATTCCATCAGCAACTCCTCAAATAATCTCTTCAGTGAGGTCTTAAACCTCACCGAGCAGCTCTTGTCACCCTCATCGACATCCTGCACTCCATCTCCAACAAGACATCCAACTTGGGCACCGTCCAGGTAGGCTCTGCAAGCTATGAGGATACTGCGCCCATACTTGCAGAAATGGCCAGCAACAAAATCCTCGAAATGCTGCAGAGAGTCACATCCACATTATTTTGCAGGTACCAAGGCTGAATATGAAAGAATACACAATAGTTTCACCACAAATGTTTCATCAATAAAATAGATGTTCACTTGATGTCCACATATCTATCATACTGGGAGTCCATGCCAGTTAACAACTCAACATGGTTACATTGGTTCCCAAAAACTTTGGTATTGCTATGGAAACAAGTAGTCCTTTTCCAGTAACTAGGATAAGCACAGAGGTATATTCATACCTTTGGTGGATTTCGAAGAGAATACAGCATCGTCCTGCAGGATAGCAGGAAAGTATCTTCATTATATGTTAAGGATTTCTTCTCCCCTTGAGGTGTGTTAGCTTGCATAACATATCCAGGCTCGTTAAAATAAGGCTTGGCATTCAAAACCAAAGCCTGAATGGAGACCAGGACCTGCAGCATGGTTGAATTGGATGGATTCCACTTCTCACATCCACTACCAGACCAGGTGTTTAAGAGGCTAAGGCACACCTTCCCACAAGCATACAAGTTGGGATTAAGCCGCAACCCACCAGAACGGTAATTCACCAGCTGCATAGAAAAACTAATTATTGCACGATGCTTAAAATCAGACCAAAGCAAGAAGAGCAATCATTGATGGAGATAAGTAAATGTCAACAAAATCTTACTGGGGGTACACTTGGATACTGTGGAGGGAAGTAAATGTCAAAGAAGAAGAGCCCGTCATGGTAAGGAGTGCCTGCTGGTCCCATAATGACAGATCTAAGTAGGTCCATTCTATCCTCATATACCCTCACGAATATAGTATCTATTCAATTAGGAGAAAATCCCAAAATAAAATCATAAGATGCCCTTAGGAATAGTGTCTTTCATCAAGAATTTGAACTAATAATGGCATGATTCATCAAGCATGATACTATTCAGAAACACCAGTACCAAGAGAACGTTCAAAAAAATTTGAGCATAAGAAGCAATAACTAACTACCTGGCAAATCTTTTTCTAGGACTTTCCACTCGTGCTGTATACGCTTTGCCCAGTCTTTCAATGGCTGTTGAGAGGACAACTTAGGTATTGAACTATGAAGACAAAGGATAGACAGAGCATACCAAAACCATTACCTTCTTCACCACCTGAACCTTTCTTAACTCTGGCTTTGAATAAAAATGATCACTGTGATCATCAACAGTATCAAATTGCTTAAATGCATTGTATTTTTCACCAATTTTATCATCTGTGATCTTAATGGGTTTGGTCTTATTTGACATCTCAGCAGTAGTCTTCTGCAGCCATGGCAAAGGAGCCTCCACACCAGGTGGAATATCCAAGTCATCAAACTTCGCAGCCAAACTAAAGTTATACTCATTTTCAAAAAGTGCAGCATCATAATCATAGTCATCATACTCATCGTCATCATAAGCATAGTCTTCTTCAAATGCCTCAAAAGGATAGTCATCATAATTGTGGTAAACTGGATTGTCTTGAAATATTTTCAGGCCACCCATTATGTCGGTATTTTTTGAAGCATAGGTGCTTGGGCCAGCAAAGTCATCAACCAAACTACTCTGGAATTGTTCCCACAGAAAAGTATCTGTCAGAGAATGGCATGGTATACAGGTAGGTCATATAAAAAGGGTAAGACCTGAGGGAATTTACCTTCACGTGCTTTGGCCAATCCGTAGGATATCCAACAGCTTGCTTATTCTTATCAACTGATGATTTCTCACCGATAATCACAATTCCATCAGGATCATCATCGCCATCAATTTCAATTACTTCATGAGGAACAACCTATTGATTGAGTATGTAAGAAAACTATGTTCCATCTCAAAAAAAATGTAAGAAAGTTCAAGCACACCATTTAATACTAGAACAGTATTCTAATACGAAAATTTTATATGAACATAGTTGATCTTACATAAAAAAAATCACATGCCTGGATAGAGAATAATATATGCAAAAAAATCAGAAAAAGCATAAAGTCTAAATATTATGCAGGTATTCACCAATCAAAATAGTTTCCACAATTTTAATCTTGGTTCTGCAATCAACAACACCCCTTTTCACACAATATAAAGGTAACATGCAAGGTATTCACAAGCTCTGCGGTTGCCAAGTTAAATGCTCTGTATAGGCAATTGGCATTGGCATTTCAAGGGCTACATAGTCCTAAATCAGATAACTAAACCAGAATTCTAGAAGCACAGGATGACATTAACGAATTGAAGAACCTAACAGATCAAAACCACATAAGAATCAAATACAAGATCTCTTCTAGTTTGTCTGTCTTCGCTCCCCACTTCCACTTCTGGTAGCTAAAAATTACAACAAAGGCAGGTCTCCACCACGAATATCAAGTGCCACATGATCATGCGCCTACCTATCCCGATGAGTGAACACTAAACAACCAAGGTTTTCACTCAACCATTCCCATGGTTGACTACCACTCCACCAATAAGATATTCGTCAAATGAACAACCTCCTACATCCTAAAGAAACTAACCCGACTGTGACGACCCAGGTAATTAGCCCAGATAATCAACAGCTTCCCTGTTGTTATGCTGAGATAATTACTCAGATCTCGGTATAGTGGCTAATAAAATATCGGGCAACCCAATACTTTATCAGCTACTACACCGTATTCAGAGTGTTACAAACAGAACAATAATTAGAGACGTAAAATGGTACCTTTATTACAGCCATTATGCCAGCGGCTTCAAGTCCAAGACCTTAGGTGTACATCGATCTAATACTACGAAAGGAATTACATAGGTACTAAATACACCCAAAGCCTGACGTAGCCGACGTGCGACTACTAATCCCTTCTATCCTTCCTCGATAGAACTCACCGCCTCGTCAAACCGTCCCGACGCTTGAACATCTGGAGTCCGATTCTTGAAAAGGGAGATTTAGCAAGAGTGAGCATCAAGTACTCAAAGAAGCATTAATAGTAAAATACAATAGATGACTTTCCCCTCAAATCATCCAACTCATGTCCATCCAAGACCATTTCCTCTCAAATCCACTTTTCATAAAATAAAGCTTTATTAAGAAAGTTGTGTCATTTTAATTATCCCAAAATGCTACTAACACTCAGACGTAGACAGACTTAGCTTCCGTAGTCTCCATTCCAAGAGACTGGCATGATCATGATTTTACCCTGCGCGGGTTTGTACCACTTTACCAATAGTGACATAGAGATGCACCAGAACGTTTATCACTAGTCCAGTATTAATTCTCCACCCCTGCACTCGAGTTGTGGACACCCACCAAGGTCATCCACAACTCGCAGATCTGATTGTTACCTCGCACCAACGCGGCAGAACTCCACGGCTTCAAATATACCGCCGTCCAATTGGCTTTAGTCCTTTGGGTCTACTCTAAGCATGTCCCAAAGGCGCGCCTTAACTTACCCATGGTGGAGATATTAATACCTTCCTAGGACAACCTTTTCTGACTGAATTCCTCACACTATGGTTGATACTCATTTACGGCTCATTACCCAAGTGTTAGATTGTTTGACCTTATATAATAACCATATGTAGAGGACCCCGCCGGCTACAACCCTTCTCATCGGCGCCCTCTACCCACCATATTAAACATACACCAACTCATCCATCCACTCAACAAACCATTCCAACACCAACCCGTTTACCAAACCATCCATCCATCCATTTTTCAACTCCACCATCCATCCTCATCCAATTTATAGTTTTAGTTGCAACATAGATTTTTCCATGCGTTGAAGTATTTAATGAAAACATTGGAAACATTTAAGAAGACATGATTTAAAGAAACTTGCCTGAATTAAGATTGGTAAAATCGCCCTCGCTCAACGCTTGGTTCTCGTCCGGTTGATTCAAGTCCAGATCTCAAATATATTTACTACTATTAGTTTTGCTCATAATTAGCCTTTTGAATCGATTAATGGCGTCCAACACTTAGTGACAACTTTTGACTACTCTCTAATTTATTTACTAACTCTAATGGTTGGTTTCGGTTTTAAATGCTTTATTACCGAGATGACTAAATTAACGAAACTAGCTACGGTTGCAAAGACTACCTAAAAACCAGACTCTCCCTCTTTTCCTATTTTTCTTTTCTTTTCTCTTCTTTCCTTTTCCTTTTCTCCTTTCTTTCACCCTCTTTTTATTTCTCTCTTCTGCTTTCTTTTTCTCCACTACCGATCGGACCAAGGCCCAGTCTCTCCTCTCCTCTTTTTCGCTTTCTTCACCGCATGGGCTTTTGGCCCAATGCTCCTCTCCTCTCCCTTTTCTCCTCATCTCCTCCCGACTCAAGACTCGGTCTCTCCGCCTCCTTCTTCCTTCCGCGACCGACTCGCCACCTCCTCTCCTCATGGCGACGCCCCTTGCCTCCACGGCCCCTACGACTCTCCTCTACCTCGCCCCTCCCGCGACCTCCTCCTCTTGGCTACTCGACGCGCTCCCTCACCTCACTTGGCGACGGCCCCGTCTCCCTGGCTCCTCTATGGCGACGCCTCCTCCCCGCCGCTTTGCCGCGACGACACGACAATTAGCCCATGCCGGGCGATTCTTCTGGCTACTCCACGACCACGTGCTCCCTCTATTCCTCCACCGGTTTTGAGTTTCTAAGGTTTAGCTATTCGGTTCTTGAGGATGGGATGCGGTGGCTCCGTTCTAGGGTTCGGTGTTTCTTGGATTTTGGGGAACTCGATTCCTTGGTTGGTTCTTGGTTGCACGAGGCACGGGTTCGGTTCTAGGGTTCTTGTTCTCTTTGGATGTGGGAATCTACGGTTCGGTTCTTAGTTGCTCGAAAATTTGGTTGATGGGGGTTCGGTTCTTTCTTTGGGATTCGAGTTCTTGATGCGACGACACGTTCGACGTTCGGTTTTACATTTGCACAGAGCTCGGTTCTTGGGATCTTGGTTGCTTGATGGCTTGGACGGTGGTGCTACAAGGTATGCCTAGGGTCGATGACGATATTGGGGTGAGATGACCTAGGTTTGGGGTTGTAGCGCCGAGACCGGGCCGCCGTTCTAGGTAAGGGCTTGGGGACAACCGGACGAGCTACAAGGGCCCCTAGGTAACTCCCCATGCGAGACCCAAAAGGAAGAACTCCGATGTACACCGGTTTCTACTAGATTTGTTAGCTTTGCCAACTACATTCCACTCTAGGTTGTTGTCGCTTGCTACTCCTATGCTAATGGGGTTTTGCCGGCCACTTGGGATCCTTGCTTTTCGGTTCGGTTGGGGAAGAAGGATTGGCGTTGGAGTAGGAGTAGAGGTGGCCGAAACCCAAGCTTGCCCACCTCCACCTCCTTCCGGCTCCTTCTGCTCGACCGGGATTCGGCCCACAGCCTCTTGAGGCCTTCTCCTCCACTGTCTACCGCGGCCCCTCCGTTTCTTGCTCTCATCTCTCACTCTCCGGTTTGGCTAGGGAAAAGCGATGGGAATGGTCGGCTCTATTGCAGTTGAAATGAGGAGGCCGTGAATCTCATCAGTAACTCGGTTCTTATCCATTACCAAATGCGAAATTACTTTTCTACCCTCTATACTCCACCGAATGACCTAAGGGCAGAAATGTCCTTCTTCTTTTCTGTTGTAGCACTAGCTCCTTGTTATTTAGTAATGCTACTCATAATCGACTCCATACTCCCATTCATGGCAATGGTGGTATTTCTACCCTTATCATACGCCTTAATGCATTGACTAGGATCCAATTCCATGTTAATTACTTGATTAGCAACAAGAACCAATGCATAAGCTTAATGGGATTTTCGTGGTCCTTACATCCTATCCCCTTAAAAGGATTTCGCCCCCGAAATCCGCCCACCTAAACAGACGCGGGTAGGCTTCCCACAGATTATCTTCTTTCTCCCCGTAGCCTCTTTTTTCTCGTATGATGCTTCCATTGGACCTTACAGAATTTAATTGTAGCTCTTCGAATCGATGTTCTTCTGGATAGAATTTTGAGCGGATGCCCCTCATTAGTTAGGTCCGATTGCAAGGGAATGTCCGCATTTGACACTAATTGGGAAGGCTCCTAAGACAGGCTCAAGTTGGGAAACATGAAAACATTGCGTAATTCGGATAATTGAGGAGGTAGTTCGATTTGATAAACAGAGGTTCCTTTCTATTCCGTAATCTTGATTTGCCCAACATACCGAGAACCGAGCTTCCTTTTATTCCAAACCGGTGAACTCCTTTCATTGGGGACACCCTTAGATATACATATTCTTAGGTTGGAACTTGAGATCCCTTCTACGCTTATCGGCGTAGCTCTTTTGTCGACTTTGGGCGCTTTTTAACCTTTCTTGAATTAATCAGATCCTCTCATCATTTTGACGAATTAGCTCTGGTCCCATTAATGATTTTTCTCCTACCTCATACCAACATATGGTGATCTACACCTCTTGCTATATAGAGCCTCATATGGTGCCATCCGAATACTTGCTTGGTAGCTATTATTGTAGGAAAACTGACCAAATGCAAGTATTTGTCCCAACTTTCTTTAAAATTCAGTACACAGTGCCCTTAGCATCTCTTCCAAAATTTGATTCACCCGCTCCCCGCCCATTAGTCCGAGGGTGATAAGCGGTGCTAAACTTCGCTGGGTTCCCAAGGCAACTGTAAGTTATTCCAAAAGTTAGAAGTGGAGATAGATCCTCTATTCCTCTATCTAAAGTAATGGTCTTAGGAACTCCATGCAACGTGATAATTCTTTCTATGTAGATTTCAGCTAGTTTGTGCGAGTATTTTTGATTAGTAGCTATAAAGTGAGCATATTTTTGTGAGTCATTCCACTATTACCCAATGGCATCCTTTTTAGCTAAGGTCCTGGGCAAACCCGTAATAAAGTCCATGCAGACATCTTCCCACTTCCACTCAGGGATTTAGAGAGGTTGTAACAAGCCTGCAGGACGCTGATGCTCCGCTTTAACCTTCTGACAGGTATCACATTTACTAACATACTCTGCTATGTCCTTTTTCACACCATTCCACCAAAAGGTTTCTTTCAGATCCTTGTACATTTTAGTGTTGCCTGGAAGGATGGTATAAAGGGTGTCATGAGCCTCTCTAAGGATGGCCAGTTTGATTTTTGCGTCATTGGGAACACCTAAACGACCATTCATCCTTAGACTCATTACATCGATCCACTTTAAATTCTGATGGTTGTTTGGACTTGATCCTTTTGATTTCTTCTAGAATGAAGCTATAAGTGGCTTGCTTCTTTTTCATTTGCTCCCATAGAGTGGGCTGGACTTCCATGGTTTCTAACATGGCATTTGAGGTGGATATGTCGAAACTAATTTCCATCTTTGCCAATTCTCTTATTAGTTCTAGCATAAAGCTTTGAATAGACAGGTTGTTACAGTGAGCCTTCCTGCTCAATGCATTTGTCGCCACGTTAGCTTTTCACGGGGTAGTTGATGGTGATGTCATAGTCCTTAATAAGTTCCAGCCATCTTCTTTGCCTTAGATTCAATTCCTTTTGTGTGACAAAATACTTGAGGCTTTTGTGGTCACTATACTAAATGCATTTAGCTCAATACAAGTAGTGTCTCCAAACTTTTAGAGCATATACTACAGCTCACTATTCTAGATCATGGGTTGGATAATTGGCTTCGTGTGGGCGTAATTGCCTAGATGCATAAGCAATAACTCTCTCCTTTTGCATTAGCACACAACCGAATCTGTTTGGGAGGCATCACAAAGACACCACGTATTCAATGCCTTCCTCGGTAAGGATAGAATCGAGTGGAGGTTAGAGCTTCCTTGAGTTTTCGGAAACTCTCCTCGCATTTTTCGATCGATTAAACTTACTATCCTTTCTCAAGAGTTTGGTGAGGGTTGATGATATTTGAGAAAATCCCTTGATGAATTTGCGGTAGTACCAGCTAAACCAAGGAAACTTCTAATCTCTTTACGATTGGATGATTGTCTCCATGACTTAATTGATTTTATCTTTTAGGTCTACCTCAACCCCTTTTAGGTTATAACATGCCCGAGAAAAGAAACTTGATTCACCAAAACCTACATTAACCGAACTTAGCGTACAATTGGTTCTCTCTTAGGACTTGAGGTGTGATTCTCGGATGTTCCTTATGCTCTTCTTCATTTTTGGAATAGATCAAAATGTCACCAATAAATACCACTACAAATTTATCCAGATACTTCATAAAAATTTTGCTCATTAAATTCATTAACACTCTGGGGCATTAGTTAATCCAAAAGGTACTACTATGTATTCATAATGCCCATATCCGGATACAACGGCGGTTTCTCCACATCTTCTCGCTCTTACTTTAACCTCGATGATGCCCTCGACCGTAGGTCTATCTTAGAGAAGACACAAGCACCCTTGAGCCGATCGAGCAGATCATCGATCCTAGGAAGAGGATACTTGTTTTTGATTGTGACCTCGTTAAGATCTCTATAATCTATGCATAACCTCCTGTTCCCCATTCTTCTTTGGCACAATTACTAACGGTGCTCCCAAGGTGACACTCTCGATAAATCCTTTTCCTCCAATTCTTTCAGCTTGTTTCTTTAGTTCTACTAGCTCTGATGGGGTCATACGGGAAGGTCTCTTGCATATAGGAGTGGCTCCAAGAACAAGATATATAGTAAACTCTTTCTCTCGTCAGTGGCAATCCCGGTAGTTCTTCAGAAATAAATCAGGAAAATCTCGAACCACTAGGATGGGAGTTAATTCTTGTGGGGACAGATGGTTGAGTTTAATATCGAGATGGATACATTCCAGGCTCTACGTCCCCTGGAACAAAATACGATCCCCGCTAGGTGTTCTTACAGTCTGATTTTCATCTCAATCTATGATAACTCTGTTTGCAGCTAGCCAATCCATACCTAATATCACATCTAGGTGGGATAAACTGATGACATGCAAATTAGCTAGGAATGGGGTATCCTGAATTTTTATTATTTGATCCCTTCTCAAGGAAGTTACTGTGATTGCCCCGGCAGGTGTACTAATCCTTAATGACGCCAATAAGGTTGCACATTCTAGTTTATTTCTAGCCATGAATTCTTTAGAAATAAATGAATGTGTTGCACCAGGATCAAATAGAATATTTCTCACGGATGGAGGAATGGAAAGCATACCCATCACTACATCTGTCGCTTCCTCACTTTGCTCCACAGTCACATTGTTTAGACGGGTTAAGCACGCTATTGGAGCTCCCATTGTGTCCTTTGCGATGAAATAGCAATGGGGTTTCAAAGAGTACGCCCCACTCTTGGTGGGCGGCTTTGGAATCTACAGGTTGTGTTGTCGGTTTGACTAACGAAGTGCGGACGGCTAATCTTTTGTGCCCTCTTGGCCACAATTATAGCACTTAGTAGGTTGTAGCGGATAATTGTTGGCATAGCGAGGGCCTCTACGTTTATAACTTTTAGGTGAAGGTTTTGGCGGAATACTCCGTCCTACGGGTGTAGCTATGTAGGAGCAGTTTCTCTGGTAATGCCCTTCCTTGCCACATGTATAGCAACCACGGAATTTCTTTGGACAGGCGTTGCTATAATGTTGTCCTCCGCATTTGAAGCACTTAACGAATGGATTTGGTGGATTGGGAGCGGGATACCGAGGTGGTGCAACTATCCAAGGTTGAGGTGGAATGGGTCTATTTGGCATGAGTGGCACAAAAGGTAAAGGCTGTGGAGGTGAAGATGATTGTATACTGAATTTAGCCCTCTCTCTTATTGCTTCCAGGTACCTCAAGATCCCCTCCAGTTCATTTGGGTTTTCCAATGTGAGAGTGATACAAGTACTACTCCTCGTGGGCAAGCGAGGTATGGGTTCCTGAACATCGGGTGGAGTTAGGATTGCTAGGAAAAGTGATTTGCCTAGCGCTCGGATCTGGGAGGTAGTTTGAGGAACCTAGCCTTAGGATTAGGTCCGGCTCTCTAACACGGTTGTCCGACATCCTCGCAAGAGAAGCATTAACGAGACGTAACTTAGCTAATCCTTTTCCTTTAGCAAAATTTTAGATTTAATTGCCCTTCTTATGTTAGCTAGAATAATTTTATAAGGTATGGTTGGACAATTGCCATTATCAGAATTCATTTATAAGACAAGAGGTATTATCGTGTGGAGAGGGTAAAGGTTGCAAACTTTTAATTTAAGCCAGCATTCCTTGGTGAGATGAGAGGTGTTGTTGTGAATAGAGGCCATTATGATTTTTGTTTTAAAGAAGAGAGAAGACATTGGATAATTCGCTCTCGTCATTACTCCATTCCGTAATTTACAAGATACCATCTACCTAATCGCCTCGAGGGTAAAATGCGAAACAACGAATAAAGAAGCAATTAAGACAAAAGAAAAAGGATCTTGGAAGAAATATAACACATCGATCAAATCACATAAGGAAACGATAAAGAGACAATGGTGTTCAAGCACCAAGAACTCAAAAAGACTGACGCGCTCGAGCTCACAACTAAACCTAGAGAAGAACTTGACACAAGATCAAAACAAGGAAAGAAAACGGCAAAGAATCCTGATGCTTGAGCACCAAGGATTTCTCGAGTTACGTGCTCGAGCCACGCTTGGATTCGCATATCCAAATACGCCACGGACTGTGTCCGGAACCTTTCCTAATCCTTAGCTCCTCTTCCGATTTATATAATCACTAATTATATACATATATAACCATATACACACATCTCTGTACAAGAAAGATTAAAGAAATGCTCATTGACTGAATGAAAATCTATCTAACCCATGTTCATGTGCAACATACTAATCATGATTTGCATAGCACAAGTAAAAGCAATTATAAATCAACACTCCCATTAAGTGAATATTATTACGACCTACCTTACCTAGCATTCTAATGCATCACATGGCCATGGTCCATTCCTACACTATGACAATTTATGCACTAGTGAACAAGATGCTCGTGCTAAAGCGACCTATCCATACTAGTGGAAATTTAAAGGATTAAAACAGACATGCTGATGCAATGTAACAACCCTATCATCAATCGATTTGCATCAAGCACTAAACAAGATGCCATGCAATTGCTAGAATGTAGCTATATACATGACGTTGATTTTCTTGCATGAGACAACTAAACAAGCATGAACATAATTGATTAAATAACTGGAATATGTACACCTAGTTGCTTATGACCATCACACTAAGCATGGTGGCGGTATGAAGATTGACATGCATCCAGAATGACTAGTTCATATTTGAAAGCAATAATTATGCAAGATCAACATCCTTAGTGTCTTAACTTAAATTATGCAAGATCAATAAATGATGACATAGAACATTAATTACGCATAATACGAGCCCCTATCCCCCTTAAAAAGGTTCTACTTAACATTGGTGGTCCAATTAAAATCAGCAAGACAAAAGATTAAGGCTATTGCTACTATTTGATAAGACAAGAATTACAATATAACTCTTGCATATAGCTCGGAAATATTTTTACTTGGGTTTTCCTACCGGTCTCTAATTATTTAATAGCGTGGTTCTCGTGAACCATTGCTCGATACCACCTGTGATTTACCTGGTAATTAGCCCAGATAATCAGCGGCTTCCCTGTTGTTATGTCGAGATAATTACTCAGATCTCGGTATAGTGGCTAATAAAATATCGGGCAACCCAATACTTTATCGGCTACTACACCGTATTCAGAGTGTTACAGTAACAATAATTAGAGAGAGAAAATGGTACCTTTATTACGTACCATTATGCCACGCCGGCTTCAAGTCCAAAGACCTTAGTCAGACATCGATCTAATACTACGAAAGGAATTACATAGGTACTAAATACACCCAAAAGCCTCGACGTAGCCGACGTGCAACTACTAATCCCTTCTATCCTTCCTCGATAGAACTCGGTAGCCTCGTCAAACCGTCCCCGACGCTTGAACATCGGGAGCCCGATTCTTGAAAAGGAGATTTAGCAAGAGTGAGCATCAAGTACTCAAAGAAGCATTAATAGTAAAATACAATAGATGAATTTCCCCTCAAATCATCCAACTCATGTCCATCCAAGACCATTTCCTCTCAAATCCACTTTTCATAAAATAAAGCTTTATTAAGAAAGTTGTGTCATTTTAATTATCCCAAAATGCTACTAACACTCGTATCAGAGACAGACTTAGCTTCCGTAGTCTCCATTCCAAGAGACTGGCATGATCATGATTTTACCCTGCGCAGGTTTGTACCACTTTACCCATAGTGACATAGAGATGCCCCAGAACGTTTATCACTAGTCCAGTAGTAATTCTCCACCCCTGCACTCGAGTTGGGGACACCCACCAAGGTCATCCACAACTCGCAGATACAGTTGTTACCCCGCACCAACGGCAGTAACCCACTGGCTTCAAATATACCGCCGTCCAATTGGCTTTAGTCCTTTGGGTCTACCGGCATGTCCCAAAGGCGCCCTTAACTTACCCATGGTGGAGATATTAATACCTTCCTAGGACAACCTTTTCTGACTGAATTCCTCACACTATGGTTGATACTCATTTACGGCTCATTACCCAAGTGTTAGATTGTTTGACCTTATATAATAACCATATGTAGAGGACCACGGCCACAACCCTTCTCATCTGCCGCCTCTACCCTACATATTAAACCTACACCAACTCATCCATCCACTCAACAAACCATTCCAACACCAACCCGTTTACCAAACCATCCATCCATCCATTTTTCAACTCCACCATCCATCCTCATCCAATTTATAGTTTTAGTTGCAACATAGATTTTTCCATGCAGTGAAGTATTTAATGAAAACATTGGAAACATTTAAGAAGACATGATTTAAAGAAACTTGCTCGAATTAAGATTGGTAAAATCGTCCTCGCTCAACAGCTTGGTTAAGTCCTGGTTGATTCAAGTCCAGATCTGAAATATATTTACTACTATTAGTTTTGCTCATAATTAGCCTTTTGAATCGATTAATGGCGCCCAACACTTAGTGACAACTTTTGACTACTCTCTAATTTATTTACTAACTCTAATGGTTGGTTTCGGGTTTTAAATGCTTTATTACCGAGATGACTAAATTAACGAAACTAGCTACTGTTGCAAAGACTACCTAAAAACCCAGACTCTCCCTCTTTTCCTATTTTTCTCATTTCTTTTCTCTTCTTTCCTTTTCCTTTTCTCCTTTCTTTCACCCTCTTTTATTTCTCTCTTCTGCTTTCTTTTTCTCCACCGACCTGGACCAAGGCCCAGTCTCTCCTCTCCTCTTTTTCGTTTCTTCACCGCATGGGCTTTTGGCCCAATGCTCCTCTCCTCTCCCTTTTCTCCTCATCTCCTCCCGACTCAAAGACTCGGTCTCTCCGCCTCCTTCTTCCTTTTCCGCGACCGACTCGCCACCTCCTCTCCCTCATGGCGACGCCCCTTGCCTCCACGGCTCCCTCACGACTCTCCTCTACCTCGCCTCCCGGCGACCTCCTCCTCTTGGCTACTCGACGCGCTCCCTCACCTCACTTGGCGACGGCCCCGCCTCCCTCGGCTCCTCTATGGCGACGCCTCCTCCTCGCCGCCCGCGACGACACCGACAATTAGCCCGCTGGCCACGCGCCGATTCTTCTGCGCTACTCGACCACAGCTCCCTCTATTCCTCCACCGGTTTTGAGTTTCTAAGGTTTAGCTATTCGGTTCTTGAGGATGGGATGCGGTGGCTCCGTTCTAGGGTTCGGTGTTTCTGGATTTTGGGGAACTCGATTCCTTGGTTGGTTCTTGGTTGCACGAGGCACGGGTTCTGGTTCTAGGGTTCTTGTTCTCTTGGATGTGGGAATCTACGGTTCGGTTCTTAGTTGCTCGTGGTTGATGGGGGTTCGGTTCTTTCTTTGGGATTCGTGTTCTTGATGCCCGACAATCGGTTCGACGCTCGGTTTTCATTTGCCTAGAGCTCGGTTCTTGGGATCTTGGTTGCTTGATGGCTTCTGACGGTGGTGCTACAAGGTATGCCTAGGGTCGATGACGATATTGGGGTGAGATGACCTAGGTTTGGGGTTGTAGCGCCGAGACCTACCGCCGATTCTAGGTAAGGGCTTGGGGACAACCGACGAGCTACAAGGGCCCCTAGGTAACTCCCCATCGAGACCCAAAAGGAAGAACTCCGATGTACACTTTGGTTTCTACTAGATTTGTTAGCTTTGCCAACTACATTCCACTCTAGGTTGTTCTTTGCTTGCTACTCCTATGCTAATGGGGTTTCTTGGCTTACTTGGGATCCTTGCTTTTCGGTTCGGTTGGGAAGAAGGATTGGCGTTGGAGTAGGAGTAGAGGTGGCCGAAACCCAAGCTTGCCCAGCTCCACCTCCTTCCTCGGCTCCTTCGGTTCGATCGGGATTCCGGTCCAGCGGCTCTTGAGGCCTTCTCCTCCACTGTCAGTGCGGCCCCTCTCGTTCTTGCTCTCACTCACTCTCCCGGTTTGGCTAGGGGAAAAGCGATGGGAATGGTCGGCTCTATTGCGTTGAAATGAGGAGGCCGTGAATCCTTCAGTAACTCGGTTCTTATCCATTACCAAGCGAAATTACTTTTCTACCCTCTATACTCCACTCAATGCCTAAGGGCGTAAATGTCCTTCTTCTTTCTGTTGTAGCACTAGCTCCCTTGTTATTTAGTAATGCTACTCATACCGACTCCATACTCCCATTCATGGCAATGGTGGTATTTCTACCCTTATCATACGCCTTAATGCATTGACTAGGATCCAATTCCATGTTAATTACTTGATTAGCAACAAAGAACCAATGCATAAGCTTAATGGGATTTTCGTGGTCCTTACATCCTATCCTCTTAAAAGGATTTCGTCCCCAAATCCGCCCACCTAAACAGATGGGTAGGCTTCCCACAGATTATCTTCTTTCTCCCCGTAGCCTCTTTTTTCTCGTATGATGCTTCCATTGGACCTTACAGAATTTAATTGTAGCTCTTCGGAATCGATGTTCTTCTCATGGATAGAATTTTGAGCGGATGCCCTCATTGGTTAGGTCTCGATTGCAAGGGAATGTCCGCATTTGACACTAATTGGGAAGGCTCCTAAGACAGGCTCAAGTTGGGAAACATGAAAACATTGCGACTCCGGATAATTGAGGAGGTAGTTCGATTTGATAAACAGAGGTTCCTTTCTATTCCGTAATCTTGATTTGCCCAACATACCGAGAACCGAGCTTCCCTTTTATTCCAAACCAGGTGAACTCCTTTCATCGGGGACACCCTTAGATATACATATTCTTCCTGGTTGGAACTTGAGATCCCTTCTACGCTTATCGGCGTAGCTCTTTGTCGACTTTGGGCGCTTTTAACCTTTCTTGAATTAATCAGATCCTCTCATCATTTTGACGAATTAGCTCTGGTCCCATTAATGATTTTTCTCCTACCTCATACCAACATATGGTGATCTACACCTCTTGCTATATAGAGCCTCATATGGTGCCATCTCGAATACTTGCTTGGTAGCTATTATTGTAGGAAAACTCACCAAATGCAAGTATTTGTCCCAACTTTCTTTAAAATTCAGTACACGTGCCCTTAGCATCTCTTCCAAAATTTGATTCACCCGCCACCGCCCATTAGTCCGAGGGTGATAAGCGGTGCTAAACTTCGCTTGGGTTCCCAAGGCAACTGTAAGTTATTCCAAAAGTTAGAAGTGGAGATAGATCCTCTATTCCTCTATCTAAAGTAATGGTCTTAGGAACTCCATGCAACGTGATAATTCTTTCTATGTAGATTTCAGCTAGTTTGTGAGCGAGTATTTTTGATTAGTAGCTATAAAGTGAGCATATTTTGTGAGTCTGTCCCACTATTACCCAATGGCATCCTTTTTTAGCTAAGGTCCCGGCAAACCAGTAATAAAGTCCATGCGACATCTTCCCACTTCCACTCGAGGATTTAGAGAGGTTGTAACAAGCACAGGACGCCGATGCTCGCTTAACCTTCTCGACAGTATCACATTTACTAACATACTCGCTATGTCCTTTTTCACACCATTCCACCAAAAGGTTTCTTTCAGATCCTTGTACATTTTAGTGTTGCCTGGAAGGATGGTATAAAGGGTGTCATGAGCCTCTCTAAGGATGGCCAGTTTGATTTTTGCGTCATTGGGAACACCTAAACGATCATTCATCCTTAGACTGTCATACTGATCCACTTTAAATTCTGATGGTTGTTTGGACTTGATCCTTTTGATTTCTTCTAGAATGAAGCTATAAGTGGCTTGCTTCTTTTTCATTTGCTCCCATAGAGTGGGCTGGACTTCCATGGTTTCTAACATGGCATTTGAGGTGGATATGTCGAAACTAATTTCCATCTTTGCCAATTCTCTTATTAGTTCTAGCATAAAGCTTTGAATAGACAGGTTGTTACAGTGAGCCTTCCTGCTCAATGCATTTGCTGCCACGTTAGCTTTTCCTGGGGGTAGTTGATGGTGATGTCATAGTCCTTAATAAGTTCCAGCCATCTTCTTTGCCTTAGATTCAATTCCTTTTGGGTGAACAAATACTTGAGGCTTTTTGTGGTCACTATACAAAATGCATTTAGCTCCATACAAGTAGTGTCTCCAAACTTTTAGAGCAAATACTACAGCTCCCTATTCTAGATCATGGGTTGGATAATTGGCTTCGTGTGGGCGTAATTGCCTAGATGCATAAGCAATAACTCTCTCCTTTTGCATTAGCACACAACCGAATCCTGTTTCGGGAGACATCACAAAGACACCACGTATTCAATGCCTTCCTCGTAAGGATAGAATCGGAGTGGAGGTTAGAGCTTCCTTGAGTTTTCGGAAACTCTCCTCGCATTTTTCAAATTCAGCTTAAACTTACTATCCTTTCTCAAGAGTTTGGTGAGGGTTGATGATATTTGAGAAAATCCCTTGATGAATTTGCGGTAGTACCCAGCTAAACCAAGGAAACTTCTAATCTCTTTCTGATTGGATGATTGTCTCCATGACTTAATTGATTTTATCTTTTACGGTCTACCTCAACCCCTTTTAGGTTATAACATGCCCGAGAAAAGAAACTTGATTCACCAAAACCTACATTAATCGAACTTAGCGCATAATTGGTTCTCTCTTAGGACTTGAGGTGTGATTCTCGAGATGTTCCTTATGCTCTTCTTCATTTTTGGAATAGATCAAAATGTCACCAATAAATACCACTACAAATTTATCCAGATACTTCATAAAAATTTTGCTCATTAAATTCATTAACACTCCTGGGGCATTAGTTAATCCAAAAGGTACTACTATGTATTCATAATGCCCATATCCGGATACAACGGCGGTTTCTCCACATCTTACGCTCTTACTTTAACCTCGATGATGCCCTCGACCGTAGGTCTATCTTAGAGAAGACACAAGCACCCTTGAGCCGATCGAGCAGATCATCGATCCTAGGAAGAGGATACTTGTTTTTGATTGTGACCTCAAGTTAAGATCTCTATAATCTATGCATAACCTCTGCTCCCCATTCTTCTTTGGCACAATTACTAACGGTGCTCCCAAGGTGACACTCTCGATAAATCCTTTTCCTCCAATTCTTTCGCTTGTTTCTTTAGTTCTACTAGCTCTGATGGGGTCATACGGAAGGTCTCTTGCATATAGGAGTGGCTCCAAGAACAAGATATATAGTAAACTCTTTCTCTGTCGGTGGCAATCTGGTAGTTCTTCAGAAATAAATCAGAAAATCTCGAACCACTAGGATGGGAGTTAATTCTTGTGGGGACAGATGGTTGAGTTTAATATCGAGATGGATACATTCGGCTCTACGTCCCTGGAACAAAATACGATCCCCGCTAGGTGTTCTTACAGCATACGATTTCATCTCAATCTATGATAACTCTGTTTGCGGCTAGCCAATCCATACCTAATATCACATCTAGGTGGGATAAACCGATGACATGCAAATTAGCTAGGAAACGGGGTATCCTGAATTTTTATTATTTGATCCCTTCTCAAGGAAGTTATCGTGATTGCCGGCAGTGTACTAATCCTTAATGACGCCAATAAGGTTGCACATTCTAGTTTATTTCTAGCCATGAATTCTTTAGAAATAAATGAATGTGTTGCACCAGGATCAAATAGAATATTTCTCACGGATGGAGGAATGGAAAGCATACCCATCACTACATCTGTCGCTTCCTCCGCCTGTTCCACAGTCACATTGTTTAGACGGGTTAAGCCTGCTATTGGAGCTCCCGGGCTGTGTCCTTGCGATGAAATAGCAATGGGGTTTCCAGTAGTACGCCCCACTCACCGGTGACGGCTTTGGAATCTACAGGTTGTGTTGTCCATTTGACTAACAAAGTGCGGACAGCTAATCTTTTTGTGCCCCTCTTGGCCACAATTATAGCACTTAGTAGGTTGTAGCGGATAATTGTTGGCATAGCGAGGGCCTCTACGTTTATAACTTTTAGGTGAAGGTTTTGGCGGAATACTCCGTCCTACGGGTGTAGCTATGTAGGAGCAGTTTCTGCAGTAATGCCCTTCCTTGCCACATGTATAGCAACCACGGAATTTCTTTGGACAGGCGTTGCTATAATGTTGTCCTCCGCATTTGAAGCACTTAACGAATGGATTTGGTGGATTGGGAGCGGGATACCGAGGTGGTGCAACTATCCAAGGTTGAGGTGGAATGGGTCTATTTGGCATGAGTGGCACAAAAGGTAAAGGTGGAGGTGAAGATGATTGTATACCGAATTTAGCCCTCTCTCTTATTGCTTCCAGTACCTCAAGATCCCTCCGGTTCATTTGGGTTTTCCAATGTGAGAGTGATACAAGTACTACTCCTCGTGGCAACCGAGGTATGGGTTCTGAACATCGGGTGGGTTAGGATTGCTAGGAAAAGTGATTTGCCTAGCGCTCGGATCTCGGGAGGTAGTTTGAGGAACCTAGCCTTAGGATTAGGTCTGGCTCTCTAACCTGGTTGTCCGACATCCTGCAAGAGAAGCATTAACGAGACGTAACTTAGCTAATCCTTTTCCTTTAGCAAAATTTTAGATTTAATTGCCCTTCTTATGTTAGCTAGAATAATTTTATAAGGTATGGTTGGACAATTGCCATTATCAGAATTCATTTATAAGACAAGAGGTATTATCGTGTGGAGAGGGTAAAGGTTGCAAACTTTTAATTTAAGCCAGCATTCCTTGGTGAGATGAGAGGTGTTGTTGTGAATAGAGGCCATTATGATTTTTGTTTTAAAGAGGAGAGAAGACATTGGATAATTCGCTCTCGTTCGTCACTCCATTCCGTAATTTACAAGATACCATCTACCTAATCGTCTCAGTGGTAAAATGCTAAACAACGAATAAAGAAGCAATTAAGACAAAAGAAAAAGGATCTTGGAAGAAATATAACACATCGATCAAATCACATAAGGAAACGATAAAGAGACAATGGTGTTCAAGCACCAAGAACTCAAAAGACTGACGCTCGAGCTCACAACTAAACCTAGAGAAGAACTTGACACAAGATCAAAACAAGGAAAGAAAGCGGCAAAGAATCCTCGATGCTTGAGCACCAAGGATTTCTCGAGTTACGTGCTCGAGCCACGCTTGATTCGCATATCCAAATACGCCACTGACTGTGTCCGGAACCTTCCTAATCCTTAGCTCCTCTTCCGATTTATATAATCGCCTAATTATATACATATATAACCATATACACACATCCAGTACAAGAAAGATTAAAGAAATGCTCATTGGTGAATGAAAATCTATCTAACCCATGTTCATGTGCAACATACTAATCATGACTGCATAGCACAAGTAAAAGCAATTATAAATCAACGGCTCCCATTAAGTGAATATTATTACAGCCTACCTTACTCCTAGCATTCTAATGCATCACATGGCCATGGTCCATTCCTACACTATGACAATTTATGCACTAGTGAACAAGATGCTCGTGCTAAAGCGACCTATCCATACTATTGGAAATTTAAAGGATTAAAACAGACATGCTGATGCAATGTAACAACCCTATCATCAATCGATTTGCATCAAGCACTAAACAAGATGCCATGCAATTGCTAGAATGTAGCTATATACATGACGTTGATTTTCTTGCATGAGACAACTAAACAAGCATGAACATAATTGATTAAATAACTGGAATATGTACAGCCTAGTTGCTTATGACCATCACACTAAGCATGGTGGCGGTATGAAGATTGACATGCATCCAGAATGACTAGTTCATATTTGAAAGCAATAATTATGCAAGATCAACATCCTTAGTGTCTTAACTTAAATTATGCAAGATCAATAAATGATGACATAGAACATTAATTACGCATAATACGAGCCCCTATCCCCCTTAAAAAGGTTCTACTTAACATTGGTGGTCCAATTAAAATCAAGAAGACAAAAGATTAAGGCTATTGCTACTATTTGATAAGACAAGAATTACAATATAACTACTGCATATAGCTCGGAAATATTTTTACTTGGGTTTTCCTACCGGTCTCTAATTATTTAATAGCGTGGTTCTCGTAACCATTGCTCTGATACCACCTGGTGATTTACCAGGTAATTAGCCCAGATAATCAACGGCTTCCCTGTTGTTATCTTGAGATAATTACTCAGATCTCAGATAGTGGCTAATAAAATATCGGCAACCCAATACTTTATCACTACTACACCGTATTCAGAGTGTTACAAACAGAACAATAATTAGAGACAGAAAATGGTACCTTTATTACGACCATTATGCCACGCTGGCTTCAAGTCCAAGACCTTAGTGTACATCGATCTAATACTACGAAAGGAATTACATAGGTACTAAATACACCCAAAGCCTCGACGTAGCCGACGTGGCACTACTAATCCTTCTATCCTTCCTCGATAGAACTCGGTAGCCTCGTCCAAACCGATCTGACGCTTGAACATCGGAGCCCGATTCTTGAAAAGGGAGATTTAGCAAGAGTGAGCATCAAGTACTCAAAGAAGCATTAATAGTAAAATACAATAGATGAATTTCCTCAAATCATCCAACTCATGTCCATCCAAGACCATTTCCTCTCAAATCCACTTTTCATAAAATAAAGCTTTATTAAGAAAGTTGTGTCATTTTAATTATCCCAAAATGCTACTAACACTGTGACGTAGACAGGACTTAGCTTCCGTAGTCTCCATTCCAAGAGACGGCATGATCATGATTTTACCTCGCGCAGTTTGTACCACTTTACCCATAGTGACATAGAGATGCCCTAACGCTTATAACTAGTCCAGGAGTAATTCTCAACCCCTGCACTCGAGTTGGGGACACACACCAATGTCTTACACAAATCGCAGATACAGTTGTTAACCCGCACCAACGGCAGAACTCCACTGCTTCAAATATACCGCCCAATTGGCTTTAGTCCTTTGGGTCTACTCTAAGCATGTCCCTAAGGCGCGCCACTTAACTTACCGATGGTGTAGATATTAATACCTTCCTAGGACAACCTTTTCTGACTGAATTCCTCACACTATGGTTGATACTCATTTACGGCTCATTACCCAAGTGTTAGATTGTTTGACCTTATATAATAACCATATGTAGAGGACCCCACTGGCTACAACCCTTCTCACTCGGCGCCTCTACCCACCATATTAAACATACACCAACTCATCCATCCACTCAACAAACCATTCCAACACCAACCCGCTTACCAAACCATCCATCCATCCATTTTTCAACTCCACCATCCATCCTCATCCAATTTATAGTTTTAGTTGCAACATAGATTTTTCCATGCAAAGAAGTATTTAATGAAAACATTGGAAACATTTAAGAAGACATGATTTAAAGAAACTTGCACGAATTAAGATTGGTAAAATCGCCCTCGCTCAACAGCTTGGTTCGTCCGTTGATTCAAGTCCAGATCTCAAATATATTTACTACTATTAGTTTTGCTCATAATTAGCCTTTTGAATCGATTAATGGCGCCCAACACTTAGTGACAACTTTTGACTACTCTCTAATTTATTTACTAACTCTAATGGTTGGTTTCGGGTTTTAAATGCTTTATTACCGAGATGACTAAATTAATCTAAACTAGCTACGGTTGCAAAGACTACCTAAAACCCAGACTCTCCCTCTTTTCCTATTTTTCTCTTTTCTTTTCTCTTCTTTCCTTTTCCTTTTCTCCTTTCTTTCACCCTCTTTTATTTCTCTCTCTGCTTTCTTTTTCTCCACTCACCGACCGGACCGAAGGCCCAGGTCTCTCCTCTCTCTTTTTCGCTTTCTTCACCGCACGGGCTTTTGGCCCAATGCTCCTCTCCTCTCCCTTTTCTCCTCATCTCCTCCCGACTCAAGACTCGGTCTCTCCGCCTCCTTCTTCCTTCTCGGCGACCGACTCGCCACCTCCTCTCCTCATGGCGACGCCCTTGCCTCCACGGCCCCTACGACTCTCCTCTACCTCGCCTCCCGGCGACCTCCTCCTCTTGGCTACTCGACGCGCTCCCTCACCTCACTTGGCGACGGCCCCTGCCTCCCTGGCTCCTCTATGGCGACGCCTCCTCCCTCGCCGCCGCCCGCGACGACACCGACAATTAGCCCGCGGCTCGCCGATTCTTCTCAAGGCTACCACGACCACTGTGCTCCTCTATTCCTCCACCGGTTTTGAGTTTCTAAGGTTTAGCTATTCATTCTTGAGGATGGGATGCGGTGGCTCCGTTCTAGGGTTCGGTGTTTGCTGGATTTTGGGGGAACTCGATTCCTTGGTTGGTTCTTGGTTGCACGAGGCACGGGTTCGGTTCTAGGGTTCTTGTTCTACTGGATGTGGGGAATCTCTGGTTCGGTTCTTAGTTGCTCAAGTCGGTTGATGGGGTTCGGTTCTTTCTTGTCGGGATTCGTGTTCTTGATGCCCGACAATCGTTCGACGCTCGGTTTTCTGGTGCCTAGAGCTCGGTTCTTGGGATCTTGGTTGCTTGATGGCTTCGGACAGTGGTGCTACAAGGTATGCCTAGGGTCGATGACGATATTGGGGTGAGATGACCTAGGTTTGGGGTTGTAGCGCCGAGACCGGCTGGCCAGTTCTAGGTAAGGGCTTGGGGACAACCGGGACGAGCTACAAGGGCCCCTAGGTAACTCCCCATCGAGACCCAAAAGGAAGAACTCCGATGTACACCGGTTTCTACTAGATTTGTTAGCTTTGCCAACTACATTCCACTCTAGGTTGTTGTCGCTTGCTACTCCTATGCTAATGGGGTTTCTTGGCTTACTTGGGATCCTTGCTTTTCGGTTCGGTTGGGAAGAAGGATTGGCGTTGGAGTAGGAGTAGAGGTGGCCGAAACCCAAGCTTGCCCAGCTCCACCTCCTTCCGGCTCCTTCGGTTCGGGATCGGGATTTGGCCCAGCCTCTTGAGGCCTTCTCCTCCGCTTTGTCTGCGGCCCCTCTGTTCTTGCTCTCACTCACTCTCCCGGTTTGGCTAGGGGAAAAGCGATGGGAATGGTCGGCTCTATTGCGTTGAAATGAGGGAGGCCGTGAATCCCATCGTAACTCGGTTATTATCAATTACCAGCTGCTTAATTAATTTTCTACCCTCTATACTCCACTGAATGCCTAAGGGCGTAAATGTCCTTCTTCTTTCTGTTGTAGCACTAGCTCCCTTGTTATTTAGTAATGCTACTCATACTGACTCCATACTCCCATTCATGGCAATGGTGGTATTTCTACCCTTATCATACGCCTTAATGCATTGACTAGGATCCAATTCCATGTTAATTACTTGATTAGCAACAGTAACCAATGCATAAGCTTAATGGGATTTTCAGGGTCCTTACACCCGACCCCCACAGGAACAGCTTGACATCCATAACTGCAAGGCCAAGACAGGGTGCCATTCCAGAGAGTCCCCAACTACAGATTGATTCCATCCTGGCCCGGTGCATCAGCTACAAGAAGACAATCAACCCTGAAGATTATAGTTTTACCAATCAATAAACTACAATTACCCAATCAGATAGCAATGAGACCTTACTAACACAGGATCCAACACTCACACAAGAATAAAAAACCCTATAGAATATCAAAATATAAACGCAACCCTTCCTCCCACTACAATCCGGTGGCGATCACCAAACCACATCAAGCGATCACACGCGCCACAACTTCCAATTCCAACAGCAACGAAAATCATGCACCGTAAACGAACAGGGAGGGAGCGACTTCCGACATCACCTGGCTCCGCTTCCTCTTCTGGTGGCCGGAGCTCCACCCCCCGGCGGCTGCGGCTGCCGCCGGCGACACCTCAACCACGTCAGGATCATCGAACGATGAGCTCCCCGCGCACAGGTAACTCCTGCAGTAGCAACCGGACCAACCAAAATCAGCGGAAAGTGCGAAACGGGGCAAAGAGAGCGGCCGATTAGATCGGCGGTGGGGTGACTCGCTTGGAGGCGTGGGTTGCCATCGAGGTCGCGGCCAATGCGATCGCCGTCGATCACCCGGGGCGTCGGCGTCGGCGGCCGTTAGGGTTCCGGCGAGGTTAGTACTAGCGGAGGGGAGGAGGGGTTCGGGTGGTGGGGCGTGGACTTGTAGTGGAGGCTGACTCTGAAGGGAGAAACATATTTATAGGGAAATAATCTTTCAAGGGGAATACCCAGAAGCGTTGGGAGTGTGGAGAAATAAACAAATATGGAAAGGTGAAGGGGTCCAAAGAGAAGTAGGCACATGGGTCCCTTTGGTTCGGGGCTTTCGGATGTTGGGAGGAGGCTGGTTTGTGGGCCCCGGAATTTCCACGTGCGTGTCAGGTGTGGAACAGGAAATCTCACATGTTCTAATCCCCAAGATATTTAAAGCTAATTTCACATGTTGTAAAGCCATGCTTGTTTGAGCTTTTTTTTATTGATTTAGAAGCTAAAAGGTCAAAGTCTAAATAAATTGATAGTTTTTTATTTATTTTTTTTAAAAAGCTATGATTTTAAACTAATGTTACTGAAATTAGATAAAATACCCACTTTTAACATATATAAAAGTTGATATCTTTTAAACTGTTTAAGCCTAAAAGCTAAATTTAAACTATAAATTAAAAATATAAGCCTAAATAAATAGCGGCTAAGATTCTCTCGCCTTGACGCCTGCTCCTATATGCCCTTTCACGGTAACCGATAGGGAGCAAGGGTGGATTCACTAAAACTGAAAAATCGAACCAAATTAAGGCCATGTTTGGATCCCTGGACTAATTGTTAGCTGGCTAAAAATTAGTCCTAGTCTATCCAAACAGGAAGACTAATAGGTGGGCTAATTTTTAGCCAACCCCTTAGCTAACAATTAATCCATTAGTTGGTGGGGAGGAGCTAATTTGGGCTAATAGCATGTAACACGCTGGGAAAAGCCTGAAATACCCTCGCGCTGGCCTTATCCTCATTTTCTCACCCATTATGAGGGGCAGAAATGACTTTTCTAAAAAATTAGTCCAACCATTAGTCATGTATCCAAACAGCTCTGGACTAATTTTAGATGGACTAATTATTAGCTGGCTAACAATTAGCTCTAGCCATTAGCCAGCTAACAATTAGTTTTAGTCCATCCAAACATGGCCTAACTGAGAAATTCAGTTTTTTGGGTGTTAGGTTTTCTGTTCGGTTTTTTTATACTACTAGATAAAACAGCGCACTCCGCCGCGCCGTCTGTCCAGGACGCTAATGATAGGTGATTGGTAGTGTGAAAATAGGTCAAGATTAGCTCGAAATTAGGGATAAGGCTATCAGTGTTCATGTTAGGCTGTAGCGCGATGGGCATGATGGAAAGAGGTATTTATATTCTGAGCAGAAAAAACATGAGCGAATATTATACCTTGTAATAGCTTAGACATATTTGTATACAATATATATATACGTTAATGTTTCATGCTCGATTTAAATCAACGGCAAAGATCTCGTACATAAATATTGTAACATAACAAAACAAATTAGGTTCGGATATTAACACAATGTTGAAACATCTATATATAAGATTGTTTGCTTTGCAAAAACAACCGGATAGAGATCGCCGTAACTCACGATATGAAGAACGTAAGTCTCTGCTTTGCAAAAATAAGTTGGATAAACAGAAAAGTTTTTTCGATTAGCCTGCCTGGTCTAAAACATAAGGGACATATATAGTTAAGCTGGATACGTCAAAGTTTCAAAGGCAGATAATAGATAGAGCACAGTGTTATACACTATACAAATATTTCGCGCATGATTATATATATACATATATATAGATTATATATACATATGTATGATATAACCATTGCGCTGAGCATACGATGCAGTTTTTTTTAGTGGGGAACACTAAACTACGGGCTACCGGACGGCTTCAGGTGCTAGGAGACTCCTGCAACGAATTGCCCGATGTCAGTACAGGGCTTTGCAATGAATAACGATGTTAGATAACAAAGAAAGATCCAGCGAAAAAAAAAGTATAGTTATCTATATGAGTACCTTTTTTTAATGTGGACTGGTTTTTTCATCTATAAATAGCTTTCTTTTGACCGCAGTTTTCTTGTTGGCAATGCTATCAGGTTGTTTAATAGGAAAATAACTATGTTAATACTATAGCATAAAGGATTTTAATAGAAGACAAAAACTCGGTTATTTATAGAGATATAACCTTGCATCACTTTGAGGAGTGGGTAGATCAGAATGTGCATCGGATGATGTTTGTTCCCACGTAGATGTTGGGTTCGCCATTATCTGTAAGGAATAGAAATGAATTTTGTGATTAATCCAATTTTCTAGATTCGTAAGTAAAACATTGTTAAACGGTTTGAGTTACCGACATGTGGCGATGGCGGGGTTTTTCAAGGCCAACAACAGGCGGTGTGCCTTCTTGTCGTTATCATGTTTGTATACACAAAGCAAGGAAAAGAGATGCCTGAAATGCTAAGTACTAAAGGATCACATGTAGCAGGCATGCAAAATGTCAGTACTATACAATGTAAGCGTGTGAAAATCTGAGGTTAACAACATATGTACAATTAATAATATATATGTAGGTATAGCGCTTAATACATGGAAGAAGGGCGCACCTTTTCAGATGTAAGAACTTCTCGAATGACATTGATAAAGCCAGGTGAAGTAGACATCATGGTAGCAGGATTTTCAAAATGCATACCCTTTGTAGAGCTACCTGGTCGCTCACGATTTTCAGAAATATCCAAGTGTTCATCATGCACAAAATCAGTGGAGGGAATCGTTGTTGATTGAATATTCATCGGGGTAGAAGCGACCTGGGTAGGTGTACCAAATTCGCATAATGTTAACATTAGTATCGATAGTGTTGGTTACTTTGCCAATCTGTTTACTAACAGAGGTAGACTCAGATGAACATAAGAATGGCGAGAAAGAATCTACGACATAGTAAGTATAGTTGGTAACTAAAAATATATGTTAATAGTAAAGGACAAGAAAGTATGAATATAAAAACTAAATAAGAATATACCGTGAACCAGCCGTTGTCATCCCACATCTAGAACATTTGTAGGAATCGCCTGACAGCTTAGCGGCTCTTTTACATGTAGCGCATGCTAGATACCACCATGGTTGTCTTTGGAGCAAAGTTTTTGATAGCAATGTGTATGATATAGTTATTTCCCTAGAGACATAAACAGAGAGTTGGGAATATGTTTTTTTTTTGCTAGCGTTAAATAGATTAAATCTTGTTGGGAAATTGTGGAGGCAGAGTTACCAAAACATCATGGTTGTTAAGATTGCATATTTGTTGAACCGTAGTCGGTATAGGCTTTTTTTGTACAGCTAGTTGTCCAATCCATTTGATTTGGTACGGCATACCTATCGGACTATATTGTTGTCGTGTATAAATAGACATAAGTAAGGTAAAGAACCATATGACAATATGATTATGAACAGTGGAAATGACTGGACTAATAAGGGGACAGAACAACAATGACGCAATAAAGAACTGTACTAAAGAGGAAAAATAACAAATAAAAAGATCTATACCTTTCAACGAATCAACATATTCCTTAGACAAAGAATATATAAGAGTAGCAGATGGCGCGTACGAATTGAATCCTATGAGAAGTATCTATGTAAGAAGATAATAATATGCGAATGCATTTCTTCGAGTGGGTAAAAGAAACGAACACAACAAGATCTAACAATAAAAGGATAACCTTGTCCTGAAAGATGCTTAGAAATATTAACAGCATTTCTCTTAGCTCGATTCTCACGGGCAATAGCCGGCGTTATACGTGGGCAAAAATAGTCTCCTAAAGATCGAGAGGAAAAACCATGATTCAACAAAGGAGAACGAAGTGGAAAACGACCAATAATCCAATCGAAAGCGGCTATAGAACTAACTCAACACAGTCGATGTCGAGACCAAAACGTGATGGACGGGTTCTGATCATTGGAAGGCAAACATTGCACATAAGTATTGATCTAACATAACCAGAATAAACACTGGCTAGAGGTAATCTTTCATGAACACGCGTACGCAGATGCATACTTATATACACAGATACATACATCTGATAACCCAACGTACAGATCCACACCCAACACACTAAAGAACAGGCGAATATACAGGCAACGAAGCCCATATCAAGCATGGCAAACAGCAGTTAAACATTTTGCGAAAATACAATAGTCGATCGATAAATAGATTATTAGGCATCGGAGCAGGACTAAGCGACCAATCATGCAAATCCGATAAAGTTTGGTGCATAAACAATTAACCGACATAAGAAAACGAACACACGGTGTATTAACATAAGTATGAAGGTTAGGTAGCAGTACCTCCAGTCAGTAGAAGCAAAAATCGATCTCCCCACAAAGTCGGGTCTCCAAAGCGAAGGCGTTATCGTGGGGAAAAAGGTAGATGCAATAAAAATATTCTTTGAAAGCACAATTAGCATCACCCAAAATAACAAAGGCGAATCTGCATCCGTAAACAAAAACATAGCTACAGTGAGGAGGTCCATCTCATGAGACAAATGATCAGATGTAGATGCGTCTACTAATTGAAGTCCTTGAATATATGCAAGTTCAGCAATTAAGTGACAATAAGATCATGTAGGTGCGTCTACTAATTGAAGTCCTTGAATATATGCAAGTTCAGCAATTAAGTGACAATAAGATCTTTTTAGGCAAAATGTAAGCAAGAAGTTTATTCAGCTACCTCGCGTGGCAGGTTGGCGTAGGGAAAGGAGGACGGCGTGGAGCTAGCGTGATGACGGCGGGAGGAGCGGATCCGACAGCCGAAGGAGCGGATTTAGAAACAAGCATGGCGGCCCGAAACCTGAGGGCCTGGGCGTGGTGAAGGCGAGCGTCTCCTGGAGACCTTCGCGCGTGGCCTCGAAGGCTCCGGAAGGGAAAATCCCCAGATGCTTGAAGGGCCATCGAAGGGACGGTGCGTGACGGATGGCGGCCACGGCCAAGGCATATGCAAGGACGGCGGCAGATTTAACGGCGACGCAGGAGGTCGGCGATGGGTCGAGAACTTCGCTGACTGGAGCTGCGCTTAGGCGGCGTGAGGGGTCTGGCGTGGTGGAGGCGAGCACCTCCGCCATAGCGACGCGGCAAAGTGAGAGCCGGAGGGAGAAGGGGAGCGCTGCCTCGAGGGCTCCGCGGCGTCGATTTGTTGGCGACGCAAGGGCCTCGTGGGAGGACACATGGACGGTCGGATCGAGACACACTCGCAAGAACAACGGTCGTCGTTACCAAGGACTCATCCGCAATCAAGGAAAACACGAGGGGCTCGCCGCACAAAGCGGTGATGTGGCGTAGCTCAGCTTCCGGGAAAACTTCCCCACTTAATCTCTACTATTCTAAAGCAGCACTTGGTGGCAGTGGTCCGTTCTTCCCACGTCATTAATTGCCGCTTAATTGTCCTGCTTAATTGCCCTACGCAGTTAAACGGTTGGCCGCTTTAATTAAGCCAAGAAACGAAGCGTTAAAGATAGATGTTTGATTTTGTGAAATAATTTTTTTTTATTTTTAAATCTTTATTTTTCGTTATCAATTTTGTTTTTCGTAGCAACGCACGGGCATGTAACTAGTAGATAGTATATTTGGTTTTCGGTTCGGTTCTCTTCATTCCGAATCCGAAAGAAACAAAAACTCGAATAAGAGCTCACAGTCGCAGGTTGGGTTACACAACAAATTCCCCATCCCTAGGTCGAACTTGAATCGCCCCATTCCATCCAGCCATTCCCCGAATTCCCGTCGGCGTTGCCTCTGAGCTCCGCTCTCCAGACCCGATCGGGATCCTCTGCCGTCACTGCACGTCCACCTGGATCGCCGGCCTCCGCCTAGATTTCTGCCCTCCGGCCTCCGCCTAGATTTCTGCCCTCCGGCCTCCGCCGTCTGGCTCGATCTCTGCCTGCTCCTGAACTCCCTCCTCCTCCTGAAGTCCCTGCTCGGCCTGAACTGGGGAGTAAGGATCTGTCCTAAACTGGCAGTGCTTGGGGACGGACGAGCGGCCTCCCTCCTCCTGAACTCTCTCCGGCTGCTCTGCACACAGCACTTCCTCCGGCGGGCGAGGTAAAACTAAACCTCCTCATAAAATTTCAAAACTGACGTGATTGATGGATGGAATGAGTAGAACCGTAGAAAGCTGAGGTTAATGGTTATTGTGTGTTGATTAGTGGATCTTGCGTGCGCGATATACAGGTAAGCAGTGAGCTTGGTTCTGTAAGACGTGTGCTCATCCTGACTCCTGAGAGTTCAAGACTTCAAGCCTTCAAGTTGTTGGATAGCACTGCAGGTTAACTGTCATATGGCTTGCTTTCCTGTAACCATCAAGTTGTACTGAAATTATTTCTGGATAGCTTGATATTCTGGATGTATTCTGCACTGAAATTTGCTCATGCTACCTTGCTTTATTGGTTGCATGTATTCTGATTATGGTTAGCTTGATGATGACCTCGGTGTTGTAGCAAAGGGGGGAGTTTGAGCATAAGGACTTGACTCTGATGTGCTGTGTTGGTTGTTGGCAGCAATTGGACTATACATATTAATGCCATTCACTGAGTACTAGTACTTACACAATAGGAAGGAAAAACTTTAATCTGTTTCTCGTATTTAGCTAGTTACAGTTAGGCTAAAGATGGCAGCTGTGGTTGGTTTCAATAGGTCTTGCATTTTTTTAGGTAAGAATCCTTATATCCTGTATAGATGAAATAGAACACTTGTTGGTATGATTGTTTGATTATCTGAACATGCTTTGAAAAATTATTTATCTGAGCAAACTTTGTTAATACTTTAAGATACTACTTCTGTTTAAAATTGTAACTGATTGGTTTTCTTTTTCTTCATTCAGCTGGGCAGCTGGCCATTATCATTTTGGGGAAAGCTTATTCATGTTCCAGAATCTAGACCGTAAGATGAGAAATTGAGAAGGACCAGATGCTTATTGACATTCTTGTTGTATATGCAATCCAGATGTTGCTTAATAACATCCTGTTATCTTATGATTTTTTAATGTTCTGCTACTGTAGACTTTTGTGGGTTTATCTCAGGTTTATGCTGTGGATTATGCTGTGCTGCTTACTGACATGCTATATTTTGGTTAACCGAAAAACCAAATTAGCCGAACCGAATTTTTTCGGTAAATTCAATTTGGTTTTTAAATTTATTCGGTTCGGTTCGGTTGACACTTCTCAAAACCATAATTTTTTTAAACCGAAAAAACCGAACCAATAAAATTAAATTAACTAGATACGCATCCCTAGTAGGGTGCGTCGGGCTGTGGCTTCAGGTGAAGCTCCGGGCCTAGGTCCAACGTCCTCGAGAAATTTGAAAAAAAGCACCTATAGCACATGCAATAGAGGTTCGAGATGAAAAATGAAACGGGAGCTTGTAACTTCAGAGAGCCCATGTATTAACTCAAGGAGATAATACCAGCTATGTTTGTATTTCACACTGCTACGAACCAGTAGGGGTGCCAAGTATTCACCGGCACCTCCAAAAACCGAAAAAAATATGTGAGAACCGGTTCTTCGATTAGTAAATTTGAACTATTTATTTGTAAGATTTTATGAGAGAATTAGTTCTTCTATTCATACAACTAGCAAAATTATCTATGCAACTGTGCGGTTAGATATTATGATACAATTATCTTTGATATATAACTATATTTTTTATAATTGTGTATTTTTTATATAACCCTAATATCTATATAGATTAATATGCACTGTTATAAAAGAGGTGCTTCTATGCTCTTCTTTTTTAACGTTGCACAAATATTGAAGCATGAATAAAGAGTAGATGAGGATTACTTACCCCTTCGTTTGCTTCAAGATTTGTGCAACTTGTATTAGGAGGAAAAGATCTGGTCCTACCAAAATAAATGATGGAGATCCTTGAATTCTTTCTTTTAATCTAAGATGTTATAACCCAGGTCCGCTAGATAAAAAGTTAAATATTTCTTTTAAATAATAACATCCGATGATGGAGATCATTGGACTCCTTTTAAATAATAACATCCGATGATGGAGATCCTTGGACTCTTTCTTTTAATCTAAGCCGTTATAATCCAAGTCCGCTCAGATTAAAGGCCAGATGTTTTGCTTTTTTGTGAGCATTTCTAGCCTATTTCTCTTTTTTTTCTTAGCAACTCTCGTGAGCTTTTAATATATAATAGATGTTTTTATTTGAACGTACTCTTAGAAATTTTCAAACTTATGTGTTGGATTCATGATATTATAAAACTATTATAAGGTTATAAAACTGTACCCTTAAAGTATACACCTTATTGAAATATTTCTAGTTCCACGACCGGTTACAACAGATATAAAGCTAATCTGTCAACCATTCAGACAGATACTACTATCCAAACACACACATTTGCATACTTCATTCACACTCTCACCGGCTGCCTCTACCTAGCACCATCGCAGTTCAGCAATCATGCGCAAGTCTACCGAACTCACAAGAGACGCATACACTAGGCAGCATATTATTGGGAATACACGAGCATCTACATACATATACATACAATATATATCCGAGCCCAGTTTTGTCGCAAATCTAAAACACCGGTGTCAGCAGTGGAGTATATCATTGCTGATGCAGGCAGGACGCACGATTGCTCTGATTTCACTGGCTGCAGGCGATCCCAGCTTCAGAGAAGGTGGTGACAAGCTTGGGCAAAATCTTGCCAAGCATTATCTTGAAACCGGTTGAGCAGCTCTTGCAGCCGTCATCTGATATGTATGCGCTGCCACGCGCGTGTCCGACGAGATCGCCGCCCAGATAAGCCTCACAGGCATCCAGAATGCGCGGCGCGCGGCAGGTGAAGTGCTCCTTGACAAACCTCTCAAAATGCTGAATGGAGATAAGGGAGAGAAACCCATCAATATTCAGTACACATCTTCTTAAGCTTTCTGAGTGACAGTTGCAGCTGAACTCAGTAAAATATATGAGAAAATGTGCTTAACGCATGCGAAGTTAATAGGTTGATAAGGAGATGCATCAATACACAGCAAACATTATACACTATACTCAAAACTCGTAGCATTCTGAATTCTCAACAGCATATTACTTCTTGAGAGTGACAGTTACAGCCGAACTCGGCAAAATATAAGAGAAAAATATGCTTAACACGTGTTTATAGGCTGCTTAGGAGATGCATGTAAGATTCAGTAATACACATCAAGCCTTATACACTATACTCGAATTCATAGCATTCTGAATTCTCAACAGCATTTACTTCTGTAATTTAAGACGTGCTTCCAAATTCAGTTGAGCCATACCAGTTGTTTCAAAATAGGTGTATTAGAGATTTTCAGAGTTTATTGTGTACAAAATTTTCAGAGCTGATAGACGTACCTTTGGTGGTTTGTGTAAAATGTACATCATGGACTTGCAAGACAGCAGGAAAGCATTCTCATTGTAAGTGATGGAGTTCTTCTCCCCATCAGCCTTCCCCATAAATTTGTCATAGCCCGCCTCATTGAAGTAAGGCTTCTCATTCAGAACAAGAGCCTGAAGGGATAACAGCAGTTGAAGAACAGTCGAGCTCCCTGGATTCCACACTTCGTTGCCAGTTCCTGTCCATGTCTTGAGAAGGCTTAGACACACTTTGCCCGACTCGTACAAGTTTGGGTTCAGGCGAAGGCCACCAGACTGGTAGTGAACACACTGGAAAAAGAAGTTTTCAGAGTTCTTTACTGTTCAGCAGCAAGAGAATCTCGACTAGAAGAGACATACAAGAGCAATAGAAAGGAATAGCTTACAGGTGGCTCATGAGGATAATCAGGTGGAAATAAAATATCAAAGAAAAATAAATTATCATGGTAAGGCGTCCCAGCTGCCCCCACAACGCAAGCCCTTAGAAGATCCATCCTTTCCTCATAAACTCTAACATCAATACCATCTGCATAGTAGAAACAAAGAACACCATGCAAGTGCTGTATTAGAAGATATATTCCATCATTTTTGAGAAATGTTACTTGCTACTAAATCTAATAACTAGAATGAATTATTGTCTTACTACGTAAGCTGTCCGTCTATACAAGTGATTTTTTTTTGTTATGAATAGCACTTGATTTCAATATGAGACCAATGGCTAGTATATATAGTTGTACAAGCCGGAATAAAAAGGAAAGCCTATATAAGGCAATACCCATACTAGAAAAATTTATATAAGTAAAACCTATATATGGAGTCTATATAAGATAATATTTATATCCTTAACATCCACCCCCTCACCCCCCAAACAAATGCAAGGCGTATGCAATAACATTGCATTTGGAAGGGTGGCCACTAAAATAGGGAAAATCCAAAGTCTTGGTTTTGAAGTAGTCGTCGTATCATCCAACTCTTGAAAAACAAGCCAACTGTGGAAAGCCGACGAAGAAGAGTTGACGGCGAAAAGCCAATGAAGAAGCCAAGTTGACGAAGAAAAAGGCAACAAAGGAGCCGAGTTGACAAAATAAGTCGAGCCAATAAAAAGAGCCGAGATGACGAAGGAGCTAAGATGCTAAGGACTTGGATGCAACGGAGCTAAAAATAAAAGACTCAAAGGAGCCGAAGAGCCGGAGCCGAGCCGAAGAATCGAAAAAGAAGAGCCGGAGCCGGTAAAAAGAGCCATGCTGGAGCCCAAAAGACTGGGAGTTGGAGAAACCAGATTGAAGTCTAGCTGAGCAAAACTCTCATGTGTCTCTCGGGCACGGGCGATGTGATTGGATCGGACGGCAGGTGAGGTCGGGCCGGGGCCGATTGCAAGCTCTAGGGCGGCTGGTGTGGGCGTGGCCATTGAGGCGGAGGCCGAACGGAGGATGGCCGAAGGCGACGATAGTGACGAGCGGCCGGTGTGGCTGTTGAGGGATGCCGAGGCGACGCGGGTGAGGCGCTGGCTGAGGAGCCATCGACGAAGGGCGTGCCGCGCGGTCGCCGTGAAGGCGCGGGCGAGGAGGCGGCCGATGACAAGGCCGACGACAATGGGCGGAGGAGCCTCGTCGCAAAGGTGGCCGCCAGTGGAGCCGGCTGAGCGCGGAAGCCGAGCAGGCGGGCCGGCCGTGAGAAGGCGGAACCAATGGGCAACACGCATGCGTCGGTGCGGGCTGCCAAGGTCGCTGAGGAAGACGACGCGCCGGAGACTGGCGTGGATGTGCCAGCGCGCGTTGAAGGCCGGCAACGATAGAGGCTGAGGAGGTCGCGAAAGACGAGGCGGTTGTCACAGTCGGTTAGTGATGAGGCCGACGGGAGGAGCCCGCCCCCGAGAGGGGAGATTTCTTCTCCTGGGGGGCAACGACAGCTGAAGAAACAGAGTGGCGGCTAGGGATGGCACAAGTGCACGTTGGTAAACCCTAACTCTAGAACCTAAGTTCTGATGCCATGCTATGAATAGCACTTGTTTTCAATATGAGGTCAATAACCAATATATATAGTTGTACAAGTGGGAATAAATGGAAAAGCCTATATAAAGCAATACCTATACTAGGAAAACTTATATATGAAAAGTCTATATAAGATAATATTTATATCCTTAATAATTTTGAAGCCATGATAATAGCATAGGGATATTCTTGAACAAATAAAAATGGAAATATTTATTAAATTAGTTAAAATGTTATTGTTTCTGAATGACTTTCAAAATTACATGCAAGTTTCTAATTACTAAGGTTTACATAGTTCTACATGTCATTTTTAAGACTTCTTTAGTTTTATCAGCAAAGGAAGGCAAGAACTCCCCCAAAGAATGTTGTTCTGTCCACCATCACTATACATTCCATTGTCTATCTTTAACACTTTACCAGCTTGATTAATTCTTCATACTTTAGATAAATAATAGATAAGATGCCCCATACATGATACAACTATAGTATAAGCTATGCCTTTCTGTTAGATAAAGAGAAGGATGAATTGAACCCAAATGTGGCTCATGTAGGCCTATGATTGCAAGTGCTGGGATTTAGTCCCACCTTGCTAGTTGAGTAGAGTTGCACCGACATATAAACCATAGTTGTCACGATGGTCTGGCGAGCCCGGACCACCTGGACGCCTAGGCATCCGCCTAGGCGATGATTAGACGATAAAAATAATAAATAATATCTTATATGACATATAATTAAGTCGAATATGCTGAAATATACCTCATATGCGAAGAATGCTGCTTTTAGTAAAGTATTGCAGATCATTAGCCAACATCAGTACACCATGATGTTTTTTCTTCTATATAACTTACATAGATGCACTTTATACCACAATGCACATTCAGAAAAATCGTAGAATTTACAGACTCTGAGGTGAAGGTGCAGAGGGGGAAGGCGCAGAGGCAGAGTAGAGGGGGATCTCACTGGAGGTCGAAGCCGCTGAGGTAGAGGCGCCGAGGCGGAGGCTCGGCGGCGGCGACGAAGACGCGAAGGCGGAGGCAAAGGCGTGGCGAAGGCTCGGAGGCGCTGAGGTGGGAGGCGGAGGCGTGAAGGCAGAGGCTCAGCGGCAGCGGCAAAGACGCGGAGGCGGAGGCAGTCCGGCAACGGAGGCAAAGGCGTGGCGGAGGCAAAGGCGTATGAGGCGAGGCTGAAGGCGAGGCTTGACGGGACGCGCGGCGAGGCGAGGCGCTGGGGGAGGCGGAGGCGGAGACGCGAAGGCGGTAGAGTCTTCTTGTGCTAGGGTTAGGGTTGTGTCCTGCTCAGTCGAACCTTATAACCCGAACCGCCTCAGCCGAACACTTCCTCACAGGTAGGCGACCGCCCAACTCCTCCCGCCACGACGCCCAACCGCCCTGATCATCGCCTGGACGCCTGGGCGGGCGCCTAACTCGCTCCAGGCGAGGCGGCCGCTCCAGGCGTCGCCCTCTGGCCGACCGGACGCCTAGTCGTCGCCTAGGCGACGACTTGACAACTATGATATAAACCCCATATTGTCCAATGCATTACAACCCTAGTTTAACCCTTTTGCACGAAGTGAGGATGAAAGCATAATTGGGGTTGGTGCGAGTGCGTGGTTTATCCGGCGTGTGGGTAGATTAAAGCCTATTTGGAGTTGGGTCGTTACACTTTCTATCTTCAGTCAATTACTTAAATGTGTACAGACAAGATTGATTACGTGAGACATGTAACCTTACATGCTATGCTATTGTGTGGAGTGTAGAACATTTTGACATATTCCAATTCAACCGCAATGCAAGTATGTAACACATTATCACATGTACATATAATATCGAAATAGAGAGCAACAGTATATATGGATTATCAATACTAAGTTATCGTAGTATAAAAAAATATACTGAGTTTTAATAAACAGATTCCAAATTTCAGGAGAAATGACAAGATTCAGCTTGTGAAGAGTTGTGATGGAATGAACTATAAAGCAAGAGAAAAACGGACCTGGCAAATCATTTTGTAAGATTGTCCATTCCTGTTGTATCTTCTTCAGCCAACCTCTTTTAACCTAACACAAAATTAACTATATTAACAAAAAATTCGCATATACTCCAATAGCCATTGCACTGTTGCTTAAAAATAAAAAGAAGGTTGCACTAGGTAAATCATTACATTTTCATGGCCATTTTCCTTCATAAAGTGATGATCAGAACAGCCCGCCACAACATCAAATCTTTTTATGTCATCTTCTGAAGGTACAGTTGACTTCTCATTGTCCTCGATCTTCGTTACCAACTCCATAACCTGTTTTTCTTCGGAAAATTCTTCCGCAGATGGCTGTAGTTCTGTGTTCACAATTTGATATTGAGGATCTGCGGTAACCTGAAAGAACAACTTCACCTTGGAGTTATGAAAATTAAACTTGAATTATTTGGTGAGAAAAAAACTTACTGAGCTAGAAGATGTAGAACCATGAGCACCAAACAAACTAGAAGCCACATTTGTCAGAAAATCAATAGCTGTTTTTGGAAAGAGGAAAGCAGTGGCTTTGCGCAAGGATCCAGTGCAGTCTTCAGCAGACTCTTCCAGAGCATTCTGAATGAGCATGAAGTTGTCGCTAAAATTTCAATCCATGCAACTAATAATCGGTACAATCGAAGATGTAAACAGAAGCTGACCTTTGTATTCTCATGTTTCATATTCTCCTGCTCAGCCACATCTACCAAATTGACAGTAGTATGTTCCTCATTCATAGATTCTAGAGAATTATCTAGAAGCCTATCTAATCCAATTATTTCAAAATATTGCACCTGAAATTGGTACAAGGGAGAAAGATATGTTACCAATAGTCTGACCAGACCCATATCACCCGTCAAAGATGGGAAATAAAACTGACAATAAAGCAAAGCAACTCAAAAAAGGAAGGAAGTCTGTTTTGAAAGGGAAAAAAGAAGAGAGGAAGAAAGCCAAAGATAAGCTTACCTTGGATATCACACCACTAGCCCATTGGACTTCAATTCCTTCATCCTTATACCCAAGAACATTGCCAATACATGATAAGAAGCCAGAGAAGGTATCCAAACCTTTCCTGCTAACTATCATGGTTCCATTGGTGAGATCTGCTTCAGACTTATCTATGTTCACAGCTGATCTAATCACAACTTCACCAGTGCAAAGGGAAAAATATGGGTGCTCTACTAGTTCATAAGCACTCACTGTCTCCTCAGTGGGGCCACATCCATATCTGGCAATGTCACTATCCACTGGAACAGTCCATTTTACATTTACAGTCCGCTCAAGTGCATCCACATTTCTCACTATCCCAGTTCGCTGGCATCTAGCAGCATCCTCTACTGTCAGTTTCTCCAGGACAAATTGCCCTGGCCAAAAATCATGATCACCAAGGGTGCTAACAGGAACCAAAGTCTGGGGTTCTAAACCAAGAGATATCCTTCCATTTTGCCATAAAACATCAACAGTGCTCTTTGTCCTGGCAACAACATATGTTTGCGAACATTCTGAACCGCAAGTCCCAAAACCCATCTGCATGTGAGAACTGCTCTTCTGGGCTTTACTCAGAAAGCAAGACTTGCCCAAATTCGTCCAGAGACTTCCATCGTGATCAGCAGAAAGAGTGCACCAATCACCAAACTGCCAATTAGCATAAGGGAAGCATGACAGTAAAGTGAGGTTCTTTGGGTCCTGAAAGTTTGGAGGACTTGAAGAACGATCTCCCCAAACATTTGTTACCGAGGTGATCCAGTTCACATGCACCAGCCCTACATCAACATGAGACACAACACCTTTATCTCTACTGGTCCTCCATGATCCAAACAACCATGTTCCTGACTTAGAAACAGACGGATGGGTAATCCTCACACGTTGACCTGGATAGTAAAAGTATGGTGCATCTTCAAAAAGGATTGGAGGAATGGGCTTCAGTACCTCGGAATCTCTTAACAACATTTCACACTTTGCCCCATCACTGAACACAACAGTAACCAGGTCAAATGCTCTGATAACCCGTCCAATCCATGGTCCCATAACCACGCAGTCACCAGAAACAAAGGATCTCACTCTCAAAAGCTTCTTGCTGTTAACATCTTTTATTATGTCACCAGAGCTTGCCTCCAAGTCAACAAACATTGAAACACCAACAACACGGCCCAACTGACCTGAGGGATCAGACACAGGGCAGACTATGTCCCCATGCAGAAACCCCCTTTCAAAAGAAAGAAAATCATCAATCTTGTTAATGCTCTCATCCAAGCTTGACAATATGTTCTGGGCATGGTCGCTGTAGGGAAAGCCACATTCTTCTTGGTCCTCGTTGTCACTGGTTCCAGTGTATGACTCACTGTCTGAGTCAATTGCAAGCGAATCCATGTTCCCAACCCTGCAACACCACATTAGGTCATTTTCATAAAGTATCAGACAACCAATATTGTTAAGAAATATTAGACTAAATGCATGGCCACCTTTTTGGAATAAGCTGTGTATTGATCAATAACGTGACAAACTAAAGAACAATCTTTAAACAGCAAGTTGACGTTCAGATATAAAATACAAAGGCAAGCAGCCAAATATTCCTGCAGAAAATAAAGGCAAAATAGGAGTATAAGAGATCACAATTAGTAAAAAAAAATAGTGTAAAAAATTGAAAGGTTACCTTCCAGAGCACTTCTTAGTGTTCAGTTTTTCACTGAAAATACAACTACAGGAAAAGAGTGGTATTTTGGTAGAATCTATGTGTATACACTCAGCACACTTGAGTGTAATGCCAAAGGAGATTTGCCCAATAGCAAATAAGAAATAGTAATACTTAGTGCCAAAGGAGAATTGCCCAGACAGCAATGTGAAGCTAAAGCTAGTGCCAAAGGAGATTTGCCCAGAGTGGAATCTAAAGCTAAAGCTAATACCAAAGGAGATTTGCCCAGGGAGTGATCTGAAGCAAAAGCAAATGCCAAAGGAGATTTCCCCAGAAGAACTATCGGTAGGTTTTGCCAAAGGAGATTTGGCCAGCAAATCAGATGATATACACGATAGAAGAAATTTGCCAAGGAAAGGAACCTCTTGCAACTTTCATCAAGCTAAATGAGGATTTCCTAAAAGGGGGTCATTTGGAAGTCCCATCAGTACTGATTGTTCACACAATGAGGGGAATATGCTCAGGAATCAGGATAGTCGATCAACAGGATGTTACACTCGGTAACTATTCTTTGCTTATCATGGATACCAACTGAATCAACAGTAGCTATCTGAGGTTTGTGGTGCCAAAGGAGATTTGCCCTAAAACAAGGAATTGCTTGTCATAGGAGATAATTCCAGAGAGGAAAGATGTGTTCGCCTTTGATGGTCACCAGACATAAATGGTCATAGGCATCAAATCGATAGTTGATCTGAAATCACACTGAAGAGAATATGCCCCCATCCGATGACCAGTACTCATCAAGAAAATAGATGGCTTCACATATGATGAGATCGCAGGAATAGAGTAGCCTTTTCAGTCCAATTACAAAGATCAGCAGGCCCTGCAACAATATCAGAAGAAGGTTAGTCCAACTGTTCATCTTCTTACCAAAAACAACACAGTTCAAATTGAGAGACTAATATATTTATGTACTTCAGAAAATACTCTGATGAAGGAAGATGAGACTTTTCAAAAGCAATATGGTAACTGACTTCCTTAATCGCTTACTATCTTAGGCTATGTTCAGGAATGATGTGTGTTAGGAATAAGCATGGTTAAAAGTTAAACCAATTGCTTAATTAAAAGCCATGTGAAAAGAGAACGTACAGGTCAGGATCATTTTATTTCTCAGTTACATTCTAGTAAACAATAGTACAGAACAAATATGATATCTAATAATATAAAATAGTTCAAGTCATATGCTTTTCCAAGTTTTGTTCATATGCAAGAAACAGATAATTAATGATAACAAAATTTTACAGAAAAATGTCAAAGAAGCTCTTTTTCCAAAAAGTTGTCAAAGAAACTAAAGTACACTCTCAAACAAAAAACATATACCCGTTGAAAATAAGAAGAATCACTTCATAGCTTTGGTTTAAAGTTACTCCAATAAACATATAAACGACTCAAGAGCCAATTTGTACCACAAAAGTTAATCTCACAATGAACAAGAATCAACATTTGTTTTAAACTGAGTAGTTTTCATTTATTTTCAAACTAGGGCAGCCACCCCCATTTCTTTTAGTTTATTAGGGGAAACAGAACGAGTGCCAAGTTCAAAACACAACATAGCGAGTGGCAAAGACCAGTGTTACAAAGAGAGTGAAGAGGCCAACACTCAACTCACATAAGCAATCTACGCACCAAGGAAGTGATCCAACTAAACATTCAAGGTATTAAAAGTCACTAAGTCAGGACAGCTAAATCATCAACGCTATAAATACTTTGTAAGAAAAGATAAAATCACCAAAACACCCAAAATTCAGTATGCCAGTTTAACTGGACACAAAAGTATTGACATACTCCCTATATTAAAGATGGGGGAGTTCCGGCTCCCCCACCATGCCCACGTGGCCCCATCCACGAAAAAGCCTCCAGAGAATTCCGAATTTACGTTTAGGTCATTCCACCATTTTTTTTTTGCAAAGAGAATCTCCCGGTTCTGCAGATTCGCAACTCCTTCGTGAAAAGACCCTAAAAGAAATACTAAATTATGATCAGGTCCTTCCTCCAGTTTTTTGTCGACAAGAACCTCCTGGTTCTGCAAATTCTCAACTGAGTCTGGACTGAGCCTTTTTGCAAACGGATCCTCCACTTCCGGAAAATTGCGTCTAGTCACGATCATACTACTTTTGCAAAAAGGATCCCGAGTTGTTGTGTGGCGTGTCGTCGTGCGTACACAGCTAGTATATAGAAAACAAAAGGGTAAGAAGACGGGATAAACAACCAATGAAATTGTAAACACAGATCTTATCCCCCCGCCCCCAAAAGAAACAGTGAATGATTGCAATATAAAAATGGTATAGGCATAAAGATTAGTACCCAAAACTCTCAGCACAAATAGAAAGATTAGACCTTATATTGCTAAACAGGTAAAAAGTTGTTTCCCCAATAGATGTAGAGTACAACAATAGGATGCCTTTTTTCCTATCCAAAACGTAATTAAAATGCTAAACTGACAAGTCCAAATCAAAACTGATACAATGAAACATCTGAAATTCCATGCTAAAGCACTAGCACACAAGGCAGTCGAAAACGAATAGTTTCAACCAAAGAAGCGAGATTGCACGGTTGAATAAATGTAATTGCAAAAAAAACCGACACCTTGTATCAAAAGCCCCTAAAAGAACTGTTATAAAACACATGGAAAAAAAATAGATGATCAAAAGAACGGGAGACACGGATTAAATGTGAAAAACCCTTTTAGGAAAAAAACATGGATGCACAAAGGCGAAAATCACTATATGAGGAGAGATTACAAGCACGGAGAACTTTGGTGCTTCTAAACCATGCAACTGTTGGGGTACATATAGGTAGGGATGCAAATGGGCCGACCCTAGGGTCTTCTTTGGCCCACTCTAGTTCATTTGTTTGCACTAAAAACTTAATTTTTACTCCACCTTTTAAGTTTTAGTGCAAACAAATGAACTAGAGTGGGTCAAAGATGACCCCAGGGCCGGCCCATTTGCATCCCTACATATAGGCTAGGGAACAAGAGTCCCAAACAGAGAAGGAAACTGAATCAGAATCGATACGACAGTCGTTGCCACGTCTGACACGCCTTGGCGTCTGCACCCCTCGGTGCCACATCTGGCACAGTGTCCAACACAGACACGATAATGAATTCGGATCACACTTTAACAAGAATGTAAGTAAATTAATCAATTTCATGTTGGGGCATAATCAGTCTAATTTGAGGAACCTAGTTTTTCAGCTAACAAACTTTGATTCTCTATTAGTATTTTGACATGAAAGTTTGGATCTTTTCATAGTAAAAATGATAACGACAAATGGCACATATTTTGACATCACAGTCCGCGGAAGCAGCTAAATGGCAACCTACCAATGGATAAGCCTGCCAAACTAGTCAGATCAAACCAATTACCTTCCATGCTAATTATGTTCCTAAAAACTGACTAAAAAGGTTTTTTTTTTTAAAAAAAAAAGGCGCCAAACTAAACCTCGATACCCCGTACGTACTCAAACATGGTAAAATTCATCCAAACCCACAATTCTAAAAGCCGGCCAAAAAATTCAGATGTTTTGCTTAAATTTTGAAGAGCTAACGACAATTAACCTGGGACACCAATTTTTTTTACCCTGGAAACATGATTGTGATAGAACGATTTAATATCAAAATAACACGAGAAATTCGCTATTGAGCACATGCATCCTCGTAATAAACGAGCACACGGCTGCGGCGGGTGGTGCCGTGGTGGTCGACGGAGCAGGCGGAGCGGCAGCCCCCGAGGGAGCGATGGGTCAGGGGCGGCGCAGGCGGCAGCATGGAGGGCAGCCGCGGGGCCTCCGCCGCCGACGGTGGCCGGGGCGGGTGCGGCGGTGGCGCGCCCCTAGCACAATGCAAAACGAACTCAAAAAAAGGAACCAAATTTAAGACGGAAATGGCATACCTGTGACAAGCCCAACCCACCGCCATGCCTGCTCCCACGATTCCAAGAACCCAGAACCGATCACCGACGAAGAGGAAGCTAACCTCCTCTTCCCCCACGCCTCAATCCATCCCCAAACCCTTCGACCATGGCAAGCATGCCCCTTGATCCCCCAACGGCTCCAATTCCTCAAAGAAAGCAAGAACCAAAGAAACGATCACCACCTCCTCCTCGTACCAAATCGTATTTCAAGTGGCAGTGAGAGAGAGAGAGAGAGAGAGAGCCTAGAGCCTAGAGAGGGAAAGCGAGCAGCTTCGTGTTCGGTGCTCGGCTGCTCGTGAGTCGTGACGGTGCCGGTAATTTCTACGGTGCGCGCGGCCTTGCCTTTTCGGTGCGGCGCCCAATTCTTTTGCTTCCTTTAATTGTGGGGCTCCTAAACTAACCCCTAATTGCGCTAATGGGTTTCCTCCCTCCCAGAATTCCAATTGCAAATTGGAAAACGTATTGGAGTCTTGGACTTGTTTCCTTTCCATGTTCGCTGCACACTGCCGTGAAATGATGCGTACCTAACAGCAGCAGTGAGACCGTAAATTGAGTGCTCAATGGAACTAAAAGTGATCCACAATTGTATGTGCCTATTGGGTTAATTTCCCTTATTCCCTAGGAGCCAGTTTTTCTTTTCTCTCTTCTTTCGTATTTTGCCCACGCCCACCTGTTTTAATTAAAAAAAAAATCCAAAACACGTTTGTTACGTATTTCTTAGCCCTAGTTTGGAATACCAGAATTTCCTACCTTCCAAACAAACACTTCACACTCCTCATATTTCGCATATTGGAATAACAAAGCAATTAAGAAGGCCAGGAAATCCGGAAATAAATTTGGCGGAGGAGGTGTGCAAGCTCCTCCTTGTGCATATCTGACGCTGATTGATGCCACATGAACAATCATGCAATCCAACACTATGACGTTAAGTGAGGAGTTTAAACTCACCTCCTCACTTAATTTGATGCAATTTTGGTTGCTTCAACTCACCTCCTCACTTAATATCATGGCGTTGGATTAATGCAAGATTGTCCGCATGGCATCAATCAGCGTCAGGTATGCACGGGAAGGAGTTTGCACACCTCCTCCATCGAATTTATTTCCGGAAATCAACCATGACACTTTTCATCATATTTAGGAGGTAGACTTTTGATACCTTTGATACAAGTTCAATATAATTTTTGGTACATTCTTTCCTCACAAAAAAGGTACATATCAATCATAAAAATTTTAACTCCAGAGGAATTTCAAAATAAATTTCATTTTTTTGTATTAAAAAAGTGCGTTCTGGCCATGTTTGGCAGAGCTCTAGATCCCAGCTCCACCTCAGAGCTGAAACTTGTAGACTGAAATAAAGTGAATTAAATTTACAATTTTATTCTAAAATATAAACAAGATGATCCACCTAAACACTCTTAATATACCTACAACTCCAGCTCCACCAACTCCAAGGAATACCTAGCTCCACCAACTCCAAGGATTTACTGGAGTACGTGAAGCTCTGCCAAACACTCCCAAAAAATACCTTAAACTAGCTCCTCTTGGGAGTGGATATTCCCAAACTTTCCACATGTAAGCTCCCTGCACGTACTCCCTACCCGTGAAAGTGCATCCATCCTTTACAGTATGCCGGGATCGCATGCAGAATATCCATCCACACGGCTGCTGCATAGCCGTTCAGAGTGCAGCACAACACATGCTTTTGTTTGGTCAATCACTCCGCAGAGATACTACTTGGTCAATCAAATGGCTGTGCTTAGTGCTGGAATAAGCACTGATATCCAGTGGTGATTTTGATCGATGATCGATGTAGCTGGAGGAACTGATCAAAAGCCTCATTTCCGGACGTGACAATTTGGTTGTATTGCTTAATGCTTGGTCAACTTGCTTGCGCTGGTTATCTGAATCTTAAGGGATCTTGTGATTGAAGGAGGAGCACCGAAAATGGCGTGCTCAAGGGATATAAGAAGCCAATTTTTTTTAAAAATAATAATTTTTTATTCGTGTATTACAATAATATATATGGATTTATTTATTTTTTTACAAAAGTGGCCGTCTATCGCGCCACGTTGGCGCGAGAGAGGACCAGTCGCTCCACGATGGCGCGACAGAGGTGGGGTGGTACCAGGCGCGATGTGCTGGCGCGACTGGTGCTCGAGGGAGCGAGAGGGGGGAATCCGAGGGGGGGCATGGGAGGACGGACGGAGGTTATTAAAACGTAAAACGAGAACGAAACAATCCACCCCCTTTTAAACTTTTAAACGTTTAAACGAACGTTAAAACATAGTTTTAGGCACAATTGTAAAACGAATATGAAAGCAAAGATATATCACATATGTATCTTGATTTTGTAGTCTTTTTCCATATAATTTGAGGTCATATGCTATGCATCTTTCTCCCATGTATCCATTTTCCTTGCACATTGCAACATATGAATTACTATAACAAGAAATTATAATTCAATTTAATAAGTAAATATGGTTTGTAACTTTTTATCACATACCCTTTTGATGATCCCCATCTTCTCTCCTTCCAATCCACAAACTACAAGAAAATTGCACATCAATGAAATGAATGAATTGAAAACTAAAATTAAAGACAAGATACATTACGACATGAGTTCACATCCAGACAATAACATAAGTTCATACAATAACATAGATGATGGTTAACAAATTAACTAAATAAGTCCACACAAAAGCATAAATCCACATAATAGCGTAGGTCCAACTCTCATCTCTCAATATCCATCATTCAAATCATCGAAACTATTAGTAGCATTCACATCTTGATCATCACTATCTTCGTGGTTGCTTGAGTTGTCATCGTCATCCACATCAAGATCATCAAGTATGAGCTCATCTTCTTCCTCTCCATTGCTTGAGTCCGAATGCGATGCCTCCTGTATGACTTCCTCTTCTCTTCTCACACGACGTGCATAGCAATGCTCAAAATGAGCTCTCCTAGGAAGATTGCGGCCTCGAAGATTGCTTGATGCGCCAATAGCTTCGTCAACTTGGTCCCATGTCAAGTCACCTTCACCCCTTATACACCCACTTTGAGTTGGATTGGCCGATGGATTGACCCATTCATTATCCCAATCAAAGTCTTCTAAAACCAAAGGATCAAAGTTTTTTCCCTCCTCACGTATTCTTTGGAACCTACTAGCCATCTTTCTATTGTATGAGACATAGACCAAGTCATTTAATTTTTGGTGCTCCAACCGGTTCCTTTTCTTGGTATGAATCTACAAGTGGGAATAAAAGCAATTAATTAGAACCAAAATAAAGGAGTTACAATTTACATAATTAGATGGTTAAATTCACTTACAAATTCAAATGCACTCCAATTGCGCTCACAACCGGATGATGAAGCGCAAAGACTAACTATTCCTCTTGCAAACTTGTGAAGCTCAACGGTTCAACCACCATATGCAAGCCACCAATCAACTAAAAGAACAAATAAGGTGAACTTTACATGCCGAAAAGTAAAAAATTACTTGCTGAAATTATATTTAAAACCCTAAAAATTTAGACTACTTACTTGGATTTCTTGTGTGTGAGTGTTTTATTGCCATTTGGTTTGCAAATACATCTCTTTGATTCTCGTATAGAACAGCTTGGCTATCAATCTTATCTCGAAGAGCCTCATCTTGTACCATTTTTACAAGCACGTCATTGAACTAAGCTCTTATCTTTCCAACACGTCCTTCATCATCACCCTTTTTGATGTTATAGAACTTTCCAAGGTTCAAGTAGAGAGCCGCTCCATATAGTGGGGTGTCCATTTGCCTCGTCCAACGTCTATCAATAATCTTCATGAGGCGATTAAGCAAAGGTTTTTTGTTTTGAGTGCAGAACGATGAGGTGATCTTTTCCTTTGCTAAGTTCATGGCCGATGCAACCTCCGGCATAGCGGGCTTTTCATCACCATCAACCAACCTCAGCACAATAAGGAGTGGAAGCAAAGCTCTTATACAATCATCAACTGAATTCCAGAACTGTCCCGAAATAACAATGTCATACACTGCTCTTCATGCCTTAGTCTTAGACAACTTGCTCCTAGTGAAGGCATCACGTGTCACTAGGAGCTTCAATGCTTCTTTGTGTTTGTGCAAACTACGCAACGTAAGGAATGCAGTGGCAAACCTAGTCGCTGCGGGCCTCACAAGATCCATCCCACCTGTTTTCTCCCTCATTTCACTAAGAATCCTCCCGTGCATATAAATAAATGTAGTGATTTGTCGAGCACGTGAAATTGGTTTCTTGAAATCCTTTAACTTCCCTATGTCTTCCAATATAAGGTCCAGGCAGTGTGCAGCGCAAGGGGTCCAAAACAAAGGTAGGAATCCTCTCCATTAGCAGCCTGCCAGCTGCCTTGTAGTTAGCACCATTGTCTGTGACAACCTGAACAACTTTGTCTTTGCCAATCATCTCAATCATTTTCTCTTGCAAGTTAGCAAGCATCATGGCATCATGCGATTCACTAGATGCATCGACTGACTCCACGAAGAAAGTCCCTTCAGGACTATTAACCAGGAAGTTGATCAACTGACGACCCCTCCTATCAGTCCATCCATCTGGCATGAGAGAGCAACCATATTGCTTCCATGCCCCTTCATGCTTCTTCTTCTCGCCATCTGTCTCCTTAACTACCTTCTGAAGTAATAGCTCTCGTAGCGCATGGAAACTAGGAGGCTTGAAACCAGAACCATACTGTGCAAAGGCCTCTATTGCTATCTCAAATTGTCTTGAATTTGCAAAATTAAATGGTACACCACACTCATAGAAAAACTTGGCTATCTCCATACAGACGGCTTCTCTTTCTTCCTTGGTCCTCATGTGAAAAGATGAGAAAGTTGCCTAGAGGGGGGGTGAATAGGCAGTTTAAAATTTAAACCAAATTTGTCGCAGCGGAAAGAGTATCGGAACTTCCGGTATTGGATCGGAACTTCCGATATAATCGGAACTTCCGATACCAGTTCGGAATGTCCGATCGACTTTGGACACGGACAATTAATAACTGAGAGTAAAGAACTTGGAATGCAATCTAAGAACGTTATATCAACTAAATAAGGAAACAAGCTTAAGTAAAGAAGGTAAAGACGTGGATTTGTTCCCGGAGTTCGGATTCTTGAGGGAATCCTACGTCTCCGTTGAGGAGGCTCCAAAGAGCCGGGTCTTTTCCAACCCTTTCCTCCCAAACCTCGGTCACACTTGAGGCTTGATTCCACTATTGGTTCCTTTCCTTTCGGAGGCGGAGCCGGCCTTCACAAAATTCTCACGGCGTCCCACAATCCTTGGGAGCTCGCGATCGACACCTAGCCGTCTAGGAGTCCTTCAACCTCCAAGAGAAACAAATACACCGTTGAACGATCTTGGAGGAACACTCTTAAGCTCGAGATGAATGACACTTGCTTTTCACTCTTAGCTCCAAATCTCACTTCTAGTCCTCACTCCTTGGATGATCCCTAAGATCAAAGGGGAGGGCTCAAAAGTAGACTAGAGAGGGCTCAAGGTGCACTAGAGTTCTGCCAAATAGAGTGTGTAACCCTCAAATGAGAGAGGAGTGGGGTATTTATAGATTCTTGCAAAAACTAGCCGTTATACACCCACTCAGCTGCATATCGGAACTTCCGATGTCAACATCGGAATGTCGATATGTGCAAACAATCAGAACTCGAGTGCACTTCAACTGTCGAAAAAGGTGCATCGGAACTTCCGATGTCAATATCGGAACTTCCGATGTTCCCAGAAAAGCCCTTAACAAAATGCTTCTAAGTTCATATCGGACTGTCCGATATAAAATCGGAACTTCCGACTTATTATCGGAATGTCCGATATGATATGCCGGAATGTCCGATAATTCCAGAGAGCTCCCTTTTTCAGGTTTGAACACATCGGAACTTCCGATATTTCCAGAGAGCACCCTGGAAGGCATCAGCAACGTATCGGAACTTCCGATCGAAAATATCGAAACTTCCGATGCATCTACCACACACCGGACTGAAGCAAGCATGCACATCGGAATGTCCGGTCACATCGGAACTTCCGATATAATATCGGAATGTCCGACTTGAACTTTGAAAGAAACACATTCCGGTGCATGCGTAGTGACTTAGGGTCTCAACAAACATTAAAGTAACATTCATCTGAGCATAGAGACTATCCTAGATCATTCAAGATGCATCCCTCTTAATAGTACGGCATTCCTACGACACAAAACATAGAAAATACAAGCGTAATGCCGTTTTACTCGCGTAATCTTGTTTGAGGGTATCCATCGCATGTAGACGACCTCACATTGAACCTTTTACCTGCTCATAAGCTCATTGAAGACATTAGTCTCTTCAATCGCTTGTCATTAATCAACCAAAACCAATTTGGGGGCCTAGATGCACTTTCAATCTCCCCCTTTTTGGTGATTGATGACAACCCGATTAAAGCTTACAATGAAAAAGATATAATGAGAGATTAGTCTAGGTTTAGCTCCCCCTGAAGATGTGCATTGAATAGGAAACGATCGCGAATGCACAATTTTGAAATGAATTTTGCAGGAGCTCCCCCTAGAACTGAGCATGTACAGAGACGAACAATATGAATGCTAACAATTGAATAATCATTAATATTAAAACATCCATAAAACGAGTACGAGTAACAATCATCCAACATTGCTAAGTAATGACAAAAAGCAACAAGTAACAAGTCCCGAGTTCACATGATAACAAAGTTTGGAAATGAAACTAATCGATGGATGATAAAACGGAGGGTGGTAAGCTTTCTCTTCTCCCCCTTTGGCATCAAGCACCAGAAAGGAGAAAAGGAGAGAGAGAGAGAGAGAGAAAACTAGTCCGACTCCTCGGACGCAGCATCAGAGCCAGACTCATCATCGTCCTCGGACTCATCTGAAGCTGCAGGCGCTGGAGCAAAAAGATCCTCAACTTCTTCTTCACTGCTCTCATCCTCTGAACACTCTAGATTTAAATGCCTCTGAATATCCTTGAGTCTCTTGGTGTTCTTTTTGTGCGCTGTTGCATTGCCCTTGCACAGGACAAAGATTGACTTCAAAGCGCGGAGGATTGGAGAGGATGATCCACTGGCGGCTGCAGCAGGAGGAGCAGTGGAGGAGGAGGAAGCAAAGACCTCTAGTCGAAGCACGCCTAGCAAAGCCGAAAGGGGCCTTGATCGCCCTGATCTGCACTCCAGTATGCCTAGCATCATACTCAAAGTGCTGATGAGTAATGTGCTCAATCAAATGCATAATGAAAGGAGCATAACCACAGCTTCTCTTTGGCTCCTGAGCAGTCAAGCAGATCTCATTCCAAATGAAATCAAATACATCAAAGGGGCGTTGTCCATCTCTCATTCTACTCAGCAGGTTTCTTGTGTAAGATAGAACATGAGAAGCATCACCTTCTTTGGGAGCCAGCGTCTTTCTGAACAGCCTGTTGAGACAGGCAAAGAAAGGCTTCATGCCTTTTGTGCTTCCCTCCTCAAAGTCTGCATCTTCATCATAGAGAAAGTTCAGGTTGGAAGCAACAAGAGAAGCTTCATTGTGAATTTGATCCTTGTCACGACAGTCGGCAGGTGAATCCAAGACAAATGAGCAAAATTGACATAGGAGATCTCATACCAAACTCCTTCAGTCATCCAATGCAAGGTGGAGACTCTGTCCTTGGAGATGTACAGGGTGGAATAGAACTGAGCAATGATCTCAATGTTCCAGTCATGCTGAAAACTCATAATCCTCTTTGTCCCAGTTCTCTCACACGCTGCTATGACCTCAGTGAAGGTGGCATCATCAGCTGCGGCCATGTAGTCCCAGTCGACCCACTGCATCAGAATGACTGGATTCTTCCTAGTCAAGATGATAGACTCGTAGAAGTCTTGCTGAAAGAAATTCCAGAAGCGATAGTCAGTCGAGAACTGTGCAATTGCCCTGGGGTTCTGCTCTCTGGCTTCGCGCACTTTGGCGGCTTTCCCTTTGTAGCTCGTAGGTTTCCTCTTCAGACGAGGATTCCTCTCTGCTGCTCGAGCCTTGGAACTGCTGGGTCTGGAACTGGCTGAGGTTGAGAAGCCCCTGCCACAGCTTTGCCCTTCCTAGAAGGTAATGGCGCTCCTCGAGGTACATTCACTGTCTGAGCAGGAGGATCGGGTGGAGGGTCACTGATTTGAATCCTGGGCCTCCTTTGCCTCTTCCTCTTCCTCTACCATGCAGCTTTTTGGTTCTAGTTCCTGTCGGAGTCTGTCTTGGCCTTTTAGCGCCTACCACTGCTGGGTCAGCTGGGGGTTGGGAGCCACCTTGATCGGGATCCATTGATCTAAGGACAGAGATAATCGATTAAGCTTACGAGAGAAACAAACTTGGTTTGGTTTTCATTCGATTGACATCGGAAGTTCCGATTTTATATCGGAAGTTCCGACATGAGGTCGGAAGTTCCGATGTTTTCGATCGGAATGTCCGATGTCTACGGATTTCAACCAACACAATATTTCTCCTAAACCAACCGATGGAAAGAATTGAAATTTGACAGTAACGAACCAAGGGACAAGATGAACAGGTTCACCGAAACGATTTCTCAAAAAGATACCCTAGATCCAAAAGGAAAGAATTGAGCCCTAGGGTTTACCTCACAGAGAACGAGGAGAAATCGCGCGGAGAGGAGGGTCCTCTTCAAGATGGAGTCCTTCCCAAGCGAAGATCGGAAGTTCCGAGAGGTCGGAATCTCCGATAACGGCACAAAGATGAAAAGGGAAGGAGAGGCCAAAGAGATACGAGGAAAAGGACAAAAGAAAGTGAAAGGGTACGGGCACTTTCTTAAGTGCGGAGGAGACATCGGAAGTTCGATATTACATCGGAAGTTCGATGTGGAAAAATCGCCGGACATCGGATATTCCGATGATTTGATCGGATGTTCCGATGTGTTGATTTTTCCAGCAAACAGAGAAAGAAACAAGGATTTTGAGTGAAGTCTGAAAACTCTGAGTCATGTGAACTTAAGGAGGATCACTCCACTTGTCATCAGCAAGCATTAAAGCAATCAAAACTATGATTACTAGTGGATTGATCCGAGATTAAGATCCAGTCAAAAGCATTTTGAAATTCACTCAATTTGTTTTCCAATCGTTTTGTTTCGAAATTGAGCTAAATAGCAGCAGTCAATGAGTGCAATCTTTCAAGACACATTCCGACAGTCTAGGACATTTAACTCACTTCTAAGCTCGCAAAAGCGCTTCTCATCTAGAGGTTTGGTAAAGATATTGGCCAATTGTTTTTCGGTTCTCACGTAGGTAATATCTATGTCTCCCTTAAGAGAGTGATCTCTAAGGAAGTGGTGTCGGATATCTATGTGCTTGGTCCGAGAGTGTTGAACGGGATTGTTGGCTATTTTAATCGCACTTTCATTGTCACATAAGAGTGGTACCTTTTCCATACTAAATCCAAAATCCTTCAAGGTTTGCCTCATCCATAACAATTGTGCACAACAACTTCCTGCGGTAATGTATTAAACCTGCGGTGGATAGAGCCACTGAATTTTGTTTCTTTGAGGACCAAGACACTAGTGATCTACCTAGAAATTGACAAGTCCCCGAAGTGCTTTTTCTATCCACTTTGCAACCCGCATAATCAGCATCCGAATAACCAATCAAATCGAATTTTGATCCTTTAGGATACCAAAACCCTAAACTAGGTGTGTGAACTAAATATCTAAGAATTCTTTTCACAGCTACTAGGTGGCACTCTCTCGGAGCGGCTTGAAATCTTGCACACATACACACACTAAGCATAATATCAGGCCTAGATGCACAAAGGTAAAGCAATGAACCTATCATGGATCGATATACCTTTTGATCCACAGGGTTACCTTCTTCATTTAGACCTAGATGTCCATTTGTTGTCATTGGTGTATGAATTGGCTTGGCGTTCTCCATATCAAACTTCTTTAGCATATCCTTCATGTACTTTGTTTGACATAAGAACGTCCCTTCCTTGAGTTGCTTGATTTGAAATCCGAGAAAGAATTTCAATTCACCCATCATGGACATCTCAAATCTCTTCGTCATCAACCTACTAAATTCCTCACAAAAGTTTTTATTAGTGGATCCAAATATAATGTCATCGACATATATTTGGCACACAAATAAATCATTATCAACATATTTTGTGAAGAGTGTAGGATCGACCTTACCAATTTCGAAACCCTTTTTAATAAGAAAATCCTTAAGGCATTCATACCATGCTCTGGGTGCTTGTTTAAGCCCGTAGAGCGCCTTATGGAGTTTGTAGACATGAGTGGGGTTCTTGTAATCCTCCATTCCGGGAGGTTGCTCAACGTAAACCAATTCGGCGATTGGACCATTTAGGAAAGCACTCTTGACGTCCATTTGATAAAGCTTGAAATCATGGTGAGTAGCAAATGCAACCAATATACGAATTGATTCTAATCTAGCAACAGGAGCATAAGTCTCACCAAAATCCAAACCTTCAATTTGAGTGAATCCTTGAGCTACCAACCGAGCTTTATTTCTTGTGACAACTCCGTTTTCATCTTGTTTGTTGCGGAAGACCCATTTGGTTCCTATCACGTTTTGATTTGGCCTTTCCACCAACGACCACACCTTGTTTCTAACGAAGTTGTTGAGCTCTTCATGCATTGCCATCATCCAATCCGGATCCTTCAATGCATCTTCTACCTTCAAAGGTTCCAAAGTAGACACGAAAGAGTAAAATTCGCAAAAATTAGATACTCTTGAGCGTGTAGTTACCCCTTTTTGGATATCACCAAGGATATTATCGACGGGGTGATCTCTTTGGATACTTTGATGCACCCTTGGATGTGGCATTTGAGAGACATGTTGGATTGGTTCAAGGTCTTCATCTTGAGCATCCTTCACGAGTTTGCTTGTACTCCCTTGAGGAATGTCTTGACTTTGGCTTGAAGTAGGAGGCTCGACTTGTGTAGATGAATTGTCTTGGTGCACCTTTTCTTGCGGCCTCACTTCACCTATTGCTATCTTCTTGATTGCAACGCTTGGCTCTACCTCATTTTCTAGCACATTTAAATCAACTTACTCTACTTGAGAGCCGTTAGATTCATCAAATGTCACGTCTCTCGCTATTTCAACACAACCCGAAGTTTTGTTGAAAACACGATAGGCGTAAGCATTTGATCCATATCCTAGCAAGAAACCTTCATCGATCTTTGGAGCGAATTTGGAGTTCTTAGGCTTCTTGTTTAGGATAAAGCATTTACTACCAAAAACTCTGAAATATGAAATGTTTGGTTTGTTACCAGTGAGGAGTTCGTAAGCCGTCTTCTTCAAGATCTTGTGGAGATACAATCGGTTGATCGCATTACATGCGGTGTTGACTGCTTCCGCCCAAAATTGATCGGAAATCTTGTATTCATCAAGCATTGTCCTTGCCATTTCGATCGACGTCCGGTTCTTCCTCTCCACCACGCCATTTTGTTGAGGGGAGTATGGAGCGGAGAACTCGTGCTTGATCCCTTCTTCATCAAGAAACTCTTCAACTTGAATATTCTTAAATTCACTTCCATTATCGCTTCGAATCTTCTTGATCTTCAACTCGAATTCATTTTGGGCTCTTCTTGCAAACTTCTTGATTATCCCTTGTGTTTCACTTTTCTCTTGTAAAAAGAATACCCACGTGAAGCGAGAAAAATCATCAACAATAACTAAACCATACTTGTTACCTCCAATGCTTATATAAGCAACGGGTCCGAAGAGGTCCATGTGTAGAAGCTCCAATGGTTTTGTCGTCGTCATGATGTTCTTCGCGGGATGACGCGCTCCAACTTGCTTTCCGGCTTGACACGCGCTACAAATTCTATTTTTCTCAAACTCAACATTGGTTAGTCCAATGATGTGATCCCCTTTTAGAAGTTTGTCAAGATTTCTCATGCCAACATGGGCTAGCCGGCGATGCCACAACCAACCCATGCTAGACTTTGCCATAAGGCATGTTTGAAGTTTAGCGCTATTTGCATTGAAATCAACCAAATAGAGCTTCCCTTTCAAATATCCTTTAAACGCAATTGAGGAATCATCTCTTCTCAAAACGGTCACATCCACATTAGTAAATAGACAATTGTAGCCCATCTCACACAATTGTGACACGGACAACAAGTTGTAATTTAAAGATTTAACTAGGAGAACATTTGAAATGGAATGATCATTAGAAATAGCAATTTTACCTAATCCCATTACCTCACCTTTACCATTGTCACCAAACACAATATTTTCATATTGTGACCCTTTTTCATCAAAAGATGAAAACATTTTCTTTTCTCCGGTCATGTGGTTTGTGCAACCACTATCAAGCACCCAACTTGATCCACCGGAGGTATAATCCTACAAGATCACATTAGACTTTGTTTTTAGGTACCCAAATCCTTTTGGGTCCTTGCATGTTAGTGATCAATACTTTCGGTACCCACACCTTCTTTTTGCTTGCATCATTGGAGTGGTGGGCACCGACAAACCGAGCAACCACTTTACCACGGTGGTTTTTCTTCAATATATAAGAGGCAAAGTGAATAGAATGAGATGCATGATGTTGAAGATGCTTCTTAGATTCTTGCCCGGTCTTAATGACTTGTGTGGTGGTCAATGGTTGTTTGTCATTTCTTTTGACAAACTTGATGCATTCCTTGCCTTTCACCACCACACGGTCATTTCCTTTGCATTCGTGCTTATCATATCCTAGCCCTTCTTTGTTTTTGTTGCCTCGATCATTTATGGTCTTATATAGGGCGTCCTTGGATTGATAAGTCTTTATGCAACCGTACCTTACCAAGGCACTTAATCTCTCGTTTTCGCTTTTTAATACTTGCACGAATTGGGAGTTAGTAGTGCAAGCATTAACATCAACATTGTAGCAACGAGAGCAACCATTGCTAGTGGAAGGAATAGATGCTAATTGTGAATCAACAATTGGAGAGTTAATATCATTAAGAGATTCAATTTGCACTTCAAGAGCTTGAAGATTCTTTTCTAGACTTATGACATTCTCTTGAAGTGACTCATTTGAACCCTTAAGCATTTCAATTGAATTATTAGCCAAATCAAGCTTTTTGGTTAATAATTCAATAGTCTCCTTTTCTTTTGTGAGGATCTTCTCGAGAGCAAGAGTTTTCTTCTTCTCACAAATTAGTAACTCTTCTTGCTTCTCGAGAGTCTCCTCTTGGCTATCTATTCTTTTCAATAGCTTATGAATCTTAGCAATAGCCGATTTGCTCAAATCACAAAGTAGAGCATCATCATCATCATTATCATCACTATCTAATTCACTATCACTACTAGGGGGTTTTGTTTTAGCCATTACCTTGCGCCCTTTGGCCATAAGACAAATAGGCGTGTCGTGGTCGGAGTCGTTGTCGCTCAATTCCCCGAAGAGTGACGTTGTTGGTGGAGTGGCTTCAATGGCGAGGGTGGCGACTCCTTCATCATCGGTGTCGGAGTCGGAGTCATTTGAATCCCATTCTTCTCCAACGTGAGCTCGCCCCGAGTACTTCTTCTTGTACGTCTTGTTCTTCTTGAGCGGCTCATTCTTCTTGGTCTCATTTGGGTTATTCTTCTTCTTTGGACAATCGGCGATGAAGTGTCCAACTTCACCGCACTCATAGCAAGCCCTCTTGGTGTTTCTTCTTCCTCTTGATTTGTCATTGTAGTTCTTCTTGTATTTGCTTGACCTGTCATATTTGAGGAACTTTTTGAATTTCCTCACAAATAGAGCCAAGTCTTCTTCGCCTTCGCTCTCATCTTCCTCATCATCACTTGATGTTGATTCTTCCTTTTTGCTTGCCTTCAAAGCTATTTGCTTCGGTCTTGAGCTTGAGCTTTGCTTGGCAAGGTTCTTCACTTCTTTTGCTTCTTCCTCCATAAGCTCATGTGATAGAATTCTTCCTAGCACATCATTAGGAGTAAGCCTTTTGAAATCTTTTCGCTCTCGTATAAGTGTTACGAGAGTCGAATTCCTTGGAGCAAAGGCTCTCAACATCCTCTTCACCACGACGTGGTCCATCATGTCCTTGCTTCCAAGCCCTCGGATCTTGTTCACAAGGATCATCAAGCGATCATACATTTGTTGCGGAGTTTCATCATCGTTCATGACAAACCTCCCCAACTTTCCTTCAAGTAACTCAATCCTTGATTCCCTCACATTTGATGTTCCTTCGTGAGCTATTTGGAGTGTGTCCCATATCTCTTTGGCTTCTTCTAGACCATCAACCTTGTTGAATTCTTCGGGACTCAAAGCTCCAAGCAAAACACTCGCGGCTTGAACATTACGGTGGATGTTTTGTTCTTGTTGCGGTGTAAGCTCCATGTCGTCTTCCGGCATGTCTAAACCTGTACACACAATCTTCCACACACTAGGATGGAGAGACATCAAATGCATTTTCATCTTGTGCCTCCAAGCGGAATAGTACGTGCCATCGAAAAATGGTGCACGCCCGGAGGGCACAGTAATATAGGAATGCGAAGAAGAAGTATTCAATTTTTCGTAATTAAAAGGAATTTGAGCTCCCTGCGATGACGTTGAAGTGTCACCTTCCTTGGTCTTCGCGGGAGTTCCATGTCCGGCTTTTGGACTACCTTCTTCCCCCGACACAACAACCTTCAATCCTGTGTTGGCCATCACGTTCCCTTCAAGCGGTTAAGCCTTCGAGAAGGTCAAGCTCTGATACCAATTGAAAAGATGAGAAAGTTGCCTAGAGGGGGGGGTGAATAGGCAGTTTAAAATTTAAACTAAATTTGTCGTAGCGGAAAGAGTATCGGAACTTCCGGTATTGGATCGGAACTTCCGATATAATCGGAACTTCCGATACCAGTTCGGAATGTCCGATCGACTTTGGACACGGACAATTAATAACTGAGAGTAAAGAACTTGGAATGCAATCTAAGAACGTTATATCAACTTGTCGGGGATTGGGATATTCATAAGGACTATTCTGCCCCGACGGTCATGCACTCACCGACCATAAACATCCTTGGACGCGGTACCCAAGGATGGGTCCCGAGCACCCCCATGCTCGGACACGGGCATACCCGCTATGCCTTGGCAAAAAGTGCTCGGCTACGAGCTTTAAAGACGCGCACGAACAAACGTGCTCGACGAGGCTACGGGGCGGTCGAACCAGGACCAAAGGGACCCTCGGAGATCGCCGAAGGACGTGGTCAACCAATAAAACAGGAAAGTGGTGGTTATTTAGTTAAAGATCCAGGGAAGTTACACCAGGAATTCAAGTATGGCGAGAATCAAGGACACGTCCAAAATGGCAACTAGCATGATTTTAGGAGGCAGTTACCATGTATATACCACGATACCTTGTATTTAAGCCCCCTCCAACAACAAGGAGGGGGGATCCCATTGCGAGATCCATGTATTCGTATCCTTCAATCCAATACAGAGAAACGCCTCTAGGCGACTGGACGTAGGGCTATTATCTCAATTGTGAGAGGCCTGAGCCAGGATAAAATCCTTGTGTTTATGTCTGTTCTAGTGGACCGTCTCCCACGTCTTCGACGTTACACCTTTGACAGAAAGGGGCTTTGGTTGATCCCTCATTCAACAAGTAAGCTCGACGGGAGCCCGTTCTCCAATCGTCGACACAACTAAATAAGGAAACAAGCTTAAGTAAAGAAGGTAAAGACGTGGATTTGTTCCCGGAGTTCGGATTCTTGAGGGAATCCTACATCTCCGTTGAGGAGGCTCCAAAGAGCCGGGTCTTTTCCAACCCTTTCCTCCCAAACCTCGGTCACACTTGAGGCTTGGTTCCACTATTGGTTCCTTTCCTTTCGGAGGCGGAGCCGGCCTTCACAAACTTCTCACGGCGTCCCACAATCCTTGGGAGCTCGCGATCAACACCTAGCCATCTAGGAGTCCTTCAACCTCCAAGAGAAACAAATACACCGTTGAACGATCTTGGAGGAACACTCTTAAGCTCGAGATGAATGACACTTGCTTTTCACTCTTAGCTCCAAATCTCACTTCTAGTCCTCACTCCTTGGATGATCCCTAAGATCAAAGGGGAGGGCTCAAAAGTAGACTAGAGAGGGCTCAAGGTGCACTAGAGTTCTGCCAAATAGAGTGTGTAACCCTCAAATGAGAGAGGAGTGGGGTATTTATAGATTCTTGCAAAAACTAGCCGTTATACACCCACTCAGCTGCATATCGGAACTTCCGATGTCAACATCGGAATGTCCGATATGTGCAAACAATCAGAACTCGAGCGCACTTCAACTGTCGAAAAAGGTGCATCGGAACTTCCGATGTCAATATCGAAACTTCCGATGTTCCCAGAAAAGCCCTTAACAAAATGCTTCTAAGTTCATATCGGACTGTCCGATATAAAATCGGAACTTCCGACTTATTATCGGAATGTCCGATATGATATGCCGGAATGTCCGATAATTCCAGAGAGCTCCCTTTTTCAGGTTTGAACACATCGGAACTTCCGATGTCAAATATCGGAACTTCCGATATTTCCAGAGAGCACCCTGGAAGGCATCGACAGCGATCGAAACTTCCGATCGAAAATATCGTAACTTCCGATGCATCTACCACACACGGATTGAAGCAAGCATGCACATCGGAATGTCGGTCACATCGAACTTCCGATGTAATATCGGAATGTCCGACTTGAACTTTGAAAGAAACACATTCCGGTGCATCTTGTGATGACTTAGGGTCTCAACAAACATTAAAGTAACATTCATCTGAGCATAGAGACTATCCTAGATCATTCAAGATGCATCCCTCTTAATAGTACGGCATTCCTACGACACAAAACATAGAAAATACAAGCGTAATGCCGTTTTACTCGCGTAATCTTGTTTGAGGGTATCCATTGCATGTAGACGACCTCACATTGAACCTTTTACCTGCTCATAAGCTCATTGAAGACATTAGTCTCTTCAATCGCTTGTCATTAATCAACCAAAACCAATTTGGGGGCCTAGATGCACTTTCATCATGCCAGCTTCTATGGTAGTTTGATGCGGCCCCTTTGCATGTCTTTACTCTACAACCTCTCTGGGTGTTCATCGAAGCATAGCAATAATAGTTTTTTTTTGTGCTGGCACCTTGAACTGAAATGCTGCCGACTTCATTTTTTTGGAGGATGTCCCAGAACTTGGATGGACACTCACATTGCTATTAGAGGCTTTCGACTCCTTGCTGGATGCCTCTGTTACCACATAATCACCTTGTTCATCATCTAGAAACAGTGGTCTGGCCCTCTTGCCCTTCTCTAAAGCCTCTTGCATCTCTTTCATGATGGATGAGGTAGTTTTGGGACACTTCATCACATCTCCATACCCACCCGCGAGATGTTGTTTCACCCTCTTGATTCCTCCTTTTATCTTCCTCTGACAAAGATTGCATTGGATCAGCTCTCGCTTGTTAGGCTCTGCATAATATGCATACTTCCATCCCGGATCATCGAACTTCGGCTTTCGACTAAGATCATCCAATGGATTATAATCTGTGGAAGGGGGAGGTGCACTGCCGCTGCCACTTGCACTTGCCATTTTGATTTCGGTTACAGTTCTACAATCAACATTCAATAGAAGCCTGCCATCAACATTCAATAGACAGAGAGGGGGAGCCGAGAGAGACAGAGAGGGGAAGCAGAGAGATAGAGAGGGGGAGCCGAGAGAGACTCAGAGGGGGAGCAGAGAGACAGAGAGGGGGAGCCGAGAGAGACACGCAGGGGGAGCCGAGAGAGACACACAGGGGGAGCAGAGGCGCTGCGTGAAGAGAGACAGAGGGGGCACGAAGAGAGACAGAGAGGGCGCGAAGAGAGACAGAGAGATTTCCGAGTCCCGACCTGGCGCGAGAACGACGGGTGACCTTGCGGGCGCAGGCGACGACGGAGCCCACGACGCTTGCAGGCGATGACGCGACGCTAGCTAGGGTTAGCTTCACTGCTTCTCCGCCTCCACTGCTTCTCCCGATACCTCTCCAGTCTTCAGTCCACTGATGGCTAGGGTTAGCTTCTCCCGATTCGGTGCCGTTCTCCAAGTAACCCGCCCCTCACTAATTTCAGACCAGAAAATGATCTAGAACGCCCGTTTTGTCCGAATCGGACGTTCTAGACATTTTCACGTCATTCCACGGACGTTCTAGAACGTTCTACTCGCCGTTGCCAGAACGCTCGGACGTTCCGAAGCTGCGGCACGTTCTCTCGTTTACACGACGTTCTAATAACCATGGGACGGACGGGCGGGCAGGGGGGCAGGCGGGTAGGAATTTTTCTTTGAATTTTTTTTTTATGTTTTATTTTATTTTATTTTTCGAATTTAACTTAATCTTTTATATCTTTTGGTAGAAAGCTCCAAATCCAACGAAATAAATTTCTAAACTTGTATTAAGCTATAAGGATTCAGATTATATAATAAAAACTATTATGTTCCATGCAGAATTTAATTGTTTGAATCAAGTTTACATAAAGACCATTTTATGTATTATGAAGGAACTATACAAACCATGGCTCCAGAAATCATGAAATAAATATCGCTTGTTCCTGGGGTCTTAGATGTTCCATTTTGCAAAAAAACATTTAGTAATGAACTCAGTTGAATGAACCAAGCGTAGAAAGAAAACCGAGCCATTATCCCGTAAATTTCAGAAACGCTTAAGCCTTTTTGGCAGCCAGTAAAATATCACGTTTAAACGTAATTTTTATTAAGAATGAACCAGATTTGCTCTTTAATATATGGACTACCATATTCTGGAAAAATATTTAATTTACACATTGCTTTGCATCTAAATTCTGCTAGTGCAATAACCCTAAGTTTTATAGTCGACAACAACTCATGTTATGAAAAGTTAAGCCCAAGAAATAAATTTCTAAATTTGTATTAAGCTATAAGGATTCAGATTATACAATAAAAACTACTATGTTCTATAAAGATTTAAATTGTTTGAATCAAGTTTACCTAAAGGCCATTTAATGTATTATTGGTGTGAGTGCGAGGCTGCCACTTGGCGCAAAAGGGGGCTTCTGAATTAGGGCGATCCTTTCAGTGGTGAAATCTTAGCGGGTATGACTACACAGATGGAGCTCTATATGGGGCCTTATCGTGATTTTCTCTGCTGCACACTAAAGGAAGTGTATTTTGGCATGATGAGACAATCATGTCTTGTGGGTAAAATTGTACAACCTCTGCGGAGTGTAAAACAAATCGATAAGCCACACCCATGGTTTTGGGTATGCCGAGCTGGCCTTTCATAGATTATATCTTACTGTTTGCAAAAATGGTTTTGAGAAAGTATTCAGTGGGGTTGGAGTGAGTCCATCATGGTAACTATGGGTTAAGTTCCAAGAGAGATTCCTAAGTTGATTTTAGGAGTGATCCCTGAATTTAGAAATACTAAAAAATAGAATCTACTATGTAAATAAAATTGTGCTTTGGAAAAATTAATTAGTATTTGTGAACTTGCTGCTTTATGCTAAAATAACCATACCACCTTCCATTGAATCATTTACATTATTATTGCATCTCATGTGTAATTTGCGGAGTACTTTTGTATTCACCCTTGCTTACTCTGCTGATTCAGAGGAGGGGTTCTTCGATGGTGAGGACCAGGATGACTAGGACCGCTACCCAGTTGAATGCTAGTGACAATTCTATTGGGTTTTATTTCAGTTTAATTTATTTCTGTTGTTTTACTTTTATTTGGCCTTTAAACCAATTTTATTGTAAAAGACTGGCGATTATTGAATAGAAGAATGTTTGATATGTTGTGTTATCAACTTTGTTTATTATATACACTAGCTTGATCCTAGATCAGTGTGATTTACACAAAGGGTTCGAAAGTGTTACTTCCGGGTCCGATTCTCGGGGAGCGTTGAAGCAAGCTCCTGTGGTCTGGTAGCACGGAAGCTCAAGCGCTACATGCAAGCACGCGAGCATGGGCAAGTGGGCAGGCATGTGAGCGTGAGGGCAGTGGGCAAGCACACACGGGAAGGCGCACGCAAGGGCAGCGGGCAGCGAGCGCGCACATGTGTAGGGGGCGCGTTGCCTTGTGGCGCGCTCGTGGCCAAGCGCGGTGCGGCGCTCGATAGCATGGAAACAAGCTTCTGCGCTCCCTGGGCTAGGAGTCATTTTTGGAAATTATTTCTCATGAGGGTTAGTTTGTAAAAAAAGGGGGCTAATGCAGCAAACTATTCACTTTTTAGTATGAGGTATCAAAATTTATATTGAGGAGGTACCAAAAAAGTACTTCCTAAGATTTATATTGAGGTAGTACTAAGATGTATCAAAAGTACCTCCCAAGCTTTACATTGAAATACTTTTGGTACCTCCTGGTACTATCTCAATGTAAATTTTAATACATTTTAAGGATGTTAATAAGATTCATAGTTTGCAATGCAAGCATGCATTGCATACAACAGTGTCCTTTTCTAAGAAAACCTGCAGGCTTAATGCTTGAGAGCTAAGGGCAGGAAAACTAAAAGTTTAAATGTTTATTAATTCAGATCATTTAGAGTGTCAGGTGTTAATTAAGTTCTGATCTCCCACTACCCATCCTTGCACTGCAGCAATGGGAGAACCGTTTGCTGCATTGCAGTGCTACTGTCCATATAGCTGCTGCCAGTTCCAGCTCCTTTTCTCAACAGTAATTCTCCACCAAATTTAATATGGCGCAAGAACTGTGCTCCATTGCAGCCAACGATGTATTTGTGCAATACCCACTAGATCTTGGAGCCACTAAGTCTGATGGACCTACTAAGGCATTTAGGTCAGCGAGTGTGTCGGTTCCTTTTGTCCTCCCAGATCTTATCACCTATTTCAATGTGGCACTGATCCGAACAACGCACAAGCTTTTCTTCAGAAGATTTATTAGTCAGTATTTTGTAATGGCAATGGATCGGTGAAAACTGAGAAAAAAGAGTTCAGAAACATCATCATCGGTAGATGATGATAGACAGTTTGTTTGTTTGTTTTTTTGAAAAGAAGGCAAGAGCTCTGCCAATTCAATTAAGAAGAGAAAAGTTCGAAAGTATAGAGAAACAGGTAGTCCAGAAAAGTACAACAGCTGAAAGAGACAACAGAAGATGATGTTAGACAGTTTTTGTTGATGTATGTTTTAACCAATAAGGCAGTACAATTGATCATGGAGTTTAAATAGTAAGAGTTCACACTCTTTGTGAACCAAGCTTTATAGCTAAAGTAGAGTTAATTCTCGTGGCATATGCCATCCTTTGTACTCTCAAGTCTCAATTATGCAAAGAACTCAAGAGATTAATGCTTTGTGAATGGAAGCTTACTAGAAAAATCATCAGATTAGAATAGTCTCATAATCTTCTTTACCATGCTTTACATAAAAAAGCAGAGATCACTATTGCAGCATATTCTGTTATACTTGTAACTTTCCAATCTAGACACAGTACGTTGAGATTTTGTGAATGGGACCTTACAAGAAAAGGCTCAAACCACTCTTGCAGCATATACTTTACTCCCTCTAGCCTTTAGCTTAATTTGCTACAAGATACAAATGAGAGCTTCAATTATAAAGTACTTACAGAACTTATTTTCAGCTACCTGTATTTCAGTGTCAAAAGAAGGTGGTGGATCAGTAGGAAGGAAGGATCATGACCCTTTTTCTTGTCACAAAAAGAGGCTTGTGACAGATAGGGAGAGAGAAGAAGGTTGCAACAAGTGCAAAGAAGGAACTTGGTAAGCTCTGCTTCCATTCCATGGCACAAAGTGGGATCGGAGAGGGAGACACCCAAGAAGGAAGATGCAAAGTAGGACGCCAAATCAGTTCTCTTTAAACCAAAACAGGCACTTGAAGAGGATATGCTCCAATCCAAATGCTCAGAACTGCATCTCAGTTGAAAGACCCGACGTGACAAAGCCTTGCGTTAAAATAGTATTTTCTTCCATTACAGTCGAGGGTGCTTGTGTGTGGTTTGCAATGACATCCACCAGTGGTGTTTCTTTGCCTTTAGCAAAGTGCTTTTGTGCACCATTGCCTCCAACTCTGCCTTTGTTGTGGCGACTTTGCATTTGTGGAGGCTATGCAGATGAACATGGCTTCCAATAAGACCTGGGTCCGGACTCCTGGGGCCTGATGCTACACTCACTGTCTCAAAGAGAATAACCTTCAGTGTGAGACCTACAAAGATCATGATCCATGGCATTTAGATTTAGATGTTAGATTGGGTGTGTTTCAGTTTTGTAGGGCTCAGGCTGTGTTTCTAGTGAATGTCTGTTGATTTGTTTGTAAGCGTTGCATCATGGTAGCCAAACTGTTTATCCGCACTGATGGTCTGGAACTCCATGCATGCCATATCCTTGGGTCTGCATTTGTGTTGTCGTCTGAAAAACGGCTATCTTATGTGGATACAATGTTCGATTTACAGACACATACGTTTGCAGCATATGTTCTTAAGTTTAATATTAGAGCTCTTTTACGGTACACTAGATTGAATATGAACCATTCATTCTTTTCGATCCAATGGATCAGATTAACTAGAGTTTACTTATACTACACCTGGTAGTAGAGTAGTAGAAACACCCTTAACAAATCAACGGTTAGATGTGATTTCTACTACACATTTTATACTACAAGTATAATCCACCGTAAAATTTCTCTAATATTAAGATAGTATCAAGCAAATTCAGGAGAAATCTTTATAATCTGACAATAACAGAAGGTTATCATTCACTGGCATGTTTGGAAAATATATTTTTGGAGGTGTCTAAGGAGCGCTTGAGTACTCTCTTGTTAAAAAGTCCCCAAATTTTGGACCATCAAATTTGCATCCAATGGATCTCATCCCTCCCCCAAATCATTTCTTAAACAATCCAATTGGAAAAGGAGCAAAGTTTTGAGTTGAAAATTTTGAATCATTTGAAAGATTTTTCGAATCACATGAAAGTTTTTTTAAAATCAATCGAAAGTTTTAAATTGAAAGTTGTATGAATCATTAGAAAGTATAAGACTTTTTATCAACCTTGTGAGGTAGCAAAATATACATTAAGCTCATACCAATAGATACCAAAAGTTTAAAGGTGGAGATAATAAGAGGTACAAGAGTTTAAGGGTAATTTTTTGATACCTCATGGTACTTGGGATGGTAAAAACTCTAAGAAAGCATTCGAACCGAAGTTTTTGAACCAGTTGAAAGTTTTTTTGAATCATATGTAAAACAAAAAAAATTGAACCAGTTGAAAGTTCTTCAAATCATTTGAAAGTTTTTTGATTCAAAAGTTTTTTCAACCATTTTGAGTGTAAATCTTGACAAAGGTCTGAAAAATTGAGTACTCTCAACCCAGCAAAACACTTAGCAAATCTTTTTAGGCTCCATGGTGCTAGGATTAGAGTCTCATATACAATAAGGGTATCTCCAATAGTGTTACTTCAATTGTCTCTTAGCTATGCCATGTAAGCAAAATTCTACGTGGAGGAGAGATGACGTGAGAAAAGAGAATATGCATAAGAGGCAACCTAATCATGCAAACCAATGTAAAAAGTAATGAATTGTGAGAGAAAAAAAATATAATGAAGATATAAGGTTTTAGAGACAACTATTGGAGATGTTGTCTCTAAGTGAATTAAAATCCTTAGAAACAATTTTTAGAGACAAACTATTGTACATGCTCTAAAACTGCAAACACTGTTGTTGCCTAAAAAGAAGGCAGCCAAAAAAGAGGTAGCAGCAGCAAAATCGCCTTCGGCCTGCAGTTCAATCGACAATTCAACATAAGGCCTAGATTTCTTCTCCAATAAGGGCTTGTTTGGGTGCTGGAGGAACAAATTCATAGGGGAAAGATCCCGATGAGGATTATGGGTAGGGCTGTAAAAAAAAGCTCGAGCTCGCAAGCTACTTGAGCTCGGCTCGGTTCAGGCTCCGTTAACTCGAGCTCGCGAGCTTCACTGAGCCGAGCTCGAATGCTCGCGAGCCTACTCGAGCTTGGATTGAGCCTCCATAAACAGAGCTTACTCGAGCTTATTACCAAGTTTACCGAGCTTACCAGTTTTATCGAGCTTATGCTAGTCTACCGAGCTTATTATACTTACCAAGCTTACTCGACCCGAGCTCGAGCCTGGATCAAGACTCGGACCCCAACTCGAGCTCGGCTCGAGCCTTACCGAGCTCAAGCCTGGGAGCTCCAAGCCCGCTCGAGCTCAGCCCGTTTATAGCCCTAATTATGGGTGGCCATTTTCAAACTCGGGGAGAAGCATGAAAAATCTCCAACCACTAAAAAATAAAAAAAATAATGGAGAAAACGAGAAAAACGACACAACATTCACATAACAAGAAATTTCAGAACAATTGCACACAATCAAATTGAACGCAGAAAAAAAAAATCAACAAATCACCATTGAAGATCACTGCGATGTCATGGTAATTGCCTTCCTCATCACCAAATCCTTCTTCGGATCATTTTTTTTATTCGTACGTATGAATCATCATACATGAGGGACTTGCCTTCCTTGTATGTTGTCCGTACTCCTCGTCACCATACAGATTCAAAGCAGGCACCTCACTGCCGTCCTCTTCGTCGCTGCGTTCTGGTGTTTAGGCTTCCCAAAACAAGAAGAAAAATATGCGTGCATGTATATATTTTTAAACCATATCAAAATGCAAGTCTGCACAACCACAACCACAACCACACAAAATGACCCGAAAGACGGCTCAAATCAAAAAGTCCAATCCACCACAGCCATCACCAAGTTCACCACCGGCAGCACCGATTAAAATTAAAATTGTTAAGAGCAGATGAGTAAAACTATTACACACAAGGATTAGATTAACCAAAAGTATTCTTTGCTGTTAATGCTAGCTGCATCATGTATATATTGCCTTGCAGAGTGGATGCCAGGGGGAAGAAAATATCGGTGCAACGAATCAATCAGGTCTTGTGGCTAAGTTGACTGGAGAGAACATGAAAGGACAAGTAGGGTTTATTTTGTTTTACAGGTAGATCAATTCCTATGATTTCTGTATGAGTATGAGGATCACTTTGTAGAAAGTGGCACGAGGCAAATTATCGTCACCTGTACCGAGCTACCGACTAAGAGTTATTTTAAGCTTTTCGTTTTTTCCTTGTTTCTAAAGTTAATGCCACACTACGACTGCAACTTCAGAACCAAAACGGATCTAGTCTATTGCAAAATGATACAGTGAACGGATAACCATTGAGTTTTTTTTTCAAAAATAATACATTTTTAAATAAAATTACAGAAAAATACACCAAAATATCTGATATGGATGTTCCCGAGCAAACGCCCGCGTACCGGGTCGTTGTCCGGATTGAGACGTGGAAGGCGCAGTCGTTGGGCGCCGGCGACCTATGATAGCTAGCTATGACGGAGCCATCGGCCGGTTATCAACGGCAGCGCCTGAAGCTTGAACTTGTGGTACAAAAGCGTACCTTTTCCTTTACTCGCTGTCTCCTTTTATTCATGAACGGTCCGAATCCCTCTCCCATACGGTGAGATCAGGATTCCAATTATGCGTACAGGAATTAGAGTATTAATCTAATTGTCCAACCTCCCAACAAAAATAAAACACTCTTTCCTAATGTTATGGTCTTACGTAACTACCCTACCTCCCTAATCGTGCTATCACCTGACTCCCCCTGGTTCGTTGCTCCATGCTCGAGACCTCCATGTCGGCGACGGACATACACTCGGTCCGGCGTAACAATACTTCCCCCCTCCGGACCAAGCTTGTCCTCAAGCTTGAAGGTAGGGAATGATCGGCGGAACTCCAACGCGTCCACCCATGTTGCTTCCTGTTGGGGGTGGCCCTTCCATTGCACCAGAAATTGACGATGGCCCCGGAGGAAGCGTTGGCGTAGGAGTTGTAGTGGTGTTTGTTCGGTTGGCGACGGGTCTGGTGCGGCACCTTCCGGCAAAGTCGGTGGCGCTGCAGGTGGAGAGCCATGGAAGGGTTTGAGGACGGATACATGGAAGACATCGTGCAAACGTGCCGAGGCCGGCAACTCCAACCGATAGGCCACCTGCCCAATTTTCGCCACCACCCTGTATGGACCGAAAAAACGCGGAGCAAGTTTATGCTGCTTGGCCGATCGAAGAGATGTTTGGCGGTGGCGTCGGAGCCGCAGCCATACCCAGGACCCAACGTCGAGTGTCACATCCCGATGGTGTTTGTCATACTGTTGCTTCATGCGATTTTGTGCGCTGAGAAGATGCCGTCTGGCTTGGTGGAGCAAAATGTCCCGATTGACTAGCTGACAGTCAATGGTGTCAATAGGCGACGTCCCCTCGGAGTAAGGTAGCAGGCTGGGCGGAGGGCGCCCATACACCAACTCGAACGGAGTCATCCGAAGGGCGGAATGGTAGGAGGTGTTATAACAGAATTCTGCCCATGGTAGCCAGTGTGCCCAAGACGACGGATTGTCTGCCGCCAAACAACGGAGATACATCTCAATTGTTCGATTGACTACCTCGGTCTGTCCATCTGTCTGCGGGTGATATGCTGACGAAGTCAGAAGCTGGGTGCCACAATGACTGAAGAGGTCTTGCCAAAATGCGCTGGTGAATACTGGGTCTCTATCAGAGACGATGGAGGCCGGCATCCCATGAAGGCGAACAATCCGATCCAAGAAGAGATTTGCGGTCACCGAGGCCGAGGCAATGCGTTTGAGGGCGATGAAGTGTGCATATTTGGAGAGACGATCGACGACCACCATAAGGGTCGTCATTCCATTTGACTTTGGAAGGCCCGTGATAAAATCCATGGAAATATCTGTCCAAATATGGTTCGGTATGGGCAGTGGTTGAAGTAATCCAGCAGGCGCCAGTGTAGAAGACTTGTGTTGTTGGCAGATTGGGCAACGTTTGATGAAAGCCGCGACAGTGTCGTGAAGATGGTCCCAGAAGAATTGTTGTTTGACGTTGACGAGTACCCATACCATGGGTACCCCCATCAGCCCGGAAGCACGAACGGGCTGACCTATCACGGCGGAGGCCCGGCACCACCGAAAGGTACTTGGGCCGCAGGGAACGAGCCCCGACCTGTGCGGGGCCGACCCCGGACGGTCGGCGGACTCCGGTTCCGGGCGGTCGGCATGCGCCGGCCGCCTAATATTGAAGCTCAAGCTCCACCTGCGCACGAGCCAACAGGGCCCACGCCAGTGTCAGGCGGCTGCCTTGTGCGCAGCGTCCCCTGACATTCGTACCAGGGTAGGCGGCTCCTTCCCAAGGCTGTCAGAAGAGCCACCGAAGAAGTCAAGCCCCCGTCCCGTCGCCTGGCACACCGCAGAGGAGTACGCCCACTCCCGAGGCCAAAGCAAAGTCAAGCGCCATTAAAGCCACCGAGGCTGACAAGAGCACCACGCAACACGCCACCACGGACAAAGACTACGCAAAATCAGCCCATGCGCCCGCAGAGCCACCAACCCTACCTCGGGACGGGCAGGGGTTGGCCGGACAAGACAGAAGCCAGACCTCAAGACGTGCAGACCCCTCTCCTCGTAGTCTTCCCAACTCCCGTGTAACCTGCCTCCTCCGTCTATATAAGGAGAGGCAGGGCCCGAGAGGGAGGGGCGCGGAGAAAAAGAGAAAACAGTCTCCTAGGTAGCCTCGACTCCCTAGCGAAAACCTCAAGGGGATCGGACAGCCGACCGTCCGCCTCGCCTGTACACCCCTTGTCCGTCTCCCAAAGATCAATACATTCACACCGCCTGAATCGAGTAGGGACATTCGGCCCGAACCAAGATACATCTTCCGACTCCTTGAGTCGACCATTCGGGAGAGGGCGTCGACCCCATCCGACCATAAATTCGTATTGCGGTGCACGAAACACCGGCAGTTGGCGCGCCCGGTAGGGGATCTCGCGCGTCTTCACCGACATCCTCATCTTCGGTTCCCATTCTCCTCCACGATGGCTTCCTCCCACTACGATTCGCCCGATGTCGAGCTGGATCCGCCGGTGCCCTCGATTTCATCGTCACTACGGCGGGAGCTTGTCCTCGCCTCGCTGCCGGGGACCGGACGCCCTCCATGAGCCTGGATGCGATTGCCGACGCCTCGGCAACCTCACTCGAGGCCCCGCATGGGCCGCAGACGAGCAGGCCCGACGCGGCATTGCTCTGGCGACACCGCTTACGCCTTTGCGTGGCGGCGGAACCACCCTCCACAAGCTCACAACTTCGTGGCCATGGCGATTCTGTGCCACGGCTTCCCTCCACGACCTGTTGGCGGATTCCTCCACCACGGCTCTAGCTCCGACAAGGAGTGTGCCCCTCGAAGGGCCTACACCTGAGTGCAATATGGCGGGTGCGGCGGAGCCATCCTCCACCCCGTTACCATCGGGACCCTCCTCCCACGCGACGCGGCGGGAGGAATCCGGCGGAAGACGACGACAGCACCTCATAACGCTGACCTCCGGCCAGCGAGGAGTTAGAAGCCCGAAAGGCCGAGCTCGATAAGCTCCAGGCCGAATCGAGCGCCGTCGACCTAGCCCACCACCGACCCTCGGCGCGCGCCCAAGGCGTCAGTGCATCGACAATTGGTCGAGAAGCGAACGGCCTTCCGTTCTTCCCTCACCAACCGTAACATTGCGGCTGCGGCAATGCCGCTCGAGGGCTGCTGAGCCAGCGGAGCCTGAAGCCAAGGCCACCTACGAGAACCTCAGGGGCTGGTAGAGCGTCTTGTCGTTCGGACGCCCAAGGTTCTAGCTCGTGACGGGCGCCACCTCGGGCCGCTGGGCCACTCCCCCTCAGGCGGCGGAGCTGACCAAGACGGCCCGCCCACGAACTCCCCAGGCATCATACACCCGGTGCGCCATCGCCTGGGGACAAGTATGATCTCCGCACCACCCTCGGCGCGAAGAAGAGCTACCGACGCGGCAAAGACCTCGCAAGTCGCCGATAGCGGGCGACGCAACCATCCCGACCCAGATTCGACGGTCCTGGGCGCTGCGTTCACCGCCGCATCCGCATAACGCCGACTTGGTCCGATTCGGGCCCGACCAACATAGCCAAGTACACGGGGCTACCAACCGATGTCCGGTTAGAAGACTACCGGCTCGCTTTGTCGAGCTGGGAAGCGACAGACGACTCCTTCGTCATCCAGTACCTCCCTATTTATCTTGCGGACTCTGCTCGAGCATGGCTCGAGTACCTGCCCGCCAGATACCATCGGCGGTGGGCCGACTGGCGAGCCTTTTAGTCGGAAATTTCCAGGGCACATACAAACGCCTCGCAACTCCTGGGACTGAAAAGCTGCAAGCGGCCAGGGAGACCCTCAGGGACTACATCCGCCGCTTCTCCCAGCGGTGCAATGAGCTCCCGACATCCGCGACGCCGGCGTCGTCGGCGTTCATCTACGGCACCACGTGGCGAGGCTGCAGTCCACAAGTTGGGGTGTCGCGAAGCCGGACCACCAAGGAGCTCCTTGACATCGCCACCAACCACGCCTCGGCGAGGAGGCCGTGGGGGCCATCTTCGAAAGGAAGACGGCCCACAAGACAGCCGACCTCGGGCCGGCGCCCCTCCGACCGCCACGACAAGAGGAAGCGGAAGGGAAGCAGAACGCGAGGGCCGAATAGTCGCTGCCGATCGACCGCCAAGCCAGGCTCGGCGACACCCGACCGATTCGAGAAGTTGATGGATAGTCCGTGCGAACCACGACTATCCCGTCAAGCACAAGTATCGGGGCTGCGAAGTCTCGGCGGTTTCTCTCCGGAAACCCCACGACGTCGCGGGGTAAGGGAAGAAGCGCGACGGCGCCCGACAGGGACAAAAGCGATGAGCGGCCGACGAGTTCCCACAACTCGGCGGCTGTCTCATGATCTTCGAGGGGCGGAGTGCTACGCCGACAAGCGGCAGTGGCTCGCCCACCGAGAGGTCCACACGGCTACCCCGCCGTGCCCACCTACTTGAGGTGGTCGGAGTGCCCGATCGCCTTCGGCCAGGACCGACCACCCGACCACATCCCGCACCGGGGCGCTATCCGCTCGTCGTCGACCCCATCGTGGGGACGGCGCTGACCAAGGTGCTCATGGGCGGCGGCGGCGATCTCAACATCATGTATGTTGAGACCCTGGATGCCCTGAGGTCCCTCGCTCCGCCCTCCGGCCGAGCAAGGCGCCCTTCCATGGCGTCGTGCCAGGCCAACAGCCCACCCCCTCAGGCGGTCGGCCTGCCGTCACCTTTGGGAGCAGGACAACTTCCGCACCGAGAGCCTCACTTTCGAGGTTGTGGACTTCGGCTCCTACCACGCCATTCGGGGCGACCATGCTACGCGCGAAGTTCATGGCGGTCCCCAATTACACCTACCTCAAGTGAAGATGCCAGGGCCGCAAGGAGTCATCACCGTGGCCACATCTTTCCAGCTACGCCTACAGCTATGGCCGAAGCGGTGCGAGCTGGCCTCGGCGGTCCTCGCTTCGCGAGCTCGCCCGGCTCCAGAGAAGGCCCGGATCCGCCCGACTCCGGCAAGTCGGGGACTAGCTCTTTCAAGTCCGCGGAGGACACGAAGGAGGTCATTGTTGATCCCGAGGATCCCGCCAAGACCGTGCGGATCGGGCCGCCCTCACCACCAAATAGGAAGGCGCTCGTCGACTTCCTCCAAGCAAACCGAGACGTCTTCGCTTGGAGACCCTCGGACATGCCAGGAGTCGAAGGAGGTCGCGAGCACTCCTGAACATTCGGCCGGGATCGGACCGATCGCCAGCGCTGCGCCGTTTAAACGAAGAGAAGCGGCGTGCCATTGGGGAAGAGATCGCCAAACTTTTGGCGCCGGTTTTGTAAGGAGGTGCGTCACCCCGAGTGGCTCGCCAATCCCGTCCTTATAAAGAAAAAGTCGGGCAATGGAGAATGTGCGTTGACTACACGAGCCTCAACAAGGCCTGTCCGAAAGATCCATTCCCATTGCCTCGCATCGACCAGTCGTGGACTCCACCGGGTGTGAGTCCCTTTCCTTTTTGGATGCCTACTCGGGCTATCACCAGATTGCGATGAAGGAGTCCGATCAGCTCGCGACCTCCTTCATCACCCCGTATGGCTCGTACTGTTACGTCACGATGCCTTTTGGTCTGAAAAACGCAGGCGCCACGTACCAGCGATGTATGCAGGCATGTTTTTCAGACCAAATTGGCCGTAACATCGAAGCCTACGTCGACGACATCGTTGTCAAAACCAGGAAGGCCGATGACCTCATCACCGACCTGGAGGAGACTTTGCGAACCTCCGGCGGTTTCGCATAAAGCTCAACCAGAAGTGCGTCTTCGGGGTCCCCAAGGGCAAGTTGCTGGGATTCATCGTCTCCGAGCGCGGCATCGAAGCCAACCGAGATAAGATCTCCGCTATCGCAAGGATGGGGCCAATCAACGATCTGAAGGGAGTTCAAAGGCTGATGGGATGCCTCGCGGCACTAAGTCGCTTCGTATCCCGCCTCGTGACGAGGATGCCCCTCTACCAGCAGATGAAGAAGTCCGACCATTTGTCCTGGACCAACGAAGCTCAGGAAGCCTTTAGTCGACTAAAGGTCTTTCTGACCTCACCTCCGGTCCTGGTCGCCCCGGAGCCGCAGGAGCCTTTGCTCCTCTACATCGCCGCCACGACTCAGGTCGTCAGCGCGGCACTTGTTGTGGAGCGAGCGGAGGAAGGCCGCGTTCTCAAGGTGCAAAGGCTGGTCTACGCCGTCGGCCGAGGTGCTCCGAAACAAAGGTCCGATATCCCCAGATACAGAAGTTACTATACTCGGTGCTCATCACCAAGAGGAAGCTTGCCCATTACTTCGATCGACACCCCATCTCCGTGGTAACCTCCTCACCGCTCGGAGAAGTCGTCCACAACCGCGGCCTTAGCGGAAGGATCGCCAAATGGGCTCGAGCTCAACGGCCTCGACATATCGTGACGTCCCCAGGACGGCGATCAAGTCCCAGTGTCTTGGCGGACTTTGTCGCCGAGTGGACCGAGGCGCAAGTCCTGCGGCGATCGAAGACCGAATCTTGGGCGATGTACTTCGATGGGTCTTACACCAAGAAGCAGGGGCGGCGGGGTCGTCATCATCTCCCCACTCGGCAACAAACTCCGGTACGCCATACGACTACTCTTCGACGCCACCAACAATGTCGCCGAGTACGAAGCCCTCGTCAACGGCCTTCGGATCGCCGCCGACCTGGGCGCACGACGTCTCAACGTTCGCGGCGACTCCAAGCTGGTCGTCGACCAAGTGATGAAAGCCACCGAGCCCCGTGACGCTCGGATGGCCGCCTACTGCCTGGAGGTCCGCAAGCTCGAGGAGAAGTTCAAGGGTTTCGAGCTCCATCATAGCTACCGACGCTATAACGGTGAAGCCGACTCCCTCGCCAACCTTGCCTCCGGAAAGGGGCCGGTTCCCCCTGGAATCTTCGTCTCCGACCTCAGCAGCCCATCAATCCGGTTGGATCCGAGTGCTGAGGGCGCCGCCGATCCCCCAAAGGCGGGCGGCCCCACTGATCTTGATCGAGATGCCCACCCGCTGGAGTCGGACTTGGGCGTCCTGAGCATCGAAACCGACTGGAGGCGACCGTTTGTCGATCGATTGACAAACGGGTCGCTCCCCGCCGATACCACCGAGGCTCGGCGCCTCGCTCGGCGGGCTAAGTCTTTCGTCCTGATCGAAGGCGCCCTCTACAAGAGGAGCCCGTCCGGAATCCTTGAAGTGCGTTCAGGCCCGACCAAGGGAAGCACCTTCTGCAGGACATCCACGACAGGGTGTCACGGGCACCATGCGGCGCCATGATCCCTGGTAGGAAAGGCCTTCCGAGCAAGGTTTCTCTTGGCCGACCGCCAGTAGCGGTCACGACTCAGATTGTCCGCACTGCGAAGGATGCCAATTCTTCGCCAGGCAGATGCATCTTCTGCGCAAGCCCCGCAGACGATCCCCATCACATGGCTCCTTCGCGGTTTGGGGCTCGACCTGGTCGGACCCTTGTAGAAAAGCGCCGGGGCTTCACTCACTTGCTTGTCGCCGTAGACAAGTTCACAAAGTGGATTGAAGCAAAGCCATTGGCAAAGATCACATCGGCGCAGGCGGCATGTTTCTTCCGCGACATTGTCTACCGGTTCGGGGTGCCCAACTCCATCATCACCGACAACGGACGCAGATTCACGGAAAGGAGTTCCTCGAGTTCTGCGACAACTTCAACATCCGAGTCGATTGGGCGGCGTGGCACACCTCGAGCCAACGGACAAAGCCGAAGCGAGCCAACGGCATGATCCTCCATGGACTCAAGCCGCGAATCTTCAGCCGACTGAAGAAATTCGCGGGACGATGGGCCGCCGAGCTACCGCCCGTGCTTTGGAGTCTGCGAACCACGCCGACCCGGTCGACCGGGTTCACTCCTTTTTTCTTGGTGTTCGGGGCGGAGGCTGTCCTCCCGACCGACCTTGAGTACGGCGCACCAAGGGTGCAGAACTACAACAGCGCACGGGCAATCGAGGAACAGCAAGATGACCTCGACCGACTCGACGAAGCTCGAGACGTCGCGGTCTTACGGTCGGCAAAATATCAGCAGGCGTTGCGTCGCTACCACAGCCGACGGGTCCGCGGCCGCTGCTCAAGTCGGCGACTTAGTCTTTGCGCCAAGCCCGATCCTTGAAGGGCAGGCACAAGCTCTCCCGCCTTGGGAGGGCCCTTTCACCATCGCGGAAGTCCTCAGGCCGGCACTTTCCGCCTCAAGGACACGAAGGGAATCTCGTGACAAACGCTGGAACATAGAAGCGAGAAGGTTCTATCCATAGTCGGCCTCTCTCTTCTTTTTGTACCATGCAAAAAACACTCAAAGCTGCAGCAGTCGGACGACCGACCAAGTGGTTTTTTCTCTCTCTCGAACCCCTCTCGTTTTGCTGATCTAGAGCACTACGACCTCCGCCCCGAAAGCAGAGGTCCGGAAACTGTCCTCCTTCGATCACGTGCGAAAGAACGAGGGCTAGATCTCAACACAAAAAGAGAAGGAGCGAAAAGAGACGAAAAGAGGAACCCGAGCACTTTATTTATTTATGGAGGAACATCGCCCCAACCAAGAGCGAACCGCCCATCGCGATCTTGGTGCGCGCCTGCCCGGTAGAGCTCACGCGGCGTGCCTCTACCACCGCCCGCAATAGTGGCGCCTCGCTTCTCGGCCGAGGAACGCCGACGACGAGGACGCCGACTTCGCCGCAGACGTCCTCACGAACACCGCTGCCTCGGCATCCGCCACCTCCCGCAACCAGGCACGATGGGCGACTACCTCCTCGCGAAGGCGGCGTTGTGGTCCGCCATGGCGTCTGAGAATGGCGCACCAGCGCCTCTCCTTTTATAAGCGGCGATGTGGGAGGCGCGGAAGACGGCACCGTGGAGTCGCATAACGGAGCGGAAGACGAAGCGCCCGACACCAGTTCCAAAGGCGGCGCGGTCCTCAAGGCGAGTTAATCCACCCTTATCCCCGAAAGCATAAAGTTCCTTTTCGAAAGAATCGCCACGAGCTCAAGCGGCGCGTGGCGACTGCACCCTCAGTCCCCACGCACCACTCGGGGGCTGCATGACCTCAGGGGTCGGCGACCTAAATCGATAACCGGTTACCACTCCGACCGAGCTCCCCTCTTAAAGTAACCTCCTCAAAACCAAAATGCTACGGCCCACGCCCCCGCGGCTACGGTTCCGAAGTAGCACTTTGTGCAAAAAGGAGGCTACCTGAGCGAAGGGCCGAGCGGCGGTCGGACGGAGCCTTTCGATATAGGTTGACGAATGCTACAACTTACCTGGCCGCCCAACCCGACCATCATTTAAAAACGCTGGTCGCTAACCTAAGCCGCGACCGACCGACCGAGCTATCTACCTCGCGGCTATTTCCTCGGCTCAAAGTGCTACGGCCTCGCCCCGCTGCTCACGGCCAGTAGCACTCTGCGGAGGGAAACAAGCCCTCAGAGCAAGAAACACTATGAGCGGTCGGAGCACCCCACTTAGGTTAGATTTTAACCCGCCAAGCCGCGAAGGAGGTGGTCCGACTCGACACCTCCTTCACCAAGCAATCGCTCGAGGCAGCTCGCCCTCCCCGTGTCCTCTTCGCATGAACCTGGTGCAACGCCCTCGCTCTCAGGGCACCCTGCGGACCCCGTAGCTACGGTTGAAAAATTGCCCAAATTCATAAAAGAAACACGGGGTAGACGGGCAGAGTAACTTAAAACAGCGGCGTCGAGCTCGACTAGAGGCGATCATGTTCATTACATACATTGCCAAAAAGCAAGCGAAGGAAAACTAATCTTCCTCCCCTTCCGACGGAGAATTTAGCGGTGAGATTCGGTAAGCAATCTCTTGGGCGCACGGATCGACCGGGCCATGAACGCGTCGACCTCTTCGCCGCTTCGGCCAGCGACGCCGGCTCCCGACCGCCTCAAGGTCGACGCCGTCGTAATAAGAAACGGTGTTGACCAGGGGCCGAGGAAGCGCCAAGCACCGCCGCTTCTGCACCGACGCCTCGACGCTCGAGGATCCACCCAAGCATGGCGGGGATGGCGCTGGGCCCGAGTAAGCCGAAACGGTCGCAGCGGCCTGGGCGCCCACGTGGAGGACCGTCGGTGGGCCGTCGTATCGGCCGCATCCTCTCCGCCACCGCTTATTCAAAAGGGCCGAGTCGCGTGACTCGACCGCGCGTCTCGTGCCTCCACGCCGCCCTTCGCGACTCGGTAGCGTCGGTAAGGCTTTTCGCAGATCTGCAGGGGCGAAAACAACGTCGAGGGGCGCTTCGCCGTGGTGACTCCCGGAAGAACGAACTACTCACCGGCCACGGAAGCCTCCTTAGCGCGAAGTTCCTCCTCGACCTTGGCACGCGCTTCCCGGTCGGCCGTAGCACGGTCGGCAAGCTCCTTCATCGTCACGAGCTCCCCCCGAGCGAGATCCCGCTCGGCCCGAAGCTGGTCGGCCTCCCTGCGGACCGACTCGCATTCCTCCCGATAGAGGGCGGCCTCCGCCCGGGCGGATGCTGCCGCACTGTCTGCAGAAGTCTTGGCCGCCAAAGATCCGCCAGGGACGACCTGGCCCTCGCCCTCGGTGGCCAACGACTCCGCACGTCGCTGAGCCTCCCGCAAGGCTTCGGCGACCTCCCCCAGCCGCTGACCCGCCGAGGCAGCCCTTCCTTGCTCAGCGGCAAGCGCCCTCCGAGCGTCAAGCAGCTCTTTCCCTACGGCACTCCCCCGGCTGTGCAAGTGCCGGAGGAACATTGACTTGTCCACCGCTCGGGATGTCAAGCGCTGCAAGTACCCGCCTTGGTCGATCTCCATTTCGGTCAAGAAGATGCACAAGAGAAATCCCGTCAAACTTACCGGTCCGGCGGCGGGACTCCTGAGCAATGGACTTCCTCGCCTTGGACGCGGCGTCAACAACAAGGGTACGGTCGGCGTGGATCCTTCCCATCTCCTCCTCCAGAGCGTCCCAATCCGCGCGTTCTGCGTCGTCGTCGTAACGAGCGGGACCCGGCCAGTCGGTAGCCGGGCCAAGTCAGCGGCGATCGGCGATCGCCACGACTTGATTTCCCGCCGACCAGGAACGCTTTGTGGCGATCGGTATCGCGCCATCGGCGGCCTTTCGGACCGCCGAAACTGGCGGCGGCCCCGGCGGCGGGGGTGGTAGATCTCGTCCCGCCGGCGTTGCAAACGCCGCGAATCCCAGTGCTTCCCCCGGCGACAGGCTCGCGCTGACCTCCACGGTCGGCAGCACGGGGGAAGGCAGGGCCGGCAGAACTCCGCCGGCCTCACTGGTCGGCAACGCAGACGGAAGCACGCCCGGAGCTCTGCCACGCAGCGCATCCGGCGGCGGCCCAGGTGCGTCCCCCTCTGGCAGCGTCCCCTTGCCGACGAGCCCTACCGCGGGGAGCGCATCCGAACGATCCCCGCTCCCAACAACCACCGCACGCCCGCGACAGGGGCCGGAGGGGCGGTTCCTCACCACAGTAGGGCTCGGCGCCCTCAGGCTAGTGAGGCCTGCGTCAACGCGGTCGGTCGAATTGCGAAGAAGTCGACACGGAGGAATTGCGCAAGTCACTTACGGGAGGAAGCGAACAACCGGCACTGGCGTGCCCTCTTTGTCGGACCCCGCGAGGAGGCGGCGGGACCCGCGCTTCCGCAGATAAACCTGCGCCCGGTCTCTTCGGAGGAGCCGCGATCGCCGGCCATGGCCCAGGACCAGCGTCGCTGCGCGAATCGCCTCGGCGACTTCCTCTCCTCGCTCGGCAGCGACTCCTCGTCACCCTCACTCGAGGTCTCCTCCGAGGTCTCCTCCGAGACCTCCTCGCCACTGTGGCCCCGGTCGCGCGCTCGATCCTCTTCCGTCTTGGTGGCCTCTTTTTCCGCTAGCGGCGGCGTCCTGCTTCTCCTTTTCGAGGCGCGGCCGCCTCAACTCCTTTTCCCCGGCAGCAAGGGACGGAGATCGATCCACCGAGGCCTGCGCTGCGCTTCGGGTAAGGAGGCGAAGGAAGCGAGCAAAGCAAAAGCGAGCGAGAGCCGTCAGGCGTACCAGGTTCTGCGGATTACTGCGCGGAAAACAGCGCGGCGCCTCGCCCGGCTGGTTCGGTGTCTCCGCGATGGAGGCTGCGGACACGCTGCGAGGATCTCCGACGGAGGAGCTCCGCTCAAGCGACCTTGCGGTCGGTCGGCCCAATGTACTCAAACATGGGGCGTAACCGACCCTTGAGGGGTTGGATGCGCCTCTCCATGAACGTCTTGAGGACCACCTTGCTGTCGAGGCCCGCGCTTCAGGTCCGCGAGCTTTTCAAGGATCGCGTCCACCTTCTTCCGGTCCTTCGTGTCGGACCCCAGCCCCAACGGAGATGCGGCGTTAGTAAATTCCCAGAAGGGAGAACGCGTTGTCGAGGTTCGGACATAGAACCACTCGCTATGCCACCCCGGTTAGGCGTCGGCAGCCTCAAATCGGCGTAGAACGGTTTGCGGTGGTTGCTTGTGATTGAATCATCGAGCCAGGAGGCGGCGGTGTCCGGTGGCGGCCTCGCGAAGAAGAAGTGGCGCGAGCCCAAAATGGGGTTCAATCCCGAGAAAGGCCTCACACAGCGTCATGAAGACCGCCAATATGGAGGACTCCATTCGGGTTCGGTGATGAACTTCTCCCCGTAATAGTGCAGCAACCCGGACGAATGGGTGGAGCGGAAGTCCAAGCCCGTTCGTAGAAGAACGCCCGGCGAGACTATCTCGCCGTCCTCAAGTTCGGGGACCTCGGTCGGCCGTGAACTTCGCCCGGCGGACTCGGGCGCGGAGGAAGGAACTCCTTCCTCTCCCATCGAGATAGCGACCCGCCGCGGCCGAGTGCGGGGTCGGCGACATCTCCAAATCTGCGAAGAAGCGAGCAGCAGCGGCGAAGCAGGAAGCTCCTCTTCTTCCCTCGTTTTCTTTCTTCCCTTTTCCTTTTTTGCAGAGCGCGCGAACAGAGGGCTTGGCGCCTACCACGCCACCCACTCCTTCCTTTATAGGCGCCAGGCGGGAAACGAGCCAGCGCCTCGCGCGCGAAATCGACGCCTCCTCACGCAAATCAACGCGATGCATAAACCGTCACTTTGCCGCCTCGCCCGTTCCCGCATCGCGGCCTCGCCCGATTACGATGGGCGGGCGCCCAGCCGAGAAAGGTATGCAAGCGGCCTTGGGCGCCCGCCTCGGGAGAGCAAGCCGCCTATAGGCTCGCACGAGGCCGACGCCGTCGTGGGTTCTGAAGGCGAATCGGCCGGTGGAGCAACCGCCAAAGACGTAAAAAAGCGAGCGGCGAAGTCGCGGTGAGCCCCAGAGGGCCTCTGGTTGGTCGGCGGACGACCCAATCAACGTGACTTCGCGTCGAGACCATACCTCACACTCTCGCGGAACTCATCGATGAGTAGCGGCGGCGCCTCCGGTCGGCGGACGACCAGCGATCCGACACGGGATCGAGTAAGGAAAGGTTTTTATGGAACGCCCCCGGTAGTCGGACGCCCGCGCAGGGAGCTACGTCGCAGAAGCGAACCCCTCAAGGGATCGCCAAGGTTCCACTCGGATTACCCGATAGTAGCTTCGCACGAGCACGGCGTTCAAACCGACGAAGGTAAACGCGTCCGCTCACGACTCGAGGACCCACGTGCACCGTGGCCTGCCAGAGTCCGACCGGTAAACCCAGCCGGCTCCCGACCGCTCGGGGGCTCGAAACTACACCCACCGGTGCGCTCGCCTTGCACCGGGCTCTTTGGCGAGCACGGCCAGACAAGCGGCCCCGACCAAAGGCGTCGCCGACCTCGAAGTCTGCGGCCACTTTCCGACCGGTAAACCCTCGACCGGCTCCCGACCGCTCGGGGGTTGAAACTACACACCAGGGTGCGCTTCGTGCCACCGGGCTCTTTCAGTGGCGCGACTCCCAAGCGATCGCGAAACCTAAACGCCACCGACCTCGGGTCGACAACTCTGTGGCCGGGCTAAACCCCGACCGGCTCTCCGACCCACTCGGGGCTCGGGAGCTACACCCAGATGCGCTTTCACAGCTTGCCGGGCTCTTTGGCGGGCATGACCGACAAGCGGCCCGACCAAAGGCGTCGCCGACCTCGAGTCGCGGCCGCACCGGCCAGGTAAACCCCGGCCGGCTCCTCGATCCGCTCGGGGCTCAAGACTACACCCAAGGTGCGCTTCGCGCACCGGAGCTCTTTCTGGTGGCACGGCTCCAGGCAGCCACGGCGACCTAGCATCACCGACCTCGGGCCGACGGTTACCGCCGCCAGGTTAAACCCCGGCGGCTCTCCGACCGCTCGGGGCTCGAGAACTCTTGGCGAGTACCCATACCATGGGTACCCCATCAGCCGGAAGCACGAGCGGGCTGACCTATCACGGCGGAGGCGGCACCACCGAAAGGTACTTGGGCGCGAACGAGCCAGACCTGTGCGGGGCCGACTCGACGATCGGCGGGCTCGATTCGGCGGTCGGCATGCCGCCGCCTAATATTGAAGCTCAAGCTCCACTGCGCCAAGACGAGCCAACAGGGCTCACGCCCGATGTCAGGCTGCCTTGTGCGCGGCGTCACGACATTCGTAGGTGGCGGCTCCTTCCCAAAGTGTCGGAAGAGCCCGCAAGAAGTCAAGCCCCGTCCGTCGCTGGCACACCGCATGAGTACGCCCACTCCGAGGCCAAAGCAAAGTCAAGCGCCATTAAAGCCACCGAGGTGACAAGAGCACCACGCAACACGCCACCGACAAAGACTACGCAAAATCAGACGCCATGCAGAGCCACCAACCCTACCTCGGGGCGGCGGGGTTGGCCGGACAAAACGAAGCCAGGACCTCAAGGCGTGCGAGACCCCTCTCCTCGTAGTCTTCCCAACTCCGTGTAACCTGCCTCCTCCGTCTATATAAGGAGAGGCGGGGGCCAGAAGGAGGCGCGGAGAAAAGAGAAAACAGTCTCCTAGGTAGCCTCGACTCCCTAGCGAAAACCTCAAGGGGATCGGACAGCCGACCGTCCGCCTCGCCTGTACACCCCTTGTCCGTCTCCCAAAGATCAATACATTCACACCGCACGAACTGGAGTAGGGACATTCGGCCCGAACCAGTATACATCTTCTGACTCCTTGAGTCGACCATTCGGGGAGAGGGAGCGCGCGACCCCATCCGACCATAAATTCGTATTGCCGGTGCACGAAACACCGACAGACGTGATGGACTGTCTTCTGGATGCCTTCATGTGTCGCATCGTGGAATGCGGCCACGATTTCTTCCCGTAGATTGGACGTGCTTGGGATGAACAATCGGCCCGCGCGGTATACTAGACCGTCCCGCGCGGACCAAAGTGGCTGCAGTGCGGTTGGCTCAGACGTGGATGGAGTGATAGGCGACGTAGCGGTCCCTGAAGTGGTGGTTGGTGCCGCCCGTATGGTTGGGACTGCCTGTTCCGGAGGAGTAGCGGGGTCACCTGGAATCCTGCCGACTGTCTGGGCTGCCAGCTGATCGTAACGACGGCGTACTTCCAGATCCACACGCAGAAGCGCGTGCCATCGTGTCCAGACTGAGTCCTCCGGTGCGGATAGGGCGGCGCACTGCACGCTTGGTTCAGGTCGACGGGACAGGGCGTCGGCTACGCTATTGGAGCGCCCTGGCTTGTACTCCACGGTGAAATCAAATCCAATTAGTTTGCTTACCCAATGCTGTTGCGGTGGTGTGATCAGAGCCTGCTCGAGCAAGTACTTGAGGCTAGCATGGTCCGTCCGAACCGTGAACGTCCTACCCCAAAGGTATGGTCGCCAGTGACGTATGGCTTTGGACAGGCCAATTAGTTCTCGCTCGTATGCGGCTAGTTTAGTATGTCGTGCCGCAAGTTGTCTGCTGAAAAAGGCGATGGGGTGGCCTGCTTGCTGAAGAACGGCGCCGACCCCGTGACTGGAGGCATCGCATTCAATGTCAAACGGTTTGTCGAAGTCGGGTAGGCTGAGGACCGGCGGAGGCGATGCCGTCTTGAGTTGTTGAAATGCATGATCTTGTGTCGTCGTCCAATGAAAAGCTTGCTGCCGAAGAAGCCTCGTCAAAGGTTCTGCTATTGCGGCATACCCTTGGATGAAGCGGCGGTAATACCCCGTGAGGCCCAAGAAGCTTCGGACATCTGTGGTTGTCACCGAAATGTGCCATGAAGCAATGTCCTGGAGTTTGGTTGGGTTTGTCTCCACACCTTTTTCCGAAATGACGTGTCCCAGGTAGGTAGGCAACGGAGCGTTGGCCAAAGGCACATTTGGATTGCTTGAGATATAGTTGGTGAAGACGAAGTTGTTCGGCTAAGCGGAGATGTTGCCAATGGTCTTCGCGGGTCTTGCTGAAGATGAGGATATCGTCGAAGAAGACCAGGACGAATTTCCGAAGGAACTTGGCGAGGATGGAGTTCATGAGGGCTTGAAATGTCGACGGCGCATTACACAATCCAAACGCCATGACCAGACTCTCAAAGTGCCCATGGTGAGTTCGAAAAGCTGTTTTTTCAAAGTCTTTCTCGCGCATTCTGATCTGATGGTACCCTGAGCGGAGATCCAACTTAGAGAAGAAGGTGGCACCATGAAGCTCATCCAACAGTTCTTCGATGACGGGAATCGGGAACTTGTCTTTAATAGTCTTGTCATTTAAAGCCCTGTAATCGACACAAAATCGCCAAGAACCATCTTCCTTTCGAACCAATAACACTGGGGATGAAAATGGTGAGCGGCTGGGTCGGATGATACCCTGTCGTAACATCTCCTCGCATTGGCGCTCGATTTCATCCTTCTGACGGAACGGATAGCGATAGGGCCGAACCACCACTGGATCGGTCCCCTCTTTGAGGCAAATACGATGATCACAAGTCCTGGAAGGGGGTAATGTTTGCGGTTCCTTGAAAAGATCTGCATATGTTGCCAGGAGGGTGTTCAAGTCCTCATGTATGGGTGTTAATGTGGTGAGATGCGTGCTCTGATCTGCAATACGACCCAAGCCTTTGAAGGCGATGGTCTGTCCCCCACGAACGAACGACATACGGAGGGAGTCGAAGTTCCAACGGATGTCGCCTAATGTTTGCAACCACTGTACTCCAAGAACCACATCAAAACCGTCCAATGGAATTACTAGGAAGGGTGCCGTAAATGTATGTTTGCCGATGGTGAATGACTCCTCTGGGATCTGCCCGAGACATGGTAAGCGTGCGCCATTGGCCACGCGTACCTGCTGGTTGTATATCTTCTCCTGGGAGGACCCAATCCGAGCTGCGGCAAGGCTACCAAGAAAATTGTGGGTGCTCCCACTATCAATTAATCCCCGCAACTGATGTCCTTGCATTCGTAAATTGACCTGCATTGTACTACCAGCTTTTGGTCCTCGTCTGCGAGCCGGCGATCTTTGGTTCCTCCTCTTCATCTGATTGTGGATCTGCATACTCCTCAGCCTCCATTACTTCCAGAAGAAAAAGTCTTTTACAACGATGTCCTCTCGAAAAAAATTTCATCACAATTGTAACATAGTCCTTTTTCTCGTCGCTCCGCCATCTCGGATGGAGACAAGCGGCGTCGGTAGGGCGAGGATGCTGCCGAAGATGTCAGTGATGCCGTCGAACTGCTCTTGCGACCATCCCCGGCAGGCGGTGCTGAAGCCTGTGCGGAAGGGAAGGACGAGCGGGCAATCAGGCCTGCAGAATCTGTTCCACCGCTCGGGGGCGCCCAAGGTGTTGCCGACGTCTGTGATGAAGCCGCCGTAGCGCCCCGATTGAATGCAGGCCGAAATTTGGCTACTGGAGCTAACCCCTGTTTTGCCTTAGCAATCCATACGTCTTCCCGCCTCTCTGCTTCCCGAGCCAAATAGATGGCGTCGGCCAAATCCCGAGGACGGTCTCGCCGGACATCTGCTGCTAATGTTGCAGCAAGGCCGGCTGAGAAGGTTTCAATTTGTATCTCCTTCATACGTGGCGCTCGAGACAGTAGGCGCTGGAATTGTCGAGCATAATCATCTATGCGAAGCTCGCCTTGCTTAAAATTGATCAAGTCACCCAGGGGACCCACGCTTGCCTGGCGCGTGAACCGCTGGATGAAGACCTCATGGAATTCCTGCCACGAGATATTCCGATCTTCTAGCTCCTAGTTGTCGAGGACCTCCTGAGCTTCTCCTCTCAGATGAAGCCCCGCCATCTCCACCCAATCGGACTCGGGAACGCGATATGCGCGCGCGAATCTCTCGCACTGTCGAAGCCAGAGGAGAGGGTCCTCGGTGCCATCAAACAGTGCGAGTTCATATCGGGGTGTTCGAGGAAGCCAACGTCGTTCAGACCGCGAGGCTCCCAGTCCTCCAAATCGCCTCCACGAGAACGAACCGGAGGTGGTGGGAGATGATCCCGGATGTGTGCATCGCTGGCATGGGATCCGTCGGGACCGCCTAGACCGCCACCGGACGTAAGTCCCTCTCCGATCGGCCGCTTGTCGAGCACCCGAAGCAACTCCTCCAATTTCTTCTCTATGCCGGCCACAGAGGACCGGAGTTGGTCAGTGGTTTCTTCCAACTGGGTGAGGCGTTCGTCGTTTGCGGCCATGGGAGGATCGGCTGGCTCTGATACCAGTTGATATGGATGTTCCCGAGCAAACGCCCGCGTACCGGGTCGTTGTCCGGATTGAGACGTGGAAGGCGCAGTCGTTGGGCGCCGGCGACCTATGATAGCTAGCTATGACGGAGCCACCGGCCGGTTATCGACGGCAGCGCCTGAAGCTTGAACTTGTGGTACAAAAGCGTACCTTTTCCTTTACTCGTTGTCTCCTTTTATTCATGAACGGTCCGAATCCCTCTCCCATACGGTGAGATCAGGATTCCAATTATGCGTACAGGAATTAGAGTATTAATCTGATTGTCCAACCTTCCAACAAAAATAAAACACTCTTTCCTAATGTTATGGTCTTACGTAACTACCCTACCTCCCTAATCGTGCTATCACCTGACTCCCCCTGGTTCGTTGCTCCATGCTCGAGACCTCCATGTCGGCGACGGACATACACTCGGTCCGGCGTAACAATATCTCTATCGCCAATTCATTTATAGACTAAGCTTTCTATCAACTTGTCGTCAAATGAATTGACAACATAGTTTTATTTAGCTAATAGTTTCGTCACTTGTTCATTCGACCTAATAGGTCAATTTGTCACTGGCCAATAAGTCCATTTAGCCGATAGGCTTTCACCACTAAATGAATTGGCAACACAAACATTGTCGTTAATCAAATTATCGTTTGTCAATTGGCGACAGATGTATATTTATGTAATATTTTTTCACATTTTTTTCTATAGTTTTATTTTAAAATGTATTTTGTTAAATCTAACTCTTGACGGGCTAAACTGTTCGGATTAGTAAAAGCGTCGATAAGGACGAAGGAAAAGTTCTACGAATGTGTCGTGAAGACTAGATTGCCATCCACGAAGCTTAACACTGCATGCGCAGGGTTTGTTCTTGCATCCTGCCTCTCTTCTGCGATGCAAGAACATACCAGGTAGTCAGCTACACGACAGCAACAAATTGATCCAGAACATGTAATGAAGCTGGCACTTTTCAGTTTCTGATGTTTTGCTCAGCCACGGAGTAAAGCTCGGTCTCAGGAAGCTGGGATAGACGGATAGTTACCATGGAAACAAGGGAAAAAGTTAAGACGTTTGAAATTCGGGATAATCATCCAAGACAAATTTTGTCACGGCAATCACAAATTTTGTCAGAATCGGGTGTTTGTTGTTGTTTTTTTTGTACTGTTCATCATCTGGCAATTTGGATTATTTAAGAATTGAAAGTGTTCATGGTTTTACAATGCAAACAACTAATGGCAAGGAGAGATCAAGATCTGGATCTCGTTTTTGGGTTCTAGCTCAAGAAAACAAAGAGGATGAAGAAGAGGATGATGAGTCGGTTCGTTGTAAACCTGCTCGAGAGTCCAAATTGCATACTTACTCTTCTTTGAGACCAAATGCTGAATAAACAACTTCAGAAGGAACCACCGAGGCACAAAATGTATAACATCCAGTAGTATAATCGATAGGTGATCTTATCAAGTGCAGCTTACGAATACAAAAAAGAACTTTGACATGATATTGCTGATAAAACACAGATTAACCCAAGCTTATCAATACATTGAACACCCCCAGCTGGTCTCAAACTCTCAATAGAAGGCATTGTCAATCAACCAATATCACAGGCATGTCCAGCACGAATAACAATCATAGGCTTAGGCCCTTACCCTGGTCCTTTTCTTCATCTTATCGCCACTCAGTTTCTTCCCCTTGCTCTTCTTCTCTTTCTTATTATATTGAAACATAGCTTGAATAACATCGGGAATGTTTTCCCCCTCCATAGGGCCTTCATCATCACCACCATTACCCTTCATGCTCTTCTTCCCCTCCTTGACCTTCCCCTTGTTCTTCTTCCCATCAACATCCTCCACCTCCAATGCTTGCTTGCTATCTACCTTCTTGCCCTTCCTTTTCTTGTTGCCGGCTTCCTCCAATGGCGGACTTTTCTTACCCTTCTTTTTCTCTACACTGGCATCCTCCACCTCCTCGTCCAATGCAAGCTTGCTCTTCTCCTTACCCTTCTTCCCAATCTTCCGCCCTTCATTAGCAAGAACTTCTACAGTAGACACACCCTTCCTCTTCTTCCTATTCTCAGTCATCCCTTGTATTTCTTCTTCCATCACAACATCCTCAACCTGCTCCTTCTTATTCCTCTTCCTCTTTCCACTCTCCTCCTGCGCAGCTTCCTCCCCGTTATTGGCATCCGCATATCTCAATGCCTTCTTCTTGTCCTTCCTTCTCGCACCAGTCTCAACTTCTGCAGCATCAATGACCTCTCCGGCACCAACTTCTCCCTCTAATTTCCTAACCGGCACCTCAATCTTCATACCCAACTCTGGCAAGACCTGGTAAATTGGCAGTGCGACCGAATCCACTGCCTTCAAATGCAGTGCCCTCACGTTCGCCCACTTCTTCGGCACCTTTTCCACGGCCGCCTCCACGGCCGCCAACACATTCTCTACGATCTTCTCTCCCTCCATATCCAACCTCCCCACCTTAATTCCAGAGCAGGTCCCCGACCGCAGGTACAGAAACGTCGAGCTCAGCACCTTGCGGACCTGCTCCGGCCACCCAGCGCGGGTGAAGCCGACGGCGATCGGAGCCTTCTTGGTGGAGTAGAACGCCTTCCCAAGGACGCGGGGGAGAAGCGGGAGGACGGCGCGATCAGCAAGGAAGAGGTCGTGGGAGGCGGCAAGGCGGCGGCGCGACTCGTACGGGCGGTAGTCAGTACGCAGGGTGGAGAGGGGGATGACCTCGGAGACGGGGAGGTGGAGGGACTTGGATGCATCGAGGAGGTCGGAGGCGGACGGGGAGCGGGAGTTGGGGCGGTCGTCGGAGATGACGCAGATGGAGGCGGAGGCGTGGGCGAGGACCGGGTGGGGGAGCGGGAGGAGGTGCGGCTTGGTGGTGGGCGAGGCGGGGATGCGGCGGAGGGAGAGCTGGAGGAGCACGAGGTCGTCGCGCTCGTCGGCGAGGAGGTTGGGGGGCGCCTCCGCGGTGCGCGCGCACATCCACTTGGTCAGGGAGGCCACGGCCCCCTCCACCGTCGCGCGGGGCACCTCGTGCGATGGCTGCTGCGGCGGGGGCGACATGGCTGCGGCGGCGGCGGCGGCGGCGGGTGAGAAAGGAGAGGGGTTTAGTTTAGGGTTTCATGTGCCGGGGGAAGGTTTTGGGGGGTATAAGGTGGTGTGATTTTATACCTTTACGGCTTTACCTCTCCGCATGTACCAAGAAGTTTCTCTATGGCATGTGGACCCAGGAGATCTCGTGTTCTGTGAGCCCACATGACAGTTTCAAAAGTGCTATGCTGTTAGTTTGTTTCACTTTTTTTTTTGAAGCAGTTCGTTTCACTTTGGTACTGGGTAGCGCACTATCGCTGCTCCTCTGCATTTTTTTTTCGAAACTTAGGACAGAGCACTGTCAATTCATTAAGAAGGAGAAAAACCTCCGAAGAGGGAAATACAAAGGTTTCCGCCAAAAAGCAGAACAAACTCAACCCTCGGCCACCACTGCCGAGCTCACCCGCCAACGCGGAAAACAACCTAAAAAAAACCTGCGCCGCCCTCGGCCACAACAACGAAAACCCCACCATCCTGAGCGCTTCTAGCACCGACGCCTCAGACTCACCATCCTGCACCTCTCCGGCGACCTCCATGCACCGCCGAGGTCGCCACATCACCGCCTCCTGACGATCGTTGGCTCCTCTGAGGCTTCCTTCGCCTCCTCGGCTCCAGAGCTTCGACCTCCACTTACGGTTTCCTTCGCTCGACTCGGCTTCCTCCGCTGTCGCACCACTGCTCCAAAACCGAGCCTCTACTGTCGCCTGCACACTCCTCCTGCACCTCTCGCCGACTCGACTTCCTCAACTCCACCACTAGGATTATGTAGTGAAGCACGGCGGCCTGGCGCAAGATGGCTTGGATTTCCCTCATTATCTCCTTGTCGCTCCTCTTCTTGATCACCCCTCCGGTCGAGCACGCCTCGAGGAGTTCCCCGGCAATCAACAACACCCGGCCCTCGCCTCCTGAACCTCTCGGACGACCTCCAAGCTGGAGCTTCAACAACCAACTCCGACGCCCTCGCCGCCTTCTCCTGCTCCTCCTGCACCTCTCGCCGACACCGAAAGCCGTCGCAGCTCCACCGCCTGAAGAACAGCCGGCGGCTTCCCTCCTTTTCTTCCTACTCTTGTTGCACAGCTCACCGACAGCCCTCGCCTTCTCTTCCTGCCCCTCCTGCGCAACTCACCGAGACGCTGAGGCCCGCCGTAGCTCCACCACAAGAAGCTCAACCGGCGGCGTCCTTCAAGGCTGCAAACACCCGATCACAGATCCGACCAAAACCAAGCTTCCTACATGGCTCCACCCCCGCCTTGGCCGCCATTCGCGGGGCTCGCCGCGACTGTTGCGACCTCACCAACAGCGCAGAGGAACCGCACCGACGGAGCCGTGGAACACGCCGTGGCCTGCACCGCCCTTGGAGCAGAGGTCGTCGTCGCCGTCGCCCAACGCCCAACGCCCACAAGCCGCACACCGCTGGGGGAACCCACCTCCCGGCTGCCCGACCGCATCACGCCCACAGCGGAGCCTGAGGGATCAAGCCCCTAGAGCTGGAAAGAAAAACAACAAACCTTGCCGTTGAGCCCAAGCCGAGGGGAGGAGGAGAAGAAAGGGTGGGGAAGAAGAAGAAGTAAGTGGGGGGGGATGCCCCGCCGCCGCCGCTTCTGGGGAAGGAAGCCCCGACGGCTAGCCGGCGACTACCGGCGGCGGCGGCGAGGTAGGTGGTGGAGTTGGGGTCCGCGGATCCTTTGCATTTTGGCCCGTGGATCTGGCTTCAAGAGCCGTGCAAATAGAGGCAGAGTTGTCTGCGTCGCTTGCTCGCAGAGTTGCAGTCCGCGTCCCGTTCCCTTCGAGTAGGGTGGGCAATTTTGATCGGAAACCGAAAAATTGAAACGAGTTAACCAAAAAAAATAGCTCTTTTGATTTTTTGTTTCGTTTTTATTTTGATACTATTTGGTTTTTATTTTTTTGGTTCGATCCTGTAATACTAGGAACCGATTAACCGAATCAACGAATCATCACTCTTATGCTCTCCCTCCCATCAAAATTCCTCTTCCAAGGCATTCCTTGTGCGGGCACTCGAGCCATTCCTTGTGCCGTTGTGCGGGCGGTGCTGCAGCCACTCCTCTCTCCCTCGCCCTCTCGGCTAGCCTGCCGCCTCCTCTCTCCGCGGGCGGTTGGCCTACCGACTCCTCTCTCCACACGCCGCTCTGGCCTCTGGGCTCCCTCCCTCGCACCTGCCAGCTGCCGCCTCCCTCCCTCGCCCCCGCACCACCATGCAGCTCCTCCCTCAGCGACGGTCTCCAGAAGCTTCCAAGGGGAAGCACGAAGATCTCTGCGGTGGAGGGCATGGCAAGCCCGTGTCGAGGGCGGAGCGGAGCAGCGGCCCCACTAGCCATGTGGGTGGGCTGATGCAGATCTAGGAGGGCCCACGACGCCCAGCGACATCGACAGCGGGGGCGCTTGCGTTTCGGTCCCTGATGTCGCCGATGATGCTCTCCATGTTCGCTACCATGGTCCATGGCCTCCTTCTACATCATCAGCTGGTGAGTGCTGAGGCGGAGCGAAGCACAGGTGGGGAGTGGACGCGAGTACAGGCGACGAGCACGAGGCAACGCATAGGCAGCGATGACGAGCACGAACGGGGAGTGGATGGCAAGCACGGGCACCGAGCAGAGGCAACACACGGGGAGTCTACCAGTCGGGGGATCTACTGCTTGGTTTTTGTGAACCGAAACACCGAAATAATCGAACCGAACAGATTCGGTTTTTGGTTTGGTTTTTGAAATTGTTCGGTTCGGTTAACACTTCTCAAAAATTGAAAAAAATTTAAACCGAAAAAATCGAACCGAAAAAACCGAATGCCTACCCCTACCTTCGAGTCCGAAAGAAGGCGAGAGCTACGACCGCGGCCAGCCGTCACCCGTCGAGGCAGGAAGGGGGGGTTTACTTGGTAATTTTTCATACTTTTCGAGCGTTGTCTGGGAATCTCAAAATATAATCTTACTCTTGTGGAGAATCTCGGCCCATCTACATCTGTGTGTGTAAATCGGGATTTTTGGATTTCACAAACAAAACTTTATACTATAATTGTTTTATTTTTCTATGAGAATATTGTATTCTAGGAGCCTCTTTAGAATGTAAGAGTATGGCCCTGTTTGACAGAGCTCCAGATCCCAGCTCCACCCCAGAGCTGAAACTTGTCAACTGAAATAAAGTGACTTAAGTTTATAATTTTATTCTAAAATATAAACAAGATGACCCACCTAAACACTCTTAATATACATATAGCTCCAGCTCCACGAATCTGGTGAAGCTAGGAATACCCAACTCCACCAACTCCACAGATTTGGTGGAGCTGGAGCTCTGCCAAACACCCCCTATAAAAATACGTAATTAAAATATCATGACTTTTTAAATCTCACATGATAGAAACATAGCATGAATTACTTGAAAGAGGTGTTTGGATGTTTTATCGGAAAAAATACAAAAAAAAAATGATAGTAAATGTTAGTTGATTAGAGAGAAAGAGAGAAGGCACATTATACTTCTCAAAGTTTAAAAGATGTGAGGTTTGAGCTCATGTTTATTTTCATACCGAATTAGGTGTATAGGAGTGCGTTCTAAAGAAATTGCAAAAACTCAATCCTATGTTCCCAACTACTAGAAGAAAATTCCTAAGGACTTGATGGCCTTTTTGGAACGCATGAAGTAAAAAAGAAAGAAAGAAAGGGGGCCTTTTTGAACGCATGAAGTGAAAAAAACACAAGAAAGGGGAAAATACATGTTTACACTGAGGAAAACATTAGAATACCACGTACAATGTGTTTTGATGGTTCACAGGAAATAAACACACTGAGGAAAACCTTTCTTAAAACAGAGAAAGGAAGAGAGTGTGTTGGATTTCTCATCGGAATTTTCCCAAAGGTCTAACATCTTACTCTCACCGGTCATAAATAGTTGTTGTTTTGAATATAGGTGCAGTCAAATCTTGCATGTCCACATATTTTTAAATATTTAAATTAGATACATAAAAATTATATGTACAAATTTATCTTAAAAATAATACTTTCATAATAGTCCATCAATATCCGAAACGATAACTATTTGTGACCAAAAGGAGCAATATTTTTCGTACGAAATTAGGAGCATATAAAAGCCTTCTGTAGTAATTTAACAATCTCGTTAAGAGAACCATAGGGGAAAAAAAATACTAAGAATTGAAATCCTCTAAAATCCCTTTGAAAACCCTACAATCTAAAGAGGCCATGTATCCTGTAGAAATCATTTGAAGATCGAACAAGCAAAAAAGGCCCTGAACGGGGCCTTTATTAGTCCTAGTTTTCGGCCACATGTAGGAGTAGAAGTAGCGCACACCTCAGCCCGGGGCCTGGCAGATTCAGCGGTGCTTAGCCATGAACTAGTGTTTTGAGCATGAAAATCTTAGCCAGCCGCTGACTAGGCTGTACACTCTTACCGAATAAAAAAACCATACCAAAAAAAAATCGAATTGAACAGGTTAACTCGGTTTGAATGATATACGGTATTCGATATGGTAGGAAAAAAATTCTACTAGTTTCTATTCTGATTCTACCTGAAACGTTTCTATCAAAAATCTGAAACCGTTTCTGTTTCTACTCGAATCTGGAACTGTACCAAACGGGTCTTAGTATCACATTTTAATTACTGTATTTTAAAAAAATATTATATTTATAAAACTGTATTTACCAATTATACGTACTAGCTACATGCCCGTGCGTTGCTACGAAAAACAAAATTGATAACGAAAAATAAAGATTAAAAAATAAAAAAATTATTTTACAAGATCAAACATCTATCTTTAACGCTTCGTTTCTTGTGAAAGCTGGCTAATTAAAGCAACGTTTCGTTTCTTGAGTAGGGCAATTAAGCGAGCGATTAAGTAGAAGCGATTAAACAGGCGATTAATGGCGTGTAGAGATGAATTTACTCTTGGCCGAAGTGGTGCTTTAGAATAAGAGAGATGAACACCACCGCAGCCGCAGCATAGCATACGATCGCACCGCATCCCTGCATCGCTCGGCAGTCGGCACCTCTCTCGACGCTAATCGCTCCGCTTCTGCTCGACGCAGACGCTCGTTCGACTCCCAAATTGACGCGCACCGCTGCTCCTCCCGATTGACGCGCTTGGCTGAGTTGGGAGCTCGGCGCAAAGGCGTCCCTACCGCTGGGCCGTGTCCAGCTGGTGCCGGCCGAGCTCGCCGCGGCGCCGCCGCCTCGGGTCAGTCTCCTCCTCCGGTACTCCATAATCCCTACCCCCTCCTCCGGTCCTCCTCCTTGGGCCTTTGACTGTTCCTCTGAATGCGATGCGTTTTCTGATTCTTGCGCATGGCATTAGGAGCGGACGTGGCCTGTTCGATGGAATGCCGCATATGCCACTAGCTTGTTTGACTCGCGTCTCGTGTCATTGCAGCGGCGTTCGATCATTGCGTTCGCCTTTGCTAGGGAAGCTTCGTTATCGCGGTCTGGATCCTGAAATACTTGGCAAATGAGTGCAGGTGAGGGCTTGTACTGTTCCTGAAGCATTCTTTCAATTGATCTCCTCGAATAGGTTCCTAGTTACTCTTTTTTGCTTTAGACATCCGGTACAATTGTCAAGAACCTTGGATTCTAGTTCTTATGTTGCTGTTTTTTTTTTTACACAAATGCCAATGTTACAGTGACACTAATATGAAGTTTTGGATTACTTTGTGAGTTTTCACAGGTGGTGCATTTGGTGGAAATAGGGGGGTGAGACCTGTACCTCCTGAAAAAGGAGTTTTCCCACTGGATCACCTGAATGAATGTGACTTGGTAATATTGTAAGCCTTTTTCATCTGTCGTTGATTTCATTATTTAGTTGCTATATGAGAGCTGCCTGTTCAAACAGGAGAAGAAAGACTATCTTGCTTGCCTGAAATCAACAGGATTTCAGTCTGAAAAATGTCGGCGGTTCTCAAAGAAATACCTGGAATGTAGGATGGAGAGGTTAGTATGCTTGCTATCTGTGTACTGTTTTCAGGACTACAATGTAAGTTATCATGTCGTAGTTAGCTCAATGTCTTTTTTGGCATATTGATACTTAGCTAAACCAGTGACTACCGACTAGTAACGATTTAGTCCGTATGTTTAGCATGTCACGGACTACAAGTTCAGTTCATTCAGTGGTAGAGTGAAGCGGTTGATCTTTGCATTGTACCTAACATCCAGCAGCGACCAAATGTTTGATAGTTTGGGCCAAACAAGACAGCTCCAGCAGCTAATTCTATCCAGTAACAGTCAACTGAGATAACCAATCTTTTTAGGTTGTACTAGTTGTCTTAGTTTCAAAATTGACACCCTGACAATGCCATGCAAAATTAATAGATATACTCTATAGTCAATACCAATTGAAGTCATTCAAAATATTGGTAACTTTTGTTCTGGCTTGTTGGGCTTTTGCTTGAAATATATTTATTAAATATCTTTTCTGCACCAACTATGCTTTCAGTAATTATTCTTTCTTGACAAATCGCTTTTAGAAAGGCTGATGTATGTTTTACTGTTTTCATGAAAATGTTATGCAATTCTCTTTTGGCGCTTGATAGTCTGAGTTGTGGTTCACATGCACAGCACGTTACATCATGTTCTGAACCTTTTTAAGTTGTTAGAGTGAAGTAATCGTTTTTTGCTGCATTAGCCTATAGCAAACCAAGCTTGCCCTCAGGGCATGTTCGATTGTTTGCATCCTCTGGTGCAACACATGTGCAATGTGCTCTATCAAGGCCTGTGTATTTGGTGGTTGAGTGAAGCAACCGATGTTGCCAAGCACAATTAGGCAGCTACTAGTTTTAGCCTCTTAGGACAGGTGTTGGCACTTGCACTAGTAGATTTTAAGATCATAGAATATACGGTTGTTTTGATATATGGAATTCTTACTTGCACCGGTAAGAGCTCTTACCAACTTTGATATCTGAAATTTACTATTCAGGTTCATAACGAGATGCATTTTTCTTTTTAAATTTCGGTGCAATGCTGCTCTTTCCATCAGGATTCCAAATCATGTTATTCTTGTACATTCAATCTTTGTGAACTTATCTTCCTTCCAGAAACCTGATGGCAAAGCAAGATATGTCAGAGCTTGGGTTCAGTAATGAAGATGTTGTGAGTACACCTGCTGAGAAGAACGGCAAACTGGAGAATCCTACAAGTGATCCAAAGGGGAAAAACTAGCTGTTTGATTTTGGGGTAACTGTCTGTTTCTTATGCTAGGTCGTCATCTAGGAGATCAGTTGAAATCTGAGTATAAAGAAGGAAATAACAAGGAAAATGATGGGAACCAACACTATGAAATGTTGAAATTTCTTCGTTCTATGTTAGAATTTGCAGAACTAAAGACAGTGAGACTCCTTCAGAAGTAAATTTCTTGCGGATGTACTTCTCAAACGGTTCCAAGTTGTTTGCATTTCTAGTAAGGCAATACCAAGTACCAACTTTCGATTTGTCTGAATTTTCTCTGCATTACTTTCACGGTTTCACCAAGGTAATTTTGGAGAGCGATGTTCGTACTTACAGAAGATTAAGACTTTTGATTTGTTCGAAAAATTTCTTGTTCTTGAGAATCAGATAATGAGATGTCCTTTTGGTGAATGGCTGAAGGCATTACCCACCTATCATAGCTTTTCTTAAAAAAATTTAATTTTAATAGAGGTCTCAAACTTGTCCGGTCCTTAAAACTCCAATATTTTACGAGTGGGTCTCTAAATTTGCTTAATCGTGCCGCTTGATTTCTTCCATTGGATAGGTAGCATCGGTTGAGTTCTTCTTCCATTGGCTAGGTTGCATTGACGCGTTTGGTACAGTACGGCAGCACGAGTCAAAAAGAAGCCAATGGCAATGGGCCTACGCTGCGAAGGTAGCACTCACTTGTTTGTGGCCTTGTGTATCCAAAAAATTGAAGGGAAGGATAAGTGCAAAAACACCCTCAACTCACGCTTTGAGCTTGAAAAACTTCTGCAACCATTTTTTTGTAGCAAACAACATCCCCTACAAATTCCCCATTTGCAAATCTTATTCTTGCTGTTACTTTATATATGTGTGTGTGTGTATATCAATGTAATGTAAAACTTGAAAAAAAAAGGAGTTGAACAGTGGTTGGCATAAAGCTTATCTCGTGTAATATGTCTTTGACATTGCACCGCTGCAGAGGAAACTAAGTGAGGAGATCGAATATAAGTGAAAGAAAGGAAAATTCATTTAAATTTGTAATCACTATCATGTGGGCTAGAATGTTATTGCTTAAGCTTTTCTTTAATGTTTTCCAGTAAAATAACCGATATCGGAGGATTTTCCAAACGGAGACAACTTTATGGGTGTTTTCCAAATTCAGGTGACTAAGTAGGGTTTTCCTGAATTTTTCCATAAGTAAATGCCATAACAATATTTAATTCTCTGTACCCACACAAATCACGTGTTGACAAATTACGCCCCCCACCCCACCCGTCCAGACCTCTTTTCCTCCTGCCCTACTGACTCAAGGACCCCACCAATAGTTCGTTATCCGGGCCCACTTGCCGTGGGACAATGAGACGTAAACTCTACACCCACCTAGTCAGAGAAACCGCAAAAGAACAGAGAGACATCTCGCCCCCTTCTCCTTCCCTCCTCTCCGTTCCTACTCTGCTCGCATACTTCCACCTGATTTGGGATGGGATTTCGCCCCCCGAATCCCGAATCGAGGAGCAAACCAGCGATATTTCTTTCTCCAGGTACGCATGGCCTTTGAATCAGATGAAAATCAGATGCTTTTACGATTTTTACCGTATTTTTTGGGGCTAGATTTGGGTCTCTGGCGAGAGATTAAGGGTAAGGATTTAGGACTTTGCGTGATTTGGGCAAAGAGTGGCGCGCGCGCGCGGGAGAGAGGGGCGTATGGAATTTCTATGCCGTCACCGGGGCGGCGGGGCCTCTGCCGCTACTGCCGACGACGCGAGGAAGACGAGAGATGGATCGCTGGAGGCAGAGACGCCGTCTCCACCGCCCAGTCGTCATCGAGGACCCACCGTCCGGGCTCGCCGGCGAATCTCCGTGGAACCGCACCTCTGCGCTGCCGCCGTCGGAGATGCTGTACTGCACCATCTCCCGCGCAAGGTAGGTCGTGGCGCCATGCTGGACCGCGTCCCCCGCAGATGGGCGGCATGCTTGCCTGTCTGGGCTGCGCGCAGAGAAGCGGATCCCACCACTTGTCCCCCAGGCGAGCGCTCCTCTTCCCACATCCCAGCTCCCTCCTCCCTCGCCTGCTCGCCAAACCTAGGACGCAGACGGCGGTGGCGGCGGTTCCCTTCTGGCCTGTTCGCTCTCACCTCAATTGCCCTTTGGTTCAATTTGGTTGTGGTTTTGATGGGGGTTTCGGCATCTGTTCAGTGTCTGGGGATTTGTGCGCAGGGAGGAAGCCGTGGCGGGGCATGTCATCGTGCTGCTGCTGAACGTGCTGTTCATTGGCGCCGTCTTCATCTCCCCGTTGCCTAGCCTCTTCGATCACCATTAGGAGTGGGCATTCAGTTAATTCGATTTGTTCGATTTAAAAATATTTCAGTTTTTAGAAACTGTCAACCAAAATTTTTGGTTTAAATCTAAAAACCCAACCGAATTAACCGAACAAATTAGATTCAGTTAATTTGGTTTTTCGGTAAACTGAAGTTCAGATAAGAGTGATGATTTATGAACATCTTCAGGATGATCATAGCTGCAATGAGTCACTGACTGGACATACATGTATGTATATATTTGCAGATTCATGAATTTCACCATTTGCCACAACATTAATGTTAGGAGTTATTCAAATGCACAACATAATACAAGTAAGTACTCGCCAACAATCAACCGAGGGATTCAGAGCCCATGGCCTCTTTGCCGCCACCAAGCAAGGAAGCGGCGGCCGCCCTCCTTCGTCCAGAGCCCGACCGCCCTCCTTTATCGAGATCCAGAGCCTGATCGCCATCCTCGTCGAGATTCAGAGCCCGATCGTCAACCAGAAGAGCGCCGCGTGCGCCATCTTCCCCACTCCTATCCACATCTGCACCTAGGGCTAGGGCTGGTGTGTGCCTTGGCGTGTGGAAGCTGCTGTCGCTAGAGATCCGGTACCCCGGCGTCGAGATCGGGGATGGAGGTGGGGAATGGTCGAAGTTTCAAAGATTATGGCCGATGGGGTGGGATGGGCGATGGCTATTGGCGTCGGTAAACGGTACAGTCGGTTTTTTGAAGACGAAAACCGAACTGAATATTCAAAACTGAATTCATCCGAAATAAAAAGGGAGATTTAATTATTTGCCACTTCAAAACATGTGGCTTCATAAATTTGCCACTGGACCTACATTTCATTGACTCAGATGGTCCCATATGTCATTGACTCAAGTGGCATCATAATCAAAGTGTCAATGTTTGAAGTGGCAAATTATTAATTATTTCAAATAAAAAACTAAACCGAAAACAGAAAACTAAAAAAATCGAAATGTTTAATTAAATCGGTACGGTTTGGTTCGGTTTTTCAGTTTTAGTTCAAAAATATCCACCCCTAATCACCATCTCAAGCTGCCGCCGGGGTAGATCCATCTCCCGGGCAGGTCGAGCTGTTGCCTGGCCTCGGAGAACCTCTCCAAAGGTCACATGGCGCCTCCCTTTGGCGGAGAAGAAGAACAGGGCATTTTGTCGGGGCTGCAGGACGGCGAGCGTCCCTGCATGAGTGCACACCACTGACTCAAAGCTGGGCGCGCATGCCCGTTCCTCGGTTGGCCTGAAGCTCCTATTGGGCCTTGCCCAACGCAGACAGCCGTGTGTCTATACAACCGCGGCTGTTCATTGTCAAGAGAGCCGTGAAGAAGTGGTCTCAAGTGGGGAAAGCGGAAACCTAAGCAGCAGGGAGTGCTAGGGCACGAGCTGGCAATTTGGTCTCCACGGAGGGGTTCTACCAGACTGAGGCCATCCGCCGGTGCCAATTCCACAAGGGCCAGCTACAATGCTTCGTCAGATGGGTGATAGCACTTGCTCTCCCACTCTCTTCTATTTCGTGGAATTCCCTTATGGTCCTAGGCTCCTAGCACTAGTTGATATTGGATTCTTGGAGGATTTTTTAATCGCGTTTGTTCTTATGTTAAGAGCATTAGTTGGTTCTTGGGTGGGGATGGAGAGAGCTAGCTGTTCATGGGTCGCATTGTCTTGTACTCTTGCTATTGGATAAGTTTGATTCGGCTGCTGCATTCTTGGATTGTCGATAAATAGCATACCTAGCAACATTGATCTACTGTGGTTGCTGTTTAGTGGCTTTTGGGTTACTTGATTTCAATGTTAGTTGCATTATAGACTCAACTACTCAAGTGATTTGTGAACATAGAAGGCTATTGTGCATCAATGACAGGACACTATCAAATTATTAAAACCTTGATGATGCACTGTGCACACACTTCCACAAACCACAGCTGCAGTTTGCAGAGGTCTGTGTGGTGCGGTGGGAGGCTTCATGGTGGTGCCAGGCGCCGGGGTCAACCATACAATGCCTTTAATATCCATCTATATATGTCTACATGTGTATTGGACAAGTTGATTTCTTTAGTTTGAATCTAGTGTGGTTGTCAACTTTCCGTGCATGTATCAATTTGTTTGCTGCGAATTATGCTGTGTCCGCTTGCCCAGGCTTGGAAAAGTCTTGCATTCGCCATGACCGCGGGTGTGAGAGGAACAGGGAGTTGGATCGATTGATCAGGTTAAGGGATAAAAGAAAAATGGTTCCTATGTCCTAATTGTTGATACGACATTTCTTGATTCAAAAAGCGTATTCTAGATTTAGTAAATATCGTTGTTTTAAGCTATCTTACCCTGATTTTTATTGTTTTTCCTACAATCCATCCAAACATTTGTTCTAATATTTTTCCTATACAATTTAACTATTTTCCCATTCATGCGCTTTTGCATTGAGGTGTTCTAAAGTAGTTGTTCGGCATCTGTGTTTGTGGTTGATTGCTTTGTTTTTATGTTTCGTTATATGCTTACTTTTTTTTTATCTTGAGCATAGTTGGCCGTACTCTTACCAAAATGTTGTTATATTGCAGAGATGAAAGTTTAAATGGAAAGAACTGTACTATGAGGCAGTCTAATTTGTCCGTGGAATGTAGAAGAAATAGGTCGTAACTATACATAGTAGCACAGTTACCACAACTGGAAATGGAGGATGAGAACGGCCTTGAGCTTAGTTTGGGCCTCTCTTTGGGTGGATCGTCAGGAAAGTCTAAGGCAAGAGATGTTCCTCTAGAACCTAACGCGGAACCTCAAGTGGAAGAACGTAGTAGCAAAGGTGGCTCACGAACTCCTGATGCTCATTTTGTGCATTACTATCAAACAAATGCTGAGAACCAAGAACACAGTAGCAAACAGAGGCAAAGCCCTGCTGCACCGCCATTTGGTAACTTCTGGGGACAACCGGGGGGTTCCTCTGCCCCCGTGGCAGATGGATCCAACGATCCAACGAACCATCAATCTCAGCTTCCGAGGTACCAAGATGGATGGATTTCAAATAACAATGGAAATAATTCTGAGGAACAGAAGCCAGTCCCATTGCTTTCTGAAGAGATAAGTTTTCAGAAGAAGCATCATACAGCTGCTGACCAGCCTGATGCATACAGTAAGAGCTCTGATGGAGGTGTAAAAGATGCACCGATTTCTATAAGTACGGATGATGGTTCAACTGGTGAAAATGAGGATGTTGCAGAATCAGAAGCGGAAGGCTCAAACTCTTGGTTGGTTGCACAGCGTGAAGACAGTTTTAAGGGCTCGGTTGTCAACAGAAGATCTGATAGAAAGAGATCCGGTGATGACGCTGCAGTTGGTCTTCAAGGAAAGAAGCAGCCAGGTTTCTCTGGAAGTGAATTCAGCTCTGGAAAGTTGGCGCATGGAAATCCTTTATTTTTACAAGTCCCAGCTCAGGTTTCAGCTCCTCCTAGCGTTACTAATGCATCAAATTTTCCTCCTGTATGTACAGTGCAGTTGAGGCCACCCACAAACAATGGACTAGCTGTTCAGACGATGGGTGGTTCCTCCCCACTGGCATTTGGTTACCCGACAGTTCAGCTACCAACACTTGAAACAAGCTCTTCATGGGCTTTTGGTGCTCCACCTCAGGCTATGTCTTCTTTTACCGGAAAAGATAAAGTTGAACGAGCAGGAACCAAGCAAGCTGATGATGTCAAGAAACCTCAAGGTTAGTTTACCAGTTAACAATCCCTAACAAGAATAAAAACACTTGATCTGGGTATAACCTGTGTTTGATTAGTCTGTTTCAATGAAGATTTATCCTATGATTCCGTCCCAAGGATCCTTGTTCGTTACTTATTTAGTTTGGTACATAGAAGCAAACTAGAGGCATACCATTAAGCTCATTTAATAATCTAAGAATATTTGTGATGACTGTATTTGAGATCTGCATTCTTGGGTGTTTGATATGCAAGAGCTTCCTTTGCTTTTAGATATTCTATTATCTGGTAATGTAAAATTAAACATAATTGCCTTTGCTCCCTGAGTTTGCTTTTACAGCACTGATTCATTTGCTTAAATCTTTTGACAAACTGCAGAGGCTGGTGCATCCTCTTCCGCTCATGTGGAGGATGAGAAGAGGGCTGATAAGGGATCCCCTCTGATGGGTTCTGCTATAAGGCCAGGCATCGCACCAAATGTAAAACTTGGAGGGTCTGGATCATATCCTGATCTTCCCTGGGTTTCTACCACCGGGGCTGGACCAAATGGTAGAACTATATCAGGTGTGACATACAAGTTGGGCCGAAACGAAGTGAAGATTGTATGTGCTTGCCATGGAACCCACATGACACCTGAGGAATTCATGCGGCACGCAAGTGCGGATGCCCCGGATCAAGAAAATAGCACGACTTTACCGGCATTTCCTGCCGGGAACCAAGCAGCCTCAGCCCAAAACTAATTCGTCGGTTTGTGTACTGGTTTCAGATAATGCTTTACTTGTGCTTGGTGCTCCTTTTGTGTCTATATCATCCATTCCTTGTATTATTCTGTGTTCAGCTCATATTGATATCCATCATGTAACTTTTAGACGTGTGATGTTGTATTTTTTAACTTTGTTGTTGAGGACAAAATTGTTGTATTTCTAGCTCTTTATGCATCTTCAAGGAAGATCAAACAAGTTTGGAGCTCCAATACCCTGACTACAGCTCTAGCCAACTGGATTAATGGAGATGCTGTGCCAATTGGTGGTATGGCAGAATAATTGCGGCATCCATATGTTTTATCGAGCTAAATCCGCATCTGGAATTTTCACCATATTATTTGAATAATATCATCGATGGAGGTTTATTTTGTGCGAGGAATCAATGGAACTGTGTAAGGTTATGTTTACTACCATCTATTCCATTGTTTTGCGCTTTATCAGGGCACGAGGGCTCCAAATTGATTTGACAAGTACTCTCTGTTCTGAATACATATCACATATCATTCTTCAATTTTTATTCAACTTTTTAACATTTTTCTTGTATACCCACTCATTTAACTATTTTCAATATCACTTACTACTATGAACTAGAACAAAACACCATATAAAGATATAATGAAAATAGATAATGCAGTCTTTTGTAGCTATGACTTAGTACAAATAAAAGAACCTAGAATGACATATATTAAAATGATGTCTTTTCAGGAACAGAGAAAGTAGCCAACTCGCCAATATTTATAGGTACATTGACTACCACCAGCTTAAAAAACGAAGCTCCATGAATTGCTCATTCTTGAATAATTTCAATTTTAGCGTACTTTGAAGGCCCCAACACTTGCGCCTCATGGCACAGCAAGGATTTCTGTGTAAGGGACAAGAAATGTCGGCCAATAGCCGTACTCCCTCTGCCGAGTTTATAAGATTTATTTTTAAATTATTTTATCTATAAATATAATATGTATTTTATATTTCATTACAAAATTAGTGTAACTAGTTACATGTCCGTGCGTTGCTACGAAAAACAAAATTGATAACGAAAAATAAAAATTAAAAAAAAATATTTCATAAAATCAAACATCTATCTTTAACGCTTCGTTTCTTGCGAAAGCTGGCTAATTAAAGCAACGCTTCGTTTCTTGCGTAGGGCAATTAAGCAGGGCAATTAAGCGGCAATTAATGACATGAGAAGAACGGACCACTGCCACCAAGTGCTGCTTTAGAATAGTAGAGATATTTCCTCTAAACTCATGGTAAATATCTATCTTTAATTTATATTTTCTACATACATGTATTGAATATAGTACTTAGTGATAATAATTGTTATTTTCTATATGTTATTATCTATATACCAAGAAATACCGTTTATAAACTTGGACTACGTAGCTAGCATCTCAGGTAGCTGCACACCGAGGATTGCAAATATATATATATATATATATATATATATATATATATATATATATAGAGGATGGCTAGAATACTATCGATAGCAAAGCGAACTTGTACTACCCACGTTCTAAACCGTCCGATCGTACAACGTATGGTCCAGATGAATCAAGGTGGAAGGCCACTTAAACCATTTTACACAAAACCCCCACATTGATTCCTCTTTTGCGAATACATCCTTCCACCTTGATTCATCTGGACCATACGTTGTGCGATCGGACGGCTTAGAACGTGGGTAGTACAAATTCACTTTGCTATCGATAGTATTCTAGCCATCCTCTATATATATATATATATATATATATATATATATATTATATATATATATATATATATGGCAACATATCCAGTGAAAACCTTCCTTATCGTGAAAACTTCGTGAAACCCACGTATAAAAGTTTTAAAAAATTCTCAAAAAATTACCATACGTAGGGGAGGTGAGGTTCTACAACCCTGTGAAATTTGAAGATCAAACTCAATCGCATTTGAAAGATATGAAAAAGACAAATTGCAAAATGAATAGTGGTGAATAGTGAAAAATCACTATTCATACTGAATTTGTCTTTTTTATATCTTTCAAATGCAATTGAGTTTGGTCTTCAAATTTTACAGGGTTAGAACCTCATCTCCCCTATATATGATAATTTTTTGAGAATTTCAAAACTTTACACGTGGAGTTTCATGAATTTTTCATGATAAAGGATTTGCACTAGATATCTCACCTATATATATATATATATATATATATATATATATATATATATATATATATATATAGGCAACATATCCAGTGAAAACTCTCCTTACAGTGAAAACTTATTGAAACCCACGTTATAAAAGTTTTGAAAAATTCTCAAAAATTATCATCATTAGAGGAGGTGAGGTTCTACAACCTGTGAAATTTGAAGATTAAACTCAATTGCATTTGAAAGATATGAAAAAGACAAATTGCAAAATGAATAGTGATGAATAGTGAAAAGTCACTATTCATACTGAATTTGTCTTTTTCAAATCTTTCAAATGCAATTGAGTTTGGTCTTCAAATTTTACAGGGTAGAACCTCATCTCCTAATATGATAATTTTGAGAATTTTTCAAAACTTTACACGTGGAGTTTCATGGATTTTTCACTGATAAAAGGTTGCACTAGATATCTCCCCATATATATATATATATATATATATATCTACTATATAAAGTGAGAGTTTCTTCCCACGTCACATTAATTGCCCTGCTTAATTGCCCTACGCAAAAAACGAAGCGTTGCTTTAATTAGCCAGCTTTTGCAAGAAACGAAGCGTTAATTGCCCTACTTAATTGCCCTGCTTAATTGCCCTACGCAAAAAACAAAACATTGCTTTAATTAGCTAGCTTTTGCAAGAAACGAAGCGTTAAAGATAGATGTTTGATCTTATGAAATAGTATTTTTTTATTTTTTAATCTTTATTTTTCGTTATCAATTTTGTTTTTCGTAGCAAGGTACGGGCATATAACTAGTATATATATTGTTTTTCGTAGCAACGCACGGGCATATAACTAGTATATATATATATACTAGTTATATGCCCGTACCTTGCTACGAAAAACAAAATTGATAACGAAAAATAAAGATTAAAAACAAAAAAATACTATTTCATAAGATCAAACATCTATCTTTAACGCTTCGTTTCTTGCAAAAGCTGGCTAATTAAAGCAACGCTTCGTTTCTTACGTAGGGCAATTAAGCAGGGCAATTAATGCATCGCTTCGTTTCTTGCGTAGGGCAATTAAGCAGGGCAATTAATGTGACGTGGGAAGAAACTCTCACTTTATATAGTAGAGATAGAGGATTGCTAGTGTACTATCGATAGTATAGATCTTCCGTGCTATAGCGTTGTGTTTGTAAAATTTGAAGACGAAGTTGTTGATCCAAACCATGCATTATGTTCATCTCATTGAAATCTCACTACCCACCAAATTATATATTTTTTGAATTTTTTCTCCTATTTATTTTGTATTTTTCAAAACCAGCTTCATTGGACGCCCCACAACTAATTAGATCGTAGGTTTTGAAAAATACAAAATAAATAGGAGAAAAAAATTCAAAAAATATAAAATTTGGTGGGTAGTGAGATTTCAATGAGATGAACAAAATGCACGGTTTGGATCAACAGTTTCGTCTTCGAATTTTGCAAACACAACCCTATAGCACGGAGGAAGTGTACTATCGATAGTACACTAGCTATCCTCATATAGAGGATTGCTAGTGTACTATCGATAGTATATATTAAGCCGCCGAGAATCGATGGCCTTCGAGCAAGTCCACCGAGCACGCGTAGCCAAGCGCCGCCACCGTCCGATCCACCTTGCGTCTGCCCTGTCAGGGTTCACATTACCAAAATCAACTAGAAAATCGTTCCTAACTCGATACCGATTTTCTTAGAAAATCGCCAAAAATCGCATGGTTTTGAAATCCAAATTTTTGAGAAAAAAACTGAAAAGCTACTGGTTTTCTCTCAATTTTCATTGATTTTCTCTCATTTTTTACCAGCCAATTGAATGTTTCTCTGAGCTGATTTTTTGACACATGTGCTTTTGTGACCACCTAAGTGCAACACATGCACTAGGATCCTCTTTAAATGCAACACATGCACTAGGATTCTTCTCAAGTGCAACACATGCACAATGAGATCTCAATCCTCTTCCTAATTGCAACACATTCAATTAGACTCACTCTTTAGCTCAAATGTCAACTTGGACAGTGCAGCACATGCACTTCACTCCCAAGAACACCCAAATAAACTCATCAAATAGCCAATGCCCCCAAGGGGTCCTTTATAGCGTCCACATGAAATATAGATGTTGGGGGGGGGGCAAAACTGCCAAAAACCAGCAAATCTAGCACTACCGCCCTCTAGGGCCCGATAGTGCTGACCTCGACCTCAACGGTCGGCTAATGGCTAGCTTCCCGGTACTACCGCTCTCTAGGGTCCGGTAGTATCACTCGAGCGGCAGTACCAACCTCAAGCACCTCCAAAGCACCCTCTATGAAAAATAACTACCGTCATCTTAGGGCTGGTAGTGCCAGCCAAGCGGTAGTACCGCTGCCATAAGTGGTACTGCCGGCCTCAGCGGTACTACCGCTCCTAGCACATCAGTAGTGCCGGCTTCAAGAGAAAAACCAGATTTTCAACAAAATATTTTCTCCAAACTTTCAAAGAATTATTCTTTGAACCATGTGATGATCAACACATGATCACATCACTTTGCAAAACACATTTGCAAACTCAAATCACATGCTCCAAAGAATCTCATTCAAACTCAAACAAAGTTGCGAAAACACAATTCGCAAATAACTCAAGATATATTTGCAAAAATATATTAAACAAATAGCCCATGAGTCTATGAGATTAATCCTCTTAGCCATGTGATGATCGATATGAGATCAAGTAAAATTGCAAACCCCCGTTGCAAGCCCTATTCACATGCTCTGGGATCCCGGACTCATAGACCTCCTGTTTATTTGCATAACGAATTTGCAAATAACAATTAAATATTTTCATGCTTGAGCATTCTCTTTTTGCAACACATGCAAAAGCCTAGCTCCAAGCAAACTCTAAATCATACTAAAGTGCATGAGCTCTCTAATTGCAATACATGTAATTCTCTAACTCCATGCAACCACAATAAAAATCAAATTACTTGAGCATCCTCGTTTTGCAACACATGCAAAATCTAGCTCCAAGCAATACCAAATAGCCTCAAATGCATTAGCTCTCTATTTGCAACACATGCAAACATCTAGCTCTGTGCATACCACTTAAACACAAAATTGCTTTAGCTCTCCCCTTTTGCAACACATGCAAAACTTAGCTCCAAGTAATACCAAATCAAATAAAAGATTAATTTGAAGAGTCAATCATGAACTTCAACATTTGCAACACATGCAAAATATGAAATTCATACAAAAGCCAACGCATGAGGTCATCCCATTTGCAACACAAGCAAATCAAAACTCCATGTGAAAAATCAACACATAAACTTCTCCTATTTGCAACACATGCAAATCAAAACATTATACAAAACCCAACGCACGAGCTTCACCCATTTGCAGCACATGCCATGTAACACCCTAGTTTCGCTTTCTGGAGAAAAATCTAGTTTAAATTAACTAAATTCAAAAATTTGGAGTTTATTTGGTGTTTATGTTAACCTGGCATCCTTTCCCCTCCAAAATCGGGATTTATTTCCCCTCCGGTCGCAAAATCGATTTTCCAGTTTCCGCCGGTACCCGAAATTTCACCCGAGTCCAGAAATGCTCCAAAAATCCCCAAACCACTTCAATTGTGTTCCAAATATTTCAAAATGATTTTAGGAATCATTTCCCGTATTTGTGGACCTCCGTTCCTATTTTATCTCGCGCGGCTTTTGTTTAATGCCTGCGATCCGCGCCCGAATATTTAATTCCACAAAAATCATCCAAATTCAGTGGAACTAATTTTATTGGGTCCCAAATGTTCTAAAATGGTTCTAGAAATTTTTCTGGAATTTTTAGGCCCATTTTTCCTTATTTTTCTCTAGGGCGGATCATTCGCGTAAAAGAGAACCAACCGGAGCTTGCCACGTGGCGCTTGCTGTAGCATGGGGTACTGTAGCGTCGTGCTACTGTAGCACGTAGTACTGTTCATCTTCCCGATCGATAGTTTCCAGTAGGAAGAACAGAGAAGCTTCTCAAGCTTTTCTTTGATTCAAAGTGCCATAACTCCCTACTCAATGATCCAAATTGCGAACGGCCGGATCCGTTGGATTCGTATGGACGAGACCCTTCCATTCCCCATGATCTTCAGCCCTAACTCTCGTCGGAATGTGAGCAGTTCGCCAAAAACCGAAATCGTCCTTAATGGCCATTACTCGCCCGTTTCTTCTCCAAACGGCGCACCACCACCTCCATTCACTCCGTATAAGAATCCCCTTTCCGGGAGTGTGCTCCCCTTTCCCTCTACTCCACCCATTTGCCCGTGAGATCAAGAAAACCGACGGTGTGTCACCCTTTTCCGGTGTTCTTCAAGTTCTTGCTCATAGATCCTTCCCCGGTGAGCCATTCTTCATGCCACTTGGTTCTTTGTGACCGTGGATGAGTCTAGCTTCTAACCCAACAATCAATTTTAGGATCCCTCAAGTTTTGGAGATGAATTTCGGGTTTTTGTCATTTCGGCCGAAGCTCCGTTCGTCATCAAATTCGTCGCCTCCGGTGAGAATCAACTCAATTCCTTCCTCCTATGAGTCCTTAAGGATGTTATCTAGAGAATCCATGATTTTATTTGGTCCAAATCCATGCGAAAATGGGGCAAAAATCCGTTTTTTTGGAAGAAAAGGGGGCTCTGTAGTTTTGGTTCTTGGCTGGAACAAAATTTTCGCGATTTACTGTAGCAAACAGTACCTTTTTCTTTTTTCATGATTTTCCAACAATTTCCAACTGCGGAAGTTCATAACTTTTGCGTCCGAACTCCGATTGACTCCGTTCAAATTTCTAAATTCATCTAAAATCAAGATCTACCTACCAGTACTACTTTTGTAATTTTTGGATTTTATTTATTTATTGCCCCGTTTTACGCGTAGTCGACGATTCCGCCGACCCCGCCGCCGAGCTTCAAAGAGTTCAACCTTCTCGCTGTGACCGAGGCAAGTCTCCTTGACGCATGTTGATCCTACAATTTACAACTGTTTTACCACAGTTTTATAAATCGCATTGCTATTTATATTAAAAGAATGATGTTAACGTTAGATTATTAGTTATACCTGTTGTTCCTACCTCCTTGACATTGTTATCCCTGACCCCTTGTCGCCCTAGTGTAGTAATACACCAATATAAGTGTTTTTGGAAAAATATTATGTTATTAGAGAAATTACTGTTTGGAAGACAGTTTGGATGTAACATATTAGTATAGAACGTGGATTGAAGCTAGAACCCAATTTGATTGGAGATTACATGAATATTAGTGTTGATGGAGACTGTTAATTATGAAATTGATCTATGAACATTGACGATTGAAATATTGTGAAGTTGGATTATTATATTAGTTCACATTATAATGGATTGGGGGAAATTTTGGAAGATGTATGGTATTGTGAAGTATTCTTGTTGGATTAAATAGGTCAGTATAAGTAAATAATATGTTGAATTGGATTTCTTAGGTTGATAAAATAGTATCGAATGAGAATCAGAGTTAGTTGGATTATTAGTGCTTGTTGGGGAATTATTACTAACTGATCGATTAAGAAATAGATGATTGTGGAAATATAGATATGTGATAATCATTTATGGAGAATTGTGAATGATCCAGAATATTTCGTGGTTTAGTAAATGATAATATTCCGTATTCTTGGTGGATTAAAGTAGATGATTTAGAGGTGATGATGTGAAGGATTAAATATATGCTATTATGAAGTATTATCGGTGGATTATATTCTAGAGGTTTAAAGGTGATGTTGTGAAGTATTCTCGGTGGTTTAGTGGATGATTTTGGTGAAATATGGTCTTACGATAACCATTTATGTGGATTCATGAATCATGTGTATTATGAGTGATTTGTTTAAGTCAATCGGATGTTACTATGTATGAAGATCATTATAGTCGCTGAATTAATAAAGTCTTGGTTTCGGGAGTCTTTGTTAAAAGATGCTTGGGGATGAGATTGTGAATTATTCGTGGTGGATCAAGTAGATTACAAAATTAATCAATGTATGGATGATGGGTAATCGATAATGAGAATTATATTTTGGGGAGATTATTTCATATACAAATATGATTGTGGTTTAATATGATTTTGGAGTTATGATAGTACCAGGATATACTTCCTACTTGCGGATACTATATTGGATTGGATTATTCATATGATTGTAAGAGTATGACAATTTAAAGGTTATTGGAGGTTACAAAATTGATTATAAGAATTGTAACCAAACCCTACAACTTACCTTTTATAAAATAAACTATTGGTGGAATAGAATAGTACGGTAAAAATGCTTAGACTCGCAAACGGGCAATATTCACCTATGGGTGGGAATTTCAATTATCCCTTGAAAACTTGTATTGGAAGTTATAGGCAAGGAGTATTGCCAATGGTTTACTAAATAAAAATAAAATGAAAAATGGTTTTGGACTGGGGCGGAATGGTTTGTCTGGTGGGCGCGAAAGGAGTGCTAGCTTTCATTGCGCAAGTACCGCCCCCAAGTCAATTAAGGACCGACACTTATGACTGTCTCCATTCTAAGCATAACCGTACAACCACATGTCAAAGTGGGCACGATCTGGCTAACTAATTTGTAGAAACCTGACTTAGACTCACCACTCGGTGGAATGTGAGAGCTGGAAGGAGGCATTGTTGTTGTTGTTGTTGTTTTTCTCACACGGCGCAAGAGGGGGCTTTTGTACTGGGCGGACGGAACCCTAACAGCGGTGAAACCTCAGCGGGTGGGTCAGGTTAGGCGTATACATTGTAAAGGCCTTGTCATGATATCCCTACCGGCACACCTAAGGAAGTGTGCTAATAGCTTGGCATCAAGGGAATATCATGTCTTGTGGGTAAAGTTGTACACCTCTGCAGAGTTAAAACTATTCGAATAGCCGTGCCTACGGTCAAAGGCAAAGCTTGCTGAATGCTTTCACACTGGTAGACTTTGGTTTTTGGTTTCAAACTAAACAATGTTTTGTTTTGGGATCCGGGAGCGGTTAGAACTCTCGGGTGTGTTTCTGGCGACTAAAGCCAGGCAGGTGGAAGGAACCTGATTTTGTGAAATGTGGCAGATAGAGCCATGTGATTGGATTGAACCCTGATTTTGTTGCGATGTGGCGGATAGAGCCTATATATTAGTGAGTGGTGGTTAGAACCTTCACTACAATATTACATAATTCAATTATTAAAAAGAATTGCTCAAATATGCTTTGTGAAAATTATTAACAAGTATGATTTGATGAAACTTGGCTTTATGCAAAAGAACCATATTAAGCCATCCTTGGATAGCCTACATTGTGCATATTTCCCAGACTTGCTGAGTACTTTATGTACTCACGTGCTACATTCTAATCATATCTCAGAAGTGGAGAAAGACGTCAAAGGAGCTTCGAAGGACTAGGGCGCGTACCCCACTCGATTGCCTGTGGGCATTTGGATGGGTTACCACGTGATGTTATCTTCTTCCGCTGCAGTTTTTCAGTTGTTCTGCCTGTTCAGGCCATAATGGTAAACCTTGACCATAAGGTCTTTGTTTTTATTTGGGTATTATTCTTATTTAGTTATATGTGTTCGTGATATGGTTGTTGATTCATCACTTTTGACTGTGTGTACTAGCTACTGATCTGGGACTAGTACAGAAATACACAGAGGACTTCGGATAGCCGATCCGGGGGCCCACATGCCAAATGGTTAGTTCCATGCAACACCAATGCATATGAAGGTTGAGCTTGAGTGAATAATGGGATTGAGTTCATCAACTCATGATGAAGCTCAAGCAAAATACTCAACCTCTATTAATACTATGGCATCAATCTACAACTAGGCTGTGCACGTAAATGATTCCCTTTGGGGCTTTAAAGATCTTCAATCTTTCTTCTCCCCCGGGATTATCACTCAACTCCTTCATGTTTATCAACTCTTGATGAACCTCTCTTCTTTTCGGGATCTCCTCCTGACGCCCATCCATTCTTGATGGCTTCCTTGTCCCATTTCCTCTTCATCTCAACCACTTGGACTAGCTTTTGCTTTCACAATCTATGAAAAGTGTTAGTCCAACAAACATGGTTGTCTCAATCATCTATGCACTCAATTAACACATAATAGATGCCTCTAAGATCGATTGAGCACAACCTTAATCAATTTAATGAAATGATTGCGTCTTAAGCACAACGATGCAACACATGCATCATTATACTTCAAAACTATCCATTTGTCCTTAATTAATCAAGGAACACCATCAACACATAATGAAATGTTCTTTAATGATTAATAAGACAAATGAACTCAATTTAAATTTTATTTAAATTATGTGAGTATATTTACTACACAAGTTTTCCTATACTCATTTTGATGGAAAGTAATGATCCATACTATGTAGAATATATAGAAATGATCATTACTCTAAACATCACCTATAGAATAAACTTCACAAGGATATGTGCTTACATATAATTTAGTTGAATCATTATGCACATATTCAATTGTGAATGCATTGGAGTTTATCCTATATTACCATGACTATACTAGAACTAATCATGTTAAATATATACTTAAGGATTTTGTTTCAAAGTCTTGATCCTTTAATATGTGGCAAAACGATATAGATCAATACTATGAAACATCAAATTAAAGCTTGAACCCCCCCTAAATATATGCATCTATGTAATGTATAGATTTCAAGATCTAATGCACATTTTGAGGTTAATGTAATAGAGGAATTCATACTTCAACTTGAATCCTAAGTATGCAATAAGATGGGTTTTTCATCCAAATTTGAGACTACCAACAATAAGCTCAATAAATATGTTAGTTTCATAAAGATTAGATTTATCATTAAACAAAGATTAAGCATTAGTCTAAAACAAATCACCAAAACCAATATAGCTTGAACTTACACATGGCTTGCATGATTTGGCCATTAGCACGTTCTACTGCTCCATTACTTTGTAGATGAGCAACAAAAGTGTAACAAATCTTTGTGCCCATTTCATCACAGTAGTCTTGAAATAGACCTCTAATGAATTGTTAGGTTTGAATAACGTAACGGTTCCGTTATAAACTCTCTGCGGCACACCAAAGGAAGCGTGTTAAAAGGTCTTGCAAAAAGAGAGAATATATCTTGTGGGTAAAGCTGTACAACTCTGCAGAGTAAAAACTAATCGATTAGCCGCGCTCTCGATCATGAGCACTTAGTGAACTGACATTAGTTAGATAACTTTTTGTATTTTTATAAAATGAATTGAAACTTAAAATTTGGTATGATGAGCTTTCTCCTTACAAATGATTCAATACTTGATATGTGTTGGCAAGATTGAATTCAGCTATTATGCCATGTGTTGGCAAGAAAACTGATTTCAAATGTTATTTCATATGTTGGAATTGGACGTTTCAATACTCACGAAGGACTGTGAGTTGTTTACTACTTTTATGTCATTCTTACTTGTTATCCTTATGTTTTACATACTTGTTATTTTATTTATCTATCTAATTTCTTTTTACAAATTTTTGCTACCAATCTATTATTCAGTATTTACAATTCAATTTGGCTCCACACAAAAATAACCCTGATAGCCTTCCTGTTGAATTAGCTTGCATATATCATATGTTTTGCAAACACTTCAAGTCTTGCTGAGTACGCAACGTACTCACCCTTGCTATCGTTGTTGTTTTTAGGTGGACATATAGAATATCTTGAAGGATAGTACTTTGACGCAGATTATGGGATAATGACGATGATTTTATCTAGAGTTTATACCTTGTCAGTTGCCTGAGGGATTAGAGGGCATACTACAAGACTTCTGCTTTATTCCACTAAAATATTACCCTGAATTGTAAGTGTTTTATACCAATAGCTTTTGCAATAATAAAGATATTTTGTATGGTTGTGATCTCCATTTGAGTATGTACATGCTAGCTACTGATCCAGGGACTAGCACAAGAAGCACATTAGAACCTGTCTTTTACAGTACGCAGTGCTGTGAAAGGCAGGGTCTTCACAGATGGTATCAGAGCTATACTGGCTGTTGGATAAACCCTAGATTGACCGTTAATAGCCATACTGACTATAGAAAAACCTTAGTTAGAATGGTTGCTAGTCATAATCTAAAATTTGAAATTAGACAATCTTATAATTAGGAATATGAATTTGCTATATCTGTTACTACTCTTTCCTTATTATCTTATAAATACTTCTGTCTTTATTCTCTCCTTATCATTTTGTTTATTATTAACCTTTCCTCATTTACAATTGTTCTATCTGACATATTTGATCTGGAATACTTATTCCCTATTAAATGTGCAGATGGAGGGATTTGCCTTATGCTATGTGTCTACTCATCTAGAAAATTTTGGCATGATGGGTGTTTTAGCCCAGGTGCTAGAATTCACTCGATTTAATGAAAATCCAAGATACATAGTATTTCAAGCCCCAGCTAGTCCGGTATCAATAGAATATACTGCCAGAGTGGAAATTCCTACAAGGACCATATATGATGAGGATGACAGATCTTTTTAAGGTTCTAGATCTTCAATTCAAGCATCCATGAATGAGGCTGCATATGAAGCGGTGGTTTGTCTACGACATGCTCTTCCAGAATTGGTAGTAGCTTACCAAGGACTCCCTTCGCACACACCTTATGGAAGAAATATTTATACAGACACTACTATGGAGACGGACATAAGTGGCGGTTCGGATGAAGACGGTGGCGGTTTTGAACCGCCACAGCCGCCATCGCAGCGATAATCGGTGATTTTGGTGGCCGGTTATACTTGAAAATACTCATTAGTGGCGGTTGGAGAGAAAAACCGCCCGCGATAATGATAATATCGGTGGCGGTTCCAAATAACAAACCGCCAGCGATAATTTCAAACCGGTGGCGGTTCAATAAAAACCGCCACTCGATAATGATAATATCAGTGGCGGTTTTTAATTGGAACCGCGGTATTACTCATTATCGATGGCGGTTTGTTATTTGAACCGCCACTAATAACCCCGTCGGACAATAAAAAACCGACGCATTTACGCTAGCCTCGAGGAAAGTGCTAGCCATGCCCTCTAAACGACACAAATAAAAAGCGAGATGATATAGCGGGGCGAATATTGTGGGGTGGGCTCAATATATATCACGAAGATCTAAACATATGTAACATGACATAGTGGTATATATACTATCTCTTCCAAGGTAAAAAAAAAGGAAGTTCATTGATCTATTATCCATCTTTAGAAATTAAACTTTAATGCGAGGTAAGGTAATTTTGCATAATAGAAGAAATTAAACTACGATGCTCCTTACCAACCATCAGGATGACCTCATAAGCGTACCTCAATCCGGTCTACAAAGGAAACAATCAAGTAATTAAATGAGTGAATGAAATTAGGATGACCCTAATGAGCTCCTTTCTAGTGCCCATTTGATCCCTTCGGTTGCAATACGTACTAGTGATTCGATTAAGTAGAGCGAATATAAGATCTATACAATACCAATCTATACTTGGTATTTGAAATGAATATGCTATTTGTAAATCAAAGCGATCGGCGAAATTAGAAATATAAGTACAATCTAATTTATTTTGAGAAATTGAAATTAGAAATATAAGTACCAATCTTTTTTTGTCATGAGCATGTTATCACAATGGAATTATCTATATTTGCAAAACAATCTTGATAAACCAACATTCATCCTATTACACTCATTACTTGAGCCTTAACCATAAAGCGTAGTTCATTAAACTCCTCAAACCAGTTTATTGCAAAACAAATCAAAATCAAATAACTTGATCTTCCAATGAGCGAATATCAATATCACGAAAATGGCACTATGAGATACAAATCAGTAGGAGAATAGGAATATAGAAATCACGAATACCCAAACAAGTGAAAAATTTGCGGTCTGTTTACAAAGACCTTGCCATCTTTAACCAGGCAAATCATTAATCATTCATCATTAATGATAAGAAAACTATATTAATCAATAGCTAGGTGCATAAAGAAAACTATATTAATCATTCATCATATACTACAAATCATTCATCATATATTGCAAATCATTCATCATATATTGAAAACTATGTTAATCATTCATCATATACCGGGCATGTCTATTCTTGGTGATAAACAAGATCGATCAAGCAAATAGTAGAGTTGAACATACTTGCTTGTGCTTGGGTTGAAGAAGGCGATTCTTTCCTCCACCTTCTCTCCTCCACCTAGCAAGAGGAAACCGGTCGGGTAGCAAGAAGCGGCTGGGTATGTCTACATTAATGACTCCAATGTGTACTCAGCAATAAGAGTATAATACTAGATTTTGAACCAAAGGATAACAAAAATAGATATGATCATGTGCAACGTTGAACCCCTAATGAGTTAAAAAATCATATGCACGAATGTCTTTATTTGCTTGTGATTCTTCCATATTTGTATGGCCCAAGCAGGCATGAGTTCATATCTCCAAACTAGAGTTGAAAGTAAAACAAGCAAGCAGGCTTCACATTTGGTGTCAATAGAACCGTTTTCTTATATCTCAACCCAACTTGGCCCGAAATAGAGATCTAAAACCACTACATTCTGAGACCACAAAAATCGAGGCCCCATCATATGAAGATCAAGCACGGCCTGCTAGAATAGGAACTCCAACACTTGTTCAATCGATAATTTACATCAATCAATTATATCGATTAGGTATAGGTGAAGCAAAAAGTTCAATATATTCAAAGCCAGGACACGGGTATAAATCCGATGGTTGGAATGGCATAAGAATCGACAAGATTCAAATATGATTAAAAAAACATTTGGTATATGACATGGATAAAAACCTAAATGTATTCATTAGCAAACTACATGTAGGTGTTGCTTGACTTTTTCTAAATTTGTGATAGTATGTCTTACAAAATATATTTTCAATTAATAAATATTTGTCCGGCAAGATGCCACATGCTATACAATGCAATTTCCTTACCTCCATCATAGCAATCTACATGTCAACTTTACTATAATGGCAATCTACATGTCATAGAGAGGAATGATGAATCTATGCAAATGAGTACCACTATCCATGCAACCCATACAGAAATTGTAGCCTCAAGAATGTAACAATCTATTTTGCATATCAAGATCCACCTAAATACTAACCTCAAGTATGATCTTTCAATATATGGATGCAGTTATAGTTTCCATCCTCACTCCCTTGCCAACCGAGCGATCTGCGAGTTTGTGAACATGTCGAGTGAAGAACAAGCTGCGACACACGCTTATCATCATATAATTGGAACCACAATAAGGTGGAACCGCGATTATAGTTTCCATCCTCACACCTGAAGATTGAAGTACTCGTTGTTACATATACATCATTAATCCTTTTGCAGAATATTGAACAAATTTATTCTACATTTATTCTACATTGCGGAGAACACACAAAAATGGAAATAAACAATGGCATCAAGACCAATCAAGCATTACAACATTCGATTAGTAATAGATCGATAATTATATCACAAGCAAAACTATTATATCACACATTGTAATAGATCGATAATAAATAAGATTAGTCATATTGACCATTAGAGTATCTTCTCAAGTTTCTAAAGTTTGTCATGCTCTCGTTTACAATTTACAAGTCCACATCCAAGACCTAGTATCTTCTCACACAATCTTAAGCCTACAGCCTTTAGGGATTCTTTGGAAGCGAACGACGTTCTGCAAAGACATGGAGCAATTGATCATTGTTGTCTTCATCATAAAACTCGCCCTTTTTGTTGATGACTTCCTTCATGAAATGTGAGCTGTCACTGAATGGCTTGGATGTCAAGAGGATGTAGTCTGCTGTAGGCAATTTGAGGCGCTACAAATGCGAAAAATAAATCTAAGAGTATATATAGAAATTGAGTGGTGCGAATAAATGTGTAATGTTAGCATGACAAACCTCTACGTCATTGTCTATTATTGTAGAAGATAAGATTTTCGGCGCATGTATTGGCAAGAAGTACCCACATAAATTTGTGCCTTGCATGCTTGTGACACTACAAAAATTGAATAAACTAAAATGTCATGGAAGGAGTTATTTACTATGAAATGCGATATAAGAATATTTCTTGTGCGTGCCGGAAATTTAGTTCTGACTGAAAGGATTTCACGGAATGGGCGGTATCTCAAGCTCTTTGTACAATATCTTTTGAACGCCGCATTCATTACACTTAGACTCTTCGTAGTCTTTTTTATCTTTGTCCATCGAATCCATGACCGACCAACTTTGCTCTTTTACGGAGTCACTACTACAAGAATCCAAAGGGAACCTACATATACATGTATGATGCTATAGTCATTAGCCCTAGGATAAGAGAAATGAGCGAATTCAACAAGTGATTTAACTAGCCGTTGAGAAACTTACTTAAAATTGTATGGAACAAGTATGAATTCCTTGTCTTGTAGTTTTAGCAGCATACCGATATGTATTCCTCAACCTCATTTGGTGCTCTTAAGATTTCGATCGGCACACTGCCGTTCTGGGTCGAGGAATCCCACCGGGCCCTTGGTTCTTCTCAATTCAATAGTCTCGTATCTAGATAAGGAAAAAGTTAGACAACACATTTTATCGGTATTCGTTGAATGTAAACCATGATTTATATAGTAGACACTTACGATTGTCGATCGCCATAAAGACACGTCGAGGCGTCCGTGATAGAACAAGTTGTGCAAGTTATCGAATTCTATCATGAAGTAGCCAACCCCTCATGGTGAAAATGTTCCTCTCAGTAAATGGCGTTGATCATCTTCGGGAGTAAATGTTGATTGGATCACATCATGTACCGATCATGTAATCGCATCATGAGCGTTAGGCTCTTCAACCGATTCGGTGACTAATGGCTTTCCAAGCTCGTATTTGACCTTTCGTGATTATCTTGTACTTGAGATTTCGCTTTGCCCTTTCCTTTTCCTCTGATGACATCATACTGCTCGCTGATCTAATCGATATGGCTTGTCTAACGGGCCATTTCTTGGATCAGTGTTGTACCTTCAAATCTTTTGAAGTGGTCACACTAAGCTTTTGATGTTGATTTGGTGGCGAATGGGCTCCTAGAGCAGCTCCTTTATAGTGGGCGCACTAGCCATTTGGCCTTCAGTGTTGGTGATGAATGGGCGAGTTGTGCTGCGGGAGAAATTTGGCGGTTATGCTGAGAAGGTGGCGGTTCATGATCCAAGGCGATGTCAACGCTTACGCCCTTTGGATGAAAGTGTGAGCGGCACTTCCTAGAGTTGTGACCTCATCATTGCAAAGGCATTTCCAGTCCAACCTCGGCCAAGCTGTGGAAGCACCGTGTCCACTGGACCTTTGCATAACCTGGAGCTATCGGAGAGTTGTGCAAAAACATCCCCTTGTAGGTATGGATAAGCTATCCCTGTAGCGACTGTAAAAATATGTTCATGACGAGCACATTGAATTTGGGCAGGAGTGTGGGGTCTTGTATGTCGTCCCACCAGGATAATCGTGTTATCCGGTTGTACCAATAATGGTGTGGGCAGCAAGCCGAATCGCTCTGGCGATTCGTAGGAGTGGCGAAACGGTGTTGTGTCCTGCGGCGGCTCATGGCTTCTTGTACTTTTTGTTGAACTTGTTGTTCTATGGTGCTTTGTAATTCTTGAAGCATCTTTTGCTTCATCTCCTCCATAGCCCGTTCATACGCTCTTCTTTCGGCTCTCTTCTGCGACTCTGTCACAGTCTCCGTGCTCCGGGAAACCAATCTTCCAGGAACCTGAGCCCCTACGCCTCGTATGAGCCAGGATGCTCTTTATTTCCCAAAGTGCTCAAGTTCGTCCTTCTCCCTATCTCAAGGTGAAAATTTCCTTGAGGTGGACTCGGCGTGCAGCTCCTGAATTCGTTGGGAGATTGCTTCATCATCGTTGCTTTTGAATGATAAGCCCCACTAGGCATGGCGAGGATGCCCTTGCTAGCACATAGTGCTTAACTCGGTCCGTAGGCGGCCAAGGGACTTGTGCCGGTTGATCGGATTGCATCCAATTCTGCCTCTCCCGGTGAAATTCAGCGTACCCACTCGTGCCTAGTGTGGGGTGAGTGTTCATCCTTGCGATCGACGGTGGTCCTCGCTGGATTTTATTCTTTAGCCGTCTTGCTTCATCGCAATAAATTCATCCCAATATGGCTCTACTTTAGGATAATCGATGGTCGACCGATTTTTCATCACATATTGCGTATTCGGCTTGGACTTGAAGTTCCTCCATCGACATCCATTGACATCAATGCATTGACGCACGAGCTCTTGGCTCGCCGAAGTCGAAAGTTTCTTTCGACTCGTCCATAGATCCATTTTGATGGCGTCGGGCACTTTGTGCCAATCCAAATAGGTGATTGGCACTTTATCACTTGCGATGTACCGCATTATTGACCTATATTTTTCGCTATTTTGCCGGTTTCTTAACGACTCCGGCTTATCCGAGACCTCACGAGATGGTATGCGCCTTCAGGCTTCTTAGTTTTCCTCGGCCTCGACGTCTTGCAGCGGGAGCATCGGCATCTCCGAAGCGGCGAAGGAGGCTTCGGCACCTTCCGAAGGTTGGATGGTCCAACGGTATCTACTCGGGCTTGAGTTCGGGGGCGGGTTGGAAGCATCCTCAACCAGCCGGGCCTAGAGCTCCATAAGAACTACATTTGAGAAGTAAACATAGTCATTTCGAAGATAATGTGAACAAGAGGTCTTATTGTGTAGAGATCAGCCGATGTGATAAATAATGTTGAGAAATCTAACCAGCAGGTAAAACTACTCTGGCGACTATAGAAGGCAACTAAGACCAGGACTAGGTAGGTTTACACGTTGCGTTGCGTCGGATAAAAATATGTAGTTAAAAGCAAAGCGGCTAAGACGAATAGGTACATCCTTAAGAACACAATTTGATTAAAAGAGAAGAAGTCTTGTATTAATTAGAAGGTCTTATGGCCAAGTTCTTAAGCAATGAGGTAAGAAACGAAGGAACTCGCTCTCAACCCCACTCCATTGCTTGATTACATGCTACAATCTATCTACCATCTCGAGAATAAGAACCATAAATCATAATTAAGAGAAACAACAAAATTTTGGTGTCCGAAAGCACCAAGAACTCCTCGAGGTCTCTGGCGCTCGAAGTCGCACTATTGCTAGTACTAAGACATTATGCACATAACGATAAAATGGTTTGAAGTCACGATGAGGTAGTGGCAAAAATTTATGTACCATATGTTTATTAGTGCCGAACTAATGTGGGTTTTATGCATATCCTGACGGTTCTTAGCTAGAGCTGTGATGTCCTTCTCTGTGATCTTGTGTGAACAATAGAAAGAAAAAATAGCATCTCACCTCCACCTTCGTTGGCCCTTCAAGGCGAATATGGTAGCTACTCGCTAATTCGATACCAAAGTGCTAAATTTTATTATGGTTCTTTTTATACAATTGAGAATTTGATATGATACCAAAAGTTATATTTCCATAATAAAAATTATGTAATTGGTCATGAATATGGCACAAATGATTCAATTCTTTGTACTTTACATACACTTTTCTCACCATCATCCACTCATTCTAAAAAGTGGGAATTAGGAGAGAGGCAGAAAGAAATCAATTTGTTTTATGTGTGGTATAAAACACTTGAGGTAATCTTGGTAGCACTCATAAAAACTTTCATTTATGCTAGTGAAGTGGGAAAGAAAAGAAGAAAAAATAGAGGACCATTTGTAACTAAAGTTGTTAAGTAGCATATATAGCTATGCATCTTGTCTTATATATAAAAAAACATCATTGAGAGAGTAGTATGAATTAATAGGGGTTATGAAAACAGACAGTAGGTAAACAAAACCATATGACCTAACCAAATGTCCTAGGTTGCTTTGATGATCGAGGAGATCATAGCCATCTTTCAAGAAATTTAGCGCTAAAATTATGTCTTAAACGTAATCTAACTGAGAAAAATTATTTCTACCAACTGACAAAATGAAGTTTTTGAAACTTGCTTTTGTAAGGAGTGTAGAGATATTACCTAACTTTTGCAGCACTGTGGATCTAATTTTCCCTTAATTTAGTTGCTAAAAACTTCTAATATACGGTATACGTCTAATCTCCAAAGATGTAAGCAAGTGTAATCACAATGGAATCATTGCATATAATCTTTGTTATTGTAATAATAGATATATCTTAGTTGGAAAGGTTCCACATATGAAGCACAGATTGTTCTGAAAACCCTTTGGATCAGAGAAAGAAAACTAGTACTAAGACATTATGCACATAACTGTAAAGTGGTTTGAAATGCGCAATTCGTCATTTTAGTTCTGCAATACGGATGAATTTGACCTTACAAATCCTAACGACCTAATAATCAGACGAGGCAACAATCAACATCTAGCATCTCATTTCATTTCATTTCATCAAATTCGAACTTCGTTATTGAATCCAGGCAACAATCAACATCTAGCATCTCATTTCATTTACGCATCGGGCATTCATCGAAAATCCAAAAGTCGGTCAGTCGGGGCTCACCTTCAATGGCGGGAGGGAGGCGGCGTCGCTGACGCGGAGGTCGCCGGGCGCGAGGAGTCGAGGCCTTGAGAGTGGCGACGGGGCGAGGAGGTCGCGGCGCGGAGTGGCCCGGAAGGCGGGGAGGTCGCCGGGCGCGGAGTGGCCCGGCGGGGCGGGGGACGACGGCCCCGGGGAGCGAAGCGGCGGTCTCGACCAGCGTGGCGAGGATTAGGGTTCGCGAGAAGCTAGTGGTGAGGACTGACCACTGTGGCGTGGTATATATTGGGGGACATATCAGTGGCGGTTGTTAATTAAAACCGCCACAGATAAGGTTTATCAGTGGCGGTTGTTTATTAAAACCGCCACAGATAAGGTTTATCACTGGCGGTTGTTTATTAATATAAAGCATATTTTTTAACAAAAATTAATATAAAGCATATTTTTTAACAAAAAATTGCCATTACTCCACATAAATGCATATTTCTGACATTACATTTCCATTACCCCACATAAATACACACATTTTGCCATTACTCCTAGCTAATTATTTTCTTTCACAATTTGGCCTTCTTCATGATCATCACGATGATAGGTGGCTTCCTGAGTGGTTCCTTCCTCGAGCTGATCTTTGCCATCTACGAAAGGAGGCAACTCATCAAAAGCTGGTTGTACTCTTCCTCATCCCACGACATTCTCAACTCAAGCTGATCCTTTGTTTTCCTTGAAGAACTACATGGCGCTTCTTATCCGCCGGGTTAGATTACATAGAAGACTGTGCAACTTCTTCTGCAAGTACGATGGTTCGATCTCATATCCAGAGCTTGCTTTCGATGTCCGCGATAGGAAGCCATATTTGTCCACCTTGACACCCTTTGGGAGTTGGACCCAACGACACCGAAACACCGGATCTTGAAAATGCATTAGGTCGAGCTCCATATCTCCTCTATAAACCCATAGAAGCTCTTCTTCTGCTGTATTGTAAGTAGGCATCTATCACGGACACCACTATTTTGGTAAGTACTTTGCTATCCGAGCTCTCGTGTAAAATGTATATCCATTTATGTCGTATCCTTGCCATGTCGGATTGTACGATGGCCCTTTTGCCAACCACCTCAGCGTAACACTCGTTTCTTCACGGACATGTGCTCCTTGAACCAATGATTGAACACACGATTGTGCTCTTTGTTATCCAAACCTCGATCGTCCACGATTTTCCCTCACGTAGCTTTTCCTTGTGCATGTCCATAAACGGGATACCTCGACTTCTTTGCAAGACTGTGAAATGAGCTTGTTCGAACAAAAAATGATCGTAGAATTTGTGGATTTCTTTTCCGATTACTCCTTTGCCCGATAGCCTCCTCATGGCGTGTCTGAGCACTCCTAGAGTTCAACCTCGTCCATGTAATGTCGGCGAGAACTCAATAACCTCCTCAGGTTGCATAACCTTCTACAATGGAACCTTCGGTCGCGTGATCGACATTACATATTTCTTTAGAACACCCATGTACCTTTCGAGCAGTACATCTGATGCAGAATCTTGGCCCAATAAATATTTATCTCATTCACAAGGTGAACAATGAGATGAACCATGATATCGAAAAATGATGGAGGAAAATACATCTCTAGGCCCGACCGCAGTGTTGACCACATCGGCCTGCCAGTTCATAAAGTCCAACGCGGGATCGATGACCTTACGTGAAATCGCGTTAAAGAAGAAACACAACCTCATGATTGCCTCTCGAACCTTGTCAGGCAAAATACCTCTAATTGCAATAGGGAGCATTTGTGTCATCATCACATGACAATCATGAGACTTCATACCAGTTAACTTCAAATCTTTCATCGATGCAGTTCTTGATGTTTGCGAATGTAACCGGAACTTTCACACTACACGCAAGCACTTGCAGAGGTCTGTTTTCTCTTTCTTGGACATGAGTATAGCAAGCGGGGAAAGGTAAAGTCGGCCTTTCCGGTGTCTTGAGGATGTAGCTCGGCTCACGATCTTCATATCTTCGGGTCCCTTCGTGCCTTCAGTCCATCCTGTGTTTTGCTAGGAATATTCAGTAAAAGACCAAGCACGCTGTCACATACATTCTTTTCTACCTGCATGACATCGATACAATGTCGAACTTCTAAGTCCTTCCAATAGGGCAAATCCCAAAATAAGGATCTCTTCTTCAACGTGGTTTTTCGATCACGGGACCTCGAGGTATCCCCTTTCCAAGTACAACATTAATATCCTTAACCATATCAGTATACCTCTTCCCAAGAAGAGGCCTTGGAGATGAACCGTCCTCCTTTGCCAGTCAAATTGTTTTTTCATATTACTGCAGTCGGATGATTCTTCGAAGGAACCGGCGGTGGCGCATGTGCTTTTTTCTTCGCCGAGTTGCTAAGCCACACGCTACTAGTTTCATCCAGGCATTGGGGGCAAGCTTTAGCTCCTTTTATAATGGCCAGGACGAGTTACCTAGGTGGGGAAATCATTGATGGTGCAGAACAACATTGCGGCGTAGAGTGAAGTACTCGCTTGTACTCATCCCATACCGTACACCTTCATTCCACAAGTACCACAAGATCTTCCACCAATGGTTGTAGGTATACATCAATATCGTTTCAGTTGTCTCGGCCCTTGGATAAGCGACATCATAATGTATTTTCGCTTCATACCACGACCAAGGAGGAAGGTTGTAGTCTGAGAGTCACGGGCCAAGTGCTATGAATACTACTCATGTTACCGAAAGGATTCATTCCATCCATACTCAACCCAAACCTTATATTCCTTGGCTCATTTCGAAGTTCTCCTAAAGAGCCTATCGATGGTTCTCCTTTGAGGCGAGAATCGGTAGGGTGCCTCACTTTCCATCCCTCTTTCGCTCTAAAGGAGTGCCATCGCATCGCCTTGGCATGCTTTATGTTGCAAATAAGCGCTTTAGACGAGGTATTCTTGGCAAATACCACACCACTTTAGCGGGGAGCTCCATTCTTCACTTCTATGCCTTCGTTTTCCTCACCACGCGCTTGTATCGCGATGCTTTGCACACGGACATACATGCGTATGCGCATAGTCTTTGCGATAGAGTATACAAATGGTCGTTTGGACAGCGTGTATTCTTTCTACCTCCAATCCCAAGGGACATACAACCTTCTTGGCAAAATCGTGGTCTTAGGCAACAGGTTGCCCTCTGAAGCTTATGTCCGCTAAGAGGCGTAGCAACTCAGTGAAACTCTTGTCGGACCAACCATTGCTTGCCTTCAATTTCATAGTGAAAGCACAGTGTGCAACTTTGTGTATTCCTCCTTGCAACCCGGGAACAAAGGTTTCTCAGGAGTCCTCTATCAAACCTTTACTGATTAAACTCTCTCTCACCATCTGTGGTTTCATACGCATCGCGTAACATTTGAGCCGGATTATTGTCATCGTCAACGACCAACCTATCCTCTCATCGGTTCCATGCCAGATGTCATTTGCCATATTGGCGGCTTGCTGCGTCGACATTATCACATTGAAGTATGATCTCCTCTTCACCGTGCCTTGTCCAACATGTATAGCTAGGTACAAAGCCCCTCCCAGAATCAAGTGCAAGTGGATTTGGTCTTTGTCAAAAACATCTTCTCATTCTTGCAATCAATGCATGGACAATGTATGTACTCAAGTCTTCTTTGCAATCTGTTCTCCTACTCGTCAGAAAGCGAATCGCTTGAATCGATGTATTCTCATTTTAGCGGTTCGCGTGTACATCCATCTCAGGTCCATCTACAATTAATTAATGTAACAATTAATAATATGCAATAATCTTAATTACATAAATCATTAATCCATTATTTGTTACTATCCAATAACCTTAATTAAATAAATTTAATATATGCTCTCAATCATAATTTATCATCCAAAAAAGGTAGACAACTTAATCTAATAGAGCGAGGTAGTAAATTCATCATCTCACTAACGGTAAGAAAATTAATGGTAATTAGAAACAAATCTTAAGTACTATGCATAGCCAAAATTAAATTTATCCTCTCAAAGAGGTAGATAATTCATCATCTCAAAATGCAAGGCAACTTCATGATCACATCTATACCATATACATTAAATTTAATGTGTATTAATTTAATATATGTTTGCCATATTTTGTCATCTAAAAAAGGTAGACAACAAATAATCTAATGGAGCAAGGTAATAAATTCATCATCTAGATATAATTAATCTAAAAAATGCTAGGTAAATAAAAAAAATTGAATCTAAGCTTTGCCATTGAAGAAAGGAAAATCTTAAATAAACTAGATCTAGCCATTAAATTGCAACTACATCACCACAAATGAAGAGAGGAGAACAAATTACTCACCTTAGAACAACCCTACGAAGTAAAAACTCAAGTTTCTTTGCAAACAAAATCTCAGATCTGAAATTTTGCTTTTCTTCTCGGGGAGAAAGATGACCATGAGCTCTGAGAGTCTTTGTAGCGACTAGTATCTATAGGGGGTATTATTTGTGGCGGTTCTAAACAAAAACCGCCACAAATAGTGGACTATCAGTGGCGGTTTAGTGTTAAAACCGCCACTGATAGTTGTTGCAGTATTTGTGGCGGTTATAACCACAAACCGCCACTGATATTCCACTATCTGTGGCGGTTCGGAACAAAAACCGTCACTAATGATCCTGGCACGGTTTCCACTCAAGAACCGCCACTGATACTCCTATTAGTGGCGGTTCCAAACAAACCGCCACTAATAGGCCGTCTCCTATTTGCAGTTTTGTAGTAGTGAGACCTCGCCACTATTCACCGGACTAGGGCTGAGTAATGTAACGGTTCTGTTATGATCATCTGATGCACACATATGGAAGTGTGTAAATAGCTTAGCATAAAGAATTGATCACACCTAAGAATTGATCATATCTTCTGTTATGGTCAACACTTCTAATGTTGTTTTATAGCAGTACACCTCTGCAGAGTTAAAACTAATCGATTAGCCGTGTTCACAGTCATGAGCACTTGGCAAAGTCATCACATAATTAGATGTTTTCTTATTTTTCATAAAATGGTATGGATGGTATGAGATAGAATTATATTGTTTCATTTTTTGTATGACATGTTTTTCGTTTTGCCATGTGTTGGCATTGGACGTTTTGCTACTCACGAGAAGAACTGTGAGCTATTACAATATGCTTTCATACCCATTATTTTATATACTTGTCAAATTGCTTTACAAAATCACGCTTTTAATTTATTATTCAGTATTTACACTTCGAATCAACTTTATGCAAAATAACTGTAGTAGTGTTTCCTTTGATACAACCTGCATGTGTTTTAGGTTTTGCCAAAGTCTTGCGAGTACTTTTTGTACCCAGCTTGCTTCTAATGTTGTTTTAGGTGAAGAATCCAAAATCCCCGACGATGCTTACTTTGACGCGGGAAACAGGGTTGATAACAACGATTCTTTCTAGGTTTTACCTTATCAGTTATCTGTGGGAATATTAGGTTAATGGCACACTGCAAGATTAAATATTTTCACTCTAGTTTATTTTGGTTTATTGTGACGACCCAGGTAATTAGCCCAGGTAATTAACAGCTTCACTGTCATTACGCGGGGTTAATTACTCGGATATCGGTTTTGTAATCAAAACTGATAGAGACCATATGACTTATCTATCGGTTTCTAGCTCGAAACCGATAGAGATAATTCTTTGGGGATGGTTCAGAGCTTGGAACCGACATAATGATTCTATATCTCTATCGGGTGAAAACCGACTGTGATAGCCGCTCCTCATTACTGTTTAAGGACTTTGTATCTCCACCCAAACTGACCCAGGTGATGAAAAAAAATCGACCCAAATGATCATTTTCTGTAGTAGTGTGAGCAGTATAATCACACACAAAGGTAATTTGTACGATCTGATTCCATATCCTAGGTAAAACCACACAAGGCAAAGACAAATACGGTAAAAATAAATTGAGTGCTCATAAACAAAAAAACACTGAGTGCCACTTAGCAATTCTAAAAAAAAAAGTACATGGATTAATTGACCGCGCTAGCTTCAGTTCCACACACAATCCAACAACCGCACGCATTCCACGATCACAACCTTACTGTATCTTTACCCATGCGGCCGCGCTGGGCACGTCCTTGGCGACCACGTACACAAGGTAGTACCCCGCCGGCGCCAGCTCCGGCTTGACAGGCGCGTCGACGGTGAGCTCGTACATGTGCCCCAATGCGTTGAACCCCGTGACTTTTAGGACGAGCAGCCGCTGGTTCATGGAGTATCCATGTGTCGTGAACGGCGGCGCGTACATGGTGACCTTCACGTCGGCCTCGTCCACGGCCTCGGCCTGCGTGCGGAACCTGAACGTGAACTTGGCGCCGTACTGCATCCCGTCCGGGGGCACCGACGCCACGTCGATCTCCGGGCGGTTGGCTGCGAGCTCCTCGCCAAGGTACGGCGGGGCGAACCGCTCCACGCGCACCTCGGTCGGGAAGTCCACGCCGCTGAAGTTGTAGGCCGCGTTGGTGTTGCCGCCGGCCACGAGCACGGTGGCGTCGGGCAGTACGGCGCTGGTGGAGTGGTACATGCGCGCTATGGTCGACGCTGCCAGAGCCCGAAACCGCGATCCCTGCGGCTGCTGTGGAGAGTACAAGATCGGCGTCAGTATCGGCTGCCGCGCGAAGCCCCAGCCCGAGCAGCCCTTGGCCGCGCCGTTCAGCAGGAGCAGGTCGCCGGTGGGCAAGATGAGCATGTCACCCATGACGCGGCCCACAGGCATCTCCTCGATCGCCCATTCGGCGTCGGGCTTGGCCAGGTTGATGCGGGCGCAGTCGCGGAGCGCCGCTTGGAACGTGTTGTTCTCGCCGAACTTGAAGGCCGTCTTGAGGGCCCCGCCGCAGATGATGACCTCCGGCTCGGGGTCAGCGCCGGCGTTGCGGAGGTCGAGAGGGAGGAGTGCAGACATCGCCGAGGCGGGGTAGTTTCGGCCCCCGCCGGCTAGTTTGGGTAGCTCGCGGACAACCTTGCCGGTCCTGGGGTCGAAGATGACGGAGCGGTCGTTGGCGAAGATGAAGAGGTTGCCGTCGGGGAGGAGGTTGACGAAGGGGTACAGGTTGTTCTCCACGTCATCGGTGGTGTCGCGGAGGAGCTGGAGCGGGACTGCCTGGCCGTTGGTCTGCCCCGGCTGCGGGACGAACTCGTAGCTGAATGCGCGCCGGCCACCGAACACGATGAACCTGCCGTCCGGGAGCACCTGCTGCGTCGCATACCATCTCCCCTCTGCGAAGCTGTTGGGGTGCTCGGTCCAGTCGCAGGTGTCGCAGGGGCTGAGGTACCTGACGGCCTTCTCGCCCTCGAAGTAGCCGCCGGTTTGCACCAGGTTGCCTTCCGCGTCGAACGCGCCCGACGAGCACCATGTGTCCGTCTCGATCTTGAGGGAGCGGAGGGCACCGGTGTTGTAGTCGAACTCGACGGCGTGCGCCCAGCAGTCCATGGTGCCCTCCTTCTTGGCGCGCGGGTCGGTGCGGCAGTTGTCCTGGGGCAACCGCATGAGGGACCGACCGGTGGTGCTGGTGTCGAACATGATGGCCTTGCCGTGCCGCATGACCACCAGGTGCATGGCCGATACGCCGGAGTTCTCGCTCACAATGGTCCAAGCGCCGCCTGGCCCAGAGGCCTCGTCGACGGGGAGCACCAACGTGTCCTGGGCCGCCTTACTGGGCGGTACCTGGGGCGGCACGTTGGTGAGGCCAGTGGCGGTGGCCGGCCCGGCGCCCTGCTCCTCCTGCTCCGTCTGCTGGCCCACCGTCTGCTCCTGCGCGCCGTCGAAGGCGTTCTGGAAGTAGTCGTTCTCGGATCGTGGCCGGAAGATGTTGAAGAGGTCGAAGAATGCCTCGCCGGACGAGGCGAGGAGGAGGAGGGCCACGGAGAAGACGGCGGCGCGGAGGAGGGACCCCATGGTGGCGGAGAGATCGAGGAGATGACCTCTCCTTCCCCTACCTCCTGTGGCCGGCCTAGAGGGCGATCTCACCCTGCCTCCCGGCTTGCTCTCCTTTTTATTGGAAGCTCCTCTAACCCTAGCGTCTGCCTAAATTTGGGTGCTAGCTCGCCATGGCCTCCCTTTGCTCCATAAATGGTGTGGTGTACGTGCTCATGGTTGGGGCCCAGGCGTATTTCGCGCGCGCAGGAGGACATGCACAACAGCCGTTCAAACAATGACCACCAGTATGGTTGTTTTCGCCAGGGTTTCATTTTCACTTGCGAGTTCAGAGGGCTAAGTAAGGCGTTTTAAATTTCGGAGGGTACCTACTCCCAACATTCGTGATATTAATTAATTTTCTGGGAGCAAAATGGATTCCCCCGGCCTCCTAAATTATGATTCGTGAATCTGATGGAGCTGAGTATTTCTAGCTCTATCAAATCTGTGAAGCTGGAACTGTGGGTACATTAAGAGTGTTTAGATGAATCATCTTGTTTACATTTTAGAATAAAAATATAAACTTAATTCACTTTATTTTAACCAACAAATTTCAGATCTAAAACAGAGTTGGGATTTAGAGCTTTACCAAACAGGATCTATGTATTTATTATTCACTCCCACAATGATTCAGGTTAATAAGAGCGATGAATACTTGGAAAACATTGTGGAAGATATTGGAACTTACGTGAAGAGATAATTCACCATGGAAGATGCTACACCAAATGCTTCGTGGTAAAGATAAGAAAATCTTAGAATTAGATATTTATATTGAACTCTCTAGGTTTGAGATATTTTGTGTTGTAGGGCTTGAATCTAATATTGATTATGTAACGTTACATAGTGCCCTTCTTGTCTCATGCTGCTGGTTTTTACAAGGAAATACGGGTACTAAATATACTTTAACAAATATTTATACTAAATATACTTCAACAAAAATTTAGGGTTTCACTTTTCGTTTCGAACTCAAATTTCGACGTCCCGACGGTATCGAAATTCGCTCAAAACCACTCGGTTCGAAAGTCAAATGAATTTGAAATCTAGTCAAACCTCCGAGCGAAATTCGTGGTTTTTTAACAAAAACCGCTCGAAAATGCTCGAAATTCGCTCAAAAAGCTTGAAAAACCACAGGGTTCAAAAATCGCTCGAAAAGCTCGAAAAACCGATGGTAATTGAAAAAAATTGGGGGGGGGGGAGAATGTAAAATTTTTTTTAGAAAAAATCGTAAAAAAAACTATTATAAAATTTGTAAAAAGCCATTAAATACCAAAAATGATATTTGAAGAATTACTTCAACAAATATTGCTACTAAATATAATTGAAAAAATATTGAAATATGCAGTGTGTTGCGGAGGTGTAGTCTAAAATTCTGATTCAAATGTTGCACTTATTTGATAAACTATGATTTTTGTAAGCTATAGCAAATCTTGTAACAATGTATTTCTATTTATTTTTTATGCACTATAGTTGATTGTTTAATACTTAAATATTTAGTTATGATCTCTCTCTCTCTCTCTCTCTCTCTCAAAATAATAGAAAAAAATTATAGACGGTTTATCACTAGAGTTCTCATATATTTCTATATTGATTGTTGACAAGTTAAACCGGGGATTTTGATTTAGTTTAATGATCTCTTAGCAGTTTACATGTGATTTTAAGAAAAACTCGGATGTACTTTCTGAATACAGGTCATGATTTTATGGATAGTGCCCTTCTTATCTCATGCTGCTGGTTTTTACAAGGAAATACTGGTACTAAATATACTTCAACAAATATGACTACTAAATATACTTCAACAAATATTTATACTAAATATACTTCAACAAATATTGCTACTAAATATGTATAATTCAACAAATATTGCTACTAAATATAATAGACTGGCTCAAAAATTTCTCCAAACTTCATTTTTTTAAATAATATTCACATCAGAGGTCATAAGGCTATTAATACTAATTATGGATAATTTTTTTAATTTTTTTAAATTTTTTGAATTTGAGCGAAATTCGAAACAGTTTTCTTTTTTGATTGCGAGCAGTACGATTCGAAAAGTGGAACCCTACATTTATTTCGTTACGTGTCAATTTCATTTCGTTATCTGCAATATACTCATTTTAATTATGTGTCAATTATATTTTATATCTATCATTTGTGATGATAATATATATTGATTTTTGCCAGTTGTAACACTCATAATCCGAAAATCAGTCAAAATGCTACCGAAATTTCTAACTTTTATCATGATAGTAGCATACTGTTAGAATTTTTAAAAATTCCTCAGGCTTGATCATCATCTGCAAAATTCATTGGAACATTACTGATGCGTCAGGACCATCCACAAAAAGTTTCAAAAATTTTCAACGTGTTTTGAACCATATTTCATTCGGTTAAAATTTGCCAAGATCTTGGAAATCCCGATCCAAAAAACCGGATTTAAATTTTATCTTTTGGATTTCGGCCAAAATTTGTCCAAAATTCCGAGATCTCGCTAGAATTTTAGATTTATCCTCTCTAAGATTTCCTCCGAACAAAGCCAGCGCAGGCGCAAAGCCAGACCAAGGATTGTAGGCTCCGTTTGGGTTCTTCATATTGTTGGTTTTTTGGCCTTTTGCAGCGTGCTGCAACTCGAGCCCCTTCACTGACAACCTCCGCTTTCGCTTTGAGTTTGTCATTTCGGTCCGCTCTTCAGTGGTAGAATCATCCACTGGCATAGAATAAAACCAAGAAAGTTAGTTCTTCAGTTTCAAGATTCTGTTCCCAACCAGTAGTTCATCGTCATTCATCACTAATAGTTTCATCCTACTCTAATTTGCATATGCTGAATAACTCTCAAGTGATAAAATTAGAGCTCTTTTACGGTACACTAAATTGAATATGAACCGTTCATTCTTTTCCCTACAGTAGAATAATACAACGGGCCGGGTGCTTCTTTCTAGAACGCCGAAGAGTGACGATCAAGAAAACTGGAAAGATAACATGCATCTTGAAACTGGTATGCTGATTGTTCTGTTGCATTATTTAATATGGTATACTTTTACAACCCAAGTTTTGACTCCCAAATATTTCCAGCTTGCAGGGGGGAATGCTTAAGAAACTACTCCTATATTTTGTAGAACTAGACCAAAAGGAAAAGTTTTCAAGGTAAGAGTTTTCCAAAGTCAATTACATAACTCAAACCGAGACACTGAAGCTAAATAAATCCTGCTGCTTAAGTCGAAATCATCAGGATATGAGCCCAATCACCATAATTATGTCTGAAATGATCTTGAACTGAAGACAAAAAGAAAGCATAACAGATATTGAAATTTCAGCATTACACACAGGATCCGTTTCACAAAAAAAAAAAAGCATTACACACATGAATTCGGAACTCAACATAGTTAGTAACACTAGTTCGAAGAACAAAAATAGCAAATAAAGGAAAAGAGGCTGCCTTTTTTATTCTGTTCAATGAAGGGAGAAAAGCTGGACAACTATGGATCAGAACTGGGGGCAGAAAAATGAGGAAGAGGGCAGTTGTACTTGCAAGCTCTAGCTGTCATCATTTGTTATGCTTCACAATCACAACAACGAGAGGTACGTCTATGCTTTTCTTTTTTTAAAAAAAAATTACACAAATATTAAAACAAATGTTAAAGCATGAATGAAGGGTAGATGATGATTACTTACCTATTCGTTTGTTTTAAGATTTATGCACCTTGTATCGAAAAGAAAAGCATAGAAGCACCGCTCACAACAAGAGCACTCAAATACTACTTCACTGCTAATAAAAAGTTAAAGAAGCAGGAACACCATTGCTGATTCCTTTGGCCCACTCCTCGCGTTCTTTTTCTCGAGGAAAAGAAACCCAAAAAGAACTCGGATAAGCCCATGGCGGCCACACCATTTGCTCACCGGACGAAGCCAGCTGGATCAAGAACTCACAACCACGTATAATTCCACGCTTCATTTCCAAATCAAATCTTTGACAACCTCACACTCCATTGGATTCGAATAAACGAACCAATCGACCGCATTTACTACGTGCCAATGTTCTAACAGGAAATCAAGAATCCAAGATACGATCCGTCAATGACAGGAGGGAGGATTGCAGTTCATGGCAGCTGCGCGCCGAATCATCTCCGGCCGCACAGGAGAAGACACCAAATCAAGATCACAGGACCGGAACCATCCCTTATCAAGAAGGGACCGGGTACCTCACCGGGGAACTAGGCGCAGAGGAGGACTACGGCAAACACCAGAGGCGGACGACGGCGGGGCGGGCCGGAGCGGAGGCGAGTGAGACGGCCGTCGGGAGAGAGCGGGAAATAATTCTAACTTCAAGGGCAAGGATGTAATTCTAATCCACAGAAACTACGAAAGCTAGTTCTGAACTTCTGAACAGCTGCATGCTTTTAGATAGAAAGGCTTGAATGAAAGGTAGAATTCCTTACTCCACTTCTATCTTACATGCAGAAGTGATCTTTAATTAACCATTTAAAATTTTTCTTGCAGTGTATATATGTTTTATGTACCTTAAAAGTAGCTTTAGATTTTAGCCACTAGATCTAATATATCCTCTGACTATCTAAGAGCTATTTATGTTCAGTATTATTTCGCATCGATGTGTCATTCAGTATTGATTTTCACCTAAGTTATCTTACTATCGGTGATCACCACCGATTCGCATCTACTTTCCATAATATTATAATGTTAGCGGTTTTTATAAATATATGACAATATAAATGAGTAGTTAATGTTGTATTTTAACGACCGTATCAATATCCAAAATAACTTCTTTTTTTCTAATTAGAGGGACTAACTATATGTCTGTAAACCACTATATGTATACTGGCAAATGGCAGCAGATTCCCTCTGAAGATGCAAAATAAATACGCACATAATTTTCAATATACATAGAAATCGACGGCACCACAAGTACACCATAGGGAAAGAGGACTTGGGCACTAGGCCGTCTAGGACTGTCTGGGAAGACACCCTTAATTTGCAACTTGCCAGCGGCAGGTGCAACTTGCTTGCTGCGTGCATGTATCATGACACAAAGGCATCCATCGATCATGGCATGCATACATGGTAGGTGTTGTAGAATGAGGCATTTGCAAAATACAATGACACGAATTAAGGAAACATATGCATGTTGGTCTTGTATATAATTGTTGCGGCATGCCATCGATCGAGAGATTATTGGCGTTTAGAGCAACTAATTGCAAGGGCATGATTGGCCCTTTTTTCGCTTGCAAATCCCAAATAGAATAAAGTCAATAAACCACGCCACACACGCATGCGATTATTAGAATTAAGATCGTATATCACTAACTAGTTTAAAACTACCACGAATTAGAGATTCGCGAATGCAAGGTCACAAAGCTATATAGCCGATCGGCCGATCGCTCCGCAGGTCTACGCAGCCAGCGTAGAGAACGAGCTTAATTCGTGTCAAATTAATATATTCTATTATTGCCATCGTGTGTTGGATTTTCTTCCTGCTGTCCTGCATACATATACGATCGAAGAAGGAGATGGCGATAAATAATATTCTATTGCCATTTCATCGCCGGCTAGCTAGCTATCAGTCATGCATGTACAACGAAGGGCAGGTCGGGAGCTTAACAAATTCTGGTAGTGAAGGACTATATCTTGATGCATGATATCGATCTGCATCATATTAATTAGTAGTATATTAGATCATGAAGACCATGATTTTATATGTAGCTTTTTTTCTCCTGGAAACAGAAGGGGCCTTTGGTGTTTTGTCAATACTTATTAGTCACTAAGGCACTACAATTATTTGTTCACCAGAGGACACAAAGACACTAAATATATTGCTACCTTCAGGTGTCATATAGCTTATGCCTTACAGTACATTGATGGATCGAGTGATTGTTTATCTTGCAATCTCTAAATTACAACACCAAAGACCATGCATATGTTAATTTATCAATTTATTTATGTCTGTATGATAAACCATGTATGTATGTACAACCTACAATGTATGTGCTGTGTATAACTGTACATAATGATCAGTTATTCAGAGTTAGGACGAGGGGTGAATCCACATCAAAAGGATATGTGTGCTCTCTCTCTCTCTCTATATATATACACTTCTAGATCACTAGACCAGTAACCCCACTAAAAAGATCAGGCATGGAACGCTTGCTAGCTAACTAGCATAGCAGCATGCACTGCTCTATACGTACTCAAGATGTACATGCGCTGATCAAAATTATCGTAGTAGCTAGCATCTGTAACTACTTATAGTGGGGTCTTCTATTTTTTGAACGAAAACCTAAAAGTGATTATGTTTTCTTCTTCCGTAAGACTGCACGCATGTTACGGTTATATGTCGGATATACTGCATGCATACAGGATCGACGCCCAGGTATGTCAACATTTACTTTCACACATAAAGTGCTAGATGGATGCAGTATTAAAATGAAAAACATGGGAGCAGTGCTTCTATGTTTTTCCTCTCAATAGAAGTTGCACACATCTTGAAGCAAGCGAAGGGATAAGTAATCACCATCTACCCTTTATTTATGTTTTGATATTTGTGCAACTTAAAAAAAAAGCATAGAAACACCTCTCAAAACATGCATGGGAAACTTGAGTGCATCAGATGACAGTAATGCCTACCAAGGGTATATATGACCTCTTCATCCCGATCTTCCCTGTGAAATACATAAAAGGAACGTATTCTCGAAAAAAAAAATACATAGAAGGAACCACTGTTGCATTAATTAGTTGATCCAAAGCGTTCCAAATGTCATTGCATGCTTGGATGTTAGCTATTCTGTATGATTGTATGGGACTTACCAGAAGATCATAAGATACCTCGTATACATCGAAAGTCTTCGGAGCACATGAAGATACCATCACCATATCATGCAAGCTAGCTGCATGCAAGCAAATTAAACCCATGGTTGACACAGAGCATGCATGCATGATAATCAACAAATGAGATACGCATATGTCATCATCCGGATGTTTTTATCCTAAAAATCATCCAAACTTTGGACCGTACGATCAAAACACACATCCGTAGGATTAACCCACCTCGAATTCAGGGGGGTGCGCATCGATCTGAAAGCAAATTCAATGACCCAGAATTTGGATGATAGTTGCTAAAGAAAATATCCGGATGAAACTTATCAAAACCCTATTTATATATACAATCTGCTGCACGAAGATATCTATATGTGTGTACCCAAATGACATGCCTGGCACGACGCCAACATGCATGGTGCACCGAGATACTCGCACCAAATTAAGCCTTGTGCCTTGTCCATCTGTATTCTGCATCAGAAACATTCTGAATTGGCAGTGCATGGCCACACACACGCACACATTCGATCTCAACATTCTTTTTTCTGAACTCTGCAATTATGAATGTCAAATAGCATACATACTTGCATTGCAACATCGGTCCGGCCCCGGCCGTGATCCAGAAATTTTGATTTTATGCTCCCAAGTTTACACAATTGTACAAGTTAAAGCAACTAGCTAGCCAGCATATATCACCAAATCCAGTTTTGTAACTCGATTACACAGCATTCGTTAATTTCCTAAAGAAATACGCATGTGCGTCGTGTCTTCGCCTTTACTCCCGATATCCATTCATGCATTTTCACACAAGACTGCAAGCCCATTAATTCTTGTGGCGTCAATAAATCTGGGAGCTAGCTTAATTAACTGACTGAGTGCTGGGTATGTATATATTTTTTTTGAAAGGCAGAGAGGGCTGATCGAGTATATAACGAGGAGGACATGCATGCTCAGGATCATAGCTTGAGCTCAAGGTCCACGTCTTGTGGATCATCTGAGTTCACCCTCGTCGACGAGCCTACGGATTGGTTTAGGTCGTGATGTCTCTTCAAGCAAATAGATTCCTGAAGTGAATGGGATATATAGAAATTAATTAATGGATTATATATCAACACACAAAACTTGTAAACGACATGCGCTTCAGATCTGTGTGCAGGTACGTACCTCAGGTTCGAAGAGACGCAATGTGGCGTCGCCGCTCGGATGAGATGCGTAATGCGCTGCTTCATGGTAATTAGGCGGCGACCTGCAGGTTAATTATTTGAACGTGCAGACGCATGTTATTGATTTGGAGTACTGTTGCAATATATATTTCTGTTCAGATCGACTTTGACCTCATACCTGATGATGGGAGTCGATTGGAATTCGCCGTATCTGATGTCTCCTCTCCCTCCATATGCCATCTACGTTACAATGCATTGCAAGTTAGGTCGTACCGGCCGTAAGATATGGAGGCGAACAAGGCCATCACATGCATGGGGGAATAAAATCTCGTTGGCTGCAAGCCGGCCTGCAATTAATTATATACTCTTGTTCTTCTTTATGGCTTCATAGATAATTAATCTATCCGAAAAATAACTAATCTATCATGTGCATTCTTGACATGGTACTAGCTACAAAAGATTCAGCATGGAAGCACCGGAAACAAAAAGGCAATAAGATCAATTTTGTCTAACTTTTCTTATCTTGTGGGCTACTAATTAATACTTTGATACTGAACTATAATTAATCAACTAAATTATCGATACGAAAAATGCATATTTTCTTGCTATTGATCGTGGTGATGATGTGTCCAAATTAACCTAGAAACCAAGAAAATAACAATATGTTGGCAAATTTAAAACGATCTCTAATGGTACCGACTGGTAGTCGATGCACTCATTGAACAATTATTTTTTTAAAAAAATGCATTTACCACAAGATTTGGATGGATTGGGTAGGGCGAAGAAACGTTGATGTTGGCATGGAAGGACGAGGATGGAGACGACGACAACGAATTAGATGCATCTTCCTGCTCAATCAATCAATTACAGAACCACATCAAATCAGAAATTTCAGGCCTAAATTTGTGAGAATTAAACCAAGAATCACAAAATTGAATATCACATATGCATGGACGTGCGATTACCAAGTTTAGGCTACCAGTTCCGTGGATCGGAGGTGGCTGGCCAAGAGGGTGGTGCAAGTACTGGGCCATTTCGCTTTGTATCCTCATCTTCTCTAACTGCGCTACGCCGAGACCTCGCTGCGGCTGCCTCGGCTTGTCGGAGCTGCTGCTGCTGCTGGCTTTCTTGCCCTTCCTGGAGCCAGACGACCTTCCCCTGCCCCATTCCATGCTGTCCCCAAAATCGCTTGCACTCATGGTCTCATGGATCCCCAGCTACCAAAAGTCCAGACCTAGAAGAAGACCAAGAAAATTGGAGCAAGAAAGAGAGAAAGCAGGAATAAGATGATGCAAAGAGGCCTCTTAAAGTGAAAGGGAGAGATCTCCTTAATTACATTATTCCTGATAACCCTTTTATCAAAAGGAGACTCTGCAGGCTGCCTAGCTCGTTTATTGTTTGAATTTTTTATTTATTCTATATAGTGGCATGGCCTTCATTAGTTTATATAATCAGCGCGCACCATGTGGCCCAAACCCTGTAACTAAAAATAAAAGGAGAAAAGAATTTAAAACTAAGTGTTCCGTGGTTTTTATTTGTTCTGAGATGATCGCGCAGGATCTTTGTCATCAAAGTGCCCCCTTGATAACTTGGGCAAAGCAATTTACAATAAAATATATACTCTATTTTACTCGGCACTGGCGTAGAAATGATCAAAAGCTATATATGCACCTAAAAGTCATTATAGGGCATATTATGTACCATGAAAAGTAAATCAGGTTACTGCGAAAAAAGTTGAATGCATACTGAAGTACTCATACTAGCTATAATAACTCAAAGTCGTCCAAACCATCAATTCAACTTCGAACTGATGGTGCACTTTCCTTCCTCTTTGAAAGATTTGACACATTGTGCAATGTCCAAGATTCGGTTTTACAGGTTAAGAAGCATGATGGTAGGGATCCAGCTATTTTTTAGACGATTCATGGTACAATGATTTTCTTTTTTAAAGTTACACAAATATTAAAGTATGAACGAAAAGTAGATGGTGATTATTTACCTCTTCGCTTGCTTCAAGATTCATGCAACTTATATTAGAAGGAAAAGCGCAGAAGCATTGCTCTAGAAGATTCATGGTACATAATGTGCTCTAAGACTCTATTGTGCTACTTGACTCGACGCTAGCTAGCTAGAGGTCGTATTGCTAACCAAACAACACAAATACTAGTCATCTAAGACTAAATCCATATGACACAATTGCGGTGTGGATGTGTTGTAATGAAAGTGATTCTAATTGTTACACTCTGATACGTCCTCGGATCGGATTAGAGAGCTGTGCGATACGACGCAAACATGTACAATCTCAAGAACGAGTTGAAAAACATGATGGATTAGTTTGGGTACGTACATGATCGACTCCATATTAGCTAGTTTGGGTACCTCAAGCGACATCTACACGAGATTGGAGGGGGATTCAGTAATGTTTGGAGTTGGCAAAGACATGGTGGGGTGCAAATCTTCTGGGCGATCTCGGGAATCAGGAGCTTCGTTGGTTGCTGCATGGATCAGACATGGGGCGTGGGTGGGATCACAGTTTAGGTGGAAAGGATCCTCCTCGAGCAAACACAACCGCACATATTAATATTGCCCACCATGATCCAACATATATATGTACACCTGCATCAATCTCATCTTATTATATATACCCGTCGGATCACAAATACATACCGTTTCAGATATAAATATACTTAAAATTTCAAAACTTTACGTATCATTACTTTTTTAAAATATTTAAAATAGATACATGAAAATTATATGGGCAGATTTGTCTCGAAAAATATTTTCGTAATATTATAATTTTATAGAGTTTTATAAATATATTACAATAGAAACTAGTAGTTAAAATTGTATTTTGGAAACCGTGTCAATGTTTAAAACATATGTATTTGTAATAGGAGAGAGTGGCCGCTACTTGCTTCCCTTTTGCGATTATCGGCGTATTCCGGCGGCAGGATTTCTCCCGGGACAGGGAATAAAAGTTCGGTTGAGGGTGCTTTCGCGGTCGTCGGACACACCAATGTACCCAGGTTCGGAGCCCCAATGCGGGTAACAACCCTACGTCCTGCTAGATCGTTGTTGATGCGTATTGAGCTGGTTACAACGCTTTTCTTTTTTCTCTTGTTTTTCGTCCCCTCTCACCCATGCACCAGAGCTCCCTTATATAGACGGGGCTGGCTCGGGTAGGTATGAAGGTGGCGTTATACTGATCTATGACTAATTTATTACACCCATCACTGCAGTCTTGTCCCCTAAGCCTCATTCTCCGTGCCGTCGTATGGCTTCGCACGGTCCGCTCGGGATGTGTCTTTCCTGCGATGGGTTAGGTGTGAGGCATCAGAAGGATGGGTCGTCGTCGCGTCGACAGCAGATCTCTTCGCAATCAATGGCTCTGACATAGCATGTCAGGGGGAGGAGGCTTCGAGGCGAAGCCTCCTTCTCATCCTTTTGGTCGTCCGCGTGGCCTGGCGATTGGGGGCCTGATCGCCCGCCTGTTCGCCAGGCCGCCGCGGGAGCCAGCTGCCCGGCGAGTGGGGCATGAGCGCCCGCCTGCTCGCCAGGGCGCCGCGTGGCCTGGCCGCCCGGCAAGTGGGGCATGAACGCTAGCCAAGCCGCCGCGTGACTTGGCCGCCCGACGAGTGGGGCCTGAACGCTCGCCTGCTCGCCTGGCTGCTGCGTGGCCCGACCGCCCAGCAAGTGGGGACTGATCGCCCGCCTGCTCACCAGGCAGTCTCTCTTGTCTGCGACGAAGAGGGTACTCCGGCGTAAAGTACGCCGACAGCGATGATAATTAATATGCACAGAAAACTAACTAGCAGATCAAATAATGAAACATTAGCCAGCTGCATGCTGAGGCACCCATATAGTTTTTGTTTGGCTAAAGAACGGAAAAAATTGTATGGACAGGACCTTAGATTAACCCCTCTATTAGACGCCCACCTCTAGATTTTGCCACATGCCACAACACGAATATTGGAAAAGCGTTTTTCTCCTCACCTCCCTCCTCACCCAAGCATCCAATCTGGCAATCTGCCAATCCCCACCATGCTCACTCATGGAGGCGGAGGAGGAGGGCAATGTGTCGGCGCTGCCTGGGAACTCTTCAAGGAGAGGCACGTAGGGGTGGGCACTTTTTAATCGAAATCGAAAAACCGAACCGAATCGAATCGAAAAAATTGGTTTTTTTTTTCAGTTTTAGGTTTATAATTCGGTTTTTAGTTTTTGTACTATTTGGTTTTCAGTTTTGAGAGTTCAGAAACCGTATAATCGAATAGACCGAAGAGCTAAGCGACAGCATCCACTATAGATCCCCATCCAACTCGGCGATATCGAAGCCTCACCTCGCATCACACTTCCTTCTTCAATTCTCTCTCTAATGGTGTCGGCCATTCCCCGGAGGGCGGCGCCATGGCGGCCAGCGAGCCACTCCTCTCCCTCCCTCGCCCTCGTCCTCTCAGGCTCTCCCCCGCGCGTGGCCGACCGGCCGCCTCCTATCCCTGCACGCGACTCCCTCCCTCGCCCTCACCGGCCGCTGCATCACTCCCTCTCAACGTGTCGCCACGCATGGCCGATTGGCCACCTCCTCTCCCCGCCCGCGGCTCCCACTCCTCCTCTGCCTCTGCAGTTCTGCCCCTTCCAAAACCAGTAGATCCGTGGAGGCGTTGAAGGTGAAATCCGTGGATGGGTGATGGCTTTTGCTCGTGAGCTCCCGCCGCCTCCTCGCCACGCTCTGCCGACCCACTCCCCTTTCCCCTCTGGTGCGGTGCCCCCACCGCCGCCTCGCCTCCCCTTCCCAAAACATGTACCAGCGATGGAGATAGCGATGGTGTGCACAACGATGGCGGGCAGCCGGGCACGACCACCGAGCGAGGCGACGACGATGGTAGGCATGGGCAGGAGGCTGCCGCCGAGGCAGGGTCCATGTGGGCAAGCGGGAAGAAAGCCTGCTGGAGGCAACGCATGGGACCTGCTTCTTTTCGGTGAACTGGAAAACCGAACCCGAATTTATTCAGTTAATTCAATTCGGTTTTTTAATTTATTCAGTTTGGTTCGGTTAATAGTTTCAAAAAACTGAAATATTTTTAAACCAAAAAAATCGAACCATAGACCAAATTAACCGAATGCCCACCCTAGTGGCACGCCCGTTTCGCTGCCGCTAGTCGTCCACTATTTTTTTTCCTGCATATGCCATTTTTGATCAATAGGACATCAAACATTTGATGCCCCATTTCCATTCAATGAAACTGAGAATAGCTATAACATTTTGGCGGAATTACAGAGCATCAAAACATCAAAACACCCAGACCACAAAGGTCAAATTACATAGCATCAGGATCTCCCAGCTCTATACCATCAGCAAAAAAACGAACTAAAGCATAATTCTCTCCAAAATCAACCATTGCTCACCAGACAACGGCTGCACCCAGCTTACAGTAGAAAGAAACAATCCACAAAAAATATAACAGAGACTCAAATAGACACGTCGCCTGATCAATCCTGCATATGCCATTGGTCATGGCAGGTACAAAAACGGTAAGGACGGCAGCCACCACCTCGCGTTTGAGCTCGACCACAGCTATGCCCATCACCTTTGCCTGTGCTTGCTGTTGAAGGCGCTACGGGCACACATACTCACCAGCCCGATCTTCATCTCCATGGCACCTTGTCTCCTTACCGAGGCATCACTGTGGAGAGAGATAGAGGGAGGTGGTTGAGAACACTATATAGAATGGTACAACATTATCATTTCATCTGAGTCGGTTCTTAACTTTTCAGGAAAAAAACCCAATTGTGATATATAATTCGGTGAGAGTGTAATAATAAAAGGTTGTTGTTCGAGTTAGAAACCTTTGAGGCCTCCGCAGCCGCCCCCCAGGCGACTACGGAGGCGACTACGCAAAAACCAAACCAGGTAGCTCCGCCCTTTCTCCCCCTCGCCGCCGCCACCGGGGGCCTCCGGCTTTCCGGCGGCGGCGGCGGGACCTTGCTTTTTCGTCTTTCGTCCTCCCGGTGGTCTTTTTCCTCCTTTCCCTTCGTTGCCGTCGGGGGAGAAGGATGCGGCCGGCCATCTTTGTGCCGTCCTCGGCGTTGGCGTTGGTGCTACGGTGATCTCCGAGCAGCGGATCCAGCGCAGCGAAGCCAGCTCGGGCTCATCGGCGAGAGCTGCTATTTCTTCTCCAGATCTAGGTTTTCCTCCAAGGTCTGGTCAGGTGGTGGGTTCCCCTTTCTCGGCCTTCATTCTCCTCCCCCAGCGACGGCTGTGTGTCCCCTACCTCGGTTTCGGTTGGGCGCAGTTGGGGTTCTCGGTGCTGTTGGTGTGGCGGCGCAGCCTTTGGTGGGTGCTATGAGGCGCCCGAGGTTGGGGCGTAGGAAGGCAGGTGGAGCAGGAGCCCGAGGCGAGATGAGCAGGGCAAGGTTGGGGCGAAGGATGCCAGGAGGAGTCGACGAGACGAGTTTGGGATGCAGGAAGGCAGGAGCAGGAGGAGGGGACGAAGGTTCTCAGGAAGAGGCAAAGGAAGCCAGAGAGAGCCGGCCGATCTTCGTGCCGTGGAGCTGCGACGGCTTCTCTAGGGGCTTTTGTCGAGGTGTGCAGGACGAGCTGGAGGAGGAGGCGAGGTCGGTCGTAGCTCCAGCTTGGAGGTAGTCGGAGTAGTGCAGGAGGTGAGGGGCGTGTGTGGTTGGAGGCTGGGGAACTCCATTAGGTTGCTCGACCTGGGGGGAAAGGAGACTAGGTTGGAGGAGGCACAGTAGTTCTTCGAGCTTGTGCCAGTGCGGGTAGTGTTTAGGGCGGTGTTGCTGCGGCCGAGGGTGGCGCAGGTCTGTGTTCAGGTTGTTTTCCGTGTTGGCGGGTGAGCTCGGTAGTGTTGGCCGAGGGTTGAGTTTGCTTCTGTGGCGGAAGTCTTTGTATTTTCCCTCTTCGGAGGTTTTCCTTCTTCTTAATGCATTGGCAGTGCTCCTGTCCTAAGTTTCGAAAAAAGAGTGTAATAATATGGTGGAGAATCATTACATCGATTCTAACCTTAAAACTAATTGTGAAGTGCTTCTCCGCTCAAGATAATTTTTTGGTGGGCCAAAGTGAAATTTGGATGTCTTGGTTACCAATTCGCATGATCGCATCTCGCTCGAGGTTTAGCTTAGTGCCGCTGTTGGTCCACATAGGCTCCACCTGCCCGCCGCTCATCCTATCCACGCTCTCCAGGCATGCCATCATGGCGCCTTCGGCCAACCATGGCAGGCATTTTGCTCAAGACCCTAGTGCGCCGCCATCACACCAGCGACGAGCCTCCACCAATTGCACCACCGCACGTACCCTACTCGAGCTCTAGTCGGCCGTCGATCCCCATCCACCGACCCGACAAGCCCCTCGATTCCTTGAGCTCCAGATCAGAAGCCCTTGGTCACCCAGCCAAAATTAGGTTTGTAATTTACTAATTTTGTTCTTCCTCTCCTCCTATACTGATTTTTGTCATAACATGATAGCGATCAAAATCTACTGTGTTAGTGCTGATGGAGCCTACTAGTTGGCCAAACCTAGTACAAAATGTCAGGGTCAGTATGGCAATGCAGAAGATATATATATATACTAGTGGGAATAGCGCGCTACGCCGCGCCGTGCGAATCAGCGGTAAGTGATGGGGAAGATGATAATAATGTTGTTTTATTTACGCAAAACGTATTTTAGGAGTATTCAGGAGCCGTATGTTGCGATGATGGGCCCTCCATCGTTTATCAGGAGCTGTATTTTAGGGGATTCAGGAGCTGCAAGATTGTGTGGCACGCTGCGCCATAATTTTGATGAAGAAGTGTTGTACATGTTTGAGAGAAAAGAAAAATGCGCAAAGGAAAATTAAGGTGGTTTGGACCAGTGAAGAGAATATTCATTTGCACAAATCATCACCAAAAACCATCTTGAAATAAATGAATACCTGCATTGTGCTAAGGTTTGTTGAAATTTGACTCAGAACACAGGCATTACTTTCGAGTTCTCTGTTGGACCTCCAATCGCTGCAAAAGACAATAAAATAAATAACTCAGCAATATGGTATCTAAGCCATCAATGTCAATAGTCACTGTGTTCAAAATCTCAAGAAGAATTGCTCTTCAAAATAAAAATGCATAGAACGAGAAAAAAAAAGCTTGAAAATATATTTCCAAGCAATGCGTCTACATATATCTCTAGATTCCACAATATTGTTGGACTTGGAATTTGCAAATGCAAAAAGATGACATGTGGTGCATTTGGGAATCCTGGACCAGGCTATTCCCCTAACACCCACTATCAACGGGGGAAAAGAAAACAAGCATGAACATCTTAGTGGTATTGAGTCTGGAATCACCATTCCAGTATTTCACTGAACAATTCCGATCTCAGGGATCCAAACAGACAATAGAAGAAGCATTTTGAGAAGAACACACTCAAACAATCCCCACCAAAATGTGAAGAATCAAAATTTTTATTCTTTGAACGAATGGATCCGTACCCAATATAGGAGAAACTTATGCGATCAAATTTCCAATATCTGATGTCCGATGATGTCTGAGACATCAGTAAAAGCCAACATCTGCCGCAATACGTTAGGTACCAAAGGGAACTGCATATACCAATACACTACTTCCGCAAATCGCGGTATTCAAACATTTGCCTGGAACGATCTGCTCCATATGATTGGTCAACAGTGATGTTGACAATCGAATCAAGTGGTGCCAATAGTACGTAACAACTAATTTTGGCATATCATAATGATTTTTTGGATTTAAGCACATTGCAGAGATGAATAATGTGAATATTATCAATGATATGAAAACATTTATCACAAATGAGAAGGCTATCACTTAACACTTCATGCAACACATACAGTCCAACATTGTAGCAAAAAAAAAGGACCAAACTAAAGAGTTCAACAAAACATATATGGAATTGACTGAGAAAGCGATCTGAGTGAACATCAATATGACATACCTTTGGATCAAATTTCGTCATCATCAATTCGAAGAGCTAGAATGGGGTATGGAGGAACATTAGGCCTTCTGCAAAGACAATGAATGCTTATCGATAAAGCTAATCAAAACAACATGCATCAGCTACACCTCACACAAACAACTGAGGTGGAAAGATAAATGTTGCAAAGAACATAAATTTTGGCTTGATGAGCTATCACCCTCAAAAGAAGCCAAACACATTATTTCTATTCTTTCAAATAAATATAATCATAAGAAAGCAGAAGTTTTAAATGGACTTCATGTTATTTGATACCAAATCAGAGAAAATAAGACATAGCAGAGGAAGGTGCCAAGTGCGTAAACATGAATTTCGAAAAGAAGAAGAAGAAGAAATCGCACAACTATTAAAAATACCAAGTCAAGCGGACATTGCTATGAAATACTAAATTCTTTCACATGTATGATTTAATGGAACTGCATTGACTTGACTTATGCGTTTGCAATGCTGGATTGTTGATCAACTAACAAATACTGGTAAATCTCATATGCTTGAGTTTAGAAAGAGATGGTCCTGACTTCTTCCTTGGGGAAACTACCACTATGATATGCTAGCCAATTTGGAGGAACCGTTCAATGACATGCCAGGCTATGTGCAACCAGATGTTTGGAATTTGTGAACTTATTACAATTCCATGTATATTTTTCCAGCAGATTATAATAGTCACGAAAATGGAACAACGAAAGGAAAATATTGGGAGAAACCTTTTGTCCTTCATTTTTTTAGAGAAATAAAGGTGTGATAAGGCCCTACTAAAACAGTGTTATCCTTCATGATGTAAGGGCAAAAGATAATGCTTTCAACAAAATCACGCTAAAGTACATAACTCAAGACGACACCCACATCATGTTCATAAAAATAAAGAACCATAAATATGGTGAAATTGGAACAATATAATTACAGGGACCACATTGAAAGTAACAAAGAGTACACATAATAGTGATCTAAGCCTATTCCAAAAGCGAGGGCTAAGGAGCCAATATATTATTCACAAACTAAAAGCAACATATGAGTTGGTCAATCCTTAGCTGGAAGTACCATTTCCCTATCTTTGGCTTTTTAGACTCTGTGTATTTGGTAGAGAAAGTAAGTTGCTGAATTATCATGAGATAATACAATAAAATTCAGGATTCTTCTAGTGAAATCACAAGAAAACTTATCGCTTCAACCTCTTCTTCACTTAACATTTTGTATGCACTACCAAGGCCGTCATGTGCCTCGCTACCGGAGATAAATACATCCAACATGTTTAAAGAATCTTCGTGTTTTTAGCTTCCCTTAGAAGGCCATCGGTGGTTGCCCCTATAAATGTTAAATCCAAAGAGAGGAAAAGGAGAAAAGAGTACAAGTGTTTTCATATGGCGAAGTTCGAGGCTCGATTTAGGACAAAAATGTATCAAAACCATTAATCAACTACAAACGCATGTTACGCATTGCATACCGCTTTGACATCCAAAAGCCTCAAAGTGACAACCGTAGGGGTAAAAGGGGAAGAGCAGAACAACAATCAAGAGCCCAAAGATAGCCGAGTAGAGAATGATTTAGCACCTCAAGTAGTAGAAGAACTACATATGTACAACACATCAAAATCAAAATTTGACGTCAAGCTCTCGTAGCGTCTTTGCATTCTATAGTACATAGATATGCACCTGACTATTTATGTATAGGTGGGGCATGGTGGTCGATAAGGAATATCTTTCTTTTAGGATTGTATGCATAAGAATTCAATCTTTTTTGTAGCGGGCATTGAATCATTATTTCCTTCTATTTGCAAAGTTCCAGACTTCAGCTCCTTGGTAATTTGCTCTACTGGAGTCTGCTCATGCGTCAATATGAATTAATGACACCTGCCCATTGAAGCTTTCTACATGGCGAATCATGAGGAACATAATCGCTTTTGCACGGCCAAAGGGAAGGGGATAACCACTAATATCCGAGGCCTCAGCTTGACAGAAAGTGGAACGACATGTAATTCAATAGGTGTTCCATTCCTTTTTAGCAAAGATACTTAGTAACAACATTGTAGTCTGTGTTAATATTTCAAACTGAAATAAGCAAATTCAAACCAACATGGAGACGGAAATATCAAATTCATGAAGCTCTTCGATGGCACGGATGCATAACATCAAATGCGAAGCGAATAGTAAGATGGATGTAATCAAACATTCTCAAATTTTCATCAAGGTGGCAATAGATCAACTTTCGCCATAGACCTCCATGTATGATCACCGGTAGACAATGGTATGTAGCGAGAAGGGTAGTCGAGTGGGCTGACCTTCCAAAAGTTTGATCACCATGTGGCCTTGCTGATTGCATTCCAAAGGTAAATTGTGTAGACCTCCATATATGATCATTAGCGAGACAAAATGGTATTCAACACGAATGAGGCGGAGACCATCAATACATGTTAAGCTTCGAGTTTCTAACATTCTCCTTTGGGGAAACAAGTAGTAAATTGTAAGCGCAAGCAATAACATGTGTTGATGGTTTGTAAGAGAAGATAGCAACGACTGCGTAAATATAAAAACGATCCTATGAGTTAGCATGAAAGCCCAGAAACTTTTTTCAGGAAACTATGCTAATTACAGAAAGACGGATGATCTATTGTGTTGTCAGAGCAGCTTGTCCAGGTGTTGGCGGGATATATTAGTGGTAAAAATCAATATGATAGCTAATCTAGAGCAAAACTAAGTCTAAACAATAATTGTTAGGAGTAAAAGCATAGAAGCATTGCTCGTAATGTTGATAAAAGAGAAATAACAACAACCATTCCTTGTTCGAAACACCTTCTTGGATTTCTATGATTATCAGGCATGCGTATGCATTTTCAAGGAAAGGCGACGTGATGGCCCAAGACAACATCGAGAAAATAATGCAAGCCGTGAAAGAAGAGGGGAAGCTCACGGTGGCGAACTCGTCGTACTCGAGCTCGGGTTCTCCTGAATCCATGCGCAGCACCACCATCATCCATGAACACCGCTTCCTTTACATCCTGGATTGTCTCTGAGCGCATGACCAATACCAAGGGGAAACAATGGGCAAGAACCAAGCAAGAACCAACTAATTAGTGAACCAACAATCGAAATCAAAAGAGGGAAAGAGAGGAAAGAAGAAAAAGAAGTCACGGGCAATACCAAAGAGAATCGGAGTGCGTGAAATGGCGGTCGAAGCGGGATGAAGCAAAGTGATAAGAAAGCCCAAAAGAGCGGTGGTGACACGATGGCCGAAACAATAAGCGGCAAGAACCATTAAGCGAGAACACCATCGAAATGAGGAAAGGGGGAAATTAGGAAGGGGCGACACATCGATGCGAGGGGAAGAGCGAGGGTGGCGCGAGGCAAAGCGGCCGATGGCGAGCGGCCGGTGAAGCAAGCGGGAGGGAGGAAGGTGAGCTAAGGTCGTCGAGGGCTCCGCGTAAAGGGTTGGTGACACACGGGCCGAGAAGGGAAAGGCGAGGGCGGCTGGGGGAAGAGGAGCGGCCGAGGGGGATGGGAAGGGTGGAGGGTAGCGGAGGTCGTTGCATGGGGAAAAGGCGAGGGTGGGCCAAAGCGGGCGGAGCTAGACAGCGGCCAAGCGAAGCAAGCGGGAGGAGAGAGGGCGCCCAAGGCGTCGAGGGCCCGGGCGCGTTTGTCCTCGAGGCTCCGCGCCGGCCGATTTGTTGTCGATGACGGGCCAGCCCCGAGAACGCGTGGGCGGCCGGATCCAGCCGGTATAGAAGATCGACGGCACAGGGAAAATTGGACGCGAACGCAAATCGCAAAACTGGGAGGGTTTTTCCGGAAGGAGCGTCGACGTGGCTACGGCGAGCGCTCGCCAATTCTTCCCCCTATATGATAGTTAATATTTCCTTCATGGTTCAGTCAGTGTATGTATGTTAGGTACATGTGAATTTGCATGACTCTTGGCAGAGCCGCAATTTATTTTCAGCTAAGTCTATTCTTGTCATCTTTGCACTATTCATTCCGATGCCTTAAGGGGCATGTACAACCAAAAAAAACTATTAGATAACTAAACAATAATGCTTTGGAACGTTGTTCGATTTTTTTCTAGCTTTCACTCAGCCTGTACCATTACCATAGCATGCTACATGTTTGGAACAGTGTGATATATGCACTTCTCTTTTTTTTTTCTTTACACTCAGCAGTCATGTTTTAGCTCTGTTATTGAGTTGTTGCGGCTTTTGCTGCTAGGTGTTGTAGCTTGTATTAAATAAATTATTATTGTCTATGAACATGTTTTTTTTTGTGAATTCACAAACAATTGTCTTCTCGTCTATGTTCTACTCGATTTCTGATTGCTTTCTTCTTTTGCAGGTGGTTTAATGTGATGGATTGTATAGCTGATTGGTTGCTAGCGATGAGTTAATATACCCTAATGATTTAGTCATATTTTTAATTTAAACATGCAAAACAAGTTATTATGACAGATGCTCAGATCATGTAGCTGGTTTCTAATATTGTGTTCAAGACTATATGTATATGGTTGGATAAAAAGTTCAGTATGAATATATGTGTGGGGCTTTAAATGTATCTTTGTTCTGGTATATATTTAATCTATGATTTGTTATAAAAAATAGTGGTTGATTAATTAGTTAATTGTTATCCTTATAGTGATTGCTATTCGATGGCAAAATAGAGCTAAAGGTGTGATGAACACCACATCACAATTGGTTCTTATCTTAGAATCGATTGTGATGTGTCCCTCATTACAATCGGTTATGAGATACTCAGAATCGATTGTCATGATGATATATCTCTATCGGGGAAAAACCGACTATGATAGCATCTCCTTATCATTGTTTAATAACTTTGTATTACCACCAAAATAGACCCAGATGATGAAAAAGAATTGATTGTGATGTTCATTGCTGTAGTAGTGGAATCTCCGTCCACACCGCCACTGCACGTGCTTGTCTGTTCGGCCTTCGCCGCTATAACATCCCAAAATTTAAATAAATAAGAAAATAAAATTCTAAAATGTGTATTTGTTTTATTCATGAATTTTCTTAATTTATTTATATTTTGGAGTTTTCTTTAATGAAAAGTCATTTAAATGGATTTAGTAAAAAGATAAAAGTGAAAAATAAAAGCAAAATTTATTACAAATCTATAAAAGTATTATTAAATCATTAGAAATCTCTGGAGCTAATCTTGTGCAGTCAAAATGTGTGTGAACTCAATTAATTAAAGAAAAAGATGTGTTCATTAATAAATTTTGACTACCAACAATGTAAGAAAAGATTTTTATAAAATTTTATTTAGCTTTAATGTAGCTTAATTTTTTACCACATACTCACTAGACTAATTTTTACCTTTGGTAAAAATTTCAAAAATTAATAATTAAATTCAATGCTTATTCAAATTTATAAATTAAAAATCTAAAATTTTAAAAATATGCTCAAAAGATTTATTAGAAAATAAATACTCAATTATTAAATTTAAATTTTTATTAAAGTTTCCTTAAGTAATCCCAAACTTTTCCAAAAAGTTTCCAAAATTAAAAATTCAATTTGAACCCTCAATTAAATCTTTTACTGAAATAAAAATTTGGATCAGTCAGAGCAAGAGCAAGAGCTTTTTCAAAACAAGTTATGCTTAGATCATGTTGATCCTGTGCTTTAAAATTATCTTATATTTCAATTAATTTGGGATTAGTTAATCAACCATTTTATTTATGTCCACCTTGGCATTATTAATTGTATGCCATGACTCATTTGTCACCCTAGGATTGTTATTTATTAGTTGGTTGCTAATAATTTGTCAGCATGGGTTGCTAGATTGTGACTAATGTGCTTACACATGCAACGTGTTATTGATATCGTTTTAGAAATACAAAGTTAATATTGATTAATGGATTACGGAACATGTTTTTAAAATGTGTGTCATGTGTTGCTACGCTATGATGTTGATATGTTGAGGCATGTGTTGTTTTACTTGGATATTGAATTGTTGTTGGCATGTATTGCACAATAATTAATTGGGGTGGGAAATGATTTAGACTGAGGCAAATGGCAAGAGTTGTGAGATATGGTGGGCCCTTGTGGCATTGGGTTAATATGGTAACATGATATATGAGTGATGGTGAGATGGTTTTCTATGAGAGATGTGATGGGTGTCTTGCTTTGGTGTGTCGGCAGAGAGATCATGACAAGGCCTTTACAATGCACGACCTCACTATTGACTGTGCCCACTAAGGTTTCACCGCTGTTAGGGTCAGAAAGCCCAGTACAGAAGCCCCCTCTTGCGCCTTGCGCATGCCTCGATCCGGCACCGCATTCCACTCAATGGTGAAGTCAAATAGTGAGACACAAATTATTTAACCAGGTCGTACCTATATAGACTTGTGGTTGTACAGTAGCGCTCAGTCCAAAGTAACACACGCTTCGGTCCTTAATTGACTAGGGCGGAGCATACATCTCACCAAAACATTCTCGTGCATCCAGCACTCACCAACATCCATCCGCCCCGGTCTAAATCATTTTTTACACTTTATTTTATTCAAATAACAGTAGCAACACCAATTGCCACAATTTCGCAAAAGAGTGTAAACCAAATTTGAAATGATTCCCATAATATCATAATACCGAAACGTTTAAGCTGGACTAAGCAGTTCTACCGTCCCATGCTACACTAATAATTCATCACTAAATTACAGTAGCTAATATTATCTAGGGTGACAAAGGTTCACAATTGTCAATGTCAAAGGGAGTCATGACAAGTTCGGGTGTTTAACTAAAACCTAGATCAATATTTAAATTACATGATACAAAAGTAAGCATGCATAATTTAAAACAACATAAGCATTTCATAAACATGGGTTGAACATGGTCAAGAAAGACTTGCCTTCACTACCTCCCACTGGTTCTACCTCCGACGGTTGATTTTTCTTGAGTTCCGGTGACATCGTCTACACGCGAAATGAGAACAAATAAATAAAACAAATACAAATAAAATTCAAAAATTAAAAAGAATGGTACTGGAAGGTAGTTCTTGATTTTAGAAAAAATTAGAAATATGAATCACTGAAATCGGAGTTCAGATGGAGAACGGGCTCTCGGAAGTCTGAAAATACAGGAAAAAGAAGGAGAGAGAATGGGACACGTGGCAGGCTGTGATTGGTTGGATTTTCTGGAAATTAGGAAAAAGGAAAAGGAATTTGGCTGACATGCGGGACCCCGGTGTCAGAGACACGGTCCATGGTGAACCGAGTTCACTGAGAGGGCTGGGGTGAGGTGGCATGAGGGTGTGGTGGCGCTGAGGTGGCAGTCGGCGTGGCACAGGCGGGTGAGGTGGCGTGCATCTAGCAACGAGGTCGGATCGGGTGGTGGGGATCTGTGGCCACGGTTGGCCAGCATGTGGCAGGATCAGGGGTGCACGTTGCAGATCGGACGGCTGAGGCGGGAGGCGGCGGCGATGCGGCTTGGCGGCGGCGCGAACTTCACCGGAGACGAGGAAGAAGGCATGGGCACCGGCGCTGCGGGGGCGGATCCGCTCGGTTTTCGCGTGCAACCGATCGAGGACGACGAGTCTCACCCAAAGGTGAAAGGATCGAGGATGGACGCCTAGAGGGGGGGTAAATAGGCGATTTACAATTTTCTAAAACAAAGCAGCGGAAAAGAGATCGGAACTTCCGATATGGAGTCGGAGGTTCTGGTGTCTAATCGGAATGTCCGATACGAGGTCGGAATATCCGTTTAGAACAGAGTCTAGAGAATTGCAAAACGAATTACGCCTAAACACAAATTAATTCTACTCAAAGCTAGCACAAGCAAGTATCAACAATTTGAGGTAAAGCTAGCTAGCGAAGTAATCAACCCTAGATAGATCAATTCAATACAAGATAGCAAAGTAAAACAATAAGCACATGTAAAGAATTGACACGATGATTTGTTTACCGAAGTTCGGACTTCCTCCAAGGAGGTTCCTACGTCTTCGTTGAGGAGGCTCGGTCACACTTGAGCCGGGTCTTTTCCAACCCTATTCCTCGCCAATCTCGGTCGCACTTGAGATGTGGCTTCACTTCTTGATTTCTTCCCTTTCGGAGGTGAAATCGAACCTTCAACAAACTTCTCACGGCACACCACACACTTTGGTTACTCGTGAGCGACGCCTAGCCGTCTAGGAGTCTTCAAACTCCAAGAGTAACGAATCCAACGAATGGATGATCTAGGACATGAACTCTTGTGCTCAAGATGTATCTCAATCTAACTCATTCTTCGCACTAACTCTCACTTCCCACACCTCACTCAAAGAGGGATCACCAAGATCACAAGGGAAGGAAACAAGGAACTCAATCCACTCCTAATCACAACACTTGTGATTAGAGCTCTCTCTAGCTAATGAGATGACCAAGGAGCAACAAATGCATCACAAGGTATTCTCTCTACTCCACTAGCTCAACCTCTTGTTTAGCCCTTCAACAATATCCTCAACACACTCTCCCAACCGGCCAAGGGGGGTATTTATACCCCACACCCAAAGACTAGCCGTTGGAGCAAGAAAACTAGCCGTTTTACACACATCGGAACTTCCGATCCCAACATCGGAACTTCCGACCAGGCAAAAACTCCAGAACAAACTCAATCCAATAAACACATCGGAACTAACATCGGAACTTCCTATGTATCGGAACTTGCATCGGAACTTCCGATCTGGGCAGAGAGGCACCTTACAGAAACCTTTCAAAAAGTTTCTAAGTCTACATCGGAACTTCCGATCCAACATCGGAACTTCCTATACATCGGAACTTGCAAACTAAAAACACTGAACGGAACATCCGATTTTCACGATCGGAACATCCGATTTGACCAGAGAGCACCCTTTTTGAGTTTAACACTTATCGGAACATCCGATCCAAAGATCGGAATATCCGATCCTCACAGAGAGGCACTCTTACTAGAACCAGCTCGAAAAGTTTCTAAGTCTTAGTCGGACTATCCGATTACACTGATCGAAACTTCCGATCAACACAGAGGTCCTAGACACTCACCAACAAACCACCGGACTTACCGATGGATCGGAACATCCGATCCAGACAAAAAGACAAACCTTTCCGGTGTACGTGATGTGTGTTGTGTCTCTCATCTATTTAAGGATAGATAACACTTGAGTACAGAGACACTTCTAAATCACCAACGTTGCATCCCTCTTAATAGTACGGCATGCCTATAACTAGACACTCTATCTAGTTACCTTTGACGCCGCACGCGATCAATCCCCTTTGGGGTCTTTATGATCTTCAGTCATACTCATTTCCCTGGGATTGTCACTTTGCTCTCTCTTGAAGTCCTCATGATTTACGATCATCTTCTCTTCAATATTGTCACCCAGCTCTACTTCTCTTTTACCGGATCATTACCCGGCTCTCACAACATCTTGTTCATCTCCACTTGATGAACCTTCTTTTCTTTTCTTCTTATCGGAATCTCCTCTTGACGTTCATCACTTTATGATGTCGTCCTTGTTCCGTTTCTTCATCTTAGACATCATTGGACCTAATCTGGCTCAATCATCACTTATGAAAATAGTTAGTCCAAGATGCATGGTTGTCTCAATCACTCTTGCACTCCATTAACACATAATGAATGCCTCCATAATGATTGAGCACAACCTAAATTAATTTAATGAATAATATTTGTGTCTTGAGTATATTAATGCAACTAATGCTTCGTTATACTCAAGAACTATCGATTATCCTTAATCGATCACAAGAACACCATCTAACACATGATGAGCATTCTTTGATGATTAAGAGATAAACGACCTCAATTTAAATGTTCATTTAAATTGATATGAGTATATAACAACTACACGAGTTTTCATATACTCATGTTGATGGAAAGTAATGATACATAATATGTGGAATGTATGGAAATGATCATTACTCTAAACCATCAACTATAGAATAAACTCCACAAGTATGTGTGCATACATATAGTTGACTTTGAACCAAAATGCACATATTCAGTTTTATTGATTTGGAGCATATCCTAGGATACTATAAGTATACTACAACTAGGCGTGTTAAATATGTACTCAAATATTTAGTTTCAATGTCTTGATCCTTTATATGTGGTAATGAGAAATAGATCAATACAATGAAACATTAAGTTAGAGTGTGAACTCCCCGTAAATATGTGCATCCATGTAATATATGGATTGGGAAACATGATACACAGTTTTTTGGTTAAAACAGTGGAGAAATTCATACTTCAACTTAAATCCTAAGTATGCAATAAAATAATGAACATTGATACAATGCATACCTTGGGTTTTCCATTTTCCATTCGAATGTGAGGCTACTAAACATAAGCTCAATAAATATGTTAGTCTCATTAAAAATTAGATTTGTCAATGATCACCAATCATCCTTGATGAGACGAAAATAGTAATTACTTAAACATTAGTCTCATATTAGGATTTGTCATTAATCACCAAAACCAACTTAATGGATCAACCTAATGGAGGTTGTACTTACAAAAGGACCGAGCAGTGACGGCTTGAACGTGGCGGAACTGGAGATCAGGCGCGAGGGAGAAGCAATGGCGGCGGCGGTGGCGCTTGGGAACTTCGGCAAGGAATTCCTCCACACCGGGGACCTCTCGGCTGGGGCGGAAGGTGGCGGCGGATGCGGCTCGGGGAGGCGAACCTCGGGGCGGGTTTGATGCTGGCTTTAAATAGCCTAGGGCGAGCGGCGCAGACTTTGAGAACTGGCCCAGGTCGTGGCGCGGCGGAGTCGGGCCTGAGCGCTGGTGGCGGTTGGGCCAAGCGCTGGTAAGGAGAGATGGGCCGGGCGAAGCAGGCCGTGCGAGAGGATTCGGCCCAAGGGCGAAATTGGGAATTTAATCCATGTTCCAATTTAATTAAATATCCAGAAATTCAAATAAAGGAAACTAAATTCAAACAAATTCAGAAAAATCTCAAAATTTACAGAAAATCCAAGATTTGATGCACAGCTAAATTAAATAAAATCTTTTGGTCAATTAAAAATTCAAATCAAGTTGAAATTAATTCAAGAAAATTCAAATGGCTCTTTTTGATTTCAAATTTTTTCAAAAACTTCAAAATTTTGGAATGTTACAAACACCAAAGAAAGTGTGTTTATTACATGGCAATAAGAGACGATCATGTCTTGCGGGTAAAGTTTATAACCTCTGCAGAGTGTGTGTCAGACCTATTCGAATAGCCGTGTTTGCGGTATTGGATAATGCTCGAGAATTACAGTCAAAGGTTAGATTTGAAAAATAAACTTGTGAGTGGGAGGTTGTGAGCCATTGGAAGAAATAAATTAGTTTAGGCTGTGTGCTAGTAAATCTTGAAAAATAAATGTGAAAGTTATTTAGCAATAATATTTGGCTTATAATCATTTCAATCTATACATGTTAATCATTTGGAACATAGATTTGTACAAAATAACCACTTTAGCCATTCATTTGGAATAAGCCATGTATGTAGTTAATAGAGTTGCACTCTGTGCATGACTTATTGAATGCTTTATGTACTCACCTCCTTGCAACAATTGAATACTAGTTGAGCAGGAATCTACACCAGCTCTTGAGGAGAGGTTCTTGGGTGAGCCGAACAATTAGGGTGCGAGCCCAGTCAATTGCCTGTGGCAAATTGATGGGTTACTACGAGTCTTTCTTTTCCCATACAGTTTTCTTATTTTTGAGTCTTTGCCCTACGTGGCATAATATTGTAAGTTGACCATAAGGTTGACCAAACGGGTTATATTAATAGATAAAGTCTTTATTTATTATTTCGTTATGTATGATTGTGATATTTCATCTATGTTGAGACTGTATGCACTAGCGTGATCCTGAACTAGTGCTGAATACACAGAGAGTCTAGATTCGCACATTCGGGTCCTGACAACACCTAAGGAAGTGTGTAAATAGCTTATCATAAAGAATTTATCATATCTTATGGGTAAAGCAATACACCTCTGCAGGGTTAAAACTAATCGATTAGTCACGCTCGCGGTCATGAGCACTTGGTAAAGTCATCACATAGTTAGATGTTTTTTTATTTTCATAAAATAAGAAGAATGGTATGAAATAGAATCATGTTGATTAATACCAATTATGACATAGTTAAATTATGTCATGTGTTGGCAAGTTTTAATTTTGAATGGTATGCCATGGGTTGGCATTGTGTGTTTGTTGCTCACAAATGACTATGAGTTAGATGTTTACATTTATGAAATTCATGCTTATTATTTTATATACCTGTCAAAATTGCTTTACAAATTTATGCTTTCAACTTATTATTCAGTATTTACAGTTCAAATCAGCTTTATGCAAAATAACTATAGTAACCTCTCTTTTTAAGTTTGCAAAAGTCTTGCGAATACTTTTGGCACTCAATTTGCTATTAATGTTGTTTTTAGGTGAAGAATCCGATATTTCCGATGATTCGTACTTTGACGCAGGAAACGGGATTGATAACGATAATCTTTACTAGGGTTCACCTTGTCAGTTGCCTATGGGAACACTGGGCTTAATGGCATACTACATGATGAAAAATTTTCACTGCTGATTTACTTTTGGTTTGTGTAATATTATATATAAAATGATTCCACTGTAATTGATGCATCCCTCCCGGGTGCGCACCGTGCCCTTCGCGGCCTAGCCGTATGGCGCACGTGCCTCGCTCGGTGAGCGGACTGTCCAACTAGCCCAGGGGCGTGGGCCTTGGCCCAACGAGGGAAATACACACCTTGGCTACCATAGCCAGGTCATAAGTGTCCCATGTGGCCCCTAAAAGACTAGCCTGATGGGGGGAGGGTTGCTCTCCCTTTTAAGATGGTATTCTCTCCCCTCCACAATCAAGGTGGTACTATCATTCTCACCCTTTTGTTTCGGGACCTAGCTCTGATACCAACTGATGCATCCCTCCCGGGTGTGCACCGTGCCCTTTGCGGCCCAGCCGTATGGCGCACGTGCCTCGCCCGGTGAGCGGACTGCCTAACTGGCCCAGGGGCATGAGCCTTGGCCCAACGAGGGAAATACACACCTTGACTACCATAGCCAGGCCATAAGAGTCCCATGTGGCCTCCAAAAGACTAGCCTGATGGGGGAGGGTTGCTCTCCCTTTTAAGATGGTATTCTCTCCCCTCCACAAGCAAGGTGGTATTATCATTATTGATGTAACATTGGGTGTCCCGATCTTTCGATGAGAATGATAACCTTCGATTTGGGTAGAGACGACTTTGACGATCCGACTACAACGTATAACGACGATGCGCCTTAGCAATCGCTAAACCAACTCCAAAGGGTTATTGACCTTGCCGTGGGCACGATCAACCTGATCACGAAGATCAATTCCTGCAAGCAATCGAAGAACAAGCAAGAATAAGTCAAAAGCAATCTAAAATTGCAAATATAGATGAAGAATAGAAAAATTTGGGGTTCCGATACAAGGAGCTTGTTAGGCGGCCGTTGAGCACGTCTAAAAGACTCAAAATAGTAGCAAAAGGCTAAACTATCAAATAACCAAAATCCAAGTTATTTTGAGGGACTCCCTAGCTATATATAGAAGAAATAGAAGGCCAAAACCGTGCTAGGGGCGTCCAAAACACATCCATGGCCGAGTAGGGCTCCTATTCCTAGTTTGACTCGGATTTGGAAAAATGACCGAACTTGTTTTGCAGATTCCCGTTGACTCATAAGGAATTTGGACATGAGGCTGGATCCGTTGGAAAGAGGATGACGAAACCTTTCAAACCAGTACTCATAGACCCCAAACACCCTTATGGATCAAAAGTTATGATCATTTTAAGTTGGTGCTGTCCCGGAGGCCGAATCCTAGTTGAACTTGTGCACCGGAAGAATTGGATTCATGCTTGACGTTTGGGAGTCCTTCTCCTTGGATCCTAAGGACAATAAAATCATCACAAGGATTATATAGCATTCCATTCATTAAATTATTTGTATGCAACCAGAGGAACGCATTCACCTGGCAATTGAATTGACGTGAGCGAGCTCGAGTAATTGGCCCTTGTATTACATTGTTGGTTTCAATTGGGTTTGTAGGCATGGCCGTATCCATTGTAGTGATGTCCTCATCATCCTTCCCTTCTTGCATTTGAGTCATCCTCGACTCAAGCTCATCATTTTCTTCCAAGTATGGCTTTAGATCTGATAATTGAGTTGACGAGCTCGAGCTCGAGTCAATGGTCCTTGAACTGACGAAGATGTAGAAGGATGGCCAAGGTGGGGGCCGATGAAACCATGCAGATGGAGTAGAGGATGCCATAAAGTGTTGCCAACTTAATGGTCCTGGCCATGGTGGGGGTCGATGAAGCCATGCTGTTGATATAATTGCAGCAACACTTGGTGATGACCATATGTATGAATTGTTAGTTCTGTTCATGATGAGCATGGTCTCATCAGTAATAAAAGGTGCAACTTGTGTATGGCTGCTTCGTTCCCAGGCATGGCCCATTTGCGCTTCATGCCTGCTTTGTGCCGTGCCAGCCCAGGCCCGGCCATTTGCACTATTGCAATGAGAGAAAAGAACCCGGAGACGCACGGAGATGAGGTAATGGAGACAAATATTGGGGAGAAAAAATTAAATTTTATTCAATCTTGAACATGTGCAAAGTTACTAACTCGTTAAAAACCTTACACCCCGATGTGGGGTACCCCCTATAAGGAAAAGAGTACAGTAACTACGTATATATAAATTAATACATAAATTACCCAAGGTTGAGATTGTCAAAGTCAGCAACCGCCTCCGTAATCTTCGGATCCTCGGGCTTATGTTGTGACCTGTCTTCTGCACTCTCCCAGTCCTTTAGGCATGTAATTGCCTCAACCATCTCCGGTCTGAGAGATGACTTCCTCGGCTCAAGTACCCTCCCCACCAAACTGAAAGTGGCTTCCGATAAGACAATGGACACCGGAACCATAAGTACGTCTCGTGCAAAATGGGATAGCACGGGGTAAATACGTTAGTTATTCTTCCACCACAAGAGCAAGTTGAGTTGATTTTCCTCGTCCAAGTCAAGGCCGGTCTCCACGAAAGGCGTGTTGAGGTAGTGGTTGAGCTCTACTCGTGGATTCCATGTCGACCTGCTTGGCAATTGGGAAGAGCTAGACGCCTTGCCTTTTAATTTCTTCCATATGTTTGATGTGGTCGAACTGCCTCGTGCTTGTTGCGTTGTTGAGGTAGATCTTCTTACTTCACTTCTAGTACCAAACTTGTCATAATATTTTTTTAAAACTCGGAAAAACTCATTATAAACATGAGTATAGACCTCGAAGAAATCAAGATCGAATGCCTCACCTATTCCGTTGAAGGCGCCTTGCAAGTCAGATAATTTTCTCTAAGGATCCAAAATAATAGCAAAGCAGTAAAGATGTGGAATAGCTTAAAAATATTTTAAATTTTTTTCCTCCATTGGTTCTATAATGTGATGTAAAATATAATTATTTCTATTTTCTTTTAAAGAATTAGCAATAGTCCAAAGCCACTCGATGACTAAGGAAGAAGTTGGGTAGTACACACCGGATAAATCTTTAGTTGCATTGTAAAAAATTTGTAAAAAATTATGAAAATAACCGGCAATTTGCCAATCTACTTCAGTAACCAACGACTCACCATTATTGCAGTTGACAAAGATAGTGACAATATGCTCGTAGCCCTTGCACGCTCCAGCATAATATATGTAGAGTTCCACCTAACCTTCATATCAAGGTTAAATTTTCTTAGGTCCTTACTGTTGGCCCTGCAGTATTCTGAGAACTGTGCAAACCTTATAGGCGAATCATTAATAAACTGTATAGTTTTGCATATGTTTTCTAAACTAGTTCTCATTACAGTCAAACTCGCTTGCACAATTAGATTAATAATATGGCATACGCATCTCTGGTGAAGTACAAAACCTCCAACATAAGTCTCCAGATACGGTGAAAGATAATCCATAGCCGTCGTGTTAGCTGATGCATTATCAAGAATGATGTAAATAATTTTACCTTCTATTTTAAAGTCGGTAATAACCTTAAGTATATGGTTAGCGATAGCCTCTCTGGTGTGTGACTCAGAGATTGGCCTAAACCCTATGACTCTTTTGTTTAGTAAGTAGTTCTCGTTTAAGTAATGCGCAATAACACTAATATAGGCTGTTCTTTGATACTGGGAAGTCCATATTTCCGATGTTAAGGCAAAGGAAAAACTAGTTGCTAAGGTCTATTTTAACATTTCTAGTTTTTTTGTAAATATTTTATAAATATCACATGTAGTTGTTCTTCTAATAACATGTTGGTATTGTGGACAAAATCCACATTACACCATTCTTTCAAAATTAGAGCTCTCGCCCATTCTAAGTGGAAGATCCTCTGTAACTATGTACCGTGCAATTTCGTCTCTAGCTACATCGTCGTTGTATACCCACATACTTACCGAACCGACGGTGTTGAAGTTGAGCTGCGTTTGGACGCCCTCGCCTGGCCTTCGTCCTGCTAATATCTTCTTCAAGCATGCATCCGCGTGTCTCTTTAGATGACCTGTTCCACCACATGCACGTGCAAATAATTTAGCTTGACAGTATTTGCAAATAACATACACTACCTCACATCCGTCCATAATTTTGACGGTTCTGTCCATGTGTTGCCATCATGTGAGACCCCGGATCAGCTATCCGAAATCTCCTGTGTATTTCTGTACTAGTCACAGATTAGTAGCTAGCACACACAGTCAACAGTGATACGTCATTGCCGAACATAACGAAATTATAACACAATTTTAATGTATTAGCCACATGGCTTCTTATTACAATACTCGGTCACAAGACCGGAGACACGGCAGCGGAAACAAAACGATAAAAAGCGAAAACCAAAAACACCACAGGCGACGACAAGACACGCGACTAGCTCTCCTGGCGATCTTCCGCAAACTCCCCAGCGTAGAACTCACCGTCTTCAACGGCGTCCTGATAGTCCTCTTATGACAACAGTTTATGTAGTACGTGAGTACAAGAGTACTCAGCAAATCTAGGAAATTATGCACATGTGGGGCTTTCCAAGAAAGGCTTGATATGGTTCTTTTGCATAAAGCCAAGTTTCATCAAACCATACTCGTTAATAAGTTTCATAAAGCATATTTTAGCAATTCTTTTTAACAATTGAATTATGTAATATTTCAGTGAAGGTTCTATCCACCATCACTAGTATAAGGGCTCTATCCGCCACAATTTAAAAGATCATGATTATTCATACATGACTCTATCCGTCATGACATAAAACAGGTTCCATCTACCTGGTTGGCTCAATCCGCCAAATCAACATCCGAGAGTTCTAACCACTCCCGAATCCCAAAACATCCTTTTATTTTCAAAACCAAAACCAAAGTCTGCCAGTATGAAAGCATTCTTTGTTTTGCCCTTGACCGTAGGCATGGCTATTCGAATAGTTTTAACTCTGCAGAGGTGTACAGCTTTACCCACAAGTCATGATCATCTCTTTAAAGCCATGCAATTAACACACTTCCTTTGGTGTGTTGGCAGAGAGATCATGACAAGGCCTTTACAATGTATACGTCTAACCCGACTCACCCGCTGAGGTTTCACCGCTGTTAGGGTTCTATCTACCCAGTACAGAAGCCCCCTCTTGCGCCGTGTGGGGAGTACAACTTGTCTCTATCTGGCACCCACATTCCACCAACTGGCGAGCCTAAGTTAGGTTTCTACAAATTATTTAGCCAGGTCGTAACATGTTAGACATGTGGTAGTACAGTAATGCTTAGAATGAACAATCATAAGCGTCGGTCCTTAATTGACTTGGGGCGGTACTTGCACAAACCAAGACCAGTGCTCTATCCGCACCCGCCCGACATTCCATTCCGCCCAAGTCCAAATCATTTTTTCTTTTCTTTTTATTTTGGAAAAACAGTACCAAAATCTTTATAATAATTTCTAAATAACACTTTAAATCATCATTTTTGTATAATCCCACCCATGGGTCATTTTCATCAATGTTGGCCCTAAGCAATTCTATCGTACTATTCAACAAAGGTCACCATATAATGTAAACATGGCATAGCAAAAGTCCTAGGG